>CM035140.1:23200100-24500100 GCA_020205605.1 Panax ginseng | reverse complement strand
TTGGAGACGCTGGACGTGATATTTGAGTCTGTAACGATGAAATTAGTAAAATAGTCTATAAACACAAAATTTTTCAAATTCACTATTTGGTCAAAAAGTCCACGCTTAACTTTTTCTGAAAAGTCAAACTTCAAATTTCAAAATTTATATTTTTGATAAAAATGGTTTCATTGTGTTGGAATTATTTGTGTTAGTGAAAATTGACAATTATTTCGATAATAATTGATGTTTGGAGGTTATATTGACCAATCCAATTATTTAACCTGGATAAATGAGCAATTGATTGCTATTATTTCACATGATTATAACTATTTGTTCACATGTGTATACTATTGTTTCACATTCTTGTTACTATTAGGGAGTTGGTGCAAGATTGATAATACTTGCATGACTAAGTTAAAAATGGAGGTATAGATGGAGGTACTATAATCGTAATTCATATTTTCACATGTCTAGAACTATTGATTCACATAATTTACTATTGAATCACATTATTTACTATTAGGGGAGGTGGTGCAAGTTTGATAATACTTTCATGACTAAATATAAAATAAAAGAAAAGTTGGAGGTATTGTCTTTGTAATTTTTGAGCCCCAAAACGTCAATTATCGAAACTATATTTTTCTATAAATAAAGCTCATTCTTCCTTCATTTCTCACCAATTCACAAAAGCTTTAGAAGCGATTATTATAGAGAGAAATTATAGAAAGAAGAAGAGAAGTCTCTTTACCTCACTATTCCAAAGATCCGAACTTTTCTAAGGTAGGAGTATTATTTCTTTTTATCCATGAAGAGAACTTCATTATTCCATTCTTTATTATTACATTGGAATAACTCAGTATCGCTGGCTACCCTATACTTGGTGAAATTCTTCATTTATTCCATTCGTTATTATTCATTGGAATATCTTGTGCATATGTTTTACGCCGGCACTGATTCCATCTTTATTATTCATTGGAATATCATGTATGTATGCGCTTTTTATGCTTTGGGACCGATTCCATCTTTATTATTCTCGCTGGAATATCCTCGTCTACAGCATTTTACTGCCGGACCGATTCCATCTTTATTATTACATTGGAATATCCTCATCTGCATGCGTTTCTGGCGCCGACCGGTTCCGTTAATTATTATTATGTTGGAATAACTCACTGCAAAGCGATATCGCATGCCCGGTGATTTCTTTTGTTATTCCATTCCTTATTATACTCAGTTGATTAAACTTTTGACTTCTATACTCCATGAAATTAGTGGAATATCCTTGATATTTGCACTTCATCCAGTATCTCTTCATAGAAATATTCTTCTGGGCATTCTTGAATTTTACTCTACAAAACAGTATCATGTTGACAATTTGGACGTTATTGATTCCTGGATAAATTAATTCTTGAACTTGTTTTATTGAATTCTTATATCATTGTCATCATCCTCATGTTTATATTTTGTTGAAAGTCATCTCAGTAGTATATAGTGCATAGATGGACTTGGTATGATTATGACCGTGGATTATTCGGTGTAATCATCACCAATCGTAATGTTACAAATGATGTGGAAAAAGTCCTCATTGGCCCGTAGTGCATTGATGGATGATTTGTTGACATGATCATGACCATTATTGAATACACAAATATTCTTGGCCCGTAGTGCATGGATAATTGTGGTCATGATACTAAAGAATATCCTCGGCCGTAGTAAGGGGGTGATTCGATGTTGTGGATTATTTATTAAAATCGAAGTTCTAGCGATAAAAGTGATGAAAACCTTCTAAATCATAAAAGATAGTAGATTTTATTCTCTACTTGACTCTTTTAATGGATTGCTTGTTCAACCGTAGTTAAACTTGATGGTTGTTATATTGTATCGCTTTAACAACATTGAAGGCTAACGATAATATATTACGCATTATCTTAGTCATAATATTTCCTCTTGGGCTAGTTGAGCTCACCTTTTTACTTTTATTGTTCTCTTGTGAAATGAGAACGTAGCGAGGACTAGTCTGGGACCGGAGTGATGGACCGGATGATAGCATTAGTAGTCCTCACTATTTAGTGAAATAGTGGAAAATAAATGTAATAATATTGAATTTGAGTTTGTATATTGTCTAAACGACAATATTTGTATTAAAACTCACGACTTATGTTTTGTCGCACTTTTACACGACAATTTGTATAATTAAGTTGTATTTGTATTACATACTATGTATTTGATGACTTCGAGATAGGTGATGTATACCTATTTTGGGGGCGTCCCCAGATTAGTATCAAAGCTTGGGATATGATCCCGGCTAAGATGTGAGACTAGAACTAGGAGGGAGAGACGGGAATTCCTTCGCTAGTATGACCTACCTAAGTTTATTTGGTATTTAATTGGTTGGTCGAGTATATGGATAATATGTTTCATGTCAATTAACCCTTGTTTTGTGGCGATTTGAAAAATGGCATCCGAGAATATTGAGAATAAGAATGGAGCACAAGAGACCGCTGAGTCTCCACGGATCAACAATCGAAATAATGTGCATCGTGAAGGCGATAATTCTCATGCAAACAACAACACTGACCAAATGATGAACGATGGAATATTCAGAGGCTTTATGCAATTCATGCAACATCAGGCGAGAGCGGCTCCTGTCCAAAATGTAGGTGGAAACACTGGAAACTCTCGGATGGTTACCGCTAAACAGTTCAAGAAGCTGGGACCACCGAAGTTTATTGGAGAGCCAAAACCACTTAAGACTGAAGCATGGATAAAGCAGATCACCAAGATATTTGATGTCTTGGGATGCTCCGAGGAGCAAAAGGTTTCCTTCGCCACCTTCATGTTGTGTGTGTGAAGGCGATTCATCGGTGAAATCTATAAAACGTACCCAACCTGACGCACTCAAGATGTCTTGGGAGAAGTTCCAAGAGCTATTCAACGACAATTACTTTCCTGAAAGTATTCGTCATATGAAAGAGGTGGAGTTTATAAAGTTGGAGCAAAACAATATGACCGTGTCACAATACAAGGCTAAATTTACGGAGTTATCCCGGTTTACATCATATTTGGACGATAATGAGGAACGAATGACGCGAATCTTTTTAAGAGGTTTGAAACCGGAGATACGTCAATATCTTATTTCTCATAAACTGTGTTTGTATTCAAATGTTGTAAATAGGGCTCAGTTATTGGAGCGTGATAACGAGTAACGCAACCAAGAGAAAGCGGTAATTTAATGAAAATACAAGTAATAATGATCATAAAAGCGGTGACAACAAGCGTGGAGGAATCAACATGCCGAAAATGGTAACCACTTGATTGGTAATCATAGTCAAGACAATAAAATGGACATTTCAAGAAAAGGAGATTCAACAATGATGGAAAGACGTCAAAGACCAAAGACCCGTTGTTAAGGAAGGAGAACGATCACCTATCATATGCTTCAAATGCGGAGGGAGGACATCACCCAAATCAAGGCGATGATGTCAGTCCAAAGCATGTTATAATTGTGGAAGGAAGGTCACTTAGCTCAATTTTGTCGTTCACTCAAGACAAGTTCAACTAGGATGGAGGCACCAAAGGTCGTCCCGTAAAAAATTCAAAGCCGGTAGAAGCAAGGGAGAAGCGTTTGTTGTGACCTCCCGTAAAGAAAGGAACCCGACGGTTATCACGAATAAGCTTATTATAAACTCTAGTGAAGTCTATACCTTATTTGATACCGGTTCTACCCATTCTTTTATTTCTCCTACTTATACCAACGCTTAAATTTAACTCAAAGAAATTAGACTTTGACTTATCTGTTGAAACTCTATTAGGAGAAACCTTCATTACATCCACTATTTATAAGTCTTGTTTGATTCAAATCGGTAAATCAAGCACGTTACTTCGTTGATCTTATCTCCTTAAAAATACTTGCATTTAACGTGATTCTAGGGATTGATTGGTTAACTACTCATCATGCTAAAATTGATTATTTTCGTAAGGTTGTTAGCTTTCATATTTCTAATAAACCTATTATGCGAATTCAAGCGGCCAAACCATTAAAATCAATCACGGTCATCTCAAGCCATAAAGCTATTCGTTTATTGAAAAAATGGATGTCAAGCTTTCTTAGCTCATGTCACGGATTTAAACAAAAATATATAAGATTTGAAGGATATTTCTATTGTTAATAAATTTCCTGACGTATTCCCTGAAGAACTTCCTGGCCTACCCCCAGAGCGTGAAGTTGAATTTTGTATCGACCTTGAACCCTAAGACAAAACCCATTTCCAAAGCCACATATCGAATGGCTCTATTGAACTTCAGAGTTAAACACCCAATTGCAGGAATTGTTAGACATTGGTTTTATTCGTCCCAAGACGTCTCCTTGGGGTGCTCATGTTCTATTCGTGAAGAAGAAAGATGGGAGTATGCGACTTTGTATTGATTATCTGGAGTTGAATCATGTCACCATCAAAAAATAGGTACCCATTGCCACGTATTGATGACTTTTGTTTGATCGATTACAAGGAGCACAATTTTTTCAAAGATCGATCTTCGCTTAGGATATCATCACCAAGGTTAAAAGCGAGGATATTCCAAAGATCGCCTTCGAACTCCGATGACGGGCATTATGAATTCTTAGTCATGTCTTTTGGATTGACTAATTCTCCTGCTTGCCTTCATGGATATGATGAACCGAGTATTCAAGGAATATTTGGATCATTTTGTGGTCGTCTTTATTGATTACATCCTCATATATTCCAAAAGTCGTGAAGATCATGAAAGCAACACTTGAGTCGATACTCCAAAAGCTTCGTGAAAATAAGCTATATGCCAAGTTAAAGAAATGCGAGTTACGGCTTGAGGAAGTTGTATTCCTTGGGCACGTGATATCAAGTCATGGAATATCTGTTGACCCAAAGAAAGATTGAAGCTATTCAAAGTTTGGGGAGCAACCTAAATCGATGATCAAAATCGACGTAGCTTTCTCGGATTAGTTTGGTTATTATCGGAGATTCGTGGAAGGATTTTCTCGAATCGCTACTCCATTAACTCAAATTGACTCGAAAGATACAAAGTTCGGTTGGAAGCGAGGAATGTGAGAAGATTTTTCAAGAACTCAAGAGAGACTCATTTCAAAGACTGCTCGACAAGACCATCCGCCTCGGAGGGATTTGTCATCTACAGAGGATGTTTCGAGCAAAGGTTAGGATGTGTTCTCATGCAACATGGGAAAGTCATAGCCTATGCCTCACGACAACTCAAAGAATATGAGAGGAATTACCCTACTCATGATCTAGAGTTGGCATATGTCGCTTTTACACTTAAAATTTGGAGGCATTACACCTCGATGGAGAGAAGGTGGAGATCTACACGGATCATAAAAGCCTCAAATATTTCTTCACCCAAAAGGAACTCAACATGCGACAAACGACGTTGGCTTGAACTATTGAAAGATTATGATCATACCATCCAATACCATCCTCGAAAGCGAACGTGGTAGTAGACCGAAAGGTAAGATCATATCGCGTACGAGTGCAATATTATCAACGAAAGGCCCATTTTGTATGACTTGCAAAGGATGGAGTTAGAGATAAAGACTCTAGGGACCCACATGATGATGGCAAACATACGAGTAGAACCGACTTTAATCGATAAAGTTAAAGTCGCTTCAAGCTACGCACTGGAGCTAATGCGTATGAAGAAGAAAGTCAAAAGGTGCTATCTTGGAGCAAGAATCGATGAGGAAGGAATACTTGAGTCAACTCTAGACTTTGTGTTCCTAACAACCCTGATTTAAAGTATAAAATCATGATGGAGGCGCACAACACACCGTTTGCAATCCATCCTGGGAGTAACAAAATGTATCGTGATCTTCGACATACATTTTGGTGGAGCAATATGAAGAGAGAGAGATAGCAGAGTTTATCTCAAGGTGTTTAACTTGTCAACGAGTCGGTAGCATCAAGTACCAAAAGGTCCATTGCAACCACTTGAAATTCCAGAATGGAAGTGGGAACACATTACTATGGATTTCATTACTGGTCTTCCCAAGGTTTCTCAAGGCATAGATGCAATTTGGGTCATTATTGATAGATTGACCAAGTCTGCTCATTTCCTACCTATACGAGAAACTTATACACTTGAACGTCTTGCTCGTATGTACATAAACGAGATTGTAAGACTGCATGGTATGCTAGTATCCATAGTTTCTGATCGAGACCCAAGATTCACTTCAAGGTTTTGGGTTAGTTTGCAAAAATCTATGGGCACGAATTTACAATTTAGCTTTCGGCATATCATCCTCGATCGACGACAGGCGATCGGAGAGACCATTCAAACTCTTGAAGATCTATTAAGACTCTATGTCCTCGACTTCAAGGAAGTTGAGATAAGTTCCTACCATTGGTGGAGTTTTCCTACAACAACAATTATCCATCGCAAGTATTGGCATGGCTCTATTTGAGGCATTGTATGGAAGAAAGTGTCGCTTCCGAAGAGTTGGGATGAGGTGGGTGAAGCAACGTTGTTGGGACCGGAGTTGTAATACGTATGACTACTGAAAAGATTCAAACGATCCGAAAAACGATATAAAATCCTCACAAGATCGACAAAAGAGTTATGCTGATCTTCATCGAAAAGACGTGGAATTCGATATTGGAGATCATGTGTTATTACGTGTTGCTCCATGGAAGGGAGTTATGAGATTTGGAAAGAGAGGAAAGCTCTCGATTCATTGGCCCATTTTTAATCCTCGATCGAGTAGGAACTGTGGCCTATAGACTTGCGTTACCGCCAAGTATGTCTCGTGTTTATAACGTTTTTCACATATCTATGTTACGTAAATATGTGAAAGACCCGAACCACATTATCGAATTAGAACCAGACGAGATAGAGGAAGATTTAACGTATGAAGAGGTTCCTATTAAAATCTTGGATAAGAAGGAACATATTCTACGCTCCAAGGTTATACCTCAAGTCAAAGTTTTGTGGAGAAACCACGATATTGAGGAAATGACTTGGGAGTTAGAATCCGAAATGAAATCAAGGTATCCTCACCTCTTCGACATACCAGGTACGCACCCTAATTTCGAGGACGAAATTTCATAAGAAGGGGAGGTTGTAAGACCCTAACTTTTTGAATAAAGATTAAATTTTCTCGAAATATATTTTTGAATATTATGGTGTGGATTTGATATAATGTTATAGTTGTGGGTAATATTTACAAATTTTTCAAAAAGTACGTAAGTTGTTATATAATATTCGATTGGTGGGGAATATTCGCTTTAACAGGAATATTCGCATAAACAAGACAATCATTGGTGGACCCCACAACGGAATTATTGTTTGATTGAGAAAATGATAAAAATACTTTATGAAAATAACGGCGAAAGTTTTACCGTTAACTGCTGAACTACCCAGTAGTAAAGTAAAGTAAAGATAATGCTGGCGTGGTTAGTTAAGTAGCACACCAGATTGATTATTGATGCTTATGTGAGAAGTCACCATTTATACTTAATTATTACTACAATAATTCTTTGCATCATATCTCTCTCATATTATTGATTCGATTATTGTCACAAGATCATCTGCATAATATGTTATTTTATTAAATCAATAATTGAGACGACAAAGTTATTCATATTATTAAATTGCAATATTTACAATGTCTAGAAGTTACATCGAGGAGAGTTTGGTCACCTAATTGCGTGTCAATAGGAGAAATCCTTATTGAAAGCCCCTCTTCACAGGAACGACTGGTTGATAAATATTGTGAGTTATAATATTAATGATGAATGTTATTAAAATTAAAGTTGTGTTCGGAGTTGAATTTGGAGATGCGGACGTGATATTTGAGTCCGAAACGATGAAATTAGTAAAAATAGTCTATAAACACAAAATTTTCCGAATTCACTATTTGGTCAAAAAGTCAACAATTGACTTTTTCGGGAAAAGTCAAACTTCGAAATTTCAAAATTTATATTTTTGATAAAAATGGTTTCATTGTGTTGGAATTATTTGTGTTAGTGAAAATCGACAATTATTTCGATAATAATTGATGTCTGGAGGTTATATTGACTAAATCCAATATTTAACTTGGATAAATGAGCAATTGATTGCTATTATTTCACATGATTATAACTATTTGTTCACATGTGTATACTATTGTTTCACATTCTTGTTACTATTAGGGGAGTTGGTGCAAGATTGATAATACTTGCATGACTAAGTTAAAAATGGAGGTATAGATGGAGGTACTATACTGTAATTCGTATTTTCACATGTCTAAAACTATTGATTCACATAATTTACTATTGAATCACATTATTTACTATTAGGGGAGGTGGTGCAAGTTTGATAATACTTCCATGACTAAATATAATAAAGGAAAAGTTGGAGGTATTGTACTATAATTTTTCAAGCCCCAAAACGTGCAATTATCGAAACTATATTTTTCTATAAATAGAAGCTCATTCTTCATTCATTTCTCACCAATTCACAAAAGCTTTAGAGCGATTATTATAGAGAGAAATTATTGAAAGAAGAAGAGAAGTCTCGCCTCTCACTATTCCAAAGATCCAATTTTTCTAAGGTATGGAGTATTATTTCTTTCTTATTCATGAAGAGAACTTCATTATTCCATTCTTTATTATTCATTGGAATAACTTTTATACGCTGCTACCCTATACTTGGTGAAATTCTTCATTATTCCATTCGTTATTATTCTCGCTGGAATATCCTGTTCATGTGTTTTACACCGCACTGATTCCATCTTTATTATTACGCTTGGAATATCATGTTCATGCATTTTACGCCGGGACCGATTCCGCCTTTTTATTATTCTCGTTGGAATATCCCGTCATGTGACGCTTTTTCGCCGGACGTGGTTCCGTTAATTATTATTCTGTTAGAATAACTTTGCGTATGCGATGGCCTATCGCATGCCCGGTGATTTCTTTTGTTATTCCATTCCTTATTATACTCGGTTGATTAAAGTTTTGACTTCTATATTCCATGAAATTAGTGGAATATCCTTGATATTCTGCGCTTCATCCAAAGATCTCTTCATGGAAATATTCTTCCAGGCATTCTTGAATTTTACTCTACAAAACAAAGATCATGTTGACAATTTGGGCGTTATTGGTTCTGGATAAATTAATTCTTGAACTTGTTTTATTGAATTCTTATATCATTGTCATCATCCTCATGTTTATATTTTGTTGAAAGTCATCCGTGGCCTATTGTGCATAGATGGACTTGGTATGATTATGACCGAGGGATTATTCGGTTGTAATCATGACCTTAATGTTACAAATGATGTGGAAAAAGTCCTCATTGACCCGTAGTAGTGCATTGATGGACGATTGTTGGCATGATCATGACCATTATTGAATACACAAATATTCTTGGCCCGTAGTGCATGGATAATTGTGGTCGTGATACTAAAGAATATCATCGGCGTAGTAGTGCGAGGGGGGTGATTCGATGATGTGGATTATTTATTGTCGAGTCCCAAATGATAAAAGTGATGAAAAACCTTCTAAATCATAAAAGATAGTAGATTTTATTCTCTACTTGACTCTTTTAATGGATTGCTTGTTCACCGTGCATTTAAACTTGATGGTTGTTATATTGTATCGCTTTACACCTTTGTTGAAGGCTAACGATAATATATTATGCATTATCTTAGTCATAATATTTCTTCTTTCGGGCTAGTTGAGCTCACCTTTTTACTTTTATTGTTCTCTTCGAAAATGAGAACGTGGCGAGGACTAGTTGGGGAACCGGAGTGACTAACGAGATGATAGCATTAGTAGTCCTCACTATTCAGTGAAATAGTGGAAAATAAATGTAATAATATTAAATTTGAGTTTGTATATTGTCTAAACGACAATATTTGTATTAAAAATCACAGCTTATGTTTTGTCGTACTTTACACAACAGTTGTATAATTAAGTTGTATTTGTATTCTGTACCATGTATTTGACGACTCAGAATAGGTGATGTATACCTATTTTGGGGTCATCACAGATGTCATAATTAATAATTCAAATTCAAATATCTGGGATCTAACAACAAAAATAAATTCAAATTCAAATCTTCATCTCCCTCACAAGAGCCTCTCTCTCCGTTTTCATTCATTTACTTTCTTTGCTAATCTCCTTCTTCACGGGTTGCCCTCTCCTCCGCTATCCAAAACGCCAATGAGAAGAAGAAGAAGAAGATTCGTCCTACAAAATAATTAAAAATAAATAGATGTAACTCTTACTGTTTTGAAATTTTTTATGACTATTTGGTTACCCACAAAAACTAAAATGGTTACTTTTGTATGAATGGTTGGCTACCAACTGCATCACATTCAAACTAAATTGGTAACTTAATAAAACTGAAGAAAGAGCGAGAGTCAACCACAAAATGGTCGATGGGATGGAGAAAGGATCGGAGCTGTATATTTGATTTTTCACAATTTCTTCATGTCCGAAAATTTCATTTCTTGTCCAAAGGAAAATAAGAACACTGCATAGAAAAGAGAGATATAAGAGAGTGATGTGTAATGTAATGTTGATAACCAAACTTTCGTACCAAGGTAACCAAACTTTTATACCAAGGTAACCAAACCTTTATACAGGTAACCAATCTACCTCAACACATGCAGTATGAATTGGTTACCTTGGTCTGAAAGTTTGACAACCAACTGCATCACATTCAAAATAAATCGGTAACTTAATAAAGCTGAATTGATTACCTTGGTATGAAAGTTTGGCTACCCACTGCACGAAGGTTTGACTACCAACTACATCACATTCAAAATAAATTGGTAACCTAATAACACTGATCGAATTGGTTACCTTGGTATGAATGTTTGGCTACCAATTGCACTATGAAAAAACTGCAGGTGTGGATTGGTTACCTTAGTATGAAGGTTTGGTTACCTTGGTGTTGATGGGGTCAGCTCCATGCTTGCTTTAGTGGATATATGTCTAAGGTTGTAACACCCCAGTCCCACATCGACAGATAGGGAAAAAATTTGTGTATATAAGGAAATAAGTTACTACCAATAGTACTTTCAAGTCATGACCTTTTGGGGTGGTGGGCTAAGAGGACCCAAGAAGATACTATTGGGCCAGTAGTTTGAGGCCTTATTGTGATGGATTTGATTCGATTTGGACTTGGGATTTGACCCAAGATTTGTTCCGGACTCGAGATTTGACCTGGGTTGTTTCATATGGTATCAAAGCCGACTCTCGAAAGCTCTGGGTCTGGTCATCCGATCGAGTTCTTGGGAGGTGGGGACACGAAGGTCGGTGGTATTATCCCACAATGGAGAGATGGAGGTCCTGAGGTAGGGACACGCCACCAGATTATCCTACAAATGGCTAGAGAGGTAAAGATCTTTGGGACGTGTGTGTGATCGGTTCTGACGGGGACGTCAGAAATTTAAGTGGGGGAGTTTGTAACACCCCAGTCCCACATCGACAGATAGAGAAAAAATTTATCTGCATATAAGGAAATAAGTTACTACCAATAGTACTTTCAAGTCATGACCTTTTGGGAGCCTGTGGTGGGCTAAGATGACCCAAGAAGATACTATTGGGCCAGTAGTTTGAGGCCTTATTATGATAGATTTGATTCGATACGGACTTGGGATTTAACCCAAGATTTGTTCCGGACTCGGGATTTGACCCGGGTTGTTTCAAAGGTTATGCATGTCTACATGGAATAATAAAGGCCAAATGACTATGAGCAGTTACTACATAACATTAAGAATTATTTGTTAGACTAGCTGAAATGCAGTGAATGATATTGTAGATGTACATTACGAAGTTACTCAGTATTTACATTGTCCAGTGAGGAGATTTAATAAAATGTTCCCCGCATGTCGTCTTATTGTCTATCATGGCTCCTCACTAGCGTGTCCACTACAAGAAAATCAGGCATTGTCGACGGGCACTGTCGTCGCTTATGAACATAGTGCCATCGGCATTGAGGTCATTAAGACGACGACGGATGTCGCTTCAAAAACCCGTCATTTCCCCATAGGTCGTCAGCCTCGCTCCCATCGCTTGAACCGTCAAGATCATTATCATTACCGACGGGATTCATTGGCGACGGCATAACATCAATATCGACGGCCATACCGACAACAAAGCCGTCGACAAAGACCCATTAAATTTTTGAGAGAAAAATGTATTCCGTAATATATAGTATTATTTATTATATATATATATATATAGATATACTAAAATAGAATTATAAAATGCATATAAATTCAAGTCCTTTGAATTCACAAAGTCTCCTTAAAGCAAATTTATTCCCTCACTGGTGCTAAAGGATTAAATGAATAATTGCTTCTAAGATAAAATGGATTTCCAGTTCTTAACTAGAAGCACTTCAAAATTAAGAACTCTATGAACACAACATTATGTTATGTACTGAACTGTATGAATTATGATGATGCATGCAAGTATAAAACTGTGAAAAAACTCAATGCATAGTGAGTTTTTTCAGAGAAAGGGAACACTGCAATGGGAATGAATTGGACAGAACGGAAAACCTACTGCAACGAAAAGAGGCAGAACGAATACGGGAATTGCAGAAAACGGGAAGGAACAAAACGCCAGAAAGGGAAAAATAATATACTGTAGAAGAACAAAAATTTTCAGAACAGAGAAGGAAAATGATCTTTTTTAGGCGCTCCCACATTGACTATTTATAGGAATAATTCCGCGGTTTATTATCGTTGGAATATTACCGTTCCGTTCCGCGGTTTATTACCGTTGATTTATTTTTGTTGGCTCCGGGCTTCAAAACTACGTAGTATCATGACTATAGGCAAAACTACATAGTATCATAATAATTATTTTATCAAAATCTGATAAAACATTAAATAAATTTTGTCCAAAAAATATATATCATGACCACCATTGACGACCCGACCCACCCCATTCACAGCCAGACCCACGACCGAAGCTCTACCGACCGAGACGGGACGGACGATGCATATGCACAAGGCAAGGGGTTTCAACCATGCCTTGGCTAGGTCTTCTCCCTTCCATAAAAGTGGGGTGCCCCTTGGGGCCCTTCCTATTGAGCAAACATACCATATATATGTTCTTCAATTTTTCCTCTAATGTTCTATGTGGGACTTTTGTAATTTACAACTTCAAGTAGGTGACTTTGAAGTCAATTTTCTCATTCAATTCTTAATGAATTTGAACACATAAATATACCAAGTTATACTCATGAAGGAGAACACATTTGTGCAAAGACACAACATTTTTGGAATGTGGGTCCCTCATTTAATTGAGCCTCAAAAATGCTCTAATAAATGCTCTAATATTTAATGTTTTCAATCTCATTTCCAACAATCCCCCAAATGAATGTAAAATTGGCTTTACATATAGAAAAAAAAATGTTATGAATATGCAGACTCTAGTTCAGTACATGAGAAAATATATTTCATCAGGTTAAGTAGCCTAGTGGCTTTGAAATTACCCTAGCAAAATCTATCGAATTTACTTGGCTAATCAGTAGACTTGATGTCTTTGAACTGTCAGCTTTTTGTGTAAACCAAGACAATAGAATTCATAAAATATTTCTTCAAAACATAGTTGGTTCTCACGTTTGTGTTCATTTTGGCCTTGAAACACCTCTTCATTTCATGAGTATATTAGAGAATTCAGCCTTCAAAATTCTCACAGAAGTGGCCCCCTTCTTACTTACGTAGGTGACTTCTATCAAGAGTATCCTGCAATACCCCACTTGAACATTTTTTCAAGATATAAAAATCGTTAAAAGTGTAACTTATCCTGATTCTCGCGGCAGATGTGCACTGTCTCATATTAGGAATGGTTAGGAGTAAATATCTCCTCAGTGCTTTTCTAAGTACTACATAGTTAGGTTTGCCCATTGAACCTATATCGTGGGATCTCCAGTCAAATAGGTTGGGTTTCCACTATGACGACTCGTTAACAATAGGCTTTAAACCCATTCCCTTCAATGAACTTTCCACTTGCTCTCTTGTTAAACCTTTCGTAAGCGGATCCGCAATATTATCTTTTAACTATACATAATCAATTGAGATAATTCCATTTGAGAGCAATTGTCTAACGGTATTATGTCTTTGTCGTATATGGCGTGACTTACCGTTATATAAATGATTCTGTGCTCTTTCAATTGCTGATTGGCTATCACAGTGTATACATATAGCTGGCACAGGTTTTGACCAATTTGGAATATCCTCTAAGAAATTACGAAGCCACTCTGCTTCTTCTCCAGCTTTGTCTAACGTAATGAATTCTGATTCCATTGTTGACCTTACAATGCATGTTTGTTTTGAGGATTTCCAAGATACCGCTGCACTACCAAGTGTAAATATATATCCACTTGTGGATTTTGAATCTTTAGTATCAGATATCCAATTAGCATCAATATATCCTTCCAATACTGCTGGATATCTTGTATAGTGCAATCCATAGTTTTGAGTATGTTTTAAATATCCCAAAACTCTCAAAATAGCTTTCCAGTGATCTTTACCTGGATTACTCGTAAACCTACTTAGCTTACTTACTGAATAAGGTATATCCTATTTAAAGACGTTCATGACATACATTAAACTGCCTATTATACGAGAATATTCTAGTTGAGATATGTTATTACCTCCATTTTTGGCTAAATGAAGATTTATATCAACTGGGGTCTTATTTAGAATTATATTATACTTATTAAATTTTTCAAGTATTTTCTCAATATAATGAGATTGAGATAATATAATTCTATCAGATGTTCTGGAAATCTTTATTCCTAATATTATATCAGCAACCCCCAAATCTTTCATATCAAATCTATTTGCCAACATCTGTTTGGTAGAGTTGATAACTTCGTTGTTGCTACCCATGATTAACATATCCTCCACATAAAGATAAACAATGACATATTCTTTTTGAGTGCTTTTGACATAAACACATTTGTCACACTCATTGATTTTAAAACCATTTGATAACATAACATTATCAAATTTCTCATGCCACTGTTTTGGTGCTTGTTTTAATCCATACAAGGATTTAACAAGTTTGCATACTTTCCTCTCTTGTCCAGGAGCTATGAAACCTTCAGGTTGTTCCATATATATTTCTTCATCTAATTCACCATTTAAGAATGCAGTCTTTACATCCATTTGATGTATTTCAAGTCTATTTAAGGATGGTATTGCTATTAGCATTCTAATAGATGTAATTCTTGTAACAGGTGAATAAGTGTCGAAATAATCCAATCCTTCCTTTTGTCTATATCCTTTAACAACAAGCCTTGCTTTGTATTTATCAATTGATCCATCAGTTTTCATCTTCTTTTTGAAGATCCATTTATACCCTAAGGGTTTGGAACCAGATGGAAGGTCCACCAATTCCCATGTATGATTTTGCATGATGGATTCAATTTCACTATTTATTGCTTCTTTCCAATGAGAAGCATCTGGAGTGGATATTGCCTCTTTGTACGTTTGAGGATCATTTTCTAACAAAAATGTTAGAAAATTCGGGCCAAAAGATGTTGAAGTCCTTGCCCTTTTGCTACGTCTAGGTTCATCCACTATAGACTATTTGTCTATATTTTCAGGATTTATACCAGTAGCATCCAAAGGTCTTTTGTATGAATTTATCTCTTTATTTCTATTATTTGGAAACACATTCTCAAAAAACGATGCATCTCTAGATTCAATAAATGTATTAACATGAATATCAGGAATTTCATATTTATGAACAAGAAAACGATAAGCACTACTGTTATTTGCATAACCAATGAATACATAATCAATAGTTTTTGGTCCTATCTTAACCTTTTTAGGTTTAGGAACCATCACTTTTGCTAGACACCCCCACACTCTTAAGTATTTATAGCAAGGTCTATGACCTTTCTATAATTCATAAGGTGTTTTGTGAGTTTTCTTATGAGGCACTTTGTTAAGAATATAATTTGCAGAAAACAAAGCTTCCCCCCACAAATTATGGGGTGCTCCAAAACTAGTTAACATAGCATTCAACATTTCTTTCAAGTTCGATTCTTGCGTTCAGCAATACCGTTAGATTGAGATGAATAAGGAGCGGTAGTTTGATGAATAAAACCGTGAGTAGAGCAAATCTCTTCAAATGGTGATTCATATTCACCACCTCTATTGCTTCTTATTGCTTTAATCTTTTTGCTAAGTTGATTTTCAACTTCAATTTTATAAAGTTGAAACATTTCTATAGCCTCATCTTTCTTCTAAAGAAATATACATAACAATATCTTGTCGCGAATCATCAATAAAGGTTATGAAATATTTTTTCCTTTCTTGTTTTCACAAACTTTAAGTCACATATATCAGTGTGAATTAAATCTAGAGGTTCAGTTTTCCTTTCAACAGAATGAAATGGTAATCTTGTCATTTTTGATTCCACACAAATTTCACATTTATGTTTTTTATTAATATCAAATTTAGGCAAGAATTCTAAATTAATTAATCTACGCAATGTATCATAATTAACATGTCCTAATCTAGCATGCCAAATATTTGAAGATTCCAACAAATAAGCAGAAGAATTTATTTTATTAATATCAATAGATTTTGGTACAACAGTCATTACATTCATCTTAAAGAGCTCATCATTCATGTAGCTTGTAAGACCCCAAATTATTAATAAATGAAATTTATTTTCCTCTATTTATTATTTTGAAATAGTAAGGGTTGATTTGATTAATGTGGTTAGTTATGGGTAAAATGCGCAAATATTTTAAATAAGCAGGTGGTTATAAAATATTCATTTTTGTTGGGGAATATTCGTTTGGTCGTGGAATATTCTTTACGTTTCGGGAATATTCGTATTTGACGGCCAGTAGCGATCTTTAATGGGCCCCATAACGGAAAGCGATTGGATGAAGAAAATAACAAGTATAAGTTGTTTATAAATAACTACAGAAGTAGTTATTCAAGATAACATTTGTTGGAATACCCGGTGGTTAAAACACAGTAATACGCGTTGTTGCACAGTAGTACACGATATTGCACCAATTTTTTAACCTTTTAGTTTTATTTATAAACAAGATTGCTATTAAATAATAAAATTTAAAATTTCAAGAATTTAATTCATTATTAAAACTTAAGAAACTAAACATAAATTTAAGAATTATAAAATTGAATTAAACTAAATATTACAAATGTATAATCATTTATATAATTTGAAGTTCGTACGAGTTCAAAAAATTACAACTATAATAAAATTATCCATTTTGACTTGATATTGTTTCACTTTCTTGTTGTGATTTGATATGTTATAACCTCAGATTATGAATATGGTAAATCATTAGAAAAATAAATATATTAAGATTTGGTTTGGGTAGTTATTAAAAAAAAATCTCCGCCTAGAATTACCTAATTTTTTAGAGGATTTTTTTTCACTTGCCTTGAGGCCTAGGTGAGGCGTCTGGGGCCTAGAGGCACCAAAGGGGGCCTAGGCGGGCGCCAAGGGGAGCCTAGGGGATTTTAGAACAGTGACATTTATAGTATTAATGTATTAAGGTTTGATTTGCATGCTGTATGGATCGGATCGTCTTATTACTCCGTTTTGGATTCTTGGTGCATGCGATTGCTATTTCTAGTTAGTTGTCTGCTGTGATCTTAATGAGGTTCATGTTTTTACAGCACTGCTGGTTGTCCTTTTGGTGAGAGCTGCCATTTCCTTCACTATTTCCCAGGTGGCTACAATACTGTTGCCAAGATGATGAATCTTGAGCCAACTCCAGCTTCAAGAAATGTTGCGCCACAATCACCCATGCCAAACGGCTCCTCTCCATCTGTTAAATCCCGAATGTGCAACAAATATAACACTGCTGAAGGCTGTAAATTTGGTGACAAATGCTATTTTGCTCATGGCGAATGGGAACTTGGGAAACCTGTTGCTCCGTCCGATTTGGATCCTCGTGCCATTGGAGCCATTCCAGGCGGTTTTGGTGGCAGAACCAAATATCCCCTACCTGCTGGCCCTGCAGCAGCTAGTTTTGGTGCCTCTTCCACTACAAAAATCAGTGTTGATGCTTCCCTTGCTGGAGCTATAATTGGTAAAGGAGGGGTGAATTCCAAGCAGATCTGTAGGCAAACAGGAGTTAAACTGGCCATCCGAGAACATGAGACCGATACTAATCTCAAGAACATTGAACTGGAGGGTACATTTGAACAAATCAACCAAGCGAGTGGTATGGTTAAACGGCTGATTATAAGCATTGGTTCAACAGCCGGCCCTGCAAAAACATCTGGAATGCGTGGAGTAACTACAAGACAAAGCTGTGCGAAAACTTTGCAAAGGGGTCCTGCACCTTTGGGGAGAGTTGTCACTTTGCACATGGGGATGTTGAGCTGCAGAAGTCAGGTGTGTGAGGGCAACTCTTCTTCTGTTGGATGCTTTTGTTCATTTGAGCTTTGGCTGCGGAATGCACCTTTCACCTTTGTGTGAATGGTTTTAGCAAATGCAAGATATTAAATCCTTTACCTACTACCTACATCTTTCTTTACTTATTATGCTAATTATTTGCTGCGGGTGGTAGATTTTGTTTGTGTTTTTGGTATCTATGGATGACTGATTTTTAGTTAAATAGCTAGCTGGGATCAGAAATATGAAAATATTCAATAGAATATAAATGAAATAAACAATTCTGGATCTTCTAATACCATACTAGTCATGCGAGAGATCCATCATTCTGTACATATCCTCCATTATTCTATACGTATAACCAAGCTATGTATTTTGATTAAACTTCAAAAGTACACATAATTACGAATAGTAGAATATGTTAATTAAAACTACAAATAAGAAAAACAAAATGAATATTATACACACTTCCAATTAATATATATATTCTTCAACGGAAAGCTTCTCGCCGATGCCACCACCCAGATGGATTTCATACGCTGCCTGTGGGGTGCCCAGTGCCCGTAGCCGAATAGGAGTGGGTTCCGGCACCAGTTTCGGTTTCAGGGGCAGAAGCCGCTTGTTTGGTGGCGGCATTGAGTTCACGCGCCTCCTGCTTGTTCAATTCAGCCTGGTTGATCCTATGTTCTTTCTTCTCTGTGGCCATTTGCTTTTGCACCGGATCATGGGATGTCATTTTCTCTCCCTGTCCATCCAGCACACAAAAAAAATCATCAAATCATCGTCAATAACTAAATTATTTCATAAAAAGAGATGAATTCTCACCTCTCCAAAAAAAAAAAAGAGAGAATAAAATGACATAATGTAGTTTAAAAATCACAATTACATGAAACAATATTACATTTATCAAAGTTTAAAATAACAACTACATGAAACAATCATATCATACATTCATTCATAGATAAAAATAGATCGGTAAAACTCTATTTGCGGGACAAAAGGATTGAGCTAATATTTATTGTATATGAAATTAAGGAAGGGAAATGATATTTGTGCTCTAAATTTCTCTCTACCACATCAGAAAACTTGGATCGATATCTATCTAATAATATTATTCCAAAAAAGAAAAAAAAGAAAATAAGATGATGATGTTAAGTAAAAGTAAAATGGAAGGAAATTAAGAATACATATATATATATATATATATATATATATATATATATATAAAATGAAACCTTCTCTTGAATGGTGGCCTTGGTCTTTTCCAATCCAGATTTGGCGGAGGCAGCCACATTGGCGACGGATTCCTTTGTCGAAGCCGCTGCATTCTTTGCGCTCTGCATTTTTATCACTCAAACTTAAAATATTAAATGAATTAATCAGATATTGATCAGATGGGATGTAATTAAGCAGCAGCAGGTTGATAATTAAGGCTACATGCATGCGGTATTTATAGTGTGAGGAGATGGAGGTGGATGTATTTATCAGTTTTAAGAGACGGGAATTCTGCTATTGACGAGTGTCCAGTACGTGGTGTGTGTGTATATATATATATATATATATATATATATATATATATATATATATATATATATATATATAATTCCATTCACTAAGAACTTGTTACATGACAATCGCTCTAACAACCCTTTTCGCATCATTGATCAACTTATTGGAAGGCTTAGATTGAAACATAAAATATCCAAATTAAAAGACAACATTTGTTGCGCTTAAAAACAAGTTGTCTCGCACTTACTTTTATTTTAATATAAGGACCCCACATGGTCAACATGTTGTCAATTTGTTTAAACAAAACAAATTTTAATATTAAATAATGCCTAACCTAAGACAAAATTTGTACACTTTTTTTTTTTTTTTTTTTTTTATGCATTTCCCCCCATTATATAGTCTGACTCAAAGATATTTGGTTAACTTAAAAAATATAAAATGGCTCTTACCGATAGATAAGTTTGTTTACCGATCGCTGAATTAAAAAAATAAAAATTATCAACCGTAAGTTGTTTCAGTGCATTTGACTGTGGTGTTTTACGTAATTCTAAATACTACATATAACGTATCCTTAAGCTACTGCAACAACACCTATTTATTTATATATGAACCCCACGTACCTTTGTAATTGTGTATCTTAATTAAGTTTTGGTTAATTAAATAGAAAATTCAGAAAGAGGTAGTACGTGGCTTAATTGAGCATGATCAAGTGCCAGTTCATTGTAATTGATCAGGTCCCTCCCTCTTGTGAATAATTAATGACACCACAGCCGGTACATCTTCTTACGGTTGATAATTTTTTATTTTTTTTAATTCATACCCGGCACAGCTTCTACCAGTCGAGCCATTTTTATATTTTTTTAAGTTAACCAAATATGATGAGTCAGACTATATAATGGGGGAAATGCATAAAAAAAAAAAGAAGAAAAAAAAAAGCACAGCCGGTACAAGCTGTGTCGATTAGGCATTATTTAATATTAAAAATTCGTTTTGTTTAACAAACTGACAACATGTTGACTACGTACTTTTATATTAAAATAAGAGCCGTAGAGAAACTTGTTTTTTAGGCACAACAATGTTTTAACTTACCGGACATTTTATGTTTTAATCTAAGCCTTTTAATAAGTTAATCAACGGTCCGAAAAAGAGTTATTAAATGATCATTCACGATAATTCTATTGTCATGGATTAAATCCCTATATATATATATATATATATATATATTTCTTGTTGCGGTGGAACGTCACCTATATACCTCACCTGTTGCGATAAATGTGTAAAATGATGAGTTCCTGCTTGAACAGCTTCTTCAGATGTCTAGATGTGACGTTATTTGACTTTTAGCAATGAAATTGTCCATCGCTAAATGCTAATGCCTATTTTAGTAGTGATTTTTGATGGATATATGATTAATACTTGCTCTAAAGAGAATAATTTTGAGACTCGACAGGCTTTGATTCAAACTAGGTTCTTTCGGCCGAACCATAAAAAATGATATTAGCATGAAATGAATATATGATGAACATTCTTTCCAATTTTTATGTATAAAACTCGTTTATATATATATATAATAAGGATCTTATAAAATTCATTTTTTCTTTTCAATCCTCACCATTCAGACGCGAACTTCAGAATTCGGCAACTCATACTCGTTCTCTTCTCTCGCTCTCCCGATCTCTCTGTTATCCTATAATATATATTATTATTTAACATATATAAATTTATAAAATTAAATAAAATAGAAACTAATTATTAAAATAAAAAACATATAACTCCGAGTCCTTTGAATTCACAAAGTCTCCTTAAAGTAAATTTATTCCCTCACTGGTGCTAAGGATTAAATGAATAATTGCTTCCCAAGATAAAACGGATTTACAATTCTTAATTAGTAGCACTACAAAATTAAGAATTCAGTGAACGCAAATTCTATGTATATACTCGAACTTTACTGTTAATAATAATGATGCATGAAAAATGGTGCATGAATACACTTACTCAGAAACAGGAAACGGGAAAATATTTGCAGAACAAGAAAACACTACAGAACGGTGGGAAGGAACGACGGAATCTGCAAAAACGGGATTTTCCAGAACACAGAACAAGACTCTGTTTTAAGACTGTGGAACGGGATCCTGTTTTATAGAAACGAAAAACGGGAAACGGAAAGTGATCTAAACGTGAAAAAACTTATGTTGAAAATGGGATACCACATAGTGTATTTATAGGACCGTTAGTGTTCAACTGTCATCAAAACGACGTAGTATCGTGATGATAATTATTAAACAAATTTTGTCTAAAAAATATATATCACGACTGACCCACCCGAACCCGACTGACCGGACGGCGGCGGTGCGCGCGTGTGGGTTTGAACCATGCCTTGGCTAGGTCCTCTCCCTTCCATTAAAGTGGGGTGCCCTTGGGGCTTTCCCATCGAAAAAACATCCCATATATAAAGACTTCATTTTTCCTCTAATTCCTATGTGGGACTTTGCGCTTTTCAACATTTCAAGTAGGTGACTTTGGAGTCAATTTTCTCATTCAAATCTTAATGAGTTTGAACACATAAATATACCACATTATACTCCTCGCCGAGGAGAACGTATATGCAGGTAAACTCGACATTTACTTAAATGTGGGTCCTACAATAAATTAAGCCTCAAAATGCTTTAATATTTATTTTGTCAAACCCATTTCCAACAATCCCCACATGAATGTAAAATTGGATTTACAATATGTAAAATATATTATGAATATGCAGATACTAGTTCGAGTACATGATAAAAGATATTTCATCGTTAAGAGCTTCAGTGGCTTTGAACTTGCCCTAGTAAAATCTATCTGGATTTACTTGGCTAATCAAGAGACTTGATGTCTTTGAACTGCCAAATTTTCGTGTAAACCAAGACAATAGAATTCACAAAATATCTCTTCGCATATAGTTGGTTCTCACGCTTGTTTCATTTTGGCCTTGAAACACCTCTTGGTTCATGAAGTATATTAGAGAATTCACCTTTCAAAATTCTCACGTAAGTGGCCCCTTCTTACTCTCACGTAGGTGACTTCTATCAAGAGTATCATGCAATACTCCACTTGAACGTATTTCAAGATATAAAAGTCATTAAAAGCGTAACTTATCCTAATTCTCATGGCAGATGTACCTTATCTCATAATAGAATGGTTAGGAGTATATATCTCCTCAAAGGCTTTACTTCGAGTACTACATAGTTCGGTTTTGCCCATTGAACCTAGATCTTGGGATCTCCAAATCGATTAGGTTGGGTTGCCACTATGACGACTCTTATTTAAACAATAGGCTTAAAACCCATTCCTTCGATGATCTTTCCACTTGCTCTCTTGTTAAACCTTTCGTAAATGGATCCGCAATATTATCTTTTGACTTTATATAATCAATCGAGATAATTCCATTTGAGAGCAATTGTCTAACGATATTATGTCTTCGTCAGATATGGCGTGATTTCATCATTATATAAATGATTCTGTGTTCTTCCAATTCACCGATCACATCACAAAGGTATACATATAGTTGGCACAAGTTTTGACCAATTTGGAATATCCTCTAAGAAATTACGGGTTTTCACTCGCTTCTTCTCCAAATTTTTGTCTAAAACAATGAATTTTGATTCCATTGTCGACCTTGCAATACATGTTTGTTTTGAGGTTTTCCAAGATACCGCTGCACTAGCAAGTGTAAAAACATATCCACTTGTGGATTTTGAATCTTTAGTATCAGATATCCAATTAGCATCAGTATAACCTTCCAATACTACTGGATATCTTGTATAGTGCAGTCCATAATTTTGAGTATGTTTTAAATATCCCAAAACTCTCAAAATAGCTTTTCAGTGATCTTTACCTGGATTACTTGTATACCGACTTAGCTTACTTACTGAATAAGTTATATCCGGTCTAGTACAGTTCATGACATACATTAAACTGCCTATTATACGAGAATATTCTAGTTGAGATATGCTATTACTTCCATTTTTGGCTAAATAAAGATTTATATCAACTGGGGTCTTATTTATAATTATATTATACTTATTAAAATTTTTAAGTATTTTCTCAATGTAATGAGTTTGAGATAATATAATTCCATCAGATGTTCTAGAAATCTTGATTCTTAATATTATATCAGCAACCCCCAAATCTTTCATATCAAATCTATTTGCCAACATTCGTTTGGTAGAGTTGATAACTTCATTGTTGCTACCCATGATTAACATATCATCCACATAAAGACAAACAATGACATATTCTTTTTGAGTGCTTTTAACATAAACACATTTATCACACTCATTGATTTTAAAACCATTTGATAACATAACATTATCAAATTTCTCATGCCATTGTTTTGGTGCCTGTTTCAATCCATACAATGATTTAACAAGTTTACATACATTCTTCTCTTGTCCAGGAGCAATGAAACCTTCAGGTTGTTCCATTTATATTTCTTCATCTAATTCACCATTTAAAAATATAGTTTTCACATCCATTTGATGTATTTCAAGTCTATTTAAAGATGTTATTGCAATAAGCATCCGAATAGATGTTATTCTTGTAACTGGTGAATAAGTGTCGAAATAATTCAATCCTTCCTTTTGTCTATATCCTTTAACAACAAGCCTTGCTTTATATTTATCAATTGAACCATCAGTCTTCATCTTCTTTTTGAAGATCCATTTATACCCCAAGGGTTTGGAACCAGGTGGAAGGTCCACCAATTCCCATGTATGATTTTGCATGATGGATTCAATTTCACTATTTATTGCTTCTTTCCAATGAGAATCATCTGGAGTGGATATTGCTTCTTTGTACGTTTGAGGATCATTTTCTAACAAAAATGTTAGAAAATTCGGGCCAAAAGATGTTGAAGTCCTTGCCCTTTTGCTACGTCTAGGTTCATCCACTATAGACTATTTGTCTATATTTTTAGGATTTATACCAGTAGCATCCAAAGGTCTTTTGTATGAATTTATCTCTTTATTTCTATTATATGGAAATACATTCTCAAAAAAAGATGCATCTCTAGATTCAATAAATGTATTAACATGAATATCAGGAATTTCAGATTTATGAACAAGAAAACGATAAGCACTACTGTTATTTGCATAACCAATGAATACATAATCAATAGTTTTTGGTCCTATCTTAACCTTTTTAGGTTTAGGAACCATCACTTTTGCTAGACACCCCCACACTCTTAAGTATTTATAGCAAGGTCTATGACCTTTCTATAATTCATAAGGTGTTTTGTGAGTTTTCTTATGAGGCACTTTGTTAAGAATATAATTTGCAGAAAACAAATCTTCCCCCCACAAATTCTAGGGTGCTCCAGAACTAGTTAACATAGCATTCAACATTTCTTTCAAGTTCGATTCTTGCGTTCAGCAATACCGTTAGATTGAGGTGAATAAGGAGCGGTAGTTTGATGAATAAAACCGTGAGTAGAGCAAATCTCTTCAAATGGTGATTCATATTCACCACCTCTATCGCTTCTTATTGCTTTAATCTTTTTGCTAAGTTGATTTTCAACTTCAATTTTATAAAGTTGAAACATTTCTATAGCCTCATCTTTGCTTCTTAAAGAAATATACATAACAATATCTTGTGTAATCATCAATAAAGGTTATGAAATATTTTTTCCCACCTCTTGTTTTCACAAACTTTAAGTCACATATATCGCCAGTGAATTAAATCTAGAGGTTCGCTTTTCTTTTCAATGTAATGAAATGGTAATCTTGTCATTTTGATTCCACACAAATTTCACATTTATGTTTTTTATTAATATCAAATTTAGGCAAGAATTCTAAATTAATTAATCTACGTGAATGTATCATAATTAACATGTCCTAATCTAGCATGCCATATATTTGAAGATTCCAACAAGTAAGTTATAAGAATTAATTTTATTATTATCAATAGACTTTGGTACAACAAATATTACATTCATCTTAAAGAGCCCATCAGACATATAGCCCTTTCCTACAAACATATCATTCTTGGTAAGAACAAATTTATTAGACACAAACACCAACTTGAAGCCATTCTTGCTAAGCAGTGACCCAGACACTAGATTTTTACGGATATCTAGCACATGAAGCACTTCATTCAGAGTCAGTTCTTTGCCAGATGTCATTTTCAGTATAATCTTTCCACGTCCTTGAACCTTTGAACTTGAGGAGTTTCCCATGAAGAGTTGCTCATCATTTTCTACAGGTTTGTAGGTAGAAAACATCCATTTGTTGGAGCAAATGTGGCGAGTAGCGCCAGTGTCCACCCACCATTCTTTGGTATTTCCTACCAAGTTGCATTCGGATACAACTGCAGAGAGATTAATGTCTAAAACATTTTCAGACAGTTTTTCCAGTACTGTCACATTTGCTTGAGCCTTTTGTTCTTTCTTGAACTTCTTTGGCCTGCGACATTCATTTGATTTATGTCCTGGAGTGCCACAATTGAAGCACTTGCCTTTAAATTTCATCTTGGCTTTGGAATTAGAATTTCCTTCGCGCTTCCTTTTGTTGTTGTTGTTTGGCCTTTGTTATACCACATTCGCCTTTGCTTCATATAAATTTTTCCCACTCTTCTTTTTAGATACTCGATTGTCCTCTTCAATCCTAAGTCGCACAATCAGTTCTTCAAGATTCATCTCTTTGCGCTTATGCAACTTGGAATGAGTCACTTAATGACATTCCTTCGGCATGAATATCATGTAGAATTACTTGTAATTCCTGCACTTGAGTGATGACTGCTTTAGAATCTACCATCTTATAGTTAAGAAATCTACCAACAATGAATTTTTTCATGCCAGCATCTTCAGTTTTATATTTCTTGTCTAAAGATTCCCAAAGTTCTTTTGCAGTTTGAATTGTACAATATACATTATATAATGTATTATCTAAACCATTCATCACATAGTTTCTGCAAAGAAAATCCGCATGTTTCCATGCGTCAACAGAAGCAACTTTTTCCTTGTCAATTTCTCCTTCAACAAGAATAGGACAGTCCTCTTGTAGAAACATTGCCAAGTTCAGCGTGGTGAAATAGAAGAGCATTTTTTGTTGCCAACGCTTGAAATCAGCTCCATTGAACCTTTCAGGCTTCTCTCCATGAGACATACTCACGGCAGGAATGGTACTAGTGGATGCCATTTCTGTTATACAAAGAAGACAATTGTCAATAAACAAACAAATTTCTGTTTGTACAAGATGTAACAAATTTTTGTTTACAAATTTGTTTTGCAGAATATTCTATATGTTAACACAATAGTATATATTAAAGTGTAAACAAAATGAACTGTTATATTAATTTTCAAACAATAACAGAATATTATGTATATTAACATGCAAACTAAATAAACTGTTATATGCAAACAATAACGGAATATATAAATTAACTAACATGTAATATATATAATATTTCTATAATATATCTAATAACATAATACTTTATATTAACATGCACTAAATTTCCGTAATACTATGTATTAAAATATAAACATGAATTAACATGCAAAGACAGTATGTTAATAATTTTACAGAAAGTTATATATATACAAAAAACTTATTTTCTGTTCATATAAAATAATACTGTAATTACAGAAAATATAAATTTACTTTAAGATTGTTATCTTGTAATATATAGATTTATAAAATTAAGTAAAACAGAAACCAATTATTAAAATGAAAAATATATAAATCCGAGTCATTTGAATTCACAAAGTCTCCTTAAAGCAAATTTATTTCCTCACTGGTGCTAAGGATTAAATGAATAATTGTTTCCCAAGATAAAACAGATTTACAATTCTTAATTAGTAGCACTACAAAATTAAGAATTCAGTGAACGTAAATTCTATGTTATATACTCGAACTTTACTGTTAATAATAATAATGCATGAAAAATGGTGCATGAATACACTTACTCAGAAACAGGAAACGGGAAAATATTTGCAGAACGAGAAAACACTACAGAACGGTGGGAAGGAACGACGGAATCTGCAGAAACGGATTTTGCGTAATACGTAAATGGGACTCGCTTTTAAGATCAGGAACGGGATTACTTTTTACGTAAACGGAAAATGGGAAACGGGAAGTGTTCTGAACGGGAAAAAACTTATGTTGAAAATGGGATACCACATAGTGTATTTGTAGAACATTTCCGCGCAGTTTATGATCTTTAGTGTTCAACTGTCATCAAAACGATGTAGTATCGTGATGATAATTATTAAACAAATTTTGTTTAAAAAATATATATCACAAGCGACCCGTCCGCCCGAGCCCGACCGACCGGACGGCGGCGGCGTCGCTCGTGTGTGGGTTTGAACCATGCCTTTGCTAGGTCCTCTCCCTTCCACAAAAGTGGGGTGCCCCTTGGGGCCCTTCTCATTGAGCAAACATCCCATATATAAAGACTTCATTTTTCCCTCTAATTCTCTATGGGGAATTTGCAGTTTTCAACATTTCAAGTAGGTGAGTTTGGAGTCAATTTTCTCATTCAAATCTTCATGAGTTTGAACACATAAATATACCACGTTATACTCCTCGTTGAGGAGAACGCATTTGTGTAAAAACCTGACATTTACAGAATGTGGTTCCTACAATAAATTAAGCCTCAAAATGCTTTAATATTTATTTTGTCAAACACATTTTCAACACTGTCTTTCCCTCACTTCTCACGACCTTAGGCTCTCAGAGAGATCGGAAGAGCGAGAGAGGAGAGCTTTAGAGGAGAGAGCGAGTATGAGGAGCTGAAGTCTAAAGTTCGCGTCTAAATTATGAGGAGAGAGAAAAAAATAACTTTTTATAAGTTGCATGCAACAACTAATTTTATGAAGAATTAAGTTGTCAAGACCTTGATCATGTACATGTATAAATTCCTAGCTTTTTATTGTATTTACCATATTTTCTTATATTTGTCGTATACAGAGGCAAAAGGAGGGGGACGAGGGGGTCATCTAACCCTGGTATCTCCGGCCCTCCGGCGATGTTTCAGGCGATCTTGCCATTCATGACCCTCCAATATCCATGATTCCATGACCTTTCAATCCCAGTTCTCGGTAGATGACAAAAAAAGATAAACAATTGTTTTTTTAAACTTACTAAATGAAACAACGTCGTTTCATTTAGTAAGTTTTTAAAAAATAAAATAAAAAATTAAACCCAATTGGCAGGGTGTTCATTTATTTTTTTCCTTAGCCAATTAGTTCGTTCACTTCTCAGGCCTCAGGCTCGACCTCTGCTGACTACCAAGTGCCATCACCAGCTCCTCGCTGACGCCGTCGATCTCCTCTCCTCCTTTGCGCAGCGTCGCTCCCTCAATTCGTAAGTAGTTGTCAATTTAATTGAATATTTGATTTAGGATTTTAAAAAATTAGGAATTTATGGTTATTGTTGCCATTAGTTAAAATTGATACAAATAAGGATTTTTGTGCTTAATGTTGCCATTAAATTAGAGATTTACCGTTTGTTATGCCATGAAATAGAGATTATGTATTATTATCATTGAATTGATATTGTATATTTATGTTATGGTATATTGTTTGTGAAATAATTGAATTAGGTTAGTTGATGAAATTATGATGAAATGTTTAAAATTTTGAATTGATTAAATTATTATATATAAAATGTTTAAATTGATGAAATTATTGTGAAATATTATAATTGAGTAAAATAAATTTGAATATAACTTTGAGAAATGATATATTTATGGTATAATGATGGTATATTGCTGATATATTTATGGTATATTTATGATTTGGTAATTGATTATCAATTGATGTTTTTATTTATTCAAGATTATGGATAAATACTTGATTAGGCGACCAAGAACTGTTGATTCTTCTAATAGCTAGTCAATTACCAAATTCCGAAGCAAGTGGTTGTATAAAATTAAAAATCACGTGTGGAGTTCAATCCCAATGATATTGTTAGTGATCCGGGGTTACGTAAATCAATTGAAGACTTTGATATTGTGATTAGAGATCAAGTTCAAAGTGAGTATTTGACTAGAGGTACATGTCAACCAATTGCCCATAATTATCCCCAAAAATACTTTTCTAATGTGAAGAGAAACTTTCGGCCCACTTGGTTTAAAATTTTTGAGTGATTGAAGTGTATCATTTCAAATGATGCAGCCTTTTGCTTTTGTTGCTATCTATTTAGCAATTCAAACATAGTAGATGTTTTTACAAAAAAATGGGTTCAACAACAGGAAAAAGGCAATGGAAAAATTTCAAGAACACGTGAATGCTTTGAATAGTGCTCATAATGATGCTAGAATACGACTTCAAGGTATTCAAAATCAAAGGCAGAGTGTGTCACATATATATACTACTAGCACACGGGCAAGAGATGAAGGCTGCTTATCGCTCTCGTTTAACGACGGCGCTTTGGATGTCACACGTCTTCTTTTGAAGTAGACATGAAAAAAGAGGCCCAGGCCCACAGGCCGACCCTACCCACCCGCAAAAAAGTGGGCTATGACCTTTATTATTAAAATTTCACGTAAAGTTTGGCCATTTTTAGCTTAACCAGATTAGCCTTAACCACGGGTGGCTTACCACCGTGAATTATTGTTTTAATACAATAATGTTACTTGTGTGGGTTGAACATAAGACCTCCAAGTCATTAAATAAGAGTTCAATCTAACTAAACTACAACATTTACTTGTTTTAACATGTATGCATCTAAATAAAAGTACAAAAAATAAAAAGACAACCGTTTAAATAAAAAATATACAATCTCTGGTTTTAATTTGTTTGTCTTTTTAAATGTGTTAAATTTGAATCATAATTAAAAATATTCAATTTAAATTATTTAAAATTTAATTCTATCCCATACATAAGTTTCTCAAACATTGAAAAATGTATTTATTAGATAGTTTTACTACATTCACAAAGACTCATATTAATTAATTAATACTATATAAGGTAAATTAATGTAGATTATTTATTTAAATTTATTAAAACTATTGGTGAGTTTCACTAGTATAATATAATGTTCTGAATACCCTATAGGGTTTATATTTTAATCATTTAAATACATTTTATTAACTCTCATAATTTTAATAGAATTCAATAGTATAAAATATATGTTTCACTTAATTAATTTTAAGGCCCAAATTTATCAACTCAATGTTATCCAATACCCATTATGATCCACACAAATTAAATATAAAAAAATCCAATTAAAATATATTTAAATAAATTTAAATATTATTTTATTTTGTCGGTATTACAATACTAGTGTGGAACTAAGAGAGTGTTTGCTTAAAAGGTTTCAATGAATCGATGTATGCATATATTCACTTATATAGTTATATATGACACGCTGCATAAAAACAAAAAATGAATGAATTAATTAAAAAAAATGGGGTTGGTGAAAATGTGAAACATTACCAAAATTTCTTGTTTACCAAAAAAACAAAAAACAAAAATATGAAGAAAAGGAGAAAGAAACTTAGCCAACAATTCATTTACATATGTTATAACAAGTAATTGTTGTAGTTCAGTTGGATTAGACTCTTATTTAATGACGTCTTGTGTTCAACCCTCACAAGTAGCTATATAGTCTTTATTCTTTAAAAAAAAAGAAAAGAAAAAGACCGCGAGCTGGCCCGACCCAACCCAGGCCACGAGCCTCACAATTCTAGCCCACAAAAAGTTGGGCCATTTTAGCCCGACCCAAATTTGGCCCGGCCCGTTTGCCATGTATATATATTTTGAAGCAATGTTTGCCTTTTTTGTAGATATGCATGATGAGTCATCGACTTCATCAAATAAGGAAAATTTCCTTGAATTTTTGAGTGGTACAACCTATGAAATGAAGAGGTAGGCAAGCTAATGAGAATGCTCTTGGAAACAATGAAATGACTTCTCCAAAAATTCAAAAAGAACTAACAAGTGCTTGTGATGTGGAAACTACATTTGCCATCATAAATGATATTGGGGACAACATCTTTTCTATTATGGTTGATGAGTCTCGAGATGTTTCAATAAAAGAGCAAATGGGAGTTGTTTTGAGATATGTAAACAACCATATATGAAGATGTAATTGAAAGGTTTCTTGGTGTGGTACATGTGCCTAACACTTCATCTATTTCTTTGAAGAATGCTATAGATTAATTGTTTGCAAAACATAAATTGTCATTATCGAGATTGAGAGGTCAAGGATATGATGAGGCTTCAAATATGCGAGGCGAGTTCAATGGATTGAAGACTCTTATTTTAAAAGAAAATTCATATGCAAGGTATATCCATTGTTTTTCTTACAAACTCCAATTAGTTGTTGTTGTTGCCAAGAGCAACCATATTGTGAGTGATTTTTTTTCAATATGTTACTATGATTGTGAATGTGGTTGGAGTATCATGTAAAAGAAAAGATAAACTTAGACAGCTTGAACATGATAGAATTGTAAACTAGTGTTTGGAAAAGAGAGAGATAGTTAGTGGTAAAGGAAAAAATAATAATCAAGAAATTAAATGAGTTTAAGACGGCCAGGAGATACTTGTTGGGGGTCACATTACATAACTATAATCTGTCTTATGTCTATGTGGACTTCCGTATTACAAGTGCTTGAAAATGTGCATGATGATAGTGCTTCTGATGATATATAATAGCGGTATATAGCCATAAGTTTGATTGATAAGATGAAGAATTATGAATTTGTATTTGTGATGTATATTTGATGAAATATTTATTGGGAATCATAAATGATTTGTCACTTGTCTTACAACAAAAAGATCAAAATATTGTACATGCTGAGCTCGACTACAAGATTTTAGGGAGGTGGAATTGGAGAATTTTTTTGAAGGAAGTCAATATTTTTTGCGAGAAGAACATGATCCTAATAATTATTATGAAAGACAACATGAGATCCCACAGTCGTAGCAGACGCAATGGAAAAAATATTATTAATTTTCATCATTATCGTGTTGAGATTTTTTGTCAGGTATAAGTATAATCTCTATAAATCTTTTTTCATTATTCCTATCCAAGAATTTATCTTTTTTTTGTTGATTTTTCATTATTACAATGTAGGTTGTTGATTCAATTGTTCAAGAGATGAACAATCGTTTTTCAGAAGCAAGCACATAGTTACTTTTATGCATATCATGCCTTGATCCAAGTGATTCGTTCTCTAAATTTGACAAAAATAAGTTACTCCGTCTTGCTGAGTTTTATCCAAAAAATTTCTCATTGAATGATCGCATGATACTTGGAGATCAACTTGTTAATTACATTTATGATATGCGATAATCATTTTTTTGGAATCGAAAGCTTGGGAAGTCTTGCTAAGAAGTTGATTGAAACAAGAAGAAATATAACTTTTACATTGATATATCGATTGATCGAGTTAGTTTTAATTTTACCAATTGCGACTGTTACCGTTGAAAGAGTATTATCTGCGATAAAAATTATCAATACTGACTTGCGTAATAAAATTAGAGACGAATGGATAAATGACAGTCTCATAGTTTATATCGAAAATGATATTTTTTCAACAATTAAAAACGAACAAATTTTAAAACGTTTTCAAACTATACAGAATTACCTCATCTCTATCGTATAGCCAAAAGCGACAGTTCAAGCGTCAATATATAATTCTTTTTACTGATATATTTTAACTCCCTCTAATATTGTCATGGTTCCACCACAGATCGTATAATGCCCACATGAACACAACATTGCCAAAAAATTAAAGTCCATATGAACACAACATTTGCTACTATCATGCTGACAAAATCATTGAATCGTGTATTGTTGTTATGATCTGACCATCGATATATATATATATATATATACACACACACACACGCACGCACACACACAATATACAGCAGCAGGCCAGCCAGCTAACGCCATTCTAGTTATTCTTTGCACCTACGTACATAGTAACTCCATTATTTCAGATAATATTTGTACCCATTTTCATATGCATATGCATGCATATGTTTAGTAATCACAAATTAAAATTACTCTCAAATATGTAAAGATAATACTAGTAGTACATAACGTATATAATTCAGAAAAACAAAAACCTGCACACTAATACAAAAGCTACAAATACTACAAACCTTTCACCATCCCCTTCCCCACTCCTAGCTGTGTGCGCCACCCGTCCCAAAACCAGTGCCCGAATCACCTACCCTACCCACTTGGCTCCTTCCAGCTCCCGTGTTGGTTTCGGGTGGGTACTCGGACCCAACCACATCTTCGGTAACGAAGTCAGCAGTGGGATTGGCATGAGCACTAGCAGACACAATTGACGTCTGAAATTGCGAGCCAATCGGAATGTCCCCGCCATCGGTGTAGCCTCGAGGCACAGCTCCAGTGGAAGCCGCCGCATTCTGGGCATAAGCCTCCCTTTTTCTGATATTAGCCAGGTCTATTTTCTCTTCCTTCCTAAGGGTAGCCATGTCTTTCTCCACCGGATCACTTGTGGATATTTTCTCCACCTGTCAATTTTTTAGCAATTAAAAACGCATGCACTAATTAATTAAGGATAATATCAAAATTGAATCCATACTCATCTTTGATTTTAACCGATCAGGCTATACCAAAATTTCAGTTACTAACTAGCAAAAATAATAATAATAAAAATAAATTCAGCTATTATCCACAAAAATAGTACTCTCATTTACCGTAATTTTTTTTATTAATTCCACATACATTAATGGGAGTCACATAAGATGACACGATATATTTCGGTTTGTTATATGAATATCGCTATTAAAGATCATATACATGGAAAAATATGTCAATTCATATATATTCACAATTTTATAAATGAGCTAGGCCTTTTTATGGAATGGAGGAAAAAACATATGGAGTATCAAAGTTTTTACATACGGAGTATATTTTATCCGGCCATGTCGAATGATGATTGACAAAAAATCAGGAAAGATATCACATGTTATTCACATCAAATGATATATAGGATGTAAAATTTCAAACCTTCTCTTCTAAAACGGCCTTAGTTTTGTCCAAACCAGATTTGGCCGATGCCGCGACGTCGGCCGCCGCTTCCATTACCGATGCCACTACACCCTTTCCGGCCTACATCCCCACTCTCTTTTACTAATTTCTTAGGTTTAAAATTTTCAACCACAACCTTAATTTGGAGGAGAAGAGATTGATCCACTTTGCATGCGCGGTTAAGGTAGAAAGCAGGAACTGGGTGTTATGCCACGTGTAATGTTCAAAGTTACGTACGTGGTAATACCTAGTTAACTTTCCTTCTTCTTTTGACACGTTGCCAACTCATAGTTCGGTGGTTTGCATGTTTGTCTTCCCGCTTATGCTTATCAAATATTTAGTGCACTTGAACTATAAATGCCCTTATTTCAGACTCTAGACTTTATGTTCAAGGTTTTGAGAATCAGACCGTTAATCGAATCAAAAAAAACATACAGAATGGTTCAATCAGTGGTCGTTATTAACCCAATGATATTATTAATATATAAAATATATATTATTATATAGTAATTAATAAATTTTTTTAAAATTTCATTTCGGCCTGATCCGACCTAGGTCCTGGGGCGGAGACTTTGTGAATTCAAAGGACTCAGATTTATTTACATTTTATAATTCTGTTTTAGTATACATATATATATATATATATATTAAATAATACTATATATTACGGAATACAATCTTAAAACAAATTTATATTTTACGTAATAAATAAAGATTATTTTATATAAACAGAAAATAAGTTTTTGTATATATATATATAACATTCTGCATCTAAGTATATATATATATATACCGCCTTTGCATGTTCTCAAATTTTATTACATGTTAAGTATTCAGTTATTATATATACATTACGAAATATTACATGTTAGTTAATTATATATATTCTCATTATTTTATATATATCATATTAACTGATTTATACATAATATTCTGTTTGTATATTAATATAACAGTTAATAATTTTGTTTACACGTTTTGTATAACAGAAATTGGTTTCTATTTATTGATAATTGTGTTACGTGTATAATGTAAATGGCATCTACTAAAGACCATTCCTGTAGTGAGTTTGTCTCTATGGAGAAAAGCTGAAAGGTTCAATGGATCTCGATTTCAAGCGTTGGCAACAAAAGATGCTCTTCTATCTCACAACATTGAATTTGTCAAGGTTTCTACAAGAAGATTGTCCTACTCTTATTGAAGGAGAAACTGACAAGAAAAAAGTGGCTGCAGTTGATGCATGAAAACATGTTGATTTTCTTTGCAGAAATTATGTGATAAATGGAATGCACAATGTGTATTGTACAGTTCAAACTGCAAAGGAACTTTGGGAATCTTTAGACAAGAAATATAAATCAAGATGCCGGCATGAAGAAATTCATAGTCGATTCGATTTCTTGATTATAAGATGATGATTCTAAAGCGATCATCACCCAAGTTCAAGAATTACAAGATTCTACATGATATTCATCTTTGAAGGAATGTCACTAAGTGATTCATTCCAAGTTGTTGCGATGATTGAAAAACTTCCACCGCTCACGGAAAGACTTCAAGAATTATCTTAAAGATAAACGAAAGAGATGAATCTTGAAGAAGCGATTATCAGCGACTTCGGATTGAAGAGGACAATCGAGTATCTGACAAGAAGAGTGGGAAAAATTTATATGAAGTAAAGACAAATGTGGTTGAACAAAGGCCAAACAACAACAACAAAAGGAAGCACGAAGGAAATTCTAATTTCAAAGCCAAGATGAAATTCAAAGGCAAGTGCTTCAATTGTGGCACTTCAGGACATAAATCAAATGAATGTCGAAAGCCAAAGAAGTTCGAGAGAGAACAAAAGCCTCAAGCTAATGTGACAGAACTGGAAAAGCTTTCTGAAAATGTTTCAGACATTAATCTTTCTGCAGTTGTATCTGAGTGTAATTTGGTAGGAAATCCTAAAGAATGGTACGTGGACACTGGGGCTACTCACCACATTTGTTCCAACAAATGGATGTTCTCTACATACAAACCAGTAGAAAATGATGATCAACTCTTCAAGTTCAAAGGTTGAAGGACGTGGAAAGATTATACTGAAAATGACATCTGGCAAAGAACTGACTCTGAATGAAGTGCTTCATGTGCCAGATATCCGCAAAAATCTAGTATCTGGGTCACTGCTTAGCAAGAATGGCTTCAAGTTGGTGTTTGTGTCTGATAAATTTGTTCTTACCAAGAATGATATATTTGTAGGAAAGGGCTATGTGACGCCCCCAAAATAGGTATACAACACCCATTCTGAGTCGTCAAAATACATGGTACAGAAACAACTACAACTTTATTAATACAACATACAAACTGTGAATTTAAATACAAATATTGTTATCTAGACAATATCCACACTCAAATAAGTCCTCATTACAATTATTAATACACTATTCTACAGAATAGTGAGGACTACTAGAACCACTTCCAGAACCATCATTCCACACCCCGACTAGTACTCGCTACATTCTCGCCTCCTGAGAAGAAAAATGGAACAACAAGGAAAAGGGTTAGCTCAACTAGCCCAGTAAAGAACATTATGACTAAGATAACATAGAACAAATTATCGTTAGTCTTCAACAGGGAAAAATCTGATAGAATACAATAGACAACCAGTTTTAAATCAATCCTCGCAGCGAAAATAATAATTCATTAGAAGAGTTAAGTAAATAATGCAAACTACTATCTTTTATATATGAATTTAAAAGTTCATCGTTGATATTTTATCCCTGTAACATCAATCAATATATATCTGGAATTAAATATTCATCTTTGCACTACAGGCCAAAGATATTCACCAGTTAGTCATGTTCATCTAAACACTGCTCATCTTTGCACTACTTCTGGTCAAAGATATTCATCGAAATCATTAATCTTTGCACTACAAAGTCAAAGATATTCAATTATATCATCATTTAGAATGGAGGATAATGAAAATATTTTAAATGAAACGAATCCAAGAAACAAAAGAATAAATATTAAGGATTCAGTATTTCACCTATTTCATGTCCAAAAATACCTCATAAATAATCATAGTGGAGTAAAATTCAAGAATGATCAAAACATGGATACAATCAAAAATAGTATCCATAATAGATATTTTGGATGAAAAACGAAAATTTAATTTTTCCGTGAATAATGGTCGTGATCGTGAATAAAGGTCGATACGTGAATAAGAATCTGACACCAAAAGATAGAAATTTCACAAAAAAAACATCATCATGCTTCGTGAATAGTACTCGTGAATAAGAACTCGTGAATAAGAACTCATGAATAAGAACTCATGAATAAGAACTCCTCCGACGAAAAAAGTTTCAAATTTGATAAAAGTTTCAACTAATATTTCAAAGATAATAATATTGAAGAAATAATATCATTTGAGAAGAAAATAACATCCCTTACCTTAGCTGTAGAATAAGATTTCCGGTTGAATACTTTGATATAAGGTTTGAAAAAACTTGCAGACCGTATAACAATACTCAAAGTACTAAAATACTAACAAAAATACGCCGATATATATAGAGAGAAAGAGAGAAAATCTATAGTTTTGGTGTGATTTTCAATTCTAACATAAGCACCCTATTTATAGGAAAATGCTTAACACACTGAAAGCGTAAAATTTAATATAATATTAATATATTAAAATTAAATTCCTACGCCAACCTTAGAAAATCAAATCAAATTTCATTCAACAAACATGTGGAACACACCATAATGAAAAAAACGCTTTTGTTATTTAAAGTATTTTAAACTTCCAAAAATTAATTATTTCGAAACTCCGGAACTTCAATAATTCACAATAAATAGCCCTTTTATCAAAAAATTCGAATCTCGCAAAATTTTTTTATAGGAAATTCAATTCTCTACAACTTTGCAGAAGAAAGTTTTTCCAAATTCCAAATAAAAATTGATCGAAATCCATAAACGGGCGATTTTACAAGCTATAATCAAATTTCAGTCAAGAAATGGGGTCCACCGACACACAAAACATGTGTTAAACAACTTTTGCAACAAAAATACTCTTCCTCCTCATATACTCATATATCCCACATTCATTGTAAAAATATCATCATTATTATATTATAATAATATAATAAAATATTATTTTATCAGAAAAGATAAAATATCGATTTTCAACAATTGTCACTTTAAAAATTTTCTCCATCTATATCCACATAAAATCAATATTTTTCTCATCATATAAATCAATAATTAATTATTCACAAATAATATTACAAAATCACAAGATCTTGCAACTGTGCCGCTCCCAAGAAAGAGGGGCTTTTCAATAATAATTTCTCCTTACTAAATAACAAGCAATTAGGTGACCAAACCTCTCCTGTAGACGAACTTTCTAGACATTGCCAATAATGTTTTCTAATAATATTATTCAGATAATATGAATTATTGCTTCGATAATGGAAAATACTATGTAATGACAATTATTGAAATAATAGTAATATAAAATATCAACGCAAACAATTATTGAATCAATAAAATAAAATACTTTGATAAAGAATTCATCGTAATAATTATTGAGTAGTGCCTTCTTAAGTAAGAATCAATAATTGGTGCAATATCGTAATCTTCTTGTCGCAACAACGCCAGATTCGTGTTTTAAACCAATAAGGTATTCCAACAATGTTAATTGTGAATAACTACGCTGTGCTTATTTATAAACAACTTATACTTGTTGTTTTCTTCATCCAATCGCTTTCCGTTATGGGGCCCCATAAAAGATCAAGGTCGTCGCATTTAATATTCCCCGATAAAGAAGAATATTCCACGACCAAACGAATATTCCCTCGACAAAAATGAATATTTTATAACCACCGCTTATTTAAAATATTTACAAGATTTTACCCATAACTAACCACATTAATCAAATCAACCCTTACTATTTCAAAATAATAAATAGAGGAAAATAAATTTCATTTATTAATAATTTGGGGTCTTACAAGCTACATGAATGATGGGCTCTTTAAGATGAATGTAATGACTGTTGTACCAAAGTCTATTGATATTAATAAAATAAATTCTTCTGCTTACTTGTTGGAATCTTCAAATATTTGGCATGCTAGATTAGGACATGTTAATTATGATACATTCATGAGATTAATTAATTTAGAATTCTTGCCTAAATTTGATATTAATAAAAAACATAAATGTGAAATTTGTGTGGAATCAAAAATGACAAGATTACCATTTCATTCTGTTGAAAGGAAAACTGAACCTCTAGATTTAATTCACACTGATATATGTGACTTAAAGTTTGTGCAAATAAGAGGTGGGAAAAAATATTTCATAACCTTTATTGATGATTGTACAAGATATTGTTATGTATATTTGCTAAGAAGCAAAGATGAGGCTATAGAAATGTTTCAACTTTATAAAATTGAAGTTGAAAATCAACTTAGCAAAAAGATTAAAGCAATAAGAAGCGATAAAGGTGGTGAATATGAATCACCATTTGAAGAGATTTGCTCTACTCACGATTTTATTCATCAAACTACCGCTCCTTATTCACCTCAATCTAACGGTATTGCTGAACGCAAGAATCGAACTTGAAAGAAATATTGAATGCTATGTTAACTAGTTCTGGAGCACCCCAGAATTTGTGGGGGGAAGCTTTGTTTTCTGCAAATTATATTCTTAACAAAGTGCCTCATAAGAAAACTCACAAAACACCTTATGAATTATAGAAAGGTCATAGACCTTGCTATAAATACTTAAGAGTGTGGGGGTGTCTAGCAAAAGTGATGGTTCCTAAACCTAAAAAGGTTAAGATAGGACCAAAACTATTGATTATGTATTCATTGGTTATGCAAATAACAGTAGTGCTTATCGTTTTCTTGTTCATAAATCTGAAATTCCTGATATTCATGTTAATACATTTATTGAATCTAGAGATGCATCGTTTTTTGAGAATGTGTTTCCATATAATAGAAATAAAGAGATAAATTCATACAAAAGACCTTTGGATGCTACTAGTATAAATCCTAAAAATATAGACAAATAGTCTATAGTGGATGAACCTAGACGTAGCAAAAGGGCAAGGACTTCAACATCTTTTGGCCCGAATTTTCTAACATTTTTGTTAGAAAATGATCCTCAAACGTACAAAGAGGCAATATCCACTCCAGATGCTTCTCATTGGAAAGAAGCAATAAATAGTGAAATTGAATCCATCATGCAAAATCATACATGGGAATTGGTGGACCTTCCACCTGGTTCCAAACCCTTGGGGTATAAATGGATCTTCAAAAAGAAGATGAAGACTGATGGTTCAATTGATAAATATAAAGCAAGGCTTGTTGTTAAAGGATATAGACAAAAGGAAGGATTGGATTATTTCGACACTTATTCACCAGTTACAAGAATAACATCTATTCGGATGCTTATTGCAATAGCATCTTTAAATAGACTTGAAATACATCAAATGGATGTAAAAACTATATTCTTAAATGGTGAATTAGATGAAGAAATATAAATGGAACAACCTGAAGGTTTCATTGCTCCTGGACAAGAGAAGAATGTATGTAAACTTGTTAAATCATTGTATGGATTGAAACAGGCACCAAAACAATGGCATGAGAAATTTGATAATGTTATGTTATCAAATGGTTTTAAAATCAATGAGTGTGATAAATGTGTTTATGTTAAAAGCACTCAAAAAAGAATGTCATTGTTTGTCTTTATGTGGATGATATGTTAATCATGGGTAGAACAATGAAGTTATCAACTCTACCAAACGAATGTTGGCAAATAGATTTGATATGAAAGATTTGGGGTTCTTGATATAATATTAGGAATCAAGATTTCTAGAACATCTGATGGAATTATATTATCTCAAACTCATTACATTGAGAAAATACTTAAAAATTTTAATAAGTATAATATAATTATAAATAAGACCCCAGTTGATATAAATCTTTATTTAGCCAAAAATGGAAGTAATAAAGATATCTCAACTAGAATATTCTCGTATAATAATAGGCGGTTTAATGTATGTCATGAACTATTTTAATTCCGGATATAACTTATTCAAGAAGTAAGCTAAGTTTCAGGTATACAAGTAATCCGTAAAGATCATCAAAAGCTATTTTGAGAGTTTTGGGATATTTAAAACATACTCAAAATTATGGACTGCACTATACAAGATATCCAGTAGTATTGGAAGGTTATACTGATGCTAATTGGATATCTGATACTAAAGATTCAAAATCCACAAGTGGATATGTTTTTACACTTGCTAGTGCAGCGGTATCTTGGAAAACCTCAAAACAAACATGTATTGCAAGGTCAACAATGGAATCAAAATTCATTGTTTTAGACAAAGCTGGAGAAGAAGCAGAGTGGCTTCGTAATTTCTTAGAGGATATTCCAAATTGGTCAAAACCTGTGCCAACTATATGTATACACTGTGATAGCCAATCAGCAATTGGAAGAGCACAGAATCATTTATATAACGGTAAGTCACGCCATATACGACGAAGACATAATATCGTTAGACAATTGCTCTCAAATGGAATTATCTCAATTGACTATATAAAGTCAAAAGATAATATTACGGATCCGCTTACGAAAGGTTTAACAAGAGAGCAAGTGGAAAGATCATCGAAGGGAATGGGTTTAAAGCCTACTGTTTAAATAAGAGTCGTCATAGTGGCAACCCAACCTAACTGACTGGAGATCCCAAGATCTAGGTTCAATGGGCAAACCGAACTATGTAGTACTCAGTAAAGCACTGAGGAGATATATACTCCTAACCATTCCTATTATGAGAAGGTACATCCGCCATGAGAATTAGGATAAGTTACGCTTTTAATGACTTTTATATCTTGAAATACGTTCAAGTGGAGTATTGCAGATACTCTTGATAGAAGTCACCTACGTGAGTAAGAAGGGGCCACTTACATGAGAATTTTGAAAGGTCAATTCTCTAATAATATACTCACTAACCAAGAGGTGTTTCAAGGCCAAAATGAACACAAACGTGAGAACCAACTATGTCTGAAGAGATATTTTGTGAATTCTATTGTCTTGGTTTACACGAAAAGCTGGCAGTTCAAAGACATCAAGTCTACTGATTAGCCAAGTAAATCCGATAGATTTTACTAGGGCAAGTTCAAAGCCACTAGGCTACTTAACCTGATGAAATATCTTTTATCATGTACTCGAACTAGTATCTGCATATTCATAATATATTTTACATATTGTAAATCCAATTTTACATTCATGTGGGGGATTGTTGGAAATGGGTTTGACAAAATAAATATTAAAGCATTTTGAGGCTTAATTTATTGTAGGACCCACATTTCGTAAATGTCGAGTTTTACACATATACGTTCTCCTCAACGAGGAGTATAATGTGGTATATTTATGTGTTCAAACTCATTAAGATTTGAATGAGAAAATTGACTCCAAAGTCACCTACTTGAAATGTTGAAAACTGCAAAGTCCCACATAGGGAATTAGAGGAAAAAATGAAGTCTTTATATATGGGATGTTTGCTCAATGGAAAGGGCCCCAAGGGGCACCCCACTTTTGTGGAAGGGAGAGGACCTAGCCAAGGCATGGTTCAAACCATGCATGCCAAGCACCGCGTCCGTCCGGTCCCGGCCAATGTTGTTGGGGTCACCGTGATATATATTTTTTAGACAAAATTTGTTTAATAATTATCATCACGATACTACGTCGTTTTGATGACAGTTGAACACTAACGGTCCTATAAATACACTATGTGGTATCCCATTTTCAACATAAGTTTTTCACGCTTAGATCACTTTCCGCTTTCCCGTTTTCGCTTCTATAAAAAGCAGATCCCGCTCCACGCCTTAAAACGAGTCTTGTTCGTGTTCGAAAATCCTGCTTTTGCAGATTCCGCTGCTCCTTCCCACCGCTTACAGTAGTGTTTTCTTGTTCGCAAATATTTTCCCGCTTCTCGCTTCGAGTAAGTGTATTCATGCACCATTTTTCATGCATCATTATTATTAACAAAAAGTTCGAGTATATACATAGAATTTATGTTCATTTGAATTCTTAATTTTGTAGTGCTACTAATTAAGAATTGTAAACTGCTTTATCTTGGGAAGCAATTATTCATTTAATCCTTAGCACCAGTGAGGGAATAAATTTACTTTAAGGAGACTTTGTGAATTCAAAGGACTCGGAGTTATATGTTTTTTATTTTAATAATTAGTTTCTATTTTATTTAATTTTATAAATTTATATATGTTAAATAATAATATATATTATAGGATAACAGAGAGATCGGGAGAGCGAGAGAAGAGAACGAGTATGAGTTGCCGAATTCTGAAGTTCGCGTCTGAATGGTGAGGATTGAAAAGAAAAAATGAATTTTTATAAGATCCTTATTATATATATATATAAACGAGTTTACATACATAAAAATTGGAAAGAATGTTCATCATATATTCATTTCATGCTAATATCATTTTTTATGGTTCGGCCGAAAGAACCTAGTTTGAATCAAAGCCTGTCGAGTCTCAAAATTATTCTCTTTAGAGCAAGTATTAATCATATATCCATCAAAAATCACTACTAAAATAGGCATTAGCATTTAGCGATGGACAATTTCATTGCTAAAAGTCAAATAACGTCACATCTAGACATCTGAAGAAGCTGTTCAAGCAGGAACTCATCATTTTACACATTTATCGCAACAGGTGAGGTATATAGGTGACGTTCCACCGCAACAAGAAATATATATATATATATATATATATATATAGGGATTCCATCCATGACAACCGATTGTCATGGACACTGTTTTAATAACTCTTTTTCGGACCGTTGATTAACTTATTAAAAGGCTTAGATTAAAACATAAAATGTCCAGCCGGCACAGCTTGTTGTGCCTAAAAAACAAGTTGTACCAGCTCTTATTTTAATATAAAGTTTTGCATAATCAACGTGTTGTCGGTTGTTAAACAAAACGAATTTTTAATATTAAATAATCTTAATCGACACAAAAATGTACATCATGCCGTTTTTTTTTTTTTTTTTTTTTTTATGCATTTCCCCATTATATAGTCCTGACTCATCATATTTGGTTAACTTAAAAAATATAAAAATAAATGAATTGGTAGAAGTCATGTCGCATGGTATGAATTAAAAAAAATAAAAAATTATCAACCGTAAGAAGATGTACCGGCTGTGGTGTCATTAATTATTCACAAGAGGGAGGGACCTGATCAATTACAATGAACTGGCACTTGATCATGCTCAATTAAGCCACGTACTACCTCTTTCTGAATTTTCTATTTAATTAACCAAAACTTAATTAAGATACACAATTACAAAGGTACGTGGGGTTCATATATAAATAAATAGGTGTTGTTGCAGTAGCTTAAGGATACGTTATATGTAGTATTTAGAATTACGTAAAACACCACAATTCAGACATACCTTTCTTACGGTTGATAATTTTTTATTTTTTAATTCATAATTAAACAAATTCTATCGGTAAAAGCCATTTTTATATTTTTTTAAGTTAACCAAATATGCCGAGTCAGACTATATAATGGGGGAAATGCATAAAAAAAAAAAAAAGCCAGTACAAGTCGTGTTTATCTTAGGTTGGGCATTATTTAATATTAAAATTTGTTTTGTTTAAACAAATTGACAACACGTTGATTATATGGGTCTTATATTAAAATAAAAGTTCTGATAAACTTGTTTTTTTAGCACAACAATGTTCGTTACACTTGGATATTTTATGTTTCAATCTAAAGCCTTCCAATAAGTTGATCAACTATTCGAAAAGGGGTTGTTAGAATACGATCTCCACTAAAAACCAAATGAATGAATGAATTCCATATATATATATATATATATATATATATATATATATATATATATATATACACACACACCACGTACTGGACACTCGTCAATAGCAGAATTCCGTCTCTTAAAACTGATAAATACATCCACCTCCATCTCCTCACACTATAAATACCGCATGCATGTAGCCTTAATTATCAACCTGCTGCTGCTTAATTACATCCCATCTGATCAATATCTGATTAATTCATTTAATATTTTAAGTTTGAGTGATAAAAATGCAGAGCGCAAAGAATGCAGCGGCTTCGACAAAGGAATCCGTCGCCAATGTGGCTGCCTCCGCCAAATCTGGATTGGAAAAGACCAAGGCCACCATTCAAGAGAAGGTTTCATTTTATATATATATATATATATATATATATATATATATATATGTATTCCTTAATTTCCTTCCATTTTTACTTTTACTTAACATCATCATCTTATTTTCTTTTTTTTCTTTTTTGGAATAATATTATTAGATAGATATCGATCCAAGTTTTCTGATGTGGTAGAGAGAAATTTAGAGCACAAATATCATTTCCCTTCCTTAATTTCATATACAATAAATATTAGCTCAATCCTTTTGTCCCGCAAATAGAGTTTTACCGATCTATTTTTATCTATGAATGAATGTATGATATGATTGTTTCATGTAGTTGTTATTTTAAACTTTGATAAATGTAATATTGTTTCATGTAATTGTGATTTTTAAACTACATTATGTCATTTTATTCTCTCTTTTTTTTTTTTGGAGAGGTGAGAATTCATCTCTTTTATGAAATAATTTAGTTATTGACGATGATTTGATGATTTTTTTGTGTGCTGGATGGACAGGGAGAAAATGACATCCCATGATCCGGTGCAAAAGCAAATGGCCACAGAGAAGAAAGAACATAGGATCAACCAGGCTGAATTGAACAAGCAGGAGGCGCGTGAACTCAATGCCGCCACCAAACAAGCGGCTTCTGCCCCTGAAACCGAAACTGGTGCCGGAACCCACTCCTATTCGGCTACGGGCACTGGGCACCCCACAGGCAGCGTATGAAATCCATCTGGGTGGTGGCATCGGCGAGAAGCTTTCCGTTGAAGAATATATATATTAATTGGAAGTGTGTATAATATTCATTTTGTTTTTCTTATTTGTAGTTTTAATTAACATATTCTACTATTCGTAATTATGTGTACTTTTGAAGTTTAATCAAAATACATAGCTTGGTTATACGTATAGAATAATGGAGGATATGTACAGAATGATGGATCTCTCGCATGACTAGTATGGTATTAGAAGATCCAGAATTGTTTATTTCATTTATATTCTATTGAATATTTTCATATTTCTGATCCCAGCTAGCTATTTAACTAAAAATCAGTCATCCATAGATACCAAAAACACAAACAAAATCTACCACCCGCAGCAAATAATTAGCATAATAAGTAAAGAAAGATGTAGGTAGTAGGTAAAGGATTTAATATCTTGCATTTGCTAAAACCATTCACACAAAGGTGAAAGGTGCATTCCGCAGCCAAAGCTCAAATGAACAAAAGCATCCAACAGAAGAAGAGTTGCCCTCACACACCTGACTTCTGCAGCTCAACATCCCCATGTGCAAAGTGACAACTCTCCCCAAAGGTGCAGGACCCTTTGCAAAGTTTTCGCACAGCTTTGTCTTGTAGTTACTCCACGCATTCCAGATGTTTTTGCAGGGCCGGCTGTTGAACCAATGCTTATAATCAGCCGCTTAACCATACCACTCGCTTGGTTGATTTGTTCAAATGTACCCTCAGTTCAATGTTCTTGAGATTAGTATCGGTCTCATGTTCTCGGATGGCCAGTTTAACTCCTGTTTGCCTACAGATCTGCTTGGAATTCACCCTCCTTTACCAATTATAGCTCCAGCAAGGGAAGCATCAACACTGATTTTTGTAGTGGAAGAGGCACTAAAACTAGCTGCTGCAGGGCCAGCAGGTAGGGGATATTTGGTTCTGCCACCAAAACCGCCTGGAATGGCTCCAATGGCACGAGGATCCAAATCGGACGGAGCAACAGGTTTCCCAAGTTCCCATTCGCCATGAGCAAAATAGCATTTGTCACCAAATTTACAGCCTTCAGCAGTGTTATATTTGTTGCACATTCGGGATTTAACAGATGGAGAGGAGCCGTTTGGCATGGGTGATTGTGGCGCAACATTTCTTGAAGCTGGAGTTGGCTCAAGATTCATCATCTTGGCAACAGTATTGTAGCCACCTGGGAAATAGTGAAGGAAATGGCAGCTCTCACCAAAAGGACAACCAGCAGTGCTGTAAAAACATGAACCTCATTAAGATCACAGCAGACAACTAACTAGAAATAGCAATCGCATGCACCAAGAATCCAAAACGGAGTAATAAGACGATCCGATCCATACAGCATGCAAATCAAACCTTAATACATTAATACTATAAATGTCACTGTTCTAAAAATCCCCCTAGGCTCCCCCTTGGCGCCCCGCCTAGGCCCCCTTTGGTGCCTCTAGGCCCCCAGACGCCTCACCTAGGCCCAAGGCGGCAAAAAATCCCTCTAAAAAATTAGGCGAATTCTAGGCGGAGAGATTTTTTTTTTTAATAACTACCCAAACCAAATCTTAATATATTTATTTTTCTAATGATTTACCATATTCATAATACAGGTTATAACATATCAAATCACAACAAGAAGTGAACAATATCAAGTCAAAATGGATAATTTTATTATAGTTGTAATTTTTTGAACTTGTACGAACTTCAAATTATATAAATGATTATACATTTGTAATATTTAGTTTAATTCAATTTTATAATTCTTAAATTTATGTTTAGTTTCTTAAGTTTTAATAATGAATTAAATTCTTGAAATTTTAAATTTTATTATTTAATAGCAATCTTGTTTATAAATAAAACTAAAAGGTTAAAAAATATGTTTAAACTTTGAACAATTGCATGTTTGTGTTTGAACTTTGACATTAGCAATATGGATGTGTTTGAACTTTAAGAAAAGACCTTTATTATCTTTATTATAGATTGTTTTGCTTTATATTATTATTTTGTTTGGATAAATGTACGATAAAATATTAAAATTGACTTAGAATAAAAAATCCCGCCTAGGCCCCCCTCGGCCGCCCGCCTCCCGCCTATCGCCTTTTAGAACATTGATAAATGTATTATGGTAACCGGTTCAACCACCAGTCAATAGTAAAAACATTAATATAAATTTAGATTGTTTAAAATAATAGATTTAACAGGGAATTAGATTCATTTACCATAATATCACACAATAGTAGCATATACTTGATTCTAGTGGGACTAGTGACTAGTAGCTACACTAAGGTTACAGTATAAGCAAGGCTAAGTTAGATACTGCTCATGCAAGTCTCCCATAAGATGATTAATAACAGTTTCTCAACTGTGGTTTAGTTTTAGTGTATGTGAGCTTACAGCATTCTCTAGGTTTAAAGTTCAGCGGGTTTAAATTACTAAAATTACAAGGGACTAATGGAAAGTTCTGCCAGAGTGATCAAATATCGCATTTGACGCTAGAGGTGGACAAAAAAATCGGTTTTTTCAGTTTTTGGGCGAACCGGACCGGTCCGAACCGGCCGGTTCGGGATAAATCTTAAACGGTTCGGTTTCGGTAAAATAATTCGGTATATACCGGTTAAACGGTTCCGGTTTCGGTTCGTGGTTTGAATTGATCGGTAGTAACCGGACCGGACCGAATATATCGGTTATTTACTAACTTACTAATTTTAATTTTTCCAGATCAGTTCTCTGTTCTCTTACTACTTCTCTTCACTGACTCTTCTTCACTTACCACTTTCCAAATAGATCAAGGTTTCTTCATTCGCTACTTCGCTCTCTCACACTCACAGAGTCACAGTCTCTCAGTCACTGTGGTTTTCTTTTCGCTACTTCAGTCTTCAGCTACTTCGTGGTTTCTTCATTCGCTACTTCAGCTACTTCGTGGTTTTCGCTAGTCGCTACTCGCCTAACTCCATCTACGATCCTCTCAGTCTCTCACTCTCAGCCTCAGGCTATCGGATCTCCGCCTCCCTCCCGAGCTCATTTCTCTTCTCTCGGGTTCTCCAGACCTCCTCCGAGCTCCGGCCTCATTAGCTTTGCTTAGGTAATTTTTCTAATTCCAGACTCCCGGCTATCTTCTAATATGCATTCTTCAGCTAGGTTTATGTAATTTTACTTTCTATTCGTTTGATTTAAGATCTGAACTTCAATTTTAGGGTTTCAAACTTCAATTTTAGGGTTTCAAACTTCAATTTTAGTTCCGTTACAAACTTCAATTTATGGCACTCTGTTTTCATGTTTTAACTTCAATTTTAGGGTTTTAAACTTTGGTTCCGTTTCAGATTTTATATGAACTTATGTTAACATTTTTTTGAATTTGCTAGTCAACTTTTGTCACTCTGTTTTCATGTTAAAATTCAATCAATATTCTATGGTTATCATTAATATTCTATGGTTATCAACTTATCATTACTATTCTCATACTTCTAATGATATTTAATTATTTATGGGAAGCAGTTATTTGTATGCCATTAGCTTTGCAGTAAATGAAAAGGCTATGTTGAGCTTGATCATGGTGGAGTAAATGATTATGATGGTGTTGATGAATGATTAGTTATTATCTATGTTTATAGTATTTTTTTTGTGTTTTTTTGTGCAGTGATGGAGAATATGGACAATAATATACCAATATCAAAAACTGCAAATCCAATCCAAGTCCCAAGCAATCAAGGAGACAATGGAGGAGGCGAGACACGCGAAACACAAATGCAAAATGAAGTTGAAGCGATCGAGGAAATAATTGGTAAGACTCGTGCTCCTATATGGGAACATTATGTAAGATTTAAGCAAAATGATGAAATAAAGGCAAAGTGTAAATATTGTGGTCAAGTTTTAAAAGCCGACTCGGGAAAGAATGAGACAAGTGGTTTAAAAAACCATAATGCAAGATGTAAATTGTACCCTCCTAATATTCAATTAAGGGAAAGAAAACAATCACTACTAAATTTTCCACAATCAAGTATTAATGAAGAGGGTCAAGAGTTGGAAGGGGAATCAACCACTAGTGTTTGTTTATGGAAATTTGATCAAGAGTTAATTAGGAGGGCAATTTCATATATGATAATTGTAGATGAACTTCTTTTTAGCCATGTGGAGAATGTGGGCTTTAAATACTTGATGTCGGTTGCATGTCCAAAATTCAATGTGCCTTCACGTACCACCATAACTAGAGATTGTTTGAAGCGCTTTTTAGAGGAGAAATTGAAATTGAAAGCTTACTTCAAAAATACATCTCAAAGGGTTTGTCTTACTACCGATACATATGGACTTTCATACGACGAATTAATTACATGGTGTTGACTGCTCATTATGTTGATGATAAGTGGAATATGCAAAAGAAAATTATTAGCTTTGTCCCAATTACTAGTCATAAAGGGGAAGACATTGGTATGTCGGTTGAAAACTGTTTGAGGGAATGGGGCATTGATAAAATTACAGTGACATTACAGTGAAGGTATCGGGTACATCTTATGTGACATCAAATACTTTTTTTCATGAATTTATTGAGCTTGATGATGTTTTGAATGACTTGTTATATAATGAGCATGAATATGGCATGAGAGAAATGGCGATGAGGATGAGAGCAAAACTAGATAAATATTGGGGGAATGTGGATAAGATGAATAAATTATTGTACATTCATGGTTGTTTCAGATCCTGACATAAATTAGCATTTGTGGAATTTGCTTTCAATGCAATGTATGGGAGTGGGACTGAAATGACAAACAAAATGATAAAATCGGTGCGTGATGCCATGGAGGAATTGTTTAAATGGTATAGTCTCAAATATGCATCACAAGGTGCACAATCATCCCAAAGTGCACAATCTAATGTGTCTAGTGAAAGTTTTGATGTGTATGGTCGAGACAAGTCAAGGAGAAGGATGAGTGAAAAATTTGTAGAACACATTGCAGATGTTCTAGGAGATGATAATACCGAATTAGATAAGTATTTGAGTGAGCATGTTGATCAAACGACTTCAAAATATAATGTTTTGGGTTGGTGGAAAAACAATTCTCCTAGATTTCCCATTCTTTCTCAAATGGCTAAGGATGTATTGGCGGTTCTATATCAACCGCTGCTTTCGAGTCGGCATTTAGCATACGGGTGGTGTGTACTTGATTCATTTAGGAGTTCTTTAACTCCTAGAATGGTACAAGCTCTTATTTGTGCTCAAGATTGGCTTCGTTCAAGCAAACAACCAATGTCTGTGGAGGAGAACTTAGATTCACTTGAAACAATTGAGAAAGGTAATCCTTCATTTTAAATTATATAGCTTTCATTTATAATGTTTAATTGTTTATATGTTAATGACTTTCTTTAACTATTTTTATTTTCTTTTGATATTCTTAGAATTTGCTGAAGTTTTGGATATGGATGGTGGAGTTTAATGGAGATATCAGATATGACACTTGGCAGTAATATGTAGAGGTACTCAGGTACATAACTGTTAAGTAAACTGGCTTAATATGAATTCAGTTTTAGTAGTATGCTTTAGTGGAATTTAATGGAGATATGAATTCAGTGGAATTCAGTGGAATTTAATGAATTCAGTTTTAGTAGTATGCTTAATATGAATTCAGTACATAACAGTTAAGTAGCATGCATGTTCTCCAACTCTTGTGCACATGTTCATTTTTATGGGACAATGAACATAATTTTCTAACATTCATGTACCAGATAGTTCATTCAAATGATATTTATGATACTAATGATAAGGCCTTTTTATATATTATTGTTCAACTCAGGTTCTTAATTTACATGCTTGGTTCAAAGTACACTGCTGATGTGCTGACTGTTGCTGCCTTTGCTAGTCTGCTTACTTGCTGCCTTTGCTTGGTTCATAGTTTATGAATTGTGTACACTGCTGCTGTGCTGACTTGCTGCCTTTGCTAGTCAAGTTAATATTTTAGATTGTAGACTTGTAGTTGCTGGTCTGCTGTTGTGCCTTTGCTGGTCTGCCGACAGTTGATGTTCAGTTGGTGGATATTTTGGCAGTTGATGTTCAGTTGGATATGCTTGTAATTGTAAATTGTAATATGTTCAGTTCTGTAGTTGGCAGTTAATGTTCTGTAATATGTTCAGTTCTGTAGTTGGATGTTCAGTTGAATCATGAATGTGCCACTGACTTAATAGTTCTGTAGTTGAATCATGAATGTGCTTGGATGTTCAGTTGAATGTGCTTGGATCAGTTGAGAATGTGTTTGTAATTTAGGATTTTTTAAAACTGTTAATGGAAACAGGGTATGAGAAGCAGTCGGTACACAAGTAGGTTCGAACCGGTACCGTACCAGTTCCGGACCGGCTAACCGGTTCGGTAAACCGGTTCAACCGGTACCGGTATCGGTATCCAATTTCGACTGGATTCAGTTTCCGGTTCGGTACGGTACGGCGCGGTTCGGTCTGGTAATTACCAGTGAACAGTCCTATTTGATGCTCCTAGTTTTTATTCAGTAAGCTTTATTCAAATCTGCAAGAGTAATGCAGATGCATACAAAGCAGATAAATGCAGAGTTCACCAAAACCTTTACTCAAAAGTTTAGGCAAAAGAAAGATGAAATCAATCTATACGACTATCTTTTTATTGATAGTAAAAGAACAAGTCAAATACTCAAATGCTCCGGCAGAAGTACTTTAGGAGAAGGAGATTTGGAGGTTAATTATTATAGCTTCACACTATATTTATAAACAAATTTAAACATATCAAAAAAATGTTTTCAACCAAATTTAAGGTTAAGTTGCTCTACTTCACACCGTGTATGACATTTTGACGCAAGTTATAATATTCAAAATTGCTTCTGTCACCAATAAATAATCCTCTATCAAAAGATAAGTGCACAAGGGTCAAACATATATAAGCTTAAATTATAGTAGTATTCTTGCATGCAAGCTAACCCGTTATCTAGATAAATATATTCAAATAGTTTAGAGTGCCCTAATAAACTTAGGTCATGAAAACAGAATGCAGCTCCCATTCTCAAAAACTTACTTTCTCAAGTGTCAACTATACTATACTTATTTTTAAAGAGTAAGATCATTGCCAGAAGCAAGAGTAAGCAAAACCACAAGTATGTGGCCGATATTTAATACAAAAAGTAAAACAACATGCTAGACGGATGCCTATTTATGCTTGCAGAAATTTTAATAGAAACTTGAATGTAATATACTATTGAGTATTCTTATCATATATCAAGCCTGAAAATAACTAAAACAAAAAAGTTGATGCCTTAATCAATTCAAAACAATACGCGACAGTATCCAAAAATGCAATATATAGAGTAGAGTACGACCTCGTATGCTCAAGTTCTAATGTAACAAGAGCCTAACTTTCGGAAATTAGAAGGTCTCTATTTTTCTTTTTGGTGCATATCTAAAGACGAGAGTTTGTAACTATATTAATATAGATACTTGCATATGAATATGACACAGATTTTCATGTATGATAGATTTTATGCTGAATAGGTGGAAGACATTTTAATGAATTTACATAAAATTATATACAGTAAAATGAAAGTATCCCAAATTTTTTGAGACTGGCAGGTATCTCACAGCTGAAACTCATTAATTAATTGAAAAGGCCAAAAGGAATCATGAATTTATCTAACCCTAACAGCGGCACAAGGTAAATTCACAAGTGCAACTTCATGGTTTATTGTGAGGATGGAGGAAAACATTACTATTGTAAAATCTTTTAACATTGAAAAAATAAAAATTGCAGCTTTCAGAATAATATTAGATAGGTGAATATTGAACCTGAAAAACTTCGTACAAGGCTTCAATTTGCTTCCTGTACCACTTGATAAGTAGTCCAGTGCTGTTTAAAAATAAAGCATTAATTAATTTCTCCCAGATATATTTCTGAGTATATTATTATCTAAAATACTTTCATGTTATCAATAACTACGCATCATTCAGATGAACATACAAGTGCATAAACATAGATTGACAAATTCTTATATAAATTATACTAATTTCTCTGGTTAAAAGAGTCAAAAATGGCAGAGTAAATTGACCAAGGAAACAAAATATTCCAAACAAAAGCGCCTAATACACATAACTTCTTTAAATTCAACTAAGCATCTTCCTATCTTTGCTGGCGAAACCCTAGACAACAACAAATACATAATTACAAGTTTATGGTTTTAAATTCTTGTCTTTCTATTTTTTCCCCAGTTTAGAATTCATTCGTTACAAGTGATACCCCAGAATATTAGGTTTTCAAATACTCCGTATGAGCCAAAATTACCACAAACAACAAATAATTGAAAAGAATCAAAGCATTCGAAAAGAAGCAGCACAGAACACAGTATGAGACACTACTTGAATGAAATTAAATTGCAGAACATAACAGAAAAAGATGAACCAACCTTGCTTGGATTTCTTAACGCCGCCATTGGCAATGGCTTCCGGTCGAACTCTTTTGCGAATATTCATTACTTAGAATCGAAGATGCCTAAAATGGTAAATGAAGCTCGAAGCAGAAAACACAGAACCAGGGAACTCCTAAATCCTACTAGGGTTTTGGGGGGAGATATAACTTTAATTGATATGAAATTTATAATTATATTCCGTAATTAATTTATAAATTTGTTGGGCAAGTGACGATTTAATTTTTAATTTATAAGTTATTATTAATAAGTAATAATTTTTAATTTATTTATAAATTATTTTTAATAAATTAATTTGACCGAATATAATATTTATTTTTTTGTCTCTCTTTTATTTTGCTAAATTATATATTTATGCTTACAACCTACTAATATCTATTTTTTCTTCAACGTAAATAAATATGTAATAAAAAATATTAAGATAAAATGCGTCACTCATATAAATAAATATATATATATAGGGTAAAGGATCAAAAACCCTTTATATTTACTATAATGTTCCACTTGCACCCTAAACTATTTTTTTTTTTTTCAAAATACCCTTAACATTACATTTTGGGTCATCCATGCATGATGATGCACTCGCCGATTAACAAAAACATAAACGTAAGTAAAATGTGATGACGTATGAACTTAAATATAAAATATATTCTAAATAAAATAATATATATCATTTAATCAAAACAAAAATACTAAAATTCAAAATAAAAAAGCATAACATATTTACATCATTTATTCAAAATAATAAATTCAAATTATTTTGTTAACTAATCAAAACAACTAATTAAATAAAATAAGTTGTATAACATATTTACATCATTTAATCAAAATACTAAAATTTAAAACATAACATATTTACATCAAATACTAATTTAAAAAATACTATTTTAAAAAAATACTAAAATACTAAAAAAAATCAAATTAAAAAAATACTAAAAATACTAAAATTCAAATTATTTTGTTAATTAATCAAAACAACAAAAATTCAAATTACATCATTAAAATACTAAAATCATAATACTAAATACTAATTGATATAAAAATTTTAAATTACTAAAATCATAATACTAAATAATATTTTTAAACTATATAAAAATTTGATGATGTAATAATCTATACATAATCTATATATGTTATAAATAATATAAATAATTTGATGATGTAATAATATTTTAAAAATGTATTAAAAAATTCAAATTACATCATAATATTTTTAAATTGATATGATTTTAAAATTACTAAAATAATCATAATACTCCAGCTTTTGAATTTTAAAAATATTATTTAGTATTATGATTTTAGTAATTTAAGTATTTTGATTAAATGATGTAAATATGTTATACAACTTATTTTATTTAATTAGTTGTTTTGATTAGTTAACAAAATAATTTGAATTTTATTATTTTGATTAAATGATGTAAATATGTTATGCTTTTTTATTTTGAATTTTAGTATTTTTTGTTTTGATTAAATGATATATATTGTTTTATTTAGAATATATTTGATATTTAAGCATGCCTCGTCATCACATTTTAACCCCGTTTGTCTTTTATTAACGGCAGGGGCACGGATGCCCCAAAAATATAACGTTAAGGGTACTTTTAGAAAAAAAAAATTAGTTTATGGTGCAAGTGGGACATTGGGGTAAACATCAGGGACTTTTTTTACCCTTTTTCCTATATATATATATATTAGTAGGTATTATATTTATTTTGTATTATTTTATAATATATATTAGAATATAACATTAAATCTATATAACAAAATACAAATAATTTTGAATTTTTCACTCACCCTAATAAATCATCTAAGCCGTCCAAAATTTGGGATAAATTCCGCCGTCCATGTAGTGCCGGAGGCACGGGACACGGCTAGTTTATAATATTAAAACATATAATCAAAACGGATCAAAATCATAACTCTTAAATAACATATCTCTCTTAAATAACGCATCATTATTAAAACTACGTCGTTTTGAAGATTCTTTAAAAAAATAAAATAATATTAAAAAAGAGTGGTTCCACTTGCTTTCCTTTTATTTACAAAAATATCATCCGCGGCCCCACTTATTTTTTTTAAAAATCCCCAAAACGACGTAGTTTTAATAAAGATATGTTATTTAAGAGGTATGTTTTAGATCCGTCCTCAACATATAATATAATATATTATTAATAAGTATTATATTTCTTTATATTACAATATATATAATATAATATTAAATGGGTAATATGGCCATACACCGCTGTGTATGATTTATTTGTGCACGGTCTGTCAAAACTACGTCGTTTTGATAGATTTGTTTTAAAAAAATAGTTTCTCTTCTCGCAAATCAAAAATAAAAAATAAAAATGTCAAAACAACAGTAGTTTTGACAGATTGTACAAAAAAAATATACACAAATGTATATGACCATTATTCCTATATTAAATATACAATATTATAACACATAATATAAAAGGAATTGATTCACAACTGTGTTGGCTGATTCACAATCAACGATGTAAGTATAAGGTTATCTTTACGATAGATTCCAGCAGTTTATCCACAAATCGAACCAAATCGATCTAAGCTCAAGTCTAATTTGGCTTGACTGATCCAGTAGTGGATAGGATTTGTTCTAAGAAAGCTTTCAAGGTTGCAGAAGTGCAAATGTCTCAGTGGTAAGAAAGGTTGCAGAAGAGAGATGAGGCAGTGGTGTCCATCAGTGGAAAACTTACTTTGAACAAGGAAGTTTTTGTATTGTGTATTAAAAAGTTTATTTAATAAAATGAGTCTCCAATACCGTTTGGTATTGGACGTAGATTAGGCCACTAGATTAGAGGATAGTGGCTGAACCACGTAAAAATCTTGACGTGATTTACTATTATTTTGTTTTCTGTTATATGCTTTAATATGCAGAATCTGATTTAACTCGTGATCAAAATTATACTAAAACAGACAGGTATTAGCGGTCTGATTATAACATATGAAAAACATATGCTAATACGGATATGGTTAGCCCGTCTGATTATAGACTGCAGTTATAAACTTTAAAAATTGACTATTGTAGATCACTTTTGAGTATTTATATCTATTTACCCTTCTCTAGGTGTGCTTAATTACAGAATTTCAATGACTACTTACATTAGTTATATAAATCTTGGGAAATGATATTTTCGCAGCTTAATTTGATAATCCCCATTTTCAAAATAAATTAATGTGTTTGAGTAAGTACATAGTTACACCTCCTTCCTCTCTCAAATCTTTTTGGCGTTTTAAGTTTGTACTTGTCGAAATTATATAACTTTGCTTGGTACTGGACTGTATTGGTTGGTGTTTCGAATTGCGAAGATAAGATAGGTGCTGATTTAAATGGATAATTTTCTTTAGTGGGTTTTTTTTTACTCTCTGTTTTTTTCGTCTGTCCAAATTACATCCAGTCAACTCGGGTGAGAGCTCGGATGAACAATTTAGTACTATTAAAAAGGAAGAAGATCAAATATTTTAAAAACCTCTGCCATTACATCTTGTTGGAAGGATTCGAAAATTCAAATAACTTTCTCAAAAAGAATTGAGATTTAGTAGTAGTTAGTGAATTTGGGTTTAATCGGAGTCTTGGAGACCTAACTTAACTAAGATGGGTGAAGTAGGATCATCGTACAATCAGTATGGGATCGTACGATCATACCAAAGTGAACTAAAAATATGTATTTGGTTTTTTGACCTATACACAGTGGCGAAGCTACATTAAAAATGTGGGGTCAATTGACCCCACTCAATTTTTGATCTCAGTTAAAAAAAATTTATACGAAGCACAATCAGGCATTTTTAACACATTTTTGACCCCACATACATCGAGAATGATGTATTTAATTGCATTGACAATGAAAGTATTATGTGTAAGACCCCAACTTTTATAAATAAAGATGAATTTTCTATAAATATCATTTTTGAATATTATGGAATTAATTTGATATAATGTTATAGTTGTGGGTAATATTTATAAATTTTTTAAAGTACGCAAGTTGTTATATAATATTCGATTGGTGGGGAATATTCGTTTTAACAGGGAATATTAAATATAACCAAGACAATCATTGGTGGACCCCACAACGGAATTATTGTCGGATTGAGAAAACGATAAAAATACTTTATAAAAATAACGGCGAAAGTTTTACCGTTAACTGTTGAAACACCCGGTATTAAAAGTACAGCGATGTCTGCCGTAGTTGCACAAAAGATGCTTTACGTTATTGATTATTGATGCTTACGTGAGAAGTCACTCAGTTTTGTTCAATTATTATTACGATGAATTCTGCGTAGATCTCACGTTATTTGATTCAATTATTGTCAATATTTTATTAAATCAATAATTGAGACGACAAAGTTATTAATATTATTATTTACAATATTAACGATGTCTAAAAGTTCTGTAAATGAGAGGTTTGGTCACCTAATTGCCCGCCAATAGGGAGAAATCCTTATTGGAAAGCCCTCTTTCTGGGGGAAAGACTCAGTCGATTAATATTGTGAATTATAATAATGATGATAAATTTTGTTTTATTAGTATTATTAATGTAATAAAACAGAAAAGCTTTTATATAAAACAGAATACTTTTATAAAGTTATTCGTTTTATTAGACTATAAATAGAATATATAATATTCTATTACGCATAGTATTTTGCATAGTAAAATCTTTTTATATAAAATGTAATATTTTTATAAAGTTATTTGTTTTATTAGACAATAATTAGAATATATTATATTTTATTATGCGTAGTGTTGCATAAATGCTGCGCATAATATTTTTTTTGATAGTAATTTTTTTTTATATAAGCAGTAATACTTTTATAAAGTTATTCGTTTTATTAGATTATAAATAGAATATATTATATTTTATTTAAAAGATTTTGCTTTAAATATGGACCGCTCGATTAAAAGTAAATCAATCTGGACCGTTCATGAATTAGTTACTATGCGGTCCATTCTTCTATAAATAGAAGATCATTCCTTAATTATTTCTTACAATTTCTCAAACTCTGAGAGAGAAACTATAGAGAGTTCTTCTTCTATAATCTTGGCGTATTTCTTTAGAGTTTAAGAAAGCTTTGAAAGCATAGTCAAGTTTTCTTTGAGTAATTCCTCGCTTTCTACCAAATGTAATGCTCTTTTTTTTTACGGTAAGAGATATTATTTATTGTACTCGTAAGGGGTATTCTTTCTTTCTTATTTGTGAAGAGAACTTTTGTTATTCCATTCTTTATTATTCTGTTGAAATAACCTGTATACGCGGGATACCCTATACTTGGTGAAATTCTTCTGTTATTCCATTCTTTATTATTCTCATTTGGAACATCCCATGCAATGCGCTTACGCATGACCCGGTTCCGATTGTTTATTATTACATGCCGGAATATATCATGTATGCGTGCTCACGCACGCACCTCGGTTCTATTATTTATTATCCAATAATTATTCTGTTGGAATATCCTGTCTGTGCGTTTATGCATGACCTAGTTCCGTTATTTATTATTCTGTTGGAATAACATGTCTGTGATATCTATCGCATGCCTGGTGATTTCTTTTGTTATTCCATTATTTATTATACTCAGTTGGTTAAAGTTTTGACTCATATAATCCATGAAATTAGTGAAATATCCTTGATATTTGCGCTTCATCCAGTATCTTTTCATGGAAATATTCTTCTGAGCATTCTTGAATTTTACTCCACAAAGAAGTCTCGTGTTGACAATTTGGACGTTATTGGTTCCTGGATAAATTAATTCTTGAACTTGTTTTATTGAATTCTTATATCATTGTTGTCATTCTCATGTTTATATTATGTTAAAAGTCATTTGTGGCCTGTAGTGCATAGATGGACTTGGTATGATTATGACCAGGGATTATTCAGTATAATCATGACCATAATATTACAAATGATGTGAAAAAAGTCTTCATTGGCTCGTAGTGCATTGATGGACAGTTGTTGGCATGATCATGACCATTGATGAATACACGAATATCTTTGGCCCGTAGTGCATGGATAATTTGTGGTCGTGATACTAATGAAAATCCTTGGCCCGTAGTCTGCAGGATGATGTGGATTATTTATTAAGTTGAGTCTCAAATGATAAAAGTCATGAAAAACCTTTTAAATCATAGAAGATAGTAGATTTTATTCTCTACTTGACTCTTCGAATGGATTGTTTGTTCCGCTACAGTTAAACTTGATGTTTGTTATATTTTATCAGTTTAACACTGTTGAAGGCTAATGATAATTTATTCTGCATTATCTTAGTCATAATATTTCTTACTAGGCTAGTTGAGCTCACCCTTTTATTTTCATTATTCTCTTCAGAAAATGAGAACGTAGCAGGGACTAGTCGGGGAACGGAGTGACGGACCAGATGATAGCATTAGTAGTTCTCACTATTCTATGAAATAGTGTGATAATAAATGTAATGAGGACCCCATTGAGTTTGTATATTGTCTAGATGATAATATTTGTATTAAAACTCACAGCATATGTTTAGTCGTATTTTACACGACTGTTGTATAAATAAGTTGTATTTAAATTTTGTACCATGTATTTGGCGACTCAAGATGAGTGATGTATATCTATTTTGGGGGCGTCACATTATGTAACATGCAGAGGGCAATTATAATTATTATATTCTAATTCTACTAGTTATTTTTTGTGGATAAGTTTGATGGCTACAACAATGACATATTATATTTTTGTGGTTATATATTTGAGCCATTTTTTGTTACTATAATTAGCAATTTTATTTTATTGTCTGATACTCTAATTATTGACCTCACTGCGAACCAATCCTGACTTCGCCACTGCCTATACACGTGGCTCAACTAAAACAAAAAAAATTGAAATCCTAATTTTTGAAACTTTTAAAGCCCAAATACAACTCTAAACTTTTAATTTAGTACGTATAAAATTATGGATGAAATGCATTTGATATTTGAATATTACAATTAGGTACTTCTTTTATTAGTTCAATAAATTTATAGTACATAATTGGTGTTCAAGTTGATTGGTTGATACTTATCACTTAATATATGTGAAATAAGTACTTGGTTTTTATAAGTATTGAGTTATTTGACTACATATGTTTGTAAATATAATAAAAACTCTATTTTATATAAAGATTTTTTAGTAGAATTCTATTGAAAATCTAACAGTAATATAAGAATTTATATTTTAATCTTCTTTAACAATTAAAAAATGAGACGATATATATATAATCCGCTTCTCAAACGAATTGGAGGAAACTAATTAAGAACGAATCGGCTATAGCGATGATTTTTTTCGTCACTATAACATAGAAAACTGATTTTTTATGTTATAGCGACCGAAAAAACCGTCGTTATAGTTGGTTCGCTCCCTCTAGAATTATATTTTCGTATTAAAATAATTTTTTTATTTTTTTTATAAAATTTTACGATTCAATTTTGTACACCCAAAACGATCATTGCATGACATCCCTATTTAAGAAGCTTTATCCTTGCACAACAATTGCACCAAATGCATCTTGTGAGCGGTTGGTCCGGTGGGAATGAGAAAAGGGTCGACCCATATTTTTGAAAAGGGGATAAAACTGTCTATTCACAAAACTAATAAACCCCTCTTCCACCTGTCCCGTTCCGGCATTTCCAAAGCTCAACTTAACCCACAGTGCGCAAAACGACGCTGTTACTGTTAGCACAGCTTCGATTTCATCGAAACCCATCTCTCTCTCTCTCTCTCTCTCTCTCTCTCTCTCTCTCTCTATATATATATATATATATATATATATACACACACACACACCCTAACGCGCAAAAAGCCCCAACTCTTACTTTCTCTCTCCTATCCCTCTTTTCTCGATAAGGACGAGGAAAATAAAAAGGTAAGCTTCGAATCGTCCGATGAAAAATCTCTAAAATAATAAGCTCATCTGTTATGTTTAACGGAAAATGTAGTTTTGATTTGCTGCATTGATCTGGGGTTTGTAAAGTTTCGAGCTTTACATTGCTGATTTAATTGAATTCTTGTTCTTAAGGGGTTTAAGAGAGGGACAGAAGTGATCGTCTTTATCTCTGTTATTTGAAGATGCAGTATCATTATGAGTGGTGTTTATTTTTTTAATTCAATTTTTTTAAGGTACATTTAATCAATTGATGGTTCTTTTGTTTTTTCCCACTAAATCTGTTGTGTTGTACTCTATTTTATAATTGTTGAGCATTACAAACTTGGAGCTTCTGTTCAGAATACGAAAGTGTGTGAAATTATTAATCTTATGTCATTTTGGGAGCTACAGCTGTTTAAAGTGCTAAGTTATTTATCTTTATATACATACTGAACAGTGATTAACAGTAAAACTAATTGAGGCTATTGTCTATCGCTAATTATGTTTTTTGCCTGACTTTTTTATCGTGCTAATATCTTTTTGCAAATTAGTGAATTGCCCTTGGTGAACTGACATTGCTCAACTTTGTTTAGACATATTTTCTCAAATTTTCCCTCCATCCTAAAATCTTTCTTATACCACAAAAGGATTCATTTTTTAGGATTTAAAATTAGTTTAGACATATTTATGATGTCTTTTCGATGAATGACAAATGTAAGTAGTCGTATAAGCCACCTAAATTCGTAAAAAGTATAAACAATCTCTGAATACATGGTCCTAAGTCAATTTTTGAAATGCATTAAATAAACATATACATATACATATATAAATATATATGTATATACCAATCATTGTATATGTCGGAAAATCAAATATGAAGTATTGGAATTCTTGATAGTGATTTCGGTGTCCCTTGCAGATCTGTTGTTTGTTGAAGTGATATAACTTCTTGGAAAATGGCGGCAACGGCAATTGCAACAGGTAAACTTTGCGTTACTGCTTCCCACAAAGTTTCAAAGCCAAGCATTGGTATTTTGGGTACGGAAGTTAGAGGGGCATCTTGGACAAGTCTTAAAAGCTCATGCCACATATCGTCCACAAGATCCTTGTCTCAGAGGTTGACATGTGCTCCTGTAAAATTTGAAAGGGTTGTTACAAAAGCAATGTCTGAAGCAAGTGAGATCATGACCCTTCCTGGATTGCCAATTGATTTGAGAGGTTAGACGTTTTGTTGCATTTTGAACATTATATTTCAGTGTTTAACTCTGTGCATCTTTGCATTTGCATTAGAACCAAATGGCATGCAAGTTTCGAGTTTGCATTGATGCCAAGATTTGGGTTCAGAATCATAATTACATTGCTCCAAATTGAATTTGACATCACAGTTTTGAACTTTTGACTTTGCGGCTGCTATAGGCAACTGTATTGTCCTTCACTTTTGCAACTTTTCTCAAAACATACAAACTAATCTATCACTGTGACAATTAGTGCTTAGGTTTTGTTGTATCTGTTGTTACACATTTTCTATTTGGATTGAAAATGTCTAACACACTGTAAGTCAGAAAAGATAAGTTTCGGCCTTCAGGATAAGGTTTACATTAGACTTAAGACAAAGGTTCACATTAGGAAAGTTCCTCCATCATGGTCTGAAACTGTAGCAACATGCATCATCGCTAGAATGAAAGAGCGGATGAAGGAAAATAAAAAGGCAAGCCTAAACTGCAGATGGTGATTGAAGTATTGTGGAAATGATTGTCTGGTTGGTTTGATTATTATTGATTTGAGTAAACTATTTGTCAGATTCCTAAACTTAATAGCTTATTCAATCATATTGTAATGGAAGTCAAGCGAATTAAGGGAACCTCCTGTTCCTCATGCGAGACCAGAATGCCAACTGCAAAAGCAAACTTGTTTTGGAATAAAATCTTAGCATATAAGACAATTAAGAACTAATAAGTGATGTGGAGAATTCCTTGTGGATTTTGGAGAACTTGAAATGTCACTAATGCTCTTTGGCCTTGTTGTCAATAAGATGGGTAGCTTTTGACCGAGTTTCCTTTTTAGTAACGATCTTACTTTATAAAATTACTTTCTCCTCCTTATGAGGGTTTTGTTAGTTCTTTATTGAATGGGTGGATCTTTAATGTGGGGTGGCTTCGTCTTCAGTATATATTTAATTTTACCTGAAAACACATCAAAAGAAATCAGAATAGTTGGTCATAGTGTCTCACACACTCACACAATGTGGATATGGTAGTGGATGACCTAACATGAAGAGGTTTTCTCTTGCAGGAAAGAGGGCATTTATAGCTGGTATTGCCGATGATAATGGATATGGATGGGCAATAGCAAAATCTCTTGCTGCCGCAGGTGCTGAAATTCTTGTTGGTACATGGGTGCCTGTACGTATCTTAATCTAGATTTTATAATGCTAAAATTCAGCCTCTGCCTAACATGTGTTCCTAATAAATAAATGTATGTCCATGCAGGCGCTGAACATTTTTGAGTCCAGTCTTCGACGTGGGAAGTTTGATGGATCACGGGTGTAAGAATATAGTGTTGTCTTCAATTCTGCTCAGATGGTTAGAAGTTTGCTAAGTGATGGTTAATGGGTTAGAATTGCTGTTGTAGGTTGCCAGATGGTTCACTGATGGAGATCACAAAAGTTTACCCTTTGGATGCAGTTTTTGACAGCCTTGAGGATGTTCCTGAAGATGTAAGTTAAAAGCACTCGTATAATTTTCAAATTTTCCATTGTTAAAATTAAAATTTTTATGTGGATTATGCAGATAAAATCAAATAAACGTTATGCAGGGTCTTCAAAGTGGACGGTTAAGGTATTACTTTTTGATTTTAATATTTTTGGTTAAAACTAGAAATTCACTTTTATTCTGCTTATTTGATGGGTAATCCATTTTTGAATTAAATAATGAACAAAGAAACCTAACCATTTAATAAACTTATGCATTGAAATAACTGATATTGGCTGTCATGTATACTTATGATTTCGAGGTAGCAGATTACCAAAAGTGAGTGACAACTTATGATGTTATTACAGAATGCTTAAATGCAAAACTCATACAAGCTACATATGTGCTCACCAGAAAAACCTTAACAAAATTAAGAGGACTCCAGCTGATTGAGAGAATGAGAGTTGTGTTTGTGAGTTTGCTAAGAGCTTGATTATTTTTAACCTTTTTTTTAATTGTACTTTTCCCAGTTAATGAGATCTTGCATATTGGTAAGTATAAGTGTTTACCAAACTATTGTATCCTACTTTTGGGCTTCAATACTTGTTACCCTTTTAATATGTGTGGGGACACTGTAACATGGTATCAAAGTTGGGGATTTGGAGTCCTGCAAGTCAAGCCTCGTTGTTGCGTTGTTTGTCGAGGTTCGTTTGCATGTTATGCATTGTTTGTCGATGTTTATTTGCATCTGGTATGCCAACTCTCGGTGGGGATAAGTAGTGAATAAGGTGTATGAGAGAGGTTGTCTGAAATTGATAAGTAGTGAAGTGAAGCCACTTCACTCGTATATTTGAGTTATGAACCTTTGACAAATTGAAATTGGCTTTAGGAGGAATAAACAGTTTCAGTAACAACCATCTGATTTTTCTCTTTTATAATGTCTTGAGTCAGTTTAACTTGAGTTAATTTCAGCAAAATTTACCATGGAACAGTTGAGATGAGGTGCATGGTAATTGTTGTATGATTATTCATGTTTTGCAGGAAGTTGCTGAATCAGTTAAGCAGGATTTTGGCAGCATTGACATCCTGATCCACTCACTTGCCAATGGACCTGAGGTATATATTTGTGTGTGTTGGTGTTTTGCCATTTTCACGATGAAGTATTAAAGCATGCCATGCAGGTTACCAAACCGCTTTTGGAGACATCAAGGAACGGATATCTTGCAGCCATCTCTGCTTCTAGTTATTCGTTTGTTTCTTTACTCAGGCATTTTGTCCCAATTATGAATCCAGGCATGGTTCTCTTCCAATCCGAGTATCTTTTCAAACCTTCTTGTTTTTAGTTGAGCAAAAAAACTGTTATGTTATGCACTATAAAGATTCTTGGCAAAGTTTGAGCTTGTCTATTGCAGGTGGTGCTTCTATTTCTCTAACCTACATTGCTTCTGAAAGGATAATACCAGGGTAAATCCCCTTGCTGTTTACTCATATAGACCATGATTCATTTCTGATCATCTTAGTATCACATTTCTCTGTATCTTTTTCCATCATGTAGATATGGTGGAGGCATGAGTTCAGCAAAGTCTGCTTTAGAGAGTGACACAAGAGTAAGTCTTTTATATTAGTAATTCTGGTTCACAAGAGTGAGTCTTTAAACATTTATCTATTTCTATTATACATGATGGATCATCAAATAAATTTTATGAAGGTTCTGGCCTTTGAAGCTGGAAGGAAACATAGAGTCAGAGTCAACACTATATCTGCAGGTAATGCCAATAGATGAAACTGAATTTATTGTTTAAACAAATGTCAGTTCCTGAAAATGCGTCTCCAATATATTTTCCCCCTACCCAGAAAATTTAGTGACATTATTATTGTTTTTTTGTTTTTTTGTTTTTTTTTTTTTTTTTTGAGTGTTTGTTCCAATTGATTCTCGAATCAAAACAATTGGTTGTCTTTTAACTTGTGTGTTGGTGGAAATCAACTGTAATGTTTCTATCCCCACAGGACATTCATGTTGATACAACTAAATGCTAAATCAGCTGCTACAGAGACTTGTTTTACCTAACGAATTAAAATTATGCATCAGGACCATTAAGAAGTCGTGCTGCAAAAGCTATTGGTTTTATTGATATGATGATTGATTACTCCACGGAGAACGCACCCTTGCAAAGAGAACTATCGGCAGGTTAGTCATCAATTTGGTCTCACTTTTGGAAATCAACTGCTAAATGGCTACTGCTAGGAAACTGAATGTGAGAATGCCATGGTGGGTCAACAGCATAAACAGTCGAGACAGTAGCTCTGCTCATACACAAAGTTTAAAGTCAACCTTAATATATATTGCATCTTTGTTGCTTGCCAATATTAATCCTGAACTGTGAATGCAACAGAGGAGGTGGGGAACACTGCTGCTTTTCTGGCGTCACCACTAGCTTCAGCCATCACTGGTGCTGTTGTGTATGTTGACAATGGTCTGAATGCAATGGGGGTGGGAGTCGACAGCCCGGTATTTAAAGATCTTGACATTCCGAAAGACAACAAGAGCTAAAGGTAGTGGGCATCAGTCTTGTAGCATGACAATTCGAGAAATTTTGATTATATAAACAATAAATGCTAGCCATCTCTTCTTTTTCATATTGTTCGATAATATATCAGATGTAGACATTGCAACCTTGGAAATGTGTAGTGTGTATAACAGCCATTGGAGCCTGCAAGTTTCACTTCATTTAAATTAGATAATTAAAAAAAAGGAGATATTTTCATGTGGAAACAACATAACATTTTCTGTTATGGATTTATCAATCGAGAAATGTCACGACAGTAGAAAATTGTTTGTTAATTGTTATTTACGGCTAATAACAGATACTATACTTGCTTCACAATTGTAACCTTTACAAAGTTTATATGAAACAGCTATTGCCTATTAGTGAACATACTACTACTCAATGGAAGAAATAATTATTATCATGACCAACTACACACTCGAGTCGTTTTCATTCAAAATGCCTAGATATATTATCATATTTACCATATCCTGAAAGTTTTTTTAAAAAACAATTTAAAATTGGGTTTTAGGCATAGTCAAAACTCAAAACTGAAGAGAATCAAGGTTGCTACAAGTTGGATTTATTATTATTATTATTATTATGGGGTACACTATTTCTTGATACATTTGATCATGACTCTTCTAACCTTCCAATGTACCATGCTTTGTGATACCTTCCACTGTAAGCCTAACCCGAGGCTGAGTAGAAATTGAGACTTGAGAAGCTATCTGTAAAGTTTTGTTATTTCACAGTTGTCGGTAGTATGGTTAAGAGCCTTCTGAGGCTCTCAAGCTGCGTCAAATATGGTAACCGCATTGCAATCCAAACTATAAAGACATGTTCTTATGAAATTTCAGATGAAGATTTTACCAACTTGGATCTTACAACAAGTCCCGATACGTCTGGTTATCCAAGGTCCAAGCATCAAACATAAACATAAAAAAAGAGAGGCACAAGTTAAGCATTGATAATTAGAGATAGATTATCAACTAAATGTAGACTATGACCAAATAAAATCATCCAAAATCTAATCAGGCACCAATGAAAGAACAAAGTATGCAAGTTTATATACTCAAACCAAAGAGCTACACCAGCACAAAAATCAAGCTATGAATATAATTAATCAGTGCTCCTAGATTTCTACAACTGGAGAGCTCTGTTCAGCATCAAATATCATCTATGCTTCCGCTTCCCTTTGCGTATTGCAGCAGCTCTTGCTGCTGAATCATCACTTTCTGGCGAGTCTGCCACAACAGTCTGTTCCTGCAATACGAGACCACGATTCCTCGACAGTTTTCTGATTGGTGTCGTTGGCAATGCAGCTCGGGTTTGTTCTGGTGAAGAGTCTGATTCTGAATTGCTCAATATGTTTGCAGAGTTTCTGTTTGGCATAAGCTCCTCTCCAACCCCAATAGAATCCATCATTAACTGTGAATTATAAATTACAAAGAATTACAACACCACCATTCAAGTAACACAACATCAAGTACCACATCCAACAACTACTTTTAAGAGGAAAAAAATCAAAGAAGTCCATGCAAAAACTTGTTCAATAAAATAGCAGGGTGTCCAAAGTTCAACTCAAATTTTTTTGGGCTCATCCCAAAGAAAATATCCCTAAGTTTTGCCTATTCACGTTGAACCTGGATGGGAGAGATGGTTCAAGTGTCAAGTCAAGTGCTCAAAGGCAACCATTTCTCTTTTTAGGAAGAAAGAGATGACAGATCATACAAACTATACACAATGGCCTGATCAAGTACAGTGCCAGAAACAAGTGCTAACCAACAGCAAACAATATTAAAAAATTACAAAAACAAAACAACAAGCTTACTTGTTTAAATACCTTCCAATCCCTAAAGTCAAATCTGAAGATGAAGTGGTTGTAAGTAACCTCTCCAGAGGCAACTGCATCTGCAGCAGGAGCATTCCTAGGTGCTGAAATAAGCAATTGACATATAAATAGATAAATATGTTACATGTATAAACAAAGCCAACAAAAGGGAAATTAAACTAAAACTTGATTACTTGTGAAAGATCTTACTAACTAAATGGCATCCCTTCTCATCCACTGTTATCTCAGACCGCCCATCTTTAACCAGAAATGATAGAGCAAACAAATTTTCTACCGTCTGTGCAAAGGAGTTTCTGTTCAACACTAGTTTTTCAAGCCTTACCCTCCTATTCTTCCTCAATATATCAAACATAATCGCCATATTCTTATCAGTCTCTGTTCTCTCTTCTGTAGAGGTTTGATCAAGCTACACATAAGAAGGCAGAAAATAAATACAATTTTTAAATAGAATCCCAATATGTGTATATATCAAATGTCAACTTAATACTCCCTCTGTCCCATAAAAGATGTCTCAAGTATAAAATATAATTCAAAGAAGAAAAAATAATGTCAAGTAATAGTATGTTCACCGTTTGCCTAAAAGTACTGATCATTGGGCTCCCCATAACAGCATCAATAAAGTATTAAGAGTAAGAACATTAATAAGAACCACAAGGAGATTAAAGCATCCTGTGCTACAATACATATCAGTTTATTGACTTACTTTCATGAACCATTCAGGTTATGCCAAAAATGATTAATGAATAGCAACTCTCATAACATAATCCACTGACCTAATGTCTTGTGCAGCTTAGATGAAGGTTATCAGTCATTAAAAAATCAACATCTCAGATTGCCTAACCTAGTACTACTATACCTCTTCCCAGTTGTAGTAGAATACTATTATCTAGTTCTAACATCCCACCTTCTACCAATTTGTTCAGTTACGACTTCAAGCCATATCAGTAATTACTATTTACAAAGGTATTTCTGACTAAAAGAAAGTGAAGTTAGAAAAGAGAGGCTAGGATGCTGCACTTCACCTCTTCAGGACGAGAACTTTCTGCTGGTCTCGTGTGCTTTTTTCTGCTAGTAATGACTTTACGGTGCTTCAATTCAGTATTCATAGGCCCAAGCCTGTAAAAAAGGTGTACAATAACTCGATACTAATCTCATGTATATAAGCACAAAGAGAGTGAGATGCAATCATGAAATGGTTCTTACATTGTGCAACATCCACTGGCCCTATATAAAACATGAGATGTGGCAAGCCCAATGTTTTTCCAATCAATAGAACTTCTATCTTCGCCTGTGTTAGTACTTGCTCCCCCTTGTCCCCCAAAATCCCTAAGCAGACATGCTACAAATTCTGAAGGGGTCACTCCTTCATTGCAATGTGCCTTTACAGAAGTCATCAAAGTGTTTGTAATATCTAGCAGAGCTTCCGCATCTGCAACCTGTTCCCGAGGTTTTTGTACTGAAAAACCAAATTGAGAATCCACATTATTTAAATATGCAAAACAAATATGTTCATAAAGAAAATGAGAGCTAGCAATAATCAACTTGAAGACAAACTAAAAAAAAAAACCAAGCTTTATTGGGGAACAAACTTTTTATTTATATCACCTCATAAAAATATATGATATTAATAAATTGAAAAAACCAATGCTATATTGACAAATATATACCAAGCTGATGCAAGCTCTCGACTTCATCAATAATAGACTTGAACTTATCAGAATCAACCCTCGATATATCATCTCTCTCATCTGCAAAACCAATATACGTACGTAAAAATATGCTACACACGCGCATATATATATATATATATATATATATATATATATATATATATATATATAGAGAGAGAAAATTGAAGTAAGAAAGAACAATTGAGTGAACAAATAGAAATAGCGACCGCTTATAAGATTTTTGACGGCGAGATATCGAGAACGAAGAACTCTGCGTTCAACCCCTCCGGAACCTTTGGCTCCTGCGGCGGCTGCTTCTCCGCTCCCACCATTCTCTGCTCTATTATTATTGTTACTTCTACTATTACCAACACCATTAGTACTACGACTACTGGGCTCGCCTTTCACGATTGGAGGCATTTGTTTTACGGTTGAAATTCTCAGAAGAATCCAGAATCAGAATCAGAGCAAAACAAGAAATGCGAATTCAAAACCCTAGATTCGGATCTATGAAGTGATGAATCAGAAGTTTTAGAAAAGAGGGAAAAATTGAAATGGTTTATAAGTAAAACCCTAGAAATAGAAATAGAGGCAGAACACCATTTTTTTTTAAACGGCTGAATTATCAATTCGAGCGCGCTTCGCCCGTGTTTGACTTTCCCCATCTCTCTCCCTGTATGTATACGGGTTCTACGGTGTCACGTGACCCCTAAGATGGTACTCCATCCATCAATTCCTTCCAAAAATAAAAATATAATAATTTAACTTTTGAGACATATTAAAATTTAGATTTATATAAAATTATTATAATTTTAATTGATATAATTATTATAATTATATAATATATAACAAAAAATATAATAATTACAAAATTATTTTTATTTCTCTTTTTTCTCTTTTTACTTTTTTTTGACTACCCTAGGTTAATCTAGGTTAATTTACTTTGTATTGTATTTTTAGAATATTAATTTTTATATTATTCTTAATAATTAAAGGTTAATTTACATCGCTGTCATCTTTTTAATAAATTATAGAAGATTAATATTAAAAATTTATATTTATTTTAATCAATCAAATAAAATATTAATTATATTTCTTAATTTATTTATATACATAAGCATAAAACGTGAGTTAAAAAGTGATGGATGGAGTAATTTTCTTGCTCAAAGAATTGTTGTTCAGTGTAGCTCTTTCTATCCACTCTTCCATAATTTTAAAGAATATGAGAGCAAATCTAATGATAATGTCAAAATGGCTATAGTTATTGTTATATTTTGGCATTAAAAAGTGTTTTTTGATGTTAAAATAGAACCCAGCCTCCGGTGATTGGTTCTATTTTAGCACCAAATTGTTTCAAATTTAACTAATTTTTCCTCCATCTCATTGTTAATTATTTTTTCAACTCCAATTTAACTATCTACGTTATTTTTCAATCCATAATTATAGCACCCCCATTCCACCGTTTTCAACCATCATTCAACCCAGATATTTTTATTATCTAACTTTCTCATCTAACTTTCCTCAACCACCATTCTACCCAACTTTCTCATCTAACTTTCTTCAACCATCATTCTATTGGTTCCATGTTTTCCGACCACTTTCCGTTCAGTTTTAGGTATGTCCGATTCTTGATTTTCTATTAATTTCAGTTGGGGTTTGAGATGTCAAAGTTGGTTCTATATTTAGAACCAAGTATAATATTTTGTTATTTTATGTAACTAATTATAGAACTGGGTTGAATTTGTGTTTTTATCATTTAGTGCTATAATTTAACTATAGAACCAATTATAACACTCTCATTGAATTTGCATACTGTATTGATAAATTAATTTTAAATCTTATCAGAAACAAATTATCGAGAGGAGCCCACAAGATTCATAAACTATTCAATACTATCCACTCTCTGTAATACCCTCCTTCATCCTCATAATTTAAACAACTCCATCATTTAACCATCACTGTCCTTTTGGTAAAACAAAAGGGTATTTTTGACAATATACGTGCGATGCACATTCCGATGAAACACATCACCTGGTCCCCAAGACCCCAACTCATCTTCTCCAAATCAATTCAAACAATCCACTTATCCCCCTGCCTCTCTGGTAAAAACGATTAGGTTTTTTGTTTTGGGAAGAAGATGAAAGCATCAGTCAAGTTTCGGGATGATCAAAATCCACTGATTCGAGCTAAACTACCATTGAGTATCTTAGGGTTTCCTTTCCAGTCAGGAATCGTCGCCGGAGAATCCAAAGAGCTCACTTTAAATCTCACTACTTTCTTGGATTCCGGTCCTTCTTTCAAGCTCTCTTATCGACCCAACAATTCATTCAATCCTTTCGGTCTCGTTTTCAAGTCTGGGATTGGACACTTGGGCTCCCCAATTGCAAGCTCCTTGACCATGGGCGCCGAATTCAATATCATAGGAAATCAAAACCCTCGATTTTTCCTTCATTTCAAGCCTCAGTTAGGTGATTTTACTCTGAAGAAATCGCAGTCGTCGGATTTTGTCAAGAGCTTGAAATCAAAGGGGAACGGCATCGTTTCTGGTGAGGACAAAACGGCGGAGGTTGTTGAGGCGCCAGCGGTTGTGAACAACGGTTACTTTGTTGATAACGGAAAGAAATTCACTGTTTTGTCGCCGGAGGTAACAGCCGCCAGCATGGTAAAGGGCTTTTTCTCGGGGATTGAGATGAGCGCGAGGACTAGTCTGCCGCTGAGTAAGCGTGCTGTAATGAACTTCCGATGGGGCGTGAGGTTGCCTGCTGAGGAGGAGGAGGCGGAGGCGGCGGGGTCGTTGCTGATGAAGAGTAATCAAACAACGGCTGGGAATTCGTTGAAGAAGTTTCCGCTGCTGGTGATGAACAAGATTGGAATCGAACAGGTGGCGGAGGAGGATAAGAAAGATACAAACCAGGCGGGACCAGGTTCAAATGTGCAGGGAAATGCTAACGTGTCAGAGACGTGTTTGGATGTGAAGCGGCAACTTGAGGTAGAGAATGGCAAAAGAAATGAAGTAAAATTCAGTCCCGGCCGTAGTAGCAATGGAGATAAGAAATCAGAGGGGAATATGAAAATGAGGAGTTGAAGAATGTTTTGAAATTTGAGGATCGGACATTGCAGATTAGATGAAAATTAGTGTTCCATTCCATTTTGTGTTTACGCTACTACTCTATTTGCTTGCTTGCTTGCTTGCTTCTTTTCTCCTACTCTATATATATGCAGTCTTTACAAGGTCCACCCCAAAATGTATCATTATTAAATTTATTAAGTATAATTCAAATTTTGTATAATTGGAACATAATATTATTATATGTGTGTTATTCCAATTGAATGATACTCCTATATTTGTATCCAGATAACCAACTTAAACCCTTATTAAAAAAAATTTATTCTTTATTTATTTTATGAAACTTGATATTTTAATTTTTAAAAGTTTAATGAGTGATCATAATATTGTATATGTTAATTCCAATTGTATATTCAATTTGTTTTCCGATAACTAACTAAAATTTTACTTATTTGATTGCAAATTTTTGAAAATTTTCTAGTCCAAATATATTTGATATCATTAAAAATAGAGCGATTATAAAATAAAGCCTCAAAAAATAATTTTATATTGAATTTTATGTGTTTTTAATTAAAATTTAAATTTATGAAATGTTATTATTATTTTTTAAATTTTAATTATAAAAGTGTCCACCCGACAAATAAAGTGGTAGCAGAGTAGTAAGTAGTATTAGCAAGGGAAATCATATTTTCCCCAACGTTTTTTAATATTTCTGTATATGGGATCCATCATTTAATGTTAAATTTACATGTGGAAATATTAATTTTTAATATATATAAACCTATTTTTTTTACTAAAAATGATGGACTCACAAACAAAAAAATTTTTAAAAAAAAAAAGCTGTGGAAATAAAACTTCCCTATTAGTAAACGTGATTAGGAGGGACTCACAAAGACTATTGAGGTAAAAAACATTCAAGACCGCGAGTCTGACTGTGAGTCTCATCCCTCACCGTCTTTACTGTCTCTCCTTAACCGTCTTCGTCTTTGTTCTTTCTTTGTTTGTGCCTTGTGGGTGTGAAATCTGAATGACGACGAGGGAGAGGTGCACAATAGAGGGGAAAGATGGAATAAAACTGGATGCCTGGATATTCAAATCCAAACCCACCAGCACGAATCATAATTATTATATGGCAGTAGTGCTGGTTCATCCTTACTCAATTTTGGGAGGTTGCCAAGCCCTTATGAAAGGTATTGCTCGTAATTTGGCCGATCTTGGCTTCCCCTCTGTCATCTTTGATATGAGGGGCGTTGGCAAATCTACCGGTAGGCCTTCCCTCACTGGATTCTCTGAAGTTAACGATGTCGTTTCTGTCTGCAAATGGGTCTCCCAATCCTTACCTGCTCCTCCTCGCATACTCCTTGTTGGTTCCTCTGCTGGTTAGTGGCTTCCCCTCCTTTCTCGACTGGATTAGTATCTAGTTTGGTATTTCACCACTTGTTTGCTAGGTGGGTTATTATTGAGGATGGGTTTTTGCCCATTTTGTGGTTATATGCAGTTTTTTTGCTATGAGATTAATCTAATTCTGCCATTTTTTTAAATAGAAATTTAATTATGTCATGACTCGATATATAAGTTATGTTCATCCCTAATTATGGAATATGGATCACAACTTATTCCTCCTCCTGTCCCTTCATTGTGTAAAATTATGGATGAGCTCCACTCAAGTTCTGTTTACTTTCTAGATATTTGGACAAGTCCTTGAGTTTTGTAGCCCTCCACTCAATCCGTAAAAAAGCTTTGAGAATGTGCTTGATCAGATCAGTGGACAAATGTAGATTGAAAAAAATGACAATGGAATCTCATTATTGGTTCCTTTTCTTCAATGATGGTGCATGTTTCTTAATACTGTAATTACTTGCTTCCACTTCAGATGGTTGATTTTGTAAAGCTTATATAAGCAATGTTTTCCAAAAAATTAAGTTATTGAAATTGCATAGATTGGGATCATCTCTAGAAGACATTGTGGAATGTATATTTTCCATTTTCTGTGTAACATATATATTTTTAGTAGATTATATATCTAGATCTCTCCTTTCCAGTTAATGTAGAAAGATACATGAACTTAATTAGTGATGGTCTTCTTGATAGTGTGTGTTCCTGATTGCCTTTTATGTGCTAGTATCTTGTTTGAACTTTGAGGGTCATTGGCCCAGCACTGTTATTATCTACTGGAAAGCACACTTGTCATCATCTTTCAAATATATAGGAAATTAATATGGAATGACCGGGATACAATAAAATCCCAAGTATGAGATAGACACGAGGGAGACGCACAAAATAGATGTATTTTCTCTTATAAAATATTTCCAATAAATTCATCATAAGTAAATCTAATATAATGTATAGCTGCTTATATTATGACTGAAACTATTGCTATTTTTGCTACATAGCATTTAATAGCACTGGAGCAAAAATAGGGTTTGCAACTGCTGCATTCATAAACTAAGGGTGGTAGTTTTTGCATTCATAAATCAAGGATGAACTTGGTGGTTGGTGAAAAATTGACAATCTAGTTGTGCAAGATTTCAGAACCTATTTTTCTTTCAAAGATATGATGCTCGGTCATATGTATTATGTGTTCTTAAAACTCTGTATTGAAACAGGTGCACCTATTGCTGGATCCGCAGTTGATCAGGTTGAGGAAGTTGTTGGTTATGTTAGTTTGGGCTATCCTTTCGGCTTAACTGCTTCTATTCTCTTTGGGAGACACCACAAGGCCATATTACAGTCTCCAAAACCAAAGCTATTTGTTATGGGGACTAGGGATGGATTCACAAGCGTGAAACAGTTGGAGAACAAATTGAAATCTGCAACAGGCCGTGTAGATACCCACCTAATTGAAGGAGCTAGTCACTTTCAAATGGAGGGCCCTACTTATGATGCTCAAATGGCAAACCTCATCGCAACATTCATTTCATCATTGTGAGCCTTTAAATGGTCAAGCCGCACAGAAAATCTGGTTATAAGATCATATCGCAAAGCTTATCTGCTTGTACCTTTTTTTTTTCGGTTCCAAAACTTCAAAAAGAGAAGACCAGCAGCTACTGTAAGTGATGAGCAAAAAGAGAGACTCTGTATAAAAACTGCTATGTGAATTGCATATTGGTTGTCTGTATCCAGTCCTTGTTCAGAGGAACATCATTTTATTCAGCTCAGTACAATATCTTAATATGTGCAACAGAAAAATCTTTAGATCGAGACAAGTTACCTACTTCCAATACATAATTTTGTTATAGAATCTATATTTACAATAGCATAAATGCAAAATTCAGTCGACAATAAGATGAGTGAGGAGTATTTTTCCAAATTGGACATGAAACACTAAAAGGTACTTTTAAGGTGTTTTCTTTCAAGTTCCAACTTGAACATTAAACAGGCAAAGTACTTGCGTATCCCAAAGAAAACAAATAGTATAAAAGTACATGTAACAATCAGATGTCAACAATATCATCATCTTGCTGATTAACTGATGCCGTTGGACACCCACTTGCCATAACAGACCCATTTGCTCTACCTCCCCTAGTCTCAACTTCAGAGCAAGGACCACGGCTGTTACCACTGTATAGGGCATTTCTCCATCTTTGTTCTCCGTTGATCGATTGTCCATGTGGGGATTGGTGCACTCCATCTAATTTTAAACCATAGCAATATAAAGAAAAAGAAACTTTAGACCCTTGACTGGAAAGATCAGTCTAAATTTCCTTCTGAAACTAGCAATAAAGAAAATTTAACCCTAATACAAAAATCAAAACATCAAAGGTATTTCACTGAATTATGTATAAAATATGAGGCCCCATAGGAATGAAAGTGGAATATTGACAATGTCCTCAATATCTTTCAACTTAAAATTGTACTAGGCCTATTATAAGTTTGTTTTACATTCATGAACCATATGGCGCAAAAAGTGTAAAATCATACTTTCATGGGTATGAAATGATCCTCTCCTTTTACCGGATAGAATTGGACAAATTGGCAGTAGATCCAACAAAGTTCTACTTGATAAAATGAAATAGAAAAATCATACTTAACACAAACAAGTGAAGTTTTCACACCAGAATAAACATTAATTCTGTTACATATACAGTGACACAATTTCAATTGGTACAAGGGTCAATTTATGTGCAGAGTATATACAACAAAGTCCAAATGAAGTAGTCATGTAAAAATGTATTTATTACCACTTTCGCTATCCGATGCATCTGCAAGCTTTGAAATGACATCCATTAGTGCTTGTTCATGCTCCTGCATTATTAGTAACAACCCAATGATCATTGACAAATGATGAGGAACACAACGTAAAATTGCTTCAAATGTAGTCAGTTCCAACCTTAAGCATTTTCTTTGCCTTTCCAATTTCAAGCAGATCAGGGTGATTTGCACCCAACACTTTCTGCACCTGTTATTAAAAGGAAGGACAAAAAAACACATGAAAATTGACATACTGTGGTATGAGGAGGCTCAAGATCTTTAAAAGAAATACCTCCTTTATTAGAGTTTCTGTGTGAAGTATTTCAATATCATCTGAAGCCTTCTTTACGCCACCATTCTGTGAGGGCGGGAGTTCTTTCTCTAACTGATCAATCATGGCCCCGTTTCCTCTTCTAGAATTTGGATAAGTTCCAGCGCTCACGTGATTCTCATCTCCAGAACCTTGTATACCAAGCCCACTTTGATGAGATAATCCTGGATCCTCATCAACCCATCTAATATCGTCAGCAGGAATCTGCCATAAGGAAGATATTCTAAATCAAAAAAATCATAGTTAAAACTTCATCACTGAAAGTACATGCCAAAGAAAAAATTATGGAACGCAAAACCAATCAAGCCAAGTTGATAATGGAAAAAAGAAAATGCCAATGTGGGCAACCCAAAATATCAAACAAGATTAAAAAATATCTGACAGGCCACAAATTCTGCATGTTTCCACCTTTCACATTTCCTCGACATTATTGACAATTTTGGAAGTTATACGTTCAAAAAAATTTCCAATAAAAGGTATCCCTTCCATGAAAGTGGATAAAAAAGAAACTCTCGTGTCTAGGTCAACCTTTACTCACTAGAAGTGGCAGAAAGATCTAAAACATATTAAGTTACATATAACAGATTAGCCAGAGCCTTTGGAATTTGGAAAGACTTCATAAGAGAGCTTGAGCTATCAAGGATATATTGAGAATAAGATCGCTTGCCACCACCAAACTTTAAATTTATTGGACCAAATTTCACCTTTTACTGTTTCTAAATTTAGACAAATATGTCAACACTCAACACATTTAGAATCACAAATCAAATATGGAAAGAGTATGGCAAACTTGATGTATGAGAAACAGAATAGCATTAAATCTTTAAAAAAAAGAAAAGAGAAAAGAAGGGGGGGGAGGGGGGGGAGGCAATGATTTTAAACATTTCACATATGTATTTTTTTGAAATTGAAAATGCACCAACATTTCAATGTGCAAAGGTGCAAGAGGGGACCTGTCAGGATTATTACAATTATAATTTTAAAAAAAATGGACACTGTATGGATTAAGGCATCCGAACCCGAACCAAGTGGCAATGGGTAACGAGGCGTACCCACTTATATTTCCTCAGGAGGACAAAACCAAATGACTGTGAGACTGAAAACATGGGCATCCATAAAATGCAGTTACTACCATGTCATGGCATCCAACCAGAACTACCTTGCAATGAGTGGAGAGGCACTTCAAAGTTCATATATCTTGGAGAGGCCTCAAACTCCCAATATAAGACAAGCTTTCACTATAACAACAGAACTAGATGAAGTTGGGGAAAATACAAAGAAATGGAATACAAATGAGTAAGGAATTTTTTTTAATAGGACAACGATGCATGAAAGGCAGCAAATTCTTCTTATAAACAAACCATAAGAAAAATGTAAACGTTTGATTTCTCAACCAATAACCCAATATATATACAAAGTTATGGCAGTAACCTACTCATCCGCATTCAGACTGTAGCAACAACTGAAAGCTTCAAGACTGGATTTCACCCAACGACTAGATTGCACAAGGTGATGCAGGATGCATACCAAAATTATCGTAAATCCTCGTGGATTCTCTAATTCAGTATGATCAGGCTTAGGTAAAAAAAAAGTGGTTTTATTTATGCAGTAATCTTCAGTCATTAGGGATTTTTAAGTGCCTAGAGTAGTTTTGTCAATTAGTGTTCTTTGGGTATTTTAGTTTCATTACTTAATTATAGTCTCGAGTTATAAGGTTTTATTCACTCCAATATATATCTTGTAATTTCCTCAAGTATTTATTAGAGGGAGAGGGAGAGATAGTTTAAAGCTCTTTAAAAAGAACATAAAATTACTCCTGTCACAGAAGCTTTGCCGACCTTACAAGAGGTCAGCAACATGGATTTAGTTGCCAAATCCAGGTTGATGGTTTGAAGCATCTTAGAGCCTTAGTTGAAGATCATATTGATAAAACTGTAGCAAGAAATACTAAAATGTCAAATTACTTCTTTTTGAATTGCTTGATGTACAAACGTAGTTACCAAAAAGGGCTAAATGGATGTTTTAGCTGATGCTAAAGAAATTACACTTGCCTCTTTGAGATCAACCCATTCCCAAGCCTCTTTCGGGGTATTTCTGTAATAGACCAGAGCATGCCGACCCTGAAAAACAACAAAACAACATAAAAGGGGGATCACTATATAATTTGCGCAGTATTGAAAGCATGTCATTGAAAATTTGACAAAGTGAAATATCTGAAGGTGAGAGTAAAGATGTCTTTGGTGCAGTGATGCAAACTAAATCATATAAGAAGATGCAGGTAGTTATCGCCCACCATATGATTAGAAGCATACAAGTTACAAGATGACAGAACGTCCAGCACACTCACACACAGGACAAAGGGAGGGAGCTTAATAAACATTGCTTCTTATGAAATACAAAACCACACACACACACACTAGTATTTGCTTAAAATTGTCATTGAACACTGTTGAGCCAATGTATTAGCCGATTTTGAAATATTTTGAAAATGCCTTGTTAAAGTCTAACAAAAAGTGAATGACATGAAGAGTCTACCAAGTACATGTACACAGAAAAAAGAAGAGATTTAAAGAATATATATGCTAGAAGATTATACATGATCACAATGAACTCAGGAAAGTTGAGTAAACAAATACAATGATTTTAGTAATAACCAATATACCGAAAAGGGTGGTAAGTTATTTGGAAAGTTGAAGAATGTGTTCTATTATCACCATGTCCAAGAAGAGATTAAGGTGATTCCATCATTATCATTTGAATCTTGAACATACCTCTTGAGGGTTGAAATCAGTTATGACAGCCTCATAAAAGTTGTTGTCTTCAGGCCATCTGGTCATCACTTTCCTTCCGATTAGTGGATCACGTCTTGCTGCTTCGGCATGGTCATTCGTCAAAAGAATGGAAGAAGATCCATAATTGTTAGAGAGCAGACCCCTTGAAGTTCGACCTGTAGAAGGGTACTGTGTGTTCATCATTGAGGACAAACCAGGCACTTGCTGCCCCTATTAAGAGACAAGATCAAATAGACGTCAATCTATAATCCTTTTCTTCCTGCGCTCTAAGCAACATCACATATGAATAACATACAGGCTTAGGCTTTTTCCCACCAGCACCAAAAGAAGGTGCCCATTTTGCAGCAGCAGATGATGGCTGTGTAATTGCAGTATTTGATTGATTGTGTGAGCCATGAATTGGTGCGCCAAATGCTAGAGGTACTGATTGAGATGTCTTTTGTTTCTTCCAAGGTGCTGAAACTGTTGGACTGGGTAGCAAATCATGCATAGGTTGGGAGACATTGAACAAAGTGTGGTTCTCACCTGCTTTTCTCCACTCCCTTATCCTACAAATGATGTCATCAGCATTAACCTTTGTGAGTAGCTCCCTATGTTCGTCATCTGACACTCTTAGTTCTTTACGAAGTTCTGTTATTAGTCCTTCCTTTTCCTGAGGAAACATATCATGAAGCATTTCAGCTATTCGATAATAGAAAGAAAGACAAAAAGTATATGAAAAAACATGCGAGGAAAGCAGGATTTACCCATGATATGGCATCAGACTGTGCTTTAAAGGCCCGTAGGACTGAACCGTATGCTTCTTGCTCAAGCTGGTGGATTTGGGATTCCATGTCAAGTTGCATCCTTGGGTACGAGGCTGATTTTACAGCAGATCTTCCGTTTACTGTATAATGTCCCCCTATTGGAATTCTATCACAATGTGATGGAGGAATATCATCATCAGTACCTACAATTATTTTTAATATGATTTAACAAGGTAGTTATGGGATTACCCAGTGTTTATATAAAGACTTGAGGTAAAATTTAACTAGGACATCCCCTGCCCCCACCAAAACAAAGACAGCATTCTACCTTTTCATCTATACTCTTCTTTTCTTCTCCAAAACTCATTAACAAAACTAGTTTACTTGAAACTCGAAGGTCTTATTTTTCCATGTCCAGAAATCTTAAAGTTAAACCCCCCTACCCCAAAACCAAAATAACCATGTTAATTACATCTTCTATAAACCTCTTTAGACTTGACGTTATTGAAGAACCCAGTGGTTGTTCATCCTTTGATTAACTGATTCCTGGAAATTGTGCTACCATAATAAGTATAAATTTCCATCTTCACCTGATAAGAAAATGCAGCAAGATTTTGCTATAATGACATGTATTTATAGGACTATTCTTTTTAAAATAGTAAAGCACATTGTTTTCAAAGGTCAAGGTGCACTAAATGAACTACATATGTTGAATATTTATACAAACATTAAACTATACAAAGCATGTCTCCAAAACATATTTAATTATCAATTGACTAGCTAATAGCCTAATACAAAACATATTTAATTATCAAATGAAGAGCTAATAACCAAATACAAAGAGAACTCACTCAAAGTTGGTTACTGAGAACCTTGAGATTGTGCAAGCAATAGACGCTGCATCATAAAACTCCCATGGCCTATTAATTATGGATAGTTTAACCAACAATGTCTTTCAAAAAACATAGTAAAAAAATTATTAATCATAGCTCACCAAAGTGGTCTCTATCACGCGACAACCTCACACAACAAGAGGGAATAGTTTTCAAGTCAAATTATAGGGGAAACCATATCCCATAAGGTAAAGTAGTGCTAATCAGCAATTTATCAAAAAGGAAAGAACAACGAATGCTAACAAGCAATGAATTAGGGTATGTAGGGAAAAGCAAAGGAACAAGAAAGCAAAAATACATGTAAATAGGGGGGATATCTTAATGGCTCTAATTATCTATACTTCAAAAGAAAATAATATCAAGATTCAAAAACAATGTTAAAATATAGATCATTGTTAAGAAATATCCAATAAATTATTAGATTTCATTTCCTTTTAAACTTTCTTTCCCTGAAGTTTTTCAAGTTATACACTTAGACAATTATTAAGACCCACTTTGCGCAATGTCCATGCAGTTGTCAATTGCAACTACAGACACACAAAAACAATAAAAATAATAATAATAATAATAATAATAATAATAATATTAATAATAATAATAATAATAATAATAATGATAAAGGAATGGAAGAAAGCAGGAGAAAGGAGCCCGGTTGAGAATATATGGACTACAAACCTAAATCTACTATTTATGGATTTGATATCAACTAAATCACATATAAGAGGTCAAATTTCAACTCTTGAATCAAATAACTAAAAAAATAGGAAACTACTTGGGGATGCTAAACCAAGGGGAGTCACATAACACCCACCGATAGTACTTTAACATCCAAAATCTTGTGATATAAGGTAAAAGACTTGCTCAGCCTTGTGAATATGGAACAGAGGAACAAAGAAGCTTTTTGAATATTGCATTTGGGTTTTAAGAAAAGGAGAGAAAGAGAGATATAAATATAATTCGAATGATAAAAACCTGTCGTAATTTTTTTTATCCTTAAAAGTTTAGGAGTGGAAGGGAGCTGTGATAACCCATTTCCTAGTTTCTATCTTCTGAAAAGTTTAGGAAGGGAAGGGAAGGTAGCTGTGATTCCCCATTTCACACTAATTTCGGTAGCAACTAACTTTCCCTTTCTTCCGCTGTTGATCACAAAATAAAATTTTTATCATTGACTTACTTTACCTCCCCTCTGCTTCATCAAACAATTGTACTTTTTCCAACTTTCTCCTCAGTTATCACAAGTGAAGAAATTATCACAGCCATCTACCTAAAATTTCCTTCCTTTCCCGTCCTGTTAATCCAGAAGGGCATTTAAAGGCATTTGATGGTACAGAAAGTCATGAATTAATGAAAGTGACTGAAATCTATTCTAGAAGGCAATATCTTTAAAACTAAAATAAGAAAAGGTAAACTTTTTGTTGGAAAAGCCATGAGTACAGAAAGTATATTTTAAATCAGTGTTGAAGGTTTCCATTGAAAGCCATATATTTTCTAGGAAAGGATGTCTCAACATTCCTACAGGAATTGGAAATTCAGAAGTAAATGTATAAGTGCTTTTGTCAATTAATGTCTATTGTCTACTTTGTAGAACACGAATTTTAAAGGAAGGATTCAAATGCCTTGCTACTTGTGCTTGTAAATGTTCTATCTTCAGATAGATCCTTAAGTACAAAGAGATGATGCTCCCATTTGGTAGCATTAGTTTCAGAGTACATCTTATGAAGGCATGCATTTGTGAACACACAGAAATATAAACATTTATCTTCTGATCCTTATAAATAATTAAAGGAGGAGAAAAATGACAAGTAAACCTCTGCAAACTCGACGGCAATTTGCGAGCCTATGTATGGCCACATGCTGTGGTATTGTCCCTATGTCAAATTCGCACCCAGTTTGAAGCTCTCGTATGACATCTGAACTATTTGATATACATTCTTCATTGGGTCGAGAGTCTAGCAAAGCTCTCATTAACAGATTTCAATATCACAAACTGGTCCATGGAACATTTTATCCTACTCTAGTTGCACCTCTCTACAAAAACATGCAATTTCACCAGTTGTCCAAAATAAGCGTCACCAAAGTTAACCACTTATTTGACATTCATGTTCCTCTAAACAACACATCAGCATCAAGTGGAAAAACCCATTTCATTTATATCCAAAAACGAGTAAATAAAATATAATGTGTTTGGTTTTATCAAACCACCTTTTCAATGTGCTCAAGCACTATAAATTTAGGTTACTTTAAATAACTGTGCCCAAGAAGATTCTAATGCTAACGTATGATAAAACGAAATCCAGTATCTTTACAACCCAAATTACACACCGGAAAAAGAAGTTACATTAAATTAACACATTGAACGAAAAAGGGATGGATACAAATTAAATGCCCAGTTAAAAATTGTTCCATAAACTCAACAATGCAATTTGTGTAGCAATATACAAATACACACATGTATACAGTAGTGTTATGATGAACTCACCGCTGCTGTTGAGGTGGTCATATTCCATAGACAAATTGCAACACCTGAATATCTTATAAGATATAGATATACAAAACCCTAGAAATAAGAGCAATTATGTATGTTTGAAAAAAGATTTTATCTTGAAGCAGCTGAAATTTATAGAGAGGGTCGCAAAAATGAGAGTGGAAAGGGGGAGAGGGTTTATGAGCGATGCCTATTCGACCCTTTGGGGAGGGGAATTAAAATTCAACGGAATGGAGATTCCTGCCTAATTAATTGGATTTCAGCTCACCTCCCTCCGTCCTCGTTTTCAATTTATAGGCTATATAGGCTAGGCTGTATCTATTTTTTTTTTTACAAGACTGGGGCGGGCTGATTTTACCAACAAACCCCCAAAGTTTATCACAATTGCGCAGCTCCCACCAGCAATCGTTGTTAATTTTTTTATTTTTACATTTTTAAAGAAGTGAGAATGTAATTTATTTTTATTTTTTGTAAAAAAATAAAATTAGAATGGAAAATAAATTATTTTTTTTGTTGTTAGACTTGTTTGGTACATAGATCGTAAGAGTTCCATTTTGACTTTAAGAATAAAATTTAAATTTAAAAGTAATATGAATTTATTTATTTTTTGAATAATATAAATTATAATTATTGGTATTTTTTTATTACTTCAAAGTATTCAGAATTTTTCAAAAGAAAATTATATGAATTAAAATTAAAATTAAAATTTAAATTCTATGAATTGAATTTTAAAATAAGGTAAAAATTACAATAGGAGGATCCAGGACCGGAAGGGGCACGACTCACGAGGTTTAAGGTTTGAAGACTGAGCAAAGTAGCCTGCTGGTTGGGAGAACTCATGGCTGGATTGGACATTTGGACAGGGCCCAATATAATTCCTTTACACTTGGCCCTTGAAGCCACTACTAGTGAAGAAGATCTACAGTTTAACTGTTCAACATCATCAAATATAAGAGTGGGATTGTGAACCTTTTTAAATTTCCTATTGTTGTTCCTTTGGGTATTGGGCTATTGGTCAAATGAAATTTCGGGCCAAAGCCATTTAGCCCAATTGCACTCCTTAACAAGTCATTTATTCACTTTTTTTATCGAGTAATTGAGGTCGTAAATGAATCAAATAGTTCGAACTCGATTCGTACGACTAAAAGTTTGATTCGAGTTCAACTTAAAATATAATTGATTCAAATAGGAGTAAATTTTAAAATTCGATAAATTACTCGAACCTTTTCAAATTGTAATTTTCTATTGATATCGAAAAGTTCAAACTCTCCGGACTTAATTTGAGATCGTGCTCGACTCGATAGTTGAACGAGCCTTAATCAAACTTTATTTTGTATTCAATAAATTTTGTAAATTATATCTGAGCAACTCAATACTCGGTAAATTCGATTCATTTAGGTCTAGTATATATAAAGAGATTCTTTTATATTTGGCAGCAAGTAGTAATTTGGAGAGAGGTTATGCTACTCTGATAGATCTCTAGTATTTGAGGTTTGGTTTGGACCACCATCTCCAAAATTGTGCATGGCCCAAAATAACATGTTAGTAACTCCACTTCCAAAACTTGTCCCAACTACAAGAGGAATGAAATCCCAAAAAAATCTAAACTAGTAGTAGTATACATGTAAAGCAAGTTTATAAAATTAAAGATGAAAAGCAAAGGCTCTGGGAGACCAAAGGAACCGATTAGGCTTAAAGAAGCTATGTATCTCTCTCTCTCTCTCTCACACACACACACACATATATATATATATATATATATATAGAAAAATGATCCATAGCAAGCATTTGCTATAGATCAAAATTGGACAAATAGCATCATAACCGTTCATTATATAAATAAAGAGCGTGGATTAAAAATACTTAATTTTCTTACGTCAGTTGAACTAGCGTACTGAGAAAATATACTCCACACGAACGCTAGTGCGTCTAGCGGATTACAAAAAAAAATTACGCTACTCAAAATACCCCCAAGCGTCCCAGTAAATGCAAAACATTTGACAACCAAGTCAAAGGCTGCAAGTTCTCAACAAACAAGTCAAAGGCCAATAACAAACAAGCGGATATGACGCCAATCACAAACAAAGTATATGACGTATTGATTGCATATTGATAAGAGCAACAATCCAATATATATCACATAAACGTTGGTGGTAACGATCCAATATGCAATCAAATAATAGAAAATAATAGAAGGAATAAAATATAAATGAAGAAACAAATAATATCAAATAATAGAAGAAATAAAATACAAATCAAAATAACTGTTAATTAGCCATGCAATCAATTCCAAATTACAAAAGGAATCAAATTCAAATCAAAGAAAGAAATAAAATATGGGATAGTTTTCAAGGTAAAATAATAAAACTCACACGAGTAAAAAAAATACAAACCTTATATTATTATTATATTTATTCTTGATAATTTCTTTTAAATATTCTAGTCGGGTCTTTGAAGTTATCTTAATATGTGATTTTATGATTATGTAATGGCAAAACTTTTTACTTTTGTTTATATAGTTTGATTTATCAGCATGATTTTTATTTACTTGCAATTTGTTTATTATTTACTTGCAATCTGTTTACGTATGCGTCTGACTCAGGTAATCATTTAGTTGTCAGATTTAAATTATAATTATATTAAGTTTTAAATATCATATTCATTAGGAATTTAAAAAATAAAATCACAACTTAAAACTGACCAAGTAAAACGAGTAAGTGGACATTATCAAGTAGAAATACTCATACTGAGAGTTCCTTTAAATAAAGTAAACTGTAAACATGAACGGAAAAGAGGGGAAGACTCTTTCGGTTGTAACCGGAAAATGATAAATGATAAGTCCATACACATGGAACACACCAAATGTACATTGGGTAAAACAGGATCAAACTGTTTTTGTATCTGAGGAAAGAAGCCCCATCTGCTCTGTCAATTCTTGCAGCTGAGTTTTTGACCATTTATTTTCCAACAGCTTCGCTTCATTCGTCTGTGTAGGATCTTCCAATGGAGTATAGTCCATATCCTCACTGTAGGTATTCCTAACAATTCAAAACTATTGCAGGTCAGATATCTGAGCACCTATACCAACCTCAGTAAAGAACAAAAAAAATGGAATGAAACAAAATAGACAAAACAGCAAAGCAAAAAACTAACACACTCCCTCTCAATTACTTTCAAAAACATATGTGCCATCTTTTCTTGCAGGAAACTGCTTCATAATTGATTCCAACCAATATTTCATACAAAACTAAAGCAATTAGTAATCTTATCTTCATGTGCTTCTACCTGTAAATGTCATTCACTCGGCGGTTCAACAGTCGCAGGGCAAAAGGTTATCGCAGTTGAACAAGTAGCGTACGAGGGTTTAGTAATCGCAGATCACAGTCGGCTAAGTCACAGGGAAGAGGTGATCACATGGAGTGGTAGCGTACTAGGGTTTAGTAATCGCAGATCACAGTCGGCTAAGTCGCAGGGAAGAGGGCTTCACATGGAGTGGTAGCGAACGAGGGTTTAGTAATTCTAGCGAACGAGGGTTTAGTAATTCTCGATAAACAGAAGAGGGCTTCACATAGATTAGAGATACGCCAGTTCAACTAGCGTATATGATATGTTTTGCATTTACTGGGACGCTTGGGGGGTATTTTGGGCTGCGTAATTTTTTTTTGTAATCCGGTAGACGCACTAACGTTCGTGTGGAGTATATTTTCTCAGGAAATTAAGTATTTTTAATCCACGCCCTTTATTTATATAATGGACGGTTATGATCTTTATTTCATCAATTTTGATCTATAACAAATCTTATATGGATCATTTTCCATATATATATATATATATATATATATATATATATATATATATAGAAAAACTCTATGTGAATATTATAATTAGACATAAAATTAGACATAGATTATTCATAATTTTATCTATTTATATTTTGTGCGAACACATAGTATTAATTAATCATTATATGCGTGAACGGTTGTATTTATATGATGTTGGTTATGAATTATATATATATATATATATATATATATATATCGATCCATTTCTTAAAATTTCACCCTTATTGAAACATCTGAAACTCACTCGCTTTTTTTTTTTAAAAAAAAAACAACTAATAAAAATGTATAATAATTTTTGGAATTGAAAGTTTTTAAAAAAAAGTTTTTGGATGTGATTTGGGTACATATAACAAAAGCAGATGTTATGCAATTGTATAACACTGTTTTGTTATATACTCAAATCACACCTAAAAACACTTTTTTAAAAAAATTCAATTCCAAAAATTATTATACATTTTTATTAGTTATGTTATTTTTATAAAAAAAAAGAAAAAAAAGCGAGGTGTGAACTGAAAATAAGCTTCAATAAAATGAAAGCTTAAGATGTTGCTGTATATGTGTGTGTGTGTGTGTTAGTAGAAAGCAAAAGGAATAAAGCAGCAGCAATTGAGATAAAAAGTGGGATGAATAACACCCCCACCTGGCCACCTCTTTTCATTACAGTAATCATTCTACTCAAAGTTGAAAAGCATTCTTGAGTGTTAATGATCTTAATTGCATCATTCATCTAATTAAAGTAGTAATACTAAATATACTGAATTCTTTTATTACTACTTGACCAAAATTCTAACTTAAACAAAACAAGTGGGAATTAAGTCAAGACAAACTATGAAGATCGATATCCATTATCAATCATATGTCAAATGGTAGATAGATTCTGAATATTCACATGCACATTCAATACAAGTAGTATATTGATTAATTATTATCTGACCCAGACCCAAGATTGTTATGTCCTTAATCAGTAGCAGTAGGTAGGAGATGAAAAGAAAGGAAAGTATTGTTTTGGATTAGAGTCACAATCAGTTGAAAGGTAAATTCCACTAGTGTAGTTAGGCCTGGTAAAATATAGTTATGGGTTGGTTTTAGTTTTCAAAATATGGTTATGGTTCCATTTAAGAACTAAAACTATATTAACCATTTTTAATATGGGTTATGTGAGTTAGAACCATATGGTTATGGTTAAAAACCATATTAACCATTTTAAGATATTTTGACTTTTAAATAAAATTTTTAAAAAATGAAATTAATATATACTATAGATAGAGTGACGGATATAAGGAGTGTATATATAATCACATAATATTATTTTTTTGCGGGGTGGGAGTGGGGGTGTGGGGTGGGGTGGGATGGGGTGGGGGGTAAGGAGTGTATACATAATCACATAATATATTTTTTTGGTGGAGTGGGGGGGTGGGGTGGGGTGGGTGGTTGAGCTTCTTGAATATATAAATATGGATGAAAAAGAACTTTTGATTTAGATTTGGAATAAAATATGGGTCGAAAAATGGTTAACCGGATTGGAACTATATTTCTTTTTAAAAATATGGTTCCAAACTTTAACCAACCTAAATAAATAAAAACAGTTAATCAATCCATTTGATTCCAGTTAATATAGATTGACATGACAGTTAACCAACTATATTGTCAGGTCTAAATGTAGTGGTCCATGCATTTATATACAGTGTACTCCCATGTTAAAACTCCTGAGCTGCTGTCACAATTCATGTGCTACTAGGGACATTCTTTAGGAAGAAGCTTTCCCTCACATTTTTTCCACGATCTTCTTATTCATCTTATAAGACAAAATCATGCACATACAGAGATAGATATGTAGTACTATATTTTAATATGCTCATGAGGTACTTACGTTTGTTTGTTTGTAAAAATTATACTTGAGATATGATTATTAATCTCAAATATTTTGTTTGTTTTTAAATTTGGACTTGGGACTATTAGTCCAGAGATTATAAAATGACTTAACATTATTTAAACCAGTATTATAATCCTCGCAAACAAACACATTCTTAATATCACTGATTGGGAGGGGAGAATTTTTTTTGCATGTTCTGACCTATCGTTTTTCCTTGAAAAAATTTAGAAAAGTAATCATATTTCATATATATCTCGAAAAGAAAGACTAGAGAAAGTGTGGATTGATGATGTAAATTTTGGTTAATATCTGGCCAAGAGGTTGAAAGAGAAAGTTTGATTTGGGTTAGAAGATTGAATTGATGGAACATGTATAGTGATCAGTACTTGGTGAATCATGGTGTAAATTAATTATTATTTATTTATGGAGTAGTAGTTGAAAATAGAGATATGTATGAAGATTTTTCACCTTATTTGACTTGTTCTTCACCAAACCATTTTAAATATACCCTTCAATCTATTCCAAGTGTTGAACCAATATAGGATTCAGAATTTAGGCACAACCAAGACAAGTTATCGGTCGTGATATTCAAAGCAATTTCACTTGCACGCAACCATCATGCCAAGGGCAACCACATAAAAAAAAAAAAAAAAACACATCCAATGCCCTCAATGGAACTACGTACATAAGCCACACATTGAAATACATGTTAATTTTTGAACACACACACACACACACGATAATCTTTAGTTTGGTACATAAAGGTTATTGCAATTAAAATTTCTACATCACATGTTAATAGTAGTAGTGGCTTGCATATCTAAACAAACAAATAGAAATATAAAAAAAAACATCATTTTGGGTCCCATACTGCAACCAAGCTATGCATGAAAGAGAAGCTTAGTCTAAACTGCAGTGCGGCGTGAGTGAGATAAATAGATAGATCCAAATAATCTCACCAAAAAGAGGGGAGCTCTCAGTCAGTATACTCGGTCCAACCTTAATAAATATTATGGACCAAATTGATTAAGCATATTCAGTGTCATCTATCTAGTATCTATCCTATGCGAGGGCCGAGGGGAAAAAGAAAAAGGACAAAAAGTTAAAGAGCTGTAATTTGAAATTTTAAAATGACATGGTGGTGGTCTATGAACATGACTTAACATGCACAGAAAGAGTAGTAGTTTAAAACCATGAAAAAATTTCAACATAGGACACAACTTGAAATTAACATATGAAACTATAGCAGAAAAAAATAAATTATAAGAAGAATTCATATCAAAAAAAGCAAGACAGTTGGTTCAAGGGTGGTTATGAAAGCATGAATTCCACAATTTCACCAAATGTAACCTTACAAGCACCACCTCTATCAACATGCACAATAGAGGAATTGCACAAATCCAACACCCCCATCATGTACAAGAAAAAGTAAAACAAGTAACTAAATAAATCCCAACCCATCCCCACGCAATGTGACAAAGAACATGAAAGAATTAATAAAAAGACCCTCACACACTTCTAGCCATCATTTCTTGAAACATCCTATACGACTCTTGTTTCTCCAACTTGAACTTCTCATGGCAGTTTGCAATGAACATATCAGCAAGCTTATCAATCTCATTGATATCATTGTTTTTTGAGTCCTCATGAACCTTCTGCTCAAGCCATTGGAGGTACCCTGAAAGCTGTGATTCTTCCATGTCATCGTACCCCGGTGAGATGATAGAATTCCACGTCGCATCGTAGTACGAATGGCTCCTCGGGATCCCGTCAAGTCCCGGCGAGGGCACCGGTAACACTTGAGAGGAGCACCAATTGTAGTGTAGCCTAAACGAACCAAAAAATAGTTTGTTCTTGTTTTTGTGCTTCTTTGTGGGTTCTATCAAGTGTATGAGTTGGATTTCTTTGAGGACCTCAATGAGGATGGACTTGGCTTTGGTGAGAGCACGAGCGATGCGGCACAAGTGTGACAAGATGAAGGTTTGAACTAGAGTTTTGAGTTTCATGGAGCTTAAGGCTGTAGAAGAAGATGGAGATTTCATGGAGAAAACATGAAGGGAGTGAAGGGGTTTTAGATGAGATGGACCTGCCATTTCTGTGGAGGGGATAGTGTGTCTTATTCAAATGGGTTTATAAAGGGATCATGTTTACCAAACTGCCACTGGATGTTAGGTAATTTCAATAAAGTGAAAACCACTTTGCAGATTATAAATGAAGTTGGATTGTTTCCTTTGTTTTTCTTGGGTTTACACTATCAGGGACTCAACACATGACTTGTTTGGTTATTGTAGGACCAATTTTCTAATGGGTGAAACGAAACAGGCCTTAGTGATCTAATTATAAAGCATAAACTTGTTTCTTTTAGCTAATTAAAGTAGGACTTTAGAAAATTGTGTTTCTCCCTTCTTGATTACATATAGTACCTATAAGTGCAATTTAGAAAAGAAAAACTTCCAATCATTAAGAAAACTCTGGTTAGTAATTGGTAAGGTATGACCTCGAGCATTAGCAAATATCTAATGTTACGTTTGGATTGGAATAATGAAGGTGGGAATGGAATGAAAAGAATTGTGTTTGGTTGTTATTGGAATTGATTGAACCATTCGTATTCCTTCAAATTTATGAATTTTATTATTTGGGGAGGGAGAGTATGGAATAACTCATTCCAACTAGAACGGAATGAATCATTCCACTCTCCAAATGTAGCATAAGAGTATTGACTTAGAAGCCATAAAAATGAACAATGTACATTTCCCAGTAGATACGTCAAATGAAGTCTTTGACTGCCTAATTGTTGTTTCAAATATACCCTCAATTACCTTAACCAATTATTCCCAAAAATACTTTGGAAGTGCAAAGTGAATTAACGTAGTGACGGAGGAAATTAATTTTGATTTCCAAATCTCAATAGCTAAACAAGTCCAATATTTTCCAATGCCACCCGCTAAATTTATTTGAAAGTGTGACAATCTTGGGTAATTCAAAAAGAAGAAAAAGGGTGGTTTATTAGACAAAGTGGTCCATGACAGAAGTAGGAAGAGAGAGAGAGAGCAAAGGATGGGGGTATTGTTGCTTCTGTAGGTAACTGGTACCCAAGTCTAGCGGAGGATTTGGAATCCAATCTGAGAAACTCGAAGAGGTAAACAAGGCCGATTCCTCGCCGAAACTACAACCCCAATGATATTAATTCATTAAATACATTATCAAAGATATAACACTAGTAATTAAAATCTCAAAGCCCTTTTTACTCGAAAACATCAATATGGCAAATGACATCATTCAGACCCTAGACTCTTTCCACATTTTCAACCCACTTAATGATTTTAAGGTCATTATCTAAACATTGTTTTTTTACTTATTGTTTTCATATGATAATCGAAGAGTTATTATGTTAACATGATTAGATAGGAACATTGTTTGAAAACATTGAACTCTTGAACCAAGGAGAACTTCAACGTAAGACACTGAAGTGTGATGTTAGTGCCCAAACTGACACAATCTTCGTTTTAGGACAATAATATTATCCCTTGTGTATTTTCTGATTACTTCCTTCTTTTCCTTTTCTGAGGCCAGGTGTGGGGGTGTCAACACATGGTTTCATGGGACTAATCCTCTAGGTTTTTCTAAAGCTGTTGAGAAGAAGAAAAACTGTGAGAAACCACAAGGTAAAGATTCCGGGGAGGTTGCTTCACCTGACATTATCAGGAAGACAAGGGGAGAATCTGGAACAAAGGAAATAAAGGCAAAGGGAGTGGTAAACAGTAGGTGAAACACTAAACTTTAGTGTGTAACCAAAGACACATTCAATATCACATTGGAAGATTGGGAATACATCACCTTTATTTTTTCATATTCCCTCGAATCAATTGTCACATCAAGAAAGTCCCCTGTAACATTTCGGCTTTCTAGGTTTTTGAAAATTTTGAATTCTTCTTTTAGTTGGACTGCTTCTTTGTTTTTATTTGGAATAAATCTAATCTAATAAAAAGTTGAAAACTATGTTCCAGCACTTGGTAAAACATATGCTTGAAGGTTGGTTACTCTGGTACACACTTTAAATTACCAGAAAGTATTTCACAATTGGCAGTACAACAGATATTGCTACTTGAATCCCAAAAATGAAAAAATAAAATAAAATGAAGAATATAAAAAGAAATAAGAGGCTACCATGTCAAAACTGCTAGTATTCAATCAAAATATGCACTGATCTACTAAGTTCCTAGAGAACATGAACTAGTAGCAACTCATTTTATAGGGTGGTTCAGATTATCCATTTAAGTGTATCCCTAACATATGTTGGCTATGCAGTGTTGAACATATATGAATGTGAAGGTGAAGGGTTCATGTAGCATATATCACAGCTAGATGCAATGATCCAAGTTTCATGGGAGATGAGTGTAGTTTAATTTTTACTTACCTATATTGTCTGTCTCCTTTTTTTTTACAAGCTAAAAAGAGAGAAATATAATAGACAACGTTTATTCTAAAAATACAAGCATTCTATTCAGAGATATGCCTACTTTTCCCCATGATTTTGTTTTTTAACTAGTTATGGATCAACAAGAAAGCATGTCGTAAACATGAAACAATGAGCGCAGAGCTGCTACTATGCATGACAAAATGCTCTCCGAAAGCCAGCTGTATACCTTGGGCGTGAAGTTGCATACCATGGATGACAACGATTAGTTGATGATTTAAAACACTGATGACAAAAAAAGATCTCCCATTTTCCTTTAAAAATCCGTCAGGATCCACTGAATCATCTCCCTTCTGCAATGCAAGATGCAGCTTACGTATAAGCAAATTAATGAGTGCGAGGCTCAAACATGAGCTATCCACTCTCATGGTTCATTTGATAATGTTACTGGGAAAAGAAAGATTCATAATCATTAAAAGCTTCAATGACTTCATTGGGTTAATCATTTGCACATGGAAGGTATAAAAGGAGCCTTGCATGACATAATCCAAAACCCCACAACTAATGTTTACGGTTTATGTATGACGGTGCTTGATTAAAATGAACATGTTCATAAATCATCATAAGATCTGTATTCCATGTGAAAGCAGGAAAAATATATGGAGTAAAAAGTATACAATAGACCTTAAAGAGCAAACACGGATTAACAGATCTGATATCGTTGACTTAGAAATTGAGGTGCTGATAACATCATCCTAATCAAATTCATTGCTTATACTTCCTAATATGGTTTACAATTTGAAAGACAACTAAAGTTTCTATTTTAACTGCCTAAAATTTGGGCATGCATGATTCCCAACACCAGATATCCCAACTAATTAAGGATATACATGCCACACCCTTTTACTTGAACTTCTGGATCACGTCTCGTGCTTCCCTATGTTCCACAGCTAAGCAAGTGACATCTTGAAGGCATTATAGAGTTAATGGTGCATTTTTAGTGTTCATTTAACTCAATCACATCTTGATTCTCCTATTATAAGGGAATGCCTTGCAATTCCTGACCCTGATAGAAATGAAATAGATTTGCCACCCTTTGGGATACTTAAGCTTATGACCCTTAGATGTGTGAATTTCCTTTCTGATCATCATGATAAGAGATGCACAAGACATTCAAAGTGAGGGACCTTTTAAGTTGAGAGCAAAATACTAATTTATCTAAAAGGTGATAATATATGAGTGCCTAGCCTGTAGGTTATGAATTCTAGTACCGCTGCACTAGGTTGATCCCTATCAGAAAGGGTGTTGTGCCACCATTTTTGAGTGACAGAGCAAGGATTGGGTCTATGAGTTTCACTACAGAATATACTGTGATCACTATTTTACTAGTGGCTTTTACCTGAGGTTTTTTTTTGGGAGTTGATAACTTCAGCTAAGAAGGTTAGAAACGTATACATATACACATAAAAAAAACACACGAAGAAACTTTACAGATTATAAATATGTAGGTGCTTAACTTTTACCACTTACATACATATTGAGATACTTTCCTTTCCTTTCCTATGAACTATCCAAGCTTCTCAGCGCATTAGACACTTCATCATAAATCTAAAAGGACAAGATCCATACACTCAAACAGCCTGCAGGGCCTCCAAACTGGCAACTTCAACTGTTTATTGATTGGCTTTGGATCTTAAGATCAATTGGATCCCACATCCCAAGTTGCTTTACATAAACATAAGAAATCCAATACAGTTTGTCTCAGAAGACAGTGACATCTCTAGTGAAAATTTTCCCTGGGCTAAAAACATCCCCCCCTAGGTTGCATTCTTATAAGGTCTCAACACTTACTTTACTTATATATGCCTATAACCTAGTAGACCACAGACAATTGTTGTGTAATGTACACAAAGCTCACACCAACTTCTAAACTTCAAGTCATCTAAACATACATATGACATATCAGTAGAAAATCGATCCCACTATTCCATTTAGGACCTTCTAAATGCAAATTTATGGATTTCGAATTGGAGTATGAAAGATCAATAGAAGAAAATCTATTCTTTTTTGCATAGATGACAACTGGAAAAGGCTGCATAAGGATGAATAGGTACTCTATACTATAATTCAACCAGATTCAAGAATTCAATTTTGTCTAGTATTTGCAGGATTTACCTAATTAAGTTTCTTAACTCACGAAGCTCAACTGTAGGCTTGTAGAAAAGGCTTATGAATAACCTTAAGATCTTCAAAACAAGAATGAGGCTCAGCCCCTGACATGCTCTATTTTCCAAAAAGAAATTATATAAAGGGATGTGTTGGGCCATAATACTTTAGACATGTTGAGGTGGGTCTTGAAAGTATTAGGCCGGTTCATTGGGCCAGCCCATTGGGTGGATATTATCTTTATTTTGGGGCCTATGAAGTATTGGGCTGTGACAGTGGGCCGAATTACTAGATGAGTATGGTTCCACTTGGGCTTTGACCGGTGTAGATTGGGGATAGAACTTTGACTGTCATCTCTGCATTGCATTTAATGAGGATTGGACAGGGCTTAGTCGGCTAAAAGCTGTGGGCCCGAAAAGTCAGTTGCATACAGGACAAACCGGACTTTGGAGATATAAAGCAAGGATGACACACGGTGAAAGGTAACTAATCAATTATTGCTCTCAAGTCACTAGACATTATTTTCCTCCATTGTTAACCTTGTGATCGCCGATACTGACTCTCACGCCGAAGCTATCCCCCGACAGTCAAGTCGTCAAGCTTTTGGTGTTGACTTGTTGAACTGTGCAGAATATCGAACGCGTCTTGGTGATTGGGACGTGGGGAAAGATCTTGGCGTTAACATTGGCGCTAGAAGGAGGGCAATTCTAGTGTTCTTGAAGTTTTCAATCACAAATTGTAGCTGCTCTACGTCGGAATCCATGGTGAAGAAGAGTAGAACAGTTACTTCTAAAGGATAGCTGATGGCTATGACTTCGTCTACACAATGAGTATCTGTCAAGGATTGATTGGGTCCTTCAAAGAGTGCTCATCTTTGATCTTGCTTCAGCGCGAGTTTCTAAGGGTTCTCGTTCGAGAGCCCAAGGTGATCTTAGAAGAAGATTGATTTTCTTCACGAGAGAAGACGACCATGGTGGGAAAAAGGGTAGTAGAAATATCTTGCTTAGAATCCTATCTGAAGTGGTCGGTGGGGTGACGAATCGATCAAGTTAGAAAGAAGTCACACTTTAAAGACATGTCTCGAGGCCTTCCTCGGGATCGAAGCGGACCCAATGACCATTTTCACGATTGATTGGATAGAGAAGGGTATTCCATACTATTGGTCTTGGGATTATGGTCGAAGCGAGTAGATGAAGACCCAACAACCATTTTCTGATTGATTGAAGAAGGTATTCATCTATTGGTCTTGTTGGTCTTGAAGAATATGGTCAAGCGAGACCCGAAGCCGCACTTGGTCTTGAGAATCCACCGAGGCACACGCGCTACGCCTGTGATACTTTCGTCTTCGAGATGCCCGTCTAAAGTCTGCGAGTTAGAATGGAAAAGACAAGACTATTCGAAAAAGACTTTGAGAAGGTTTATGTCCAAATCGGAGAAAAGATGTTTGTCGATCTTTGGTACATGGAAAGAAAGTAGAAGAATGCTAAGACGTTCGATGGACTTGGGATGTGAAGGCGCCTTCCGAGGAATAAACGACCTATCTTTCTTGGTGCCTTTGTTGGTGAAACCCGCTCTCTTTGAGCTATATTATTTGTATCTCGGCGGTAGTTAGATTGGCGGTGGGAAGCGATTTTGGTGCGAGAAGTTGAAATGCAGCGACCCGGTTTGCTATGTAAGCCGTGTCCTTAGGGGGATGAAGAAATAAGATGGCGATAGTTATGGAGAAAGTGAAGAGTCCGACAAAACCGTTGCGATTGCTTGGCGAGAATCGAAATTAAATGGGCGTTGTTTGCGAGCGGGTATTACACTTTGGACTCATCTCCCATTATTGAGGAATTTTGGGTGTCGTCCAAAAGGCTGCGAGATGTTCTTCGGAGGGTTCATGTGGGTATTTGTGTCGACTAAATAGTTCGATCCCATTATCACCCAAAAAAGGCTATATTCGATTTTATCTCATATACCTCTTTATTTATGCAGGGGGTAGTCATACTGGGTGCATTGCCTAGGGATCATGTTAACAGACGCCAGCTCATGGGATCGAAGTTTGAAGTATTCATGAGGGACTTCGGTAGCTCATCCATAGTCTGACATGCACGGGCAGATGCCACTTCGGTGTTAGGAGGTTCGGGTGGACTCGCTGGCCATTCGATGGTAGCCTTATTGGCAGGTGGTCTTTATGAGTTTGTTAGGCCCTTCGTGGTAGGCAAACGTCATCGGTGTTAGGAGGTTCGGGTGGACTCGCTGGCCATTCGATGGTAGCCTTATTGGCAGGTGGTCCTTATGAGTTTGTCGGGGCCCTTCGTGGTAGTAAACGTCATCGATGTTGGAGGTTCGAATTGGGACTCGTTGGCCATTCGATGGTAGCCTTATTGGCAGGTGGTCCTTTAGACTTTGTTAGACCCTTCGTGGTAGGCAAATGTCATCCTTTGGACTTTGTCAGGCCCTTCGTGGTAGACAAATGTCATCTTGTGGGTTTGTTAGGCCCTTCGTGGTAAACAAATTCCCTATGAAGCAGATCTACCTCTCATTTTGGTAACGAATAAGTATTGCATTACTTTATTACACGATTTTTAAGTGTTGAATTAAATCACATTATTACTTGATCTTATCATTATATGACTTGCTTAGTTATTGACTAACAATTTAAGATTATACATTTTCACGTTGATTGATGATGAATTATTGACAAGAAATGGTCAAAGGTGTAATAAGGATAAGAATTTATTAATCATCTCATTGATATCTAACTGCTTACAAAGGAGAAATGTCTTTTCGAAGTCTAAAGCTTGGGATGATATCTTTAAGCTTCCTTATTGTTGTCCTCGTTGTCAAGAAGAGTCGAGGAGAGCGGGTTACTTTGGCCACTACAAGTTTGGCTTTGTATTTACTTGGCGGACCTCGTACCCTTCGAGTACATGTGGACAACTTCATTGTTCAGATCGGTGGATTTCCTGTAATTTGCTTCAATCTCCTTGCGAAGCCGATCAGTTAATGGTGGGCCCAAATCCCTAAGAGTCCTGGAGTTCTCGAAGTTCCTCTTGAAGCTTTTGACGATGGGCCATTTGCTTTGCATCTTTAGCTTGGATATCTTTATTTTGCTTGACGAGGCCCCGAGTTGGATTGGGCGGATTTTGATTTTCTTCGCTAAAATTTCGTTTTCTTGAGAAAATCGATATTTATATCGATGATGACTTGATGAGTGGCGGGGACGTCTTGAAATCTTCTTTGGTTTGGGCAAGGTCTTTACGAAGGCACTTTCGTTGTCGTGAAGAAAGCAACTTTGAGACTACTTATCTTTTCGCCAAAGCGAGACTTAAGCGGGTATTCTCTCTTGAAATGGCTTTCTCTTGACTTGACCTCTTGGTATTTGGGGCGGAGGCATCCGAAGAAAACGTGTTTACTGCGGATGATCGGTGTTAGTCTGTCGATTCAAAATTAATGGGCCGAGATGTAAATGGATAAGTTAAGCTTACTCTAGCTTGGTACTTCATTCCTCGTTGATCGAGTCCATGATAGTACATTCTTTGAACCGGTGGTCGTCGGTATTCTGAGACGAAGGAGTTGTGAAACTCAAATGGGAAATTCTCTTGAGTTACGGCGGAGTGGGGGATCCCATGGCTTGAGCCTGATTCCAGGAGTTTGGTTTTCTTTTCTTTTCATGTTTGGGTGTTCGCTCTACTTGTTCCTCGGGCTCTTCGTCAGAATCAACGATTTCAACCGGGGTGGTTGGCGGAGGATCGGTCTCTGTTGGAGGTACTTGTGGTTCTTCGGAGGCTGGAGAATTTGCTTGGGTTTTCCTCTTTTTTGTAGCGAAGGATTTGGTCCGTTCATCATGAGAGCATATCGAGGAGGCACTCGGTGTGAGTTTGTGTGGGGCTGTGTTTGGGTTTTCGGCCAGCTTGCTTTCTTCGGCGAGGTTGGCTTGTCCCTTGATGGAGTTGATTCGGTGGCTTGAAGCTCTTGATTTGGTACATCGGCGAGGTTTGGCGAAGATGTACCAAAAAGAAATCTGTCTAGATCCCTTCGATCGATTGTCGTTGGTTTGATCAGAGACACTGCAACAGATGAGGAACAATTGTTTACGATAACTACTGATGGAAATTGGGAGTTAAACAATAAAGTGGGTTCGAGACTTACGATTATGGTCGTCTGAACCATGCTTGTTTACTCAGAAATCCGAAGCTCCATTCCTTAATGTGAATCTTCTCTAGAAGGCTCGCCATTTCTCTCACTCGTTCCGTTGAAATATTTCCGAAGTTTGCAGAGATACGATCGGAAGTGGTCCAGTCGGGTATGGAGAAGACTTCGGGTCCTTTGACAAAAAACCACTCCTTATGCCATCCTTGGTTGCTCGAAGGAGTGTCCATTAGTGGTCGCTTCTCGAACCTGGCATTAGGTTTGGGGGATTGTTTGCTCAGCATCTTGAAGCCTCGTTCTCGAGATTTACCGGCTATGAACAGGGTGAAGAAGAAGTCGACAGCAGGTGGAATCCCTTGTTCGTGGCAGAAGGCGATAAATGCCAGGATGTGTATGTAGGAGTTCGGCACTAACTGGGTGAATCCCACACCTACGAACCCCAGTAGAATGATGACGAAGGCATGGAGAGGTAAGCGAACTCCTTTTTCCAGAAGGGTCACCGATATGGCGGTCCGACCTTGAATTCATTGGTACATTCGTTAAGTGGGGAGCCGGAGCCACTTACCATATGGGTGTCCGGAATCTGGTAGTGGGTCCGAAGGTTACCCAACTCGATCTCGATGTGATGGAAGGAGTGTTGGCATGGGGGAAGTATTCTTCACTCTTGAAGAATTCTGAAGGATTGGGAATAGTTTTTAGTGGTTGATTACATTTGTGAGTATCAGCAGATTTGGGATTTGAACTTCGAGTCTCTTTTTTTGCTAGAGCTCGGTTGGGAAGAAACGATGGTAATGGGGTTATCTGAAGTGGGGAACTTTGATTAGTATTACGAGAAGCCATTGTTAATTAGTTGCGAGAGAGAAATTTGGAGAAGAAGAGGAGCAAGGAATATCCGAATTTCAATTGAGTTGATAAAAAGCTATCGATTTGGGAGAAAGCGACTTTTATACTAGAGTTCTCTTCATCTTTTCACGAGGTTCAAGGGCGACTCATTTAATGCCAGCAGTGATTGTGAATTTGAAGAGGTAGCGTGCGGTTTTGACCTTCATTGTTAACCGGAGTGGGCTTCTCTATTGGGCTTCCGGTTTCTATTTGAATTGTTGTTTAAGATTTACCTATTGGGCCTCGGTAAGTTGTATCTTGGGCCTTTGTTGATCTCATTATAATTCCTTTTATTCTGGACCGATTCCACTTATACTCTTTCATTAAACCTCTTGTTTAATAAGAGACTGGGGGGCAATGTTGGGCCATAATACTTTAGACATATTGAGGTGGGTCTTGAAAGTATTAGGCCGGTTCATTGGGCCAGCCCATTGGGTGGATATTATCTTTATTTTGGGGCCTATGAAGTATTGGGCTGTGACAGTGGGCCGAATTACTAGATGAGTATGGTTCCACTTGGGCTTTGACCGGTGTAGATTGGGGATAGAACTTTGACTGCAATCTCTGCATTACATTTAATGAGGATTGGACAGGACTTAGTTGGCTAAAAGCTGTGGGCCCGAAAAGCCAGTTGCATACAGGACAAACCGGATTTTGGAAATATAAAGCAAGGATGACACACGGTGAAAGGTAACTAATTAATTATTGCTCTCAAGTCACTAGACATTATTTTCCTCCATTGTTAACCTTGTGATCGCCGATACTGACTCTCACGCCGGAGCTATCCCCCGACGGTCTTTTGGTGTTGACTTGTTGAACTGTGCAGGATATCGGACGCGTCTTGGTGATTGGGACGTGGGGAAAGATCTTGGCGTTAACAGGATGTATTATTCTTATATAAGAATTAAAAACCGAGCAGTAATGCCAAAGCCTTAACAGAACAATTGAGTGCTGGCAGAGCATGTAAACAGAGGAGAGCAGTTGAGCTTGAAATCATGCAGGAATAGTCAAATGCAACCTAATCGAATTAGGAAAATTAAAGCAACTCGTAACAAAAATGACAAAAAACCATTTAGCAAAAAAAATATGACAAAAAACCAAGTAATCATTGAGGTATTTTTGCCACTTGAAAAAATCCTAACACACAAATCCATACACCTCTGAGGCTCTGATTCACATCGTACAATTTCATAAAAACAGGCAAAACAAAACCCTTGCTGATTTCAAGACAATAATTAAAGTTGCTTTGTCTCTAAACAAGCAATCACAATCTCTCCCTTTCTTTAATGGAGTATTTAATAGTACTCCTAATAACCACATTAATTTCCTCAAATTCACAAAATCACATTTCAATTGCCCAAAAATCTTTCAAATTCCAGGGTTTACAGATCCTAAAACGATCAAATTAATTAAATGGTTAAGATAAACAATAATTACAAATACTCCATACTGTAAGTTTCACAATTGAAAGTATCAGTATTACGCATATTAAAAGATGATGAAAGGCACTGACCTTTTCCTAGATAGTTTTAATTCTTCTTCACATGGCTCTTTTAGAAAGGATCTACAGAGAATTAGGGATTTGGAAAAAACGATCGCGGCAGTTCAGATTTCAGAAAGTTTAAAATATAGGACTAATTTTCTAGCGCCAATTTGTTACACCCCGTTTGGATCGTATCGACTTTTTTCTCCCTTCTCTTTGTTTACCTTTTATTTTTCGAAAATAATATACATATAGTCAAACATTTGAATTGCGTACACTAGATAATTAAAGTGAGACCTTCTTAATTTTTATCTATCAAATGTATGTATGCATATATATCGTAATCATAATTGAATTAAAAAAAATTACTCTATTTTTCATTGTAATAATATTACGGTGATTCAAATATTGTTACAAAAAGAAATATAAAATAATGTGTATGATTAATTTGATTGGTTACAATTAATGGACTATCTGCTAATTACATTTTAACACATTATTTTGTAAATTAATTTTTATAAAAATTCTTTACCTATACAAATTTGAAAGGAAACACCATAAATAAATTTTTCGAAATTGGCTCTCAATCATTACACGTTTTTTTATCGTGCTTTTAAATTTCAAATTGAGGGGGAAAAAATTTGATCGAGAACTTACGTTTTCTGTAAGACCCCAAATTATTAATAAATAAAATTTATTTTTTTTTATTTATTATTTTAAAATAGTAAGGGTTGATTTGATTAATGTGGATAGTTATGGGTAAAATACGCAAATATTTCGAATAAATAAGTGGTTATAAAATATTCATTATTGTTGGAAAATATTCGTTTGATCGTGGAATATTCAGATCTTTTCGGGGAATATTCGTAAATACGGCAGTATGATCTTTTATGGGCCCCATAACGGAAAGCGATTGGATGAAGAAAACGACAAATATAAGTTGTTTATAAATAACGACGTAGTTATTCACAAGTATTAATCTTGTTGGAATACCCTTGGTTAAAACACACTAATACACGTTGTTGAACAAGAAGATACTTGCAGTATTGCACCAATTATTGATTCTTACGTAAGAAGACACTTACTCAATAATTGTTACGATAATTCTTGCTCAAAGATTTTATTTTATTGATTCAATAATTCTTTGCATTGATATTTTATATTACTCTTGTTTGATAAATTGTCATTACACGATTTTTCATTATCTAGACAATAATTCATATTATCTGAATAATATTATTAGATAACATTATTGGCAATGTCTAGAAAGTTCCATCTAAGGAGAGGTTTGGTCACCTAATTACGCTAGAAGAAGGAGAGATCCTTATTGAAAAGCTATCTCTTTCTCTAGGAGCGGCACTGGTTCGCAAAGATCGTGATTCCATAATATTATTTGTGAATAATTAATTATTGATTTATATGATGAGAAAAATATTGATTTTATGTGGATATAGATGGAGAAAATTTTTAATGTGACAATTGTTGAAAATTAATATTTTATCTTTTTCCGATAAAATAATTCATTTAAATATATTATTTTAATAATATATTAACGGTGATATTTTTATAATGAATGTGGGATATATGAGTATATGAGGAGGAAGAGTATTTTTGTGGCATTAAATTTTTAATACATATTTTGTGTGTTGGTGGACACAATTATTGATAGAAATTTGATTATAACTTTATAAATCGCCTGCTTGGGATTTCGGTCAATTTCTGCTTGGAATTTGAAAAACTTTCTTCCGTAAAGTTGTAGAGAATTGAATTTCCTATAAAAAATCGCGAGATTCAATTTTACGATAAAAGGGTTATTTATTATGAATTATTGAAGTTCAAGTTCAAAATAATTGATTTTGGAAGTTTAAAATATTTAAAATAGGAAAAACATTTTTTTTTTTTGTGGGCAGCCCTAGCATGTGAAAGATAAGTTGAAATCAGTTGTCAAAATGTGCGTAGAGAATTTGTAATATATATAATATTATTATATTAAATTTTCTACTTTGTTATTCTAAACATTTTTCTATAAATAGGTCTTAGGTTAGAATTGAAAATCACACCAATCGAAGTTTTCTCTCTCTATATTATCGAGCGTATTATTGTGAGTATTTTGAGTATACTTTGAGTATTGCTATATCTGATGCAAAGTCTGAGTCATAGCTTTATATCCGATGTTTCAACTAGAAATCTCTTGTGCTTTCGAGGTAAGGGATGTTATTTTATTCAAAATGATATTATTTCTTCAATATCATTATGCCAAAATATTGGTTAAAATTTTTATCAAATTTGAAACTTTTTCATGTCGAGTTACTTATTCATGAGTTCTTATTCACGAGTTACTATTCATGAGTTACTTATTCACGAAGTTACTATTCACGAGTTCTTATTCATGAGTACTATTCATGAAGCGTGAAGATGTTTTTTGTGAAATTTCTATCTTTTGGTGTCGGAGTTACTTATTCACGATACTGCACTATTCACGAATCTGACCTATTCAATTTAAAAAATAAAATTTCTTCTTTTGTCCAAAATATCTACTATGGATACTAGCTTTGATTGTATCCATATTTTGATCATTCTTGAATTTTACTCCACTCGATTACTTATGAAGTATTTTTTGAACTTGGATTATTTAAAATACTAATCCTTAATATTTGTTCTTTTGTTTCACCGGATTCGCTTCCTTTAAAAATATTTTTATCATCCTCGGTCCTAAATGATGATATTATTGAATATCTTTGGCCCAGAAAGTGCAAAGATGAATGATTTCTTGATGAATATCTTTGGCCGTAGTGCAAAGATGAACAGTGTTGAGATGAACACGATCGATGATTAATATCTTTGGCCCAGTAGTGCAAAGATGAACATGACTAATGATGAATATCTTTGGCACAGAAGTGCAAAGATGAATATTTGATTCCGGATATATATTGATTGATGTTACAGGGGATAAAATATGACGATGAACTTTTAAATTCATACATGAAGATAGTAGTTTGCATTCTCTACTTAACTCTTCTAATGAATTATTATTTCATTCTGAATATTGATTTAAAACTTGTTGTCTATTGTATTCTATTAGATTTTTTCCTTGTTGAAGACTAATGATAATTTGTTGTATATTATCTTAGTCATAATATTCTTTATTAAATTTAGTTGAGCTCACCCTTTCCTTTTTTGTTCCATTTTTCTTCTCGGGAGGCGAGAATATAGCGAAGATGCAGTCGGAATTATAGAATGAAGGTTCTAGAGAGAGTTGTTTAGTAGTCCTCACCATTTTTATAAAATAATGTATCAATAAATGTGATGAGAATTTATTTGAGTATAGATATTATCAGAAGATAATATTTGTATTCAAACTCACAGCTTTCTTGTTGTAATAATAAAGTTATAGTTGTTTCTGTACCATGTATTGACAACTCAGAATGGGTGATGTATACCTATTTTGGGAGCGTCACATTTTCTAATAAAAATAAAATAAAATAAATGAAGGAATTTAATTAAAAAGTAAATAACATAAATAAGTCTTTTGTAATATCCCTTTTACGTACACAAACAAACAACAGAATTAATATAAAATTAGAGCAGTGATATAAATTTAAAAATTTAGTTTTTAAATTTTCTTTCTAATTATTTTGTTTTTGAATTTTGTCTAGACAAAATAGTTTATGTTTATCCACCTAGCAAGCATTACTCCATCCGTGTTCTTTCGAAGATCCTAAGGGGCATATTGTCCGGTAACCTCCAACCAAAACCTACAAAGACGTAGCAATTAGCCTATATGATGTCTTTTTAAAATAATAAAAAATTCTTTTTCTCCCTTCCACATTACATAAAGCAACCCATTGTAATAGTTAGGCTCGGATGTAAATGAATTGAGTCGATCGAGTATTGAGTTACTCAAATTTGATTTATAAAATTTGTCGAGACTGAAATAAGATTTGATTGAAACTCGTTTAGCTATCGAATCGAGTCCGATCAATTTGAACTTTTTCGAGCGAATATGATTTGAATATCAATAAAAAATTACTATTGAAAGAGATTCGAGTAATTAATCGAACTTTAAAATTTGTTCATATTTAAATTGTTTATATTTGAAGTAGAGTTCGTATCAAACTTTTAGTCGACGGATCGAGTACAAATCAAGCTCAAAATATTTAGTTAATTTTAGTAGTAGTAGTTGGAAATTAAAAATGATTGAAATAATCGTCCACTCCTAACTAGTATTGAAGCATATGGATGGAGTATTTAATTTGAAAATCAATCACAATCACACCTACCTACCCATGCTCTTTCTGCCGCGTACGAATGAGAATATTGTGTGTGTGGATAATTACGCTCACAGTTGTAGTTATGGCTCTATTAGCCAGGTCTGAAGATTACTTAGTACGTAGAGTAATAACAATATAATAGTAACAGTAATAGGTTTTGGGATATTAAATATCCAGTATTTGTTATAAATACTTATGCATTTCATATAATTAAATTATTTTGTTGTAGAAGAAATGTGTTTGGTTGGTTAAATCAAATACTAATAAGTAATAATGAAAGGTCTAGCTAGCAAGGGTTGAAAAATACTAATAAAAAAAATGTATGTGATTCCTTTCTTTCGGCTGGATTCCCTAAACGAACGAGAATGCCAGTGTCATTCCTTTCGGCTACATTTTTTATTCTCCTTATCTATTATATTATATTCTACCCTGATACAAACCTTAGCCCCTTTGACCCATTTTGAAAAGCTAGCTACTCAAGGGGAGAGACTAAGGTCTATATCAACCCATATCATGTTGTATTGGTAACCGATGTGGGACTATTCTTTACAGTCTAGTATGGAGTTCGCATCAATACACACACCTTGCAAAGCCGACGTCCTCGTCGGCTCATTTTTTGTAATGAATAAGGTTATAAGGTAATAGAACCTGGTATTTAAGAATGTATGTTGTTATATTTCACTATATAATGATGTATGGGACGAGTCGGAGAACGGATTGACGGTCCAGATGGTTGTTTTAGTAGTCCTCACTATTCTATAAAATAGTGTGACAATAAATGTAATGAGGACTCCATTATTATTGCTATTATTATTATTTAATTCCAAAAAGAGTTTGAGAATTAATTAATAAAAGTACTCTCCAACGCCTTTTAGCAGAATTAATTAATAAAAGTACTCTCCAACGCCTTTTAGCACCTATAAAGGTCGCCCTGTTTACGAGTCCCGACTTGCAAGTAGATCTCTCAATGAAAGACCCAATGATACAAACCTTAGCCTATTTGACCCACTTTGAAAAGTTAGCTACTCAAGGAGAGAGGCTAAGGTCTATATCAACCCACATCATGTTGCATTGGTAACCGATGTGGGACTATTCTTTACAGTCTAGTATGAAGTTCGCATCATACCCAAACACATATTTTTTTTCATTAACACTCTGTTTCTGAGTTTTAAAATGGACAAAAATAAATTTAAATGAACGGAAGTTTCTGAGTTTTGGATGAAAAAGAAAAGAATAGAAACTTAAATTAATTAGAACAGAAAAAAAAAATAGAAAACTTGAAGTTTTCCTTTGTGTTGTTTACGAGTTTTTAATAGAAAAGAATAGAAAATTTAAAATTTATCTTTTCTTGCACTTTTTGAGTTCTAAAGAAAAGAAAAGAAAAAATCACTTTTACAAATTTACCCTTTTATTAATTATAACCATTGAACCATGAATAAAAATATGCAAAATACATTTAATCAGAGAAAAAAATTCTATAATCAAATACAAATATCCAAATAAATATTAAAAAAAACTACTTTTACAAAATTATTGTCATACTATACCCAAAAGTCATCAAACCTCATTTGTATTATTAATACTAAAGGAGATTATTCATCAAATTCTTTAAAAAATTCAATCTCTCTCTAATGTTAACTCAAACACTGCAAGTGTTGTCTTGATTTTTTAGTAGCCATAAATAGGAATTGTACCAGGTGGAATGATATCAACTCCTGTTGCACAGGAATTGGAGGCTCAACTGCAGCATCCCATCTCCAAAGATTATTCTCCTAAAATAGACTCATTCATATTTTGGGAAGTTTTACAATTAATTCTGAATTAAAATGGTATCATGATTCACCAATTCCACTAGCTTAGCAACAATACCGTATTTTTTCCAATTATATACATTCGGAGCACGTTTTGGAATATAAAGTGATTTCCACCAGTATGAATAATAAGAAGAATAATTTAGAGATGTATTGAATTTGTGAATATATGCCACTATCCACATGAAAAATTATTATGCCCACTATATTCTTCAATTATCTTGTATTTGCCCACTTTCTTTTTTATTATTATTATTAATATTCCCTTTTCTTTAATCTAATATTAATTTATTCACAATGGACAGACAGATGTTGGTGCCTGGTGGCATGGTTTAGTTGGTCAAATTATATATATCTTAATAATTGTGATCCACGTACAGAATTGTAAATTATCTGGGAGAGATTTGTTTTATTTAATTATTTCAAGTATTGGTCTTTGGAAATGTCAAAAAAGATTATTATTATTAAAGAATAATTAAAAGGTCTCCACTGGATTGTTGACATATTCATTCATCTATTATATATCTAACGTAGCATGCATTTTATATCAGAAAGAGAAAAAGAATATTGCTGTCAGTTGAATGCAACACTGCTGCTGATGTTGCTGTTATATCCATCTTCCCGTTTCTTGTTTGGTTTGGTTTGATTTGATTTGATTCTGTGTGTGATTTGGGCGGCTGAATAGATTTCAATCAAAAACTCTAGGAATATTTGTACGGTTAGGCTCATGTTATCAATATTCAAGAAAGAAGAAAATCCATTTAATTTGGACTGCTAAATGAACATCCACAAGTTTGGTTGCCAAGAAAGGATTCAACAAAATCATGGGTTAGGGTTAGTACATGATTACGCGAAGAAATTTGATTCCCAGGAGAGGCCAAATCAAATGGGAATTTTCCAAGGAGGGTCACAACAACATAGTTTTGCTCCTGCTAATTCATCCACCACCATTATGAGCCAAATTGGATCACCGGGATCTGCTTTTTATGCAACTGAAATATACATGGGTTTTACTCAATATGATTATCAACATAGTATTTGCCCCCAGATTTCCAAGAATTTTGATGATCATCATGCTTCCTATCAGCAATCTGGGGATGGCTTCTATAGTACTGATCAATCATTAGAACAAACCAATCCAAATTTTCCATCAGCTGCAGAAGCCAACTCTTGTACCAATAATCAATACGACAATATTGCTTCTGACAAATACTCGGAAAGAGAGCAAATTTTGCAGCTTAAAAGAAAGTTGCTAGGGGATTATGACACTCCGGATAATAAGAGGCAAGCATCAGTTCCTTTTGATGGGAACAGTGATCTAATTAGTGTAAGTTGGCCTTCACAATTAACTTTTTTTTATTATTAATTCATGTATAGTCCGTAGTTGTATATAACCAAAAAAAATTCTGATCGAAGCTGCTTGTAATTTACAGCTCTCACACAATCCATACGGATTTCAACTAGCACATACGAGGCAATCTGCAGGAACTTCTGGTAATGCTGCAGCACCTTCGGCTCCAGCTGTTATGTCTAGTAAAACGCGAATTAGATGGACTCAAGATCTTCATGATCGGTTCGTTGAGTGTGTAAATCACCTTGGTGGTGCTGAAAGTATGGAATCTCATTTGATAATTATAAGTTATTAATCTTTGTGTCAATTTGAAGGAAGAGCTATTATTTATTGGTTGTTTCTTTGTTCATCAATATTAGAGGCAACACCAAAGGCAATACTAAGGCTGATGGACTCTGAGGTGTTGACAATCTATCATGTCAAAAGCCATTTGCAGGTACTTAATTTTATCCAAACAACTTTGTTGTTTGACCCCTATTTGACGTTCTCTGTATCCAAAGTAGAACTAATGTTATGCTCTCCATTATAGAAATATCGAATTGCAAAGTACATGCCAGATTCTGCACAAGGTAAATTTTTATATGAAGAAATACTAGTATTTTGTATCCTCATTCAGATGCTTAACTTTTTGAGGCAGCATCATTGAGATATATTATACCTGGTTTCCTCAAGAATCATTACTATAGTCTGAAGTTTTTATTTTGTTCATTTATTGCAGGAAAATCTGAGAAACGGACTAGCATGAATGACGTAGAACAGATAAACACTAAGACGTAAATCTTGTGATTCTTCTTGCTGGCTTTGTTTGATTAATTTTTGGATGAGCCTCACCTCACATAAATACTATATGTTGCACAGTGGCATGCAATTGAGGGAGGCACTGCAACTGCAGCTAGACGTACAGAGGCGTCTTCATGACCAATTAGAGGTATAAATTCAACATACCTTCAGTTAGTTTGAGTAAAAAAAACAAAGTCCAGTGTCTCATGGTCTTAGGTACAATGAGGCACAAGTAATTTGTTTAGTTGTTCAAGAACCAAAATGCTGCTACTAACAAAGAAATTGGGAAACTAGAATTTTATTCCTCTACTCGTTGTCTTTATTTTTTAAGATTTGACTAATAAGACGTGTGCATTTGCATTTTGTTGAATCAGATTCAAAGAAATCTGCAGTTGAGAATTGAAGAACAAGGGAAGCAGCTAAAGCTAATGTTTGATCAGCAGCAGAAAACAACTAAGAGTGCTCTCGAAACTCAGAATTTAATCCAAAGTAATGAATTAGATGTGGAGGTTTTGGGAGTTTCTGATTAGGCTGCTACAAGCACATTTGTTACTAGCAGTCATGCAGAATTCCCCAACACAAATGGATCAAGAAGCAAATTTATAATCTCGGATAAGAAGAGCAAAAGAATGTATCAACTAATAGTCCTTTTGAAGCGAATTTGACAAATGAAAAGAATTGAGTGCACTTTTTATACACCAATTCCACCAATATGGTCCCAAATGCAGTTCCAATGATATTTTGTTGGTCTCTTATATATTCTTGTGGCAAGGCTTTTACTTAAAATCTTTGTCAAGGTATTGTTTTAGTACTGTGGATTACTTTTTAAGAGAGAAGACTCTCAAACTCTTGCCTTCATACTTTGAGCCAACTTAACTCCGATTATTCCTATGATCTATGCTCCTCCTAGGTTGTAACACCATTGGTTTCTCTAATTTTGTTCTTTTTTTTACCGGCAAGAGAATTTTATTTTACAAAACCCAAATCCGAATATACTTATTTAGGGGGAAGAACTGAAGGATAACAACATACGGTTAGCCTGATTTACTAAACAAACCATTTTCTGCATCAAAGTTAGTTGAATTAGGATACATAGGACGGTTGTCAACCATCTCCTAATGCTCAATTCACTATTTTCATTAATCCTCTTTATTCTATTTTCTCATTTGTATTAATCATTTTGGGGTGCTCACTTTAAGAAAGAGCCAAAGAATTTAGCTGTTTCAGCCCTATATGGTGCTTACTACATGTAAATTAGAATTTATTTTATGTTTTTCATTTTGTTATCCATTTGTTTCATCGAATTGCAAGTACATGCCAGACTGAATGTAAATCTTTATTACATGTCCATAATTTGTGGAAAAAATGTTACTATTTTGCATTCTCAGATGCTTCAACTTTGTCTCTTAGGTGCCATTAGAATAACAGTCATTCTGATATATGGGGTTTCAACGACACTTGAAATTGAGATGATTATTACCTGGTTTCCTTGAGGTTTACATTTTGTTCATTTATTTCAGGAAAATTTGAGAAAAAAACTAGCACGGATGATATAGAACAGATTCACACTACTATCTAAATCTTGTGATTCTGCTTGCTGGCTTGAATTATATAACTTGTAGCCTTGGTTTCTTTTCTTATCTAACACAAAATAATTAGCATTCAACTTTTTTTTTTTTGTTTAGGTTCTTCTTTAATTTAACACAAAATATGTATTACATACATATCGCGCACTTGTATGCAATTTAGGGAAGTGCTGCGACTGCAACTAGACCTTCAGAGGCGTATTCATGACCAGTTAGAGGTATAAATTTTGCATAACTTCAATTAGATTGAGTAAAAACATTTATTAACGCCAACATCTTTATACGCGCCTCAATCACGTAAGAGCGCGTCCTATCCTGTACAATAAACAGTTCAATATAGGCAGATACAAGGATAACAATGAAGGATAAAAACTCTAGTGTTTAGATAAAAGAAATATCAGTTACCTTTCTCATGTTGTATCTCGTCCTCATATACTTGTCCATCGGTTTTATGTGCCACCGACTCCCCTGACACCATTCCACTGCAGGTAGCCGGCCGACTGTGTCCCATTCTCATTAATGAAATACAGGAGATAACAATCAAACTTTATCTTAGTAATGATCACTGGTTAAAGCCCAATTTAAGCCATTACTCATCAAATGGTATGGCCCAACGATCCGGCCCAATACTTTCAAGACCCAATAGAGATAAGGGTCCTTTACACTAATATACAACATTTAGAAAGTAATTACAAAAATAAAACATACACAACATAATTACAAAAATAAAACATAAGCAATATAACGCGCCTAAAATCACATGTCATTATCCAGTCAGTTACCCAATTTCATATTTGAAATTAATCGTCCCTAAAATCATGCAACTCAAATCGGAACAACGGATCAACAACGGAGAAGACAAAATACTGGCGAAAGCCTCCCATCATGATTAAACTCAGTAATCGGAGAAAGAAGCGGGTTGTCATGACGCATCTCTAAGATCGAAAATAGCATACAAAATCAACAACGCCTTCAAGATCAATAACCAAATACTGCAGTGATTGTTGAATACAAGATCAACATCAACTTCGATAAAAAAATACTGAGGTATGTGAGTTTAAAATTTATAATCATATAGTTACCTATTGTTACTACGAATTACTATATTGGTTACCTTTCTTAAGTTTTTTGCACTTAAAATGGTCACACGGTAAGAATAATGAATGTTTTGATTGCAATTGCATGTAAAAATGCAATTGGTTACTACTTAACATTACATTGGTTATTGTCTAACTATATACATATTCTTTGCTTAATCTTTGGATTGGTTAATGTATAATGGTACTAACTAATGTTGCATTCGTTGCTGACTAATAATGATTTGGTTACTGTGTCCATTACATTGGTTACTGACTAATACTGATTTGGTTACTGTGTACCATTGCATTGTTTACTGACTAATAATGACTTTGTTACTATGTAACATTATAATGGTTACTGATGAAGACTTGATTCTTGACTAATCTTGACTTGTTACTTTCTTAACATTACATTGGTTCTTTGATCCGACTATGTCTATGTTATTGTTTAATGCTGGATTGGTTAATGCATAATGGTACTAACTAATGTTGCGTTGGTTACTGACTAATAATGATTTGGTTACTGTGTACAATTACATTGATTATTGACTAATAATGAATTGGCTACTGTGTACCATTGCATTGGTTACTGACTAATAATGACTTTGTTCTTGTGTAACATTATAATGGTTACTAATGAAGACTTGAGTTCTTGACTAATCTTGACTTAATTCTTTATTAACATTACATTGGTTCTTTGTCGACTATGTATATATTCTTGACTAATAATGATTTGTTTCGTGTGTACCATTGCATTGAGTTCTTGACTAATAATTACTTTATTCTTGTGTAACATTATAATGGTTCTTGATGAAGACTTGGTTCTTGACTAATCTTGACTTGGTTCTTTATTTAACATTATATTGGTTCTGCATTAACATTGATTTTGTTACTTACCATTACTTATTACATTGACGAATAATGGAGATGATTCCAGCTTGTACTTTATTTCAATCTCAAGACATGGGGTGATAAGAACTAATACACCAAATTTGAAATTCTGGCATATTAGTTCCATCAATTATTTCGTTCAAAGAAATGCTAACCAAAATATGCGATTACATTACTGGCTGAACACAAACGCAACAACATTGTCAATCAAATTTGATTAGAAGCGACATTCCACCGATCGAAGATATCGGATGAAACAACCTGACAATTCTTTACGGAAATGAGTAGAAAATCGATGAACAAGGTAAATTCCCACGATTGTGGATATTGAACACGAATGGGACGTCTGACGATCTTGCATAACTTGACAAATTTAGAAGAATCTACAATTCACGATGTAATGCCAATCGATCAACACAAGGGAATTGACCTTTAGTTCCACTAAAGAAAGCCAATCATGCCAATTTGGAGCGCAATATCTTTGATCGACTTGCAATGGAAATTATTGAACAACAACGAGACAGGACAACATGACAAATCATACACGGAAAAAAGCGATATGATGATGTAATATCGGATCCGAATGAGCGTGAAGTAAAATTACATCAAACCTACACACACAAAAATCCTCTCTCTCAAAGCTATGAAATTCGCGTTCAATCGAAAAAAAGCGAATAACACAAAGTCCAACGAACAAGTTATAGAGACTTCGTCTTTAGTGTGTGTATGCGATGAAAATTGCAAATTGAAGATGAGAGCATCAAGTTTCAGAAAAACCAGTATGTTCAAGGTTAGAGAATTCAATGATATCCACACTTGTTTGGTCAATGTATTGTTGGGAGACCACAGACAGACAAATAGTGAGTTGGTCAGTGAATGCATAATGCAAAAAATAACAAATTTGAAGAAAATATACACACCAACCGATATTGTGGAAGACATGATGTCAGAATATAATGTGTCTATCTCTTACCAAAAAGCATGGAGATCGAAGGAGAAAGCATTGGAAAAGGTGAGAGGAAATCTACACGACTACTCACTCATTCCATCATGGTTACACATGCTGAAGAAAACAAATCCAGGTAACAACTTAAAAACATTTATTGGTTTTACAGCATTATACAGTAACCAAGATATCATTACACGATAAATTGTTTACCAATATAAATTGCTTACTGATTAATATTGTATTGGTTACCTTCATACGCAACATCTTTGATTCTTCAGATAATGCATTGGTTACTAAACATGTGGTTACCAAGCATTAGTCGATAATATTATTCAATAACCAAAATAGCATTAGTCAAGAACCAATTAAGCATTATCAATAAACAATAAACTATTACACGATAGAACTTGATACACCTTTAGGCAGTATGCATGTTTAGTTATTATTAGTATTAGACCATTTGTATGCGGTTATTATACATGTTTGGTTACCTTAATACACATGTTTAGTTACTAAATGTAATATACAATTTGTATACCATTATCCACATGAGCGATTCTGGATTACTAGTGATTTGGATACGATATACTACTTGTAATTCTAATGATAGTCTTGATGTTTTATATCGAGTTTAAAATCACAAATTTCTTGAGTTGAAACAAATGGTCGTTTCAAGTATCTATTCTTTGCCATTGGAGCATCCATTCAAGCATGACACCATTGTTTTCCAATCATTGTAATCGATGGCACATTCATACAATCAACTTACGGGGGGACATTACTGATAGCAAGCACACAAGATCTGAAACCGAAACATTATTCCGATTGCTTTTTAGTTGTTGACAACAAAAAATGAATTGTCTTGGAAATGGTTTTTAAATAAATTTGAGAATTGCTTGTGGAGTTAGGGAAGGTCAATGTATTATTTCGAGATGGACATGAAGCCATTATACAAGGAATCCTAATTGTGTGTTTTAGGATATCATGCATGGTTCCTGCATTGCATATCATATCTTGAAAAATATAAAAAATAGATTCAAAAAGAAAGGAGAAGAAGTTAAACGAGGCTTACAACGGGGTTTGTAGAAGCTTACATCATTGAACAATTCAACAAACACATGGTTTGAACTTGATGCCATTGATCCTCGAATAAGGACATATCTGAAGGAAGAGGTCGAGTTGGATAGGTGCACCAGCTCCATGGGATTTATGGCAGTACTCAACAATGACTTCAAACACCGCCGAATCTATTAACAATGCAATCAAGTTTATCAGGGATCTTCTAGTTGCGACAATGATTGAATGCCTACGTTGTCTGGTTCAAAGATGGTATTTCACAAACAAACAAGCAGCCATATCAATATTTACAATACTTTCCACAACAGCTGAGAGAAAGTTGCAATCTAATATCTTTAAATCAAAGATATTTAAGGTAATTAATACTCGATTTAAATTATTGCATCCTAATTTGCATTTGCAATCTCACGACTATTACTAACTTGGTTACTTACTAATGCTAACTTAGTTCTTGTGCAACATTAAATTGATTCTTGACTATTCTTTGAATTGGTTCTTTGTGTAACCATATAATGGTTGTTGGCTATTCTTTGAGTTGGTTCTTGTGTAACATTATCTTGTTATGATAACAAAGAATTTGTTACCGGATAAAATTATAATCTTTATTGTTCTGGTTAATGCTAACTTACTTAATAATGCAACATTATATTGACTCTTGACTACTACTTGAATTGCTTCGTTGTGTATTATATATCTTTGGTTACTATATAATGCTTATTTGGTTACTGTGTAACATTATATTAGTTACTGATCAATACTGACTTAGTTATTATATAACATTATAATGTTACTGAGATTTATAATTGTTTCTTTTATATTGGTGGTTACTTATTGACAAATATTGTGTACTAGTTAATTGGTTACTGTATATTTGGGATGCAACTCTTAATCATATAATGGTTACTGACTATTGCTAACTTGGTTACTGTGTAACCATATAATGGTCATTGCTATTCTTTGAGTTAGTTCTTGTGTAATATTATAATCGATACTGAAACTTGGTTCTTTGGATAAAATTTTAATATTTATTGCATAATATTCTTGATTAATCTTGACTTGGTTACATACTTATTGTTGACTTTACTTAATGTGCAACATTATATTGATTCTTGATTACTACTTAAATGCTTACTTGTGTAATTATATAATGGTTCTTGTATAATGCTTATTTGGTTCTTGTGTAATATTATCTTTGGTTACGATTAATCTTGACTTAGTTACTATGTAACATTATAATATTCTTGAGATTTATAATTGTTTCTTTTATATTGGTGGTTAATTGTTGACTAACATTGTGTACTAGTTAATTGGTTCTTTGTATATTTGGCATCAAATATTAATCATATAATGGTTCTTGATTATTCTTTGACTTGGTTCTTTGTGTAACCATATAATGGTCTCTGGTTATTCTTTGAGTAGAGTTCTTGTGTAACATTATAATTACTTCTGAAACTTGGTTCTTGAATAAAATTATAATCTTTATTGCATAATATTATTGACTTATCTATCTTGACTTGGTTACATACTATTGTTGACTTACTTAATGTGCAACATTATATTGATTCTTGACTACTACTTAATTGCTTCTTTGTAATAATTATATAATGGTTCTTTGTATAATGCTTATTTGGTTCTTGTGTAACATTATCTTTGATTCTTAATCAATCTTGACTTAGTTCTTATGTAACATTATAATGTTCTTGAGATTTATAATTGTTTCTTTTATATTGGTGGTTACTTGTTGACTAACATTGTGTACTAGTTAATTGGTTCTTGTATATTTGGCATCTGAAATTAATTAATCGATTGTATACATTGGGTGTTGTAGGTTGAGACATCAAACTTAGTGATTTTCACTGTTTATGATGTCTCTAAAAAGTATATTGTGGACATCGAACAAAAGACATGCACATGCTTAGTAAATTTCAAGATTACCATGAGATGCCTTGCACCATGACTTCTTTCTTTATTATGAAAGCAAGAGAAATTTGAGTCATTATGATTTTTGCTCAAGAAATTACACTAAAGCAACTTTGGTCAAGATATATTCAAACTTCTATTATGCCATTAGATGACAAAGAAAAGCGGGATGTATCGGAAAGTAAAAAACATATGTATAAAACCACCCAACACAAGAAGGCCAAAGTAGAAGACCAAAAAAGGGAGGTACAAACACGGATCTGAAATCAAAATTCAAAACAAATCAAAGAAAAGCGAGAAAAGGACACAATGTAGAAAAACATACGGAATCCCCGATTTTAAGATCACTAAAAAGGGTCGATATAGTGCGATTAAATTAAGAGTGTAAATATATGAATGTATTATTGTTTACTTTGAGTAACCATTAAACGATTGGTTTGTAAAATTTTGATTGTGTATAGTAAACAAAATTGTTATTCATTTATATATTGATTTTTGATTTCAATGAAACATTAACAATAATTGATAATCAAATAAATACATAATTGATAACCATAATGAGCTTTTAATGGTAACCACATATTTACATAATTGATAACTATAATAGCTTACGCAAATAATAACATAACATAACCATACCAGATTTTAACCAAATAATTACATAACAAGAACCATAACAATGTTTAATGGTACCCAAATAATTACATAACAAATAACCATCACAAAGAACCACCTAATTTTATAATAATAATAATACCATTTTATAATGGTAACCACAACATAAACAACTTTGTATATCCAAAGACATATAATTAAAAGGGTATTGAAGTTTATGAAACCCATGTATACTCACACATGTCCACTTAACATATGACATATGTCCTAATACAATATTGTAACTCTCTGGTTACTATCAAATCATTATCTGGTTACCTATTTATACATGATTGGTTACCAATTGTATATTACAAAATTATAATTGGTTACCATTTTATACATGACAGTAACCATAACAGTAACCATACCAGTTTTTAATGTAAACCAAATAATTACATAACAGTAACCATAATAATGTTTAATGGTACCCAAATAATTACATAACAGTAACCATCACAATAACCACCTAATTTCATAACAGTAACAAAACCAGTTTATAATGGTAACCACAACATAAACAACCTGTATATTTAGCAACCTGTAATTAAAAGGGTATTGAAGTTTATGAAACCCATGTATACATAACACATGTACACTTAACATATGATATATGTCCTGATACAATCTTGTAACTCTCTGGTTACTATCAAATCATTATCTTGTTACCCCTTTATACATGATTGGTTACCAATTGTATATTTCAAAAAATTCAACAAACCTGACTTAAAAAGAAACAAAATACCAACCAACAAACAATATCTCTTTCATTAATGCTAATATAATCAAATATGTAATCCCATCTACATAAGATCCAATGAACATCAAAAAATCATAAACCATACACAAATGTTGTGTATAACACCAAAACTTTAAAAAAAATACACAACAAAATTAATAAAGACAAAACAACAAAATCCGAACTAATCAAAATCTGGAACAAATCTTCCTGAAAATTCTCTATCAGTATCATAGCCCTCCAACTGCTTGTTCCTTGCATGCATATATAGGTTTGTGCATAACTTTTTCTGATACTTCGCAATGGGGAAAGGAATAAGAATCTGATCAAACTTCTGATGAATGACATGCTCAGCAAAATAAATTGTGAACATCCCACAATCACTGTAACAACAAACAACATATAACAAAAATCAAAAATGAAATCAACCTATATGTAATAATTAAAAAAATGTACACAATTTAACCCTTACCCTCTACTTGCATTGTTAGAACCGCCTCAAAGAAATTCCAACTCAATTATATCGTCTTCGTCCTTTGTTGCGTCTGAGTCCTTCTTTGAAGTCAATGTCGGACATATCCTTCCAAAAACCAAACTTACTTGCGATGGTATGGGAAGAATGAAGATGTACTGACACAAACATCGATATTTTAGTTTGCATGGATTTTCTTTTTGGTTGTAGAGAATTGTAAGCGATTAGACACCTACGATGCACATCAAAAGACAACAACAACCAATGGTCCGGTGATGACATATGAATTGGGAACAACACATAGTCAACGTTCCTCCATGGTGTGTTGACATCCATAAACAGCCCATGTATGTATTCAGCAACATCACCCTCCCCAGACAGAACAATTTTGTCACAATTTTTTTTTGTATACTCCTCGAAAAGAGCGGTGATCTTGCTGTGAAACCAACAATCCGTGGTCGTTACCACTTATAGAAACACTTTGAATGTCTTGCCATTTCTACTTTAAATATCTACAAGGCAATATTGATGTCTTGAGCCAAAAAAAAAATTAATAGGCTATTAACGATTGTTGGAAAAATGCAAGTATATGATTAATGTAACTAAATAATGTAAACATAACTACAAAAAACATAATTTTAAAAAAATACTCACATCGTCGTCTAACCAACGCCCACGTCTTTAATTTATAGAACCACATCTTGATGATATTGCAATGGATCCAAATACAAAAAAGGCATGATAATATCGTTTTTCCGGAAATTTGTCCGTCCTTCATATAATAACATAATATTAGTATACACACTAATATTAACAATTCTCGTATTAATATACACATTACTAAAAATCAAACTTGCATCGTTACATAAATAACATACTAATCAACCAACTTAATTTTAAAATAATTACCTCGCTAACCAACAAATATTAAAATCATAACCATAATCAAATAAGAACTAATACATAACTAATAGGTAACCAAAACATAAACTAATATTAACCAGAATATAAAGTAATAGTAACCATAACATTTATTTAATAGTAACCACACCATTTATTTAATAATATCGATAACTAAAAACAAAGATTAATCGTTAGAACGATTAAGTATTATATCGAAACCAATGTAATGTTACACAATAACCAATACAACATTCGACAGTAACCAATACATCATTAGACAGTAACCAAAACAACATACCAAAATCAGTAAACTAATTAACAACTTAATTTTAAACATTAATCTGGTAACCAAACCATAATCGCATAGTAACCGAAATATAACTACTAGGTAACCAAAACATAATCTAATAGTAACTAAAATATAAAATAATAGTAACCATAACATTTATTTAATATTAACCATATGTTACTACAATAATACAAACTTATTTGTTTCATAAAAAACTATAGCATTGTTAACAACAAAAAACAAACCTTTTTCTGTTGTTTATTCCAATTTTGAACCATTATTCAAACAATGCCTCTTCAAATTTGAGGCATCTCCATGCATGATTTGGGGAATGCACTTAAACGTCACAAGTGTTTACTAAGCGGCACCCACTACAATGAGATGATGAACCACCGATCCGAACGCTGCTGCGTATATGGAGAGCGTAAATGGCACTCTTTGCGAGTTTCACGCAGTGTCTACCACCCGAAGCTTTGTGGACACTCTTCTCCAACTCATCACACTTAGCTATGTCTCGTGTGGTGAGAACCATAAAATCAAGAGCATACCTAACTTGTTGCCTCACCTTTTCTTCCCTTTTTTCAGGTTGACATAAAAAGGTAATATATACGATTAATAACTTTGAATAACATAAACTAGTAACCAATCGATATCTGAATGACCAACAAACTAAAATGAACATGTTATATTAATAATCAATAACATAAACTAGTAACCAAATCATAATATAATAAGTAGCGAAATCACAATATAATGGTAACCAAAACATAATATCATAGTAACGAATTCACTATATAATGGTAACCAAAACATAAATAACATTTAAATAAATGATGGCCCATAATTATAACACTAACCTTATCGAAGATCATACACAACAATCTCTTTCCCAAAGACATTGGCTTAATATGTCAAAAGACTCGGCATGTCATTATTATTATTGTCAATCTGCATAAAAATGAAGAACCATTTAATAATTAAAACAAAAGACATATATCACATAACAAAACAAACAAATATGTCTAACCTTGACATCTTCTTCTTCATCATCATTATTTTTTTTTCATCGGGTTCTTCAACCATAAAAGCACGTTCAACTTCATTAGCAATCTCAATTACATTCACATCATTCTTCTCCACGAATATTGACACATCATCATCAACTTCATTACCCAATTCAATTTCATTCCCACCCTTCTTCTCAACTTCATCCAACACATCATCACCATCATTATTCTTATTCACTTTTGAACCATAATCAACATCCTCATCAACATGGACCTCCTCCACCATGACATCAGTATCCTCATCAGCAACATCATCAGCAGCTTCATCACCTTCACCACCTTCACCGCCTTCATAACCTTCATCACTTTCATCATCATCATCATCATCATCATCATCATCATCATCATCATCATCATCATCACCACCACCAGCATTGTCAGAATCGTCATCATCAGAATCACCATCAAGTTTTTTGTCCCCCATGTCTTTGATAGCACGTAACTCATCTCTAATAATGGACCTAAGGTCCTGCATAGCTGGACATGTAAAAAGTCGCATTTCATCTTTAATATCGATTCATGACTTTCCAAATTCTTTCTTGATTCGAAACTTCTTTCTTCAATTCGGACACTTTCTTCTCCGACTGACTTAGGCCATCGTACATCAATTACCTCTTTTACAATAGATATATCTACACACCAATGTTGTCGGCCTTCACTTTTTGTCTACTTTCTTGTCACCATCCTTCCCATTAAAAAAGTGAAAACCGCCCAAATCAAGTGATCCTTCTCTCTACCGTAGTGGAATCAAACCGTTATCCTCAAATAAAAATAATAAGTATACTTTAATATATCATCTAACAAACAATGTACAATTACATTGAAATAAACAGTAAATAAAGAATCATAAAACATAATCAGTAACCAAATACATATATATAAGTAACCAAATGTATAATAAGTAGTAACCAACTAAATGTATAAATGTAACCAAATGTGTATATTCGGATAACCAACAACAATGTTATTAGTAACCTGAATGTAATCTAATCAGTAACCGTATTTGAATATTCAAGTAACCAAAAACATTGTTATTATTAACATGCATATAAAATAATCAGTAACCAAACGTGTATATAAAGGTAACTAACTACTTTGTTGATAGTAAACTTCACATAATATTTTCATTTATCAAGTATATAACTAAAGGTAAAACAACATACATGTCCGGAATAAAAATAGTTCTTCATTCAACTTGTCATTAGAAAGCGGCTTCATTAACTCCTTCCATCTGAATAAACGGACATCCGATGGATGCTCATCATTGCATATACCCCGACTTTTGAATGTCGGAATAGTTTCAAACATAAAAACTTGGAATACATACGAAAGCCCATTCAATTTGTACAATTTGGTGTAATGATCCATTTAAAATTGTATGTTGAAACACCATTCTTTCCTTTCCTATAACGCCCCTTCAAAGCATTAGACAAAGAGTACTTTGTCATCTCAAAAGCAACTTTCCCCCAAGGAAAACTACTAACATCGCCGTAACACAAAAAATTAACCATTGCCCCATCAACGTAATTTTCAAAAAATGTGCACATAATGAAATGAAAGACCAAAAATATCATAGACATCTTAATAGCCTCGTCATCATCATCAAAAACTGCCTTCCTATATATCCTACCTATATTACTACGTCACATGTAACGACAATCACCAAAAAACTTACCAATAAGCATATTCTCCATAACTTTATATGGAGTTATATCATCATCACCTTTCCATCTCAACCCAGATATCATACAAAACTCAGGCAAACCGAACCTGACCCTTTTCTCTCCGAACAAAAACCACATTTCACCGTCATCCCTCTGGTGAACCTCCCTCACAAGAGCATGGTGAATAATCTGGGAATACATTTGGTGCTCACTAAACTCAAGAAAATTCCCAAAACATGTTGCCTTAAATTTATCCAGCTGACTCTTATTCAATTTATTTGCAATGATACTGGGGACTTCCATGTCGCACCAATATATCACTTTTCCAGTGAATTTTCTGTTGCATTCCTCGTAATAAAGATCCCATAACTGCAAGTAAACAAAATCATATTTACAAAGTTAACCAACCAATCATATGATAGTAACCAAAACAACATAGACAAGTAACCAATATAGCTTTAGTCATTAAACAAAACATCGTTAATCAATAACCAATCCAGTATTAGACAGTAACCAAGACATCATTACACAATATAATAGTTAGACAGCAACCAATAAATCATTAGACAGTAACCAAGACAACATTATACAGTAAACAACATGTTGCAAAAAGGTAACCAATGTAAACTAGTTACTTATTAATGTTGTCTTGGTTACCTTCATGTAACATGTTGGTTACTGTCTAATACATTGGTTACCAACCATGTGCTTACCAATCATTAGTCAGAAATATTATGCAGTAACCAAAACAAAGATTAGTCAAGAACCCATTCGAAGATTATACATAACTGATACAATGTTGCCACAATAACTAATACGACTTTTAGACAATATATTGGTTAGACGGTAACAAAATATCATTAGACGATAACAAGACATCATAAGACGATAGAACTAAGACATCATTAAACGATAACAAGACACACATAATACAATAACCAAGACAAGACATTACACAATATAATAGTTAGACAATGAACGAATAAATCATTGACAATAACGAAGACAACATTATCACAATGAAATGACGTATTTGCGAAGAAGGTAACCAATATAAATTGGTTACTTATTAATCTTGTCTCCTTCATGTAACAACATCTTTGATTCTTGTCAAAAACATGAATTACCAACCATGTCTTTACCAATCATTAGTCGAAATATTATGCGATAACCAAAACAAATTAATCGAGAACCCATTCAACATTATACAATAACCAATACAATGTTGCACGATAACAATCTGACTTTAGACAATTTATTGGTTGAGAGCGATAACGAAGACATCATTAGATAGTAACCAAGACATTATAAGACAGTAACCAAGACATCATTGGGACGATAACCAAGACACCATAATCTGATAACCAAGACATCATTAGATAGTAACCAAAACATCATAAGAGCGATAACGAACCACATCATAAAAGCAAATAACTAAGACATCATTAGATAGTAACCAAGACACTCATAAGACAGTAACCAAGACATCATTAGACAGTACCCAAGTCAGTTTTGGTTACCTTCATGCAACATGGTGGTTATTATACAATGCATTGAATTACTAATCATATAGGTTACCAAGCATTAATCATTAATATTATGCGATAACCAATTAAGCATTATCGATAACCAATTAAGCATTATCGATGAAACAATAATAATATTTAAATTAACACACTTTTAAAATTCGTTGAGTTGGAATTATCTTCTGGATAAGCAATTGAGCTTCATTCTTAACAGGGACATCAAAATCAGAATCTAATTGCACTTCAAAATGTTTGATATCACTATGTATCACCAAACTACTCTCACTCTTATTCGATTTATTACCTACATCATTCCCCTTTCCCTTCCCCTTCCACTTTCCTTTCTCCTTGCTCTCCACAACAAACTTATTCAAGTTCTTAACAGAATCACCCTCCACGATCCTTTTCCTCTTTCCATCCTTCTTACTTGTATCATTCCTTGTATCAACCATTCTATACAAAACATAAAAACAACACAAGCCAAAACAATGAATACTCCATTCTGTTAGTAAACTACTTTAATATATAATACATTAAACTTATTAAGAAAATACCCACTTGAAGCAATAATAAACACCAGAGTCGATCAATGGAGAAGAATAACGAGTAATAACGACAATGAACCGCATTTGAAACAACAACGACAACGACAACGACAACGAAATGAACCGCATTTAGTAACGAGTAACAACGACAATAACGAACAACTCAACGAGAGTATCTTAGAACAACTAAACAAATATGATAGAGATGAAGAACACACGAACACGGATGAACAACAATCACCTAAACAAGAGTTTTTAACTCCGGAATTCGTTTAGTCGCGACGAGAGGAGAAACAAGGGTTTCGACATGTGCAAAAGTTTTGGTAATCTGTAGAGTCCCGAATACAAATGATAAAGCGGTTATCACGCGATTCAAAAAAACAACTTTTGCCATGTCATTACATTAATATTTATACCTTAAATTAAGGACTCTTAATTATATTAGTATTGTAAATATATATGATGAAATGTCATATTTTTGTAATTATTTTATTAGTGTATAATTTTTGTAATTACTTTCATAAATGTACTATAATATGTAATTGTTCCTAGAGATAACTCAATGAGTCGGCCCAAACAGTCCGGCCCACTAAATAAAATATCATGGCACAACAACATTATTGCCAACCATTTGTTGGTCTAGTGATTAGTGGGTCGAATTTTATCACTCAATGCTTGGGTTCGATTCCCACCCACAGTGGACGGTTTGAAGCAATTCTACGTCCTACACGCTATATCGCGGAGGGTCCCTGAGATAGATGCGGTGAGGGTTCATTCAGATGTGTGTAGTTGTTGTAGACGTAATGCATATCGGTAAAGTATCTGACAGTCTTAATTAAAATGATTCAAAGTAAAATTTCTTCAAGAGCCTAAATATATGCTTTCTATTAATCAAGAAATCGCGAATGAGACGAAATCAAATGTCACTCCAGGAGAAGAACATTTTATTCATATAATTTGACTAATATGGCCACAAAATTTGTGTGCATTTTGTTGAATCAGAATAAACGAAATCTGTAGTTTTGAATTGAAGAACATGGGATGAAACTGAAATTGATCTCGGGATGATCCGAAAACCACTAATCTTGAAGATGTGCAGGTTTTTTCCAGAATTGATAAGGATTTCTAAACAGAGCTCATTTCACACAACTGAATCAAGAACCAAATTTATGTGGTCACATATATAATATGTATCATTTTGAGAAAAACTTGTCAAGTGTATTTTTATGTTGTCAAATTGAGTGCACTCATAAACAGAACACCAATTAATTCAAATATAATCCCAACTTTCGCGTTGCAAGTCCAATGGTATATTGTTGTGTTGGTCTTATATTCTTGTTCCAATATAGGCTCATATTTATTACTCACTCCGCACTCAAAATTATGATTAAAAATATTAATTAAAAAAATAAAAATTATTTCAAAAGGACGAGATAAAATACAAAAAATGAAAAGGTAAATATATCACTTATTGAGGTTCATTAATATAAAAAAATAAAAATATTCATCACTTTATATAATCTTGTAGAGAGACTAAATAGATAAATTTAGAATTTTTACTCTCTTTCCTCTACTTTTACTTTTTTAATATGTGTAAATTGAACTTTGCTTATTCTTTTGAGAACCAAGAGAATATCTCCAAATATACTAACATTATTACGCTAAATGCATTTCCTACTTCAAAATAAGACCATTTTAATAGGGGATGATTATACTTACTAATTATTAATAAGAGTTTTTTTGTCTAATCTTTATTTAAAACGTGTTGAAGGTTATTAATGAATATGTTTTCTACAATATAAATTTGAAGTCAACTACAAATCTTAATTTTGAAATATAAATATAAAAATATTTAAAAAGGTGAAATAATATTTTGGGAAGGAGGCGTCTTGGCTACCAATAATTTATTCTTTTTGTGTACCTCTTTTACAGAAATCGGGCCCAGCTCTTGAAGCAGCCATTACCGAAGAAAATCAACAGTTGGAGCGCAAGAGCTTCTTCTTCGGGTACCAAAGCTTAAACCCCATCAGAATTGAAGGTAACAACTCAACTAAGGAGCTTCTCAATATAACAAGTATATGTATAAAGCTCAGAACTTTGTTCCCTTTAGTCCTCTATTTATCAATACTCTGCATATTTAATCAAGCTGGTGATGACCCATTTGCTGAAACGTAAATTACCATCTGTTCTCAAATGGGTTTGTTTAAATTTAACGGAGAACAACCTTGGCTCATCAAAGACCACTCTTTGGGCAATTGGGCCATGTCACATTGCTCAAAACCCTAGATTCTATGGTAGGAAAAGAATTCTTAAATATGAAAATGGTGAAATTGTGGATGATATATCAACTACAGTGTCTCGTGCCAACAGGAAACAAGCTCAGGTTGCTTTATTAGAATACCTTCACTCCACTAGAAATTTACAATTTACGGATGCAGAAAATATGAGTCTGAATTCACCACGATTTCTTGAAAAGTTATTGAAAAAGTTTGAGACTGAGGAGAATATTAGAGAGTCTATTAGCCGGTATTTGCGTTACCACCCCATTAATGAATTTGAACCATTTTTTGAGAGCTTGGGTTTGATTCCTAGCCAGTACTCTTCACTCCTGCCACACAACCTAATTTTCCTTAATGATGATAAATTGTTGCTAGACAATTATTATGTTTTATGTAATTATGGTATTCCAAGGAATAGGATAGGGAAGATTTACATGGAAGCGATGGAGGTTTTTCGTTATGATTATGGGATTTTGCAATCAAGGCTCAGATCTTTAGAAGAAATGGGGTTGGATCAATATAGTGTAATTAAGGTTGTTGCTTCAAGCCCTTGTCTTTTGACGGGAAATGTTAATAGGGACTTCTTTAAGATTTTAGAAATGTCGAAAACTTTCGGGATTGAGGATGGTTGGATTTGGGGGCATTTGTTGAAGGCAGATTCTTACAACTGGAGCCGTATGCTTGAGCTGTTGTGCTTATTACGTAAAATGGGTTGCAGTAACGAGCAATTAAGAGGATTAATCTGTCAGCACCCAGGACTTCTTTTTGAGCGCTCAGGAAGTACAACCATTTCTCTAATTGGGTTCCTGCTGAAATTTGGAGCCACGGTGAGTCAGATAATTTCTATGTTTCTGCAGTTCCCACAATACCAAGTTGAGAAATATGTATGGAATTTGAGACGGTGCTATCAGTTTCTTATTGAGCTCGAGATGGATCTCCCAGAGATTGGGAGAATTGTGCGTTCACAACCTGTATTGCTTGGTTCATGTTCCTTAAAGAAGGTTAGCACCTTACTAAGTCGCTTGAATACTGGTAAAAAGAGGCTTTGTGAAATTATCGTCAAAGATCCACAAGAACTGAAGAATTGGTTTCTTGGATCGAGAGTTATACCATTGAAAGTAGAAAATAGTACACTGACTGAGAAAAATAAATTCTTGTTGGATTTGGGATTTGTCAAGAACTCAAAGGAACTGAGTAAAGCTGTGAAGTTTTTGCACGGCAAAACATGGGAACATCAGGAGAGATTTGATTGTTTAGTGGATACTGGTTTAGACCGCAAGGATGTACTACAAATGCTTAAAGCAGTTCCTCAAATTCTTAATCTGTCAAAGGATGTGATTGAAATGAGGATAGATTTTCTTGTAAATGGTTTGGGTTATCCCATGTCTTATTTAGTAGCGTTCCCAAAATATATATGCTATACAATTCAGAGAGCCAACCTTAGATTTTCAATGTATAATTGGCTCATAGGTCAAGGAACAGTGGATCCCAAGTTTGGTTTACGGACTATTCTTTCATGCTCAGATGAAATATTCATAAGGAAGTATGTTAAACAGCACCCTAGAGGCCCTGAAATTTGGGAAAAGTTGAAGAAAGAAATTTATCCTACAGGAACTTCTGGTAAAACGCGAATTAGATGGACTCAAGATCTTCATGATCGGTTCGTTGAGTGTGTAAATCACCTTGGTGGTGCTGAAAGTATGGAATCCCATTTGATAATAAGTTATTAATCTTTGTATCAATTTGAAGAAAGAGCTATTATTTATTGGTTGTTTCTTTGTTCATCAATATTAGAGGCAACATCAAGGGCAATACTAAGGCTGATGGACTCTGAGGTGTTGACTATCTGTCATGTCAAAAGCCATTTGAAGGTACTAATTTTATCCAAAGAACTTTGTTGTTTGACCCCTATTTGATGTTCTCTATATCGAAAGTAGAACTAATGTTACGCTCTCCATTATAGCACTATCGAATTGCAAAGTACATGCCAGATTCTGCAAAAGGTAAATTTTTATATGAAGAAATACTATTATTTTGTATCCTCATTCAGATGCTTAACTTTTTGAGGCACCATCAAAAAAAAAATTTGAGATGTATTATACCTGGTTTCCTCAAGAATCATTACTATAGTCTGAAGTTTTATTTTGTTCATTTATTGCAGGAAAATCTGAGAAACGGACTAGCATGAATGATGTAGAACAGATAAACACTAAGACGTAAATCTTGTGATTCTTCTTGCTGGCTTTACTTATAGAATTTCATTCACCTCACCTCACATAAATACTATATGTTGCACAGTGGCATGCAATTGAGGGAGGCACTGCAACTGCAGCTAGACGTCCAGAGGCGTCTTCATGACCAATTAGAGGTATAAATTCAACATACCTAAAGTTAGTTTGAGTAAAAACAATATAACAAAATAGAGGTAAAACAAAAACAAAGTCCAGTGTCTCATGGTCTTAATTAAAATGAGGCACACGTAATTTGTTTAGTTGTTCAAGAGCCAAAATGCTGCTACTAACAAAGAAATTGGGAAAGTACAATTTTATTCCTCTACTCGTTGTCTTTATTTTTCTTTTTCAAAATCAAGATTTGACTAATAAGACATATGTGCATTTTGTTTTATCAGAGTCAAAGAAATCTGTAGTTGAGAATTGAAGAACAAGGGAAGCAGCTAAAGCTGATGTTTGATCAGCAGCAGAAAACAACTAAGAGTGCTCTCAAAACTCAGAATTTAATCGACAAATCTCCTGATGACCCCCTAGTTCCACTTGTAATGAATTAGATGTGGAGGTTTTGATCGCGAAAGGTTCTGAAAATTCCCAATGCCCATCCAAGATTGATTAGGCTGCTACAAGCACATTACTTGCTATTTCTTCTCAAATTTACTAGCAGTCATGCCGAATTCCCCAACAGGGCTCATTTCTCACAAATGGATCAAGAACCAACTTTATAATCTCGGATAAGAAATGTATCAACTAATAATCCTTTTGAAGCATACACCAATTACTACAATTCAAATATGATCCCAACTTTTGTGATGGATGCAGTTCCAATGATATTTTGTTGGTCTCTTATATATTCTTGTGGCAAGGCTTTTACTTAAAATCTTTGTTAAGGTATTGTTTTTTAAGAGAGAAGAATCTCTCAAACTCTTAATTGCCTTCATACTTGGAGCCAACTTAACTCCGATTATTCCTATGACCTATGCTCCTCCTAGGTTGTAACACCATTAATTTTGTTCTTTTTTTACCGGCTATACCACCTGAAGAACAGAAGGATAACAACATACGGTTTACTACATGTAAATTAGAATTTATTTTATGTTTTTCATTTTGTTACCCATTTGTTTCATAGAAATATCGAATTGCAAGTACATGCCAGACTGAATGTAAATCTTTATTACATGTCCATAATTTTGCATTCTCAGATGCTTGACCATTGTCTCTTAGAATAACAGTCATTCCGATATATGGGGTTTCAGCGACGCTTGAAATCTGAGAAAAAGACTAGCATGGATGACCTAAATCTTGTGATAATAATAATAATAGTAATAATAGTCATAATAATAATAATAACAATAATAATAATAAAATAGTAATAATATTGATAAAAAAAATAATAGTACTAATACCAATAATAATAAAAATAATTATAATAACAATAACAATAAAACTAATAATAATACATACATACATACATACATAATATTCTATAAACAAAAGACTGATTTGTTTCACCACAGAGTAAATTAAAAAAGGGCTCGTTAGAAAAGGTACTACCACGGCTACCTAATATATATTCTCCAGTAATTAATTAATTCCTTTTGGTTTAGACATTTTTGAACTAATTATAATTAATTAATTACACGTTCCACTTTAATTTGATTAAACAGGCTTACAACGTAACAAAATTCTTGGACGATCATCCCGGTGGCTAATAATAATAATAATAATAGTAATAAAATAAAAAATCATTTTTGAGTTCTATAATGTGGCTAAAGAATTTAATAGCCAACTAGCAATTAAAAAAAATCCCAATCATCATTTCACCATGGGAATTGGTGAGAATCTGACGCACAATTATCATGTGCTCAATTTTTATGATGTCTTGCATTTTACACTTTCGTTTTCTATTATTGATGCTTCGGTCCTATTTTATTTTTATTTTTATTTTTTATTATTGTTATTTATTTATTTATTATTATTATTATTTTTATTTTTATTGTTATTATTATTTTATTATTATTATTTTATCATTATTATTACTATTTTATTTTTTTTTTTATTATTATTATAATTATTATTATTTTTTGTTGTTATTAGTATTATTATTATTAATATTATTATGATTGTTATTATTATTATTATCACACAATTAATTATGATATGTAATAAAGAAAAAAAGCACAAGAAATATCATATTTTGATATAAATATTAATAACTCGTGTTTCTATAGCATTTAACTCTTTAAAGAATAGAGAGTAGTAATATTTTGGAAAGGAGGCTACTTGGCTACCAGTACAAGAAAATTTTTGTGTGCCATATTAGATATTACCCCCATCGATAAACTCTTTTATAGAACTCGGGCCCAACTCTTTGAAGCAGCCATTACCGAAGAAAATCAACCGTTGGAGCGCTAGAGCTTCTTCATCGGGTACCAAAGCTTAAACCCCGTCTGAATTGAAGGTAACAACTCAACTAAGGAGATTCTCCATATAACCCTTTAGTCTTCTATTTATCAATACTCTGCATATTTAATCAAACTGGTGATGACCCATTTGCTGAAACATAAATTAGCATATGTTCTCAAATGGGCTTGTTTAAATTTAATGGAGAACAACCTTGGCTCATCAAAGACCACTCTTTGGGCAATTGGGCTATGTCACATTGCTCAAAACCCTAGATTCTATGGTAGGAAAAGAATTCTTAAATCTGAAAATGGTGAAATTGTGGATGATAGTGCAGGCATGAAACAAGCTCAGGCTGCTTTATTAGAATACCTTCACTCCACTAGAAATTTACAATTTGTGGATGCAGAAAATATGAGTCGGAATTCACCACGATTTCTTGAAAAGTTATTGAAAAAGTTTGAGACCGAGGAGAATATTGGACAGTCAATAACCCGGTTTTTGCGTTATCACCCCATTAATGAATTTGAACCATTTTTTGAGAGCTTGGGTTTGACTCCTAGCCAGTACTCTTCACTCCTGCCAAGCAACCTAATTTTCCTTGATGATGATAAATTGTTGCTAGAGAATTATTCTGATTTATGTAATTATGGTATTCCAAGGAATAGGATAGGGAAGATTTACATGGAAGCGATGGAGGTTTTTCGATATGATTATGGGATTTTGCAATCAAGGCTCAGATCTTTTGAAGAAATGGGGTTGGATAAATATACTGTAATTAAGGTTGTTGCTTCAAGCCCTTGTCTTTTGATGGGAAATGTTTATAGGGACTTCTTTAAGGTTTTAGAAATGTGGAAAACTTTTGGGATTGAGGATGGTTGGATTGGGGGGCATTTGTTGGAGGTAGATTCTTACAACTGGAGCCGTATGCTTGAGCTTTTGTGCTTATTAAGTAAAATGGGTTGCAGTAGCGAGCAATTAAGAGGATTAATCTGTCAGCACCCAAGTCTTCTTTTTGAGTGCTCAGGAAGTACAGCCATTTCTCTAATTGGGTTCGTGCTGAAATTTGGAGCCACGGTGAGTCAGATAATTTCTCTGTTTCTGCAGTTCCCACAATACCAAGTTGAGAAATATGTATGGAATTTGAGACGGTGCTATCAATTTCTTATTGAGCTCGAGATGGATCTCCCAGAGATTGGGAGAATTGTGCGTTCACACCCCGTATTGCTTGGTTCATGTTCCTTAAAGAAGGTTAGCAGCTTACTAACTGGCTTGAATACTGGTAAAAAGAGAGTTTGTGAAATTATCGTCAAAGACCCACAAGAACTTAAGAATTGGGTTATTGGATCGAGAGTTAAACCATTGAAGACAGTGAAAGTAGAAAATAGTACACTGGAAGAGAAGAATAAATTCTTGTTGGATTTGGGATTTGTCAAGAACTCAAAGGAACTGAGTAAAGCTGTGAAGTTTTCTCGAGGCAAAGCAGGGAAACTTCAGGAGAGATTTGATTATTTGGTGAATGTTGGTTTAGACCGCAAGGACATACTAGAAATGCTTAAAGCAGCTCCTCAAATTCTTAATCAGTCAAAGGATGTGATTGAAATGAAGATAGATTTTCTTGTAAATGGTTTGGGTTATCCCGTGTCTTCTTTAGTAGCATTCCCAGCATATATATGCTTTACAATTCAGAGAGTCAACCTTAGATTTTCAATGTTTAATTGGCTCGTAGATCAAGGAACAGTGGATCCCAAGTTAGCTTTGGGTACTATTATTGCAGCCTCAGATGGAGTATTCATAAGGCAGTATGTTAAACATCACCCTAGAGGCCCTGAAATTTGGGAAAAATTGAAGAAAGAAATTTATTCTGATTGAAAAATGTTAATAGTTTTTTTACTTCTCCTGCTGGCATTCTCATTATCATGTTCAAAGTGGATATGTGTTTCTGTAACTTCGCAGCAGGTCATTTTTCCTGCACAATCTAACATCGGTCATGTATTTGTGCTGTTTTTCACTCAATTCAACACACACCAGCTTGAGAAAAGCAAGGGGATTTGACCAGGTATTGCACTTAAAATCTTTAACCGGTTCTTGTTTGTATATTAATTTCAGTGATTGGATTTTTACATGATGCAATATTGTAAAAGGGGTTGTTTATGTTCCAGATAAAATTTGAATAATTGATTTGTTGGGTTTTAGTTTGTTTGTTCCTGTAATGACTCAGAAAATCCTATGTAATATTCAATTAATATAATGTCTAATTTTGTGTATAATTTTTTTTTTTTTGTTTTGTTACTTCTTATTGTGACAAAATTTCTATTTATTAGATTAGTAAGTATCCTAGCTTATGAAGGGAAAATAGAGTGATGTTGATATATACATTAATATAATGTATATAAACATCAAGAATGAAAAGAAAAGCCAACATGGCTTAGTTATGAAATATTTTTGACATGAAGCTACATTTGTGTATTGAGAATAATTATACTGTGAAATAAGTTATTTCATTCAAAAAGTATTATTTGGTGATAAATAAAGTTAATGATGTTCTGTCAAGAATTATTAAAAATATATGGAATCACTAAATTGATAATGGGAGTGCTATTTTGTTAGCCTAATTAAAATTGAGTAAATAAGAGATGATGAATATTAATAGTCCACATTTTTAACATGGGACTCCTTTAACTGCTATGTAGGCTTGCAAGTCATTTTTGGGTCTATTGCCTATTTACATGTTGTAAGCCCAAGTTAAATCTAATCTTTGCCTTATGTCCTAGCCCATCTGAAGTTTAAGCTAGAGGGGCTGTTAAGCCCAAACGAAATGAATAGGAAGGTAATTAGATGTATCAGTTACATTAGTTAATTAGTTAACAAGTTATGCAGGTCCAAGTTACTTCTTAGTTGGTAAGATTAGTTCAGCTAGCAGACAACCAGCAAGTAAGACAGAACTGCAAAGGATAAGGTGTAGTAGGTGCTATGGGCTGGTAGGGTGGCGGTATAGGAGCCACTGCAGAGCAGTCTAACTGCTAGAGGTACTGGAGTGTATGCTAGGGGGGCCAACTAGAGGTGATGCAGTTAACAGTAGAAGGAGCCAGGCTCAGCCATAAAAGGCCAAGCTTATTGCCTAATTTAGCTTCACCACTTAGCAGAAACTATAAACTATATCAATACCAACTATATAGAGAGTGAGTGGGAAAAGTTTCGGTTAGAGAAAGAAGAAGAACTGAGCAGCTTCAACCACTGTTAACATTCGAAGTAACAAGGTAAGCTCATTCTGGCCATTCTAAACCTTTTCCATTCGTTCATGTCTCTCTCTAAATGGTAGCACAGAACCATTAATGGTTAGAATAGCTATTGAATTAATTCGCACCATGACTGTTTCAATACTATTTTGGATTCTGTGATTAAGACTGTTTAGTATGGTTCTATGCTTCTTGTTGTTTTCAAGCCATAAGGCTGAGAACAATAAGCTAAGAATTTTGTATTATGTGTAAGTATATAAGCTGCACGTTAGGTGTTTGATAATTTGCCAAGCTAAGGACTGTTGTAGTATCTATGTGTACTAGCTGTGATTTGAAGTTCAAACTCAGTCAAATTGCCTATATAGTGGGACCAATACCTCAAGCATACTCTATGATTGACCTTATCATGTTGCAATCTATAGTAATTTATATATCACTTGAGCAAAGCAAGTAATAATGAACTAGGATAGTAGGCTCCATATGGACTGCTATTTGAAGCTTAACTTGCAATGTCTATCCCTTGCTTCTAATATGGTTAATACACTATAACATGATGTTTATAATTTCAAACCACCAACACTAATACTTGTAAAGTTTAAGTATGTTAGTTTCAATAAATAAAAGTCAGTCCATGTAACTGTTATTGAAAGTTTCTTGTGGTGAGCCTGCTTTGCTTCTAATACCTAATATACATAGACAGTCCTTGTTTTTCCATGATTGCCCAAGCATGCTACCTTGTAGTAATTTAAGGCCTATGAGGGGGGCTGTTTTAAAACCAAAGTTAGAAACCTTGTATTTAGATTCTTAAATCATGAACATTGATTATATAGCATGTGTATGATGTGTTAATCCTTGTACTAGAAGCTTAAAGACTGTTTTGGCAGCTTAGTATCATACCTTGCCAAAAAGGCTTGAAATGGGCATAAAGACTATCCTGGACTTTAAAATTTGATGTACTAACTGTTGTGTGCCAAAATGACTGCTATGCTATTTTGCTGCTGTGCTATACTACCATGAACTACAATGATGAGTTTTTATCAAAACTGTTTTGGAAGCCTATGTTTGAGTACTAATACCTTGTATACAAATCTTTAAATCATGAATATATAGTATATATTAAGTGCATGATTTTATAACCCTTGTGATTATGAGATTGAAGAGCTATTTTGGATCCCTGAGTCATGATACTGCCATATTATGATATACTGACTATGATTATAATAGACTGGACTGGCATGCTATGCTATATTTCCATGATGACCGACTGCTAGCACTATATGTGTTGTTTTACAAACTGTCATTGTATTATAAGGACTGTTTTGATGGCTTAGCACTGAACCTTGCCTAAAGGGGCTGGTATAGACATAGGGACTGCTATATGATTTTTTTTTTTGGTTGTTATATATACTGTTAATTGACTGTTATGCCATTGTGATAGTGTTATGTACTGAATTTGAGTAGAGGAGATAGGATGGGCTGAGGAGTAATAAGGAAGACAAAATTGGCTTTCTTACACGAGCGAATGTCTATGACACAAGAAATTTTAAACTGTGCACGCCACGTGTTCGTCAAAAGTCCCCAGTGGGCTGTTTTGAGAAAAAAATTTGAATTCTAGAAAGAATTAAGGTCTGGGGTAATTGGTATGCTATAAGAGCTTATAAACAAAGTGAATCAACATGCCAAACCAAAATGAAAACTCAATTTCAAGCCAAAGACGGTATGAAATCAGTGGTTCAGTTGCTGCCCACGTAGCAACAGTCTTGTCTGTAATAGTTGCAGCTTTTCAAGCTCTCAGTTGGCATGAGCTGGGGACTCTCTTGAGTTCTCAGTCAATGCGATTAAAGAAACTAAACCATACAATGCTTATATTGCTAAATAGGTGAATACACTTAGATAAACCAGAATTTTAGCTTACTAAAATGAGTAAATGGCAAGCTAAAATTTAGAGAATTGGAGACTAAGTGTGGGGATTTGCTGTTTCTCCTCATCTGACTTCCTCCAATTGCAGTTGCAAAGATCTGGTAGCAAACATGATTGAATCATGTAGGTTATAGCAGATTTAGAACTACCCCAATAAGTTAAAAATGTTAGTTGTATGACTTTCGAATAAAGTACTAGTAAACTAAGATTAGGAAGAATTCAAAGCAAGGAAATAATCGAGTACAGCTGCTGCCTATGTGCAGCAGCAGTTGGCAAGAAGGGAGGGCTGCTGCCTATGTGCAGCAGCAGTTGATAACAAGTAACTGCTAAAACAGTTTAGGTAACCATGTTGGTTGAGAGTTGTAATTTTAGGAAGCTAATCATTCGATGTAGTTTGAGTAGGTTTGCAAGTTGAGACTGAAAAGGTGATAAAAAAAAATCATGGGACTGCCTAGCAGTCAACAACAGAAGTGGCCTCACTTAACTGCTATTGCAGTGATAAGCTTGCCAAATTCAGTTAAAGCTAAGAATAACTTAAACTACATTAAGATCCTTATTGTTAAAACTTAAAAACTGTTAATCTCATGAAGTATTACAGATTCATGGTAAGACTTAAAGGAACATGGGATTAGAAAAGAAGAAGGAGCTACTGCCTTTAGCCAGCAGCAGCAGCTGGGCATAACAAGCAACTGCTATGGCAGTTCTGGATAGCTAGTTAGTATTGAAAATAAACTGAGGAACCAATTGGTACATCTAATAAAAAGATTTAGAGTGGGACTGTTTTAACCTCAAAGGAACTGTTTTGGGTAAAGCTTTTAATCATGGGATAGACAAAAGTTAACCATGTAAAATTAGAAATACCTTTAAAAATATAAAATAAGCTACCTTGTATGCTAGAATTTCTATAAACAAGGCATGAGACACTTATGTGTTAAATCCTAATAAGATGTAAACTATATACATATTGTGTGACACCATTAAAGAGAAAAATGGTGAAGATAAAAACATGGATGAGATATTTGAAAAATGTATTACATATAAGAAATCTATCCATGACCACTGAAACTATGTGATATATAACTTGACTATGTGGCTAACGTATATGCTTGATTCCTATTACTTGTTGCAAGTATGCCGAACCCCATCAAAGTGAAAATGGACTAATGTGAAAACATGGATGAGATATTTGAAAAATGTATAAAATATAGGAATCTAACTACAAACTTGACCACAAAAATTATGTGATGTGTGATCATACACAAGCTATGTGGTTTAGCTAATTAGCTAATAAGCTTGAAAATGCAAATGATTGTGTAGGCTCTGTGAACGTATTAAGCTGAATCAATAGTCTACCAACGAGGCAAGTTTCTAACTCTTACTCTTTATTGAGCAATTATTCTGCAGTGGACAGGTTCTTTAATTTCTGAACTGTCTGTCCTTATTTATGAATAATATAAGGTCAAATAGCCTTTTTATTCCAATCAGCTTCAAAAGAATAGAATATCAACTTTTCTATCTTGAATAAGTTTACATTGAAAGTATGTCAATACCATTACTTCGGTTAGACAAATGTTGAGATATATTGATATTATTCATGAAGTTATCAGTTAATGCTTTCCAAACCATTTTGTTGTTATGGTATGGATTCTTATATAATGCTTTCCAAACCATTTTGTTGTTATGGTATGGATTCTTATATAATGCTTTCCAAACCATTTTGTTGTTATGGTATGGATTCTTACATAATGCTGTGAACGAACAACCCTTTTATAGGGGAATATTGTATCGGACATATGATTCCGAAGGACATGTAAAGTGTCATTAGACTGTTATGTTGTGCACAATATAGGGTACTTAGGCTGATCCCCTAAAGTACGAGTCTAGGATATAAAACAGCTTTTATAAACTGTATGTATCCATGAATTGTAGTATTATTACTGTCAATTCTAGTAAAGAGTTCACTGGTCATTTGACCTTACAGCATGCTAAAGTCTAATTTTTCAGACTCAACACTTTTAAAGAAGTATCTTGTTCAGTATTTATTATTGAATCCTCATTGATATAATATTTCTGTTCCATTATATTTAGCTGCTTATTTCCTTGCTGAGCAAACTTGTTGCTCACCCTTGCGTTAAATATAATGTTTTCAGTTAAGAATGAAGTTGCTGGTCCATCTGGAAAAGACAAGGGAAAGAACAAAGTTGTTGAATAGTCTTTTATTAAGCGCATGTGCTTATTTAAGTAGTAAATGTAATAAATATTGTTAGTACTATGTTGTGTAATGATATTAAATTCGTAAGTTATGTAAAGGTCTATAGAACCTGGGATTTAAGTTATGTAATATAAGATAGTTTTCTTTTAATATAAATGGGTATATTAGTATCGTGAGCACCAAACCCGAGTTAAAGATAACCCGGATTTGGGGGCGTCACAAGTTGGTATCAAAGCTGTTAGGTTATAAACCTTAGGAATGGGGAAAAACACCTTAGGATTATGACCTTAAGAAAAATAGTCAACTCATTTCGAGTATAATAGATGAATTCTGGAAAATTCATTGTTAAAGAAAATAAATAGTTTAAATATGTTTACTTGATAATGTTGTATGGAAACTTATCAAGTTTTTTAAATGTTTTGTAGATGCCTGAAATAGCTGAATCCAGTCGAATCAAGGAAGAGGTGAAACAAGAAGAGCCAGAGGAGCATATTGGGGGTTTCTCTGAAGAACCCTTTATCGAAGAGGCTGACACCCTAATGGAACTGACTCTTAAGAACCTCGAACTGGAAAACCGAAATGAAGAATTAGAGGGAGAGAAGGAAGAACAGCAAGCTTCCGTAGAGTTGTATGAGTCATTGGTTGTATATACCATATCGAAGAATGTAGAGATGGGTCATGCACTCTATGGCTCCGCCTGCCAAAAGGAGGCTCTGAGGCAAGAGAATGTTATTCTCAGACATGAGGTGGAAGTCCTGAAGGCTGATCTAGTGAGGGCTGAACAACAACGAGATAGGGCTTTAGGCAAAGCTTATGAGTTGGAGATGGAAGTTAGGGGCAGAGATGCCAAGATAGACAAAATGGACTATGCGTTTGAATCGACATTCGGACGCTGGAAGCAAAGGGTGCAGCTACATCCTATAGATGAAGGTGGAAGCGAGTTGGTGCTGACTCGAAAAAGGGTGTTAGACATTGGAGATGAGGAGCTTTACAGCGCCAAAAGGCGGGGCATGCTTCTCTAGTAGTTGGACTAAGTTCTTATGATGTGTCTGTTTATTATAAGTATTTTAATATTATGTCTGTAGTAGGTGGATGTTCCCCTCTTTTGTATATTAAGGGGATGATACTTTTGAGCCCGTCTTTTGTTGATATGGGCAGTTTTTATGTAAATCCCGACTATGTGTAGTCAAGAAGGGATTAAGATGTTTTAGCTGTACGAAACATGCTATAATGTACACAACTTTTAGAAGGAATATAAATATAAATGTTTTTCTGTTATAAAAGGATCATATATTTGATCTGATGTGCATTAATATATCTATTAAATAATAAAGAAGTAAAAACTTGTATTATCTGAGAAAATGCCACCAAGATGGAGAGGAAGAGAAGAGAGAAGACTTGGGCACCAAACCTATCAACTCGAAGAATCCATGAATAACTCGGAAGGACCTGAAAAATCCTATGCAGCAGTTTATCGACTTATTAACTCAAGCACTTCAACGGAGGAATACCGCACCACCAGAAACCGAACCCTCCCGAAGGTCGTTTGACTACCTTTAAGGATTTTAAAGCGATAGGACCCCGAGTTCAAGGAACCAATAATCCGATAGAAGCCCAAACTTGGGTAAATGAAATGGAAAAGTTCTTGAAGTTGTCAGAAAGTTCTTTGATAATCAAAAGACAATTTTGCCACGTTCAATGCTTTGAAGGGGAAGCAAACTCTTGGTGGGGAGCCAATAAAAGCAGAGCTGGAGTAGGAGTCGTGACGTGGGATAGGTTTAAAGATCTATTTTTCGAAACTTATTTTCCCCGTATTATGAAAAACAAGATGGAAGTCGAATTTCTTGAACTTAAACAAGGAAGTATGGCCGTACTGATTATCTTTGCAAAATTCTTTCGAATCGTCGAGGTTTGCGCCACATCAGGTTGACACTGAAGAACGGAAGGCTTGGAGATTTGAACAAGGATCAAGCCGGTGCACTTTTTCAAAGAGGTTTCGATGTTTGAGATAAATCGTTCTTGGCATCTTGGAAAAAGCCATAATCGCTGAAGGAGGAACGGACGCATTGGCCAAATTTCACCAAGAGAAGAAAACTAAGAAGACAACTGGAGGACCTCAAGAGGGAAGCAGCAAGGGAAATACTTTTAACAAAAGGAAGTGGAATAACAATAAGGGCAACAAATTTGGCAATAAGCAGGGAGAACCAAGAAGGAAGTTGGAAGCGTGTAAAAAGTGTGGGAAAAATCACCTCGGAACCTGTTTGAAGGAAAGGTATGCATTACAAATCAAATGGCGGGAGGGTCACATCTCTCTAATCGCACCTGACCCAAAGAAGAGTCGAGGATGCTTTGCATGTGGAGTGCAGATCACCGGATCAAGAATCGCCCAAAGAAAGGAAATACTGGATGGGAAGTCGACAATCGGGGGACCAACCCCATCCAATCGACCAACTGCAAGAACATTCAATATGATAGTGCAGGATGCAGTGGCATCAAAGGAGGTGGTGTCAGGTATCATTCCCGTCAATAACATTAATGCCTTTGTACTATTCAATTCGGGTGCTACTTGTTCCTTTATATCTGAAGAATTTGCTCAACGGTTAGAATTAACTCCTGAAAGATTGGATCGTCCTTTGAACATAGAGGTCGCAAATAAAGAAATTATTCCCGTGAATCATGTCCATAAAAATTGCAGTATGATTATACGGGATCATAACTTTACTGTGAATTTAATTTCCATCCGATTAGGTGAATTTGACGTGATATTAGGAATGGATTGGTTATATAACCATGGGGCAGTAATTGATTGCCAAAAGAAATGCATAAACCTTCAGACTCCTAGTAAATCCAAAATTGTGTTTTATAGTAGCAAATCGCCAAGACAGTCATGTTGTCTGACGATGATGCAGGCCAAAAAGTTGTTAAGGAAAGAGTGTGTTGGATATTTAGCACATGTAGTTGACACCCAAAGAATGGAACCAGAAATAGAACAAATACCAATAGTGAAGGAATTCCCGGATGTATTTCCAAATGATTTGCCAGGGTTACCACCAGACCGGGAGATTGAATTCGTGATAGACTTAGTGCCTGGTACAAACCCAATTTCAAAAGCTCCATACCGAATGGCTCCGGTAGAGATGAAAGAACTAATGATTCAGTTACAAGAATTGTTAGACAAAAAGTACATTCAACCAAGTGTGTCTCCCTGGGGAGCACCTGTGTTATTTGTTAAAAAGAAGGATGGATCGCTACGACTGTGTATCGATTATAGAGAATTGAACAAAGTCACAATCAAAAATAAGTATCCCTTACCAAGAATTGACGATCTTTTTGATCAACTGAAGGGAGCTCGTTATTTTTCCAAGATAGATTTGCGTACGGGTTATCACCAATTGAAAGTGAGGAATGAAGACGTGCCAAAGACCGCATTTAGGACTCGTTACGGCCACTATGAGTTCCTAGTAATGTCGTTTGGACTGACTAATGCACCGGCAGCATTCATGGATTTGATGAACCGAGTATTCAAACCTTATTTAGATAAATTCGTGGTGGTATTCATTGACGATATCTTGATCTATTCCAAGACTCGAGAGGATCATACTGAACATCTGAAGATGGTACTAGAAATCTTGAGAAGAGAAAAGTTGTACGCGAAGTTTTCAAAATGCGAGTTCTGGTTGGAAAGAGTGCAATTTTAGGACACGTGATTGACCGTGAAGGGATATCGATGAATCCGGCAAAAGTGGAAGCGATGAAAATGGCGGAGCGGCGATCAAGACACCAACGAAATCTGAAGTTTCTTGGGTCTAGCGAGGTTATTCTGAAGATTCATCAAAGATTTTTCAAAATTGTCGGGACCTTTGGCGAATTTGACTCGGCGCGATAAAAATCGTTTGGTCGAAAAAAAATGTGAAGAAAGTTTCAAGAACTAAAGAAAAGATTGAGTGAAGCACCAGATCTATCCTTACCAGGATGATACGGGTAATTTTGTTGCTTCTGACGATCGTCACCACAAAAGGGCTTGGATGCGTTTTGATCGCACATACGGCAAGGTCATAAAGATCTGGCGTCTCGCTAGTTGAAAGATTACGAAGAAGGGTATCCTACACACGACTTGGGTAGGCAAAAGAGAGTAGTATTCACTCTAAAAATTTGGACACTATCTCAGATGGCGAGAATGTGAGATATACACAGACCATAAAAGTCTGAAGTATATCTTCACACAAAAGGAATTAAACATGAGGCAGAGAAGATGGTTAGAACTGATCAAGGACTACGATTGCGAAATCTTGTATCATCCCGGGAAAGCCAACGTAGTCGCCGATGCTCTAAGCCGGAAGGGAAGAAAAAAATTAGAGACACTAACAAACCAAGACGAACTCATCAGAGAAATGGAGAAAATGGAAATCGAGGTGAAATATCCGAGAGAGTCGAAAGAAAAGCTGTTTAATTTAGAGACTCGTCCAGTTTTGTTGGACAGAGTAAAAGAAGCCCAGGATCTAGATGAGGGATGCGAAAAAGTGAAGAAACAGATAGAGGAAGGAGAGACCACCAAGTTCAAAATAGACGGAGAAGGATTATTACGATTTGAGGGAAGAGTGTGGGTACCAGCAGTACCAGACCTAAAAGAAGAAATCTTGCAAGAAGCACACAGTTCAAATTTCTCAATTCACCCGGGCAGCACAAAGATGTATCAAGACCTTCGACAACACTTTTGGTGGCCCAATTTGAAAAGAGAAGCGGCGAATCGTCGCCAAGAGGTGTCTAACTTTGTCAAAGAGTGAAAAGTTGAGCATCGAGACCAAAAGCGAATTACTTCTACAACCGTTAGAGATTCCGGAATGAAAATGGGAGCACATAACTATGGATTTCGTTGTGGGACTTCCAACTGCACAGAAAGGCTTCGACGCTATATGGGTCATCGTGGATCGGTTGACAAAGTCAGCGCATTTCTTACCAATTAAGATCAGATTTAATCTAGATCAATTGGCTAGATTATACGTAAAAGAGATTGTATCGAGACATGGCGTTCCATTATCAATCGTATCTGATCGAGATCCGCGATTCACATCTAATTTCTGGCGAAGTCTGCAAGAACGTATGGGGACGCAGTTGAAATTAAGTACGGACATATCACCTCAAACCGACGGCCAAAGTGAAAGAACAATTCGACACCTTTGGAAGATATCTTTGAGAGCATCGTCGTGGATTTCAAGGGCAATTGGGATGATCACCTACCATTGGTCGAGTTTATGTATAATATAGTTATCACGCCAAGATAGGGATGCCGCCTTTAGGAGGCATTGTCTGAAGAAAATCACGAACCCCACTCTATTGGGACGAGGTTGGAGAACGTAAACTATTGGGACCAGAAATGGTTCAACAAACTGCAGAAATTGTCCAAAAATGTAATGACGAGCAAGATTGGTAGCACCCAAGACAGTAAAAGAAGTATGCGAGACTTGCACGTCCAAAAGAGAGATTTCGAAATAAGGTCGTTTGTGTTTTTAAAAGTATCTCCCTGGAAGGGAAAAATCAGATTTGGAAAGAAGGGAAAACCGAGTCCAAGATTCATAGGACCTTTTGAAGTACTGAAGCAAATAGGTGAAGTGGCTTATAAAGTAGCTTTACCTCCGGAATTAGGACACATTCATAATGTGTTTCATGTATCGGTACTACGACCTTATAAACCATATCACAAGCATGTAATTCAATATGAACCTATTCAGGTTGAAAAAGATCTAACCTATGAAGAAGTTCCTATTAAAATAATTGATAGGAAAGAACAAGTTTTAAGAAACAAAATAATACCTTCTGTGAAGGTGATATGGAGGAACCACAGTACTGAAGAAGCTACGTGGGAACTCGAAGAAAAGATGAAGAAAAGTTACCCCCATCTTTTTGAGTAACCTTGTACTTGTGATTCCGAGGACGGAATCCTTATAAGGAGGGGAGAATGTAATGACTCAGAAAATCCTATGTAATATTCAATTAATATAATGTCTAATTTTGTGTATAATTTTTTTTTTGTTTTGTTTTGTTACTTCTTATTGTGACAAAATTTCTATTTATTAGATTAGTAAGTATCCTAGCTTATGAAGGGAAAATAGAGTGATGTTGATATATACATTAATATAATGTATATAAACATAAAGAATGAAAAGAAAAGCCAACATGGCTTAGTTATGAAATATTCTTGACATGAAGCTACATTTGTGTATTGAGAATAATTATACTGTGAAATAAGTTATTTCATTCAAAAAGTATTATTTGGTGATAAATAAAGTTAATGATGTTCATCAAGAATTATTAAAATATATGGAATCACTAAATTGATAATGGGAGTGCTATTTTGTTAGCCTAATTAAAATTGGGTAAATAAGAGATGATGAATATTAATAGTCCACATTTTTAACATGGGACTCCTTTAACTGCTATGTAGGCTTGCAAGTCATTTTTGGGTCTATTGCCTATTTACATGTTGTAAGCCCAAGTTAAATCTAATCTTTGCCTTATGTCCTAGCCCATCTGAAGTTTAAGCTAGAGGGGCTGTTAAGCCCAAACGAAATGAATAGGAAGGTAATTAGATGTATCAGTTACATTAGTTAATTAGTTAACAAGTTATGCAGGTCCAAGTTACTTCTTAGTTGGTAAGATTAGTTCAGCTAGCAGACAACCAGCAAGTAAGACAGAACTGCAAAGGATAAGGTGTAGCAGGTGCTATGGGCTGGTAGGGTGGCGGTATAGGAGCCACTGCAGAGCAGTCTAACTGCTAGAGGTACTGGAGTGTATGCTAGGGGGGGCAACTAGAGGTGATGCAGTTAACAGTAGAAGGAGCCAGGCTCAGCCATAAAAGGCCAAGCTTATTGCCTAATTTAGCTTCACCACTTAGCAGAAACTATAAGCTATATCAATACCAACTATATAGAGAGTGAGTGGGAAAAGTTTCGGTTAGAGAAAGAAGAAGAACTGAGCAGCTTCAACCACTGTTAACATTCGAAGTAACAAGGTAAGCTCATTCTGGCCATTCTAAACCTTTTCCATTCGTTCATGTCTCTCTCTAAATGGTAGCACAGAACCATTAATGGTTAGAATAGCTATTGAATTAATTCGCACCATGACTGTTTCAATACTATTTTGGATTCTGTGATTAAGACTGTTTAGTATGGTTCTATGCTTCTTGTTGTTTTCAAGCCATAAGGCTGGGAACAATAAGCTAAGAATTTTGTATTATGTGTAAGTATATAAGCTGCACGTTAGGTGTTTGATAATTTGCCAAGCTAAGGACTGTTGTAGTATCTATGTGTACTAGCTGTGATTTGAAGTTCAAACTCAGTCAAATTGCCTATATAGTGGGACCAATACCTCAAGCATACTCTATGATTGACCTTATCATGTTGCAATCTATAGTAATTTATATATCACTTGAGCAAAGCAAGTAATAATGAACTAGGATAGTAGGCTCCATATGGACTGCTATTTGAAGCTTAACTTGCAATGTCTATCCCTTGCTTCTAATATGGTTAATACACTATAACATGATGTTTATAATTTCAAACCACCAACACTAATACTTGTAAAGTTTAAGTATGTTAGTTTCAATAAATAAAAGTCAGTCCATGTAACTGTTATTGAAAGTTTCTTGTGGTGAGCCCGCTTTGCTTCTAATACCTAATATACATAGACAGTCCTTGTTTTTCCATGATTGCCCAAGCATGCTACCTTGTAGTAATTTAAGGCCTATGAGGGGGGCTGTTTTAAAACCAAAGTTAGAAACCTTGTATTTAGATTCTTAAATCATGAACATTGATTATATAGCATGTGTATGATGTGTTAATCCTTGTACTAGAAGCTTAAAGACTGTTTTGGCAGCTTAGTATCATACCTTGCCAAAAAGGCTTGAAATGGGCATAAAGACTATCCTGGACTTTAAAATTTGATGTACTAACTGTTGTGTGCCAAAATGACTGCTATGCTATTTTGCTGCTGTGCTATACTACTATGAACTACAATGATGAGTTTTTATCAAAACTGTTTTGGAAGCGTATGTTTGAGTACTAATACCTTGTATACAAATCTTTAAATCATGAATATATAGTATATATCAAGTGCATGATTTTATAACCCTTGTGATTATGAGATTGAAGAGCTATTTTGGATCCCTGAGTCATGATACTGCCATATTATGATATACTGACTATGATTATAATAGACTGGACTGGCATGCTATGCTATATTTCCATGATGACCGACTGCTAGCACTATATGTGTTGTTTTACAAACTGTCATTGTATTATAAGGACTGTTTTGATGGCTTAGCACTGAACCTTGCCTAAAGGGGCTGGTATAGACATAGGGACTGCTATATGATTTTTTTTTTGGGTTGTTATATAAACTGCTAATTGACTGTTATGCCATTGTGATAGTGTTATGTACTGAATTTGAGTAGAGGAGATAGGATGGGCTGAGGAGTAATAAGGAAGACAAAATTGGCTTTCTTACACGAGCGAATGTCTATGACACAAGAAATTTTAAACTGTGCACGCCACGTGTTCGTCAAAAGTCCCCAGTGGGCTGTTTTGAGAAAAAAAATTAAATTCTAGAAAGAATTAAGGTCTGGGGTAATTGGTATGCTATAAGAGCTTATAAACAAAGTGAATCAACATGCCAAACCAAAATGAAAACTCAATTTCAAGCCAAAGACGGTATGAAATCAGTGGTTCAGTTACTGCCCACGGTAGCAACAGTCTTGTGCAATAGTTGCAGCTTTTCAAGCTCTCAGTTGGCATGAGCTGGGGACTCTCTTGAGTTCTCAGTCAATGCGATTAAAGAAACTAAACCATACAATGCTTATATTGCTAAATAGGTGAATACACTTAGATAAACCAGAATTTTAGCTTACTAAAATGAGTAAATGGCAAGCTAAAATTTAGAGAATTGGAGACTAAGTGTGGGGATTTGCTGTTTCTCCTCATCTGACTTCCTCCAATTGCAGTTGCAAAGATCTGGTAGCAAACATGATTGAATCATGTAGGTTATAGCAGATTTAGAACTACCCCAATAAGTTAAAAATGTTAGTTGTACGACTTTCGAATAAAGTACTAGTAAACTAAGATTAGGAAGAATTCAAAGCAAGGAAATAATCAAGTACAGCTGCTGCCTATGTGCAGCAGCAGTTGGCAAGAAGGGAGGGCTGCTCCCTATGTGCAGCAGCAGTTGATAGCAAGTAACTGCTAAAACAGTTTAGGTAACCATGTTGGTTGATAGTTGTAATTTTAGGAAGCTAATCATTCGATGTAGTTTGAGTAGGTTCACATCACAATTTGAATTTTTATGATTTCTCAAATCAAATTAATTAGGACCAAAGTCAAATGGGACTCTTTTTTTGTGGAACAGAGTAGTATATACACAGGTAGAGACATATATATAGACTAGGATGAAAATGCTGATTGGAACAAACAAACTAAAACCCAACAAATCAATTATTCAAATTTTATCTGGAACATAAACAACCCCTTTTACATTATTGCATCATGTAAAAATCCAATCACTGAAATTAATATACAAACAAGAACCGGTTAAAGATTTTAAGTGCAATACCTGGTCAAATCCCCTTGCTTTTCTCAAGCTGGTGTGTGTTGAATTGAGTGAAAAACAGCACAAATACATGACCGATGTTAGATTGTGCAGGAAAAATGACCTGCTGCGAAGTTACAGAAACACATATCCACTTTGAACATGATAATGAGAATGCCAGCAGGAGAAGTAAAAAAACTATTAACATTTTTCAATCAGAATAAATTTCTTTCTTCAATTTTTCCCAAATTTCAGGGCCTCTAGGGTGATGTTTAACATACTGCCTTATGAATACTCCATCTGAGGCTGCAATAATAGTACCCAAAGCTAACTTGGGATCCACTGTTTCTTGATCTACGAGCCAATTAAACATTGAAAATCTAAGGTTGACTCTCTGAATTGTAAAACATATATATGCTGGGAATGCTACTAAAGAAGACCCGGGATAACCCAAACCATTTACAAGAAAATCTATCTTCATTTCAATCACATCCTTTGACTGATTGATGATTGTATTGATGATTGTAGAGTGTTGACACGCAAACGAGGTTATGTGTGTCAATATTTTATTGATCAAATTATCCAAAAATAGACTTCATGATCACCACATCCGTTTTCTTTGAATCCGGTTACCATAAAAGTAATTAAATATTAGTAGCAAAATTATATATATTGCAAATGTTTAAGTTGATTTTTTGATTGTTAGTTATTTAGATAAATATTTATGATTATTTTTTTGGAGAAATATATAAAAAGTTGGGTCATTCTATAATTTCAACTATAAATTTCAAAGTTTATTGCAATACGAACTCGTAATAGTATGTTCTAAAAATATAGATACATTTTGATTTTTTTAAATTAATTTATAAAATTCTAAATTCAAAAGTGATATAAATCAATCAATATATACACACAAACATATCCTGCAACAAAACAAGGTCATTTTTGTCATTAACAGTAGGAAATTTTTACTGCTGTAAATAAAAATAGCTTTATGAAAAGCAGTCGGTTTACGTGTATCAAACCCCAACTCTCAAGTAAGAGGCATATCACACCTAATATCTAGTATACTAGTATATATATCCCTACAGAGACCATTATACCCTCAATCAGTCTGGACGAACTTGAAGTTTACAGTTGAGGGATTCACAAGTCTTCGGCCACAGGCCCCACACTAAAGCTGAATAGGTAGGACCACGAATATATTTGGTGTTCCCTGCGATTTGGATATTCACGCGCTTTATTATGAAAGCGTGTAAACTATTTACCCCCTCCCCCTATTTTATTACTACTACTACTATTACTACTACTTTCTTTAGTAGCAAGTAGGGAGGAAAATTAAATAGAGGTACAAAATAAAAATCAGAATTAAGATATAATTCAAATTAAAATTAAGCCTCGTATTTACCGTCTCAAAAGTTCAATTGGATCATCTTCATCCATCCATCGTGATGATAGATTCTGCCCAAAATCAACTTTCATAGTAAGTTGATAATAAGTTGATCACCTCCCAGCCTGGATCAAAGTTAAATCTATGTTAACCACTTCCAATAATAACATGTCACGTAGGTAATTTAAAAAAAAATAAAGAATTTCTAGTTCAATATGATTAATTAAACAATTTTATCAGATAAAAAATAAGTGCAAATTATGATGGTGCAATTCAAAATTTTTGATTTTCTTTTAAATTTACCAACATGACTAAGTTTTGATACAAATAAACCCATAAGTTGGTCCAAATCAGAAAATAAGTTTCAAAATAACTGTCCAATAATATTATTGATGAAAATGACATACTGTATGTATGTATATAATAAATGTACGTATCCTCAAATTTTCATTTCACATAGGTAAATTTCCTCAATTATTTATTTATTTAAAATAAAGAATCCATGAAGGAAGTTGTACCAATTACATAAACATTTTGATCACATTAATTCTTGAAATGAAGAGCATAAAAATTCCCATCACCTGTCCTTCAAGAAGCCAGCTTTTAAGGTGGGCCCCAATTAATAACCAAAAGTGGGCTCAACCAAGGTTTTGTGTACGGAACCCTTTGCTTCTCTTTTAACCAAAAAAATAAATAAAAAATATGTTTCCTTTTTTCTTTAGGGTGGTTAGGGTAATTTTTTTTCCCTCTCCAATCCCCTCTGACCTCTACCTTCATTTTATACACATTTTCCCCTAATTTCCCAAACGCCCCATTAAAATAAATACTAGTAATATCTTTCCTCCGCTTTCTACTTCATAATATTTCTTCCTGCTCCTTACTTCTTCTATTCAGTCCCCCCCCCCTGCCTCTCTGCCTCTGCCTCTGCCTCTGCTTCTGCTTATTGGCTAGCACTTTCAACCTCTAATGACAAAAATTAGTTTCTTCAAATCCTAATTTATTTTTTCATCATATTTTCTCTTAGTTTATTTATATTTCTGATCTGGGTCTTCAATACTTCACACTCGGATCAATCTTTTGGTCCACTGATTATATATTCTTTGTTTCTCTACTTCAACTCCTGTTGTAGTTATTTAGACAAAGGAACCAATCTGATTTATGGGTTTTCATTAGTTTTTTTTATTGGTATAATCAGATTTTGAAATTTGGGTTTTGGGTTGAAGATGCAAATGGAGTCTATTTCATAAGAGTCCAGCTTCATTTGGTATGTTACTCCCTCTTTTCTCTGTTTATACTATCGCTATATCCTTGTATGATTTTTGTGGTTCCTTAAAAAGATTCATCTTCTTTATGTTTATTTTGTGTATTCTGTTCAAACAACCATTTTAAGTTCGTAGTTATCTTTGTCAGTGTTCAAGTATAGGTAGCATGACTTTGTTTATTGTGCGGTTGTGGATTCATTTTTGTTAAATAGTTTTCAGTTTTAATCAATCTGGGTTTTATTTAAGGTATTGAATGTTGTACTCTAAAGGGGATAGTTCTGGTTCTGATTGTTTTACTTGATTATGTGTAGGTCCTGATTTTTCCTTCTGTTTTGATTTGATTGAATGAACTATATCTTCTTATAACTCATATGAGAAACTTATTTCGTCTGAAAGTTTCAGTTTTTAATGGTTGGATCGCTCCCTGTAGATTAAAGTAAATTACAAAATAAAATACAGATTGGTATTCTTGTTTTGAGAAACAGCCTTTTTGTTTTGTTTGAATTCATTTTCCTTGTTGGCAAGTTTGGGGATGCTCTTAAATTTGCTAAGTTGAAGTTTTTTCATTATTGTTCTCGTCTTTAACCCAATCTAATTATTATCGATCGTTCTCTCTTTTATGGGGAACCTTGTCAGGACTGAATCTTTCAAGTGGTTGGTTTGGTAAATTGATTTATATCATAGTATGTGCAGTTCAATCTTTGGTATTCATGTAAAATAGAATAGCTTGATATCAATTAAGGTCTCTGATTCCCTTTATCATTTCTTGCAGATACCTGCGGTTGGTGTTTGTGAATTTTTCTTTTGAATTGTTTAACAATGGGTAGAGGTAGAAAAGGGAAGAAACATGCCGTAATTGCCACTCGTGAGGATCTTGGGAGTGGTGAGGAAGAAAAGATACCAGTTAAGCGAAGAGGAAGGCCACTAAAGACTTTGAAGAATGAAATTCAGGAAGAAGAAGAAGAAGAAGCTGAGAAGGTAGAAGAAGTGGACGAGGAAGAGAATACAAATGGCTTTCTCTCTGACAAAAATATCAAAACACAAGTTGCCATGGAGAATGGCAGGAAAAGGAGGAGGCCTTCACAGATTAAGGAAAATCATGAAACAGTGAAAGAAGAAAACGGTGTGGAAACTAAAATCAAAGCTATTGATTCGATCAAGCCTGTTGGGTTCAGGCAAAATGGAAGCAGACGAAAAAACAAGCCACGGCGTGCTGCCGAAGTTGGCGTTGAGTGCAAATGAAGTCTGTGTTAGTCATTGAGAAGCTGAGGTTTTGTTTTTCAATATATGATTTATTATGTTTCTTTTCTCATATGTTGTTAAAATTTGGTAATATGCAACAATCATTTTCATTCAAAAGGATGCTTTTCATTAAGAGTTTTGCAGCTGTTCTATAATCTTAATACTATTAAGTTACATCCACAAAATCGTTACTAATTAGATGTTTGTTTTTTGTGGAGTTTTGATGACTGATAATATAGCTAGGTGCAAGGCAACAATATTTTGTTCTTGTTGGTCATGCCTGTTTTATTCCTTGAAGATATTTGTTGTTTCTTTGCGTACTAACTCCAAATGCCTGATGGATAGTTGTAGAAATGAAACTTATATGTCTGGACATGCATGGTTTTGGTTTAGATTATTCTCAACCATTGCACTGGTACAGTTGTACTGGAACAACCTTAATAAGGTGCAAGTAACCTTCAGATGCATAGTTAGGCTCTAGTTGTGGAAGATGAGAGGCAAAGATTTATTTGAAATTGAGAGGGGATTCTATAAGAAGATAGATAGATTGTATTTTTGTTTATATTTATTTAGTCAAAAGCTTTTATGTTATACCAAGAAAAGACTATTGTGGTAGTCAAAAGCAAGCATTTTAGTCATTACCATCTGATTTGCAAGTCATAATTTAATTGAGCTCGAGCCTGGCCTGGACCGACATGTAATAGTAGACTAGTAGTTGGCATAAACATGTTTTTTTATTTCAAATCCTTGCAGTTACTACTTGCTACTAATAAAATGGAGGCGTGGTCGGTCAGCTGTTGGCATTCTTTTTTAGTCGGCTCCTTTTATTTTGTTATAACCCATTCAATCTTTGCATTTGCATTTGTAGTACCCTACCCTACCCTACCCTACCCTACCCATGTAGGAAGGAAGGAAGGAGTAGTTGTTTATGTTAGTTATTATGCATATATATTGTTCAAGTAGTACTCCCCATCTTTGCACTATCTATTACTATTAATACACCTACAGGCTACATACATTCCTATCATCCTTTTCTTTTGTATTACTACACTCACTTTAATCTATATATATCATCATGATTCATGGGACACGGGAAAAAATAACTGTATTACTAATTTTCTACCTCTTGTATCCCTATAAATTTGATTTATTACGATTCCGTCCCAACCGGGACTCGTAATATATAATTATGGACATAAACTTTTATGTAATTTTAAAAATCTTATGCAAATTTTTATTAATTAATAATTTCTTTTTTAAAAAACTTTACTTAACTACACTTTGAATCATTTCATCATAAAAAAAAGAAGATATCAGATGGAAAGCATGGGTCGCAAAAACAATGTACTCCCGGACTATACAATTTTAGTCGGTTCATATTTTAGATAATTATTTATGCATGAAATATATATTATTTTTATCAACCCTATTAATTATGTTGTCGGTTTTTAAAAGTACATTAGTATCAAGCTTAATACATCAAATTATATTCTTTTGAATTAATTTATGCGTAGTCTCTCCTCTCTCTCTCTCTCTCTCTCTCTCTCTTTCACTTGGATTTTTCTTTATCTAATACTCTAAAAGTGATATTATAACACACAAAAAGATATTGTTGCAAATGTTATAAACCCCAATAACCGAATATACTCTATATATAAACAATGAGGAAGTTAGTTTTTTTATCCACTTTTAGTCAAAATATTATGAGATAATCAATTATTTTGTTGTGGGGGGTTTTCATCTTTTTTTGGGGAATAATTTTGCACTTTTTTAATGCATGTTTTAATATTTGGCTACAATGTAAATATAATAAATAGGAACATAAAGTATACATACCTTATTGACCCTAATAAGTTTTTTTAATCACATAAATATCCAATTCTTTAATTCTTTTAAAAAGTAATATAAATTTAATTATTATTTATTTAAAAAAAAGATTAGAGGGAGATGCATATATATAAGAGTGATGGAATTGAGAAAGTTATAAAATTTTCAATTTGACCATATACATTATAAAATTTCAATGGGTCAATTTATATATTACACTAAAAAAAACTAAATGTATCATATATTATAAAGTAATTTTTTTATTCTCAATGGGGTCAATTGACCCCAAGGGCGGATCTAAGCAGGGACAAATTTTTTTAAGCTGAAAACTAAAGTGAATGGTTAAAACTTAGCGAGTTAAAGAGTGAGAGTTTGAATACATTATACACCCGTGTGTTTAGTTTTTTTTTAGTGTAGTAGTAGTTTAAGTTTTTTTCCCCTCTATAAGTTTAAGCTTATCAAAAAAAAAAATTGTCCTCCTCCCTATACCTATAAAGAATTAAAAAAAAAACCAACATAGGCATTGCCTACTCTTCCCTTTTAATAGATTTGTCACTGACCTCATTACCACTTTGAGTTTCGCTTATTTTATGTACAAATATGGTTCTTCAATTTTTTGTCTTTATCTTTTTTTAAAAAAAAAAATTAGTGACTTATTTTGATGTAGAAACAAACATTGCAATTGATTTGCAGCAATGTAAATTATTTAGTCACAAAATTTTAATATGAATTAAAAACAAATAGTTAATTAAATAAATGGAGGTAATATGTACACTATAAAAGTGAGAACTCAATGAGTTTAAAAACTAATCATAACAAATATGCATAAATAGTTTAATTAACTTAAAAATGCAACTTGCATAGTATTAATTTCAAACCACTCTATTGTTGTGACGCCCCCAAAATAGGTATACATCACATATTCTCGAAATAAATCAAATACATGGTGCACGTAACATAAGTACAATCTTAATTATACAACAAGAGAAAGTTGCATGAGGTTAAATACAAATACTATCTTCTGACATAATATCCACTCTCGTAATGAGTCCTCATTATATTTATTGTCACACTATTTAATGTATAGTGAGGACTACTAGCTAATACTATCATCCAACCATCACTCCGCTCCCCGACTCGTCTCCCAAATTCGTTCTCATTTTCTCAAGAATAAATGGAGAGAAAGGGTGAGCTCAACCACCCCAGAAGAAATATTATTATGACTAAGATAATGCGAATAAATTATCATTAGCCTTAAGCAGTGTTAAACCGATACAATATAACAAACATCAAGTTTAATGCGGTGGAACAAGCAATCCATTAGAAGAGTCAAGTAGAGAATAAAATCTACTATCTTCTATGATTTAAAAGATTTTTCATGACTTTTATCGCTGAGACTCAGCTTAATAAATAATTCACACCATCGAATCACCCCTACTGTAATACCCGTAAAAAAAATAAAAATATGATAATAATAATAATAAAATATATTATTAAAGCTTTTAATTGGACTTTTTATAAGACAGACTAAATTTATGTTAGTTTTCTTATGTTTGGGTTAAATTTATGTGGGCTAATTAAAAGTGATGGATAATATTATTTGATTACAAATTTGGGCCTTAATAATCATTGAACCCAATTAAAAGTTCATTAGGGTAAGACCCTCTTAATTAATAAATAGCTAGCCCTAATCTTATTTTGTTATACAATATTTTGAGGGAAAATAGAGGAAGAGAGAGAAGCGGCACTCAAGGCGGAGGAGGAATTAACAATCAATAGTGAGAATCAATTCAGGTTAGTATATTATGGTTTGAAAATCACTTTTGTAGTATATTTTCCTTGAGTATTTATATGATGATGGATGGATATTAAGTAATATAAATATGTAAGTACATGTAAGATAATTATGAAGAATTTTTCCGAATCAGTTATAAAAGAGTTCTGCAATTATATGTCTAATAATCTAATAAGTATCAATTGAGTGAATAGTCAGCATATATATTCAATTAAGGAGGGAATTGTCCGATTAAAATAATAAAAATATTGAAAGTGACTTCATATTTGTAAAAGTTGTTTAATTGCTATATATAATAAGTTATGTGTTGTTTGTTAGCTAATTAATATATAACATATACATATAATGTTTAATGTATAATCATGATCACTGGGAATGGAGGCTTAATTATATTACTAAATGGAATCACAGAAGACTAATAGAAATGGTTTAATTAGTATATATGTATTTGTATAATATTTAGATAAGTAATTAAATTTAATATTAAGATTATAAAAGTTATCTTTGGAAATTTTGCATAATGAACTAATTCATTTACATTGATGATAGTAATAAAATTTATGCATGAATAAATTTAATTGTATTAATAATTAAATGATTAATGATAAAAAATATTTTTTTTTATAAGTGTACTTATATTTATTATTATTTTGTTCAAGTCGTTCGAACGGAAGGAACTTAACGAACTATATTGGGATAATAATTTTGGGTATTACGTTGCTTATTCCAGGTACGGATTCCGTACTCTTTCAGCGATACTCTTGTTAAATTTGATTTGTTCGTTGTTTCCTTATTTGAATTACATTATGATTTCACATAATTGTTTCTGTGAAATAAATATATTAGTTTCATTTTAGAGTTGATACATATGACTTCGTATTTGTACTCTTTGAATTAAGTTATCATGTTTAGTACTATTTATTTTGATAATTGTAGAAGCGGTACATATTCTTACCTTCTTTTGAGACCTTGTGACTATAATTTGATTTGGTTCAACATGTACATATAGAACCCTTTTGTTGGTATTTTGTTGCATGTGTTGTGACATGATATTTTTGTTAGAATATACCGTAGGGTATACCTGAGCTATAACCACCTGTGGGGGTACCACATGCATGTCGTCTTGGCACGAGAGGCATGACACTTTCCGTGGCAGTGTGATTAGTCCACGGCGTCTCTATTTTGGGCTCCGGAGTAAATGGGCCATTTGGTGTTTTGTTGTGGGAGGCGTATGGGTTAACCCTAGTTTTCTGTTCTGCGAATTTGTGATGTTGTGACAAACGCACCTATCCGATTTGCATACATTTGGATTCGCGGTCCAATGTGTGATTTGTCTGTGTGACATTATTTTGGTTGCCTGTGTGGTATCATTTGACTTGCCTGTGTGGCATTCTTTTGACTTGCCTGTGTGGCAACGTATATTTTTGAGCTCACTCGGTATGAATAACACCCAACCATTTGATTTAGCCTATTATTTCATTGTATTAGTTTTGTTTGTTTCTGTTCAGTTCAATTCATTGAGTTAGTTATTTCAGTTCGTTATTTCTTTATTCTTCAATTGGTTTCGTCAATTTTGTTTATTCAGATATATTCCATTCAGATCTTTCGAGATTATATTTTCGTTCGTATTTACACTTGAAGCTTTGTTTAGTATTTTGTCTCAATTGTTTTCGTATATCAGTTGTATATTTGTATCCATATTGGGCAATTGACTCATGCTGTGTTTTTCTTCTGGCAGGTTTGCAGGGGTGATTCAGGGCTAGTGTGATGAGAGAGTTGCCTTTGACCGTCTATGTCGTTTTAAAATTTTAAGTTTTGATTATTTTGACTCTAGTTGGAGAATTGTAATTAGTATTGCATTGATGGATATCATTATTACATATTTTGAAGTTATTAGTGTTCTGTTTACTTATTTTGAGGTTTGTTGTGCTTTGTACGTGACCTCCCTTTCCTTTTCGGGAAGGGGGTGTTACACCTGCACTACGGCCAAGGATATTCTTTAGTATCACGACCACAAATTATCCATGCACTACGGGCCAAAGACATTCGTGTATTCATCAATGGTCATGATCATGCCAATAACTGTCCATCAATGCACTACGGGCCAATGAAGAGTTTTACCACATCATTTGTAACATTACGGTCATGATTATCTTAGAATAATTCTCATGTCATAATCATACCAAGTCCATCTATGCACTATAAGCCACAGATGACTTTCAACAAAATATAAACATGAGGATGATGACAATGATATAAGAATTCAATAAAACAAGTTCAAAAATTAATTTATCAAGGAACCAATAACGTCCAAATTGTCAACATGATACTGCTTTGTAGAGTAAAATTTAAGAATGCTGAGAAGAATATTCCCATGAAAAGAAACTGGATGAAGCGCAAATATCAAGGATATTCCACTAATTTCATGGAGTATAGAAGTCAAAACTTTAACCAACTGAGTATAATAAAGAATGAAATAACAAAAGAAATCACCGAGCATGCGATAAGCCGCCGACGCGGAGTTATTCCAATGAATAATAATTAACGAACGAATTCAATGCGCGTAAAACAGCAGGGGATGTTCCAATGAATAATAATTAACAAAACTAGGTCATGCGTAAAGCACAGACAGGATGTTCCAACAGAATGATAAATAATGAAACCAGGTCATGCGTATAGCACAGACAGGATGTGTAAGACCCCAACTTTTTGAATAAAGATTAAATTTTCTCGAAATATATTTTTGAATATTATGATGTGTATTTGATATAATGTTATAGTTTTGGGTAATATTTACAAATTTTGCAAAGTACGCAAGTTGTTATATAATATTCGATCGGTCGGAGAATATTCGTTTTAACAGGGAATATTCGTACAACGGCATAATCATTGGTGGACCCCCACAACGGAATTATTGTCGGATTGAGAAAACGACAAAATTACTTTATGAAAATAACGGCGGAAGTTTTATCGTTAATTGTTGAACTACTCGGTAGTAAAAATACGATGTCTGGCGTTGGTTGCGTAGTAGCGCACGATATTGATTATTGATGCTTACGTGAGAAGTCACTCGGCTTATACTCAATTATTGCTACGATAATTCTTTGAATCATATCTTTCATATTATTGATTCGATTATTGTCATAAGTATCATCTGCATAAATATGTTATTTTATTAAATCAATAATTGAGACGACAAAGTTATTCATATTATTAAATTGTAATATTTATAATGTCTAGAAGTTACATCAAGAGAGATTTGGTCACCTAATTACGCCATGATAGGGAGAAATCCTTATTGAAAGCCCTCTTTCTTGGGAACGACTGGTTGATAAATATTGTGAGTTATAATATTAATGATAAATGTTATTAAAATTGAAGTTGTGTTCGGAGTTGAATTTGGAGATGCGGACGTGGTATTTGAGTCCTGAACGATGAAATTAGTACAAATAGTCTATAAACACAAAATTTTCCGAAATTCACTTTTTGGTCAAAAAGTCAACAGTTGACTTTTTCGGGAAAAGTCAAACTTTGAAATTTCAAATTTTATATTTTTGATAAAAATGGTTTCATTGTGTTGAAATTATTTGTGTTAGTAAAAATCGACAATTATTTCGATAATAATTGATGTCTGGAGGTTATATTGACCAATCAGGTATTTAACCGGATAAATGAGTAATTGATTGCTATTATTTCACATGATTATAACTATTTGTTCACATGTGTATACTATTATTTCACATTCTTGTTACTATTAGGGGAATTGGTGCAAGATTGATAATACTTGCGTGACTAAGTTAAAAATGGAGGTATAGATGGAGTACTATCTTTGTAATTAGATTTTCACATGTCTAGAACTATTGATTCACATAATTTACTATTGAATCACATTATTTACTATTAGGGAGGTGGTGCAAGTTTGATAATACTTCCATGACTAAATTAAAAATAAAGAAAAAGTTAGAGGTATTGTCTTCGTAATTTTTTCGAGCCCCAAAACGTCTGATTATCGAAACTATATTTTTCTATAAATAGAAGCTCATTCTTCCTTCATTTCTCACTAATTCACAAAAGCTTTAGAGCGATTATTATAGAGAGAAATTATAGAAAGAAGAAGAGAAGTTGATACCTCACTATTCCAGTATCCAGTTTTTCTAATGTAGGGAGTATTATTTCTTTCTTATCCATGAAGAGAACTTCTATTATTCCATTCTTTATTATTACATTGGAATAACTTTTGTATCTGCCAACTACCTATACTTGGTGAAATTCTTACATTGTTCTATTCTTTTATCATTACATTTAGAACATCACATGCATGCGTTTTACGCCGGACACAGTTCCATCTTTATTATTCTCATTGGAATATCACGTGCATGCGTTTTACGTGGGACCGATTTCGTTATTTATTATTACATTGGAATAACTTTTATCATGCATGGTCTATCGCATGCTTGGTGATTTCTTTTGTTATTACATTCCTTATTATACTCAGTTGGTTAAAGTTTTGATTTCTATACTTATTTTATTGAATTCTTATATCATTGTCATTATCCTCATGTTTATATTTTGTTGAAAGTCATATGTGGCCTATAGTGCATAGATGGACTTGGTATGATTATGACCAGGGATTATTCGGTGTAATCATGACCGTAATGTTACAAATGATGTGAAAAAAGTCATCATTGGACCGTAGAGCATTGATGGACAGTTGTTGGCATGATCATGACCATTATTGAATACACAAATATTCTTGGCCCGTAGTGCATGGATAATTGTGGTCGTGATACTTAAAGAATATCATTGGTCAGTAGATGTAAGGTGATTCGATGATATGGATTATTTATTAAAAAGTGAGTCCCAAATGATAAAAGTGATGAAAAACCTTCTAAATCATAAAAGATAGTAGATTTTATTCTCTAGTTGACTCTTTTAATGGATTGCTTGTTCATTGCAGATTAAACTTGATGGTTGTTATATTGTATCGCTTTAACATTATTAAAAAGGCTAACAATAATATATTCTCGCATTATCTTAGTCATAATATTTCCTATGAGCTAGTTGAGCTCACCCTTTTACTTTTATTGTTCTCTTGAGAAATGAGAACGTAGCGAGGGACTAATCGAGGAAGCGGAATGACGGATCGATGATAAAGATTAGTAGTCCTCACTATTCGGTGAAATAGTGGAAAATAAATGTAATAATATTGAATTTGAGTTTGTATATTGTCTGAGGCGACAATATTTGTATTAAAACTCACAAACTTATGTTTTAATAGTACTTTACGGACAGTTGTATAATTAAGTTGTATTTGTATTACATACCATGTATTTGGCGACTTCGAGAATAGGTGATGTATACCTATTTTGGGGCGTCACGGTTAGTATCAAAGTTTAGGATATAATCCACAGCTAAGATGTGAGACTAGAACTAGGAAGGGAGAGACGGGGAATTCCTTCGCTAGTATAACCTACCTAAGTTTATTTGGTATTTAATTGGTTGGTCAGAGTATATGGATAATATGTTGCATGTCAATTAACCCTTATTTTGTGACAGTATTTAAAAATGGCATCCGAGAATATTGAGAATAGAATGGAGCACAAGAAACCGTTGAGTCTCCACAGATCAACAATCGAATAATGTGCATCGGAGGCGATAATCCTCATGCAAACAACAACAACGACCAAAAATGATGAACGATGGAATATTCGGAGGCTTTATGCAATTCATGCAACATCAATGTCGGAGCGCCTCACATCCCAAAATGTAGGTGGAAACACTTGAAACTCTCGAATGATTCTGCTTAAAAGCAGATTCGAAGGAGCCGGACGACCGGAGTTTATTGGAGAGTCAAAACCACTTAAGGTGAAGCATGGATAAAGCGGATCACCAAGATATTTGATGTCTTGGGATGCTCCGAGGAGTAAAGGGTTCCTTCGCCACCTTCATTTGCGTGAAGAAGCGATTCTTGGTGGGAATCGTAAAACGTACCCTTTTACTTTTATTGTTCTCTTCAGGAAATGAGAACGTAGCAGGGACTAGTCGGGGAACGGAGTGATGGATCAGATGATAGCATTAGTAGTCCTCACTATTTAGTGAAATAGGGGAAAATAAATGTAATAATATTGAATTTGAGTTTGTATATTGTCTAGACGATAATATTTGTATTAAAACTCACAGCTTATGTTTTATCGTATTTTACACGACAGTTGTATAATTAAGTTGTATTTGTATTCTGTACCATGTATTGGGGGCGTCACACAATTAATCTTCAAAACGATGATTGAAGGGGGAAAATCCCAAAAGTGTCTAAATTAAATATATCAAATTTATAAACTACTCCCTCCGTCCCCAAAAATATGAACAAAATACAATTTGTACACATTAAAAAAAATAAAAGTAGAGAAAAGAGAATAATTTTTTTTAAAATTTATCTTTAGTGGCCCCACAAGATTACATAAAATAATGAAACTTTTTTTATATATATTAATAGACCCCACTAAATAACATATGTATCATTCACTTTATATATTTTATCTCACCTTTTTTGAAATAAAAAAAATTATACATTTAGCCATCATTTATGGGGATAGAGGGAGTAGTATATTTTATCTAAAACTACTTCATCTCATTGGAACAATAAAATATATTAAATTGTTAAATTCACAACATAAAATTTTATTTCCACAACAAAAGTGTCGCTATAGATCCTATAGCGACGGTTTTCACCGTCACTATACATCTACAGCGACACTTTTGTTGTGGAAGTAACAAAAAATATTTTAAATTTAACAATTCTCTAAAATATATTATCTTCAAATTTAATTTTTTGAAGTCAACTTAAAATAATTTATTATAAAATATGTGTTTGATTATCTCCTACCTACTTCTTCATCAAGATGAAAAGTAGATTAATGATTCTTGACTCAAATAAAAGCGCAAAATAAATAAATTCATTTTAAATTTTAAAATTAAGATTTATATATATATATATATATATATATATATATATATATATGGGCTCCCCTAAGTATAACTCTTCCATTAATCTGCCCTCTTTAAATTTATTAAATTACATATTTGCCCCTCTCCTACACCTATAAAAATCTCTCAACAGTGGCGGTGTGTTATATGTTGCCCAAACATAGGTCCGCCCCTGATTGACCCCATTCCTCTTAAGGTGCCTTCCTCCTTGTATATAAATTCAATGCAGGTTATAATTTTACAAGGGAAACTGATATTTTCACATGTGTTTTTGATATTTTCACGTAATCTTCTCTCACGTGAGAGGTGATCATATAAAAATATCAAAAACTAATGTGAAAATAATGTTCACCTTTTACAAACTCGTACGTTAGATGAGCGGTTTTTTTAATCAAGCCTAGGGATTAAGTATGGTGTATTGTGATGTTTAGGTAATAATTTGATTCTCCCTTAGGTGATCATTCATAAGATAAAATGATTTTTATCTAAAACTAGCTCTCGATGATACACGCACTGTATGTGTAAGTAGCTAGGGTAAAATTAAAACTTCAAAAAATTTGAAAAACTAAATAGAAAGATAAAAAAATTAAATTAAAAATAATAAAATAATAATATATTTAAAATTGTAAGGGCAAAAGAGAAAAAAAAAAAGTCAAGCGTGTGACAAAATGGCCAAAAGCGGCATGGCCACTATATAATGTAGATATATTAATTATCAGACTTTAAAAAATTGATTTTGTAAAATTCTCTAAGTTGTAAAAAATTATTATTAAATATTGGATTGGTGAATTGTTTGTTTGTTCCACCGAGCAGAATGATCCTATGAGGATCCAATATCAAGTATAGCAATACTACCAGGATCCACCAAGTTTGGACTTTGTATTGAAGTTTGAAACCCACTGATATGGACCAAGAGCTAAGACGCTCATGAAAACTTCTGTTGATCTAACTGGACCCAACTCGGTAGCAACCTAGGTTGGGTTGGGTTGGGCTGAGTTATTAATTAAATAAAGGGTTAAGTTCAGATGACCACCTGGAGTTTGAGCGGTTTCCCACTTAATCACCTGTAGTCAGTAAAACTACATTTAAACTCCTGACTTTTTGAGTTAAGTGAATAATCGCTTCTCATCATTATAACTCACATTACTTAAGTTGGATAAAGACTTAATTACCCTCCTTATATATAAAGGATGATTTGCAACAAAATGCAGAAAAACCATTCACGTAATGTATATCCCCAAACTCAAATTTAAGAAATTTTAAAACTTATCGGAGAATTAGAACACGAAATCAAAACCTCATTTATCAAAACACCATCACAAAATACAAAATCAACACCAATTACACACAGAATCACAAAAAGACTTGAAATTACAAATGACATTTAATAGAACTGACATCCCAAGACGCTTAGAGACATCGAACCAAGCTTTAGGCACAGGAACTGTCATCTTGCACCACCACTCCATATCTACGAATATATATACACACACCACCTCCGGCCGTATTATTCAATATAAATGTATTAATCCGGCCATAGAAAAATCAAAAGAGATCGGAACTCGACAAAATTTCCTGCAACAAAATCAACTACATTGCATCAATAATCAATTCAACTATATATTAGGGAATGTAAATATAAAATAAACAATTCAATTACTCCAAATTATACCAATATCAATTATCACAACCGCCCGCCAATTATAAAGCATATATACTGCAAATATTTTTCTTTTTCATCCATCTAATAAAAAATTCAGTTTCACTGTATACATACAAACATATCCAGGTAACCGAATTCACTGGAACTCGTCTCTTTGCTTTTCAGCCAACTCCCGAAAATGTTGAAGAAGCAGCTGCGAATACCACTCTCACTACTAGAAAACAGTAAATAGACAACGCGGAAAAAACGTTGTGGTTTCAGTCAGGAAAACGTCGTGGTTAAGAGTGTTATCTATTTGACACCCTTACACAACGTTTTAAAAACGTTGTAGTTAAGCACAATACACAACGTTTTTTAGGAAAAAAACGTTGTAAATTTGTTTTTCAAAAATTAACAGATGCTTAAAAATGTTGTAGTAGGTATGATTCCACAACGTTTTCTGAATAAAAACGTTGTAGTTTAGTATATTAGACAACGTTTTTAACCAATTTATACAACATTTTTAAAATATTGTAGATAAAGAAAAAAAAAGAAAAAAAATATTGTGGTTCACCTATATTACCAATGCACCTGCAATGCCATGATATATAGCTAAAAGGTCTAAATTCTCATTTAAATTTAAAACCAAAATGTATCAACTATTCAAAATACATCCCAATAATACCATTTGTTTACAGTTTCAAATGTCTCAAGCATTGATTATGAAATAACATGAATTAAAAAATACAAGTGAAACTAAATTAGTGATATGGCAACACTGAACCTCCTCTTCAATTAGTGATATGGCAACACTGAACCTCCTCTTCATACCTCCACTGTACTTTCCAGCCTGCTTGTCAGCAACTCCTCCATTGAAAAGATTAACACTCCTATCAAAATAATGAAATGATTAAACATAAATATATCAAACAAATATACCCAAAACTTCAATAAAATGACTTATACAAACAAAGAAAAATGGTATGTGCCCCCTGTATCATCTCTTATTTATCATTCTTCAAGAGACCCACTTGAACCATTTCAAATTAAGTTCATTGCCACATTTACCAAACCCAACAAGCTTTCTTTCTAGCATATATGACACATTTCAAATTAGTTGATTGCCACATCTAAGAAACCCCAGAAGCATTCTCTCTAGCATATATGATGTACTTAACAGACAATTTCAAAATGTTTTCCTCAGTTTTGAAGACTTCCAATTTCACTTGTACCCCATTCTGCAAAACTCTATTTTGGCATGTGCTACTGCAGTTGCACTTTTGATTGCATTCATAGACAAGGTAACCCTCCTGCACAATCAGTACCAGTTCAGGTAAAAGTAAATCATAAAGAATAGGCATTACAATTAGATAACAAGGGCCGATAGCTGACTTTTCTGCCGGTGCGGACTGAGAATCCAGCCTCAAGATATGGAAGTATACAAGCAATAGATTTCACCCAACAACATACTAATATCATTCTATCACATGCTTTCCAAGAAATCAATCCAGAGAGAAGTCTCATTAGCTTTTGTATAAATGAATACAAGAATAAGGAATTTGTTTAAATTAAATAATAAGTAGCACCGCCATCGTCCACAAAATAACAAATGAGGGAAAAACAGCTAACAACAGATTATCAAAGGTACTTTCTCATAAAAGCAAAGTAAACACACTATCAACATATTTTTACCTCTAAAATGATTCGACCTTTGTCATCATATGGGAACCTGCCACTCATGGGCTTTCCATATATATCCTTTGCATCTTCATAGTCATTACCAAAAAGGTACACATGATCACAGGTTTGAGAAGAGCATGTTGAATGTGCACAAGCACATCCTAACTGTAAACTCTGCAATTAAAAATGAATGAGTCAACATAAAACGTCAACAAAATAAAAGTCAACTTTTGTTTTGTAATTAATGACCTTTTGTAATTAAAGTCAACTCTGTCATCTATTCTGTTTGCAATGTCAGTTTTGTAATTAATGACTGAGTACATTGTCAGATGAAGAAGTAAAACAAAAAAAAATCCACCAACCTTCCTTAAAACGCATGCCATCAGAGCCTGTCCTCTTAGCTCGCTCTGATCCAGCAAGATCCACTAAATGCAACTTGGCACATAGATACTCTTCACCTATACATCCATTAGGACTGCTATCGCCAGAGTTGAGCTTATGCATTTGCTCCAATGTGATAGTGAAGATAGCATGGGATCGACTGCAACCAAATCAAGAAGAGATAAAAAAGTCAACTTAGCCACTAGTAAAATCAAGCTAATTAGTGTTCAAGAACAGATTTACCTAGCTAGAATTGCATAGCATGGTCATCCCCAGAAATAAATTAAACATTCAGCAACTCCCAAGGAAAATTAAAGAAGATATTAATAAGAAGCATTCAACAATGTTTTGATAATCCAAGGACTTCATGAACTCCAAGCTGATTAGATTAGTACATATCTATATAGAGATGTATCGATATATAGAGTATTCCTCAGGAACAACTCCCACTAGAATTTCAGGGCTCCATGGCAAGTTCTTAAAATAATAAATAGTGAAATGAACCTACAAAGTTATATTAACAGGCAGTAGATACTAAAACCTCGACCAATTTGAAAAGAAGTTTGCAAAAGGAACAACAATTTGTTATTAAGAGTAGTGATATATGTCTGAAAAACTACTTGAGAAGCAGTATATATCAGGACTTACCAATATCAGGAGAAGTTCAGAAGCATTTGAAGTCCAGCCCCATCAGCCATCCAAGGTTTTGCAGGTGATCCGTTGTTATGAACTGTCTTTCCTCCAGAGGTAATTATGTCAGTCAACCTAGCCTCGACGAAAGTTAGGGGGATAATATAAGAAAACTGCCGTTACAGAACAATTTTAAACATCCTAATTATAACGTTGTGCCAATCTTTTGACAATCAAGGAGACAAGCGAGGTGCAGCTGTCGGGAAAGCAGCTAAGCCACTGCCCTCTATGATCTTCAACTTCATTTTCTTGCAAGTCCAGCTCCCTAAGAAACCTGAATGTAGACATCAAAGATAATGAATACCAAAACTTGGGTTAGTTTCAAATAAATGTCTAAATAAGCAGCTATTACTATCCAAGTAACTAATTGAGCTCCTTTTCTAAAGAACATTGCAGTGGCACTCACCAGTAAATTAGCATGTAAAATAGTAAATAATGTGAGGGCAGGGAACTGTCAAAAGCAGATTATCTACTACTGATAATAATTAAGAGACAGTGTGATCATAACTTGCAAACCCTGGACATTAGACTTTATATATTGACATATTACATGGATGAATGCTGCAACAAATAGGTAAACTCCACCATTGAAGAAACAAGAAGCCAGTCACACATGCACATACACGGAAAAGGAAGGGAGATCATGTAACCTATATTTAACATTCTAGAATTTAACAATTCATTTATCCCAGTGTAGGAGCAGCAATCTAACAAGTTCACAAATTAGCAATTCAAAAAAATACTTCAGCAAAATAGATCAACATTTGTCCCAACACAACATCAATAGCTTTTATTATTTGATCAAGTTATAGCCAATAAACTATCTCAAGACTGTATTTTAAATTACAAATGAACCAATTTAATGGCCACCGTAGCAGATTATTTTTGTCAACTAAAGAAAATGTATACACACCAATACCCAGGAAAGAGCCAAATAAAACATCAAGAAGAAATCAAGAACAGATAACTTCAGAAATCATATGCAAATTAAATAGAAATAAAGAAATATACCTGCAATTGGAAGCAATAGCTGCAAGGCCATACTGCATAATAACACGTACTATTTGGGTACTACAAAGTTGCATCCTGCTCATATAAAATATGCCTGTAGCTATAAGAGATTATTGGAATGGAGGAATTGAGCATAAGGAAAATGGTTGTGTATCTATATCTTTCTAGACAGATATAGAAATGGCAATCAAACATTGAACAAAGAAATAAAAAATCTAAAAGAAAAAAAGAAAAAAGAAAACATTTTGAAATTGATTCGGAACATCAACATTCAGAAATCGATTCAGTAACCCTAAATCAAAAGGTATACATATATCTGGCAATCGATAACAGAAATTGTCAAAGTTTGAAAGGATACGTAAGTAAATAAGCGAGTAAAAAGCTATACCAGATCAGTCGAAGAATTTTACCTCGGATATTGAAACTTAAACTCTGCGTCTGTGAACTGGTTGCTGCGTTTTTTAGTTTCTCTCTCCCTGCAAGACTCAACCTGTGGTAAAGCACAAATCAAACACTAATTTGAAACCCTAACACCATATATAACTACTTAAGTAAAGCAAGAGAAAGAGATAAAGGAGGAGGAGGAGGAGGAGGAGGAGGTCGCTGGCGAGGAGGAGATCTGAGAAGGAAACTTGGAGATAGAAAGGGAAAACGGGAGAGAGAAGGAAAAAAGTGTACGTCTTCTGATTTTAAGTTATTAGTTAAGCGTATTTTTGCTCCGTTTTTTTCTTCATAGACAACGTTTTTAAAAATAAACGTTGTCTAATTAAAACCTAAAAAATGCCTTTTTAAATTGATAATATTTTTGCATATATATCTATAACATTTTTTTTTTTAAAACGTTGTTGGAAAAAATACCACAACATTTTTATAACAAACGTTGTGGTTTAAGCGTTGTCTATTTACTGTTTTGTAGTAGTGTCTCCACTATTCTACGGAACAGGTCCCTTTCTTCAACCTCAATTTCCCACTATTTCATCTTCTGGTAGAAAAAAATCTAGGGTTTCCCAAACCCCTAAAATTCATTTGCTCACAAGTCTAGGATTTTCTGAGAAAAATTTTTGCTCGGATTCTAAAAAATTCTAACAAGATTTTCTATTCAGAACCCCCCGTAAGCCATTAATTATAAAAAACAACAAGATTTTCTCCAACAAGATTTGAAATTTTGTTAAAACACATAAAATAGATTTAGAAGAAGAAGAAGACAGAACCATTCTCTTTTGTCTCTCTCTTGTGGCCGAATCCGTTTCAATGGAGCAGAGAATCGATAACCCACATTATTATCGAACAAAACCTTCGCTAGTTCCCTCATCCAACGTCTAGAACATCAACTGCCAAACCCAACCTCATGAGCCCAAATCAGATCAGATCCAAACCTAAGACAGAGGGATGGGTGGGGCGCAGAGATCAGATCCATGGCTTTATGATAGAGCTCGAGAATCAGAGGGTATTATTAGAATGAGTGGATTTGATAGTGTTGTGGGTTTGAAGGTTGAAGGGAGAATAAGAGTAGAAGAGAGGAAGAAGAAAGGGGCATTTCAGACATTTACTAGGTCTTTTTTTTATTTTTACAATCCTTTCTCACGCGTTTTTGGCGTTTGACATACACACACGGTTAAGTTGGATAGAAAAGATGACGTTTTCACTTCAACTCAAAAAATCAGGAGTTTAAATGTAGTTATACTGACTACAGGTGGTTAAGTGGGAAACCGCCCAAACCCCAGGTGGTCATCTGAACTTAACCATTAAATAAAAGTTCACAAAATGTTTTTTTTTTTAAAAAAAAGAGAGAGAAGAAAGTACTTTATTTTTTATTATTGATAGTAAAAAATGACGTAATATCTTCAAATTTATCAACCAAATTCATTATTATGTTATTACTATTAAAATAACAACTTGTAATTTTTAAGAATAAACATGCAAGAAAAAGATATCATTAATGTTTGTAAATTTTATAAGTGGTACTTTTTTTATGAACACATTAAAATATTTATTCTTTTTCTTTTGGGAGTAATATTATATCAAAATATTACTTATTACATAAAAAAAATTATATAATGCTCATATATATATATATATATATATATATATATATATATATATATATATATATACACATGCATATTGTAGCTCTCGCTTGACATGCGAAACTCGTTGTATGCATGTGTGTATAAGAGCATTATATAATTTTTTTTATGTGATAATAATATTATTTATATTATATATGTAGCGCTACATATTTAGAGCATTCACAACAGTTTCTTTATCTTTATCCCTACTCTGCAGTGTTATTGGGTCATTCTGTAGGATAGGGATTGTGACGCCCCCAAAATAGGTCCATTCCATCCAACCCATTCTGAGTCGCCAAAACACGGTACAGAAACAACTACAACTTTATTATTACAACAGTAGAACTGTGAGTTTAAATACAGATATTGTCATCTAAACAATATCCCCATACAAATAAATCATCATCATAATTATTGATACATTATTTTATAAAAATGGTGAGGTCTACTAAACAACTCTCTCTAGAACCTTCATTCCATACCCCGACTAGTAATCGCTACATTCTCGTCTCCTGAGAAGAAAAATAGAACAAAAAGGAAAAGGGTGAGCTTAACTAGCCCAATAAAGAATATTATGACTAAGATAATATACAACAAAATTATCGTTAGTCTTCAACAGGGAAAAATCTAATAGAATACAATAGACAACAAGTTTTAAATCAATACTCATGAATGAAAATATTAATTCATGAAGAGTTACGTAGAGGATGAAATCTACTAATATCTATGAATTTAACGATCCATCATCAATATTTTTATCCTCAGAACATCAATCAATATATATCCGAAATCATATATTCATCCTTGCACTACAAGGCCAAGGACATTCACCAAATTAGTCATGTTCATCTAAACACTGTTCATCTTTGCACTACGGGCCAAAGATATTCATCGAAAATCATTCATCTTTGCACTACAAAGCAAAGATATTCATCGAAAATCATTCATCTTTTATTTACATGTGACGCCCCCAAAATAGGTATACAACACCCATTCTCGAGTCGCCAAAATACATGGTATGAAAAGCAAACTACAACTTTGACAATACTGATGTAGTGTAGAATACGACAATACAACTGTGAGTTTGAATACAAATATTGTCTTCTGTATAATATACACACCCAAATAAGTCCTCATTAATTATTCATACACTATTTTACGTAAATAGTGAGGATAAATAAAACATCTTCCTAGAACCATCACTCCATACCCCAGACTCGATCCTCGCTATGTTCTCACCTCCCGAGAAGAAAATGGAACAAAAAGGAAAAGGGTGAGCTCAAATTAGCCCAAAAAGAATATTATGACTAAGATAATATACAACAAATTATCGTTAGTCTTCAACAGGGAAAAATCTAATAGAATACAATAGACAACAAGTTTTAGATCAACAAATGCAATGAAATTGACAATCCATTAGAAGAGTCACGTAGAGAATGAATTCTACCGCCTTCTAAGATTTAAAAGTCCATCATCAATATTTCATCCTCAGAATAATAATCAATATACATCTTTAATCATCTTTGCACTACGCATCAAAGATATTCATTTGTATCACCAGGTTGGTCATGTTCATCTCAACACTGCTTCATCTTTGCACTACACAGCCAAAGAGATTCATCGCTTTAATCATTCATCTTTGCACTATGGCCAAAGATATTCATCAAAATATCACCATTAAGGACCGAGGATGATGAAAAATATTTTTAAGAACGAATCTAGTGATATAGAAGGGACAAATATTAGGGATTCGTATAACAGGTTTATCCAAGATCAATAATACTTCATAATAAACGATTTTGAAGTTAGAACTCAAAAATAACGATCAAAACATGGATCCAATCAAAGATAAGTAAATTTAAATAGACATCTTGGACACAAAAAAATTTCATTTTTCTTGAATAGTCTCAGATTTGTGAATAGTCCGATATCGTGAATAAGAACTCCCACACAAAAGATAGAAATTTCACAAAAAACATCTTCACGCTTACATGAATAGAATCTCGTGAATAAGTAACTCATGAATAATAACTCGTGAATAAGAAACTCATGAATAAGTAACCCCATGATGAAAAAGTTCCAAATTTGATAAAAAGTTCAACAAAGATTTTGGCATAATGATATTGAAGAAAATAATATCATTTCATGCGAAAGAAATAACATCCTTACCTCAAAATAACCGTATTTTACATCAATTTCTAAGATATAGTCTTTGTAAACTCGCATAGTATATAAAGAACACTCAAAGTATACTCACAAGAATACGCCGATAATATAGAGAGAGAAAGAGAAAACTTAGTTTACGGTGTGATTTTCAATTCTAACTTAACCTCAATTTATAGGAAAATCTTTAACGCCTTGCAGCGAGACTAAAAATTAAATTAATATTATTTATTAAACACATTTCCTATGCATGCTTACCTACCAATTCAGCCACCACCATCCTCCTTGACTCAAATTAGCATTACACATGTGTTAGAATAAAAGTGGGTCCCACCCATAATTTAATAAAAATTATTTTATTTTCCGAAACTTCAACAATTCATAGAAAATAGCTCGGTTATCAGAAAAATTCAAAACTCGCGATTTTCCATGGGAAATTCTATTCTCTACAACTTTGCAAAAGAAAGTTTTTCCAAATTCCAAACAAAAATTGACCGAAATCCATAAACGGGCGATTTTATAGTCTATAATCAATTTTTGGTCAAGAATTGTGTCCACCGACACACAAAACATATGTTAAACCTTTAATGCCACAAAATACTCTACCTCCTCATATACTCATATATCCCACATTCATTGTAAAAATATCACCGTTAATATATTATTAAAATAATATATTTAAATGAATTATTTTATCGAGAAAAGATAAAATATTAATTTTCAACAATTGTCACATTAAAAATTTCTCCATCTATATCCACATAAAATAAATATTTTCTTTATCATAATAATCAATAATTACTTATTTAAAATAATATTACGTAATCACAAAGATCGACAACCGGTGCCGTTCCAGGAAAGAGGGGGGCTTTCCAATAAGGATTTCTCCTTACTGGCCGATTAGGTGACCAAACCTCTCCTTGACGTAACTTTCTAGACATTGCCAATAATGTTATCTCGATAATATTATTCAAATAATATGAATTATTGATTTGATAATAGAAAATACTGTAAATGACAATTATTGAAACAACAAAGAATACAAAATATCAACGCAAAGAAATTATTGAATCAATAAAATATAATATTGAATAAAGAATTACTGTAACAATTATTGAGTAGTGCCTTCACGTAAGGATCAATAATTCAATAATCATCATGCAATACTGGTGTGCTTCTTTGTGCAACCAGCGTATTCAGATTTTAACCACCGAGTAACCCAACAATGATGTTAATTCAGAACAATTTACGTCGTTATTTATAAAACTCAATCTTTGTCGCTTTTCCTTCATCCAACCGCTTTTTCCGTTATGGGCCCCACCAATGATCTACTGGCCGTCGTCACGAGATTCCCGACAAAAAAGAATATTCCACGACCAAACGAATATTCCCAGAATAATAATGAATATTTTATAACCACTTGCTTATTTTGTAAACTTTGCACATTTCACCCATAACCAAAGAATTATATCAAATTAACCCTTATTAATTTAGAATAATGAATAAAGGAAAATTCAATTTTATTTATAATAAGTTGGGGTCTTACACTACAGGCCAAAGATATTCCATAATATCATCATTTAAGACTGAGGATGATGAAAAATATCTTTTTTTTAAAAAAGAATCCATTGAAACAAAATGACAAGGATTGAGGATTAAGGATTAAATACTTTTGTTTTTATCCACGTCCAAAAATATCTCAAAATAATCATAGTGGTGTAAAATTCAAGAATGATCAAAACATGGATACAATCAAAGCTAGTATCCACAATAGATATTTTGACTTAAAAAGAAAAATTTTCATTTTTCAGATGAATAAGTAAATGATTCGTGAATAAGATCAGTATCGTGAATAGTCTTGAAGTATCGTGAATAAGTAACTCAAACACCAAAAGTTCCAAATTTGATAAAAACTTTAGATCAATATTTTAGCATAATGATATTGAAGAAATAATATCATTACGAAAAAAATAATATCCCTTACCTCGGAAAGACAAGATTTTACTCGGAATCTTCGGATATAAAGGCTATAACTTGAACTTTCACCGAGTATAGCAATACTCAAAGTATACTCAAAATACTCACAAGAATACGATCGACAATATAGAGAGAAAAAACTTGATTTAAAAAGTGATTTTCAATTCTAACCCAAGCACCTATTTATAGGAAATTGCTTAGAACACCAAAGTAAAAAATTTAATATAATAATAATATATATAATCAAAATTCTCTACGCACACAAATCTGGTCCAAAATTCAGCCACACAAGTTAAATGACTTTCAAAAATGAAAAAAATGTTTTTGTAATTAAAAATATTTTAAACTTCCAAAAATTAATTATTTCGAAACTTCAATAATTCATAATAAATAGCCCTTTTGCCAGAAAATTTGAATCTCGCGTGTTTTTATAGGAAATTCAATTCTCTACAACTTTGCAGAAGAAAGTTTTTCCAAATTCCAAACAGAAATTGGCCGAAATCCACAAACGGATGATTTTACATGCTATAATCAAATTTCAGTCAAGAAATGTGGTCCACCGACATGTTTAACATGTTTTAAATATTTATTGCAACAAAAATACTCTTCCTCCTCGTATACTCATATATCCCACATTCGTTGTAAAAATATTACCATTATTATATTATTAAAATATAATAATATATATTTAAATGAAATATTTTATCAGAAAAAGATAAAATTTTAATTTTCAACAATTGTCACATTAAAAATTTTCTCTATCTATATCCACATAAAATTATTATTTTCCTCATCATATAAATCAATAATTAATTATTCACAAATAATATTACAGAATCACAAGATCTTTGTGGTGAGTGCCGTTCTGGAAAGAGGGCTTTCCAATAAGGATCTCTCCTTACTTGGCGGCATGATTAGGTGACCAAACCTCTCCTTGAATGAACTTTCTAGACATTGCCAATAATGTTATCCAATAATATTATTCAGATAATATGAATTATTAACTCATAATAATAGAAAATCTTGTGTAATGACAATTATTGAAACAACGAAGAATATAAAATATCAATGCAAAGAATTATTGAATCAATAAAATAAAATCTTTGAATAATAATTATCGTAACCATTATTGAGTAGTGCCTTCACGTAAAGAGTCAATAATTGGTGCAATACTGCGCAATATCTTCTTGCTGACAACGCGTATTAGTGTGTTTTAACCACTGGGTATTCCAACAAGATAATGGTAATAAGCTGCGTCGTTATTTATAAAAACTTATTCTTGTCGTTTTTTTCCTCCAATCGCTTTTTCGTTATAGGGCCCACACATTATCATACTACCATTCGCATTTAATATTCCCAAACGATCATTTAATATTCCACGCGACCAAACGAATATTCCCAAACAATAATGAATATTATATCACCACTTGCTTATTTAAAATATTTGCGCATTTTACCCATAACTAACCACAAATCCACCCTTACTATTTCAAAATAATAAATAAAGGAAATTCCTTTTTATTTATAAAAAAATTCGGGGTCTTACAGGGATTCAATTTTTTCACTATGTACCCAACAGGTTCCTTATATTGTTTCCTTAAATTTTAAATTTTGAAATATAAAATTAAAATTTAAAAGTTCCAACAGCCAAATCATGTTTTGAACGTTGTAACTATTTTTTATTTAAAAGTAATTGTTGTTTGAATTTAAAATTTGCAATTATTTTAATTTAAAAATAGATATTGCTAGAAATCAAAATGTGCAACGATCATTATGTGTTTATGAGAACTTTATTTTAATTATAAAATAATAAAATTTATAATTATTAGTAATATTTTTTACAAAAATGATCAAAATCAAAATTTGACTGATTTTTAATTTTTTTATAGTTCTCTTTCTTCTTTAAATCCTTTGTTTAAAAAATAAAAATGAGTGAATTTGATTGGCATACCCAAATCAGCAATTAAGTGAGATAAGATCATTTAACCAACGTAAAATTGCAATAAATAGGGTGTGAAATGTCATTTTACATAAATAGGGAACACTCTTTTGATTCCCTCATCCTGAGGAGTCAAATCATATATAGGAATTAAAATAGAGAATTATATAAGGATAAAAAAACTGTTGGATATTGATTTATTGATATATTTTTTAAATGTGGGAATAGAGAATCTATTGGGGAAGTGTTGTGAATGCTTTAATAGATAAATTGTAGTGTTCAATTCGTGGCTGGCTATTAATTTAAGTCAAAATAGTGCTTTTTTAGATGCTTATGACAGCCCTGGTCTGCCATTCTCTCTCTCTATCCAAACCAACTTATTTTAGTTTGTTTTCTTTACATAGTCAACAGTGTTGTCTATAGAATTCAATAGACAACCATTTAAAGAATTCTATCCATATACACCCTAATGATGCGTACCATAATCTTTTTTTAAACATTCCGTTTGTTAAACTTGAGAATGAACAATATAAAATGAGTTAGTTATTAGTATATATATATATATATATATATATATAAGAAATTGATATTTTCACATAATTTTTTGATATTTTTATATAAAAGTCATCGTTATAAATCTTTTAACGACGATTTTTATCATCGTTATACATCTATCACAATACTTTTTAAGTACAAATATTAATTTTATATATATATATATATATATGAGAAAATGTTATATAAGTCTCATCTTCTTAGTTCTTAATATCTTAAGTTTGTGGTTTGAACCAGAACACACATCTTCTCTCTTAATCTTTGATTGACACTTGACAGTGATAACAGAAGCATAGACCATCATATGTGCTATGAACTCTTGTTAATTAATACTCCCTCTATTCCTGTATATAAGTTGTTTTAAATTTTTTTTATATTCTTAATTATTTGTTGTTTATGATTATCTAAGAAAATTGATTATTATTTTTTTCAGGAGAATTGATTATTATTTTTTCCAAATTACCCCTTATTACTCCACCTAATCTTTTGATTCATATTTATGAGATAAGTGAGGTGAAGGGTATTATAGACATTAATCTTATAGTTTAGACGCGACAAAGATGGCCCAGGGCCGTGGTAGAAGCTTTGGAACCGTGATTTTTAGCCCATAAAATCTGGCCGTTTTTATTTCGGTCATGACCGTGATTTTTTTTTTTTTAAACAAAATGTTGCTACTTGTGGATTACGAGGCTTGAACACAAGACTTGTAAGTAAATAGATAAGAGTTCAAACCAACCGAGCTTTACAACAAGTATTTATTTTAATGCAATCTTCAATATAAAAATATATTTTAATTATTATAGTTGTAGTAAATAATAATTGTAGTTTGAAATTTCTTACTTGATGTGGTATTGATAATGAGATATTGGGTAATGCCTAAAATCATGTCATGCAAATCTTACGAAAATCAATTTAAATATTCAAATTGCTAAAATCTTGGCATCTCTAAGTTCCAACCGTAAAATCTTGGAAATTAATTAGATATCTCTTGGAACAATATTTGTGGAGTCATGAATGCATTTTTAAAGTTAAATAAATTATATTAATTTTAAAGTATAATTTTAAAAAATCAAATTTGATTATATACTTTGAAAGTAATTTATAATACTATTAAAATTTTAATTGATTGAGATATGTAGTTAATGTAGGTAATTAGAATTATTATTTATTATAAATTATTTTATTACTTTTAATATTTATTATTATTACTATTTTTGGTGTAGCAAAATTTTGAAAAAAAAAATAGGGGAAGAAGCATGCATAACATTGACCAACCTTTAACATTTTAACCCACCAAATTTAATTGCCTTTTGACTTGGCCCATGCTTTGTTTGGCTTTGGCTTGACGCAGCCACCACTTTGTTTGCCACCTCTACTATAGTTAATGCTTTTCAATTATTTCCTTAATTCTTGTGTACATGTTTAAAACGACCTATATTAATGAACGGATGGAGTAATAAACAATTTCTATCTTTCGTCCATTAATATAAGTCGTTTTAGAGTTAAAAAAATACCTTGCATACCCTCTTTAACGATGGACCAGACGACGATTTGGTCCATCACTATATGTTGTTCGTCACTAAAAGTTAAGACAACAGTTCTCTAATATAGTGACGGACCGAACCGTCGCCCAATCCGTCGCTAAAATGAGTGAGCATGGTATGTAAAATAAATAGATAAACCTTTAGAATGACATATATATATATATATATATATATATATATATATATATATATATATGGAGCCTCTTCCATAAATAACTTCTTTATAGTCTTTATCTGACACCCCTTTTTGTCTTTGTTGATAAAATGAATTGATGGTTTGAGATTAGCTTTTATATTTGATAAAAGTTTCAAGCAAAGTTGTTGTGCTTTAATTATTCACTGTCTCTAACTTTCTATTTTAATAAGTGAATATTAACTTGTCAAGATAGTTATAAAAAGTGAATATTTATTATTAAAATAATCAGTACGTCTGATGCATCGATACTTTGGTACATTTTTTTTAATTTTTTTATTTCTCCCACTTGCAAGCTCATACTACCGGCATTAAAATAATAAAGTAATCCAAAAGTGAGTGCAAATTGATACTACCGGTACATTTTTTTTTCTTTTATTTTTTATTTTTCCGGTGATGCAGAGGCTCATCATACTACCGCATTAAAATAATAAAGTATCCCCATTCAGACAGTCGATCTGAGCTCCCACCAAGTGATGTCTTCTCGCCACTTAACATAAAGGTGGCGAATGGAACCTTCTGTTCTTCTGTACATCCCAAGACATCGAATATCTTGGTAATTTGCTTGACCCATGTTTCGCCATGATCGGATCTGCTTTTCCTTAAATTCGTGGTCCCAACTCTTTGAATCTGCTTTGTGTGACAACCCGTGAATTGCTATCATTTCCTCCTATGTTTTGAACACGAGTCTCCTCGTTCGATTTTTGTACGTGAATCGTAAAAAGCTTCTAAATATCCCTCGTTCATCATCTGCTTCGGTGTTGTTGTTCACGGGAGGAACATTGCCACTGTTGCGACGCTCTCCTCGTTGGTGAGTCTGAGCGTCTCCACGGTCTCATTTCCATTGTTAATATTCTCAATCGACATTCTCAAATCATCATCGTAATAAAACAAGGGTTAATTAAGGAAATCAATATATCACATAATATCCCTATATCTTGACCAACTATCAAATAAGCTTAGGTAGGACACACTTTAGCGAAGGATTTACTCGCCTCTCCCCTCCTAGTTCTATTCCCCGATCTCCGCTGAGAGATCATATCCCTAAGCTCGATACCAACCGTGACACCCCCAAAATAGGTCTACATCCCCATTCTCGAGTTGTCAATACACTGTGCGAAAACAACTACAACTTTATTATTACAATAAGTAAAGCTGTGAGTTTAAATACGAGATATTGCCATCTGCAGAAATATCCACATACAAATAAATTCTCATCATAATTATTGATACATTATTTTACAACAATGGTGAGGACTACTAAACAACTCTCCCTAGAACTTTCATTCCATACCCCGACTAAATCTTGCTATATTCTCGCCTCCCGAGAAGAAAAAAATGGAACAAAAAGGAAAAGGGTGAGCTCGACTAAATTTCAAAAAGAATATTATGACTAAGATAATATACAACAAAATTATCGTTAGTCTTCAACAGGAAAAATATAATAGAATACAATACAATGACAATAAGTTTTAAATCAATATTACATGCAATGAAAATAATAATTCATTAGAAGAGTTAAGTAGAATGCAAACTACTATCTTCTATGTATGAATTTTAAAGTTCATCGCCTATTTTATCCTGTAACATCAATCAATATATATCTGGGATCAAATATTCATCCTTGCACTACAGAGGCCAAGGACATTCACCACTTAGTCATGTTCATCTAAACACTGCTCATCTTTACACTACGGGCCAAAGATATTCATCGAAATCATTCATCTTTGCACTATCGGCCAAAGATATTCATCATAAATCATTCATCTTTTGCACTACTGAGCCAAAGATATTCAATAATATCATCATTTAAGACCGAGGATGATGAAAAATATTTTTTTAAAAAGAAACGAATCCGATGAATCAAAATGACAAGGATTAAGGATTAAGGATTCGTACTTTGTTTTATCCATGTCTAAAAATACCTCAAAAATAATCATAGTGGCGTAAAATTCAAGAATGATCAAAACATGGGATACAATCAAAGCTAGTATCCACAATAGATATTTTGACTGAAAAGAAAAATTTTTATTTTTCGATGAATAATCTTGCCGATTCGTGAATAAGGTCAGAGTATCGTGAATAAAGGCAGTATCGTGAATAGTAACCGACACCAAAAGTTTCAAATTTGATAAAAACTTGGACCAATATTTCAAAGATAATGATATTGAAGAAATAATATCATTACTGAAAAAAATATATCCCTTACCTCGAAAGATCGATTTAACCTGAATCTTCGGATATAGACTATATCTTGAACTTTCACCGTATAGCAATACTCAAAGTATACTCAAAATACTCACAAGAATACGCCGATAATATAGAGAGAAAAACTTGAGTTACGGTGTGATTTTCAATTCTAACCCAAGCACCTATTTATAGGAAATTCTTTAGAACACCAAAGCAGAAAAATTTAATAAAATATTAATATTTATAAAAATATTATACGTATTCTTTGAAATCTGAATTTCAGCAATTCACACATGCCAACCTTCTAGAAGAAAATAAAAAAAAACGTTTTCTAATTTAAAATAATTTAAACTTCCAAAATTAATTATTTGAGCTTGAACTTCAATAATTCACAATAAATATCCCTTTTATCAGAAAATTCGAATCTCATGAGTTTTATAGGAAATCCAATTCTCTACAACTTTGCGTAAGAAAGTTTTTCTAAATTCCCAACGAAATTGACCAAATCCATAAGCGGGTGATTTTAGAGGCTATAATCAAATTTCAAATCGATAAATGGGGTCCACCGACATGTTTAACATGTTTTAAACATTTATTGCAACAAAAATACTCTTCCTCCTCAGATACTCATATATCCCACATTCGTTGTAAAAATATCACCATTATTATATTATTAAAATATAATAATATATATTTAAATGAATTATTTTATCGTAAAAAGATAAAATTTCAATTTTCAACAATTGTCACATTAAAATTTTCTCCATCTATATCCACATAAAATCAATATTTTCCTCATCATATGAATCAATAATTAATTATTCACAAATAATATTATAGAATCACAATATTGACAACCAGCGGCTCTTCAGAGAAGGGGGCTTTCCAATAAGAATTTCTCCTTACGGCATGCAATTAGGTGACCAAACCTCTCCTTAGATGTAACTTTCTAGACATTGCCAATAATGTTATCTAATAATATTATTCGGATAATATGAATTATTGTTTCGACAATGAAAATACCTTTGTGTGATGTGATTATTAAAACAACGAAGATATAAAATATCAACGCAAAGAATTATTGAATCAATAAAATAAAACATTTGAGAATAATAATTATCAGAACCATTATTGAGTAGTGCCTTCTTACGTAAGAGTCAATAATTGGTGCAATACTGCATCTTCTGCTTTCAACAACGCGTATTCATCGTGTTTTAACCAACGGGTATTCCAACAATTAGTAAATCTGGTAACAACTACGCCGTTATTTTTAAACAACTTATATTTGTCATTTTCTTCCTCCCATCGCTTTTTCGTTGTGGGGCCCACACATGGCTGCGCCGTCGTACGAATATTCCCCGACAGTACGAATATTCCACGACCAAACGAATATTCCCCGACAACAATGAATATTTTATAACCACTGCTTATTTTGAAATATTTGCGTATTTTACCCAGAATTATCCACATTAATCACATCAACCCTTACTATTTCAAAATAATAATTAGAGGAAATTAAATTTCATTTATTAATTATTTGGGATCTTACATTGGTTGTAAATGGCCCGAGGCTCATAACAACTATCGTGGTCATTTCTTTTCGTCGAGGTCTCGGTGAATTTTCCAACGTGTAATTTTCCTATACCGGACCATGTAATCATCTATTGGGACATAATCAAGAATTTCGGTTTGTTGTCCTTGAGATGATCCATGTATGCCTCCCACATCGAAATATATTCCCTCTCAAGGCCATACGATCCTCGACATCAATAAATTTAAACTTTTTCTCCTTCCTAAGGTCACCGTGGTTTTGGTTTGATGATGGTATGCCTTGCATGAACCCGAATCTCATCACACGATCCGGTATCTGAAATTCCACAATATCAAAGTGGATCGAGGGACCCCACCGCATCCCAATAATCGCCTTCAAAATTAAATCCACCGATATCATCATCCCACATTATGTAAGTAGCCGCCAAACCACATCCCACATGACTTAATATCTAACTCCCCTCGGTAAAATGACAAATGGTGATGGGGATTCTCACGCCTACCGTGGTAATGTGGGCTCCAAAATAGGACCATCTTAAAGCCCTAGGTAACCATAAGGATGATTGTGGCCAAGGGTTTGGCTTTCCAATACTTACACGCTTCATAAGCCCAAATTTGTAACAATGTAACACAACCATTAATGTATTTAACTCCTTTCCTAGAGTGGCAGATATAAAGATCTCAGTACAAATATGCTAACATTGTCGCTTCCCCAAGAGTAAGTTACACAATCTTCAATATTGACAATAAAAGACATATATCGTGGGTGCACTATTTCTATTCTATTAGGGAATAATATTGCCCCACACAACCACAATATGTATGCCTTTGTGTGTTGCCCTCTGACATCTTTACTTGCATTCTCGGGACAATTATTAAAATGTTAGTGCAACCACACTAATGAAATTGCCTTTGCGTTTTTTGAACTAAAATATTCATCGACTAATTTATCTCCAAAACAATCCCTAAAATAATTCAAATTGGTGATGTTAAGGGGACCCGTTAAGGGGCTTTCCCACCACCGTAGAATCCAAAAAATAAAGTGAACATCCTCTAACGTGATTGTTATTTCGCCACGCTTTAAATGAAAAGTATTGGTCTCCGTGCCATCTCTCGACTAAAGGCATATATCGGACGAAGATCGGTTTGGTGTACAACACCTTGATAACTAAATACTCCAAATCCACATTTATCTAAAAGGATTTTTTGTTCTTTTGTCAAAGCCCATTGATTATATTTTTGATCGAGATATTGATTTGAGCTTAGTTTTCCCTATCTCTCCCATGATATATAAATATCCGATACATGATCTTGTTGATCATGCGAACACTTGGATCAATTGGCCCATATTCCCAACTATCCATCTTTTACCTAAAAAATACATCAATTCCATATTAGTATTAAGATGCATGACAAAATCAAGTTGAAAGTAACATCTTTGCAAAATGACAAGAATAATAATAACATGCATGTATATAATGTAATAATATTAACATGCATTAAAAACTAGTAAAAACAAAACTATTAAAAACAAAAACAATAAGAAGAAAATAAATTAAAACAATAAGTGAACAATTGAAAGTACCTTCGGAATAAAATAAAAACAATAAATGAAACATAATAATAAAATTAATACTTATCAATAAATATGCTATATCTTTGCAAAAGTATTTTTTTTTCCAGTAAGAATAATTTAAGCAGAACAGCTTTTTTAATTTTTTATCTTCTTTTCTCCATTGTATAATGATGACTCAAAGAAATTAAAATTAAAAAAATAAAATAAATATATATATATATATCCAAAGAATTAAGATAGACTTCATCCAGAACTACAAAATTAAAATAAATTATTTTAGGACACGGTAAATTAGACAAATTTCGGTGACCGACACCGTCTCTAAAAAAAAAATAATTTTTGTATGCCAAATTTGTTCATTTATTAAAATGATTCGAAATCGCGACCTCAAGCACCAATCACTCAATCATATGACCACCCGAAAGCACACACTACCTAGGCGCTTAATTTCTACCAAGGATATATCTTTATAGTAAAACTTCACCATCCCCCAAAATCTATTAATTGGTTTTTTTAAAATAGAAATAAGTTAATATCTATATTTATTATTATCCCCTCTAGTATTTTTTCTTATTTTTGTAAAAATATGTCCAATTAGTCTAATTAATATATTAAAATAAATATCATTCTTTAATAAAATATAAAGTGATCATTATAAATTTTGCATTATTTTGTTGTTATTATACGAAAATAATAACAACAACAGACAACAGTAATAACATGCATGCATAATATGCAGTGATAACATGCATTAATGACAACAAAAACAAATACATGCATGGTATTATATCCCTTTAATTCAATAATAAGATGCGTTGATAAAAAAATAACACCAATGAAACTATTAAAAAGCGAACAAATAACAATAAATAAAATTTACTTGTTGAAGTTTTTGCTCCTCTCTTAAAAATACTCCTCTCTCTACTCTCTCTGTTATTTTTATTTTATCTAGCTTGGCAAGTGAACTTTAGTTTGAACAACATATATTTCTCAATAGACGCTTTAAATAAAATGCGATAAAAGTCAAATACATGAATTATTTTAGGACCAAATTCAAACATTAATCTCAAGTTATGGGTCACAACTTTTTATATTATCGAGCTTGCGGTGTTTCTTTTCCGAGGCGATGTGGCGGAAAAAGTAGTCAAACATGACAGAAAAAAGTTTTTGTTGCTTTTTCTTTACAGTAGATAGAGCTTCACTGGTTTTACCCTTTTGTTGTTTTGTTTCTTTTATTATATTATTAATAAAACTCTGCTTAAGCCAGGTAGAGGCTATACCTAACTTATATGAAAAAAAATTATATTATTAATAAAACCGTTTGGTAAATGCAAAGCTATAACGACTTCTAAATGAAATTTTTTCACTTAAATGCAGACTCGAACCCATGACCTCAAGCACCAATCCCTCGTCAAATAACCACCCGAGCACCACGGGCCTAGCTGTTTTAATTTACCTTGAATTTGTATATATCTTAAAACAGTTCATTTCCCCCCAAATTAAATTTCTCAATATTTTATTATTATTATTATTATTATTATATTATTACGAATTGAGTATAAAGCCGTTCCATATTGTACCGGCTTATGTACTTTTTTATTATTTTATTACCATTATTATTATTATAAAAGTTGTATCAACCGGTCTTTTTACCTTTAAATATTGTCCTGAGAAAATTTTATTTTCTCAAGTTATCTTCTTATCCTTCCATAGAATTTGTTCTCTCCGATATTATTTTCTCTTTTCACCTCTACTCATAATTTTTTCATCTTGTTACCCACTTTCACTTGGAAAATCAAGTTGAAGTTACGATCGAGCAAAATTCATCACTATTATTCACAAGTAAGTTTTTCAAAATGTCATATAATACATCCGAATTTGTCGTTGAAGTTGAAAGTAATAAATCGATATTGTTCGTCGTTGGTCAATTATTTTGTATGCGTTGGAAGAGGTTGAATATTTTTATAGATCATATGCTTTCAAAAAATGGATTTGAGATTAGAATTGCAACTAGTCATAAAACATGCTAATCTGAATGATATCGGATCTAGGCGGTATGTATGTAAGAAAAGCCTAAGACACCAATTGTTGGCAAGAGTTTACACGATGATGAAGATAGTAGTAATAAAATAACTAGACAGAGAGACTCGATAGATCCGAACAATGTGCAAAGCTAGAATATATGTTGTCCACAAAGAAAGAAGACAATTGGCGTATTTCTATCTTTGTTGAATTAGAACACAATCATCACTTAGTGACCCCCACCAAAGTAGATTTGATCGAGACTCACAGAAATATTACTCATGTTGCAAGAAATTTAATTGACACTTTAAATAAGTCCGGTATTGGTCCTAGTAAGATGATGAATGTTTTGAGCACAATGGGAGGTGGTTTGTAAAATGTTCCTTTCTCTACTGCTAATGTTGAAAATGTGGTGCGAGATTTAAGGCGTGATTCTGCAGATGAAAATGATGCACAAGCTGCTGTCAATCATTGGAACAAACTTGCATCCTGGAAGTGCCAAGCAATTTTTTTCGAGGTGAAACCCGTGAAAACAACCGCGATAGCTTGTATTTTGTGGGTTGGCCTTGCGATCAAGGTTTATGTATCAACTTTTTCGGAGCGTTGTGACATTTGATAGTACATCTGGGACAAATAAGTATGGCATGCCGTTTGTTCCATTCTTAAAATCAACCACCATTATCGATCTATATTGTTTGGATTTGCCTTTATTACGAGGCGAAGACAGAGGACACTTTCGTTTGGGTTTTACTGATACGGGCTTGAAGCCATGGATCAAAACACCTACAACCATCATCACCGATCAAGACAGAGCCATGAGTAATGCTATTGCTACTACTGATCTCCAACTAGTCATCATTTATTGTGTTCTTGGCATATTAGCAATAAATTTCTGAAAAATTGCATCATGTTTATTATGAGCACCCATCGTTCAAAAATGATTTTAACAATTGTGTGTATATAACTCATTGTCCATCGAGGAATTTGAAAGAAGCGTTGGCATATTCGATAAGTTCCTATGAATTGTATACTTAATGAATGGCTTGGAAGTTTGTATGATGTCTGGCAGAAATGGATTCCAAAGTATACAAAGAGATATTTTGCCGCGGAATGACTACCACCGGAAGAAGCGAGAGCATGAATGCCTTTTTTTTGATGAGTATGTTAATGCATCAACAGGTATGCTATGTTTTGTCTTCTTGAGTCAAAAGTGTAGAAAAGACAGGTTTATCGGGGAGAGGAAGGTCGATACATAACAAAACATCGTAAAAGGATTATGGTACTTTCGGTTCATCTTTAGAAGTTCATCTTTGCCGCAAGTGTACATAAAAGAGATGTTTAGACGTTTCCAACGTCAATTCGTCGATTCCATGAAATACAATGTTCATAAACTTAGTGAGATGTGTGTCATCGATACTAAGGTTTATGCACGATGTATAATCTGAATCTGTTGAAAGTGGTGGAAGATATAAAGCGATTGTCAACAATCGACAACCGGGATAAAGTAACATGTAATCGCGAAATGTTTTCTCACTTTGGTGAATTATCGCGAGCACATCTTGAGATATTTCACAAAGAAAGAGTATTTCACAAATACCGTAAGCGTGATCCCTTCATCGGTGGACAAGAGACGCGAACAAAAGCAATGGTGAAGACTTACTCTTTAACTCCACATCTGCGACTTGAACAAAATCAAGCAATGCGTTATAATCATTTGATGGGTGATTACCGGGAGTTAGCGAGCAAAGCGGCTTGCTTCGATCCGAGGTTACAAAACCGTTTTAAACCCGAATGCACGAGGAAAAGAGTTGGTTGACCAATTGATCCGGATGAGAATATTCTTGAATCGGCGGATGGCGACATTGATTGCAGACGATTGGAGATCCAAATCATGATATGTGATACGATAATGACGATGAAGATCACGAGAGGTGGAAGAAGAAGAAGAGTTTTGCCACCTAATATTTCTCAAACAAAGGGCCGCAAAAAACAATCTAGATTCAAGAGTGCACTCGAGAAAATCATTCCTTCTAAGACTCATCGAAAATGTGCAATTTGTGGCTTTGAAACCGACCACGATAAAAGCGAAATCACTATCGAGTCTTTAGGGATTCTGAGCCAAAAAAAATAGGCGTCGGTTGTATTAATCATTCTATGTTTTTTTTTATGAAAATGAACATGTAATATGTCTTATTCCTCTTAATGTTATGCAATCTACTAGTATTGGTATAATCATACTTCTAATATTGATAATCACATTATTATTATTATAATAATTCTTCACCGCTTTTATAAATTAAAGAATCACATTATTATTATACTTCACTAGTTTTATTAATAATAAAATCATTTCTTAATAATAAAATTATTGCTTAATATATAAAATCATTACTAATAATCATTCTTGTAAATATAGATATTAACTTATTTACAAATATCAAACCCCGTATGTATTATATAGACTTATTAATAATAATAAATCGTAATATAATAATAATGCTTGAAATATAGATTTTGGGGGATGGTGAAGTTTTAATATAAACACATATCCTTGGCTAAAATTAACATTTGGCTTTTGCTTTCCAATCATTATGGCGTGTGTTTGGAGTTTGAGGTTGCGAGTTCAAATTACATTTAGCGACAAGTTGCTTGAATAAAATAATTTTTTTATTTTTTTTAATACCGGTAGTAACAAAATTTAAGTCTTAAGTAGATTTTTTTTCAATTTTTAATACAAGTAGTATGAGCTTTATATTAAAAGGAAAAATATAAAAAATGTACCAGTAAATCTATTTATTTTAATTATTATTATTATTATTATATTAAACAAATATTACAACAAATATTATATATACTGGGGTTTACATATTTAATGTAAATATTAATAATATATTTATGGGGTTTGATATGATTATTAAAATGATTTTATATATATCATATTTTTATATTATTTTATACATTTGATACATTTTTTATATATTTTATATTTTACAATTTTGATATATTTTGATAATAATTGATACATTTTTGATAATTGATATATTTTGATACATTTCATATATTTTTGATACATTTGATATATTTTTTTATATTTTTGATACATTTGATATAATTGATACAAAAATATCAAAAATGTATCAAATGTATCAATTATATATCAAAATATATCAAATGTATCAAAATATATCAATTATCAAAATATATCAAATGTATCAAATATATCAAAATGTATCAAAATTGTATCAAATGTATCAAAATATATCAAAATGTATTAAATGTATCAAATATATCAAAAATATATCAAATGTATCAAAATGTATCAAATGTATCAAAATATATCAAAAATATATCAAAATGTATCAAATGTATCAAAAATATATCAAAATGTATTAAATGTATCAAATATATCAAAAATATATCAAATGTATCAAAATATATCAAATATATTAAAATATATCAAATGTATCAAATATATCAAAATGTATCAAATGTATCAAATATATCAAAAATATATCAAATATATCAAAATGTATCAAATGTATCAAAATATATCAAATGTATCAAATATATCAAAATGTATCAAAATATATCAATTATCAAAATATATCAAAATGTATCAAATGTATCAAAATATATATCAATTATCAAAAATTTATCAAATGTATCAAATATATCAAAAATATATCAAATATATCAAAATTGTATCAAATGTATCAAAAATATATCAAATGTATCAAATATATCAAAATATATCAAATGTATCAAAAATATATCAATTATCAAAATGTATCAAAATATATTAAATGTATCAAATTTATCAAAAATATATCAAATGTATCAAAATGTATCAAATGTATCAAAATGTATCAAATATATCAAAAATATATCAAATGTATCAAAATATATCAAAATATATCAAATGTATCAAATATATCAAAAATATATCAAATGTATCAAATATATCAAAAATATATCAAGTATATCAAAAATATATCAAATGTATCAAAATTGTATCAAATGTATCAAAATATATCAAATGTATCAAATATATCAAAATATATCAAATATATCAAAAATATATCAATTATCAAAATGTATCAAAATATATATCAAAATGTATCAAATGTATCAAAATATATATCAATTATCAAAATTTATCAAATATATCAAATATATCAAAATATATCAAATGTATCAAATGTATCAAAAATATATCAAAAATGTATCAAATGTATCAAATATATCAAAAATATATCAAATGTATCAAAATGTATCAAATGTATCAAAAATATATCAATTATCAAAATGTATCAAAAATATATCAAAAATGTATCAAATGTATCAAAAATATATCAAAATGTATTAAATGTATCAAATATATCAAAAATATATCAAATGTATCAAAAATATATCAAATGTATCAAAAATGTATCAAATGTATAAAATATATAAAAATGTATCAAATGTATAAAATCATTTCTTAATAATAAAATCATTGCTAATATATAAAATCATTACTAATAATCATTCTTAATAAATATAGATATTAACTTATTTCTAAATATCAAACCCCATATGTATTATATAGACTTATTAATAATATTTGTTTAAGAATATAATAATAATGCAAGAATATAGATTTGGGGGATGGTGAAGTTTTAATATAAAGACATATCCTCGGGCCGAAATTAAATTTAGGTCCAAGTGGTGCTTTCGGGTGGTCATATAGCGTGTGTTTGGAGTTTGAGGTTGCGAGTTTGAGTGCATTTAGCGTGAAGTTGCTTGAATAAAATAATTTTTTTTAACGGTAAATTTACCGTACATTTTTTTTTTTTTTTTAATGTAGTAAGAAATTTGTCTTGTTGGTATTTTTTTTTTTTTTTTACGACCGGAAAGAGCTTGTATTTTTATAATTTTTTATTTGCTATTTTATAAAAATAAAGAATATAAAATATTTTATAACAAATAAAGAATATAAAATATTTGCTATTTTTATTTGCTATTTGTTATAAAAATATTTTTATAACAAATAAAGAATATAAAATATTTTATAACAAATAAATAATATAAAATATTTGCTATTTTTATTTGCTATTTGTTATAAAATATTTTATAACAAATAAAGAATATAAAATATTTTTATAAAATAGCAAATAAAAATTATAAAAATATATTTTATAAAATAGGATATTATTTTTTATTTGAATTATAATTCTTTATTTGTTATTAAATGAAAGAGTTATAAAAAATAACAAATATTTTATTTGGAATAGCAAATAAAGAACTTGAGAGCTTGTGCAAGCCGTAAGAGGTTGTGTCGGTTTGGATTTGTTTTTTTTTTTTTTTTTACATAAGTAGAGCTTGTCCTTATTGGAATTTTTTTATTTTTATTTTTTTCAGTCGTAAGAGCTTGTAGCGGTGGGGAGTATTTTTTAAAAAGGCACACGGCCAGATCTGAAGTTGTCTTACGATCGAGCATTATTTAATATTAAAAATTCATTTTATATCAATAAACTGACAACATATTGACTATGGTGGGGTCCTCATATTAAAATAAAAACAGTCCTACAAGTTATGCCAAACTTAGGATATTTATGTTTTATCTCAAATTTCCCGATAAGTTTATCAACGGTACAAAAGAGGTGTTGCACGAAAGACTACAACAATCGATTCTTTATGGAAGAACTCCATATATATATATATATTATAACTTTTAAACTAACTCATGAACTAGTAAAATAAAAATATGAATAAAAAAATAAGTTGTGGTGAGTTAAATTTAAACAAAAAGATTTGAAACAGTGAAAGTTGAGATCTTTCTTGATAGAGCACAAAATCTTGTTAAAAGCAAAACAACAAAGACGATGATGATTAATTCATGTGCCTGTTAATTTCTCTTCTCCGTTTGTGTATTACTAGCATGCACCCTAGCCCCTCCTCTTCTCCCACTCCCACCCCTCCCCCCCCCAGCCCCTGCCAGAGAGCGTTGAAACAAAACCAATACATTTGGGTCCCACCCATCTGAGAAAAAGCTTTTTCGATCAGTCTGCTTATAGGGAGTAATTCATAAAGTCTTTCTTTACATCGAGTATTGACATGAAATTAAAATGGGACAAGGCCGAGAGAGAAAATTGGAAGATTTGTGTAAATTAAGTAGTGAGTAGTAATATTTACTCTTATTAACATACTCCTTGGTTGAAGCCTGAAGGTTCACCAATATTTACTCCTACTCCCACGTGTTTAGTTTTAAATAGTAATAGTTGTAGTAGTATTTTTCCTTTGAAAAATGAACATAATATTTTTGTGAGAAAATTACTCCCTCCGTTCTTAAAATATTGTCTTTTAAGATTTTGACACATGAATTAAAGAAGCGTCATTTACTAAATACTCCCTCCATTCCTATATGTAGGTTGTTTTAGATTTTTTTTTATATTCCTAATTATTTGTCGTTTGTGGTTATCTAGGAGAATTGATTACTATTTTTCCTAAATTGGCCTTTATTACTCCACCTAATCTTTTGATCTATATTTATTAGATAAGTGAGGTGAATGGTATTATAGACAATTGATACTATAGTTAATGCTTTTCAACCATTTCCTTAATTAACATCTTGCGTGTTGAGAATAAAATTTTTTCTTATTTTTGGCAACGCAGGAGTAACTTAGGACACCCGTTATTTAATTAATTTATTGGGTCCTCCATTATTAAAATCTAGGAAATATCTATTATATATATATAGAGAAACCATATTAAAAATGTTTCTATTTAACTAAATGGATATAATAGGTCGAATTGGTTCATTAGATTAACCCATTAGATCTTTTTTAATATCTATTACTTTGACTTGAAATGATGAAAAATATTGTTTCATGAACTCTATTGATAAGACACCCATTAGCCTTTTTAATAGCATTAATGTGGATGGGATTATAGGCCGTATTAATGTAGATAAGCGATGACAAAAGGTAGTAGATAGGCTGCATGCGATCGGGCGAGAACCCATCGGATCGAGGGTATGTCGGTTAGTAGTAGGTGGCACGATGGCAAGGCGAAGAGTATACCCTATCAACCAAGTCTTCACAACGAATGCGTTCACATTCATATTCACACACTGCACTGGCGAGAACATCTATCTCTCTCTCGATACACTAGACATTACATCCTCCATTGTTAACCTTGTGAACAAATCTTGACTCTCACGCTGAGCTATCCCAAAGCGGTCCGGTAAATCGAGCTTTTAGTGTCTTATCGTGTTTTCTTGTCTGGGATCGGGGCGTCTTACGTGATTGGGGCGTGGCAAAAGATCTTGGCGTTAACATTGGCGCTAGAAGGAGGCGAGTTCTAGTGTCGTTGAAATTTTCAATCACATCCATTTAATCTACTTGGGAAGATGGTGAGGAGTAGAGGCGATGCGCCCGGAGGCGAGATGGTATAGTAAGCTCGTCATTTGCCTCGTATTTGATAAAGGATCGTGCAGGTCCTTAAAAGTGCTCACGAGAACCGACCTCTAAGCATAATTCGGGTGATCTCCGTCCAGAAGATCCACGATGGAGCAGACGGAGGTTGGTCTTTGATGTTGATAAAGGGCATGATCGTGGTGAGGCGACGGAGGAGGGCTCATCGACTAGGACTCATCGTCGAAGTGGTCGGGAGGCGGAGGCGCCAAGTTGGCGAGGATGGCGAGATGCCAGGCGGATAAAGCCTTGGAGGTCTGTTAAAGGAGGAAGATATAAGCAGAAGCAGATGCTTGGTGGGCGGAGTTAAGGGGCGAAGCATCTAGCCATATTCGATCCGAAAGGCGGAGTAAGCATAAGGAGATGCCACGGCGAGAGGGGAAAAAGCGGAGCATTCCATACATGTGTGTGCAGGGATGCGTTCTCACGGTAGAAGGAGATCGAGGAAGCGAACTCCGTGGCCTCGAAGAAGGCCTTTGGTGGTGTCGTTGGTTCTCATCATCGAGAGCGACGACGAGCGAAGGAAGCGGTCGAGGAGATCGTGCGAAAAACTAGAAAAGAGAGCATCAGCGTGACCATTCTCATCATGAGGATAGAATTATCTGGCGGAGTAGATCCGAAGCCCCACGAGGGCAATGGGATCGGCGGGAGAGAGTCGATCCACTCGAGAGGCGAAATGTCGTTCGGGAGAAAGAGGTCTCCTCGCGGCCGAAGGTGTTGATTTTTAGTAAAGGAGTTGAAAAGAGCTCAAAAGCGGTTGGTGAGGTTCACGGTGAAGGACACTCTGGGAAAGAAGGCATCCCCTTTTCTTCGGATATTCTCGAGGAAAGCGGATATCACCAAGAAGTTGCCTCGTGTGGAGATTCGATGGGTCAGGGGACCACTTACGACCATAGCCAGAGCGTTCGGCCGGTGATGGACTATTATGATTTCAACGATCTTGCCAATGTCACACATTTATTCGACATTGAGGAAAGATCTGAGGCGGTGGATGGGGACTTTCTTGTCGATTCAATTTCCTCTTGGGTAGAGCTTTGTGATAAGTTTCATGCCCACTTTGGGAACAGCCAGAAGGAGAGGAAGCCCAGTTGGTTCACTAGCACAGTCAAACGGTTCACCAGCGAGTCCTTGGGTCGATATGTGAAGAGGTTCGGAGAAGCGGTTGGTCGGTGTCAGACCTCAATGATCTCGGTAGTAGGTTTGTTTGAGAATGGGCTAGATCTGGTAAAGTCAGAGAAGTTGGTGAAGAAGTTGATGTTCCACCATCAAAGAGCTGGCGAAGCTTTTGACAAAGCGAAGGATATATTGTTGTAGAGGAGGCTATGAATAGCACAAAACGTCCTTCTTGGACCGGTTAAAGGATCTGAGATGATCCTAAGGCGGATGGCGATCGAGAGAAAGGGGAGGATATAATGATCGGCGGAGGGCGATTCGAAGAAGTTCAATAACTCATGGCGACGGAAGTAGTCGTCACGCTGCGTCACTTCGAAGGTGAATAAGGTTTACACCAAAATTTGAACACGGATAGGTCGGTGATTTTGGACGGATCGAGAACCGGCCATTCTATGAGCGCCTCGTGACCACATCAAGCGAGCGAGGGCAATACCCAAAAATATTGTGGCTACCATCAAGCCCATTGGTCACGATACTAATAGATGTTGCAATTTGAAAGATTTAAATGAGAGGAAAATTCAAAAGCGGTTTCTTTGGTTCGATGCGTGGCGGGAGGGACCAACAAAATCGACAAAATGTGATCGTCTTTATTGAGGACCGTTCAAAAGCGGTCCTACCCGTCAAAAGTATTCCAATACCACCGCCAAGAGCACGTCGTTGATGTAATAATAAAGCGGAATGGCGAGGAAAGTTGGTAGGGAAGAAGAGAGGATATCTGGATTCGATCATGTCGTGGCGGGTGTCTCCAGAAAAGTAAAACAGACCTTTTCGAGGGGCTATTATTTCTTTCACCGTCTGATTATCCTTGAACTATCGAGTACGCGTGAGGGCGTTGGTGATCCTGTAGCAGTGGGTTCGGTAGATGTGAAGCGCGTGATGATGAACAATGGGTCTTACATAGACATTTTATATGCCCATGCTTATCGGAGGATGCATCTTGATGGGCGGAAGATGGAGGTCGGCGGGAGGCTCCTTTATATGGCTTTAGCACGATCCGGGTCGAGTTGCGAGGCACCATCGAGCTCCCAGTGATCTTGACCAGCTCCTCGGTAGGTAGAAATAATGTGTAAATTTTATGTTGTGCGTGTAGATTAAACTTCAACGCCATATTGGGAAGGCCTACTGCAGCAGACTCTCAATGGTAACTTCCATCCCTCACTTCAAAATCAAGTTCCCCACGGCACATGGAGTCGGAGAAGTGGCGGGGGACTTAGATCTGGCAAACGATGTTATAGAAATGCGGTTATTTCTTCCGAGTGGGGGGTAACAAAGCGAAAACAAACCATGGCAATTGAGATCGAGCCCTTCACTTGAAAGCGGCTCGGAGCCATTGGTAATTCTGCGGGAGAGGCGGAAGAAATCGAGCTAGTCCTGGAAAGCGAAAAAAGGCGGTGAAGATTGGTTGGTGCGCCGAGAACCTCTTGGACAAACCTCATGGAACTCCTTGTTTGCTATGTGGACATTTTTTGCATGGGAACCACAGGACATGCACAGGTTAGCCAAAAGATAGGCGAAACCTGAGACTAGATGTAGATCCCTCGAAGAAGCGATTCGACGAGAAAAGGCGGATCTTTGCACCAGGCGACGAAAGATCATTGATGAGGAGATTGCAAAGGCTGTTAGGCTGACTTCATCTATGAAATTGATTACGGAATGGATGGCGAATGTGGTGTTGGTGCGAAAGCGAGAATGGAAAATGGCGGGTTTGCATCGATTACACGTCTGAATAAAGCTTGTCAGAAGGACTTTTATCCTTTGCCCCATATCGACCCGACTCATTGATGCCACTTGGGGTATGCATTACTAAGCTTTATGGATGCTTTTTCGAGTTATCACCAAATATCCATGTGCAAGAGGACATTAGAAGACAACATTCATTACACACGTTCGGTTGTATGCCTATAAGAAGATGACCTTTGGCCTTATAAATCTTTGAGCCAACTTTACGAGAGAATGATGAACTTCGTCTTCAGCGAGCATTTTAGGGAGAAACATGGAGAGTTATGTAGATGACATGATCGTGAAGAGCATGCGAGTTTGAAAGCATTTGGACGATCTGGAGGAATGCTTCCGGTATCGTCCGTCATCGTCGGTGAGGCTCAATCCGGCCAAATGCACTTTTCGGCCTCGGTGCGGAAAAGTTTACAGGATATCTGGTCGATCGGAGGGGGCATCGAGGCCAACCCGGAAAGATCCGAGGCCATTCTTGACATGAAGACTCCTCGGTCGTTCAAAGGCGTCCAACGTCGTGGCGGGATTACGACTTTACGGAGGTTTATGTCCGTCTGCGGAGAGAGATGCTTGCCATTCTTGACACATTGAAGAAGGGCGAAGAATGCGAAAGGCGTTCTAGTGGACTTGGTGTGTGAAGAGCGCCTTCCAAGCATAAAGACATATCATCTTCTGCTCCTTTATTGGTGAAGCACCTTGTGAGAGACTTTGTATTTATACCTTGCGGCAAGTTCGTTGGCGATGGGAAGCGATCTTTGGTTCGGGAGGTCGATGGGAAAGCGACATCCGGTCTATTATGTCGATCGCGTCTACGAGATCTTTGAAACCAGTACCCAAATATTGAAAAATTTGTTTTTCTTTGATAATTGCTATCATGAAGCTTGACAATATTTTCAAGGTCGGCTCTGATGCGTCTACGGATCGACCATTGAAGAAGGTGATGGGCAAGCCGGAGGTCTCGGGAAGATTAGCGGCATGGACTATGGAGTTATCACAATTTTTCATTGAATATCATCCCGAACTGCTATCGAAAATTCGGGCCTTGGCGGATTTTATGGTGGAGTGCTCGTTCACCAAGCGAGATCTTAGAACTACCGAAAAGCTGAGATGTCCGTCGGCGATTCTGGTTCTTGGCGAAATCGAGAATGCTTGGGCCATGTATGCGAGATGGATCCTCTCGGATGACTGTTAGTGGGGCGAGAATTATCTTGACAGTCGGAGGGATTCAAAGTCGTGAGCCATCGATTTGGGTTTAAAGCAACAAAACAACGAAAGTAAGTATGAAGCGGTGTTAGCGGGGAGTTATTTGGCGAAGAGTCTGCAAAGTCGAAGGCGATCATTTATGATGACTCTCGGTTGGTCGTCAAACAAGCTTGTCGGGGAGATTATGAAGCTTCGTGGGACCGGGATGATCAAGTATCTGGCGAAATTGAAAGACAGACTTGATACTTTCTTTTTATGAGTTTTGGGGCATCGAGCGTAACGATAATTCCATTGTCGATGCCTTTATCGAAAGTAGCCACTCTACGGATCGAGATGTTTTCAACGGATCGGTTTATTTAGAAATTTTACGGCGAGTGTAGTATCCGGCGTGAAGCGGTGAATGTGTATCGAACGATCTAGCTATTTGGATGACTCCTACATCGAATATTTGGCGGATGGCGTCCTTCCTTGGATCGAGATCTTTGTGAAGAAGATCAAGTACAAAGAGTGCCAACTTCGTTCTTATTGATGGGGATCTTTATCGAAGGGCATTTTCGTCACCACTATTAAAGTGTATACTGGTTAAAATCTGAAGTGATATGCCGCCGGGAGGTTCATGAAGGCATCTGTGGCGATCACGTGGTACGCTAAGTCATTGGCATACAAAGTTCTTGACAAAGTACTCTTGCCAACGATCTTGAAGGAAGCTACCGTATGTGAAGAAGTGTGAGAAGTGTCACTTTCAGCGATCGATCCCATCGACCACGAGAAGAGCTATACTCGATTCTATCTCCTATACCCTTTCTTTATGCAGGGGGTTGATATCTTGGGTCCATTGCCAAAAAGCGAAGGCGGTCGGTTTAGTTATAGTTGCCATTGATTATATGACCAAGTGGGTAGAAAGCAAAGCCCACTTGGTTGATAACGAGCGAGAATGTTTGAAGTTCATGAAAAGTCGTAATATTTAAACTTGAAATTCCCAAAGTGGTGATATCGAACAATGGGCCTTGATTCGTGGGATCAAAATTTGAAGGATTTTTGAAGGAGGTGGGGTTCGACCTGAAAGACTTGATGGCTCATCCACGATCGAGCAGGCAAGTCGAGGTGACCAACGGAATGACTGTTGAATGGGATCAAGCGCGGTGGATGAAGCTAAAGGAAGATGGCGGAAGAAGCGCTTTCGGCGTCTTTGTGGGCTTCTGGGACTACAAGGGACCACCACGAGGATTCACCTTTTCGATTGGCTATATGAATGCGATGCCTTAGTCCCAATCGAAATCGGATCTCTAAGTCTTGGTCGGTCGATTCAAAGAGATCTGATGACGAAGGGTGAAGGCCAACTTGGATCTGCTAGAAGAAGTCGGAGGTAGCTTTGCTCAAATTGGTTGCTTATCAGCGAAGAGTAACTAAGCATTACAACAAAGGGGTTAAACTTCGCAGATTCGAGTAGGAGACTTAGATCCTCGGAGAAGCCGAGCGTCTACGCCTCAAAACACGGAAAGTTAATCTTAGAAGCTGGGAAGGGCCGTATGAGGTGATCGAAGTACCAAAGCCGAGGACTTATCGTTTAAAAGCATTAGATGGATCAGAGATCAAGAACACTTGGCATGCGAGCGGGGCTTGAAAATATTTCGATGAGAGATCGAGTCGGTTTACGAAGAAGTGCATGCATACATGATTGTTCACCATCTATAAAAGTTCACTTTTTCTGGCCGATCCTCTTCTTATTTGTCCTAAGTTCACAATGGTGTAAGGAGGTATGGTCGGGACTCATTTGGCCATTCGATGGTAGCTATCTCTATTTGTTGCCCAGTGGTAGACAAATCCTATGTTCCTTTATATTGCTTTTTTACCGAGGCGGTAAATCAATAGTCACCAAAAGTAAGGAGGGCGGGGTGGACTCGTTGACCATTCGATGGTAGCCTCTTGGCGAGGAGTGTCCTTATGGTTTTGTTATACCTGCGTGGTAGACAAATTCCATGATCCTCTTAATTTTGATTTACTGCGAGTGGTAAACAAAATGCCTTTGGAAGTAAGGAGGTATGGTGGGACTTCTTTGGCCATTCGATGGCGACCTTATTGTCAGGGAGTGTCCTATGAATTTGTGACCCGTGTGTGGTAGACAAATTCCATGATCCTTATATCTTGGTTCTATATAATTGTTTCACCCCGTGTGGTAGACAAATTCCATGGTCCTTATATCTTGGTTCTATATAATTGTTTCACCCCGAGGTGGTAAACAAAATTCCGATGGTGCAAAGAGGATCGGTAGAATTCATCGACACATGGCCGATCTCACACTTGAAAAATAAGTATACATTACTTTATTTTGTTCAAGTGTTGAGTTGATTCATTCAATTCAGTTCATTAAATTCTATCCATTAAATTGATTCACTTCATTTCATTCTTAAGCATTATATGCCTTAACTAATTCACAATCTAAGCTCGGTTCATTCAAGTCCATTGATGCTGAATCGTTGACAAAAGCGAAAAACATTATGCCAAAGTCGGGGCGTAACCATAGAAAATTCATTAATAAATATTAGTGCGATTAAATACATAACGATAAACCTATTGTGCGAAACATAAATTCCAACATAATTTGAGAACAATAGAAGTCACGATAAAAGTTTTAAAACAAAATCCTTAAACAATTTCCAAAATAACGAAAATTTTCACAAATATTCTTAAATAAAATCCGGGAAAGACAAGAGTATTCACTTCATGCATCATCCTGCGCCATCTGAAGAATCGAGCAAAGATGGATCCACGTTAGTTATAATCAACTTCTCGCTTGCCCACGACTCGTGAGCTCATAGCTTTCGAAATATATCTTCATGATCTCTCCGTTAATCTCATCCGATTTAGATACTCTTCACGGATCTGCTTGCGAAGGTCATCGGTTAGAGGAGGCCCAAGGTCCCGAAGAGCCTTGAGTTCTCGGTTTCTTCTTCAAGCTTGGCGCTTATTCGGATGATGAGTTTACGCTTTAGCTCTAGCTTTTGGATCGTTTTAGTCAAGATCTTAGCATCGACCTTTAACTCTTTGATCTTCTCCATCCTTATTTCGCTCCTCTGAACCAAATCAGCGTTCATCTTGGCGATCTCCTCATATTGTGCTTTAGTTGACTTGATTCTTCATTGGATGTCTTCACATCTTCTTTTTAGTGCAGGCCAACTCCTTGAAGACCCTCATTTGTGTGAAGAACGCTCTCACGTTGAGTCCTTTCCGAGCGGAGCGGACTTGGGATGGCATTCTCCTTTCTCATTGCCTCTTCTTGACTGGCTTGACTTGATAGACTTTGGATGCGAGCGTCCAAATCTGACATTCGCTTCTGCGTATTGACATTATTTGACCAATTTCAAATGTCTAAATATGAAGATAAATCTGAAAATTGCGAGAAAAACCACTTTACCTTCGCGGATAACTCATACCTTCCTTGGCGCGATCCATGTTTGAACTATTACCAAATCGATGGTCATCGGTGTCACAGACGAAAGCATCAAATAATTGGAAGGGAAGTTGGCATTAAATCGAGGCCACGTGGTTGGAGAGGCCATAACATCATCTTTGAAATTCGGAAGTTGGTTGTCTTAGAGGAGAAAGCCACAGTTGATCGCGAGTTGGTGGCGGATCCGTATATATATTTTTAGGAGAGGAGATCGAGCAGGATTAGGTTAGTGGTGGTGAGGAAGCGGAGGATGAACTGGATGGGTACATTTGTCGATGGTTGTTTCCTTTTTCGAGGTAAGATGGGGATGATTCGACCGACTCATCATCGGTAGCGCTTGAATTTACGTGGGGAGCTGTTGGAGGATGTGTCGTCGAGGGCGGAGGAACTTCGAAGCTCATCGGCCATTAAAGGGTAATCTTTGTCCTCGACTTCTTAACACGGAGGACCTTCGCCCGATCGTGTGAGGTATGTCAAGTAGGCTTCTCTTAATTGGAGCAGATTCGGAAGGTGCTGAACTAGGGTTGGATGAAGGGTTTGCTTGTGGAATTGCTTCTGTAATTATTTTCGGGTCACTTTCAAGGGTTGTTTATGGCTGAATGGGCTTAGATTTTTTGGCGGCTCTTTTTCTTCGACGAGGCCTAAGAGATTCTTCAACAACAATGTGTTCATCAGTTTGGGGTTCGTCATCCCGAAGAAAAACAGTGGGTGGATCGGTAATGAGGGGATCAGTTCGGGGAGATTCTTTAGTCGGAGGCTCTTCACTTGCATCCACGGTTTTCCAGCCCAAAAATCTTCCAACTCTTTTACTTCCGAAGAAGTTGGTTTGATCAAAGACAACGCAAATAACCATGTATCAAAACCCATGTCACTTAATACCTCAAAAAAGCTGTGTTACAAAGTTATTCGAAACTTACATTTATGGTCATATAACCAGGCTTGCTTAGTCAGAAGTGCAAAACTCCATTCCTTCGGAGGAATCTTCTTCAAAAAATCTGCCATTTCCTTCACACGCTCTTCGGGGATATCTCCAAAGTCGTGAGAGATCCGATCGAGAGATAGTCAATCGGGAAGAGAAGAGATTTGGGTCTGTAACAAAAACCATTTTCGTGCCAACCCTTGTTTGCTTGAAGGGGTATCCATCGAGGTCTCTTCTCAAATCTGGCGTTGGGTCGAGGAGGCTATTTACTCAACATTTTGAAACCTCGTTCTCGGGATTTACTAATTTGTGAGAAGAGGTGAAGAAGATGTCGACGGATGGAGAATCCTAGTTAAATGACGAAAGGCAATGAATGCGAGAATGTGGATATAAGAATTAGGAACCAATGGGCAAATCCACTCCTATAAACCTGGGAGGTAATGGCGAAGGCATGGAGGGTGGCGCGAATTCCTTTTCGAGAAAAAAGTAATTGGCATGGCAACCCAACCATCCGGGTCGATGGTACATGCGTTCTCGAAATGGAGCCCTTATTGCGTACATATCAGAATCGATAGCGAGTCCGGAGGATCGTATCTCGACTTTAAATAACGATGAGGGGGTATTGGCATGAGAAAGCTGCTTCCCCCCTTAAAGAAGTCGGTGGGTGGCGGAGAAAGGTATCGAGTGGATTCTTCCCCATGGTTCTTTGTGGATTTGAGGGATTTGAACTCGAACCCTCTTGATCGGGGTTTTGGATTGGGGAAACGGTGTTAATGGGAGTCACTAGGAGAGAGAGAACTTTGGTTGGTATTCAGGACCACCATTTTTGAGATTTCGCGAGAGAGAGGAAAAGAAGTTACGGAGAGAAGAAGAAAGCTCGAAGGTTCAAAGTTCAAATTGGCGGGTAAAACCGTCAAAATTGGTAAAGTTTACCTTTTATCTTGTGATTTACCACGAGTTCTGAAAGGCGGCACATTTAATCTTAGTAATGATGAGAATTGAATGGGAAGCGTCCGGATCGCTTCCTTAGATATTTTATCGAGTTAGAACTTCTCGGTTGGGTTCCCGTTTTTAGTCCATCCTTTTCAATTTCAATCCTTTCTTGGTTGGGCTTTTCACGTTGGACGTTCGAACATCCTCTATCTCATCTTATGGACCAAATCGGGTATGTCTCGATTTGCTTCTCATTATGGGCCTTTAGTGAATTCTAATATCATGGACCATTTATAGTTTTCATTAAAAATTACATTTAATAAAAAACTAGGGGGCGATGTTGGGTCATGATATTTCTCCTATTTAAATAGAATGAATTGGGCTCATTTATTTAACTAGTTTATTGGGCCTCCATTATTGAACCTTGAAAGTCATTGGGCTAGTCACCATATTGTTTATATTGAACTCTATAAAATCGGGTTGGGTTCATTAGACTAACCCATTAGATCTTTTTAATATCTATTACTTTGACTTGTAATGATGAAAAAGCATGACAGTTGGAGACACACTTGCCATGCATTAATGTGGATGAGATTATAGTAGTACGTAGTGGCGGCATAAGCGATGACAAAAGTAGTAGATAGATAGCTGCGTGCGATCGGTGAGAACCCATCGGATCGAGGTTGTGTCGGGTTAGTAGTAGTAGTGGCACGATGGCCAAAAAGAAGAGTATACCCTATCAACCAAGTCTACACAACCAGGTACGTTCACATTCATATTCACACACACACAACTGAGAACATCTATCTCTCTCTCAATACACTAGACATTACATCCTCCATTGTTAACCTTGTGAACACCGACATCGACTCTCACGCTTTGAGCTTATTCCCGAGCGGTCCAAAGTCGAAGCTTTTGATGTCTTATCGTGTTTTACTGTGCAGGATCAAGACGTCTTACGTGATTGGAACGTGACAAAAGATTTTCACGTTAACAATAGAAAAGTGATATTTTCCCACCATATCTCCATATGAAAATTGTTGATATAAATGTATAACGATGAACCTATAGGAATTAAAGAGAAGTCGAACAATTCAGTAATACCATATTGTTTGATAACACAATCCACACCACCACCACTTAACACAACCCACATAACATATATAACTCTCCTTCTTATCCCCTTTAGCCAAAACATCCTAATAATGCATTCAAGCTACGTATTTACTACTTTACTACGTATTTACTACTTTACTTATATATTTATATCCTCCTAACTAATCTTCACCCTATACAGACCATGCTTGTCCATTTTAGGAAATGTGCTAATCATTACTTCATCACTCTACGCTAATTATCCTTACAACATGGAGTATCTCACAATCTCCCGTCTAAAATTTAATATGATACTTAATATATTTACGGACCAAAAAATTGTTCAAAATATTTGGGCTCTCTTTATTTCGCTTCAGATACTATCTATCAATTTCCCTAATTATCAAAAACCCAAATTACAGAGCTAACAAGTTGGCAAGAAATTCAAAATTCAGATAACAAAGCTAACAAGTTGGCAATATAATCAAAGCATATACAAAATCAACCAACACGGTAAGAAACAAAGAGAGAAAGAGTACCCCAAGAGGTTAACACGCAAATGAACACTCGCAATTTAAATTCTTTATAAGATAATTGATATATAAATTTACTTAGAATTTAGATGAATGGAAAATGTGTTATGATACCCAAGGTATTTGGCCTGAATGATATTATTCAATCAATCGTAACTATGGAAAGTGTAGAGAGAGAGAGAGAGAGAGGGGAAAGAAGCAGGTAAAGTATTTAAAAACAACAGTACTTGGAGATAGTGTTAACGAGTCTTGTAAAGCTTTTCAGTACTCAGAAAAAGGGTACGTACACCCTCTACTGGCCCTCGGTTTCCATTATTTGGGGGAATAGTCTTTTTAGTGTGCAGAAGTACCACACAAAAAGCGAACATGGCCCAGTGTCAGATGCCTGCTTTTCACTAATACCATCAACACTACCACCCATCCTCCCAAAATCAACTTCATCTTTTTCTCTCTCTTTCCATGTACTCTCAGCTCTCTTTTATTATGAACTGACCCAAAAGGCCATCATGAATGAGCTCTAGAAACCACAAATGGAGATGGGTTCAAACTCTTCTTCTTCTTCCACCTCGTCTGATTCACTCAATGGGTTGAAATTTGGCCAGAAAATTTACTTTGAGGATGTGGGTGTCGGAGTTCCGGCCAAATCCGGCGGTGGGTCTTCGTCGGCCGATGGCGGTGGCCTACCACCGCCGGCGCCGGCTAAGAAAGGAAGGGTTGGTGGGGTTTTTCAAGGTGGGCAGCCACCTAGGTGTCAGGTTGAAGGGTGTAAAGTAGATCTGAGTGATGCTAAGGCCTACTATTCAAGGCATAAAGTCTGTGGTATGCACTCCAAGTCAGGCAAGGCCATTGTTTCAGGTCTTGAGCAAAGATTCTGCCAGCAGTGCAGCAGGTCAGCTTGGTTTCTCCTTAATAATAATAATAATAGTTTTATATACATATGTATGTATTTACATATTTTTTTACTCGTATAGCTCCATGCACTCCTATTTTCTTTTTTTAATTATGCTGTTGGGTTTTTTTTCCGGTTAATTCATGGATGTAGATTTTTTTTTTTGTTTCTTAGATGCTGTTGATTATGGCAAGGTTTTATCGTTATTTGCTTAATTATTGCTTGTTGGGTTTCTGTTTTTTAAATGCCTAGTTGGGGTTTAGATTTTTTTATCATTTGTTTTGATGATTAACTAAACTTGATACATGCTGAGCAGTATGAAAATATATTGGTTCTGTTAGGTGGTTATTACTTATTAGTGATATGTGTCTGTACTTGATCTGCTCGTTCTGTTTGAGGATGGGTTTGTCACTTTGTCTTTAAGACTTTGATTTCGCTATTGTTGAGAATCGGTACTAGATTGTTGCTATTTTGTATAGACTTTAAGTTGAGTTTGCCCTTGGTTTATTGGTTTTTGTAACCCTGAAAGTGGTATACAATTTTTGTGGCTCTAACAAGTAGGAGACCAGAGGTACCAAAATTAGTGAGTTCACTGATGCATGTGCTAGTTATCTGCTAGCCAACACATGTATATTGTGCTGGTCAATTAGTGTTACTAGGTTCCCCTTTTTATTTTTAAGTTAGTAAATTTACCTTGTGTAAACGTGGTATAGGGTAAACTGGATTTGGAGATAGGGATTAAAGTGTAATACTCCACATGAACATCTTTAAAATATGGTAATTCCTGTGTAATCTATATCATGTGCATGGTTAGACAAGTGTTACAAAACTGTTGTCTTTGATAAACTAAACAGCAAAAAATATCAGTACATGCCAAATAAATTGAACCTGTTGTTCCACCAAAATAATAACCACTGAAGGAAATAATAAGATAGAAATAACCAAGCACAAGACACCAAGATTTTACATGGAAAATCCTAAGAGGAAAAAACTACAGTCCGATCTCCGAAAAATTCACTATAATTAACTGAGAGAATACAAAGATGTATCAATTTGAGTACACGCTCAAATTATCTCACCACTATAACCTTGAGATGGAACCCCAAACAACAAACCCAGTTGTTTTATCTTTCTCTCCTGGCCTTCATGGCTTTTCTCTCTCCTACTCTCTCTTCTCTCTTGGATGAAATTTTGATTCCTTACACTTTACTTGAAGGAATTGGCAGCCTTGATGGGTGATATATATAGCCTTAGAAAAAACCAAAAAGTCTTCTCTCTCCTCCATGCTTTGGGGCCAAGGAAGGTCACCAACTTGTTAAAGAAACCAAAGAACAAATGTCCTTTTTCTTTTCCCAAAAATCTGCTGCAACCTCCATTTCTTGCTTCCAAGGCTTGCTTCTCACATGGTCTTTGTACAATGCCAACTAGATATCGCTTGATTTCATTTTCAAGTTTGTGTGCATAGGTTTATTTTTAGAAAAGAGAAGAATAACACAAATCGTTGTTGTATTTATGGTTTGGGAATCATAGGGCAGAAGTACTTGCAATTATGTGCCTTCACATTATGGCTGACTCATTAACAAGTACTATAAAAGGGTGAAGTATATTGCCATATTGGTTCAACAGGACCAACATCCTCTGCATTGACTATACCCACAAATTTCCAAAATGTCGAAGTGAATGCTTGTTAAGGAACAGTCATCTATTATTGCATTGTGTGGAATTAGGCAATGGAGATTATCTTAGTCCAAAAGGAGAGTTGTGCCAAAGAAGTCTCCAACACGCAACATTTGTAACCGACTCACATATTCTATTTGAGTGGAGTAAATATGTTAAAAGTTTGTTACCACAAGGCAAAACATAATGCAGTGGTTAATGTGAATTTGATATATAATCCAGAGATTAGGAGAAATTGTAGTTTATATACAAATGCCTTGTACTAAAAAAAGGTAAATTACCTTGTGTGACCCTATATTTGGGTGCTCTGTGCATGTGTTTTCTTAGACTGATAACAAAAGAAACCTCTGTCACATTTGTTGATGTTTGTATATGCGTGCACCTTACAATTATGCAAAACTACTCCATACTTCAGGCCCTTTGTGGATGTTATATAAAATAGACTTGTAGACTGTTTGCATGTTTCCATCTGCGTGTATGCATTCTTTTGACTGTGACAAACAAAGAGAGTACTTATGTTTCCTGAATAGACATTTCATTGTGAAGTAATTAGTTGAATTTAGCCACATATAGTAGACTATGGAATGAAATTCGTTCAACTTGTTTACCCCAAGTATTTGGCTTTCTAGCCGAAGTCCAAAACAGAATGCTCTAACAAAACTTACCGAAAAAGAAATTCCCAATTGGAATGATGAAGTCATGGTTCTTCTTGAGTTTTCTCTATTTCACTTATAATGACGAATTTGTATCCTTTAAGCTGATGCATTCAAGATGTCAGGTTGAGTTGTCCCTTCTAACTGTTTCAATAACAGTGGTAATCAAATCTACATTAAAATTTATATAAGGGCTAGTTTTGGTTGGAGATATTATTATTGTTATTAAGAATCCTGATTTAGAGTCTCTTTTAAGCATTAATTTGATGCAAGTTATGGCATCTTGATTTGAAAGTTGATCAAAAGTTCTTTTTTTTAGTTGGAGCTGTTACAATTGATTTATCAGTTATTACAACTGTTGTTCTGGTTAATCATTCTTTTTTCTATTCTTCCTCTTTTATGCTCATGACAAGAGAATCAATTCAAATTGGAAAGTAATTTCTCTGATTATTGCTGCTTTCTCAAAGCCTAAAAACCAAAAACATTGTACCTTAGAACTTTTGACATTTAATTTTGTGTGAATATGATAAAGTTGGACTTCCCAGTGGAAGTCCATAAAGGAGATGGACTTGTTAAGATTTTCAATAAACGAATCAAATATATAAAATAAAAGAATATAAATTGATGGAAATAAACTGTTGGAATGCATATCTTGTCTCAAATCAAATACCTCGAGAAAGTATATATATAGTATATAATGAGTTGGGTCAACTGTTCTTATTATCAATTGGTTTTAAGTTAGATAACTTGATATATTTATATACTAGACTTGGGTGGTTGGGCCCATTTCATAAATCTATTAAAGTGGGCCTAATTAAACATTTCTTCATAGCCTTTATTATTATTCACTTGTAGTCCACTTCTTACGGGTCAAAGTTACCCTTATCAACTGGGTCAATAGTTTCCCATGGTTTACTAGCTTTCTTTTGGTCTTGTGACTAGCTTCTTTCGGACTTGCTTATCTTATGTGGGTCTCATATTCATCAGGTTTACGTGCAACCCTCAATACACTTGCTTACATGTGAGGGGGAGTGTTAGAATATATATGTTGTCCCGAATAACTCGAGAAGGTATGTCTAGTATATAATGAGTTGGTACCAATTGGTTTTGAGTTAGAGAGAGTGATGAATTTATACACTAGACTTGGGCCCATTTCATTAATCTAATATTAACAAAATAAAAACATACCCCATTTCATTAATCTAATATTAACAAAATAAAAACATACCCACACAAAAACATACATAAAATGCTAAAATAGGGAAGAAGAAAAAAAAGAGGAAAAAATGGGTCTGGAATAGAGAAACAGAAAACAAATCAAAAAAGACAGGTGGGAACACCCTACCTCAAAACTCAACAATGTAGGCTGAAAATGAATCTCATATGTAAGTGTAAAAGAGAAGGCACTGCATATCAAAAATAATTAAAATACCTCAAAACATTTTCATTTTACTTGTCATCATCATTCCTTTGGATTAAGAAATTCCAAACAAAACTAGGTCACACATTGTAAATGAACTAGAGTTTTGGAACACCGCTAATCTAAGCTATTACTTGCTACCCCTTTGAATGTCCGAAACACCCTCAGTGACATTCTCTCTTTATCCCCCCTCTCTTGTTGCTCTTTTTCTCGTTTTTCCTCGTCTCTAGAATAACTTGATTTGCTCTTGGGAAGTGATGAATGCTTTTTAAACCTCTAAAGCTAGTAGGCATTAAGATAGCCACGCACACCTTCCCCCTTCAAGGGCCCCTGGGTTGAAGATAATAGTTAAACTTTGACGATAAGGAACTACACTGAGGGACATGGCAGGTCTCCCTATGGTTGTCTGCATCTTTGGTCTATATATTTATCTGAGAACAAGTATTGATCGTCTTTTGCATTAATCATTGACATAAAATATCTCATGGTAAGATCAGTAGGTTTTTCCAGAAGCTGAATGAGAGTGATATCAGAGAAGCAAAGGGACAGTACAATTTCTTTTAGAAATTTAGCCAACTTAAATTAAGAATGGTTGACCTCTAGCAAAAGAAGTCTAAATTTGACCTTCAATCACAAAGAACTGATGACAGGTTGAATTTCGGTCTTAGGGAAGATCTACTTAAACCCATAACTACTAATATAAAGCCAGACAGAAGAAGAAAACTATGGAGTATCTGATTGAATCAATAATATGTCCTCTTTTAACAATTGAAAGCTACAAACAATATGCAAGTTCCAATCCCCATATTTGGGGCAAAGTTATCTATCCAAAAGAAAAAAGCTACCTGCACTAGTGGTTTGTGGTACAGATTTTTCACTAGCCTGACCCACCTGTGCATGAAAATTTCTTGCAGAAGAGAATCTAGATATGCATATTGGTTGTTGGGAAAGGGTCTGAGCAGCAAGACTGGTGCTAGTAGGATTTATGTCATCAAGGAATTGATATTACATGGTAATATTTGAGTTTGAAACAACACATGCACAACTATCTTATAAGGTACTATTGTCTTTTGGTTTTTGAGGGTCATTTCTGCAGGATGACAAACAAAGGAAGCCTATGTATTTTGTAATCCATTATTGGTGTTAATCGGAAACTAAAACATTTCAATTGCGGGGTGGCAAAATTTCCAGACATTCAAATCTTAATATGTTTGTCCTTTCTGTATCTTAATTATATGCCTTTCGACCCATTTAATGATGAGCAGGTGCCATGCTCTCCATTTCTTTTAGGAGTTAATAGCTTCTTGGGTAGTATGTTCCCAGGTTCCATCAGTTGCCTGAATTTGACCAAGGAAAACGAAGTTGTCGCAGACGCCTGGCTGGCCATAATGAGCGTCGGAGGAAGCCACCATCTGGATCTCTGTTGTCCACGCGCTATGGAAATTTTACTTCATCCATCTTTGGTTAGACATCCTCAGTGATATTCTTCCAACATCTTCATCACATGCCTTTAACTTTCATCGATCTTTTTTGCTTTACTATTCAGCTGAAACCAAGTTTAAAATATTTGATACATAATATGACAGAAAACAACAGTGGATCTGGAGGCTTTCTGATGGACTTCACTACATATCCAAGGTTCACTGGAAGGGGTGAATGGTCACCTACAAGAACATCTGAGCAGGTGTCCAGCAATCAACCCCCTGGATTTGGAAAGTTTGTACCAAATCCAAATCCAAATCCAAATCCATGGCAAAGCAACTCAGAAAGTCCTTCATCTGAGCTTCAAGGTTCAGCAAATAGGACCCCCTATCCTGGTCCTGGTATTCCTTCCGGAGGATGTTTTGCTGGAGTGCCAGACTCCAGCTGTGCTCTCTCTCTTCTGTCAAATCAGTCCTGCGATTCAAGAAACCGATCTTCGAGTCTTGGGGCAAATTACCTACTGGATACTAATGTTGCACACATGGTTCAACCAGCTGTCACTCATGGTGCCAACATCAGTCACTTTTCAAGCAGCTCTTGGGGTTTCAAGGGTAATGAAGCTGGAACCGGTTCCTTTGATATGCATCCTGAACTGGGTCTTGGTCAAATTTCACCCCCCGGCAACAGTCAGTATACCGGTGATCTGCAACTGACCCAGCAGAGTGGAAGACAATACATGGATCTTGAGCACTCAAGGGCTTACGACTCTTCTGCCCAGCATATGCACTGGTCGCTTTGAGTGCCAATCTTACCCTCTCTGCTGCTATGGTCCGTTGTTGGCTTTTGCACTTTGTAACTAATAAACTGCAAATTTCTGGCTAGTGTGCTTTTTTATGGCTAGTGTGCTTTTTATGGCTTTCCCAGGATAAACCTGTTTGAATTTGAGCTTAAATGAAGTTTTAAACATGGATTTTTTAAACTAGAATTTAAGTGGGTTTCATTAATTATTTGAAATGAATCCACGTATAAATGTGTTCGACGATTAAAATCAAGTATTAGGAAGTTCAAATTCATTGGGGTAATGAATGAGAAATTTAATCGTAAAGATTACATTTGGAAATGATAATAAATGTTTGTAGGAAAGATAAAAGTCTTAACATTGGTTAAAAACTAAAAATTAATATATATATATATATATATATATATATATATATATATATATAATTAGTTTGTTTTTGGGTTTGGGTCCTAAGGGATATCTTATTTATGTGGAGGGGAGAGGATTTAGCTAAGGTTTGGTTTGGGTTCACCACACACGCTATCGCTCCGACTTGGATTGTGGATTTGTGTCATTGTATATACTCCCTCCATTTCATAGTTATAGGCTGATTTTTTTTGGTACATAGTTTAAGAAAATTATTTAAGTGACAATTTTTAACATAAATTTTTTACATATACCTCTTAATATGGAATTAATGAATAAGTTAATTATTCCTTACTTATCACACTGGAACTCTCAACTTCATTGATTGACGTGTACTGACCATTAAAATTCAAAAACTTTAACCAAAGAGAATACAACAACATTAAATGTGGTGATAAAAATAATGACATTGAATGTTGTTTCTTCAAAAAAAGAGTAATGGTTTAATATTTATTATAAGGGCATAAAAGTAAAACAATGAACCAACTAAATTTTATAAATAGCAAGTAGCCTATATATTGGAACATCTCAAAATGGAAAATCAGCCTATAATTATGGGACGGAGGGAGTATCATTTTGGGCACTTTTTTTAAAATTTTTGTTTTGCTCAATTCTTTTAATTTTATTTATTATCAGTAGATGAAACTGTGTCGTTTTGGGAACAGGGCCGCATCGTTGAGTCTATGCAAGTCTAGTGCCGCATCGTTGAGTCTATGCAAGTCTAGTGCTACATTGTTGACTTTATGTGAGTATGGCGCCGCAACGCCTAGGCACATCGTCATAGTGCTGACTATCGGTAAGTCTAGCGCCGCAGCGCTGCAATCTTGAGTTGTGACGCTGTATGCTTTTACAGCGTTTCACCTATGCGCACAAACAACCATACCTTTTCATTTATACCTTTTTATATGTTCAGTCATGAAAGGTCATTAATCATCCTATCAATATCCTACAAATTCAGTCATTCAGGCAATCAATTTTTGCATCATTAATTCAGTCATATTCAGAGTTTATTTGAGAGAGTTCAAATGAGGGCGTAATTCTGATTAACATCAGATAGGTTTATATATATATACCTAACAAAACCTAAGTTGTTATCTATCCTACCGTTTTAAGTTGTCAAACTGAAACTGACAAGCAGGACCTACCTTGTTCACTAGATGGTCAGGGAAGTTATTCCACTGCATTTTCTGTCTAGGAACAAACCAGCTGCATGGCAAATTCTGAAAGCTTGGCTCAAGCTTTAGTTGCTTGCTGTTTAGTATTTACTTTTAGATGCTTGTTTAACTTATCGAGTTTGAATTGCAGCAATTCAGTTGGTTCATTATAAATTTCTGAACCATTAACGTGTTATTCTCTACTCCCGTCACTAGGGAAAAACCGAATATGCACTTAACGGCCGGCCTAAAAAAAGCATCCTATGAAGTTCTATACTTAGCATCAAAACTGTCGGTAACCTGTGCTAATTATAAGGTCCCTACAACGACTGTTTACATGCATTACAGATAGCAATATGCCTAGAGATTGCTTGAACTCTTATATATGCTACATTCTTGTGCCACACTAAAATCCTACTAGCACCAAGATTTCACAAACGTAAGGGTCTGAATTTTGAATCAAGTCCATGGCATGTCCACGCCCCGTTTTCCTCTTGAGAAATATCTGTGATCTGACTGGATGTCAAAGAGCCTTGTGTTCAAGCTTCTGTTTTGTAATCCCATCAAAAAGGCATCTACAAAAACCCACATTAATCTTTCCTTGAATGTAATCCATCTTCAAATAGTCCTTTCCTTCTTGCAGTTTCGTAGTTGAACACAAAACAGTTAGTGGTCATCTTCATCGGTGCCCGGGCAGTTGGACAGGAGAGCCTCCACTGACTCGTACTGGTAAAAGTACAAACTAGATGTAAGTATGGTTTACAAAGGACAAGAAAAAAAATCAGTGAGAGGAAACAAGTACAAGACCACAGGATTCCAATGTGTCAAGCTAGGCTAAATGAACACTTACCCCACTGTACTTGTCCCCATTTTGCATTGGACCAATGAACTCTAAATTTAATAGCAACTGGACGATTCTGTTAAAATTACCAACATAATTTGGTAAAATGATGACATGGAAAGATAAATAAAAATTGTAAAAATCATTGATAGGACATGAATGACATGTAGTATCCTTCTTTCTTTTCTCATTTGCCTCGTTCACACTCTCTCTTCTCCACTGAGCGCCGACATTTCACTACTTAATCTTCCTTCTTCATTACATCTCAAGTTTTCCAGAATTTGTATCCCTTTCCCAAACAACCAGAATCAAAGATCCTTCTTTGCACCAAGGCAATGCATAAATTTATTACTTCATAAATTTTAACACATTATCAAATATATTACATGTCAAAATTACACATCATGTTTTCTGAAAAATTTATATTACAAATCACTCAATATATTTCATATCAGCATTAAATACGTCTAGGACAATGAGTCAATAGAGTAAACTAAGAGTTCAGTGGTCCAAAAAAAGGAGACAAGTACAACAGGGTAAGTATGAGTTTCGCCATCAGAGTCAAGTTAGTAGTCTAAGTTTAAGGTAAGACATCTATTTAAAAGAAAATTTTAAATCAACATCTCAAAGTAGTAGAACTTTAAAATACTCTCCCGCACCTGACATCCACAGAAGAGGCAGTAGTGAAATTCATCTCTCAGCTTCATCAATATATCTTGCAAATCCTGCATTATAAAACACTAACCTAGTTATTTCCGACGGCAAGCAAGATATCAAATTCTAAAACTAAACAAGTTTGTGAGTTTTAGTTTGTAGCCATATTGAAACATTCTCATGATGAAGTTGATCACATTGTGACTTTCAATCACCCAAGTCAGGATTCAGTTACACGCCATCTTCAATACAATGGTGACAGTAGCAAGCGACGGTCTTGGTTGTCACATGCTAGTACTACAGTTATGTCAGATCAACAAATACTAACAGATAGATAAAGATGGTCATTTTCAAGAGCAATGCCCAAATAATGCAATAGCAGTCTGGGGGAATACGCTGATTAATTCCTCGAGCAGTGATTATTTAATATAAAAGAGCACAAAATAAAACACAAGCATTTTATGGAGAACAAAAAAATTGAATCAAAAGAATAAAAAGGACCAGAAAGAAAGGGAAGGAAAACTAATGCTTCAGAGTATCAAAACACAATGCTAAAGCAAGGGCAAAAGATACTTCCTCAAAAAAGGAATGTGTAATGAAGGAAAGTATCCATCAAAGCAAACCATCTGTGTGCAGAGAAAAAAAACCCCGCAAAACTAATGAAATACCCATTTTAGTTGGCACGTTTTACTGATTACACCATTAAACTTTTAATTTTTCAAATTACCCAACTAAACTAATTATTATTTTGAAATTGAGTCATTCCGTTAAAAAAATAAATGAACGTTAATTTTTTATTGACAAAACTAATAAATTACCCACTGTAGTTGACGCATTTTACTGATTACACCATTAAACTATCAATTTTTCAAATTACCCCATTAAACTAATTAATATTTTAAAATTGGGTCATTCTGTTATCTCTGCCTCACGAGTGTTAAATCGTTTCAATTTTTATCCTACGTGGATGTGAAAAAGAAAAAAAAAGAAAAAAAACAAATTTGATTTATTCTCTCTTCCTTCCTCTCATCTCTCTTCTCCCCCTTCTTCCATATCAAATAGATCTGCGTATTTTCTTTCTCTAAAATCTATGAAAATTCCTAGATCTGAATACCCAAAACATTGAATTGAGCTTCAAAGTTCAGCATTACATATAATAATAGTCTTAATCCCCAACAACAACAAATGAAGTAAATGGTGTTGCAGTAGGTTTTCTCCATCTCACATCCGACTATCAGCAGCCTTATATCTCCGAACTCCTCTCATTCACTCTCGATCGCCTCTACAAAGTCCACTCCTTCCTCAATCTCTCTCTATATATTTGTGTGTGTGTGTGTGTGTGTGTGTGTGTGTGTGTATATATATATATATATATATATGTGGTAGTAATATTTGGTTTAAATTGATTTTGTTGGATTGTATTTATAATTTGATAGGAGCCTGAGTTTTTAAAAATGGATGCGGAGATAATTAAGAGGCAGATGCAAAATGTTGTTGTCAATTACCGCGTTTTCATTTATACTACCGATGCAATGTTTTTCATTCACGAGGAAGTTTTTTCTATTGATAAACATCTGAGATTAGAGTACCCAAAATATTTTGATTTTTTTGCTTTCACTTTCAAGTTTTTTATTATTTTTTTGCCACATAAGTAATATTTTTTATTATTGAATTTCTTTTCAAGGGCCACATAGATAAAAAAATTAATGTCTGCCTAATTTTTTTAACAGAATGACCAAATTTCAAAATATTAATTAATTTAATTTAATAAGGTAATTTGAAAAATTAAAAGTTCAATAGTGTAATCAGTAAAACGTGTCAACTACAATAGGTAATTCATTAGTTTTGTCAATAAAAAAATTAAAGTCCGTTTATTTTTTTTAACGGAATGACCAAATTTCAAAATAATAATTAGTTTTGTGGGGTAATTTGAAAAATTAAAAGTTAATTAGTGTAATTAGTAAAACGTGCAACTACAATGGTTATTTCATTAGTTTTGCAAAAAAAAAAAACCATGCCTGCCACATGGCACTTAGAAATCATGTATATAAAAAAAATGAATCTGAACGTAGGAAGAAGAAACAAAGCTAGAACGGTAACTTAATTGAGAGACAGAAAAATTAAGGCAGAAATAAAAAATAAGCAAGAAATTCACTGGAACATGCACAAACATATCCTTTTTAGCAACATAAATATCCCAATTTCTTCTTATACAACTAGATAAACAAACAGAAGTTTTATTACATAAAACCACACCTACCTATATAAACTCAATTCAACCTATTTTTATCTACTTCATCTTGAAAATTGACTGAAATTCAGTCACGTATCACCATCAATTCACACAATTTTATCTGTTTCGATGATCATCAAGCTCTGGTTTAATTCACTTACACTCTATTTCTGAGTTTTAAAATGGACAGAAAAGAAAAGAAATGGACGGAAAATTTAAGTTTTCTTCCCAATTCTTATGTTTCTGAGTTTTTTAATAAACGGAAAAGAAAAAAAATAGATAGAAAACTTGGCCATTTTTCCTGTCAAAGTTTTCCGTCCAAAATTGGCCTGATTTGGACGGAAAAAAAATTGGAATAAGTAATATTTTTATAATTCCCATATTATCCTCAACTTTTAATATAATAAATTTTAAATTATACCTCATGTTCTCAATTTGTTTTTATTAGTTGCCCTAAATATTTTAATGTAGGAAACACGTTCCATTACTAGGGCTTGTGGGTCTTGATTATAGCTCCCCAGATATGTCAGCTGCTCTGGGCAACGCTTACGTTCTTGTTGGTGGTCATCTTCAAGTAAGATCTGTGCCATTAATTAGTGCTATAAAATCATGGCTTCATTTTATAGTTTTTTTCCTACTTAAAAACTTGATATATATATGTATTACACACGCACACAATTTGATTTCATGCGATTCTCCATGAATATTTAAATCTTAGTTAATTCAATGCTCAATACTGTGAGTGAGAATACAAGCCACACAAAAGAAAATACAAATCCATACAAAGGTCAGGATCAAATTTAAAACCTAATTGGCCTTTACAAAAAGACCTAATGCATGGTATACTACCACATTTTAAAGAAAGAAATAGTACTAATTCTATATATTTTTTGACAAGCATTTTGTTGGGACATAATTTCCAATAACAGATTTATTCCCTAAAGTTTAATTTTTTTTTAAAAAAAAATCATCAAAAAATTATATGTGATTATGTCCTATATATTAATATAAACTTTAATATTCAAAATAATAATAATAATAATTAATCAACAAGAAAGGAGAGAGTGATACAAAATTCTTTCGGAACAAGTTTCTTACTGAAATGATATCTTTAAAGGACTTACTGAAATGAATTTCGATGAGAAAAAAATCGATGAAGCCTATTTATGGCTACTAAAAAATCAAGACAAGACACGAGCAATGTTTGGGTTACAATTAGAGAGGAGATTGAATTTCTTGAAGAATTTGATGAATAATCTCCGTTAGTATTAATAATACATATTATGTTTGATGACTTTTGAGTATGGTATAACAATGACTTTGTAGAAGAAATTTTTGTTTAATATTTATTTGGATATTTGTATTTGATTATGGAATTTTTTCTTTGATTAAATTTATCTTGCATATTTTTATTTATGGTTCAATGGTTATAATTAATATAAGAGTAAATTTGTAAAAGTGATATTTTTCTTTTTTTTTCATTAGAACTCAAAAACGCAAGAAAAGAAATTTTTTAAATTTTCTATTCTTTTCTATTAAAAACTAAGAAACAACACAAAGAAAACTTCAAGTTTTCTATTCTTTTCTAATTTACAAAACTCATAGTGTTAAAGCAAACTTAACTCTTATAGAATAGCATCCACTTCGAATATTATTTTTCATGTTTAACCAACAAAATTAAGGCACTCAAAACAAATAGTAATTGAGAAAGAATACCTCTTCCATAATTTCTTCCTCCTCTTCTTCATTCCCACCATCGTCGTCATCATCCTTCTTCTCCTCCTCCTCCTCCTCCACAACCTCCTTATTCTCCAACTGCGCCAATGCCGCCTTTGCTTTGTGAAAATTAACCACCACCCTCCGGCTCCGCCAATGCTCCTTCAGGCGCCAACCAAATTCTGCCATCAACTCTTCCTCCTTCACTCTCTTTCTCGAAACCCTCATTTCCTCTTTTCTCATCTTCTCTTTCTTAGGATCCTCCCTTCCTAACCCAGCCCGGCCCCGCCTAATCTCGAGCCCCACTGGCTCAGCACGGCCCGAGCCCTCTTTCCCCAGAGCCGAGCCAGGGGTGTAACCCATTTGCCTCAACATCTTGAACCCAATGTTGGATTGTGGAATTGCTGATTCTATGTTTGTTAGGGTTTGTTGGTCTTCTTCATGTTGTTGTTTCTCTATCTTCAGTTTTCTTTGTTCTTGCCAATTGAAGAATTTGGGTTTCTTGTTTGAAGATTGTACTAATGGGGTTTTGTTTTTATTGTTGGAGACCTGAAAGAATTGGGAAATTAGGGTTTTAAGAAAATGCTGCTGCATATGGACATAACTAATTGCGCATAATATATAATTACAGACTTGTAGCTGACCTTTTGTGAAGAAGGTTTAGGTGGGAGAGAATCTTCGGGAGGTAGAAATTGAGAGAGGTCGCCCATGTAATCGTCGTCTTCCGCCATTGGAGAAATAGAGAGCATCAGATCAGAACTTGTTTTAAATAGATTTTTAATTTTATTTTATCCTAGTGTCGTCATAATAAACGATTTTTATGATCAAATTGATCATTTTTTAAATAATAAATTTAAAAATATCTCAAAATATACTTTTGAAGATTATGATTATAATAAATTACGAATATTTTGTAATTTAAAAATTATGTATAGATATTTTTAATTATTTATTTTAAAAATAATTAATTTTATTATTAAAATCAAACTAATACGTTTATTATGGGACGTAAATAGTATTATTTTTGTTTCGATTTCTTTTCTTATGACACCTCATATAAAACAAATCTCTAGAACCATGTTTGTTTGTAAAAAATATGTTTGTAATTCAACTATTTATTTTAATTTAATAATATTTTATTTCATAACATTAACTTAAGAAAGTTTAGTTTTTTTTTATATATAAATATTTTTAGTTCTTGTTACACAATGCCATACCAGCTCAGCTCACGGCGGATGATAAAAAAAAAATTTACTTTTAATATTTGTTTAGTGTATTAGTAATTTTGTTGTTTAGGAGGAGGTAAACTAAAAAAGAATTTACAGTGAGTATATCATTTTTTTAGATCAAAAGTTGTAACTTATTGATAAAGGTGTATCTATCAAGCACTACATTTTTTTTGTGCATGTAATAATATAAATAAAATTAAAATTTAGATTTAAATTTAAATTTATTTTTTTACATTTCGAAGATGGTTGAGCTCCTGCAAATACGTTGCAGTGTTTATAATAATAATAATAATGACAAAAACAGTTCAAATAAATTTGATTAACAAAATGATGAAATTGTTAATATATAATTTAAATATTAAATTTATATAATTCTAAATTACTATTTACAATCAACTGATTCTAACAATTACAGGCATACTAAAATAATACTCATGTTAATACTTTAATTCCCGATAATCATATGGGCCGTCCAAAGTTTGGGATAAATCCCACCATCTATCTATCTATCTAATCTATCTAATAAAATAAAAATGATTTTGAATTTTCTAATCACTCAATACATTATTTGGACCGTCCAAAATTTGAAATAAATTCCATCATTTATACAGTATCGGAGGCACGGGACACATCTAGTATACTACATAGTACTAAATATAAGTAGAAAAAAGCATAAAGAATCAATAAGTTAAGGCGAACTGATCTACCCATGCGCAAGCTCCACTCTAGTCTACTGTGCAACCAAACCGCAGGAGATCAGCGCCCACAACAGTCAGTCACGCATCAACTATTGCACCAGCCTGTAACTACTTAACCGTCTTCGCTGACGTGGCTTACGCTGACTCACCGTTTCCATACTGTTACTCTTTTAAGCGCGAAACAACTCTGCTTCTCATTCTCTCTCTCGAACCATTTCACTCTCTTTCTCTCTCTAGAGATACTGAGAAAACCCTTCGTTCCAGGTATGTATATACCCGAAACCCTAATCTCCTTGGTTTTGTTTCATTTTTGTATGTTTTCTTGAGCAGTTTAATATGTATACTCCATTTCGTATAGCTTGATTAATTCACCACCTCTAAAAATTGTGGGGTTATTGTGTTGGGTATGAACATATCTCTACAGTATTCGCATGTATTAATTTCTGCACAATATCATCATTGCCAAAAGTTGTGAGTTTTCTTAATTAATCGATATGTTTTGTATTTAATTCGGGCTTGTTCTTGAAGATTGCTGCGCAGTATTGGATGCTTTTCTTGCTTTTCACATATACTTTTTTGCTGTTACAGTTTGATTAATCATGTATTGCTATGTTGCGAGATCTGTGTTTTAATTACTTGGGATTCAATTGTTCCTTTCACAATTTTTGCGCAGTCTAATTTCAGGCGAATTCGGAGACATTTCTTCAAAGTGTTGAATGAATAATATCACTACTCAATCTGGTTCTCCTAAAAATGTCTAACAAGTGTTTGTTATTGTATCTCGCTGTCATTGTCTTCTCGGCAATTCTGGGTTTGCAAGCTTCGGCTCTTACTGATCTTCTCGATGGTATTTTTTTCCCATCTTGGAAATTTAATTCTTGTGATTTTTGAATAAAATTTGTCTGCATTCTGTTGTGTATGAAGATTGGTGAAAGTAAACATTGTGATTTTTATGATTATGCTGATCATTGTCATTATTGTTATTGTTCTTGATTTATGAATTATTGTAGAATGCATGATCAAATTCTTGTGGGGTTTGCCTTGGGTATGAGTTAATGTGAATATTGTGATTTTTATGTTTAAGCTGATCATGTATCAAAATCTTATAAAATGTTGCCAGGAAAATTACAGTAGGGTTCTTGATATAAGAGTTGATACAGATTCGATGAGTCTTAGGAATGTAAGGTCTATTTTGTGTGGGATTCGTTTTGAATATTAGTGTTATAGGAATTATCGACTGAGTGAATGATTTTAGGGTTTCAACTACATAACAAAACAAAATACATATTGGCCTTTACTTGATCGAGTGAGCCTGTCAAAATCTTTGGCCCGGGGTTGAAGGAACATAGAAGATCTTGGTTTGTTGAATTCTTCATTTTGTGGTGTAGGAGTAATACATAACAAAACAAAAACAAAAAAACACCCACACTGTCATGCAGAGTCACTAACTTTCTAGCTTTACTGATGCAGTTCAAGCTCTTCAAGATATGTACAAAGCCCTGAAAATTCCATCACAGCTCAAGGGATGGAAAACAGATGGCGGAGATCCATGTGGAGAATTATGGACAGGAGTTTTCTGCAATGGACCATCAGTTAGCCACATGTAACTACAACTGCTCCATCAATGATGTGGTCAATTGACATATTAATGCATGAAGAACTGACTTATTTTTACTAATTGCAGTAAAATTCCTGGGCTTGAGCTTAGTGGGAACCTAGGGTTCCAGCTCTCTAATCTCCACAATTTGAAGCAGCTGTAAGTTGTTCTCTTCAACTGTGATTATATATACACTTCAAACACGAGTGCTGAAGAGCTCTTTTTAGGTTTATTTATTGTTTCCGTATGATTCTGTCTATCAGGGATGTTAGCTCCAACAATATTCAGGGTGAAATTCCATACAGCTTACCTCTTAACATCACACACTTGTAAGACATCTACTTAACTGATTCTGTTATGCAGTTCCATATCTTCAATTTTATTTAGATACTTACCTCAGGTGATTGATAATTTGTTGTTTCCTCCTTTTCCCCCCATAATTTTTCAGAAACTTGGCTGTCAACAAGTTTAGCCAAAACATACCCTTCTCCTTAACTAGCATGAAACATCTTCGACATCTGTGAGTCCATTGTCCATTGACAGTCTAATTTTTCTCATTTGGGTAGATGATGATTGAGCCATGATTCATTTTTTGCAGGAATCTAAGCCACAACTTGTTATCTGGACCTATTGGGAATGTTTTCACTGGCCTAATGAATCTCAGAGAAATGTAGGATAACATACTCCTCTTCTATATCTCCATTTAAATAGTATGAGACTCGTTTAAATATCTGAAATAAAATCACTATGTGGTGGGATGGTGGCTGCAAGGTTTCAATAACTAGTCTAGTATTGTGTTAGCCTATATATAAAAAAGCAAGCACATGAATACTTTTATTGGTGATATTCCAACCCTTCACATTGGCATCATCTGGACTATTAAATTTTAAATATATCAGACCGATAAACTAATGTTTAGTTATTAATTCTTCAAGTTGATTCTGTGCAAACTAAATTGAATAACAAAAGCTTTCTATGGAAGCTGGAACTTAGAATTAAATACTCAAATTTAAAAAATTCAGATAAATATTTTGGAACACACATAGTGAAAATGCTTTATGGCGTAAGAACTCAAGGGAAGTGTTGAACACCATTATTTTGGTCATTATAATGGAACATGAACATATTGTCATTATAAAGTAATTCAATTATCTGTGTTGGAGCCCTCGTTGACTTGTATTGATATTTTAGTTGGTCATGCTCCTATCCTGTAAACATTCAATTTTCTGTCACAGGGATTTGTCGCACAATAACTTCACTGGAGATCTACCCAGTTCATTTGAATCATTGGCAAATCTTACAAGATTGTAAGTTTTTTTCAATTTGATCGATTTGTATGGGATTGTCTGTTTACAGTATTCTAAGGGCCTCATGAATTACTTTGATTGGTTTGCAGGTTCTTGGAGAGCAATGAATTTACTGGATCAGTAATCTTTCTGGCTGAACTCCCACTCTCTGACCTGTAAGTTTTGTACATAACAAGTTTGGATAGCTATTGTTGGATGTGTTTTATCTTTCTGTAAACTCAAGCATATTTGTTGTCAGGGACATCCAAGATAACCACTTTAGTGGTGTCATTCCAGAGAAGTTTCAGTCTATTCACAACCTATGGTAAGCTATTAGAATCTCCATTTTATTCTCTTCTTATGCATGCACTAAAATACTTCTTATTAATTTGTCGGTTTCATCTGTCTGTAGGATTGGGGGTAATAGATTCCACCAAGGGGAAAATTATCCACCCTGGAAGTTTCCCTTGGAAACTATGCCAAATATTAGTAGTCCACCATCTACCGAGTCAAGTGCCATTGAGAGCTATCCGTCTCATAAAGTAGCCCGGCACAAGAAGAAAGGACTTGGTCCTGGTGGAATAGCTTGTGTGGTTGGTGGAACCACTCTTTTGGCAACCTGTGCAGCTTTCATAGTCGTGATACATTTTCAACGATTCAGGGGAAGAAAGCTAGGACGCTTGGAGAGCAGTGATGGCTCGTGGCAGTCTCTTCCAATCAGTACAGCCAGAGGTACATTTTCCAATATATACAATTTCTTTTCTTCTTGTTTTTATTGTCCGTGGGACTATAAAGAGTACCTTACTGATTGCTTCTGACTCTTTCTTTGCTCTGGTTGTAGACTGTTCTTCTACTGAGGTCAGCCCAGCAGTCTCAGCTATTAATTCTCTACCTCTGATTGATCCAAGGCATTTACCACCTCTTTGTACCAAAACTGTAAGAGTATGTCAAAGAAGAAGTTTCTCTAAGAAGAGCAGAATCCCAATAGGAGTGAAGCTCTACAGTGTGGCAGAACTTCAAACAGCAACAAACTCCTTCAGTGAAGAAAATCTTCTTGGAGAAGGATCCCTGGGTTCTGTTTACATAGCAGAGTTCCCCAATGGACAAGTACAACCTTGAACTTAGACATGTCCTGCAAGTTATAAAAGCTGTATAAGCTCAAACAAGTTACGGAAATCATTTAACTTCTTTTTTCTCTATTTTACAAGATTTTTGCTGTGAAGAATATAAACACTGTAGCACTGACCCTCCATGAAGAAGAGAGATTCTTGGATGTGATATGGAATATATCACGTTTGAGACACCCAAACATTGTACAACTTGTTGGCTATTGTGTAGAGCATGGACAGCATCTCCTTGTGTACGAGTATGTCAGAAATTTGACTCTGGATGGTGCTTTGCATTGTGCCTCTTACATGCCTTTATCTTGGGGCCTTCGTCTTCGAGTTGCTCTTGGTGTAGCTCGTGCTTTGAAGTAAGTACTTTTATTTAAATTGGAACTATTTCAGCCCAGCTTTTAGGAGTGTATCAATTCTTGCCAACCACAACCATTAGGACTATTATTTCATATTTATACAACTAGGATTATGTACAATTTAATTTTCTGAAAGTGTTTTGAGTGACAATATATGACTCAACAATGCTGCAATTTTAGAAAGTATGACTCATGACGTCTCCATATGCTCATCTTGTTGTGACTTTAATAGCAGTCACTTTTCTTATTATATAAGGTCTTAATTTATATAACTTCACGATATGATTTTTTCAGCTATTTGCATTCTAAATGCATGCCTCCTGTCGCCCATAGCAACATAAAGGCTGCTAACATTTTACTTGACGAAGATCTTATGCCTCATATCTGCGACTGTGGGCTAGCTGTTTTAAAGTCCCTTTCAAGCAACAGTATCAAACTTAAGGTATACATTCTTCTGAGTATCAGACCTTTATAGCAATTAAGAATCATCTTGTAAGTTTTTGACAGATATAAATTATTTTCAGAAACTTCCTCTTTAGAAAAGGCGGACCTTAGTCCATTACAAAAGTAAAAAACTAATTTATTTTTTTTCTCATATTCTCTTCTGCATACACATTTATAGTTAACTGAGTGATAATTTTCAGAATAATAAATCAGAAATGAACTGCTATTAGTTACTCTTCCCATAAGCTCCAATCAAATGTTACCCTAAAGCGTTAGGCAGCGACAGCATAGAACACAAACCTGTCTGACAAGTTTTCGAGAGAATAAATTATAATCTGTTTCTATTGATTGGTAATGAATCAGGCTTCTGAAATGGCTATTGGTGATACTGGTTACATTGCACCTGAGCAAGTTCAACCTGGAATTAGTATGAAGGGTGATACATACGCTTTCGGAGTATTGCTTCTGGAGCTTTTTACTGGGAGGAAGCCCTTTGACAGGTTGAACGCATTCTCATTTTTATATATGAATACATGCTATTCCCTTCTGTCATAATGGTTTTCTTCTAAAACAGTTCAAAACCCAGAGGGGAGCAATCATTGGTGAATTGGGCTTCGTCACAACTTCATGACAACGAGTCTTTGGAACAGATGGTTGATCCAGTCATTAAAAGGACTATTCCATCTAAAGCTCTATCCCGGTTTGCTGATATCGTCTCCCTTTGTATTCAGGTATTAGTATATACATCCTATCCTATATATATGTTAATACATAATACTTTGGAGTTACACTATATAATAGGTAAGTGCATCTTCAAGTGAAGGTGAAAATATAGTTGTTGTTTTTTTTATGAATTTCATCTCTCAGTCAGTTTCTTTTTTCACATAAAAATTTCACCTTTTCCTTTCATTGTTGGATTAATTTGGCCATTATATACAGTAAACTAACTTTGACATAATACTTTGCTACTATATAAAGATAAACTGAAATGAATGAAGTTGAATATATTGTTTTAGAATTACTATATATATATATATACTAAATTGATTAATCTAAACAAAATTAACAGCCTCAGAAGGAGTTCCGACCCCCAATGTCTGAGATAGTGGAATCTCTGATGTGCCTACTACAAGAGCATCGCATAGTGAGAGGCATTGTTGCTGGCGATGGCAGTACTGAAGAAGTTGTTGACCCCTTTGAGAGGTCATTCCGTTCAAGCAACTCGCGATTCTTTGGCTCGCCAACAGTGAGCTCTAGCTTTCTTTCCATTTAATTGATCTGCAACACACAAGTTTACTTGTATAGCTAACTAGCTAGCTCTTGATCTCATGCATGCATGCATGTATTACATATGCTTCAAACTTTATATACCTGTTGTACGTATGATCAGTTGTTTTGATTATTAATTGTCTAATGAGTAGCAGTACTAGTCAGCAAGAATTAAAAACCTCCCTCAGAATTAACTCATGACATGAGTTGCACCTTACAACTACCGGAAGGAATATTATTTACATCTATTAATATACAACAATTAGAAAGTAATTACAACATTAGTGCATCCACAAAATAACCACATCAAGGAGAAGTTATTGCCATATGCGGCACTTACCAAACAAATCGATCATTCAAAATCACGAAGAAGAAAAAAAGCAGAAGCCGGATTTACCCAAACCGAAGAGCATTCAAACTCACGAACAAGGAAGAAAACGGAGTAGTCAAGGGAATAATTGCAATGATGTTACCTAGAGTATGTGGTTCAGTGCAAGACAATTATATGAATCGATCCTTGTGAGCTTAGGTATTTGGAAGAAGAAGAAGATGATGATGATCCAACCATGAAAACAATTAAATTAAGGGGGTCTTGTCTTGTTGCCACCTGGTATGATGTGCCTCCGAGACTAGTGTTGGGGTTAATTAGGAAGTCAATATAATATGATGGGGTGGTCTTGACATTTGGGTACTGGAGTGTAGATAAAATTATAGGACGAAAAGAGAGATCACTTTATCAATTGAGCTGTTGCTGGTGCTCTCCCTATTAGTTTACTTCAGCTTATGCATTCTTCTCCACTACTTGTTGGATTGGAAGGCTCTTCTAGCATTTAAACACAATTTACTAATAGTTTAATTTCTTAAATTAATTCAAAAGAGCAGCTTGGGAATAGACTGAATGGAGGACATGTTCTTGTTTGCTTCATTAATTATTCTTGTTAATTAATTATGATAAAATTTATTAATTGGTGGTTACTGGTTGTGAATGCCTTGAGACAATCTAGGATTGCTGGTTTCGATGATTACATACTTGGAATAATTAATTCTTTCAAACTATATATGTGTCATTTTAATTCTCCAAAGAATTAAGTTGAAAGTGAAATTTGCCTCCTTTGTGCTCTTGCTAAGTGACTACTTGTAGTATAACATGTTTTTTTCATTTAATCATTCATTCTAATGACTTGAAATCTTTGCATGATCAGATCAAACCCATTCTTGAACCAACCAGTATCATTCTCTTTTTGGGTTCTTCTTAATCTAAACAGCAAACAAATAAATTTCAACTGAATGTTATGCACCCTCATCTGTCTTGGCTGAATTTGTTAAATGTATACTCCCACTCCCTCCTCTGTGCCCTAAAACATTCTCCCAAAAGCTCCAATCCAGTTGGAAATTAGGATGAATGACTGGTGAAAAATATATATGTCACCGAAAAGAAGATGATAATAGAGTTGCCGAATATTTCTTGAGGCTGTCAAATCACAAGAACAAGGATGTCAAAACCAAATTGTTGATCTATCATCACTCTTTACAAAAATTGTTTACAAACTAGATCATTTTACATCCTGTAAAATATATTCCGCTCAAACCGTTTAAAATAACATTTAAAAAGATTGTAAAGGAAAATGTATAAATTTTTTGGTATTACTGAGGTAGCTTATCAAGTTCCCTTTTCAAAAGAGATTGCAGTAAGTATCTGTTTGTGTGCGTCATCCCTGCAGACACATACAGTTTGTATGAAGGTAACAAATGACTAAGGACCATTACCATATAACCAGTCTTTGAAGTAGACGTGGAGTGCACTTGATAATTCCCGTTTTCTGCTATCCTCAAGCTGTGTTTCCTTTAAAGTTTTCTTGAGCTCCCCCAAATTCTCATGCTTGAATCAAAAATAAAACACAAAACATTTTAGAATATAAATTAACACTCATTGAGAATGATTATTTGATCACCAGACATGTTTGAAGTTAAATATTTGACTTATTATTCAATATGCAATATGGTTCTTGAACTCACATTTCTCTGTTGAGATGTCATATAAGCATCTGGTAGAGGAAAGGGATTGCCTTTTGTGGACCCAGAAGATTCTCCTCCAAACCAGTTTGGAATCTGTTTAGAAAGATTAGAATGGATGTTAACAAAATAAGAAACACAAGGAAAAGGAACAGATGCCAGATATAATCCCCATAAGAACAATGAAAGCTATTATTAACTAGAGCACACAACTCAACAAAAACAAAAGTTAGAGGCACCCCTGCAATTAAGTTTTGTTCAAGGTCAGCCATTCTCAATTGTAAATGTTCTTTTGATACCCAAGGGAAAAAAGAAATTAAAAAATAAATAAGTGACGAGTAGTCAAAACTTGTAAAGAATTAAAATATCACCAGCCAATGAAAAGTTATTTTACGGAACCTGTATGAATAGTTCATAAATAAGACAAAAACAAAACAAAAAATTACCAAAAAGTTTGTAAACTGATCAGGGTCTATACGGGTAGCAGACTCAGTCTGGACATCAGAAACGCCTGCAGGATGAGATAATGAATCGTGTGGGTCTACCATTCCCAGTGCCACAGGTTCATCCCATCTGTTGATTGAAGCCTCAATACCAACTTGATTCATGTGCTCCTCCAGTTCTGAGTAATATGTATTATATGGTGCAACCTGGAGGGAAGTGCCAAGTCAGAAAGGTAAATTTCAAAGTAAGTTCCTCTAGAGAATGAAAATAAAGTAGAATGTTAAAGATCAAAACGCATTGTGAACTATAAATCTTGTGTCTCCAATCATATTGCAAGGAGGCTAGAACAACTACTCTTGTTCAGAAGTCAGAACTATGAGGGTAGTTATAGGTGGAAAACCATTAGTCTCAGAGACCACTCTGCACAATGAGGGCACACAACCATTTCCACAGGCACAAAAGGCTCAAATAGTAAAAGAATTAAACCATAGTGTGCTGTGTGAGACCCTCTTGACACACATGAACCTTTATCCAAGAATAATTTAGACAGAAAAGTGGACTTGATTAGGATTGGAAATTCCGCCCGTCTTGGTATTTATATTGGTAAGCTAGCAGGAGATATAATAACACCATTTACCAACTATGAAGTATATATGTATGCAACTATTCAATTCATGCTATAACTCCTACATCACATATACTCCCTCCTCCGTCCCACATTGTAAGTGCATGTGGCACAGAAAGTACATTTGAATATTTATTTGATAGACTTTTTAAAGTCAACTTAAGAGATTTTTAAACTCAAAATTGACTTGGATTCTTTTAATTTTAATCAAATAAATATAGTAAACTATCTAAAAAGTATTATTCATTGTAAGTTTTATTGTTTCATAATTTTTAATGAGTCATCTCAATTTTAAGTTTGAAAATATTTCAAATTGACTTTCAAAAATCAATGACGATCAAATAATTTGGAACGGAAGGAGTAATATATTTGAAACATAAAATTTGAACACATAAGAATTTAAAATACAGAAATATATATTATATTTAAATATGCTTCTGGTACGTCTTAAAACCCGTGGCCACACACCAAAAAAAGTGTTGCAATTAATGTGGGTCGGAGGGAGTACATACTTACTTCATGGACTCATAAAAAAGCAGAGCAACTTACCTGCAGCTTATGGTTATCACCAACAATAAGAGGTCGTTGGTTTATACCCAAGAAGAATACACACTCACGACAATTAGCAATACAGATTCTTCTAGCTGCTGTAATTATGTGCACTCGCTCACAATGTTCAACTCTTACAGCCTGTGAAGACAAAAAATCAATAAAAGGTACATTCAGAGAATCACATCAATCAGATGACAAATTCATAAAGTAGCACATATAAGAATTAATGTTTGGCGCGTGACAAAAGGTACTAGGTCAATAATTCGCACAACATATCTAACTCTAGATCCCACAAATCAGGAACCAGGTCAATCATTTGATATCATGCACATAATGTATTTTAGATGCATCTATATGTTATGCATGTGTGTATATATATATATATATAATTATTTATATTTCCACACGTCTTAAGATCCATGCTAAAATTGGCCGAGGGAGTATATCACAAGAAAACAAAGAGCAACAGATTTAAAACAAAATTCTTATATAAAATGCATAACATAATCTAACAATGTTCTAAAAGGCGCTAGACGGGAGGCGGGGGCCTAGGCGAGATTTTTTATTTTAAGCCAATTTTAATATTTTATCTTACATTTATCCAAACAAAACAATAATATAAAGCAAAACAATCTATAATAAAGATAATAAAGGCATTTGCTTAAAATTCAAACACATATTCATATTGCCAATGTCAAAGTTCAAACACAAACATGCAATTGTTCAAAGTTCAAACATATCTTTAATCTTTAACGTATTAGTTTTATTCATAAACAAGATTGCTATTAAATAATAAAATTAAAATTTTCAATAATTCAATTCAATATTATAACTTAAGAAACTAAACATAAATTTAAGAATTATATTGAATTAAACTAAATATTACAAATGTATCATCATTTATATAATTTGAAGTTGGTACAAGTTCAAAAAATTACAATTATAATAAAATTATCCATTTTGTTGATATTGTTCAATTTTTGTTGTAATTTGATATGCTACAACCTTCATTATGAATATGGTAAATTATTAGAAAAATAAATATATCAAAATCTGGTTTGGGTAGTTATTAAAATAAAAAATCTCTCACTTTAGACCCTTTAATAATTTTCTTGAGGATTTTTTTGCATTGGCCTAGGTAAGGCCAGGGGGGGGCTAAGTAGGGATTTTTAGAACAACAGAATCTAATTCTCTTGCTTAGTACCTAACCTTAATAGCATGGACGGCAACATTCAATCAGATATTACAAATCCATGTAAATTAATTCTCTTTCACAACTTATCAAATAATAACAATTCTCTTTTCACACACAATTCTCTTTTCACACTTTAATCTCAAATCTTGTGGGATTGGGTGAGTGGATGAATACAAAGATAATGGGTGGTACAATTGTAAAGAACAAGCGAGCTACCAGTTCAAAAATTCACTTTCACAAAACATAATACCTTTTAGATTAGTATTAAATTCACCCTTTAGAAATTAAATCAACCTAAAAGTGAACCTTAAGTAATCATAAATTCATATTGTCGTAAACTTGTACTGTCTAGTGTTGCTCATCGACCAGTGATGTTTTCCGAGAATTTGTCTGTGAAAATCCATTATATGAATTATTTGCGAGTCTCTCAGTTCATACTCTGAAAGAATTTCGTGCAATTTGGTATTAGGGATCCCGGACTTCTTAACATTCGCATGTGATTTGTTGGTTCCCTTTGTTCTTTGCTCATGGAGGTAGGCTTAGAAGCTAATTGACCTATGATATGTTTCTTATGACCTGTTTCCCATACTAACTTGTGCCAAATACAAAAGGTTCCCCTGACTTCTTATATATTCATATGTGCTTCAGAGGACCCTCATTCTTCTTTCAAGGAGGTAGATTTTCTAGCCAAACTATTGCATTTGCTTTATTTATGGCAGCTTTTGATCTGTTTAATGGATCAGCTATCTTGCATTTGCAATCCTGTTCAGATGCCATCTTATAAAGTCAAACTTGTTAGATGTTGTCATTGAGGGTGATTATCTGATAGGTGCCATAAAGTAGACACTAGAACACACACCCAAACAAAACAAATAGAGAGAAGCAAACATCTGATAAGCATAACAATTAACCTAAAAGAGATGTGTAGCAGAAGTAAATAGATAAATGTATATATGTAGCGAACTAAACACATAGTAATACCCACTATTAACAGCCATGTAAATCATACTGACTTTCTCTCTATACTATGATTAAGATATATATTATGATTAAGATGTCAATCAGTCTCGATGCTCGTTACCCTTTGTTTCAATAGATATTAAGTGCATGAGGTAAGATGTATATCACAGTTCAGTCTCTACTTTCTTTCAACAGCAACTGCATATCAATCATCTCCATTATCATACTTATCATAGCCCATTCAAACCTCTAAAGAGAGAGAGAGGATATCTTGCAATTCCAGCTCATAAATAGAGAGGATGTTTCTCGGTAACATTTAATAAGAACTTTACTTAAAAGAACTACTGATCTAAGATAATCAATACATAACCCAACATTTAGAAGATGAAAGCAGGACACTAGTATATCCTTATAATTACCTTGCCAACGGCCCCGAGAACTATAGTTGCATCAGAGCATCCATAAACTGTGGCGTATCTTAAAGGTGCTAAGATGTAGATGACGGATTCCTGACAATTTACAACCTGCAAAGACATAAATACAATTTCAATTAAGGAATGAGCAGAAACAACTACAGCCAACAAAATAAATGAATTCCTGATCGCAGACAGGAAAGATCATTACAGAGTGCAGTAAAATGAGATTATTTTTTTAATCATAATGCGTAATAAATTAAACTAGATGACTACTTACATTTCAATAATGTAATCTGACTAATAAGGTTATACTATTGCAACTAACCTGACCTTGACTCAGGCACACAGCACCAAACCAAAAAACATAATAAATAATAATAACAGCACCAAACCAAAAAACATAAAAAATAAATAACAATAAAAGGAAATAGAGCTAACCTTTACAGAAGAACCTTTCAGATCAGATGCTTGCTTTACAAATGATGACTTAGAGATCCCCTCGATAAAGCTTGGACCCCTAGCACTGGCTGAGGCCTTCACTGAACTAGCACAAACATCAGCCATTGGGACATCCTGGTCAGAGGCAATGGTCGGCCCATTTTTTTTTAAGGAAACTCTTTCAGATATATGTTCCAATGTTGAGGATATGTTCTGTAGAAGCCAATCATGAACTTGTGTGGCAGGAACAGGAATAGCAGGCATATCGGGATCTGAATTAGCAAAAAATGGAGTATTCTGGCTCAAGGGAATTCTCTCTGATCCTTTTTCACCAAAATAAATCAGAAACCCAAGGTGCTCAAACTTTTCCATAGTTAAAACCTGGCATAATCAGCCTAAATTAGCATATTATTATAGCAAGTATAATACATACTCTTACACAATGTAGCTACAAACCAAAAGCAAATGCACACAGCTGTAACTTGTAGGTAACGTGAAAATCTTACAACTCATACTTAAAACTTAATTATATTTAAACGTCTTAAAGAACCGCTCAATAAAAGTAGTAAAATTAAGACATTGCCATTTAAATGGAAACAAAGTAGTCACACAACAGGAACAAGGTTTAAGAGGTTTGACGAGATTGTCTGCAACAATGGTTGATGAGGAACGCAACAGCCCTTAATTATTTATGTGCTCAGTAGATTTCTCAATTGGGTAGAAATAGATGCAATTAAAGTTTATATTTAATACTTGGAGATTGTGGTAGTCTAGCTATTTATTCAAGTATTTAGTCACTTGTTTAAGTGATTAGGGTAATATCGTCTTTTATTACTTTCCTACATTATTGATAGTTTGATACTGACGCTGCATAAAAAATGAGTGTTCGGTTTTCGATCAATCAAAAATTATTTTGGTTGCGACCAATAGATACTGTCAAGAAGTTTCTGCTGATCGTCAAATCTAAAATCCCCAACCTCAACACTAGCCAAAGCACTAAGGGCAAGCATCGCCCTTATCGAAGTCGTCCAATATGAGTCAGCAAACACACACCGAAAAATAAAACATTGTTTATCATCTTCAAACACTAGATGCCTCCCAATCACAACAAGGATAAAAAAGAAGAAGCTTTGAGTCAATTATAACACACATCCCCACCTTTATTATCATTGTAAACTTTTCAATCTCAACCAAGCTTCAAATTATTGTCACCAACCATCATCATCACTGCCACAGACATGATCTGCTCTGCATCTGATACCAACTGGTGCTATTAGCGGGACAGGCTAATTCCCGTCGAAAACATCGTGGCCAAATCATCTACAACTAGTGCAAAGGCAACTTCATCGAGCCCATTGCTCCAGCCCCACCTTCCCAAACCTTCAATCAGGCCGACGATCCGTTTCTGGGCAACCAGTTCATCCCATCCTCCACCTCATCGCTCAAGCCACGTGTGAGGACGACAATCCAATCATTAGAAGAACAATCTTATTGCTGTCACAGTCACTTCCTACTCAATCCTCTTCGTCTTCTCTAGCCGAATTGCATATGTGAAGGAAACATAGGTAAATAAAAAAAGTATGTATTCTCGCTCTACTACAACCATATTACACCCATTAGATATAGGTTTCTTACGGGCGAAGATAGCAGCTCTACAAAGTTTCTATGTCCTATTTTCCTTCCCTTCTCTTTTTTTCCCTACTTTTTTTCGTGTTTACCGTCGGTTCTTCTTCTACTTTCCTCTTTTTTTACTAGTTGGCGGAATCTTTAAACACTGGTAGTGGAAACCGGCACAAGTAGATGGATCTGGCGAAGGGCAGCGACTCCTCTTCTTCTCTCTCTCTTTTTTCCCCTTGTTGGTAGTTTTCAATAGAAGCAAGGGAATTTCAATGACTATAGCTTAAAGGTGATGAATAATTTGTGAAATTATAAATCTGGTGATGGCGTTGTCAAAATTAGGGTTTCGTCAAGGAGAATACCTTTTTGTGATCAAAATCAAGTTGGGCTAAGATATCAACTAAGAGTATATTTGGGGTCACTTAAAAAATGTGATTAGTGATTCTGATTATTATTTTTGCTTATATTTGTTTTAAAAAAGTAGCATGTGTTCGGTAAAGGAAAAAACTTAAACTAGTAAAACATGTTTGGTATAAAAAAAAATTTGACTATTACTTATGTCAAATGTAAATTACTAAAAATGAAGGTTTAGAGAAGTAAATACAAGTAATTGGTGGAAGTAATAAAATAAATTGGGATAGATTAGTAATACAGTAAAACCCCTATTTAGGAATACTCTATATAAGAATAACCTATATAATATTATAAAAAAAATTGGTCCCAATTTGGGCCAGTTATAAATAGGAATAACCTCTAAATTGTAATATATTATATACTTTTTAAGTCCCGTGTTAAGAAACTATACCTCTATATAGTAATAATTTCATATATATATATATATATATATATATATATATATAGAGAGACAATATTAATTTTAAAAGACTACATTTTCTATAAAACACTACATTTCCTTTAAAGAACTACATTTTCCTATAAAAGACTACATTTCCTATAAAGGACTACATTTTCCTATAAAAGACTACATTTCATATAAAAGACCACATTTTCCTATAAAAGACTACTTTGCATAAATATGTTTTGAATAATAATTATTAGGGAGTTCTTATTGACATTTTTGTTAAAGTAGATATTTTTGGGTGTTCAGAAAATATTTTGTACCAATACCTCTATTTAGTAATAACCTCTCAATTAGAATACAAATAGTTTGGTCCCAAGTCTATTCTTAAATAGAGGTTTTACTATACTAGTATTTGCGCGCATGCGATGCCAACGAGTGTTACAAAAAATAATTTTATAATATGCATAACTGAATGTATGTGAGAGTAATAGCGGATAACATAAATTATGATGATTGACTAACCTCGATTATCCGCAGAAAAACAGTATGCGTACAAGTCAATAGAAGAAAGAAAATAGCAAATGGATACACCATTGTATACGATTGTTTCTACCTCTCACGAAAGAAGTTCTTCCCATCGAAGGACCATAGATTCGATGGCAAAAAAAAAGAAAAAGAAATTGTATGTGCGTGAATGTTGATGTGGGAAGGAAAAAAAGTTACGAACGTAAGTTATAGGAATATATTGGGTAATAGGGAGTCTATGGTAAATCATTAAGGTTTGCAAGTGATTGAGTTTGGAAATGACTATTTTAGAAGAGTTTTAAACGGCAAATAATTGTTTATATGGGTAAATATAAGTAGTGTTTTGGAGTTAGTTGCAACTCAAAATTGTGACAAAGCTTCAAATTAAGAGTTACACCAAAAATAATTGTCAAAAAAGCTCTCCACTTTATAATATATATATATACTTGGTCAAACTTGATTATTTGATTTGGCAAATAATCAGAAGTTCCAATTTGGAGCTTCGTTCCATAAAAAATGATTATAAGCAGTTTTAAAATAAATGTACCGATTAAGTAGATTTGATTGATTATAAGCTATCACAAACACCCTCTAATACAAGACAACATAATGGAAGATGAAACAAGAGAACTAAAGCTATGTTTTAGGCTCCACACCTAAACCACTAGAGTTTCTTGATCGCAACCAATATAAATTTACTCAATCGCAAACCAAAAACTTAATTCTATGAAATCTAATAATAATTTTTTGTTTGACATTGGGGATTACAATGCATGTTCAAAAGGAAAACAAAACCCTGATGGAACAAGAAAGTATAAAAGACCAAATTGCCCAAATGACATAAACAAACTGACTAATACCATATATACTTAAAAAAAATCTAGTCTACCACAATTGACAATCGCATTCAAATAAAACCCTAATAAAATAATTTCTACCTGGTTGAGAACTTTAAATACTATTAATTAAACATAAGCAAACCAATAAAATAAACATGTAACTAAATCAAATAAACAAGTGCGGATAGAATTATAAAATGGCTTTGTCAAGTAGTCTTATCATATAATTTTTTTTTTCAAACATCATATTAGTTAGTAACATCAACCTTTTCTCTCATCGGACTAAACAAGATCAATTCTTCATTTATATATATATATATATATATATATATATATATATATATATATATATATATAATAAATCAGAGAAGGCGTATAACTATGTAGTTAAACAGTAAGTTGACAAACCAAAGATTCCTCGCCTTCCCCTTCCGCGGAGTCGGATAAAAGGGAGACGATGCTGCCCAAGTGTTTTTGTAAATACGATAACTGATGAGCCTCTTCATCTGCTTGTGACGGCATAAACCTACGGCTGTTGCTGCGGACAAGCTGCAATTAGCATCAAGTGTATGGTAAGCACATCCATGCGCCATAAATATTAAATGCAAATACAAAGTTATCCAATCAATCCAATGAAAGTTCCAATTATATTCAGGTACTAAGGGACAATTACATATTAAGACAATTAAATATTACTGTAAATTTCAGAGACAGCACATTTAACAAAGACCATCTATCAGGCCTAAGTAGAATACTATACATGGCCAACAAAGTAAATTAGTCATTGCCTTCCTCTTTGTTTTTAATGTGTGTTGGGAGAGCATACAATATAAGCACTAATTTTTAGCTCCATAGCAACATTAGAAAAAAGTAAAAAAATTACAAATTAAAAACAAGTTCATAGGAAACTAAATGACTTGAAAAGAATTATAAAAGCACCTATGTCCCAACATGTCATCATCTAAACTAAAAGGAACTTTCTCGAATTAGTATAAACCATCTACCCCTCTCACATATCATAAAATTCCATAAATACCATATATCATAACAAATAACAAAATGCAAGAAGCCAAAACAAACGATTAACCATTCAAATCCTAAAACTCCAATGATTGAGAAAAAAATGTCTTTAATTGACATAACAAGCCATTAGAAGTTAGATATATATGTGCTTTTTAAAAACCAATTCAAACTTAAGTTGATATAACAATTTGGTCAATGGACACTGAATTCATTTGTAACCACCCATATTATTAGAAGGTGCTAACATGTTAGCAAATTGGGTCTTGGTACGAACGTTCCAAAACATGTAACACTCTAAAAAAATATAACGAATGTCACCAAGTGAGCGCATTATGGGCGTCCAATAAGGACTGACATAGCGACATGGTGTAACCTCTTGAAAATGTGTGTTGCAACACTAACCTAACCAGATTTAACTATATTAAAGTTATCCTAACGTACCACGTTTCAGATAAACATATTTTGTACCAAAACAACTCAAAAAACCTACCCGTACCATGGAATGTGACGTTTTCATTCCAGTTTTTTTTTCACGAACCATTTCAAACCACGATTCATGTAACATTGATGAAAACTAGGCCCAAAGCTACTTAACATTTCAACAGCATTACGTGATTAAGTGTGATTGAAACCACAAATCAACTACTACATATGAAACTGCCCAAATTTTTTCTGCAAAATGCTCTGCTCCAGTGCAGCCATAAAAAAAATGACACTGCCACCAATCAAGAAACATCATTTCCACTCAAATACTAACAGCAAAATTAAAACTTCATTTAAAATTTAACCTTACATAACAAAAACAAAATCCAACTTTTCTTTAACGCTGGAACTTCACCACCAATTGTAAAGCAGTGAAGGGGCCAATTCGACATTGCAAATTTTAAGATTTTCATCCCCATGTCAGTTCAGACAGATAGTAGGTAGAAAACAACAAGCCCCATGGCAATGCAGATAACTGAACAAGGCCACAACCACATTATAAAATTAACAATGAACCAAACAACAAGACATGTTCACCTGCAACGGAGACAGGGAAGATAAAACCCCATCGAAAGCCGACGTGGACGGCCACACATCAGCTACTGCAGCTGAATCCTTATGCCCACGCGGAAGCAACCTCTTATAAGACTGTATATACAAGAACAAAATCAGATCATACACATCAACCCCAATTGAATCAACCTCTGAGGGTTCGCCGCAACAAGCGGGTCGGATTCAGAGTGGAGCACGGCGGCGATTGTATCGAGGACGAGCCGGGCCTGTTCGGCAGAAATCTGGAGGGTTTCGGCGATGGCGGATGAGTTGACTCGGTGAGTGGAATCAGAGGATAAAGAAATGAGCTTGAACTTGAGAGAAGCTAAGGTTTGGGCAGCATCGTTGAAGATGAGCTTAGGGATTGGAATTAGGCCATACTCGAATGGCTCTCTTCGTGTGTGTATATACGTTGATGATTGCTGTGACGGTGGATTTGTTGGAGATGATGATGTTGAGGGTTCGACTGAGTCAGATTCGCTCATGGCTGTTTTTAGAGAGAGAAATGAGGAACGAAAATGGAGAGCGTAACAGGTCTTTGTTTTGGAATATGATGAAACTTGAGGAGGGAGGAAGAGAGGGTAGAGATCCGAAGCGGTTGAGCTCAGTTGAGGTTTTCCACGTGGCTGGTCAAACTGGTTATGTGATTGGTGTGAGAGGATTAGGGTCTGTTTGGGCTGATTTGTTAAAAAGTTGGTTATTCTAATCTCTGAATCTGATGGGACAAACATCGAGTAAGGGCCTGTTTGTTTTTTGTTAAATGGTCGACCGATTCAACCATTTATTACGTTTGTTTTTTGAAAAAATTGACTGAATAGTTCAACCAATCAGTCATTCAGACGATATGGACTAAACAGTTTAGTCCCATTTTTTTAGTTGAATGGGCTGAATGATTTTTATTTTTATTTTTACAATATTAACTATTATACTAAGTAATATTAAATAAATTTATAATAAATTTTTGAATTTTTTTAGAGGGATAAAATAATACAAATATGTTATTCAGATGTTTCAGACATGTCAATTATCAAATAATTTTTTTCATTTAGATTCAGATTCAGCTCATTCAGTTTCAGATTTATTCAGTTTTTACCATCACTCCTTAAAAAAAATTAATCCAATATAAATAAAAAAATTATTATTTTTATAAATAAAAATTGATATTTTTACAAATCTCTCATTCGGTCCATATGTATCAGCTCATTTTTATTTGGGTTATCCACTTTTAAGGAATAACCTACTAAATTTTTTAAAAAATACAATTGACACACTACTGAACTTTTTAAAATTTATTAATTAGATCATTCCGTTAGACTTATTGGGCAGATGTTAAAATCATTACTTATATTTTCAGATGCTATTTAAAAAAAAAAGAAAAGAAAAGGCATATAAATGTTTAGGTGATTCATCTTTAACCTTCAGTCGAGTAAACCCGACCTGCGCATATATTAAACGAATCACAAGTTATATTTTCTTGTTTTAATTTCAAATAATATATCAAAATTTTTGTATCAACGAGATCTATTACAACATGTTATTCATTTTCCAAAAGGAATTCATGTTATTCATTTCAGAAAAGGAAGCTAAAGATCAAGTAGATCTGGATCTATATAACGTAACAAATTGATATTTTTACATGTTAAAATAATATTTTTACATGAGTCTCTTTTACATGTAGATGTGACTCACTCACTATTTATGTAAAAAAAATAATGTGAAAATGTCAATTTTTTGGTGAAAATATGAGTTCCCTATAATATATCCATGTTCTTCCCTTTTTTACCCCCCAACCATGACAACCTTTCAAAGTAAACAAATAAAAAAAGGAAAAATAGAAGAAAAAAAAAAGGAAATAATGTGTAATGATTCTACACTTTATGTAGATCTTTATTTTTCAATGTATTTATCTACTCTATGTAGACCTGACAATATAGTTGGTTAACTATCGGGTCAACCCATATTAACTGGAACCAAATGGGTTGGTTAACTATATTTATTTATTTGGGTTGGTTAAAGTTTGGAACCATATTTTAAAAAAGAAATATAGTTCCGACCCGGTTAACCATTTTTCGACTCATATTTTATTCCAAATTCAAATCAAAAGTTTTTTCCACCCATATTTACATATTCAAGAAGTTCAACCACCCACCCCCACCCAAAAAAAAATTATTATGCGATTATATATACACCCCTTACCCCACCATCTCGCCCCCCACCCCTACCCTCGCAAAAAAAAATATTATGTGATTATGTATACACCCCTTAACCCCCACTCCCACTGTGACGCCCCAAAAATAGGTATACATTACCCATTCTGAGTCGTCAAATACATGGTACAAAAACAAATACAACTTCAATAATACAATTGTAGTGCAAAATACGACAACACATATACTGTGAGTTTGGATACAACTATTGTCTAATAGAGAGTATAAAAACTCAAAAGGAGTCCTCATTACAATTATTGATACAACGCTTTTTTACAAAATCTTGAGAATTTGCTAAAATAACTTTCTAGAACCATCACTCCGCACGTTACCCAAAAGCTAGTTCTGCTATGTTCACCTCTTGAGAAGAAAAATGGAACAAAAAAGAAAAGGGTGAGCTCAACTAGCCCAGTAAATAATATTATGACTAAGATAATATACAACAAATTATCATTAGTCTTCAACAGGGAATAATCTGATAAAATATAATAGATAACAAGTTTTAGATCAACAATTGCTGCGTAGAACAACAATCCATTAGAAGAGTCAGTAGAGAAATAATTCTACTATCTTCTAAGATTTAAAAGTTCATCATCAATATTTTATCCTGTAACATCAATCAATATACATCTTGAATCAAATATTCATCTTTGCACTTCAAGCCAAAGATATTCATTTTGTATCACCAGGTTAGTCATATTCATCTCAACACTGTTCATCTTTGCCTTTACGGGCCAAAGATATTCATTAGTTAATCATTCATCTTTGCACTACAGGCCAAAGATATATCATCAAGTATCACCATTAAGGACTGAGGATGATGAAAAACATTTTAGAGAACGAATCCAATAAGATAAAAGAACAAATATTAGGGATTCGTATGACAGTTTATCCAAGTTCAATCATACTCCATAAAAATCAATTTTGAAACAGAATTCAAAAATAAAGATCAAAACATGGATACAATCAAAGATAGTAACCATAATAGATATCTTGGACAAAAGAAGAAAATTTCATTTTTAGGTGAATAGTGTAAATGATAAATGAATAGTCTTGAGTATCGTGAATAAGAACTCCGACACAAAAAAGTTTCAAATTTGATAAAAAATTCTAACCAATATTTTGGCATAATGATATTGAAGAACACTACTAGAAAATCGACCTATAGCTACGGTCTTGATACCGTCGGCTATAAACCTAAAAACCGTCATTATAGGATTTAGCGGCCAAAATCGTAAATAGAAGCCGTCGGTAAACTCTATAGCGACGGTCAGCGACCGTCGCTATAGACTTTTTAGATTTCAAATTTTTTTTAATTAATAATGCACATTTATTCAACAAACACAAGTACACTATAAAGTAAAACATAAAAAGTATTATATACATCATTTAAAATCATTCACATTACAACTCAAGACTTAACAATTGCTTAATCAAATTTAGAGCAAATTTATTGTCACAAATTTTGCTTGAGGGCATGATTGCAGTCCTCCACAGATTGCTCCCACAAACCAAGTTTAGACCAACACACTGGCCTATTGCAATAGAGTATAGAATTTTCCTGCACTGAATAGATCTTTACCCTGGGAACGGGCTCAAGATACCAACTTCACATTATTCAGCAACATTGCAACTTCTATGTTGTTAAAATCAATAAGCCAAGCCTTCTCTGCTGCTGCAATTGCATTATCAAACCTGAAAGAATTTTACCAGTCTCAGTCACACAAGTATCTATCTGTAACATCAACTATTCAGAATATGCTTCTCCAATGACCACATGAATAACATACCTAAAAAAGCAACAATCTTCCTCAACAAACCACATGAATAACATAGCTTGGCTAAAATCAAAAAATTAAAGAAGCTCTCTTTTTATGATTAATACAAAGTAAATTTAGAAAATGCAGGCTGCAGTATAAAAGACCTCAATACCAAACAAGATTCTTATAAGCTTTGCATTTTGAACTGCTTATAGCAATTAAAAAGAAAAATTATTGCTAAAGAAAGGAGTCTTATATAAGAGACAGAGGTCAAAAGAAAAGGAAATAGAAAAATACAGAGACTCGGTAAAACGTTATAATACAATAAAATAAAAGAACTGAAATCACAAAATGAAAAATTAAAAATTTAACAGCTTCTACAAGTGCATGCATATTGTGATTTATGGTAGCACACTCAATCTTGAATACATCTCATCAAAAGCAACAATTGAAACAATTAATGAGCCAGTCTTTTCATGCACTACACCAAAATCGTAAAGGGTATTAACCAGAAAATTATAAACCTAACTTTAAAAATAAAAATATGAAAAGAGTTATAGTGACAACAATACAATATGGAGTTCAGTTCCTGGTATTCACTAAGTTTTGGGGTTTTAATTCATTCAGCACCTTCCACGACGTTATTAAGCAATAAATAAAATTATTATATATATTATACAATTATTGTCTCTGTTGTTTTCGGAGAAGATAGGGAGCCCAACCAAACACAACTGTATTGCTCTCTTATCGACTAGAGGTGTTTAAATTTTAATTTCTTATGGTTAATCTTCTCAAAGTGTATACATCAAATACCAGTCTCTAACACTTCAAAAATTAAAGTTACTTGCATAATCTTCCATCAACATTACAATTTAGCATAACTGAACCTTTTTATTAAGCATAGGCTACATAACTGAATGAGAAAACCAGCAAACAAACAAAAACCTCAATTTCCAAATAAAAATTGCATTTGAAATCCCCCTAATTTGACACAAGCGTTTATTAATAAGAAATTATAAAACGGAATTACTATATATTAAGTTCCAAAAGTGATTTCTAATCATCAAATCTACTTATGGAGTGACAAAAGAACAAGAAATAATCAGGAGAAATTAGAAGGTATAGGAAATCAAAGGCTATATATGATCGAACTCATAATTTACCTCAGCAAAGCTATATTCTCGAGAGCAAGACTAATCAAAATGCATAGAATGAGGAAGAACGTCAAACTAACGCTATCAAACGGTATTTTGTCGACTGGGAGAACAACAAAACCGTTAGAATGTTCAAATACAATTCACTATCCGCATTGAATATTGGAAGTGATTTCCCTCAAGCTGCATTAGCAGAAGGTAGCTGTAAGACCCCAACTTATTATAAATAAAATCGAATTTTCTCTAATTATTATTGTGAATAATAAGGTATTAATTTGATATAATTCTCTAGTTATGAGTGAAATATGCAAATTTTGCAAAATATGCAAGTGGTTATAAGATAATCATTTTTGTCGAGGAATATTCATTTGGTCGTGGAATATTCTTGTTGTCGGGGAATATTTGTACGACGGTGCAGTCATTTGTGGGCCCCATAAAAAAATAATTGACGGATGAAGAAAATGACAAGTTTGAGTTTTTATAAATAATGGCGTAGTTATTCTGATTAACAACGCTGGAATACACGGTGGTTAAAATCTGATGTCTGGCGTGGATGCAGTATTGATCAATTATTGATCCTTATGTAAGAAAGCCTTTACTCGATAATTATTACGATGAATTCTTGTTCAATATTTTATTTTATTGATTCAATAATTCTTTGCGTTAATATTTTATGTTATTGTTGTTTGATAATTGTCATTTTGACAATTTTTCATTATCGGATCAATAATTCATATTATTTGAATAATATTATTAGATAACATTATTGGCAATGTCTAGAAAGTTCTGTCAATGAGAGGTTTGGTCACCTAATTATGCGCCAGTAAGGAGAAATTCTTATTGGAAAGCCCCCTCTTTTCTGGGAACGGTCTGATTGTCACAAATGTGATCCTGTAATATTATTTGTGAATAATTAATTATTGATTCATATGATAAAGGAAATATTTATTTTATGTGGATATAAATGTTGGATATATTTATTATGTGGATATATTTATGAAAGAGTTAATGTTGAGGTGTTTTATCAGTATTTTTGTCGGAATGAAGGTATTAAAAATTAAACCACTGTTTTTGAGATATATTGCGTGAGTTATAATTTTTAATCCGACCGTTGGATCGTTGTAATTTTTGGATATATGTTATACATATATAAGTTGAGTATATGTTCACAAATTTTGAACCGTTAAAAATGAACGTATAATTTGTTATGAATTTTAAGAGGTAAGCGGTTGAGAAATTATTTAAGTATCCGAATTTAGCATTTTGGTGAAAAATTCTAGAATTGAGTGGGCCCCACTTGTGGTTGGTGAAGAAATGTCTTTGAATTTTATTTTAAATGTGGTGGGTGGGAATAATAGCGGTAAAGCCATCGGGTTGCGAGTCGAATCTGCTAACATTTTCTATAAATAGAGGCTAAGTTAGAATTAAAAATCACACGAAATATAAGCTTTCTCTCTAGATTATTGAGTGTATTTTGTGAGTATTTAGATACTTTGTGAGTTTCATTCATCGATTGAAAGTTTCCTTGACCTTATCTATAGATATTCCGGTCGGAAATCTGATATTTTGAGGTAAGGGTGTTATATTCTTCAATATCATTATCTTAGAAATGTTGGTATGAACTTTTTATCAAATTTAGAACTTTTTGTGTCGGGGTTATTATTCACGCATATCTGACCTTTATTCACGAATCGACACTTATTCATAGAAAATAAAATTTTCTTCTTTTGTCCAAGATGTCTATTATAGTTCTTATCTTTGATTGTATCCATGTTTTGATCTTTTATTCTTGAATTTTGCTTCAAAATTGGTTATTATGGAGTATTATTGATCTTGGATAAAGCTGTTATACTGAATCCTACAATTTGTCCTTACATCTCATTTGGATTCGTTTTCTTTAAAATATTTTCATCATCCTCGGTCCTAAATGATGATATTACTAAATATCTTTGGCACGAAGTGCAAAGATAAATGATTAAATGATGAATATCTTTGGCCCGTAGTCTGAAAGATGAGCAGTGTTGAGATGAACATGACCCATTTGGTTATATGAAATGAATATCTTTGGCTTGTAGTGCAAAGATGAATATGTGATTAAAGATGTATATTGATTGTTGTTACGGGGATAAAATATTGATGATGGACTTTTAAATCTTAGAAGATAAGTAGAACTCATTCTCTACTGACTCTTCTAATGGATTGTTGTTTCATTTGCGATTGTTGATCTAAAACTTGTTGTTTATTATATTTTATCGATTTCTCCTGTTGAAGACTATCGATAATTTGTTGTATATTATCTTAGTCATAATATTCTTTCTTGGGCTAGTTGAGCTCACCCTTTTCTTTTTGTTCTATTTTCTCGGGAGGTGAGAACATAAGCGAGGAAATAGTAGTCGAGTGCGGAGTGATGGTTCTAGAAAGATGTTTTAGCGATTCCTCACTATTTACGTAAAATAGTGTTTGAATAATTGTAATGAGGACTTATTTGAGTGTGGATATTGTCTAGAAGACAATATTTGTATTTAAACTCACATTATGTGTTGTCGTATTTTGCACGACAATTGTATTATTGAAGTTGTAGTTTATTTTACATACCATGTATTTGTTTTTTTAATTAATGAGTGTTGTATACCTATTTTGGGGCGTCCACGATAAAGCTAACTATCAATGACTAAAGTAGTATGAACTATTACAAAGTATGAAGAGTATGAAATAAATAGTATGAAGGTACCTTAGTAGCGAAAGGTAGCGAGGAATAAATACTATTTTAGTCATTCTTACACTTAGTAGCGGAAGGTAGTGAGGAATAAATTGTATGCAGAGTGTTAGGGAAAGATGAAAGATCTTACTTTATCATGCCACCGCCATGATCCCTCTAGTTGGATCCTGCCACTTCTTGAACATATCCCGGATGAGCTCTTGTCGATGTGCTTACGTCTGGTAACCCAACATACTTTGTAATCTACGGCCAATCTTGAGAAGCAACAACCTTCATTTCCATTCAAAATAAATTGTTATCAAATGAAAGCAAGGATAATATGTAAGACCCCAACTTTTTATAAATAAAGATTTAATCTCTCTAATTATTATTTTGAAATAGTAAGGGGTTGATTTGATTAATGTGGTTAGTTATGGGTAAAATCGTAAATATTTTAAATAAGCAAGTGGTTATAAAATATTCATTGTTGTTTGGGAATATTAGTTTTGGTCGTGGAATATTCTTTTTGTTCGGGGAATATTAAATGACAATGGCGCGACCTTGTGTGGGCCCCATAACTGAAAGATTGGATGAAAAAAACGACAAGTATAAGTTGTTTACAAATAATTGGCGTAGTTATTCATGAAGTAATCTTGTTGGAATACCCGGTGGTTAAAACACAAGAATGCAGCGTTGTTGCATGAAAAGATACTGCGTATTGCACCAATTATTGATTCTTACGTGAAGAAGGCTTTACTCAATAATTGTTACACGGTAATTCTTGTTCATTATTTTATTTTATTGATTCAATAATTGTTAGCGTTGATTTATTTATATTATTGTTGTTTTAATAATTGTCACTACACATATTTTCCATTATCGAAGCAATAATTCATATTATCTGAATAATATTATTAGAAAACATTATTGGCAATGTCTAGAAAGTTACATCTAAGGAGAGGTTTGGTCACTAATTGCGGCATGAAGGAGAAATTCTTATTGGAAAGCCCTCTTTCCAGGAACTACCTGGTTGCGCAATCTTGTGATTCTGTAATATTATTTGTGAATAATTAATTATTGATTTATATGATATTGATTTTATGTGGATATAGATGGAAAAAAAAATTTAAAGTGACAATTGTTGAAAATCGATATTTTATCTGTTCTGATAAAATAATATTTTATTATATTATTATAATATAATAATGATGATATTTTTACAATGAATGTGGTATATATGAGTAAATGAGGAGGAGGAGTATTTTTGTTGCAATAAATATTAAAAACATGTTAAACATGTTGGTGGACCCATTTCTTGACTGAAATTTAATTATAGCGTGTAAAATCGTCCGTTTATGAATTTCGGTCAATTTCTGTTTGGAATTTGGAAAAATTTTCTTCTGCAAAGTTGTAGAGAATTGAATTTCCTATAAAATAACGCGAGATTTGAATTTTCTGATAAAAGGGCTATTTATTATGAATTATTGAAATTATGAGGTTTAAGAATAATTGATTTTTGGAAGTTTAAAATATTTATAGTTAGAAAAACGTTTTTATTTTTTTGGTTGGCCCCCCATGTGTTGCAAATGGTTGAAATCAGATTTTCAAAGTAAGAGTATGAATTTTTTTTTAAATATTAATATTTTATTAAATTTTCTGCTTTGGTGTTCTAAGCAATTTCCTATAAATAGGGTCTTGGGTTAGAATTGAAAATCACACCGTAAACTAAAGATTTCTCTCTTTTCTCTATATATTATAGAAGCGTATTCTTGTGAGTATTTTGGTACTTTGAGTGTTCTTTATCTGGTCTGCAAGTTCCTTCAAAGACTATATCTAGTATTCCGGTCAAAATCTTCATTTTTTGCGAGTAAGGGATGTTATTTTTTTCGAAAATGATATTATTTCTTGAATATCATTATCTTAAAATATTGGTTGGAACTTTTATCAAATTTAAAACTTTTCATGTCTTGATTACTATTCATGGGTTCTTATTCGTGAGTTACTTATTCACGAGTTCTTATTCATAAGTTCTATTCACGATTCTTATTCACGAAAGTACTATTCACGAAGCGTGATGATGTTTTTTGTGAAATTTCTATCTTTTGATGTCGAGTTACTTATTCACGATATCGACACTATTCATTCACGAATCGACATATTCACGTAAAAATTAAATTTTCTTTTACATGTCCAAGATTGTGCATTATAGTTCCTATCTTTGATTGGATCTATGTTTTGGTCTTCATTCTTGAATTTTAATCCACTCGATTATTTATGAAGTATTTTTGAACTTGGATTGTGTAAAAGTACGAATCCTTAATATTTGTTCTTTTGCTTCACCGGATTCGTTTCCTTTAAAATATTTTTCATCATCCTCGGTCCTAAATGATGATATAATCGAATATCTTTGGCACATAGTGCAAAGATGAATGATTTTTAGGAATATCTTTGGCCGTGAGTGCAAAGAAGATGAGCAGTGTTGAGATGAACATGACCAATGAGATGAATATCTTTGGCTCATGTAGTGCAAAGATGACTATTTGATTTATGATGTATATTGATTGATGTTCTGAGGATAAAATATCGATGATGGACTTTTAAATTCATAGATGATAGTAGATTTCATTCTCTACTTAACTCTTCTAATGAATTGTTGTTTCCATTGCGATTGTTGATCTAAAACTTGTTGTCTATTGTATTCTATCGATTTTTCTCGTTGAAGACTAAGGATAATTTGTTCTATATTATCTTAGTCATAATATTCTTTACTGGGCTAGTTGAGCTCACCCTTTTCCTTTTTGTTCCACTTTTCTTCTCAGTAGACGAGAATATAGCGGGAACTAGTCGGGGTGTGGAGTAATGGTTCAAGATAGTTTTTTTAGTAGTCCTCACTATTTTGTAAAATAGTGTATCAATAATTGTAATGAGAACTTATTTGAGTGTGGATATTGTCTAGAAGATAATATTTGTATTTAAACTCAGAGTTTATGTGTTGTCGTATTTTGCACGACAATTATATTAATGAAGTTGTAGTTGTTTCTGTACCATGTATTTGGCGACTCAGAATAGGTTGGTTGGATTGGACCTATTTTGGGGGCGTCACATAATACACCAAATGTATGAAAATACAAAACCAAGGTCCGTCTCACCAATGTATGTAAAGCTGCTTATAGTTTTCACATGAGCAAAATTATTAGTCCGCTTCTGACATTAAAACTAAATAATAGTATCAATTTCAACACTCTACTCATCTAGTAAGTAAGTAAGTAAGTAAGTAAAAAAGGATGTTATAACGGGTACCTTCCAAAGACCGACGAGGCCAACTTTTACGTAACATCACATGCGAGAAGAAGTTGAAGATGGAACTCTATTTCATCTCGCTTTCTCTTTGATAACTCGACTGGAGGCGATTCTAATCGAGCTTGGAGTCGGTGACAAAAACCATAAAGCAAATCTACAAGTAAAATTTACAAAAGAAGATGATGTGCGCAAAGAAGGGAACCTTGTTTTACAATTAAATAACCATAGATTTTCCTTTTACAATTTTACAACTTACAATAAGAATTGTGAATTGAAAAAGCGATCTTATTTAAAATTTACATTAAAATTAAAAGTTCCATGAAAGTGAATCGAGTTGAACAAAATTAGACAAATTAAATCAAATCATTTAGTATTAAAAATACATAAACAAACAAACAAACATATTCCTATATCTAGATACGTAAACATAATTAAGAACTCCACATAAACTATAAATGAGATCCATATATTTAGCATGTTCAAGCATAAATGCGTTCAAATATGAAAACACATTGAAGAAGATCAAACAATACTATCAATAATGAGCGAAAATGAATGGATGTTTGAGAAAATACTAAGTAACGAAAAATTAGGTAAAATTAGGGGAAAATGGTTTACGTAATCCATAAACCAATATAAGCACACACAATTATATATATATATATATATATATATATATATATATATATATATATATATATATATATATATCAAAGAAACAAACACGAGATACAGTTTTGGGCTTATCAAGATATCTTCTCAAATAAAATTTCCAATTGGAAGTTGAAGGAGTAAAATGAAATGCAATTGATTGAAGGCCATTCATCCAAGTCTTTACTGTGTTTAAATTTTCCACAAACCGCACTACAAAGTAAGAGTAATTACCGGTTGATGATGGCAACAATTTCATCTCAAAATCTCATAATATTTCAATAATTATGTTCAATTTCAAAAAAGTATATACAATCTAAGTGAAATATGTTTGCATCGAGTTTTAGGGTGCGTTAAATGCGTATGAATGTGTAAATGTATAGTATGATAAGTAAGGAAAACATACATAAAATTGTTGGAAGGAGGCTTTTGAGGTTGGAGAAACCACGAACCTCAATGGTATAGAATGATTTGCGCCATTGTTATACATGCCTTGCTTTCTTTGTTGTGGAATGACTGACTCTATCATCTAATTCATGCCATTTTGCTTCTTAGTATGAGAGATTTAGGCTCTTGTATAAGATATTAAGGGTGGATATAAGACATTTAGGCTGGGTATGAGAGATTAGGGCTTAAATTACAATGATGCGAGAGATTAGGGCTTGAATTGCAATGGTGAGGGTTGGAATTTTAGTCGTGAGGAGCTACTAAGTTAATGATTTTAGGGAGAGATATGGTTGGGAATGAGATTTGTGGAGTTAGATATAGTGGATCTGATTTAGTGAGTGGTAGGAGAGTTTTTTTGGAGCGTGAAAATAATGTAGGCAGATGTTTACAGATAATTTTAATTTAGGAGGGTGACGTTTACAGATATTATCCTATAGCTATGGTTCCGCCCTGCCCGTCGCTATATCTCGTCACTATAGCTACGGTTCCGCCCCGACCGTCGCTATATCTCGTCGCTATAGCTCGATTTTCTAGTAGTTGAAATAATATCATTTACGAAGAAAATAACACCCCTTACCTCAAAATAACCGTACTTACATTTGATTTTGGATATAGTGTTGTGTAAACTTGCCTTTGAATAACAACTCTCAAAGTATCAAAATACCTACAAAAATATACTCGATAATATAAAGAGAGAAAGAGAGAAAACTTATGAATTCTGGTGTGATTTTCAATTCTAACTAAGCACCCTATTTATAAGAAAATGCTTAGAACGCCATAGAAGACTACCCTATCTAAAACTTGTTGTCTATTATATTTTATCAGATTATTCCCTGTTGAAGACTAATGATAATTTGTTGTATATTATCTTAGTCATAATATTCTTTACTGGGCTAGTTGAGCTCATCCTTTTGTTCCATTTTTCTTCTCAGGAGGTGAGAACATAGCAGGAACTAGTCGGGGTATGGAGTGATGGTTCTAGAAAGTTGTTTTAGCAGTCCTCACTATTTTTAAAATAGTGTATCAATAATTGTAATAAGGACTCCTTTTGAGTTTTTATACTCTATTTGTATTTAAACTCACGGTTTAATGAAAACATATTTGTTTACGTACCATGTATTTGGCGACTTCGAAATGGGTGATGTATACTATTTTGGGGCGTCACAATGTCTTGATGACAATTATTGAAGCAACAATAATATAAAATATCAACGCAACAATTATTGAATCAATAAAATAAAATATTGAGCGATAATTCTTGTAACAATTATTGAATAGTGCCTTACTCACGTAAGAATCAATAATTCAACAATCATGCAAAAGCTTGTGTATCTTTATGCTGACCCGCGTATTCTTTGTATTTTAACCAATTATTCCAACGATGTTAGCAGTAACAACTACTGTTGGTTATTCAATTTTGTCGTTTTTAACATCCGATCGTTATCCGTTTTGTGGGCCCTGAATGGGCTGCCTTGCAAATCGTCACGAATATTCCCCAACGAAAGAATATTCCACGACCAAGCGAATATTCCACGACAAATGAATATTTTATAACCACTTGCTTATTTTGAAAATTTTGCACATTTCACCCATAACAAAGTATTATATCAAATTAATACCTTATTATTCACAATAATAAATAGAAAATTTGATTTTATTTATAATAAGTTGGGGTCTTACCTCCCCTCACTTATGAAATTTAGATCCTCGAAATTGGCGTCGATACTGGTGTTTGAAAAGTGAGGTACCTCGTTTTCATTTACGATTCTAACTCCCGGCCATTTCTTGATAGCATGGTTTCTCCATGAAAACCTTAACTTGTGGTATAACCTTCCGATGCGTGGGACATCTTTCTCTTTCTATCCAAGATCTTAACATACCTCTCCTCGTCATTAAATCTTGGTATCTCTAAATGGTTCTAACTTCGATAATGTGGTTTGGGTCTTTAACATATTCTGAAGTATAGATATGAAAAACATTATGAACATGAGACATACTTGGAGGTAATGCGAGTCTATAGGCGCATTTCCTATTTGGTCGAAATTTCAAATGGACCAACAAATCGTGGATTGAGCTTTCTTTCTTCCCAAATCTTGTAACTCCACTTCCATGGTGCGACACGTAACAATACATGATCCCCGATATTAAATTCCGTCCTTTCTATGAAGATCCAGCGTAACTCTTTTATCGATCTGTCTTGGTTTGTATCGTTATCGAATCGTTTGGATCATCTCTGTAGTCATTCGTACTAACTACTGGTCCCAACAAACGTTGCTTCTTCCACCTCATCCCGGCATCTTGGAGGCGACACTTTAAATCCATACAATGCTTCAAATGGAGCCACACCTACTTAACGATAAGCTGTTGTTGTAGGAGAATTCCACCAATGGTAGGTACTTATCCCAACTCCTTTTTGAATCTAGAACACAAAGTCTTAATAGATCTTGAAGAGTTTGAATAGTCCTCTACGATTGTCCGTCCAGTTTAAGGATGGTATGCTTAATTGAATCGTAAATCCGTACCCGTGGCTTTTTTGCAAGCTAACCCAAAATCTTGAAGTGAATCTTGGGTCACGATCCAAAACTATGGATCTTAGCATGCCATGCAATCTCACAATCTCATTTACGTCACATCTGTGAAGGCGTTCGAGGAATAAGTCTCCCGTATAGGTAAGAAATGAAAGCAGACTTGGTTAATCTATCAACAATAACCCAAATCGCATCTATGCCTTGAGAAACCTTGGGAAGACCGTGTGAAATCCATAGTAATGTGTTCTCACTTCCATTTACGGATCTCAAGTGGTTGTAATGGACCCTTTGGCATTTGATGCTCCGCCTTTACAGTTGACAAGTTAAACACCTCGAGATAAACTCCGCGATCTCTCTTTCATATTGCTCCACCAAAATGTATGTCGAAGATCATGATACATTTGGTACTCCCAGATGGATTACAAGCGGTGTGTTGTGTGCCTCCATCATGATTACATGCTTCAAGTCGAATCGTTAGGAACACAAATTCGGAGTTGACTCGAAGTATTCCTTCTTCATCGATTCTTGCTTACGGAATAGCACCTTATTGCACTTTCTTCTTCATCGCATCACTCCGTATCCAGTAACTTGGCGGCTTTAACTTTATCGATTAAAATCGGTTACTACTTCGTTATGTTTGATATCATCACGTGGGTACTTGGGCCTTTACCTCTATCTCCATCATTTGCAAGTCATACAAAATGGACTTTTATGTTAACAACATTGCCTCATACCGCATGATCTTCTTACTCAATGTGTTAGCTACTACGTTTGCTTTTTCGGGATGATATTGGATGGTATGATCATAATCTTTCAACGGCTCGAGCCAGCGTTGTTCTTAGCGTATTGAGTTCCTTTTGGGTGAAGAAATATTTGAGGCTTTTATGATCTATATAGATCTCCACTTTCTCCCCATCTGGTAGTATCTCCGGATCTTCAATCGCAAAAGCATTGCGCCAACTCGAAATCATGAGTAGGATAATTCCTCTCATATTCTTTGAGTTATCGTGTGAGGCATAGGCTATGACTTTTCCCATATTGCATGAGAACACATCCCAACCCTTTGCTGAAGCATCGGCGTAGATAACAAATCCATCCGAACGGATGGTATTATCGAGCAGTGCAAAATAAGTCTTTTCTTGAGTTCTTGAAACTCTTCTCACGATCCTCATTCAATGAATTTTATATCTTTCTGAGTCGGTGAGTTAGCGGAGTAGCGATTAGAAAATCCTTCCACGAATCTCAGGTGTAACAATTTAAGCCCGAGCTTCGTGCTTGGTCACCAGACTTTGGTTGCTCCCAACTTTGTATGGCTTGATCTCTTATTGGGGTCGAGCGGATACTCCATGTTTTGATACCACGTGCCCAAGGAATGCTACTTCCTCGAGCCAAAACTTCGCATTTCTTGATTGACATATAGCTTGTTATCCACGAAGCCTTTGCGATTACCAACTTGAGGATGGTGTTCATGATCTTCCACGGCTTTTGGAATAGATGAGGATGTCATCAATAAAAACAACAACTGATCCAATACTTTGAATACGGTTCATCGTATCCATGAAAGCGGCGGGAGCATTAGTCGATCAAAAGACATGACTAAGAATTCATAATGCCGTCTGGGGAGTTACGAAGGCGGTCTTTGGAATATCCTCGGTTTTAATCTTGGTGATGATATCGAATGAAGATCGATCTTTGAAAAGAATTGTGATCCCTTGCAAGTTGGTCAAACGGGTCATCAATGCGGTGGCGGATACCTATTCTTGATAGTGACATGATTCAATTCTTGGTAGTCGATACAAAATCGCATACTCCGTCTTTCTTCTTTCTGAATTACATAGGAGAACCCCGAGGAGATGTCTTAGGGCCGAATGAAATCGATGTCCAACAACTCACGTAGTTGAACCTTTAACTCCACGAAGTTCAATAGGAGCCATTCGATATGAGGTTTTAGAAATGGGCTTTGTGCGAGGTTCAAGGTCGATAAAAATTCAACTTCACGTTACGTGGGTGAGGCCAGGAAGTTCTTGAGAAATCGTCGGGAAATTCATTAACAACGAAAATAGTATTCAAATTTGGCGTGTTTTTGTTCAAATGCGTGACATGGGCTAAGAAAGCGACATCCATTTTTGATAAGCGAATAGCTTTATGGCGATATGGCGGTGATTGACTTCAATGATTTGGTTGATTGAATTAGCATAATAGGTTGGTTAGGAATATGAAAACTATGACACTTACAAAAATAATCAATTTTAGCATGATCGTGGTTAACCAATCAATCCTAAAATCACATCAAATGTAAAATTTTCAACAAAATAAAATTGATGCGGGTAATGTGATGATGCGGCTTGAATCAAGCAAGATTTATAGGCATTAGATGTAATAAAGTTTCTCTAGCGGAGACTCAGCGAGATAAGTCGAGTCTAATTTCTCGGAGTCGAGTTTAAGCGTTGAGCCTGGCGAGGAGTGATAAAGAATGGGTAGAACAAATTATCTAATAAGGTATAAACTTTGCAAGATTTTATGATTAGTTTACCCGTGATCACCACGTTTGGGTTCCCATTGTTTTGTGTAGTCACGACAAACGCCCTTCCAGGAACCACTGTGAGCTTTGACTTATCAGGGACAATAGGTTGGAGTCACCATCCTGTTGAACTTGGTTTGTGACTAAACAATCTCTATCTATATGACCTTCCTTCCACGGTTATAATACACCTTGGATTATTGTGGGCGGTTTGGTGATATGTCCTCTCTTTCCACATTTGTAACAAGCGATCGGTCTTCGTTCTCCTCCCTAGAAAAGTTGATGTTTGTGTTGATGTCTTCACGTTATCATTGTTGTACCTCCTTTTCTTGAAATCTCCTCCATTTCTAACTCCTTACATTATCACGTACGATTACCACCGAGTGGTTCTAAACTTTTATTGAATGTTTTCCTCCTGCTTTGGTTTCATTGCTCAGATATTTACTATGCCGGTATGACCACAGGTTGTGGTCCCTTGGTTGAATATACTCATTATCTCTCTAATAATTGATCCTGTTACAACATCGAATATAAAGAAAATTTATGAGAGATAAAGAATCTTTACTTAGAATCTAAGACTTTAGACCTCGAAACATCCTTGTCATTCGTTCCTCATTTTCGACCAAATGAGGTGCTGAGCACAGATAACTACTGCAAAATTAAGCTTTCGTCTTTGGGACACGTCATGTATTTGTTTGTATGAGGCAAAACAACATAATGATTGTGATGCGATGCAGCGAAGTTTGCGAGTTATCGGAATACTTCGAAGTCAACTCCGGTTGACGATACTTTGTGTTCCTAACGATTCGACTTGAAGTATAGAATCATGATGGAGGCACACAACACACCGTCTTAATCCATCTCTAGAGTACCAAAATGTATCATGATCTTCGACATACATTTTGGTGGAACAATATGAAAAGAGAGATCGCGGAGTTTATCTCGAGGTGTTTAACTTGTCAACGTGTAAAGACGGAACATCAAATGCCAAAGGGTCCATTACAACTACTTGATATTCCAAAATGGAAGTGGGAACACATTACTATGGATTTCGTTACGGGTCTTCACAAAGTTTCTCAAGGCATAGATGCGATTTGGGTTATTGTTGATAGATTAACCAAGTCAGCCCATTTCTTGACCATACGTGAGACTTATTCCCTTAACCATCTTGCTAGTATGTACATGAACGAGATTATGAGATTGCATGGCATGCCAGTATCCATAGTTTTGGATTGTGACCCAAGATTCACTTCACGATTTTGGGTTAGCTTACAGAAAGCTATGGGCACGGATTTATGATTCAGTTCGGCATACCATCCTCAAACGGACGGACAATCTGAGAGTACTATTCAAACTCTTGAAGATCTATTAAGACTGTGTCCTAGATCTCAAAGGGAGTCGGATAAGACTACCATCGGTGGAATTGTCCCACAACAACAGCTATCGTCGAAAGATAGGTGTGGCTCCATTCGAGGCGTTGTATTGAAAGAAAATGTCGCTCCCAAAGATGCCGGACAAGGTGGGTGAAGCAACATTATTGGGACCAGTAGTTGCACGCATGACTACGCAGAGAAGATCCAAACGATTCGATAACTTATACAAACGGCACAGGATCGACAAAAGAGTTATGCGGATCTTCATCGGAAGGACGTTGAATTTAATATTGGGGATCATGTATTGTTTCGTGTTGCACCATGGAAGGGAGTTACAAGATTTGGGAAGGGAAGAAAGCTCAATCCAAGATTTGTTGGTCCATTTGAGATTCTTGACCGAATAGGAAATGTGGCCTATAGACTCGCATTACCTCCAAGTATGTCTCGTGTTCATAATATTTTTCACATATCTATGCTTTGTAAATATGTTAAAGACTCGAACCACATTATTGAGTTAGAACCAGACGAGATAGCTGAAGATTTAGGGTACGAGGAAGTACCTGTTAAAATCTTGGATAGGAAAGAGCATGTCCTATGCACGAAGGTTATACCACAAGTTAAGGTTTTGTGGAGAAACCATGCTATTGAAGAGATGACCTGGGAGTTGGAATCGAAACGAAAAGCGAGGTATCCTCACCTTTTTCAAACACTGTAAGACGCACGTCAATTTTTTGGTGACGAAATTTTATAAGGAGGAGAGGTTGTAAGACCCCAACTTTTTAATGAATAAAATCAAATTTCTTTTATTTATTATTGTGAATAATAAGGTATTAATTTGATATAATAACTTTGGTTGTGGGTGAAATGTGAAAATTTTGCAAAATAGGCAAGTGGTTATAAAATATTCATTTTGTCGGTGGAATATTCTTTCTGTCGGGGAATATTCGTACGACGGCGCAGCTAATTATGGGCCCCATAACGGATAACGGTCGAATGAAGAAAATGAAAAAATTGAATAATGGCGTAGTTGTTACCGTTAACACTGTTGGAATACCCGGTGGTTAAAGTAAAGTAATACGCGTTGTTACACAGTAGCATACGGTATTGCACAGTATTGTTGAATTATTGATCCTTACGTAAGAAGGCACTACTCAATAATTGTCACGAAGAATTCTTTTCAATATTTTATTTTATTGATTCAATAATTGCTTTGCGTTGATATTTTATATTATTGTTGTTTCAATTATCGTCATCAAGACAAAGATCTCCTTTATCATATCGAGAATTGATTATTTGGAATAATATTATTAGATAACATTATTGGCAATGTCTAGAAATTTTTGTCAAGGAGAGGTTTGGTCACCTAATTGCGCGCCAAAGAAGGAGAAATCCTTATCGAAAGCCCCTCTTTCTTAGAAAACAACTGGTTGTCATAAATGTGATTCTCAGAATATTATTTGTGAATAATTAATCATTGATTCATATGATAAGGAAATATTTATTTTATGTGGATATAAATGATGGATTTATTTATGTGGTTATAAATGAAGGAATTAATGTTGAGGTGTTTTATTAGTATTTTGCCGGATTTGAGGTATTAAAATCAAATCGGTGTTTTTCGAGATATATTATGGAGTTATAATTTTTAATCCGACCGTTGGATCGTTGTAATTTCTGAATATGTTATACATATATAAGTTGAGTATATGTCCACAAATTTTGAACCGTTAAAAATGAGCGTATGATTTGTTATGAATTTTAAGAGGTGGGTGATTGAATCAAAGTTATAAATCATTTTGGTGGAAAATTCTAGAATTGGTGGGCCCCACTCTTGGTTGGTGAAGAAATGTGCTGAGATTTTATTCAAATGTGGTGGGTGGGAATAGTAATGGTAAAGTCATCAGTTGAAAGTTAAGTCTTCTTGACGTCTAACATTTTCCTATAAATAGAGTGCTAAGTTAGGATTGAAAATCACACCAAAAAACAAATTTTCTCTTTTCTCTCTAGATTATTGAGTGTATTTTGTGAGTATTTAGATACTTTGTGAGTTTACATTAATCGAAGGTAAGTTTCCTTCACCTTATACCGATATTCCGATCCAAGTAGTGATATTTTGAGGTAAGGATATTATCTTCTTCTTAAATGTTATTTTCTTCATTATTATTATCTTTAAATATTGGTATGAACTTTTTATCAAATTTGGAACTTTTTGTGTGTCGGGTTACTATTCACGTGATACGATACTATTCACGAATCACTTAACTATTCAATTTAAAAATGAAATTTTCTTCTTTTTTGTCCAAGTTGTCTATTATGGTTACTATCTTTGATCAGTATCCATGTTTTGATCATTATTTTGAATTACGCTTCAAAATTGGTTATTTCGAATATTATTGAACTTGGATAAACTGTAATACTGAATCCTTAATATTTGATCTATTATCTCACTGGATTCGTTTTCTTTAAAATATTTTTCATCATTCTCAGTCCCAAATGATGATACAAATGAATATCTTTGGACTGTAGTGCAAAGATGAATGATTACCTAATGAATATCTTTAGCCCGTAGTGCAAAGATGAACAGGTGTTGAGATGAACATGACCAACTGGTGATATAAATGAATATCTTTGGCCTGTAGTGCAAAAATGAATATTTGATTCAAGATATATATTGATTGATGTTACAGGGATAAAATATTGATGATGGACTTTTAAATCTTAGAAGATAGTAGAATTCTTTCTCTACTTGACTCTTATAATGGATTGTTGTTTTCCGCTGCAGTTGTTGATCTAAAACTTGTTGTCTATTATATTTTATCAGATTATTCCCTGTCGAAGACTAATGATAATTTGTTGTATATTATCTTAATAATAATATTCTTTACTGGGCTAGTTGAGCTCACCCTTTTGTTCCATTTTTTTTCTCAGGAGGTGAGAACATGATAGTAACTAGTCGGGGTACGGAGTGATGGTTCTAGAAAGTTGTTTTAGCAGTCCTCACTATTTTTAAAATAGTGTATCAATAATTGTAATGAGGACTCCTTTTGAGTTTTTATACTCTCTATTTGTATTTAAACTCACAGTTTAATGAAGTTGTATTTGTTTCTGTACCATGTATTTGGTGACTCAGAATGGGTGATGTATACCTATTTTGGGGGCGTCACAATGTGCAGTGACAATTATTGAGCAACAATAATATAAAATATCAACGCAGCAATTATTGAATCAATAAAATAAAATATTGAACAGTAATTACTGTAACAATTATTGAGTAGTGTCTTCTCACGTAATAATCAATAATTCAACAATATCGTGCAAAATCGCGGTATTCTTTCTTTGCGCAACCACGCCAGATTCTCAGATTTTAACCACCGTGTATTCTAACAATTGTTAATTGTAATAACTACGCTGTGTTATTCAATTTTGTCGCTTTCTTCATCCGACTGCTTATCCGTTATGTGGCCCTACAAATGGTCTGCGGCCGTCAATGCATTTAATATTCCCCAATGAAAAGAATATTCCACGACCAAAACGAATATTCTCCCAACAAAATGAATATTTTATAACCACTTTAACTTATTTTAAAATTTTTTCACATTTCACCCAGAACCAAAGTATTATATCAAATTAATACCTTATTATTCACAATAATAAATTGAGGAAATTTGATTTTATTTATAATAAGTTGGGGTCTTACACCCACCCCTCCTTATTTTTATTTTATTATTTTTTTGGCTAATTTTTATAATTTATATTATACTTTAAAATATTTTTTTCCATTTTTTCATAAAAAATTTCCTCCAAATCCATATTATCACTGCCACGTCGCATACTAATTGTCACATATACTTTTTTTTAAGACAAGTCAGCTTCCATGTCACACTTCCGTTAAGTCAAACCTTGACTTAACGGTTTTTTAATTTTTTGTTAGTAAAATCGAGTACAGTGAGTTGATTGTAAGAAAAAAAGTTCAGTTATCCATCTGTAAGTTGACATATAGTACGATGACTGAAAAAATATTTAACCCGTTATTTATTGCACAAATTTATAATTTAATTGATTATATCAATTTAAGTAAAAATTATAACACATAAAATCATATTTAGTGAATATATTAAACATTATAACTTGAAGGGTATATTAGATATTATATTAAAAATATTTTTTAATATGACAAAACTGTAAGACCCCGAATTTTATGAAATAAAAGTATTCAATTTTTTCTTATAATTACTATTCAGTAAATGGTTAAATTGATAAAAGTTTAAAGTTAAGAGTGATATATGAAATTTTTTTAAAATAAGCAAGTGGTTATAAAATATTCTTTCTGTCGGAGAAAATTCGTTTGGTCGTGGAATATTCTTTCTGTCGGGGAATATTCGTGCATTTACAGCAAAATTTTCAGGGCCCCATAATGTAATAACCTGTCTTGATGAAAAAAACAACAAAAGAGAACTTTTATAAATAATTCTACAGTAGTAGTTATTCACCATTAACATCTTTGTTGGAATACCCGGTAAAGTAGTAATACGCTGGCGTTGTTGTACAAGAAGAAAGACACCAGACGCATAGTACTTTTGAATTATCGACTTTTACGTAAGAAGGCACTACTCAATAATGGTTACGATAATTACAGCTTCGAGATTTTATTGGTTCAATAATTGTTGTGTTGATATTTTATATTACTTTGTTGTTTCAATAATTGTCACTACACAAGATTTTCCATTATCGAAGTAATAATTCATATTATCTCAATAATATTACTAGATAACATTATTGGCAATGTCTAGAAAGTTCTCGCTCAAGGAGAGGTTTGTCACCTAATCAAGGCGCCAAGAAAGAGAAATTCTTATTGGAAAGCCCCCTCTTTCCGAACCGCCTCGGTTGTCGATGTTGTGATTACGTAATATTATTTGTGAATAATTAATTATTAATTTATATGATGAGAAAAATATTCATTTTATGTGGATATAGATGGAGAAAATTTTTAAAGTGACAATTGTTGAAAAATGATATTTTATCTTTTCTGATAAAATAATTTATTATTATATTTTAATAATATAATAATTGTGATATTTTAATGAATGTGGGATATATGAGTATATGAGGAGGAAGAGTATTTTTTGTTGCAATAAATACTAAAAACATGTTAAACATGTTGGTGGACCCATTTCTTGACTGAAATTTGATTATAGCCAGTAAAATCGCCTGTTTATGGATTTCGGTCAATTTTTGTTTGGAATTTGGAAAAACTTTCTTCTGCAAAGTTGTAGAGAATTGAATTTCCTATAAAAAATAGCGAGATTCGAATTTTATGATAAAAGGGCTATTTATTATAAATTATTGAAGTTCCGGATTAATTAATTATTATTATTTGGAGTTTTAAATAAATTAATTGAGAAAAACATTTTTTTTGATGGTTTTGGTTGTTGGAATGTCTTTGAAATCATTGTCAAGAGGTTCATGTGAAAATTTTATAATAATAATAATATTTTATTAAATTTTCTACTTTGTTCTAAGCATTTTCCTATAAATAGGTACTTAGGTTAAATTGAAAATCACACCGTAAACTAAAGATTTCTCTCTCTTTCTCTATTATATCGAGCGTATTTTGTGAGTATTTTAGTACTTTGAGTATTGCTATACTACGATTGCAAGTTCTTTCAAAGACTATATCCAAAGATTTTTCGGTGTAAGACTATTCTTTCCGAGGTAAGGGATTGTAAGGGAGATTCTTTTCTTCATAAATGAGATTATTTGAGTATTGGTTTGAATTTTTTATCAAATTTGGAATTTTTTCATGTCGGGGTTACTATTCACGAGTTACTATTCATGAGTTACTATTCACGAGATACTATTCATGAGTTACTAGTCACGAGTTACTATTCATGAGTACTATTCACGAAGCGTGATGATATTTTTGTGAAATTTCTATCTTTTGGTGTCGAGATTCTACTATTCACGTATGCAGACTATTCACGATACGACACTATTTACGAATCATCGACCTTTATTCATCGAAAAATGAAATTTTTTCTTTTTGTCCAAAATATCTATTCTGGATACTAGCTTTGATTGTATCCATGTTTTGATCATTCTTGAATTTTACCCCACTCTAGTTATTTATGAAGTATTTTTGAATGGGAATTGTTTAAAGTACGAATCCTTAATATTTGTTCTTTTGCTTCCATGGGATTCGTTTTTCTTTAAAATATTTTTCATCATCCTCAGTCTAAATGATGATATAACGGAATATCTTTGGCCTGTAGTGCAAAGATGAATGATTTCTGATGAATATTTATGGCCCGTAGTGCAAAGATGAACATGTGTGTAGATGAACATGACCAACTGATGAATATCTTTGGCCTGTAGTGCAAAGATGACTTGTTGATGAATATCTTTGGCCTGTAGTGCAAAGATGAATTGTTGATGTATATCTTTGGCCCGTAATGCAAAGATGAATTTATTAGTAGGATTATGAACATGAACTGTGATTTGGTATAACCATAATCTTTGATGTTTCAGGTGATGAAAATTATCTTTGTCCTGGATGAGGAAAGGAATTTAGAACAACAATTACGATTATGAGTTATACATGTGATTGTGGACATAAATTTTTGATTGATGTTACAGGGATAAAACATTGTTGGTGGACTTTTAACATGGAGAATATAATAGATTTTATGGTCTATTTGACTCTTCTAATGGATTGCTCGTTCTGCTGCAACTATGGTTGAAAAATTTTATCATCTACCATATGTTCTAAATCTCTGATTTATTACTGTTGAAGGCTATTGATAATTTATTTATCTTTAGTCATGATATTCTTTACTGAGCTATTTGTGCTTACCTTTTTGCTTCACAATTCCTTTCAGGAAATACGAGTGTAGCTGGGTCGAGCGGGGGATAACAGGGGAATAAAACGGTGGTCATCATTTAGTTGTTATATTTGGTGAATCAACTAGGGTGAGGCGAACCCAACGTTGGAAGGGTGTTTTGCCACTATCATACAAGATGTCTAATGACATACCGCTTCGTGTCATCATAAGACAGGGTTGTGCTCATCCACTTGCTGAGTAAATATACGAGCACTACCTATATAATCTTGGAGTTTGGTTGAACTATAATTCTCAATTAGAGACGGTGGAGATAATGATATGTCAAGAGAAGACACACCATTGGAAAGAATATAATAGTAATCTTCTCATTTTTCTTTGAGGTCTATTAGGTCAACCAAGGATAATTTTGTGGGCATATAATATCTATCATAACCTAGACGCATGGCCTCCTATGTACGAAGGTTTCCTTGAGCACTTCCCAAAGATTTTAATTTCTAAAACAGTTCTAGATTGTACCTTTATGTAAGGTATCACTGTGAGGTGTTGTCCATAGTTGGGACATGAGTCATAGTTGGTATTAAAACTCACAACATATGTGTTGTTGTATTTTGCACGACAATTGTTGTAATAAAGTTGTAGTTGTTTTCTGTACCATGTATTTGGCGACTCAGAATGGGTTGGATGGAATGGACCTATTTTGGGGGCGTCACAAAAACTATGTTTTTCACCACTATACTTGGCAAGTTTTACTTATTACACCACTGAACTTTTAATTTTCTGTATTACCCTATTAAACTAATTAAAATATTAAAATTGAGTCATTCCGTCCAAAAAAGTTGACAGACGTTAAGGTAGTGCTGACGTGGCAAAAAAATAAAAAAATATAGTTTATGTGGCCAAAAAAAAATCAAAAAACAGATTTTAATTTATTTTTTTTAACATTTTAAAGTTTTAAAAATAACAAAAACATAAAAAAAAAATTAAAAAAAGAAGATTTTTTAAAAATAAATATTTTTTAAAAATGCAGATTTTTTAAAATATAATTTTTTTAAAATGTATTTTAAAAAAAGCGAATTCTATAAAAAATATATATTTTTAAAATAAGATTTTTAAAAATAGATTTTTTTGAAAATGCATTTTCTTTAAAAATGAATTTTTAAAAAATAGAATTTATAAAAATATAACTTTTTAAAAATCTGCTTTTAAAAAAGATATAATTTTTTAAAATACTGATTTTTTTTAAAATAGAATTTTTTAAAATGTAATATTTTAAAAATAGAATTTTCTAAAAATATACTCTTTTAAAAAACATATTTTTTTAAAAAGCGATTTTTAAAAATTTCTATTTTTTAAAAAATCAAATTTTTAAAAAAAGTTCTATTTTTTTGAAATATCTGTTTTTTTTAAAAGTTTTGGAGACACTACTCATATAGGAGAAAGTGGAGATCTATCTGGATCATAAAAGTCTCAAATATTTCTTCACAAAAAGAACTCAATATCTTGAACGACGCTGGCTCGAGTTATTGAAAGACTACGACCATACCATTCAATACCATCCCGAAAAGCGAACGTGGTAGCTGACGCATTAAGTAGAAGATCTTATGCAGGAACTAGTGCGATGTTGTCAGCACAAAAGCCCATTTTGTGTGATTTACAAAAGTTGAAGATAGAATTCAAGACTCCGGGGACCCATGCAAGGATGTCAAGTATACGCATAGAACCAACTTTAATCGATAAAGTTAAAGTTGCTCAAGCCACGATCCGTCGATCGTATGAAGAAAAAAGTACAAGAGGGTACTATTCCAGAAACAAGAATCGATGAAGAAGGAATACTTCGAGTCCACTCCAGACTTTGTGTTCCTAACGATTCTGACTTGAAGAATAGAATCATGATGGAGGCACACAACACACCGTTTGCAATCCATCCTAGGAGTACCAAAATGTATCATGATCTTCGACATACATTTAGGTGGAACAATACGAAGAGAGAGATCGCAAAGTTTATCTCGAGGTGTTTAACTTGTCAACGTGTAAAGGCGGAGCATCAAGTACCAAAGGGTCCATTACAACCACTTGAGATTCCGAAATGGAAGTGGGAACACATTACTATGGATTTCGTTACGGGTCTTCCCAAAGTTTCTCAAGGCATAGATGCGATTTGAGTTATTGTTGATAGATTAACCAAGTCTCCGCTTTATTTCTTGCCTATACGGAGACTTATTCCTCGAACGCTTGCTAGTATATACGTAAATGAGATTGTGAGATTGTATGGCATGCCAAGATCCATAGTTTGGATCGTGACCCAAGATTCACTTCAAGATTTTGGGTTAGCTTGCAAACGCCATGGGTACGGATTTATTTATTGATTCAAGATACCATCCTCAAACGAACGGACAATCAGAGAGGACTATTCAAACTCTTGATGATCTATTAAGACTTTGTGTTTTAGATTTCAAAGGGAGTTGGGATAAGTACCTACCATTGGTGAAATTCTCCTGCAACAACAGTTATCAAGCAAGTATAGGTGTGGCTCCATTTGAAGCATTGTATGGACGAAAGTGTCGCTCTCCAGTATGCTGGGATGAGGTGGAAGAAGCAACGTTGTTGGGACCAGAGTTAGTACGAATGACTACAGAGAAGATCCAAACGATTCGACAACGTATACAAACGGCACAGAATCGACAAAAGAGTTATGCGGATCTTCATCGAAAGGATGTGGAATTTGACATTGGGGATCATGTATTGTTACGTATTGCTCCATAGAAGGGAGTTAAAAGATTTGGGAAGAGAGGAAAGCTCAATCCACGATTTATTGGTCCATTTCAGATTCTTGAGCGAGTAGAAAATGTGGCCTATAGACTCGCGTTACCTCCAAGCATGTCTCGTGTTCATAACGTTTTTCACATATCTGTGCTTCGTAAATATGTGAAGGACCCGAACCACATTATTGAGTTAGAACCAGACGAGATAGTCGAAGATTTAACGTATGAGGAGATACCTGTAAGGATCTTGAATAGAAAAGAGCATGTCCTACGCACTAAGGTTATACCACAAGTTAAGGTTTTGTGGAGGAACCATGCTATTGAAGAAATGACCTGGGAGTTGGAAACGGAAATGAAAGCGAGGTATCCTCACCTTTTTGAAACACCAGGTACGTACGTCAATTTCGAGGACGAAAATTTATAAGGAGGGGAGGTTGTAAGACCCCAACTTATTATAAATGAAATTTAATTTCCTCTATTTATTATTTTGAAATAGTAAGGGTTGAATTGATTAATGTGGTTAGTTATGGGTAAAATGCGCGAATATTTTAAAAATAAGCAAGTGGTTATAAAATATTCATTATTGTCGGGGAATATTCGTTTAGTCGTGGAATATTCTTGCTATCGGGGAATATTCGTACGACGGCGCAGTCTTTTGTGGGCCCCATAACAGAAAGCAATTGGATGAAGAAAATGACAAGTATGAGTTGTTTACAAATAACGGCGTAGTTGTTATCGTTAATACTGTTGGAATACCCGGTGGTTAAAACACAGTAATACGCGTTGTTGCGACAAAGAAGACACGCAGTATTGCACCAATTATTGATTCTTACGTAAAAGGCACTAATCAATAATTGTTATGGTAATTATTGCTCAAGATTTTTATTTTATTGATTCAATAATTATGCGTTTATATTTTATATTACTGTTGTTTTAATAATTGTCACTACACAGTATTTTCATTATCGAGAGCAATAATTCATATTATCTCTAATAATATTATTAGATAACATTATTGGCAATGTCTAGAAAGTTCTGTCTCAAGGAGAGGTTTGGTCACTTAATCATAGGCGTCGAAGTGAGAAATCCTTATTGGAAAGCCCTCTTTCCCGGAACCGCACATTTGCATTCATTATTGTGATTCTGTAATATTATTTGTGAATAATTAATTATTAATTTTTATGATTAGGAAAATATTCATTTTATGTGGATATAGATGGAGAAAATTTTAAAGTGACAATTGTTGAAAATCGATTTTTATCTTTTCTGATAAAATAATATTTTATTATATTATTATAATATGATAATGAGGATATTTTTACAATGAATGTGGGATATATGAGTATATGAGGATGAGGAGTATTTTTGTTGCAAAAGATGTTTAAAACATGTTAAAAATGTCTATGGGCCCATTTCTTGATTGAAATTTGATTATAGCACATTAAAATCGTCCATATGTGGATTTCTTCGAATTTTGTTTTGGAATTTAGAAAACTTTCTTCTGCAAAGTTGTAGAGAATTGAATTTCCTATAAAAAATCACGAGATTCAAATTTTCTGATAAAATAGCTATTTATTATGAATTATTGAAGTTCTGAAGTTCCGAAATAATTGATTTTTGGAAGTTTTAATTATTTTAAATAATAAAAACGTTTTTGATTTGTTTGGTAGACTTATTTGTTGTCAAGCATGGCTGAATTCAGATCATAGATTGTGTGCGTAGAATTTATATATATATTATATTAATATTATATTAACTTTTCTGTTTCAGTGTTCTAAGCATTTTCCTATAAATAGGGTGCTTAGGTTAGAATTGAAAATCACAACAGAAACTACAGATTTCTCTCTCTTTCTCTCTCTATATATCGAGCGTATTTTTGTGAGTATTTTAGTATTTTGAGTGTTGTTATACGGTGCAAGTTCCTTCAGCACTAGATCTTGTATTCCAATCAGAAGTACTATTTTTCTGAGGTAAGGGAGGTTATTTCTTCTTAAATGATATTATTTCTTCAATCTCATTATGTCAAAATGTTGGTTGAAAATTTTTATCAAATTTGGAACTTTTTCATGTCGGAGTTACTATTCATTAGTTACTATTCACGAGTTACTATTCACAAGTACTATTCATGAGTTACTATTCACGAGTTACTATTCATGAGTACTATTCACAAAGCATGATGATATTTTTTGTGAAATTTCTATCTTTTATTGTCGGAGTTACTATTCACGTATCAAGACTATTCACTTATATCGTCCACTATTCACGAATAATTACCTTATTCACGTAAAAATTAAATTTTCTTTTTTGTGTCCAAGATTGTCTGTTATAGTTCATATCTTTGATTGAATCTATGTTTTGGTCTTAAATCTTGAATTTTACTCCACTCTGGTTATTTATGATGTATTTTTGAACTTGAATTGTTTAAAGTACGAATCTTGAAAATTTGTTCTTTTGTTTCACTGGATTCGTTTTTTTTAAAATATTTTTCATCATCCTCAGTCCTAAATGATGATATAACTGAATATCTTTGATTCCAGATATATATTGATTGATGTTACAGGGATAAAATGTTGACGATGAGCTTTTAAATTCATATATAGAAGATAGTAGATTTCATTCTCTACTTAACTACTCTTCTAATGAATTATTATTTCCGCTGCGAATATTGATTTAAAACTTGTTGTCTATTGTATTCTATTAGATTTTTCCCTGTTGAGGACTAACGATAATTTTTTCTATATTATCTTAGTCATAATGTTCTTTACTGGGCTAGTTTAGCTCACCCTTTTCTTTGTTGTTCCATTTTTCTTCTTAGGAGGCGATAATGTAGCGAGTACTAGTCGGGGTAAAGAATGATGGTTCTAGAAGTGGTTCTAATAGTCCTCACTATTCTGTAAAATAGTGTATTAATAATTGTAATGAGGACTTATTTGAGTGTGGATATTGTCTAGATGACAATATTTGTATTTAAACTCACAGTTTAAGTGTTGTCACGATTTTGCACGACAATTGTATTAATAAAGTTGTAGTTGTTTCTATACCATGTATTTGGCGACTCAGAATGGGTGTTGTATACCGATTTTGGGGGCGTCACAGTTGGTATCAGAGCTTAGGGATATGGTCTTTGGCGGAGATCGGGGAATAGAACTAGGAGGGGAGAGACGAGTAATCTTTCGCTAGTGTGTCATACCTAAGCTTAATTGTTGGTCAGTCTAAGTATATGGTTAATATGTTATATGTTAATTTGTTTAATTAACTCTTGTTTCGTGACAGTATTTAAGATGGCAGCTGAGAATATTAACGGTAGAGTTAATGAGACCATGGAAATACCTTTAATCCCCACCCATGGGAACGTGCAACAGGAAGGCAATATTCCTCCTGTAAACAACACCGCCGAAAGCATTTACGAACGAAGGATGTTTATGAGCTTTTTTGCGCTCATGCAAAACCGTGACGAGGGAGACTCATGCTCAAAATACGGGTGGAAATGCTAGCAATGCGCTGACTTATTACAACAAAGATTCGAAAAGAGTTGGGACCACCGAATTTAAGGAAAGTCGGATCCGATCATGGCGGAAACGTGGGTCAAACAAATTACCAAGATATTCGATGTCTTGGGATGCACGGAGAACAGAGGTTCCATTCGCCACCTTTATGTTCCGTGGCTAAAGCGATTCTTCGGTGGGATTCGGTGAAACGGACCCGGCCAAATTGTACTTCAAAGATGTCTTGGGAAACGTTTCAGAAACTTTTCAACGAAAAATACTTTCCTGAAAGTATTCGCCATATGAAGGAGGTATAATTTATTAGACTAGAACAAAACAACATGACAGTGTCCCAATACGAGACGAAGTTCGCAGAGTTATCCAGGTGTGCACCTCATTTGGTGGAGAATGAGGAACGAATGACGAGGATGTTTCTGAGAGGTTTAAAACCCGAGATTCAGCAATATCTTATCTCTCATAAAATTTCTTTATATTCAGATGTTGTCAACAGGGCTCAATTATTAGAGGGAGATAGCGAATACGTTCAACCAAGGGACCGCAACCAAGGTCATACCGGTGGCAGCAGTCATCGGAGCAATGAAAACCAGCGGGGAGGAAAATACTCAGACAAAATCGGTAACCACTCTGGTGGTAATCGTGGCCATGAAAATAGAAGAAGTGAGTCGGGGGGAGATTTTAAAAATAGGAGATTCAACAATGACAATGTGAAGACGTCAACACCAGCAGCAACTGGTTCTAAGGGAGGAGAACGACTACCGGTCAGATCTTTATAAATGTGGAAAAGAGGGACATATCATTGGCCGCCCACAACAGCTCAAGGTATGCTATAGTTGTGGAAAGGAAGGACATATCGCTCGAGATTGTCTCAGAGTGAAACCAAGTCCAAAGATGGATGGTGACTCAAAAGGCTGTCCCAGAAAAGTCAAAATCAACGGTTCCTGGAAAAGCATTTGTCGTGACTGGTCAAAGTGGGTGGAACCCAAACGAGGTGATCACAGGTAAGCTAATCATAAACTCTTGCGAAGTTTATACCTTATTAGATACCGGCTCTACCCATTCTTTTATCTCTCCTGCTTGTGCTCAACGTTTAAACTTAACTCCAGAGAAATTAGACCTTGACCTATCTTGTGACGCCCCCAAAATAGGTCCAATCCAACCAACCTATTCTGAGTCGCCAAATACATGGTACAGAAATAACTACAACTTCATTAATACAATTGTCGTGCAAAATACGACAACACATAAACTCTGAGTTTAAATACAAATATTGTCTTCTAGACAATATCCAAACTCAAATAAGTCCTCATTATAATTATTGATACACTATTTTATAAAATAGTGAGGACTACTAAAACAACTATCTTGAACCATTACTCCACACCCCGACTAGTTTCCGCTATATTCTCGTCTCCTGAGAAGAAAAATGGAACAAAAAGGAAAAGGGTGAGCTCAACTAGCCCAGTAAAGAATATTATGACTAAGATAATGTACAACAAATTATCCTTAGTCTTCAACAAGAGAAAAATCGATAGAATACAATGACAAACAAGTTTTAGATCAACAATCGCAATAAAAACAACAATTCATTAGAAGAGTTAAGTAGAGAATGGAATCTACTATCATCTATGAATTTAAAAGTCCATCATCGATATTTTATCCCTATAACATCAATCAATATACATCATAAATCAAATATTTATCTTTGCACTACGTGCCAAAAGATATTCACCACCAAATGTCATGTTCATCTAAACACTGCTCATCTTTTTGCTTACGGGCAAAGATATTCATCATAAAATCATTCATCTTTTGCACTACGGGCCAAAGATATTCATCATAAAATCATTCATCTTTTTTACACTACGGGCAAAAAGATATTCATTTATATCATCATTTAGACTGAGGGATGATGAAAAATATTTTAAAGAAAAACGAATCCAAAGTGAAACAAAAGAACAAGTATTAAGGATTCATACTTTAAATAACCCAGTTCAAAAATACTTCATAATTAACCGTGTGGAGTAAAATTCAAGAATGATCAAAACATAGATCCAATCAAAGATAGGAATCATAATGAGACGATCTTGGACATAGAAAAGAAATTTTAATTTTTACGTGAATAAGGTCGTATTCATGAATAAGTAAATCGATACGTGAATAGTGCCAGTATCGTGAATAGTAACTTTGACACCAAAAGATAGAAATTTCACAAAAAACATCATCATGCTTCGTGAATAAGACTTTCGTGAATAAAAATCATGAATAAGAACTCGTGAATAAGAACTCATGAATAGTAATCCCGACATAAAAAAAAGTACCAAAATTGATAAAAAGTTTAAACCAATATTTTGGCATAATGATATTGAAGAAATAATATCATTTTTGAATAAAATAACATCCCTTACTATCCCTTACTATCCCTTACCTCAAAAGCGATAGATACATTTGGAATAATAACGCCGAGCTAACTTGCACCGATAAGAACACTCAAGATATCAAAATACTCACAAGAATACACTCGATAATATAGAGAGAAAATATATAGAAAATTTCGGTTTACGGTGTGATTTTCAATTCTAACCCAAGACCTATTTATAGAAATTGCTAGAACCCCAAAGCGAAAAAATTTAATAAAATATTATTATATTTATATAAATTTCCTCGTTACACCAAGAATCTGAATTCAAAGATGCATTCAACACCATTAGGGCCCACCAACAATATAAAAATGTTTTTCTTAATAAAATTATTAAAACTTCAAAATCAATTATTCCGGAACTTCAATAATTCATAATAAATAGTCCTTTTATCAGAAAATTTGAATCTCGCGACTTTGTATAGGAAATTCAATTCTCTACAACTTTACAGAAGAACATTTTTCCAAATTCCAAACAAAAATTGACCGAAATCCACATACGAAAGATTTTACAGGCTATAATCAAATTTCAGTCAAGAAATGGGTCCACCAACATGTTTAACATGTTTAAAACAACTTTTGCAACAAAAATACTCTTTCTCCTCATATACTCATATATCCCACATTCATTGTAAAAATATCACAATTATTATAATATAATAAAATATTATTTTATCAGAAAAGATAAAATATCGATTTTCAACAATTGTCACTTTAAAAATTTTTCTCCATCTATATCCACATAAAATGAATATTTTCTTCATCATATAAATCAATAATTAATTATTCACAAATAATATTACAGAATCACAATAATGACAACCAAAAAGATTCTCATCACGAAAGAGGGCTTTCCAATAAGGATTTCTCCTTACTTGGCCAATTATTAGGTGACCAAACCTCTCCTTATCTGTAACTTTCTAGACATTGCCAATAATGTTATCTAATAATATTATTCGAGAATATGAATTATTGCTTCGATAATGGAAAATACTGTGTAGTGACAATTATTAAAACAACAGTAATATAAAATATCAACGAAGCAATTATTGAATCAATAAAATACTGAACAATAATTACTGTAACAATTATTGAGTAGTGTCTTCTTACGTAAGAATCAATAATTGGTGCAATACTGCATGTCTTCTTGTCGCAAGAACAACGCCAGACATCAGTATTTTAACCACCGGGGTATTCCAACAAAGTTAATTGATAATAACTACGCCGTTATTTAAAAACTCCCTTTTATTATTTTCTTCATCCGACAGTTATTCTATTATGGGGCCCACAAATGGCTGCGTCGTCGTACGAATATTCCCCGACAGAAAGAATATTCCACGACCAAACGAATATTCCCCGACAGAAAGAATATTTTATAACCACTTGCATATTTTGATTTTTTTTTTCATATATCACCCTTAACTTTAACTTTTATAAATTTAATCATTTACTGAATTGAAAAATTGAATACTTTTATTTCATAAAATTCGGGGTCTTACATATCTGTTGAGACTCCGTTAGGAGAAACTTTCGTTATATCTACTATTTATAAATCTTGTTTGATTCAAGTTGGAACCATCACCTTACCTGCTGATCTTATTTCGTTGAAAATACTTGCATTTGATGTGATTTTAGGGATTGATTGGTTAACCACTCATCATGCTAAAATTGATTATTTTCGTAAGGTTGTTAGTTTTCATATTCCTAACCAACCTGTTATGCAAATCCAAACAACCAAACCATTAAAGTCAATCACTGTCATATCAAGCCATAAAGCTATTCGTTTATTGAAAAACGGATGTCAAGCTTTTTTAGCCCATGTCACAGACTTGAACAAAAACACGTCAGATTTGAAATATATTTATGTTGTTAGAGAATTTCCTGACGTATTTCCTGAAGAACTTCCCGGTTTACCCCCAGAACGAGAAGTTGAATTCTTTATTGACCTTGAACCTGGTACAAAGCCCATTTCTAAAATCCCATATCGAATGACTCCTATTGAACTTCAAGAGTTAAAGGTTCAACTACAGGAGTTGTTGGACATCGGTTTCATTCGTCCTAGTACATCTCCTTGGGGTGCTCCTATTTTATTTGTAAAGAAGAAAGACGGGAGTATGCGACTTTGTATTGACTATCGAGAATTGAACCATGTTACCATCAAGAATAGGTATCCGCTACCTCGTATTGATGACCTGTTTGACTAGTTACAAGGAGCGCAATTCTTTTCAAAGATCGATCTTCGTTCTGGATATCATCAGCTGAAGGTTAAAACTGAGGATATTCCAAAGACTGCTTTCTACGAACTCCGATGCGGCATTATGAATTCTTAGTCATGTCTTTTGGATTGACTAATGCTCCTACCGCTTTTTATGGATATGATGAACCGAGTATTCAAGGAATATTTGGATCGGGCCTCGTTGTTGTCTTTATTGATGACATCCTTATCTATTCCAAAGCCGTGAAGATCATGGGCGCCATTTGAAATTTGGTACGCAAAGGCTTCGTGATAACAAGCTATATGTCAAGTCAAGAAATCGAAGTTCGGCTTGAGGAAGTAGCATTCCTTGGGCACATGGTGTCAAAACATGGAGTGTCTGTTGACCCTTGTGAAGATTGAACCCATACAAAGTTGGGAACAACCAAGACGGTGGATCAAGACGTAGCTTTACGGGCTTAGCCGGTTATTATCGAAGATTCGTGGAAGGATTTTCTCGAATCACTACTCAGTTAACTCACGGTGACTCAGAAATATACAAAATTGTATGGAGCGAGGAATGCGAGAAGAGTTTCAAGAACTCAAGAGGAGACTCATTTCAAAGACTTGTTACGACAATACCGTCTGGTTCGGATGGATTTGTTATCTCAAATGATGCTTGAGCAAAGGGTTAGGATGTGTTCTCATGCAACATGGGAAAGTCATAGCCTATGCCTCATGACAACTTAAAGAATATGAGAGGAATTATCCTACTCATGATTTAGAGTTAGCGTAGATGCTTTTTACGTGAAGATCTGGAGACACTACATGTATGGGGAGAAAGTGGAGATCTATACAGATCATAAAAGCCTCAAATATTTTTTCACCCAAAAAGAACTCAATATGCGGCAACGACGTTGGCTCGAGCTGTTGAAAGACTACGACCATACCATTCAATACCATCATGGAAAAATGAACGTGGTAGCTGACGCATTAAGTAGAAGATCTTATGCAGGAACGAGTGCGATGTTGTCAACACAAAGGCCCATTTTGTGTGATTTACAAAAGTTGAAGATAGAATTCAAGACTCCGGGGACCCATGCAATGATGTCAAGTATACGCATAGAACCAACTTTAATCGATAAAGTTAAAGTTGCTCAAGCCACAGATCCGGAGCTGATACGTATGAAGAAAAAAGTACAAGAGGGTACTATTCCAGAAGCAAGAATCGATGAAGAAGGAATACTTCGAGTCCACTCCAGACTTTGTGTTTCTAACGATTCTGACTTGAAGAATAGAATCATGATGGAGGCACACAACACACCGTTTGCAATCCATCCTAGGAGTACCAAAATGTATCATGATCTTCGACATACATTTTGGTTGAACAATATGAAGAGTCGCAAAGTTTATCTCGAGGTGTTTAACTTGTCAACGAGTAAAGGCGGAGCATCAAGTACCAAAGGGTCCATTACAACCACTTGAGATTTTGAAATGGAAGTGGGAACACATTACTATGGATTTCGTTACGGGTCTTCCCAAGGTTTCTCAAGGCATAGATGCGATTTGGGTTATTGTTGATAGATTAACCAAGTCTGCTCATTTCTTACCTATACGGGAGACTTATTCCCTTGAACGTCTTGCTAGTATGTACGTAAATGAGATTGTGAGATTGCATGGCATGCTAGTATCCATAGTTTCGGATCGTGACCCAAGATTCACTTCAAGATTTTGGGTTAGCTTGCAAAAAGCCATGGAGTGCGGATTTCGATTCATTGACGCATACCATCCTTAAACGGACGGACAATCAGAGAGGACTATTCAAACTCTTGAAGATCTATTAAGACTTTGTGTTCTAGATTTCAAAGGGAGTTGGGATAAGTACCTACCATTGGTGGAATTCTCCTACAACAACAGTTATCAAGCAAGTATAGGTGTGGCTCCATTTGAAGCATTGTATGGACGAAAAGTGTCGCTTCCAAAGATCTTTGGGATGAGGTGGAAGAAGCAACGTTGTTGGGACCAGAGTTAGTACGAATGACTACAGAGATGATCCAAACGATTCGATAACGTATACAAACGGCACAGAATCGACAAAAGAGTTATGCGGATCTTCATCGAAAGGATGTGGAATTTGACATTGGGGATCATGTATTGTTACGTATTGCTCCATGGAAGGGAGTTAAAAGATTTGGAAAGAGAGGAAATCTCAATCCACGATTTATTGGTCCATTTCAGATTCTTGAGCGAGTAGGAAATGTGGCCTATAGACTCGCGTTACCTCCAAGCATGTCTCATGTTCATAACGTTTTTCACATATCTGTGCTTCGTAAATATGTGAAGGACCCGAACCACATTATTGAGTTAGAACCAGACGAGATAGCCGAAGATTTAACGTATGAGGAGATACATGTAAGGATCTTGGATAGAAAAGAGCATGTCCTACACACTAAGGTTATACCACAAGTTAAGGTTTTGTGGAGGAACCATGCTATTGAAGAAATGACCTGGGAGTTGGAAACGGAAATGAAAGCGAGGTATCCTCACCTTTTCAAACATCGTGTCGTCGTCAATTTCGAGGACGAAATTTCATAAGGAGGGAGGTTGTAAGACCCCAACTTATTATAAATGAAATTTAATTTTCTCTATTTATTATTTTGAAATAGTAAGGGTTGAATTGATTAATGTGGTTAGTTATGGGTAAAATGCGCGAATATTTTTAAAATAAGCAAGTGGTTATAAAATATTCATTATTGTCGAGGAATATTCGTTTGGTCGTGGAATATTCTTGCTGTCGGAAAATATTCATACGGCGGCGCAGTCTTTTGTGGGCCCCATAACAAAAAACGATTGGATGAAGAAAACGACAAGTATGAGTTGTTTACAAATAATGGCGTAGTTATTCTGCAATAATCTTTGTTGGAATACCCGTTGGTTAAAACACGAATGTCTGGCGTTGTTACAAGATGGCACTTTTTATTGCACCAATTATTGATTCTTACGTGAAGGGCACTAATCAATAATTGTTATGGTAATTACTGCTTCAAGATGCTTTATTTTATTGATTCAATAATTACTGCGTTTATATTTTATATTATTGTTGTTTTAATAATTGTCACTTACGATATTTTCATTATCGAGACAATAATTCATATTATCCTCAATAATATTATTAGATAACATTATTGGCAATGTCTAGAAAGTTCTGTCAAGGAGAGGTTTGGTCACTTAATTGCGGCGTCGATGAAGGAGAATCCTTATTGAAAGCCCCTCTTTCCTGAACTTACACATTTGTCATTATTGTGATTCTGTAATATTATTTATGAATAATTAATTATTAATTTTTATGATTAGGAAAATATTCATTTTATGTGGATATAGATGGAGAAAATTTTTAAAGTGACAATTGTTGAAAATCGATTTTTATCTTTTCTGATAAAATAATATTTTATTATATTATTATAATATGATAATGAGGATATTTTTACAATGAATGTGGGATATATGAGTATATAAGGATGAGGAGTATTTTTGTTGCAAAAGTTATTTAAAACATGTTAAACATGTCTATGGGCCCATTTCTTGACTGAAATTTGATTATAGCCTGTAAAATCGTCCGTATGTGAATTTTGGTCAATTTTTGTTTGGAATTTAGAAAAACTTTCTTCTGCAAAGTTGTAGAGAATTGAATTTCCTATAAAAAATCACGAGATTCAAATTTTCTGATAAAATGGCTATTTATTATGAATTATTGAAGTTCCGAAGTTCCGAAATAATTGATTTTTGGAAGTTTTAATTATTTTAAATAATAAAAACGTTTTTGATTTGTTTGGTAGACTTATTTGTTGTCAAGCATGGCTGAATTCAGATCATAGATTGTGTGCATAGGAATTTATATATAATATATTAATATTATATTAAATTTTTTGTTTCAGTGTTCTAAGCATTTTTCTATAAATAGGGTGTTTAGGTTAGAATTGAAAATCACACCAGAAACTACAGATTTCTCTCTCTTTCTCTCTTTATATATCGAGCGTATTTTTGTGAGTATTTTAGTATTTTGAGTGTTGCTATACGGTGCAAGTTCCTTCAGCACTAAATCTTGTATTCCAATCGTAAGATTTATTTTTACGAGGTAAGGAGGTTATTTCTTCTTAAATGATATTATTTCTTCAATCTCATTATGTCAAAATGTTGGTTGGAAATTTTTATCAAATTTGGAACTTTTTCATGCTCGAAAGTTACTTATTCATGAGTTCTTATTCACGAGTTACTATTCATGAGTACTATTCACAAAGCATGATGATATTTTTGTGAAATTTCTATCTTTTATTGTTTGAGTTACTTATCCACGTGATACTGAAGACTTTATTCACGATACTCAAGACTATTCACGAATACGACACTATTCACGTAAAAATTAAATTTTCTTTTCTGGTGTCCAAGATTTTCTGTTATAGTTCATATCTTTGATTGAATCTATGTTTTGGTCTTAAATCTTGAATTTTACTCCACTCTGGTTATTTATGAAGTATTTTTGAACTTGGATTGTTTAAAGTATCTAATCTTGAAAATTTGTTCTTTTGTTTCAATCGGATTCATTTTCTTTAAAATATTTTTCATCATCCTCACCCCTAAATGATGATATAATCGAATATCTTTGGCCCGTAGTGCAAAGATGAATGATTTCGATGAATATCTTTGGCCAGTAGTGCAAAGATGAACAGTGTTTAGATGAACATGACCAATCGATGAATATCTTTGGCTGTAGTGCAAAGATGAATATTTGATTCCAGATATATATTGATTGATGTTACAGGGATAAAATATTGACGATGAGCTTTTAAATTCATATATAGAAGATAGTAGATTTCACTCTCTACTTAACTACTCTTCTAATGAATTATTATTTTTGCTGCGAATATTGATTTAAAACTTGTTGTCTATTGTATTCTATTAGATTTTTCCCTGTTGAGGACTAACGATAATTTGTTCTATATAATCTTAGTCATAATATTCTTTACTGGGCTAGTTGAGCTCACCCTTTTCCTTGTTGTTCCATTTTTCTTCTTAGGAGGCGAGATGTAGCGAGTACTAGTCGGGGTAAAGAATGATGGTTCTAGAAGTGGTTCTAATACTCCTCACTATTCTGTAAAATAGTGTATTAATAATTGTAATGAGGACTTATTTGAGTGTGGATATTGTCTAGATGACAATATTTGTATTTAAACTCATAGTTTAAGTGTTGTCGTATTTTGCACAACAATTGTATTAATAAAGTTGTAGTTATTTCTATATTATGTATTTGACGACTTAAAATAAATGTTGTATACCCATTTTGGGGGCGTCACAAGGACCATATTTATTTAAGTTGTTTTTTTATTTTATAGTTATTATAGAATTAAAGAATTGAGATCTCATTTATTAGGGACAAATTAATCATCACTTATTATTTATATGAAAGCCCCTAGAATTCCGATTGGCACACGTGCGAGGGTCCGACCACAGTTCTCTTACGCGTGACCCGGGTTCCCCGGTAGAGAAAAGAGTAAAAAAAAAAGGAAAAAGAAAAAGAAAAAGAAAAAAGGCGCACACACATATAGAGATGGTAGATTAGGTTGGGTTGGGTGGTGCGGTGTATTCTACAGATATTCATCAGATTCCCTCTCTCCTTACACAGACAGACACTAACCTTCTCTCTCTCTCTCTAAAACCCTCACTCGCTCTGGCTCACATTTTTTCTCTCTGTAGATTTTACCGAGTTTGATCCAAAAAGCAAAGAGGGGAACTCCATTGTTTCAATCTCTTCAGCCTTATCAGCAATCTATCCTCACCTTCCATGGATTATCACTTCTCTTTGAGGTATATGCATATTCTCTCTCTTAAAAGATGTATTTATATGTATGTATATCTGTGCAAATAGAGCTCCATTTTTTTATATCGGCGGTAGATTAATCGTACTGCATTCTGATTTACTTCATTAATTCATGCTTATAGGGTTTCTACGAGCTTTACCGAGTATGATTTTTCCTTTAATGTCGTCAGATTCTCATTCTACAACTTTGTTTCTGTTTAGTATATATTTTTTTAATAAGGAGCTCTGTTCATGTTTATATCTCTTTATCTCTGTATATTCTTCTTTCTGTTTTGAATTTTAGGTGTTTTACTGAAGTATTTTTAGCTTGCAGAGATATATTGTTATTATGTTGTTGTTTAACTTGGGGTTTTTTATTTGGTGGTTCTCACAGATGAGAAGTGAGAACCATTCAGATCTGAAGATTTGAACAGCCGATGTTAGCTTTTATCTGGTCAGGACTCAACAGGTTTGTTCTCATCTCTGGTCCTTACAGTTCTTCATGTAGCGGAGATCTAGGGCTGTAGGCCCCTTTTTTGTTTTGATACTGTCTCCAATTTCTAAATTTTAAAGCTTTAACTGCTTTCAACATTTCTGCATATTTAGGTAGCTGAGTTTGCTCCTCTGGTAAAGGCCAAGTAAATTTTGGTTTCCATAATTGGGATTTTGGGAACTGTTGATAATCCAAGCAGCTGTCATTGCTTCAACTTTGATTTAGAGTAATCTTTTTCTTTTGGGTTTGGTCATTTGGAAAATTAAACACAGAACATGCAGAGACCTCCACATGAAGATTTTTCTCTTAAGGAGACCAACCCCCACCTTGGTGGTGGGAAGGTCACCGGAGACAAGCTCACTAGTACTTATGACCTTGTTGAGCAAATGCAATACCTCTATGTCCGCGTTGTGAAAGCAAAAGATTTGCCTGCGAAGGATGTAACTGGTAGTTGTGACCCTTACGTCGAAGTTAAATTAGGAAACTATAAGGGCACAACTCGTCATTTTGAGAAGAAATCAAATCCTGAATGGACCCAAGTTTTTGCCTTTTCGAAGGACCGGATTCAGGCCTCTGTGCTTGAGGTCACCGTGAAGGACAAGGATGTTGTGAAGGATGATTTCATGGGCCGGGTTTTGTTCGACCTCAATGAGGTACCTAAGCGGGTTCCTCCGGATAGTCCTCTGGCCCCACAATGGTATAGATTGGAAGATAGGAATGGTAACAAGCTTAAGGGAGAGCTGATGTTGGCTGTTTGGTGGGGTACGCAAGCTGATGAAGCATTTCCTGAAGCATGGCATTCAGATGCTGCAACTGTTAGTGGTGCTGACAGTCTTGCAAACATTCGGTCAAAGGTGTATCTCTCACCTAAGCTTTGGTACCTCAGGGTTAATGTGATTGAAGCTCAGGACTTGCAACCCACTGATAAGACTAGGTTCCCAGATGTTTTTGTGAAGGCTATCCTCGGAAATCAGGCTCTGAGAACTAGAAGTTCTATGAGCAAATCAATTAATCCAATGTGGAATGAGGATTTGATGTTTGTTGCAGCAGAACCATTTGAGGAGCCCTTAATTTTAAGCGTGGAAGATAGAGTTGCACCCAACAAGGATGAAGTTTTGGGAAGATGCGCGATTCCTTTACAGTATGTGGACAGGAGGTTAGATCATAAAGCCCTGAATACTAGATGGTACAATCTCGAAAAGCATGTTGTTATCGAGGGGGAAAAGAAGAAAGAAATCAAATTTGCTAGTAGGATTCATATGAGAATCTGTTTAGAAGGTGGTTATCATGTTCTGGATGAATCCACTCACTACAGTAGTGATCTTAGACCGACTGCAAAACAGTTGTGGAAGTCCAGCATTGGTGTTCTGGAGGTGGGGATTTTGAATGCTCAAGGATTATCCCCGATGAAAACGAAAGATGGGCGGGCAACCACAGATGCTTACTGTGTTGCCAAGTACGGTCAGAAGTGGGTCCGAACGAGGACAATCATCGATAGCTTTTCCCCCAAGTGGAATGAGCAGTACACTTGGGAGGTTTTTGATCCGTGCACTGTTATAAATATTGGGGTGTTTGATAACTGTCATTTGCATGGTGGGGATAAGGCTGGAGGGGCGAAGGATTCACGGATTGGAAAGGTCAGGATTCGTCTGTCTACCCTTGAAACAGATAGGGTTTACACACATTCATATCCACTTTTGGTTTTACATCCATCTGGTGTGAAGAAGATGGGTGAAATTCATTTGGCTGTGAGATTTACTTGCTCTTCTTTGCTGAATATGATGCATATGTACTCAATGCCGCTGCTGCCAAAAATGCACTACATTAATCCACTAACTGTTACTCAACTTGATAGCTTGAGGCACCAGGCCACTCAGATCGTCTCCATGAGGCTCAGTCGTGCCGAGCCGCCACTGAGGAAAGAGGTGGTGGAGTATATGCTGGATGTGGGATCTCACATGTGGAGTATGAGAAGAAGTAAAGCTAATTTCTTCAGAATTATGGGAGTTTTGGGTGGGTTAATTGCTGTAGGAAAATGGTTTGATCAGATTTGCAATTGGAAGAACCCCATTACCACTGTTCTCATTCACATATTGTTCTTGATACTGGTTTTATATCCAGAACTTATTCTACCAACCATTTTGCTCTACCTTTTCTTGATAGGAGTTTGGTACTACAGATGGAGGCCGAGACATCCTCCTCACATGGACACTCGTCTCTCTTGTGCTGATAATGCACATCCTGATGAGCTGGATGAAGAATTTGATACATTTCCTACTTCACGTCCTGCGGACATCGTAAGGATGAGATACGATCGTTTGAGAAGTATTGCTGGGAGAATTCAGACTGTGGTTGGTGACTTGGCAACTCAGGGGGAGAGACTACAGTCATTGCTAAGCTGGAGAGATCCTAGAGCTACAGCACTGTTTGTGATTTTTTGTTTAGTTGCTGCTATCGTGCTCTATGTCACTCCTTTCCAAGTTGTGGCCCTGCTGGCTGGATTTTATGTGTTAAGACATCCAAGGTTCCGTCACAAACTTCCTTCGGTGCCGCTCAATTTCTTCAGGAGATTGCCAGCAAGAACTGACTGCATGTTATGAGCACAACCAGTCATTCTCTTGGTATGATGTGCATGATCTCTTCTGAAACTAGTAGATTTTGTTGATTTGTGGTTTTATTTATGCCTTTGATGGGAATCAAGTTCAAAAGTCGGACTCTGCTATGAGCGCACTGCCCAGTTGATTAGTAGTCTCTTTAGACTTGTTATTATTTTTTAGTCTGTTTTGAACCTCTCTATCTTCTTTAATATGTTACTAATATCAAGTTGGTTAGATGCGTGGGGAGTGCAGATAAATTGTTTGTACTTGTTATTGGACCTCTCTATCTTCTTTAATATGTTATTATTTTTTAGTCTGTTTTGAACCTCTCTATCAACTGTAATTGGTGTTTTTTTTATTTTTAATTTTAGCTATTAAAACTTAATTTGTGAAAAGGTAGTATCGACTTATGTAATTTTGATGAATTTAATACTTACTTACAACAATGTGATGTGTATTTATCCTTGTCATTCCTTCCCACCAATGAGTTCAACTTTGGAAAACGGCGTCGCCTAGCTCTTATATGCATTGGATCTTTCATCCTTGCTTAGATTAGAAGACAATAGTGAGTTGAGATCCAAGGAATGAAAAGCAAAACAATGAATACCCAACTACTAGTAGTACCTGACCGTTTGACATTGACACCTGTAAAATGATACAAGCATTGCATTACAAACTATTTTGTCTTCTGCACTAGGAATTGGAATAGGAATTGGAATAGGAATAGGAATAGGAATAGGATCACCCTCGTTTCTCTATGAAATGAAATGCCTAAATACATACATCCATTTAAAGGTATATAGATAAAATTTATTTTTGTGTATCAAGAAAGTAAATTTACTCTAAGGCTATCTTTGTTTGTAACGATTATAATTGAGATATAATTATTAATTTTAAGTGCCTTATTTGTTTTTAAATTTGGACTTGGAATTATTAGTACAATAGATTATAAAATAGCTTAATATGAGGGATTATTTAATATTATATTCCTAATTCCCACCGTTTGGGATTAAAATTTTTTAGACTAAATTAATCTCAACCTTTTTTCTAAAATGATCATAATATCTTATTTTATTTATTTATCAGCCTTAATATACTCGTCTCCCTTGGCGACAACAACCCTCGAAAGATGATTTAATTTTCTTTCTTTTGTTCAAATTGATGATCTCTCTTTCTTCTAATATGCATTGTTTAGCTAAGTTTGTGTAATTTTACTTTGTATTTGTTTGATTTAAAATTTAAAATTAAATTGTATGTAATTTAGATCTAATATATTTGTCAGTCTTTCTTTGCTTCTCTCAGTAGAGTTATATTATATTGTTTAATTTTAAGGTTGTTTTCAGGCTTCTTATTTTTGTTTTAAGTTTATGGTTTTAATGATGAATTTAGGTTCCTAATTTAACTTCAATGTTGGGATTCAAGTTGTGGTTTCATTATTATACGAAGTTGAGTCAGAAATTTCATTTTTGTTTTATAGATTTAGTTAAATAGTAGTAGTATGTTTTAATTCATTTTCTTTCTTTTAGTAGGGGATCTAACATCTAAGTTTTATCTAGTTGTTGAATTCGGATTTGTGTATTTAATGTGATGTCATATGTCAGCTTCATTTGAGAAGTTGAGAGGCATATGCATATATATATATATATATATATATATATATATATATATATATATATATATATATATATATGACACAATTCAGAGCTCTTCTTTACATTTTGGTGCGCTCCAATACGAAAAATAAAAATGACACCTTTTTTAAAAAATTGTTTTCACAAAATAAATAAATAAAAAGTATAAGTTGTATCTAAAAAAATTCATTTTCGGTACATAAAAAATAATAGTTCGACTACAACAAAATATATGAGAATACATTCATTCATTGAAATATTTTTCTTCTAGTATTCTCATATACAAAATCTTCAATTTCAAATGTTCAAAATCAAGCTTGTCCAACGTATCCTTCTCGATGCACAACAATCTTCAAATAAACCAAAAACATCTTCAAATGTTTGAAATTGTAAAAACTTATTCTTCAATTGAGTAATAGTCATATCAACTAGAACAAGAAAATAATTAACTTTGAAACATTCTTCAGCAGATTGTGTCGTCTCATCATTGGAATTCTCATCAAATTATTTCTTTATATGAATTTGACGTTTCTTAAGAAATACATGATCAATTTCCATACAATGTGCAATAACTTTGGTAGAAAGCATGACAGATGTAAACCTCTTTTCTCTGTATATTTCAAAGAAATAAATTAGGGCCTTCAATTTCAATATGGCAACATCAATACGCATGGTTTAGACTGCAAATCTTTGTTGACCGAGTTAGTCTTGTCCAAGATGTCATGCCAAATCGTCATACCTAACAAGAACTCAAAGTTTGAAAGTTTATGTGTTGCTAAACTTTCAGCTTCACTCCTTATCTTGGCATCGTCACTAACCTCTACCAATTCCAATAAAGCTTATCTAATATCAGTAGCTTGGACTTTTATGGCATTGATACTAGCAATATGACTCTCCCAACGTGTTGTGACAATGTCTTTAGAGTCAACTTATGTACATTATATTGAAAAATTTTTCATCTCTTTGTAGAGCTAGAAAACAGTGTATACAAGCGTTGAATTACTCCAAAAAAAACATAACTTTGACACAAAAAATTACCAGATCACAAATGATCAAATTAAGATTATGATAAACACAAGGCATGTAAAAGGCTCTATGATTTAATTACTTCAAGTAATCTCTTTTGCACACCAATGTGTTTTCCTTTCATATTTGATCCATTGTCATAATCTTGTCCCCTTACATCATTAATATCAAGGTCAAGAGATTTCAATACATCTTGTAACACCATGAAAAGTCCCAATCCAGATGCCTCTTCCACTTTCAAACTCTAAAAAATGCTCTTGTACTTCAATTGGATTTGTTGACACATCCACACATCTTACTACAAAAGTCATTTGTTCTTGTTGACTCATATCTGGGGTACAATCAAGTATTATAGAAAAATATTTTGCCTCCTTGATCTGTTTAATGATTGCACTTTTGACCTTTGAGCCTAACATGAAAATTAACTCATTCTGAATTTTGGGACTAAGATAATGATAATGAATCTCATGATTTTGTATTCGCCGAAAAATGTTCTTGCATCACTAAATCAAACTCTGCTACCAATTCTAGTAGACCTAAAAAATTACCATTATTATCTTGGTAAAGTCTTTCATCCTCTCCACGAAAAGCCAAATTTCATTTAGCAAGACATCTCACAGCAGAACTGATTACTTTTCAATCTGATTTGAAGATCAACCCAAGTGGCCATGTTAGTGATATGCTCAATACTATTCTCATGTTGTTTAAGCCTCTCACCAACATGTTTTCAATCTCCAAATCCTTCATTTGCTAAATGACTTCTATTGTTCGGAGACTTAAACAACTTGCAGCAAAAACAATATATCTTATCCACATGCTTTGAGTACACAAGCAATTTCCTATCTTGAGTTTCTCCATTCGATAACCTTCGTGTATAATGTTCATATGAAAAATGTCTGGATATTTTATCCACAAGAAATTTGAGATCATTTTCTCTTACTGGACCTTTTTCCACAAACAGATCTCTTATTTGGTTATCAATGCTATCCCAAGTGATTGGATCATACATATCCAAAGTTTGACTTATTTGTTCTTGTTCATTATCCACATTATCATCACCTATATCCTCATTTATCTCATTCTCATTTTGTTCTAGATAAGCAACCTCATCATTGAGATCAGTTTCATTATTTTCTCTTTGTTCTTCAAGCACTTAATTAATTATAAACCTCTACATTATCAACCGAGTTTTCAAGTGAAGAAATCAATTTTGCTAACAATGAATTTATCAAGAGCTCGCTTATGAGATTGAGTGAATTGTTCTATTCTTTTTCTCTTATTTCTTTTTTGACTCCCAGATTGATGTTTCCTGAATATCTTTACACCAAAAATACAAAATCAAATTGAAGCAAAAATTAAACAACAGACAAGGAGAGTAGAAGTAGAACATGTCTTCAATTTTCAATTTCAAATCCAAACTTTAACCAAACTCTTCCAGCTTCAATGCAAATATGTAATTATAAATTGAAAAAATATTATAACTAGGGTTAGGAACTCATAAAATTGCAAGTTGCCAAATCAACACATAGTTTCTGATATAATATAAATTAAAAGGTAAAAAAACTCATCAATCATCAATTAAATTACCTATTTTTTAGTGTTTTTATCTTCTGCAAGAACTGAGGAATTTAGGAGATACTTGAATAGTTGAAGGCAGATTTAGAAGGAGAGAAGTAAAGAGAAGGAGCGAAGGAAAATAGACGTCTGCAAGGGTTTGGGAAAGGAACAAAAGTAATAGGTGTAACATCTTTTTTTAATTGGTTTAGTTTAGGCTTCAACACTATTTGTGAGACCCCAGATTTTATGAATAAATATTTAATTTTCTCGAAATAATTTTTTTGAATATTATGGTGTGGATTTGATATAATATTATAGTTGTGGGTAGTATTTATAAATTTTGCAAAGTACACAAGTTGTTATAGAATATTCTTTTTGTCGGAGAATATTCGTACGACGGCATAATCATTGGTGGACCCCACAATGGAAGTACTATCGTAGTTAGAAAACGACAAAAATATTTTATAAAAATAACGGCGGAGGTTTTACTTGCATTAATCTTATTGAACTACCCTAGTAGTAAAAAAAAATGAATATGGCTGGCGTAGTTGCGTAAGTAGCATACGGTATTGATTATTAATGCTTACGTGAGAAGTCACTCAGTTATACTCAATTATTGCTATAGTAATTGTTGCATCATATCACTCATATTATTGATTCGATTATTGTCACAGTATCATCTGCATAATATGTTATTTTATTAAATCAATAATTGAGATGACAAGGTTATTCAGATTATTAAATTGCAATATTTACAATGTCTAGAAGTTACACGAGGAGATGTTTGGTCACCTAATTCTGCGGCATGATAGGAGAAATCCTTATTGAAAGCCCCTCTTCTGAGGAACGACTTGGTTGATAAATAGTGTGAGTTATAATATTAATGATGAATGTTATTAAAATTGAAATTGTGTTCGGAGTTGAATTTGGAGACGCGGACGTGATATTTGAGTCCGGAACGATGAAATTAGTAAAAATAGTCTATAAACACAAAATTTTCCGGGATTCACTATTTGGTCAAAAAGTCAAAAGTTGACTTTTTCGGAAAAAATCAAACTTCGAAATTTCAAAATTTATATTGTTGATAAAAATAGTTTCATTATGTTGGAATTGTTTGTGTTAGTGAAAATCGACATTTATTTCGATAATAATTGATGTCTGGAGGTTATATTGACCAATCAGGTATTAATCGGATAAATGAGCAATTAATTGCTATTAATTCACATGATTATAACTATTTGTTCACATGTGTTTACTATTGATTCACATTCTTGTACTATTAGGGGAGTTGGTGCAAGATTGATAATACTTGCATGACTAAGTTAAAAATAGAGGTATAGATGGAGATACTATACTGTAATTATTTTTATCACATGATTAGAACTATTGAGTCACATGATTTACTATTGATTCACATTATTTACTATTAGGGGAGGTGGTGCAAGTTTGATAATACTTGCAGGACTAAATTAAAAATGAAGAAAAAGAGGAAGGTATTATACTGTAATATTTCGAGCCCCAAAACGTGCAATTATCGAAACTATATTTTCCTATAAATAGAAGCTCATTCTTCCTTCATTTCTCACCAATTCACTAAAGCTTTAGAGCAATTATTATAGAGAGAAATTATAGAGGGAAAAAAGAAAAGTATTACTTTACTTCACTACTTCGTATATCCAAAGATTTTTCTTCTTAAGATAGGGAATATTATTTGTTGTACCCGTAAGGGGTATTATTTCTTTTGTATTCATGAAGAGAACTTCTGTTATTCCATTCTTTATTATTCTGCTAGAATAACCAGTATACGCGGACTACCCTATACTTGGTGACATTCTTCTATTATTCCATCTTTATTATTATTCTGTTGGAATATCTTGTTTGTGCGTTTTACGCCGGACCTGGTTCCGTCTTTATTATTATTACATTTGGAATATCCTCACGTAAATGCGTTTTACTACGGACTGGTTCCGCCTTTTTATTATTATTACATTTGGAATATCCTCGCATGCATGCGTTTTACTGCCGACTGATTCCGTTATTTATTATTCTCGTTGGAATAATGCATACATCAAGTACCGCATGCATGGTGATTTCTGTTGTTATTCTATTCTTTATTATTCTGTTGGAACATCCCAGCTTGGTCTTGCAATTTACTTTGACACAGTTCCGTTATTATTATTCTGTTGGAATAACTCGTCTGTCACCAATCCGCATGCATGGTGATTTCTTTTGTTATTCCATTCTTTATTATACTCGGTTGGTTAAAGTTTTGACTTCTATACTCCATGAAATTAGTAGAATATCCTCGATATTTGCGCTTCATCCAAAGATCTTTTCATGGACATATTATTCGAGCATTCTTGAATTTTACTCTACAAAGCAATGATCATGTTGACACTTTGGACGTTATCGGTTCCTCCATAAATTAATTCTTGAACTTGTTTTATTGAATTCTTATATCATTGTCATCATCCTCATGTTTATATTTTGTTGAAAGTCATCTGTGACCTGTAGTGCATAGATGGACTTGGTATGATTATGACCGTGATTATTCGGTGTAATCATGACCGTAATGTTATAAATAATGTGGAAAAAGTCCTCATCGTTGTGTAGTAGTGCATTGATGGGCGCTTTTTAGTATGATTATGGCTATGGATTCTCTTTGACCGTAGTAGTGCAAAAATGAATTGTTTTATGGCACGATCGGGACCGTTGATGAAAATATGATTATCTTTAGTCGTAGTAGTGCATGGATAATTCGTGGTCGTGATACTAAAGAATATCCTCGGCCGTAGTGCAGAGGTGATTCGATGATGTGGATTATTTATTAAAATGAGTCCCAAATGATAAAAGTGATGAAAACCTTTTAAATCATAAAAGATAGTAGATTTTATTCTCTACTTGACTCTTTTAATGGATTGCTTGTTCATTCGCAGCTTAAACTTGATGGTTGTTATATTGTATCAGTTTAGCACTGTTGTAGGCTAACGATAATTTATTTTGCATTATCTTAGTCATAATATTTCTTACTGGGCTAGTTGAGCTCACCCTTTCTTTCACTGTTCTCTTCAGGAAATGAGAACGTAGTAGGGACTAGTCGGGGAATAGAGTGATGGTCCTAGATGGTGCATTAGTAGTACTCACTATTCTATGAAATAGTGTGATAATAAATGTAATGAGGACTCCATTGAGTTTGTATACTCTCTAGATGACAGTATTTGTATTAAAATTCACAGCATATATTTTGTCGTATTTTACACGACTGTTGTATAATTAGTTTGTATTTGTATTCTGTACCAGGTATCTGGCGACTCAAGATGGGTGATGTATACCTAATTTTGGGGGCGTCACACTATTTTTTAGAGTTGGCCCAATTGAGTTCTTAAATATTTATTGAGTTTTGAAAATTACTTTTGTTCTATTAAAAATATCTCTATTCCCACTTCAAATATGAATACTACGACGGTAGTTTTATGAAAAATGTCAAAATCTTATAACAATTATTTATAAGTTTAGCAATATTCTACATTTACAAAGAAAGCTAACTTACAAAATAATATGTTAATGTATAATTAGTAGATGATTCATCATACATGGGTGACTCAGTAGTTGTAACTAGACCCCGTGAAAAGAGGCCCAGTTCACTTGTTTGGTAAACCCTACATAACAATCTAAAGGCGTTGAGCTTGATTATTTAGCCCATGAAAATGCGATCTTTTTGGCTTACCACGGGTGGTCTTGTGCCAAGACCCATGACATGACCAATTTTTTTTTTTTTATACAAAATTTTGATACTTGTGGGTTATGAAGCTTGAACACAAGACTTGTAAATAAATAAATAAGAGTTCAAACCCTTTGAAAGTTATATTGATTAGCAACACCCACCATTTACAATTGATTATATAGTAGAAATAAGAAAAATTCAATCTTTCTGTTCAATAAAAAGTAATTATTCATAAATGATTAGACTTCAAAATTGATGTGGATTTTGGGTCTTTTTCTAAATCAGAGCTATATATATGGGATCAACATTAATTGTGGGTCCTTACACTACTACAAGTCGTAAATCATGTGTAGTAAATGTATCTAACGTAATAAGGTTCATCACTATATGTTTATAAAAATAATTTATTTAATTAAATGGACATGCATGTCACCGAGTATACTAATTAAGCGGACAATCGAGGTGACATATGTATTAAGAAGTCGAATGAAATATGGAAAAAAGATATATTGTGAATGTTTATATGAAGTTATGAATAAGTAGAATTATTGTTTATATTAAGCGAACAATGTTTATATGTATTAGAATTATTGTTTATTATAAATTATTTTATTATTTTTAATATTTATTATTATTACTATTTTTGGTGTAGCAAAATTTTATATAAAAAAAATAAGGGAAGAAGCTCATGGTAGGCTACCAACCCCTTAGATCCATCACTGACCTCACATTTTCAAATTTCGTCAAAACCTAGACTTTTTGACCTGACCATTGTTGGCTCGCTTCTTTCGGCATTCCCTTACCTCCTTGGTTACCACCTCTAATTGTAACTAATTACAACCATACACATCATTTTATAACTTTTTTTTATAATTATTTTTTAGTCGCTACAATATTATTACTCCTTTAATTAAGGTACCGAACACATGAATGAACTATCCGATACTGATTCTATTATCATCTAATTTTAATTTCGACCATCATTTTTTCTATTTTAAAACGATTTTGTTCAATAAATTTAAAATTTAATATATCATCCTTTACCTTAAAAATTAAATTATATCTCTAATTTTAAAACCAAAAGATTAGTATTTAATTATTTATATGAAAGCCCCTAAAATTCCGATCGGCACACTTGCGAGGGTCCGACCACAGTTCTCTTACGCGTGACCCGGGTTCCCCGGTAGAGACAAGTGTAAAAAAAAGGAAAAGGAAAAAGAAAAAGGAAAAGAAAAAAGGCACACACACACACATACAGATGGTAGGTTAGGTTGGTGCGGTGTATTCTACAGATATTCATCAGATTCCCTCTCTCTTCTTGCACGCAGACATACTCTAACCTTTTCTCTCTCTAAAACCCTCACTCGCTCTGGCTCACACTTTTCTTTCTCTCTAGATTTTACCGAATTTGATCCAAAAAGCAAAGAGGGGAACGCCATTGTTTCAATCTCTTCAGCCTTATCAGCAATCCATCAACACCTTCTATGGATTCTCACTTCTCTTTGAGGTATATGCATATCCTCTCTCTTAAAAGATGTATGTATATCTGTGCAAATAGAGCTCCATTTTATATGTGTCGGCGGTAGATTAATCGTATTGCATTCTGATTTACATTCAGTAATTCATGCTTCTAGGGTTTCTACGAGCTTTGCCGAGTATGATTTTTCCTTTGATGTCGTCAGATTCTCATTCTACAGCTTTGTTTCTGTTTAGTATATTTTTTTATTATAAGGTGCTCTGTTCATGTTTATCTCTCTTTATCTCTGTATATTCTTCTTTCTGTTTTGAATTTTAGGTGTTTTACTGAAGTATTTTTAGTTGGCAGAGATATATTGTGTGGTGTTGATTAACTTGAGTTTTTTTATTTGGTGGTTCTCACAGGTGAGAACCATTTAGATCTGAAGAGTTGAACATCCGATATTTGCTTTTATCTGGTCAGGAGTTAACAGGTCTGTTCTCATCTCTGGTCCTCACAGTTCTTCATGTAGCGGAGATCTAGGGCTGTAGGCCCCTTTTTTGTTTTGATATTGTCTACAATTTCTAAATTTTAAAGCTTTAACTGCTTTCAACATTTCTGCATATTTAGGTAGCTGAGTTTGCTCCTCTGGTAAAGGCCAAGTAAATTTTGGTTTCGATAATTGGGATTTTGGGAACTGTTGATATTCCAAGCAGCTGCCATTGCTTCAACTTTGATTTAGAGTCATCTTTTTCTTTTGGGCTTGGTCATTTGTAAAATTAAACACAGAACATGCAGAGACCTCCACATGAAGATTTTTCTCTCAAGGAGACCAACCCCCACCTTGGTGGTGGGAAGGTCACCGGAGACAAGCTCACTAGTACCTATGACCTTGTTGAGCAGATGCAATACCTCTATGTCCGCGTTGTGAAAGCAAAAGATTTACCCGCGAAGGATGTAACTGGTAGTTGCGACCCTTACGTCGAAGTTAAATTAGGAAACTATAAGGGTACAACTCGTCATTTTGAGAAGAAATCAAATCCTGAATGGACCCAAGTTTTTGCCTTTTCGAAGGACCGGATTCAGGCCTCTGTGCTTGAGGTCACTGTGAAGGACAAGGATGTTGTGAAGGATGATTTCATGGGTCGGGTTTTGTTCGACCTCAATGAGGTTCCTAAGCGGGTTCCTCCGGATAGTCCTTTGGCCCCACAATGGTATAGATTGGAAGATAGGAATGGTAACAAGCTTAAGGGAGAGCTGATGTTGGCTGTTTGGTGGGGTACGCAAGCTGATGAAGCATTTCCTGAAGCATGGCATTCAGATGCAGCAACTGTTAGTGGTGCTGACGGTCTTGCAAACATTCGGTCAAAGGTGTATCTCTCACCTAAGCTTTGGTACCTCAGGGTTAATGTGATTGAAGCTCAGGACTTGCAACCCACTGATAAGACTAGGTTCCCAGATGTTTTTGTGAAGGCTATCCTCGGAAATCAGGCTCTGAGAACTAGAAGTTCTATGAGCAAATCAATTAATCCAATGTGGAATGAGGATTTGATGTTTGTTGCAGCAGAACCATTTGAGGAGCCCTTAATTTTAAGCGTGGAAGATAGAGTTGCACCCAACAAGGATGAAGTTTTGGGAAGATGCGCTATTCCTTTACAGTATGTGGACAGGAGATTAGATCATAAAGCCCTGAATACTAGATGGTACAATCTCGAAAAGCATGTTGTTATCGAGGGGGAAAAGAAGAAAGAAATCAAATTTGCTAGTAGGATTCATATGAGAATCTGTTTAGAAGGTGGTTATCATGTTCTGGATGAATCCACTCACTACAGTAGTGATCTTAGACCGACTGCAAAACAGTTGTGGAAGTCCAGCATTGGGGTTCTGGAGGTGGGGATATTGAATGCTCAAGGATTATCCCCAATGAAAACGAAAGATGGGCGGGCAACCACAGATGCTTACTGTGTTGCCAAGTACGGTCAGAAGTGGGTCCGAACAAGAACAATCATCGATAGCTTTTCCCCCAAGTGGAATGAGCAGTACACTTGGGAGGTTTTTGATCCGTGCACTGTTATAAATATTGGGGTGTTTGATAACTGTCATTTGCATGGTGGGGATAAGGCTGGAGGGGCGAAGGATTCACGGATTGGAAAGGTCAGGATTCGTCTCTCTACCCTTGAAACAGATAGGGTTTACACATTTCATATCCACTTTTGGTTTTACATCCATCTGGTGTGAAGAAGATGGGTGAAATTCATTTAGCTGTGAGATTTACTTGCTCTTCTTTGCTGAATATGATGCATATGTACTCAATGCCGCTGCTGCCAAAAATGCACTACATTAATCCACTAACTGTTACTCAACTTGATAGCTTGAGGCACCAGGCCACTCAGATCGTCTCCATGAGGCTCAGTCGTGCCGAGCCGCCACTGAGGAAAGAGGTGGTAGAGTATATGCTGGATGTGGGATCTCACATGTGGAGTATGAGAAGAAGTAAAGCTAATTTCTTCAGAATTATGGGAGTTTTGGGTGGGTTAATTGCTGTAGGAAAATGGTTTGATCAGATTTGCAATTGGAAGAACCCCATTACCACCGTTCTCATTCACATATTGTTCTTGATACTGGTTTTATATCCAGAACTTATTCTACCAACCATTTTCCTCTACCTTTTCTTGATAGGAGTTTGGTACTACAGATGGAGGCCGAGACATCCTCCACACATGGACACTCGCCTCTCTTGTGCTGATAATGTACATCCTGATGAACTGGATGAAGAATTTGATACATTTCCTACTTCACGTCCTGCGGACATTGTAAGGATGAGATATGATCGTTTGAGAAGTATTGCTGGGAGAATTCAGACTGTGGTTGGTGACTTGGCAACTCAGGGGGAGAGGCTACAATCATTGCTAAGCTGGAGAGATCCTAGAGCTACAGCGCTGTTTGTGATTTTCTGTTTAGTTGCTGCTATCGTGCTCTATGTCACTCCTTTCCAAGTTGTGGCTCTGCTCGCTGGATTTTATGTGTTAAGACATCCAAGGTTCCGTCACAAACTTCCTTCGGTGCCTCTCAATTTCTTCAGGAGATTGCCAGCAAGAACAGACTGCATGTTATGAGCAACACTAATTTTAGTTGTCATTCTCTTTGATTTTCAGTCACCGAGAAGATGAAGCAGATGGAGCTAATTTGCTTTCTTTCACCAAGCGGTGAATTGGGTCTTGGTATGATATGTAAGATCTCTTATGAAACTAGTAGATTTTTTTGATTTGTGGTTTATTTATGCCTTCCAATGGAATTAAGTTTGAAAGTCCGACTTCGCTGCGAGCGCATTGCTGTGTTGATTAGTAGTCTTTAGCTTTGTTATTTTTTTTAGTTTGTTTTGAACATCTATCTTTAATATGTTACTATCAATTTCATTAGATGCGTGGGAACTGCTGATAAGTTGTTACCTTTTATCAGTTGTTCTTTTCTTATAAGTTTGATGCGACTTTTGTATGATCATCACGGGTGCATAACATGTATGATGGGTTTCAACTTTTGATACTTGCAAGCTTAAATATGAATGAATATATTTCAACTTTCTGATTGGGTCGTGTGAAGTAAACCTGTATCATCTTCCTTGTAATAAATCGTAAATGTTAAACTTTAAATGGCACAAATAGTTAAATGATACAGTTAATTGCTAACCAGTGTTGGAATACAATTGTCTATTCAACACATCTTCCCTGTAATGTAATCATATAGGTTTATTTATTGCTTTATGGTTTTTAGGGATTAAAATGATCATGTAGATTGGAATTGGTGCTTGTTCTGAAGCAATTTACATGCTGGTTTGTTGTTCTTAAACGAATCATTTCATTGCATTGTTTATTAGATTGGCTGATGGATGTTGGATGTTGGATGTGTACTTATTAATTGCATTTTCTTCGCCTTTTACTAATTGTTTCTCTAGCAGTCCTTACGGGATGACCATAATATCGGCATTCTAATGTTTTCTTACTTTTGGTTTTGGCTCGAGTTTGTTTTTATTTGGTTAAAGTGACTGTAGACATATATATTGACGGCAAGGACATTGTTGGTATAGATCTTTGATATATATATAGTAGAAAATAGTTCTGGGATACAAGTATAGGATTCTGCTGCTGCTGCTGTTGCTGCTCGAGGGATGTGTACATGTGGCCGGCCTTCGGATCCGGTTAGCATGAAGTTTTTTTTATGGTAAGTTGGTCAATTGGCCAATAGAATATTGCCTGTGTGTCAGTACTCTATTGGCCAATTGACCAACTTACCCAAAAATAAACTTTATGCTAACCACTTCCGTCTTATTCCATGCTTTCCAGCTGTGATCCACCTTTTTAAAGCAATTTCTGCTTGTTTGTGATTCAACTTTCAACGAGGTGTATATTATTTTTCTTTTTATTTTTTTGGGTTCGACTTACTATTCTCCCGTGTCCTGTTTATTGAATATCTTTTATTCTTTTTTCAATATGTAGGAAGTATCGTTTTTAGGTATATTATGTTTTAAGATTTTAAATAAAGATTTTTAGATGCCTTAAATATTACTCCCTCCGTCTCAAATTAATTGTTCAGTTTTGACTTTTTAAAATCAAATTGACCATTTTTAAAACTAATTTTTTTACTATTTTTGCTAAAATATAGGTGAAGAGATTATAACCAAAAGAAAGTATATACAATTTATTACTAATTCTAATTTTATAATTTTAGAAATATATTTATATATGTTTAATTATTAATTTTAAAAATAGTCAATTTGATTTAAAAAAGTCAACTGAGCAGTTAATTTGAGACGGAGGGAGTAATTTGCAAAAATAAGTTTGGTAACTTAACTCAGTGCTAGGGCGTACAACAACAATAAAATAAATTATAAAAGTGGGGGAAAATTGGGAAGCCTTCTTGTTGCGTGCGTGTATTCAAAACACTAACATATATGTTTGGAACTTACCTTGACTTAAAAGCCTAAGTCGTTTATCATAGGCTCAGTCATTTATATTAATCTTTTATTTTTTTATTAGTTATTCGATGTGAGACTCTAACTCACTTGTATCAAGAGCTCTCCTTCAGTTGAATACCTTTTCTTCGGTTATTGCACACCAATTCTTCACAATTCTCTACAATCACCACATACCAATTCTTGACTAACTTATTCTTGGTCATTCTTCTCCATTGAGCGTCGACTTCTATCAAGAATTGAACATCTTTTTTTTTAATCACGGCGGATCTCTAATATTTGGCTAATTTTGAAGAGGCTGTGGAGGATTTTAATTTCTGAACCACCATTGTGTATGAGTTTGTTGGGGAAAGAATCAGGGAGCTTGCGCTTCGCGTGCGAGTACACAATTAAAGCACTAACATACATGTTTTGAACTTACCTGACCCAAAACCTTCAAGCCGTTAGAACTAGGCCCATTGATGTATATTAATCCTTTACTCTTGATCCATTAGTTATTCGATGTGAGACTCCAACTCACTTGTGATAACATAACAAAACGACGACATATTAAACTTTAAATTGATTTAATATGCCACCGTTTGACCTCAAAAGTTAAATTGTATCTTTAATTTTGGAACAGAGAGAGTATAAGTTTTGATCGAAAATAGACACAAATGTAGAAATTAGAGAGAAATGGTATATATCTTTTTCCATCTACGTACGCTCCATTGCAAAATTTGTGTTGTATTATTTTTAGTTTGCAACGGAAAGCAAGATTAAAATGGAGAAATTTGAAGTGAGAATATTATTTTAATTTGTAAAAATTATTGTGTATATTGAATGATATCAAAAGTGGTGGTTATATAAGATGAAATCATATGGAATATTAATTGGTCCAATGATTTTACTTTTAAACTTGAGATCGTGAAAATACAATACAAGTATGATGAAAATAAATAATGTCATGAATTAATGTAATGGTTAAGAGAGCTAGTAGATGTAATTCAACATATATCATATTAATATGAAATAAAAAGGGTTTTATTTGATTTATTCTATTCTAGTTAATATAATTTATAAAATAATTAAAATTTAAATGAAATTCTAGGTTGCATGATCAAACATATATACATACATTGTGGAGGTTCGAGCTTTTGGAATATATTTGCTAATTTGGGATAATGTGGAAGCTTAAGCATATATATACTTAAATCAATTATATACACTAAAGGTTAACTATATACTATAAACTAAGAAAACACGTACAGATTATAATTAGATCAATTAGACCACCTTTGAAACTGGTAGACAATTACCTACACGTACTACTACTTAATTAGGAAAAATAATAATACTTATATTTTAATAATTCAAGAACACAAATTAGTTTAGAAACAGAAATTAAGACGATCGATAAAATTGAAGTATAAATAAATCAAAAGTACGTCTTCACAAGAATTATATATAAAATTGTAATTCCTAGTTGACCAAATAACTCAATTATGAATATATATTCAACGCATAAAATAATTATATATATATATATATATATATATATATATATATATATATATATATATATATATATATATCAAAGAGCATTCTCCTTAAATAAGATTCTTCTTTAAATAACATTCTTTTTAAAATTACGTCGTTTTGGAGGACGCGGTGACATTTTGTATATACAATGCCACCGCGTCCCTCCAAAAACGACGTAGCTTTTAATAAACAAATGCTATTTAAGGAGGAATGCTATTTAGAAAACGTTCTTATCTCATACTGATATATATATATATATATATATATATATATATATATATATATATATATATATATATATATATATATATGAGGACCGATCTAAAACACTCCTCCATTCTCTCTTAAATATCACTCATTTATTAAAACTACGTCGTTTTGTAGATTCTTTTAAAAAATAAGTGGGGTCGAGGGTGACATTTTTATAAATAAAAAGAAAGCAAAGTGTGAATGTACTATATTTTAATATTATTTTATATTTAAATTTTTTTTCAAAATCACGTAATTTTACTAAAGAAGTGTTATTTAAAAGAGAATGTTATTTAAAGAGTGCTTTAGATCCGTTCTAAATTTATGGAGGCTTAATTTAATTACTATACTGTAGACGTATATTATGATGTTTAATTAAATAATGTGTAGATTATTTGTCTTAAATTATCTGTTGATCATGAAAGGGTAGTTAAAGGAAGAGCACTATTTCTTTTTGATATTTTCGCATGCGTGGTGTTTCTCATATGAGAGAGATCGAGAACCATATAAAAATATCAAAAATAATATAGAAATATGATCATAAAAATAATACCATTATTAGAAACTTAATTACTAACTACTATATTCTAAAGAGCTAGTTTATATTCCATATGATCTAGCTAGCTACCTACTTCATCAGCTAGATTGTCGAAGTTATTTCCTAATATTCCAACTGGAAAATTAGGTCACCCAAACTTCCTAAAAATAGTAAAAATGTATTTAAAAGGTGAGGAGGTACATGAACATGGCGATCAATTAAGATGCAACCAAGTTAATTACCCAGTCAACTCCCGAACACAAGATCGAACTCGATCTTAGGATATATATATATATATATATATATATATATATATATATATATATATATATATATATATATATATCTGTTCCGGATCTTAAAATTTTTTTTTCATCCATTCATTTCAAGTCCTCCTTTTGCATGCCGACTCGACGACGGTTCGGTCATACAACCGTCGTCTATACTTTTAACGACGGACAATATATAGCGTCGCTAAAAGTATAGACGACGGTTGTATGACCGAATCGGTCGCCGTATCCGTCATAAAAGGGGGTGAGCTCAAGAGAAATGGATAAAGAGCTGTAAAGATCCGACTCTCTATATATATATAATTGATCAGGTTCGGGAGTTCGGATTTTGTTAAAATCCGGACCTTTTTTTTTATTAAAATAACTAAAAAAATAATTTAATATTTTATGGAGCTGAAATTTTATTAAATTTTTTTTTTTATTAAAATTTTTTCGAGCAAATAACCAAAACCAAACCCTCCTCTGTGTGATTCGGATTTTGATGGACTGCTTCGAGATGAGCAAAAACCACCTCTGCTCTGATCCTTTTAGATATTATCATCCTCATCGTTTCGTAAGCTTCACTGATATAATTACCTGACCTTACTATTTCACTCATTCAGCTTCTCGTTCCCAACTCTTCTCACTCCTTTTTCGTATGTCAAGTGAAATAAAGCAATAACAATGGCGACTCAATCCTTGGCTCCTTCAAAATCGGTGGGAGAACACCCCCAAAACCCAGGTCTCCTTTCGCCTTCCAATTGGTTTAACTTATGTGTTCTTTACAACCTCTGACTTTGGTGTTGACTGTTGATAGCTCGAAAACGCTTGGATCAAAATTTTGAAAAGCATACATAAATCGATCCATTCGATTCCTAAATCCTGCTGTGATTTCGAGCGAATCACCAAAACCAACGCTTTTATGAGACTTGAGGTCAAATCTGTCAATAAATTATTTTCTGTCCATCCGCTAGTTTAACTATCGGACGAGTTTGTTTTCTTTTTAATCTCAACTCTTGATGCTATTTGCTTAATTTTTATTTATAACAAATACATGATATTAATCATTTTCATATATATATATATATATATATATATATATATATATATAACGACCAGGTCCAAATTAATTGAACCCGAATGAAATATCAAATTTATCGTACCTTGACTCATTAAAGGTCGAAAACAAAGATAATAATTGAAGTAGTAACTTATTTTTTTTATTTAAGAAAGTCCTGGAGAATTAATGAATCCGAATTATAAAGATGATAGAGTAGAGGGTAAACTCCTTTATCCAATAATAAAATTCGAGAAAAAATAAATAAATAACCAACATAATAATGATCAATTAAGTTTTATATATAGATATATATAGAATAAACGGTAAGGATTAAGAGTATTCTTCTTAAATAGCATTTCGCCTTAAATAACATTCTTGTATTATTAAAAGCTAAATGGTTTTTGGAGGGACATGGCGATATTTTTTTAAATACAATGCCACCGCGTATTTACAAAAATGTCACCGCGTCCCTCCAAAACGACGTAATTTTAATACAAAAATGCTATTTAAGGTGAAATATTATTTAAGGAGAATACTCTTGATCCTTACCGTATATATAAATATACACTAACTTAAGGCACAGACACCACGGAATTAGACGGAATTAGGGGTATTAGGAAAAGCATGTGCTGAACGTGAATGAGTGTATAATTTTTAGGTAGTTAGAATAATTACCAACTTTTCATATAGTATCTGATTAATTAGTAGAATGATTAAATAAATAAAATACATTTATTATAAAGTAAAAAAAATAACTAACTGTTTAAAAACCTAGCTCTCGCTTAAATAAAAAGCACAATAGCTATTATCAATTTTTTTTTGTAAAAATAATAATTTCTTAACAAAATTAAGGTCAAGAACAATAGTTGTTATTTACTAGTAGTTTTTAGTGTGGATCTTTATTAGTGCTTTATAATTTTTTTTATTTATATTTTAATTTTTATATAAATAAAATTATAAAACACTCATGTTCAAATTTCACGTTCTCGTAAAAAATTAAAAACTTTTTTTTTTACATTCTGTTTTTGAGTTTTGAGCAGAAAAGAAAACAATAGAAAACTTAAATTAGAACAGAAAAAAATAATAAAAAACTTGAAGTTTTCCTTTGTGTTGTTTCTGAGTTTTTAATAGAAAGAAATAGAAAATTTAAAATTGAAGACATGAGTTGTAATTTAAAATTTATTATATTAAAAATTGAGGATAATATGGGAATTATAAAAATATTACTTATTCCAATTTTTTTCGTTCAAATCAGGCCAATTTTGGACGGAAAACTTTGACAAAAAAGTGGCCAAATTTTCTATTCATTTTTTTTTCCCGTTTATTAAAAAACTCAAAAATATAAAAATTAAAAAATAAATTAAATTTTCCATCTATTTCTTCTTTTTTTTATCCATTTTAAAACTTAGCGCTATGGTTAGCTGGAGATTTTATTTTCAGTGGTTGGAAACTGCGGAGTTAAAATTATGCGGAAAAGGTGGGGACTGGTTTTGGAGTGGACCCCATTAATGTAAACAGGTCCGTTCGATACTGAGTTTACTCTCACCTGTGGGGTCCAACTTCCAACCCCTGAAATACTGGTTGCGCTCTTGCAACACACGTGTCAATTTAGTCAACAGTTCATATCTGCTAAAGTTTTCTGGACAAAATTGCCCTTAAAAAAATTGAGTAACGGCTGAGGAACCTCCCCACGATGCTTCGATGTATAAACGAATCGAGTTGAATCGAGTATTAAATTGTTCAGATTTAATTTAAAAAATTTATTGAATATAAAATAAAGTTTAATTGAAGCTCATTTAACTACCGAGTCAAGCATAATTTCAAATCGAGCCCGAACTGTATATTTTCAACTTTTTAAACGAATATGATCCGATTATCAATAGAAAATTAAAATTTGAAGAGGTTCAAGTAATTTATCGAATTTTAAAATTTATTTATATATGACTTATTTATATTTCGAGTCGAGCTTGAATCGAACTTTTAATCGAACGAGTACGAATCGAGCCCGAACTGTTTGCTCATTTTACAACCTTAACAATGGTGTGGAATCAAGTCTTGGTGAACTTGGTCCAAATTGGGTCATACTTAAAAGATGTCAAACAAAACCACATTAATTAAAGAATAATTATTTTAAAAATAAAGTGTTATTTTTATATAAAAATTAATATTTTCACAAAAAAACATAAATCTGGGTCCCATTTATTATAATTCATTGGATTCTTTTGAAAAATATTAATTTCTCATGTAGACATGTTAATTTCTTTTTAAAATTGTAACACAATTACTTTGAAAGGAACGAACAAAAGTTCTCAAAAAGATGACTAAATGTATAAATTTTTTTGTTCCCAAAAAGACGAGATAAAATATATAAAGTGAAGTTTAACCAAGTCATTTAGTAGGATTCACTAGTATAAAAAAAAATTAAAAGTACTTATCACTTTATATAATCTTATGGGGCCATTAGAGATAAATTTGAAATGAGAATTAATATTTCCACAACTAAAACTTAATATTTTCACAAGCTTTCACCCACATGAGTCACGAGTGTGTGGTCCATTTACTATTCATGTGAGAGAGAACTTGTGAAACTATCAAAACATATTAATTAAAAATATATATTAATCAAAATATAAGCTAGTTATAAGAAATAAATATTTATTGTAATTATTTCGTTATTTAATGAAAATAGATAATTAAAAACATAATTACAATGTAATATCTAGGACTGAATATAATCTCACCACTAGCGCACCCAAACCATTCAAGTTAAATTTATTGTTCTAATTAATCTACGCATGCAACGTATTAATTAGTTCAATAATAAAAGTCTAGAGTTTTGGTAAAAATGATTCAATGGTGTACGAGTCAACATTAATAAATAATAATTTTGATCGATCAAAACACAATTAATAAATAAGAATCTGGTTGAAAACTAGCAATATTAACACATTAAATAGCAAAATATTTCTCCAATTATGGGCCCTGTATAATAACTACTACTATAATTAATAGACTTAAACTTTATATAATTTTATTGAATTTTATGTATTTAAAATTTATTTTTTGTGAATTTTCATTTTCGTATAAACCTAAATGTGAAGGTAAGAAATTAATTAATTAATTGATGACAGATAAGTCCCAGTATCTAGTACTAGCAGTTGTTCTTGCTAATTCCTCTTAAAAGTGCCACCTCACAGTTTTACGTGTTAGGTTTTTGAAGCTGCATGAAAACTTAAAACGTAAAAACACAGATATAACGAGGGCATTTTCGTCTTTTTATAAAAAGCAAAGACTCAACAAGGAAGCCGTACCTTCTTCATGAGCGGTTTCATCCAGGTCTTGGCTGGTTTTGCCGAATGGATCCTAGCAAGCTATTTTGAAAGAGAGAGAGAGAGAGAGAGAGAGAGAGAGAGAGAGTTTTGTTTTTTTATACATGTGTTGAACTGGAGACCGCTTTATCAGAAAAGAATAGGCTTAGAGATGAGAAGAGAAGAAATTCTACAAAAAAATTGTCTTTTGCTTCTTTAGCATTCAATTCTCTCACCAAAAAACTTTGTTCAGTTCTGCAACAAACTCTGTCTATATTCATCCATTTCTTCCTATTAATGGTGGTTATCAGCTGCAAATTAATACCATGATCCGGAGTTATTATTTTTATTTTGTGAAGAAAAAAGATAATAAAGATATATACCTCTGGTCCATTTCAGTTTCATTACAATTAATATTAGTACTAGTACTAGTACTAGTATATATATACATATAGTCTCTCTTATGGGTTTTTCCAGAGCTGTTCTTCAATCTTCATCTTCTTCTTCTTCACCAGGGCAAGAAACAGCTGGAGCTCCTTTCATGGCTTTTTCCAATAAAGCCAACATGCACCAAAGTACTCAACTAGCCCTAGATCAACAACACCAAGTACTTCCAGATCATCATCATCAGCAGTATCATCATCATCATCAGATGTCTTATGGGATGATGATGCAACCAATTAATATATCATCATCAACAACGTCCCTTAATCCTTCAGTCAATTTCATGTATGTATACAATATTTTTTGTGTTTATATTTTTCTATACTCACAAAGGAATATATATTTGTTTGTTCATGTTCTTTTGTTTTTGACTGATCCTTTTTTTTGTGTTTGTGTTTGTGATTTGGTGTGGATGAGCAGGAGCAAAGATGGTGGAGGTGGAGCTTATGATGAATTTGGTGAATTTGATCAAGCCCTTTTTCTTTATCTTGACGGACATGATCCCTCCTCCGCGGTCCAAGATCAAAGACGTGAGTACTGATGAGATTCCCCTGATCTCTCTCTCCACCCTTAAAGGGTTATGATCTGATATTCCCTCAATCTCTTGGGATAGGGAAAAGGATCATAAGAAAGGCATGCATGTTCAGTAAATATATGATCCGAATAATATTTTTGTACTTTCTTTGACCAGATCTTTGTATATAAAAATATTTTTGATTTTTGCAGAATTCTGGAAAATTTTCAGTTCCAAGTAGGAAAAAAAAACAGTTCAATTCTTGTTATGTCTTGTACAGTTTAAATGTTTCTGTATTAGTTATTCGGAGAGGACCACGACATGTAACAAACATCGATCATGATTTTCTCAAGGGAAAATTTTGGTAGTACGATTTAAATTGGGGATTGTTTTTTTCAGCCTTTTGTTTTTGATTCCATCTCCTTTGTGTTTGGGGTTTAGTTTCAGAAAGCTAGCTACAAATGCATGACCCCATACTTGTCATGTACATACTCCAATTATCCTCCTTTGATATTAATACCTAATCATCGTCTCCAAAAACTAAAAGATTCTCTCTCTCCTCTCTCTCCTAGCTCTCTCTCTCTAGGTTTAAATTTTAATTCTATTTATAGTTTTTGTAAGGAAATTTTAATGGTTATGAAAATTAATGCAGAGAATTCTGGGATGAGACCTCCAACACTGAACATTTTCCCGTCTCAGCCGATGCATGTGGATCCATCATCAGCAAAGGTATATACATACATACATATATATATATATATATACACTAGTTTGTTCATCATTCAATTTATAAACCGTTAAGATGTTCCATTAATTTCTTGCTCATTTTTTAATGAATTAATTTATAATTAATTATAGAAGATTAATTATATATGATGATAATGGGTTTGTTATGTGTTTGGTAGGCAATCAGTACAATGGGTTTGGTTTCACCAGCAACCAGTGGCTCCAAGAGATCATCTGAGCCGTCCATGGACTTGTCTAATAACCCAAAAAATGAAACAAATGTTGTTGTTCCTGCTCCTCCTCCTCCTGCTGACGGGGCTCCACCGGCCAAAGCTATCAAGGTAGGACTCACACTCACATACATATCTAATACTTATATACACTACTAACTACTATATTATAAAACAACTTGGTATATAGTTTCTTAATTAATTATTCTTGTTGAACTGGGATTGCGTTTTATTTTTAATAATATGTTTTGTTATACGAGATTATTTCTTAATTGTTGTTTCATTGTTTGTTACAGCGTGAAGGAAATGGCCAAAAGGGTCTAACATCAAGTTCTGAGCATGACCGACCCAAAACACCAGACCCTAAGGTGCCTGCCTCCTTTCAATTTGCTCATATATACCTCTTTCTGGAAATTGGAAAATTATTATTTTTTTAAATTAAATTAAATAAAAATAAAAATTGTAAATAATGTCGTTATATATAGATAATATGTGTATTTATTGATAGAAGAGTTGTTGTTCGATTTTTTGTACGCAGACACTGAGGAGACTTGCTCAGAATAGAGAGGCAGCTAGGAAAAGCAGGCTTAGAAAAAAGGTCACTATATATATATATATATATATATATATATATATATATATATATACCAGATCAAGTCGACGGAAAGAATTAATTACTACTATAATTATTTAATTTATATTAATTAATGAGCTGTGCAATCACCGATTTTCATTGCTTTTAATTTATATATATATATATATATATATATATATATATATATATATATATATATATATATATATATTTTGTACACATGCAGGCTTATGTTCAGCAGCTAGAGTCAAGTAGGATCAAGCTTACTCAGTTGGAACAAGAACTCCAAAGAGCTAGAGTTCAAGTCAGTTTCTCTAATTAGTTGGACAACTAGTTCTAATCATTTATACATAAAAAATTCCCACTATAATTATATATACTTATTCTTTTACTCTCTTTTTTTGTTAAGAAAAGAAAAGAGACAAGTGTTCTCATTAAATTTAAAGGTTATAAACTAGCCAGCTTTTGTGTTTTGCATTAGGGAGCTAATATTATAGGTGGAGGTCCTCTTTTAGGAGCAGAACAACATGGACTCCCCCTTGGTATGGGAAACATGAGCTCAGGTACTAGTATTAATTAATTCCAAACCTCATCATTTAATTTATTATGGTTCCTCTATTTAATTTGCGTATATATATATATATACTCCCCATAATATTGTGCGTCTTAATTAGTTTAATATTAATTATGAGGTGTTTAATTAAAGATGCGGCAGTGTTTGAGATGGAGTATGCGAGATGGCTGGAAGAGCACCACCGTCTGATGTGTGAGCTCCGAGCAGCAGTGCAAGAGCATTTACCGGAGAATGAGCTCCGGCTGTTTGTGGACAACTGCTTGGCTCATTTTGGTGAGATAATGAACCTCAAAAGCATGCTGGCCAAAACCGATGTCTTCCATCTTGTTTCCGGAACATGGAAGACTCCGGCCGAGCGTTGCTTCATGTGGATGGGAGGCTTCCGCCCATCAGACCTCATGAAGGTGAAGTATCTATTTGTTTGCACCTCCAAATTTTCTTTGGAAATAGTTACATAAAACACTTATTAGAGATACTAATATCATTTAGGTTTAATGACAAGTAAGAATGGACAATATTACTTGAAGTAGTAAATTAGGTAACTTGTTGGGTGATACTCCACTTTTTCTAAAATTAGAAAGACGTTTTTAATTTTAAACAATAACTTCAAATATATGCCATCAGAGAGTTAACCACAGTTTTTTTAATCAACTCTCTATCACAAATTTTAAAAAATACATTAACAAATCATTATCCAACAGCTTCATTATCCTTATTTGACTCTCTATTTTAATCCATATATAAAATTTTACTCCCCAGTGTGAGGGAGTCAAAAGACCGTTCTCTATATATATATATATACAAAATGACATTTCACACTCTCATTTAAGTGGAAAAAATTGAATCCTATTTGCAGAATGACTCAATATATAGCACTGTAGACTAAAAATAAATATAAGAAAATTGTTGTGCATGCTGTTAGTTATGTCTAGTCACTACCTTCATTTCTAATTAATGTTAGTGTTATAGTTGAAAAAAATAAAATATTCCTTAAAAGTCTGCACTTTAATTAAAAATATATCTCGAATAATTAGAAACAGAGGGAATATATATATATATATATATATATATATATATATAGGGTTCCAAATGATCTCTAGCTAGCTTTAATTGATTAATTAATAGAGTAAAATACACTGACACCCCCTGTAGATAATCATAATAACACTCACCACCCTTCTAATTTTTCAAATAACAGTCAATACCCCTCTAGTCTACAATATGTAACATTCACTACCCCTAGTGTGGTTGACCAACTAATATTTAAAAATATTTTTAATATAATGTTTAATACAACCTTCAAGTTATAATGTTTAATTTCTCCACTAAATATAAAATTGTATATCATAATTTTTACTTTACTTGATCTAATTAATTAAATTATGAAATTGTGCAATAAATAACATAAAAGTCAAAAAATAATAAATATTCATTTTATCGTGAAAATAAAGTAATACAATTTTTACTAATTAAATTTCTCAAATATTAAAATTTACGTGATATATATTCAAATATATTTTTTATAATTAAAAAGTATAATGTTAATACCCATAAAAATTACAAAATTAACGTAATAAAATAATAATAATTTTTTCAAATATTAAAATTTACGTAAAACAAACTTATTATTACAATTTAAACAAATCTTATTACTCATATAAAAAATATTAAAAATTATATTAATTATTTTTCTCATATATTAAACTAAACATAAGTCACACTTAAACATAATTATTTACAAAAAAATGACAAATATTGTTACTAAAAAAAAAAGAAAAAATATATTAAAAGAAATTTTTTTTTACAAGATAGAGGTAGTGATAAATATAATTATATTTTTTATTTAACATTGCATAAAAAACAACTCAGATACTAAAAAATGTAATCAAAATCATAAACATACCAATTTTTTTATATATACTCAATAAAATTTAACATATACAAATTATAATATGAAACTAAAAATTCAAATAATATTTGTTGTTGTTAAGCACCAAAAACTAAACTATCAATATACTCAATCACTCTAATTAGAATAGCTTCATTAATAATTTAATTTAAATTTTTTTAATATTTGTATCACTTATCCAAAAATATGTATTAATTAAACTAAATTAGTTTTTATAAGTTATCATCAATTTAAATGAGATAGTTTTAATTACAAATAAAATTATAATTAAAATGTATTGTATTAAAAAGGATAATTAAAACACACACACACACACACACACACACACACACACACACATATATATATATATATATATATATATATATATATTATCTAGTAATTAAAATTTGATAAAATACAAGGGTAAATATGTAACTTTATCTATTTAGTCAACCCTAAAAATTTGCAGGGGTACTAACTATTACTTAAGAAACTAGAGAGGAGTTGAGTGTTATTATAATTATCTAGAGGGGGTGTCACTATATTTTACTCTAATTAATAAGTTTTTTTACTTAAATATTATGATCTTATATAATTTTGGGTTTTCAAATATTAATATTTGAATACTTAAGTTTATAAATATATATGGAGGCTGGGTGAAGAATATACCCCCTCTGTTTTTAAAAGATTGTCGTTAATGCACACAGATTAAGGAATATAATTAATACATAGCAAAAATATTATACTTCCCTTATTACTTATCTCAACCAATTATTTCATTCCAAATGTTTTTTATTGAATTCAACCAATTACTTCTTATTCAATCAATTACTACTTGGATTATGGTATTGAATTGAATAAAAATAATTGGGAATGGAAGAAAGTCTTAAATAGGAGAAATCTTTAAATAAGGATAAAGTAGAAAAAAAAATAGCTAGTGTGAATTGATAAACTCAAAACGACAATCTTTTGGTAATAAAAATTACTTCTTAAAACGACAATCTTTTAAGAACGGACGAAGTAATTAAGAAGAAAAAGAGTGATGATTGATGAGATGGTGCACGAGGTGTAAAAGAGGATGGGAGTTAATATTGCATGGTACTGCTACTTATTGTACATGGTAACATGTATAATGAAATTAAAGAGTTGGCAGATAAATGATGAAAAGGTTTCGTGAAGGCTTTCCATAAAAGGGTAGGGTTAGGAATTATTCCATATTCAGCCATAAAGCCATGTCTCTTCCCACTCTCTTCCGGCAATTTCTTGTTTGTGCGTGACTCCCTCTTCTCTCTCTGCGAGTGTGTGTGTGTGTGTGTGAGAGAGAGAGAGAGAGGGGGGGGGGGAGGATACTTGCACGGCTCTTTTACTCCGATCCATTGATGGAAGGAAACAAGAGCTAGATGATATATATATATATATATATATATATATATATATATATATATATATATATATATAGCTCGCTAGCTAGCTCTTAATTTCTTTGCCTTTTAATTTATATATATATACTTTGGTTAAATTACCTGTTATAAATAATTAAGAAAACATAACCCTCCTCCACCATTCTTTAATTTGATATGTATATTACACTTTATTAAAATATTAGAGATACATTTTTAATTTTAGTATATTTTAAAATTAGCTAGGGATCACATACATTTTTAATTTTAAATTATAAAATAATTATAAGAATTTTCTATGATGTCATACTTATATATCTTCTAGATAAGTATCATGCCATCACTATATATTGTATTTCTAATAAATGTTAGATATATGTTTGAAACAAATAATTTTGTTCTTAAACTTATCCCTAATTCAAATTTTGGAGCAAATTAATTAAGAAATTATTAACAAATAACAATACATAATAATTAATGACACGTTAGGACTAATTAATTTATAGTCTAAAATTATAAATGCATACCTAATTTGTAACAAACTAACTAAAAATGAAATTACATCTTTAAGTACTTTGGAACAAATTAATTAAAGGTGAATAATTAATTTGGTTTTATGTTGGTTGGTGTTTGGGTAGATAATTTTGAACCAAATCGAGCCATTGACAGAGCAACAACTGGTGGGAATATATGGGCTACAACAGTCAACGCAGGAGGCTGAAGAGGCACTCTCTCAAGGGCTTGATGCACTGAATCAATCCCTCTCCGACATCATCGTTTCGGAATCACTCAGCTGCCCTCAAATCATGGCCAACTACATGGGTCAGATGGCTATGGCTATGACCAAGCTCTCCACCCTTGAAGGTTTTGTTAGACAGGTACATATATCTACTATATATACATGCATGCATGCATGCATCCATCCATATTATCTATATCTACATGTGTATATGTACATATATACGAATCTAATCCACAACAAACACGGATTATGAAAATTTCTTCCTCAACGTGCATTATGAGAATAGAACTGTCGTAATAGTTAGTTAATTGTTCTGATAGGGAGTATGTGAAACAACCGGATCAAATTTCGAGTTTGAATCAAATTAAATTCATTCAAATAAATTAAGTCTTAAACCACTTGATCAATATTTGAGTCATCTTAACTCACCACAAACTCACATAAAGAATCGGATCATGACCGAAATATTATTATTAGTAACTAAATTCCTTATATATTAGACAAAATTTTCTCATATATATGTTTCGTGAGATTGGAATGTTGCAATTAGACCTGACAAAATATGATTATGGGTTGGTTTTGATTTTCAAAATATGGTTAACCAACCATTTAAGAACTAAAACCATATTAACCATTTTTAATATGGATAATGTGGGTTGGAACCATATGGTTATGGTTAAAAACCATATTAACCATATTAACCATTTTAAGATGTTTTGACTTTTAAACAAAATTTTTAAAAAATAAAATTAATATATACTATAGATAGAAAGACTTGGATATAAGGGGTGGGTAGGGGTAGGGGTAGGGGTAGGGGTAGAGGGTGGGAGGTATATACATAATCGCTTAATATTAATTTTTTTAGGGAGTGGTGGGGGTGGGGGGGTGGGGGTGGGTGGGGTAGGGTGGGGGGGGTGAGGTGTAGGGTGGGGTGTGTGGAGGGTAGGGGTAGGGTAGGGGTGGAGTAGGGGAGTAGGTAGGGGTGGGTGGAGTGTATAAATAATCACATAATATTATTTTTTGGTGGAGGTGAGGGTGGGGGTGGGGGTGGAGGTGGGGGTGGGTGGAGGTAAGGGGTGTATACATAATCACATAATATTTTTTTTGGTGGGGTGGGTGGGTGAGGTGGTGGAGTAGGGAGTAGGGGGTAGGGGGTGCGTGTAGGGGTGGGTGTGGGGTGGGGGGGGGTGGGGTGGGTGGGGTGGGGTTGGGTGGGGAAGGGGGTGCGTGGAGTAGGGGATGAAGTGTATACATAATCACATAATATATTTTTTTTATGGAGGTGGAGGTGGGGGTGGGGGTGAGGTGGGGTGGGTGGGGGTGGGTGGGGTAGGGGTTAGGGATAGGGGTGGGGTGTGGGGTGGGGTGGGTGGGGTAGAGGGTGGGGTGGAGTGGGTGGGGTGGGGTAGGGATAAGGGGTGTATACATAATCACATAATATTTTTTTTTGTGGGGGTGGGGTGGTGGTGGGGGTGGGGTGGGTGGGGAATGGTAAGGGGTGTATACATAATCACATAATATTTTTTTGTGGGTGGGTGGGTGGGTGTGGGTGGTGGTGGTGGTGGGGGTGGATGGGTGGGTGGGGGTGAGGGTGGGTGGGTGGGGGTGGGTGGAGGTGGGTGCCCTGGGAACATTCTAAATTATGATGATGCAAAGTTGTAAATTAAGAATGAGTTTATGTGATCTTTAAGATTTAAAATTCAATTATCATCTTTGTGAGCTTAACTTTTGATTTGAAATAAAATATGGGTCGAAAAATAGTTAACCGGATTGGAACCATAACCAATTTGAATAAATATGATTCTAAACTTTAACCAATCTGAATAAATAAAAATGGTTAACCAATCAATTTGGTTCCAGTTAATATGGTTGACCCGACAGTTAAACAACTATATTGTCAGGTCTAATTGCAATATGTGTATAGAGATTAATTAGGATATCATTGTATATGTTTTATCAGAATTAGTAGCTATTAAGTTAACTTTATCGAAATTCCTTAATTAGAAACGAATTTCTTTCAATATATATATATATATATATGCGCATAAGAAATTATAGATAAATAACATCTATCACATTCAGACCGATCATCGTATATACTTTCATGGGGAAGTGAACACAATTCTAAGCTAGCTAGTAAGAGTCCTGAAAATTCTGTATGGAATTCAGTGCATTCATCACCACACAATATCACACACACACACACACACACACACACACACACACACACACACACATATATATATATATATATATATATATATATATATATATATATAATTTAAAGATGGTGACGACTGCATGTATACACACACATATATATATATATATAAAATAATATAAATATATTAGTAATTATTTAATATTCAAAAGGCACAATCAGGACAAGTGAATATCCCTATCATAAGATATTTTAGGCCCATATTTTCATGATGTCATTTTCGTAACCGTTACTTAAAACGCACCCACCCTGTTGAGACTTGAGACCATCAATCATAATTTAGTTTTCTGACCTACACGGCAAATATTAACCGCAATACTAAATTATTAATATTTGATAAACATTATATATATATATATATAATACAATCGGGAAATGTATGCGCTACACTGTATATAATATTTTCTGAAAAAATCATTTCCTCTAAATTATAAGTGGCTTGAGTTTTCTATGTTTTCCACCCTTCTGAATGGTAGTTTATATGACATGAATTAGGCACCGGCCCTTTGGATATTTTGTATCAATCCTACACAATATATACTAGTATGTAATATTGTATACGGATTTTGGTTCCACTTTTAGTTATATATATATATATATATATATATACACTGGGTCCGGCTCTCAAAGTCAACCTTAAAAGAAATGTAACTAAAAGACAAAACTGTCGCTTTTTGGTTCTGCATGGCATGATTTACGGTTCGATCCGTCATCATAACCATGTAATGTAGTCTTTGACGACGGGTCCGAACTGTCACCATGATACCAAAAGACGACGACTTCCTGCCTTTTGGCTCGCTTTTAAGATTCGCTTTTAGACTTCTCCTATATATATATATATATATATATATATATATATATATATATATATATATATATATTGTATTTTTTTTCAATTTTCAAATAGAAGAAAAGAAATAAATCATATCCGGTATCCCTAACACAATTCCCCGTCCATAATTCCTATCAAGGATAGTGTTAATCATTACCAATTATCAGTATTGCTAATTATGCAATTCTTCCAATAATTCTTCTAACCATAATAATTCATCAGTTTTTTATTATTATAAGTTACATTTCTTAGTAAAATTGTTTTAACATAAAGAGGAAACAACTTTCATAAAAAAAAATAAACTCATGACCCACTATGAGAATTTAACCTGAGACCTAAATGTCACATTATTTTAGTTTTAACCACTATATTAAGACCTCACCGGCACAAAGAATTGTCCTCTTTATTTATCCTATATGCTTGAATTTCTTTAATCAGAGTTGGAAAGAGATGAATAGCCGTATCAAAACTGTCCACTTGAATTATAAGAAAGTACTTTTCATATTCCTATTTCATATTTTTGAGATCAACTATATATCATACAATTAAAACACTTATTACCAATGTAGTAATTTAAAAGATTATAGGGGATATTAAAAAATTAATACTCATACTAAGTCAATGTAGAAATTTGCTAAGTGACTAATTTCATAATGATTATGTCAATAATCATCTTAATTTGTGCTTAATTAGTAATAAACATTCGTAAAAGAATTGTTTCTTGTTATGAATTACTTACAGGCTGATAATTTGAGATACCAGACAATTCATCGACTACATCAACTTCTGACGAATCGGCAAGCGGCGAGATGCTTTTTAGCAATTGCAGAGTACTTCCACCGCCTTCGTGCTCTCAGTTCTCTTTGGGTGGCGCAACCGCGTCAAGATTGATTAAGAAAAGCCCTAGTTCAGTACCCTTTAGATCTTAACTAACCTCAATTCCTAGAGTACTTTTCATTTTATCATAGTATTTTTATAAGGAGATGTTTACTTTATGCTAGTATTATATTTCAGTAATAAATATATATTTTAGGCTTTTGTAAAAAAATAAATATATATATAGACACATGTGCAGGCAGATGGACACAGTAATTAAATTAAGAATAGAAAAGTTCTCTCTTTAGTTATTATTTATTTGGTGGTCCTCATTAAAATAATTTAATCTATTATACCCCAATTACTCATTTAAACATGTGGATTATATTAAACTATATATATATATATATATAAATTAAGTTTGAATTCTATTAAAAAAATTGTCATAATTTGTAGGTAGACTTATGATGAACAAGTTTTCTTAGTGTACTGGATTGGGCCTTAAACCAAGTCTGATCCTCATAAAAGCCACATTTAAAATCCAGTAATATTTGAGGTCAATCTTAATTAAGGACTATATATGTATATACAATCATAAGAGCATTGGAAATTTAAGATGGGGAAAAGGGCAATTAATATATATCCTATCCCACGTTAAAACATGTGATGGGATAAACTATCAAAAATACAAATATTTATTTTAAAATTTTGGGATGGGGAATTAAATTTTATTCAAATTCAAATTCAAGATAGAGGTGATTCAAAGGATTGAATGAATATTAACAAAGATATCAGTAATTTAAATGGGAATTAATGCATGTCCGAAATTATATTGCTACATGTGGAATACTCATTAATTGTTGTATATAAATTTTAAATCCTAGTTAAAGTAGTAATAATTCAAGCTTCAGTTAAGACGTCTTAAGGCATTACACACTTAAAAGACAAATCTTTTCATGTCTGTAATAAAAAAAAATAGAATAAATCTCTTTATTATATACAACCGTTTTATTACACACCATACCACGCGACTTTGCTTGCGCAGTGGCCATGCCAATACGCATGTGAGTGTATGATGAATCAGTATGATGCGATTTATATGTGATAGTAGACTTATTAAAAAAAATGAGTGAGTAGTTGAAGTGACGAATGATTCACAGAGATTAGGATTAACTGGATAAGTGGAGAAAAACATACGAGAATAGGTAGAAATGTTTCTCTATATATATATATCTATCTAATAAAATACAAATGATTTTGAATTTTCCGCTCACTCAATAAATCATTTGGGCCGTTCAAAGTTTGAGATAAATCTTACCGTCCATACAGTGCCGGAGGCACGAGACCTAGCTAGTATATATATATATATAGAGAGAGAGAGAGGATGTCTGTCACGTGTTAGTTTCAGGATCCACAATTATCATTTTCTTGGATTAGTAATATATTTCATAAATAAAATATATATTTTTTTCTTTGTGCTAAAAAAGAGTAAAAATAAATAATGAGGCTTGGAAGCAATTCATCGCAATATAAAAAGTAGTGGTGTCCTCCATTTTAAACTTGTCATATATTTTACTTGAAACTCGACTTGAAGAAATTAAGGAAATGAGTAGATGATGAAATACAAATTCTATTATAGTGGACCTTCAACTTCAATAGAACTCAACTTGGGTCTGAAAAATATACTCGGCCCTCGGCTTTGCTCAACCCAATTATATATATTAGATTGTGTTTTTCTCATGTTTGTTTGCACCTATATATTATAAGGATTAAGGTCAATTAAATTGTGATATATTCAAAAATAAATCTTTTATTTTATACTACTATTTGACTTCAAATTTCTGCCTAAACTAATATTTGGTTGGTATCAATACATTATTTCAAAACTCACTGTTATTTTTTATTTTAGTCAATCAAGTTAAAAGTTCTAAACAAACACATGTTTGACATCAAGTATCTATTGGCTCAATGATAAAAAAAATACTTATAAAAATTTAGGTCAAATATATATAAAAAAAAATGTTTGACAACACCCTATATATATATATTATTATTTATAAAGTGGGAGAGAAAGTTTATTGTTATTTTGGTGTAAATAAAATACTTAAGCCATTTTACTTTCCCATTTTACTCTTTAAACTTTATTTTCATTTACCTTTTGCATATTTCTTTCTCCCATTATCTCACCTCCTATTTTTTTTAACACATTTCTTTCTCCCATTAAACTAGTAAATATGAATTATAAGTCATTTCTATTCACCTATTCGGAAATGACTTATTTTTTCTTATAAATTAATTTTGAAGTTAAAAAAAATAAGTAAGTATTTGTTACTTATTTTAAAATGACTTATTAATTTGACTAAATATAATATCTATTTTGACCCTCTTCTATTTGTCCATCTTTTTATTAATATTATTTTTAGTAATTTTTACATTTATTTTAACTTATAAGCCATTGATGTGTTAAGATTATGTATTGCAAGTGCACAATGTCAAATTTAAGAACTGAAAAGTACAGGTCGAACACAGACTTGATTAATTTTAATGTATCATTAATATCTATTTTAGGCGAAATAAAATAAAGATTAAAAATTGATTAACTAGAATATGAAAACTAATAATGAGGAAGTAATCTAGGAATCTGAATCAATTAAATAATAAACATAACATATAATTCAATCTCTCATATTTTTATAACTCAACTATGATTTTTGTGAGACCCCGAATTTTATGAAATAAAAGTATTCAATTTTTCTATTTTGGTAAATAGTTAAATTGATAAAAGTTTAAAGTTAAGGGTGATATGTGAAAAATTTTCAATGTAGACAAGTTGTCATAAAATACTCGGTTACTATTCACTCTAGTATTGTTCACTCGGGTATTTGGGGTACTTTTTATGTCGGAGAACTATTCACCCGAAAAATATATTTCTTTTCGGTCCAAATCATTTTTGAGTACAATATTATTCCATGAAGAGATGTGCTAATTTTTCAGACCGTTGATTGAAATTATAATAAAAGTGATAAGTTTTGTTTTATTTGTATTATTAATGTAGTAAAACAGAAAAGCTTTTTATATAAAACAGAATACTTTTATAAAGTTATTCTATAAATAGAATATATTATATTTTATTATGCATAGTATTTGCATATTGTTTGCATAGTAAATTTTTTTATATAAAATGTAATACTTTTATAAAGATATTTTATAAATAGAATATTTTATATTTTATTATGCATAGTGTTGCATAGATAAGACTGCGATAGTAAAATCTTTTTATATAAAATGTAATACTTTTATAAAGTTATTCGTTTTATTAAATTATAAATAGAATATATTATATTTTATTTAAAAGATTTTTCTTTAAATCAATCGTCTGATTAAAGTAAATCAATCTAGACTGCTTCATGAATTAGTTACTATCGTACCATTCTTCTATAAATAAAGCTCATTCATTCATTATTTCTTATGAATTCACCGAAACTCTAGAGAGAGAAACTATAGAGAGAATTCTTCTTTTATAATCTTGAGTGTATTTCTTTAGAGTTTAAGAAAGCTTTTAGCGTGGTACAAGTTTTCTCCGAGTATATCATCACTCTACCAGTCAGAATACTCTTCTTTCAAAGATAGGGAATATTATTTGTTTTACTCATAAGGGGTATTCCTTCTTTCTTATTCATGAAGAGAACTTCTGTTATTCCATTCTTTATTATTCTGTTGGAATAACCTGTATACGCGGTCTACCCTATACTTGGTGAAATTCTTATGTTATTCCATTCTTTATTATTATGTTGAATAACCTGCTTTTTGCTAAGCAATCGCATACATGGTGAAATTCTTCTATTATTTCATTCTTTATTATTCGTCGGAATATCCTGTTTGGTGCGACATTACGACCAGTTCCATTAATTATTCTCATTGGAATAACTCGTCTGCATGCGGCCTATCGCATGCATGGTGATTTCTGTTGTTATTTCATTCTTTATTATTCGCTTAATATCTTCGTTCGTAAGGCTTATGGCCGACCGGTTCCATTATTTATTATTCCGTTGGGAATAACTCCGTCTATCTGGGTCTCTATCGCATGCATGGTGAATCCTTCTGTTATTTCATTCTTTATTATTCTATTGAAATAACCTGTCTATGTGGATTACCACATGCATGGTGAACGATCCTTTGTATTTCATTCCTTGTTAAATTGTGGAAATAATTTATTTACGTGGATTATGATAAAAGTCATAACAAAAGTATTGGTCTAATAAAAATTATGGGTATATGTGGTATTAGTAAGTGTTATGATGAGTTATGTTGGTTATTATGTGAAAACTTGAAAGTTTCTTAGAAATCACAAAGGGTTGAAAATCAGATTTTGGTGAAAATAGAACATGAAATTCAATTGACCATATCTCCTATTATATTTTGAATTTTTGAGTGAGGTTAAGTTCCAGAGTTAGGTCTATGAGTTTTGTAACTTATCCAAGTGGAATCACTGGAAAAGGTGTTGTAGATTTTCGTGTGGACTGATTTTAGCAAAGGAGTCAAAAGCTACAATTTAAGAAAAAGCTACTGCCCAGATTTTTAAAAGGGTATTTTTGGCCACTTAATTTGTGAGAAAAATTTTGGCCTTTTGGGACATGAAAGTATATGGTATAAAGTACCTCCTATCCAAAAATGAGCTCATTCCGATTTAAAATGAGCAAGTTATGACCATTTCAATATTTAGGTTTTTTCGACGAAAAACGCTATAACCGGAGTTCTATAACTCCGATGACTATAAAATTTAAACTGGAAGCTCACGTTAACATGTGTAAGATCCTGCCAAGATTTGGGAATTTCTGGAGTTAACCTTGAGGTAGCTAATTTCTTAAGGAATTAATTAGAAATTGATTTTTGAAAAATAGTAAATGAATTTTAAAAATTCTGAGAAAAATATATGTTCAATATGGGACTATATTATGCTTAATCCCAGAAAAGAATAATTTTTGGGACTGATTTGGTATTTTTCATGAAAATAGTTTTGTTACTAAACATATGAGTTAAATATGTTATGTGGAGTCAAGAATTGGTAAATAGGATTTTAGGGCTTGAAAATCCTATATAAGGTATATATCTGCATTTTTTGATGAGTGATTAAATCATTGGTGATGAAATCTTATGAGTATGACATTTTTGAATGATTAAATGCATTATTTGATAAAGTGTAAACAATTGAAATAAATTGTTTATAAGTTTAAGAAGTAATTAAAATATTGTTATAATATTAACAATATTAGATCATGAGTTTATTAAATGATGGATAATATTTGGATAAATTTAAAGTCTTTAATATTTATCCTTGATTTCGTTTGATTAATGCTTATAATATTGTCATCATCCTCATGTTTATATTATGTTGAAAGTCATATGTGGCTTGTAGTGCATAGATGGACTTGGTATGATTATGACCAGGGATTATTCGGTATAATTATGACCGTAATGTTATAAATGATGTGGTAAAAGTTATCTGTGAAACTCCAGATTTTATGAATAAAGAATTAATTTTCTCGAAATAATTTTTTTATATTATGGTGTGAATTTGAGATAATGTTATAGTTGTGGGTAATATTTATAAATTTTGTAAAGTATGCAAGTTGTCATATTATATTCGATTGGTTCTAGAATATTCGCTTTAAACAGAAATATTCGTATTTACTCAAGATAATCATTGGTGGACCCCACAATGGAATTATTGTCGGATTGAGAAAACGATAAAAATATTTTATTGAAAATAACGGCGAAAGTTTTACCGTTGATACTGTTGAACTACTCGGTAGTAAAAGTACAAGAATACGCTATTGTCAGATAAGTAGTAACACGATATTGATTATTGATATTTATGTGAGAAGTCACCGCTTTTGTTCAATTATTACTACAATAGTTCGTGACAAGATCTCACATTATTTGATTCAATTATTGTTGATTTAGAAGTTTTGTTTTATTCAGTATTATTAACGTAATAAAATGAAACATCTTTTATATAAAATGTAAATACTTTATTAAAGTTATTCTATAAATGTAATATATTATATTCTATTACGCATAGTATTTTGCATAGTAAAAATCTTTTATATATAAAAATGTAATACTTTATTAAAGTTATTCTATAAATAGAATATATTATATTTTATTATGTATAGTGTTTGCATAAATGCTCAAGATAAGTTTATTTGTATAGTAAAAATCTTTTTATATAAATAGAATATATTATATTTTATTTAAAAGATTTTTCTTTAAATACGGACCGTCGATTAAAGTAAATCAATCTGACCGTTCTTGGATTAGTTACTATGCATTCCATTTTCCTATAAATAAAGCTCATTCCTTCATTATTTTCTTACGAATTCACCGAACTCTGTAGAGAAACTATAGAGAGAGACTATAGAGATAGAAGAAAAGTTTTCTCGCTACTTCACTACTCTTATATCAAGTATTATTTTAAGGTAAGGGATATTATTCTTTTGTATTCAAGAAGAGAACTTCATTATTCCATTTCTTTATTGTTCGCTGAATAACTCAGATACGCTGCTACCCTATACTTGGTGACATTCTTATATTATTCTCATTTAATATCCTCGTCTGTAAGTATACGCCGGACTTCGGTTCCATCATTTATTATTCCGCATTTATTATTCTCATTGGAACATCCTGCTTGCGGTGAATTTCACCGACTTCGATTCCGTTATTATTATTCTGCTGAAATAACCGCTCATAATGGCAAGTACCGCATGCATGTAATATCTTTTGTTATTCCATTCGGTATTATACTCACTTGATTAAAATTTTGACTTCTATACTCCATGAAATTAGTGGAATATCCTCGATATTTAAGGCTTCATCTAAATATCTTTTCGTGGAAATATTCTTCCCTCGAGTATTCTTGAATTTTACTCTACAAAACAAGATCATATCGACAATTTGGACGTTATTGGTTCTGGACAAATTAATTCTTGAACTTATTTAATTGAATTCTTATATCATTGTCATCATCCTCATGTTTATGTTATGTTGAAAGTCATCTCGTGGCACTGTGAGTGCATAGATGGACTTGGTATGATTATGACCGAGGATTATTCGGTATAATCATGACCGTAATGTTACAAATGATGTGAAAATTAAAAGTCCTCATTGTCCGTAGTGCATATGATGGACGCTTTTTGGTATGATTATGGCTATGGATTCTCTTCTACCAGGGAGCAAAGATGAATTGTTTTATGGCATGATCAGGACTGTTGATGAAAAAACACGATTATCTTTGGCCCAGTGCATGGATAATTCGTGGTCGTGATACTAAAGAATATCATCGGCTTTGTAGAAAAGGTGGGGATGATTTAATAATATGGATTATTTATTGAAATGAGTCTCAAATGATAAAAGTGATGAAAACTTTTTAAATCATAAAAGATAGTAGATTCTATTCTCTACTTGACTCTTTTAATGGATTGCTTTGTTCACCGCAGCTTAAACTTGATGTCTATTGTATTTTATCGCTTTAACATTGTTGGAGGCTAATGATAATTTATTCTCGCATTATCTTAGTCATAATATTTCATCTTCTTGGGCTAGTTGAGCTCACCCTTTCTTTCACCGTTTCTTCGTGAAATGAGAATATAAATTGGGACGAGTCGGGAAACTGAGTGATGGTCCGTAGATTAATAGTCCTCACTATTTTGTGAAATAGTGTGATAATAATTATAATGAGGACTCCTTTTGAGTTTGTATAATCTCTAGTAGACAATAATTGTATCCAAACTCACGCTTATGTTTTGTTGTATTGTACACGACAGTTGTATTAGTAAGTTGTATTTGAATTCTGTACCATGTATCTAGCGACCCAAGATGGGTGATGTATACCTAATTTTGGGGGCGTCACATCATCTTTGACCCGTAGTGCATAGATGGACTTGGCGTGATTATGACAAGGGATTATTCGGTATAATCATGACCGTAATGTGATGAATGATGTGGTAAAAATACTCATTTGCCGTAGTGCATTAATAGACAATTTTTGGTATGATTATGGCTATGGATTCTCTTCGGCCAAAGGTGCAAAGATGAATTGTTTTATGGTATGATCAGGACCGTTGATAAAAACACGATTATCTTTAGCCCGTAGTGCATGGATAATTTGTGGTTGTGATACTAATGAAAAAGTCTTCATTGGCCCGTAGTACATTGATGGACAATTTTTGGTATGATTATGGCTATGGATTCTCTTCGGCCAAGGGTGCAAAGATGAATTGTTTTATAGTATGATCAGGACCGTTGATGAAAACACGATTATCTTTGGCCCGTAGTGCATCGATAATTCGTGGTCGTGATACTAAAGAATAACATTGGCCTGTAGTGCAGGGATGATTTGATGATGTGGATTATTTATTAAGCTGAGTCTCGGCGATAAAAGTGATGAAAAACCTTTTAAATCATAAAAGATAGTAGATTTTATTCTCTATTTGACTCTTCTAATGGATTGCTTGTTCCGCTGCAGTTAAACTTAATGTTTGTTATATTGTATCGCTTTAACAATCGTCAAGGCTAACTATAATTTATTCGCTTTATCTTAGTCATAATATTTCTTCTTGGGCTAGTTGAGCTCACCTTCCTTTCATTGTTCTCTTCAGAAAATGAGAACGTAGTTGGGACTAGTCGGGAACAGGAGTGATGGTCCTAGATGGTGCATTAGTAGTCCTCACTATTCTCGTGAAATAGTATAATAATAAATGCAATGAGGCGCCATTGGGTGTGGATATTGTCTGAAAGGCAATATTCTTGTATAAACTCCCACTTTTATGTTTTGTCGTATTATACACGACAATTGTATTATTAAGTTTTATTTGTATTTATGTACCATGTATTTGGTGACTCAGAATAGGTGATGTATACCTATTTTGGGGGCGTCACAATTTTTATCTCCCTTTCTTTTAATTTAGTAATTTTACATTAACGTGTGCAAGCATAGACTATAAAAATTTAAGTATTAACTATAACCCATCAAAATTTAAGAATTAACTATAACCCATCAAAACTTCTTTGAGTAAGTATGAATTATAAAAAACTCATATCTTAACAATAATCTATCAAAATCTCTTAATTAATTTAAAATCACATAAGAACTATAAAACGAAGGTATTTCAATAATGAAACATGAATCAATTAAACATAAAAGTATAAATAATAGAAGAGATGAAAAATATTATCATGAATAATTATTTAATTTCATCTTCATCCTAGATTAAAGAAATTAGCTAAACATGAAAAATAATTAAACTAACTAAAATATAGAAGAAGATTAAAGATAAATAAGAAAACTCCCTTTAATTAAGGATCATCCAACGAACGTACAATGAAGAAGTAATTTAATCTACTCCTACTCTCAACCTAAACTAATACAATACATAATACTCATTTTCTCTTTTAAAACAAGAGATCTATTTATATGAAAAATAAATTTGTGCCATAATTTAGATTCATTGAATTTGGGCACTTTTGTTCCTTTTCCATGTAGATTTCAACTTCCTAGTGGCAATTAAAAAGAGATCTTCTAGATAGGCAGACTTTTTTTTTCTTTTATTGAATTTAACTTAATTTATAAGTTATTTAAAATAAGTCATTCCAGAACATGCCTTAATTTTTCTTTCAAATATATATATATATATAAGTATTCCTATTATTTCCTCTCACACTCGTATCATCTTAATTTCTTTTCTCATCACTGCTCACCAAAAAAAGATTGGGCTTATATGTATGTATGGAGGTAAACTATATTTAATTAAATAATGTGTATTTTTATTACAATACCATATATAAATTAGGGTTCTTTACATAAGTATACAACAAATAGAAAGTAATTACAAAAAAAGTGCATCAACCAAATAATTACAAAAAGAGTGTAATTAGGACTCATATTACAAAAATAGTACAATTCACATTAATAAGGAAACCTAAAATCAAGGACAGATAACTGCCATAATTAATAATTCAAATTCAAATATTTGGATATAACAACAAAAACAAATTCAAATTCAAAATAATAATTCAAATTTAAATATTCAAATTCAAATCTTCATCTCCCTCACATACACTTTGAAATAATAGTCCACCGCTACACCGCCGCTACACCTCACATACTACGCCGCGAATCTCCATTGTCCCAAACGCCAATGAGAATAAGAAGAAGATTCGCCCTAAAAAAAGTTTAAAAATAAATAGATGTAACTATTAATGTTCTGAATTTTTTTTATAACTATTTTGTTACTCATAAATAATAAAATGGTTACCTTTGTATGAATGGTTGGCTACCAACTGCATCACATTCAAACGAAATTGGTAACTTAATAAAATTGAATTGGTTACCTTGGTCTGAAAGTTTGGCTACCAACTACACTATGAAAAAACTGCAGGTGTGGATATGAATTAGTTACTTTGGTATGAAAGTTTTGTTACCATAGTACGAAAGTTTGCTTACCTTGATCTGAAAGTTTGGTAACCAACTATATTAAGAAAAAAATTTAAAGTGTGGAGGTTGATTGGTTACTTTGATATGACAGTTTAGTTACCTTGGTATGAAGGTTTGGTTACCATCATCCAGTATTTGAATTAACACATTCAACACATCAGAATGGACTTTGTCAATCTCATCTGCATATAGATATATATGAGGAGAGAGAGAGAAGAACCCCTGAATTGAACCCCTGAATTAAGGAATCCTAATTGTATTCCCCGTGCTTTCGACAGAAATGCTTCTTGATTCCGGTTAAGTCACCGAGTGCCCAAGAAGGATGGTTGTGGACACAGTTTTTCTCGGGGCACACGTAAACACACTTCCTCACTTCCTTGCTAGTCCTCTACTTGAGCTTCCATGGTAAATTATGGCCTCGCCGTTGAAGTTGCAAGTTTTGATCTCTTTGAAACCCCTTCCCACATTTCTCACACAGGAATCTATTTGTGGTCGTCATTAGTGTCTTTGGAGACAAAGCGATGACTTCGGCCTCAGGATCTGTTAATAATAAGAACAATCTCTCAATGAATATATCTATATACGATCATAAATTAGATCTGTAAGAAAAGGGAAAAAAATACTTTTAAGTTGTATATATATATATATATATATATATATATATATATATATATATATATATAAAGAATACGTTGAATGAAGAAGAAGGGTAATAACTAACTGCAGTTGTTATAGATGAGGAGAGAGAGAAGAAGCCATGTGTATAACTAATCCCTAAATTAAGGAATTCTAATTGAATACTAATTTCCTAAATTAAGGAATCCTAATTGCACTAGTATTGTAAATAAATATGAAAATGTATTAATTATCTAAAGATTTTATAAGTGCACTATTGTTATAATTATTTTTAAAAATATAATAGAATATGTAATTCATCCTATAAATTATAATGGCTGGGCTGAGTTGAGCCACCCATGTTTTAACTTTTTAGTGTAAATGACACTCCATCAGCAGTTGTATATTAGGTTGGGCTCTTGCGGCCCAATTCAAATTATATACCCATAGGAATGTTATTTAGGGTTTTACAGTGTATATATGTTAGACACAAGCCGAACTAACATTTCGATCGATCGATCGAGAGAGAGCTTCGAAGATATCATATCAATGGCGCCCAAGTCAGGGAAAGCGAAAACCACCCGGAACCCAGACCTGATTCGCGGTGTCGGGAAGTTCTCCAGATCCAAAATGTACCACAAGCGTGGTCTTTGGGCAATCAAGGCCAAAAACGGCGGCGTTTTTCCTAGACACGACAGTAAGCCGGCGGCGCTGGAGGCTGTGGTGAAGCCACCCAAGTTCTATCCAGCTGACGATGTCAAGAAACCGTTGGTTAACAAGCGCAAGGAAAAGCCCACCAAGCTCAGGTTTATTTGATTTAATGGAGAAGTGATTTTTCGAATCGTTTTTCTGCTTTTTGTTTTTGATTTTAGAAAATCATTTTTATATTTTGTTTGTAGGGCAAGTATTACACCTGGGACAGTTTTGATCATATTGGCAGGCAGGTTCAAGGGGAAGAGAGTTGTTTTCCTCAAACAGCTTACATCAGGATTACTTCTCATCACTGGTGAGCTTATTATGATTTGGCTCGATTATTGTGCTATTGTAAATGCATAAACTAGTATATGCACTTTATTGTTAGTTATTTTATATATTTTTGGTCATTTATTATATATTTGTGTCATTTTATGTTTTATATCTAATCTATGCTAAACACAAAAAATGGAGGCAGACATAAGCATATATAATGCTATAAACAATCAGCTTCAAATCAGAATATATGTTGGATTGTATAGTTTCTGTGTTATCTTAGAAATTTACATTTCATTATCTGTTTTTAGTTGCTTATAATGTTCTTAATTTGGTGATTTACATTTGTTCTGGTTAAGAAGAATTACTTTCATCTATCTTTGTAAAATTAGAGGATTGAAGTCTGAAGGGTTTTCGGGATAAGTTGGGCATCATTACATATGTTATAATTTGAATTTTTTAAAAGTTGTGCAAGTTTTTCTATATTGTTTATCATTCCAACTAACTCCTTAGATATCATGCAGCTTTGCAATGTATGTTACCAGGAATTAATCATGACATTCTTATCTTGTTCCATAAGCCAAAAAAAATTATTCACGATTTTAAAAAAATTGGATTTGCAACTATATCTTGTATTTTTCTTGTAGTTTGATCCAGTTTATATATATGGTTTGATGCGTGATTGACTTCAGTAAAAATTCCAGTTTTTCCGGAGTTGTTCTATTGTAGAAGGAACATTCTGGTCTAAGTTTGAGATTAGCAGTTTTGTGGAGTTATGGGTAGTTCCATTTAATGATTTCTTATAACATTTCCTTGTCATGTGCCTATTATACGATAGTAGTCACATCAATTAATATTATCATTTGTAAGCTTGCCCTTCTCATTTGGCACTTCCAATTCCGATTTCTAAAGTGTTTGATATCGGTTGCCCAATAGGTCCATTCAAGATTAATGGTGTACCTTTGAGGCGTGTAAACCAATCATATGTTATTGCTACTTCCACCAAGGTTGACGTATCTGGGGTTAATGTTGAAAAGTATGATGATAAATACTTTGCCAAGGAGGTGGAAAAGAAGAAAAAGAAAGGAGAGGGAGAGTTTTTTGAGGCTGAGAAAGATGTAAGTTTCATCATTCTCGTAAACAATACGTCCACCTGAAATTAGTTCTTTAGGTTACTAATCAAATTATGCTCTGCTTTTTCCCCTTGCAAATTGTAGGAAAAGAAGGCGCTCCCACAGGTTAAGAAGGATGATCAGCAAGCTGTAGATGCCATCTTGCTGAAGTCTATTGAGGGAGTTCCAGACCTGAAGACCTACCTGAGTGCGAGATTTTCCCTTTTGTCTGGAATGAAACCCCATGAGCTTGTTTTCTAAAAGGTCCAGTTATACATCGGTTTGGTTGAATCATCACCAGTTGGCAGAACCTGAATACCAAGTGTTTTTTTTTCCTTCCTAGTTTCCAAATGTACGAGGATTTCTCATTCAAACTGTGTTCGTTAATGCAATAGTTAGATTGGTCTTATTTTGTTTTGTTAGCTGTTATGATCACTGAAAGTTTTGATGAATGATATTATTCTGCTTTATTGTCATGTTTGTTAATTTGGTAATATTTCTTACCCGGTACTAAAATATTTTACATCTAGTTGAGTTTCTAGTTATCCGAGATCATTTATTATGTCTTCTTGATTAGTTTGTGCAGACTTTTAGAAATTATATGTTGGAAAAACTTTAAAAATCATAAATTGAGCAACAACAACAACAATAATAATAATTTATTCAATTTCAAATGAAGTCATAATATGCTACAATTATTTCTGATAATGATCTAGGACAAAATATATATTTTACATTTGATGTATTGTCAAAGCTATGAAGAATCTTAATAAAAATCTGTTTGTTTGTGCTTAGCTCGACCATTTTTTTGGCAATGAAGTGTCTTACTTATTGCATGTTCTAGTGACGAGATAAATGTATTCCTTTGTCGAAGCCGTTGCATTCATATAATTAAGCAGCAGGCTGAAAAGGGTAAATGCAGTATTTATGGTATATCTGGGGAGTAAAAGTGAGGTAAAAATTTTTTTGGATTCTTTACATACATATATACATGGTGTGAGATGCATTGGAATACGAAAATGTGTAGTAGTGCAAGGAGAGATGGTCAAGAATGTCATTTTACTCTTACCTGAGATATTCGTGTGTTATTTTTATTGTCTTGTACCAGTAGATTTGAGTATCCAAGAGTTTGGTGCTTTATGTTAGCTGCCTCTTGCTCCTTAATCTCATGAATTAACTGATGACAATGATATGCACTCATTTTTGTTGGAAATTTGGCTTCATTTAGTTGGTTATATGGTGCTCGAAAGATGATAAAGTTCCTCCTGTGGCTGTGGATGTTGGGTAAAAACTGTGAATGAACTTGGAGTCGGATTCTTTCTTGTTAACCTTTATTTGAGATTATGTTAAAAATACCAAAATTAAGAAATACAAATACGACAGTAAAAGGATGGATGCAGAAGTACATCTACATTTGATATCAGAAAAACTGTTCTGAACTGAATCCCCCATTCTTAGAGCATGCTGTCTGCTCGAGCTGGCAATCTCCTGAAGAAATTGCTGGGTACTGAAGGCTGCTTGCTTCTGAATCTTGGATGTCGTAGTATAAACAACCCCGCCACCAAAATAACAATTCTGAAGGGAGTTACATAAAGAACCACTGCAGCAACAAGGCAGAAAACTATGAAGAGGCTAGTTGCTCTGGGATCTCTCCAGCTGAGCAACGCCTGAAATCTCTCCCCCTGTGTTGCCATGTCGCCTACTACTGTTTGGATTCGTCCTGCCACGCTTCGAAGCCTGTCATACCGCATCCTCGTGACGTCTTGAGCCTTGGACGTAGGGAAAGTGTCAAACTCTTCGTCTAGCTCGTCGGGGTGAACTGCTTCTGCCCAAGAAAGTTTAGTATCCATATGTGGTGGATGCCTTGGCCGGTATCTAAAATTCCATATTCCGATAAGAAACATGTATAGGAAAATGGTCGGAAGTATCAGCTCCGGGAAGCAGATCAATATGAAAAACAGGACATGAACTAAAACCGAAGTGATCGGGTTCTTCCAGTAACAAACTTCTCCGAGCCACTTGCTCATAGAGATGACACCCGAAAACAGAGAAACGATCCTGAAGAAATTAGCCTTGCTCCTTCTCATGCTCCACATGTGGGAATCTACATCAAGCATGTATTCCACAACTTCTTTTCTCAGTGGAGGCTCGGCTCGCGCTAGCCTCACTGCTACAATGTTCATGGCCTGATATCTCAAACTATCTAACTGGCTTACTGTGAATGGATGCAGGTAATGCATTTTTGGCAGCAAGGGGTGACCGTAAAGATAGATAATATTTGCCCAAGACAAGCAAGTGAATCGAAAGGCGAGTTGAAGTTCGCCCATCTTCTTCACTCCAGACGGTTGCAGAACAAGAAGTGGGTATGAATGTGTATATATCCTATCTGTTTCAAGCGTTGATAATCGGATTCTTACCTTTCCTATTCTCGAGTCCCTGCCAGGTGCACCGCCTGGTTTCTCGTTTCCCCCCAAGTGGCAATTGTCAAACGCTCCAAGTGTAATCACTGTGCAAGGATCATAAACCTCCCATGTGTATTGCTCATTCCATTTTGGACTGGAGCTATCGACTATGGTTCTGGTTCTCACCCATTTTTGACCATATTTGGTCACACAATAAGCATCCGTGGTTCCCCGGCCATCTCTTGTCTTCATTGGGAGGAGCCCTTGAGCACTTAAAATGCCCAATTCGAGGATACCGACTGGCTGCTTCCATAGTTGCCTATCGGTAGGCCGCTGGTCACTAATGTACATAGTTGATTCATCTAGCACATGATATGCACCCTCAAGACAGGCTCTGAGGTGAATTCTAGTTGAAAACTTGAGCTCCATTCTCCTGTCACCCTCTAAGACACCAAACCCAAATTTTTCGAGGTTGAACCAGCGAGAGTGAATAGGTCGGTGATCCAATCGCCTCTCAAAGATGTTGAGTGGCAATTGTATCTTTCCCACAAGTTCATCTCTTGAAGGAGTCTTGTTTTCAATTGTTAGCACCAACTGTTCTTCAAAAGGCTCAGCGGCTACAAAGATCAGGTCCTCATTCCATAAGGGATTCGTTGTTCGTGTTGGACATGTCTTGGTCTTGAGTATCTGGTTCCCAACTTGAGCCTTGACAAAAACCTGAGGAAGTTCGCTTTTGTCAAGGGATTCTACATCCTGAGCTTCGATCACATTCACTCTGAGATACCAAAGTTTAGGGGAAACATACACCTTGGACCGGACGCTGAAAACGCCCTCTCCATGAACCGTAGCAGCATCCGAATGCCATGCTTCAGGGAAAGCTTCATCTGCTTGCGTTCCCATCCAAACTGCAAGCATTACCTCCCCTTTTACCTTGTTGTCTCCTCGTCTGTCCTCGAGTCTATACCATTGAGGTGCCAAAGGGCTATCTGGCGGAACCCTGGTAGGCACCTCATTCATGTCAAAGGTCACTTTTCCGAGATAATCATCTCTTGCTACCATTTCTTTGTCTCTCACAAAGACTTCAAGAACTGAAGACTGAATCTTTTCTTTTGAGAATGCAAAGACTTGTTTCCACTCGGGGTTTGTTTTTTTCTCAAAGTGCTGTGTTTTCCCTTTATAATTCCCGAGTTTCACCTCTACGTATGGATCAGAGCTGCCCGTTACCTGGTTAGTAGGAAGATCTCTTGCTTTCACAACTCGAACATAAAGGTAGTACATCTGCTCAACGAGATCATAAGTGCTTGTGATTCTCTCGCTGCTTATCCAACCTCCTCCTCCACGCACGCCTCCATGTGGCCATCGTTCCCCAAGCTGAGGTTTTGTATCCTTGAGTTTATAGTCGTCTTGGTGAGGATTTGCTTGTGAGCTCATTGGTGAATGGTTGAAATGAACTTGTTGTTTTTCAGCTATCTAGGACTTAGAAATGCTTGGCTGCGGCAGCTACTAATGCAATAGGGAGTCAGAAAAACACAAGTTTTGGAACTGGAATGAAGGAACCATGAATATGATGGGAAAAAATATGTGCTTGGAATTTACGAAAACTTACTGTTCTCACTTTTGGCAGGACCAAAAAGTAGTTTCTTTTATACCTTTTGAAAGAAAGAAAAAGATTCTTTCTTGCTGATGAGCTTCATCTCCTTTTATGAATTTGAGCTGTAAATTTGGTTGCTAAATGTTGTTGAGGTTTTTGTGAAGGTTCCTAAAGCCGACTCTGCAATTTTTATTGCTGGCATTGTGAAGGTGAAATTTGATGCTGCTAGTGTGAAAAATACTTTGCAGATCCGAAACTAAAAGGAATAAGGATGAGGAATAGCTAGCTAGCTAAGGTTGTTAATTGAGAAGCTGTGATTATTATTATTGCTATCAGCTTAATAGTAGCATCCTGCAGGGAGAAGCAGTATAAAGGTTTAATTTTGCGTTCTTTAAACGCACTACTAGAAACATGCGACCTTTAGTGATCTTAGTCTTAAAAATATACTCCTACAAGTGGATTCTTTAGGAAAAGATGTTTGATGCCTCCATCCAGATGATCTTTTAGACCTGAAAATTATTCCCTCATTTATATACTTTCCGTTTTGTAGGTTTTTCAGAATTCGAAGCTAGGCTAGGGGTGGGTTCAGAGTAATGCATAAATTTGACGACATTGTGTTATTTTATACGGCCATTAGTTAAAATGGGACCGACTTCTTGAAATAATAAAATTGATAAATGAGATTATTATTATTATTTTTGTCATTCTACTGAAACTGCATCATAGTCTTTGCCAAGTGTGGGAGTCCTTTTAAATTTCAGCAGCCAGCCATGTTGAAAAGCAGTTAGGAGGTAAAAGAACACTTGAAGAAAAAGCAAAAGCCAAGTACAGAAAATCCCAAGGTATGTGAACAATCTCTCCCTTTATTTATATAAAAGATGCTGTTGTCCTTTATTCCCAATCAATCATCTGCTTAACCTCATTTTCTTCTCTCATTACTGCTTTTTACTTGGTGGGATTTCATTATATATGTGATGGCTAAAATCATTAAATAAGAATATATTTGGCAAAACTTAACGACCCAAGTTGACACATTTTATTGAATACATAATTAAACTTTTAATTTTTTAAATTAACTCACTGAATTAAATTTTATTTTCAAATTAAGTCATTCTGTTAAAAAATATTAACAGACGTTAATTTTTTATATACGTGACGCTGACGTGGATATAAAAAAAAAAAAAAGAAAGAAAGAAAATGAGATGAAAAATAAAAACAAAAAAATCAAAACAATGTTTTTATAAAACAGATAAAACAAAAGAAAAAATTTAGGATTCTTCATTTTATTCATCTTCCCCAAATTTTAGGGTTTTCTTCGTCTTCTTCATCTTCCCCAAACTTCACAACTTGCCAATTCCATCTCTCATTTCCTCTGATGCCATTCCAGAGACATGCACCAAAACAAGCCTCCTCCAATCACCTTGACCTTCTACTCCAGTTTCACTAATCACATCATTACACTCTGCATTACTCAAACAACTCTCAATATGAGCTGAAACCTCTTCCTCAGACCCAAACCCTCGACCACATACCGGACATTCAAACACATTATCTAAAGAATACCCATTCTTGTTTCTCTTCCCGGTAGTGATCAATGAGTCAAATGGATGAAATCCATCAGTTGGTTTTGAATCCGACTCCGATTTACTCTGAATGTCGGACTGACTTTGAGCTTGAATGTCAGAATCATTGATTCTTTGAGGCAACGACTTAACATTATCTGAGTTAGACCCATTTGATGACTTAGCATTTGGCTCCAAAAATTAATACGGTTAATCTGAGCTCGATTATCAGAATCATACCTTGTTTGAGGAAAAGCTTTGGGATTTTCCGAATTAGGCAGCGGGCGATTCCGATCCCAATTCCCGAACCCAGATTTTTTTTGTTGATAGGGTTTTGATTTTTTTGTTTTTATTTTCCATGTCATTTTCTTTCTTTTCTTTTTAGGTCCACGTCAGCACTAAGTAGATAAAAAAAATAGAATGACCCGATTTGAAAATAAAAATTAATTCAGTAAGTTAATTTAAAAAATTAAAAACTCAATATATTCAATAAAACGTGTCAAATTAAATCATTAATTTTGTCGGATATATTTTTATCTCAAGGCAAAGGATTATAATATAACCACCTCTGCCCTAAATATAATTTTTATGCAAACCAAGGAGACATTATAAAATTTTCAGTTCTACACTTGTTGTTGAGTTAATTACTTCATCGTTTTAAAATTATTTTTGAATCAAGTTTGACCTTTTAAACTTAATTTAAAATATTTTTAAATTCAAAATTCATGTAATTTATTTAACTTTTAAAAATAACATTTTGTAATTATTAATATCATTTAAAAATTATAATTTTCATAATTGAATTGTTTAAAAATATTCAATTCTTATCAATTTTAAATTTAAAAGTATTTACAATTTATTTTTAAAAATCAATATTAATCTTAGAGTAAAATACACCAGTACCCCTCTAGTCTACAATATGTAACATTCACTATCCCTAGAGTGGTTGACCAACTACTATTTAAAAATATTTTTAGTATAATGTCTAATACACCCTTCAAGTTATAATGTTTAATTTCTCCACTAAATATAAATTTGTATATCATAATTTTTACTTTACTTGATCTAATTAATTAAATTATGAAATTGTCAATTGTGCAATAAATAACATAAAAGTCAAAAAATAATAAATATTCATTTTATCAAGAAAATAAAGTCATACAATTTTTACTAATTAAATTTCTCAAATATTAAAATTTACGTGATATATATTCAAATATATTTTTGTAATTAAAAATATAATGTTAATACCCATAAAAATTACAAATTAACGCAATAAAATATTAATTATTTTTTTTTCAAATATTAAAATTTACGTTGAAACAAACTTATTATTACAATTTAAATCGAATCTTATTACTCATATAAAAAAAGTATTAAAAATTATATTAATTATTTTATATATTAAACTAAACATAAGTCACACTTAAACATAATTATTTACAATAAAATGACAAATGTTGTTACTCAAAAAAAAAAAAAAATATATATTAAAGAAATTTTTTTACAAGATAGAGGTAGTAATAAATATAATTATATTTTTTTATTTAACATTGCACATAAAATCGCCAATCATCAGTATACTAAAAAATATAATCAAAATCATAAACATCCCAATTTTTTATATATACTCAATAAAATTTAACATATAAAAATTATAATATGAAACTAAATATTCAAATAATATTTTTGTTGTTAAGCACTAAAAACTAAACTATCAATATACTCAATCACTCTAATTAGAATAGATTCGTTAATAATTTAATTTAAATTTTTTTAATATTTGTATCACTTATCCAAAAATATGTGTTAATTAAACTAAATTAGTTTTTTATAAGTTACCAACAATTTAAATGAGATAGTTTTAATTACAAATAAAATTATAATTAAAATGTATTATATTGTATTAAAAAAAGAATAATTAAACACACACACACACATATATATATATATATATATATATATATATATATATATTATTTAGTAATTAAAATTTGATAAATACAAGGGTAAATATGTAACTTTATCTATTTAGTCAATCCTAAAAACTTACAGGGGTACTAACTGTTACATAAGAAACTAGAGGGAAGGTGAGTGATTATCTAAAAGGGGTGTCACTGTATTTTACTCTTAATCTTATATTTAGAATACACTGATAGTGGACCTCGTGCATATAGCAAGAAACCTCTTATACGTGCATATTCAAAAGTTATATACCATCAATGGATAAAGAAACTGAACTTCTATTTCTTAGGAATAAATAGGTGAGTGCAAAACTCACTTTTTTTCCAGGAAAAAGACGACAAATGAGAAGTATTTTTGTGTGGATTTCAAATTCTTTTTCCAAGCATATTAAAATAAAAGTAATTTTTTACGCTCAAAGCTAATAATATTCAGCTTCTAACTTATTTACTAGCTAATTTTAAGCAGCTTAAGCTTATTACGGTAGTAAACTGTTATAACTTAAGAGTTGGCAAGACTCTTGAGCACATCTGTTTCTCTTTTTTCTATTTATACATTACACACCTTCACCCGTTCACCACCCAGGCCAGGCGGCCCAGCCTTTCGCATGATTTTGCATTACATGCAGGCTAAACAGGAGACGCCTCAAACTAAAGGCAGGCATAAAAAAAACAAATCTTCAACCCTTATTAATTATCTCATACAAACATAAATAACTAACAAAATACTATATTATTATAAATCTTGTAACAAATGAACTCCAACTTAAAAATTCGTAATAAACTCCATTTTATTAGTATTTCGAACTGAAACCTTCTTTTTCTCATTTAATCTGTGTGCCTTCACTTTTCAGTTATACAATGCAGTTTACAGGTTAAGTGAGAGTTAGATGTATACCAGATGGATTATACAGTCTCTTCACATGCAGTGTCATCGTCACAAGGGAGACTCCTTCCACTGCAATCTGTTAAGTCCATCCACGATTGCCCTGCGGAACTCGCCGTTGTGGAGAAGAAATGATGAGACATGCCCACCTGTAACCCATCGCACTTCTGAGCCTGGCCAAGCTTTTTGGAGCTCCAAGACTGAATGCTTTGGGATGTAACCATCATCCTGCAATAAGTAACCCAATAAAAATATCAAGATTCCAGTTTCAATAAAATAAACTCCCACAAAATAAGCATATAACAACTCCAATAGAGAATCACAAGTCTTCCAAAAAAACAGGACCTGACATACTACACTTGCAATATTATGATCCCATAACACTTGACGTGCATGACCTAACTTGGAAACCTAAGCTTGAACATGAATAACACTTAACAGGACCGAGTTACTAGAGAAAAATTTAGTAGGTGTTTCCTAAGAAAGGCAATGATATTTTACGTTCTAGTAGTGTTTTTAAAACCCCCAGTATTAAATTATTATTAAAACATATAGTAGGAGGATTAAAAAGAGAGTGTAACTAGGAGAGAAATGAAGAGAATCAAAATTGAGTTGGAAAAGTTGTATTACAGTGAGTTATACAGAAAATAATAGGTCTTTTCATAATTTATAAAGTCTTTATCATAATCATCCGGGGTTCTTCCGGTATTTAAAATAAGCACCAGCATGCTAACAGTTAGATCTGTCACTTACAGTAGCTGAAACGAATATGACAGAATTAGGATTTTTGGGAATCGGAAAGCGTGTGACATCTCTTAGAGATAATACGTTTCGCATCCTCTCTCTCACTTCCTCAAGTGTCATTCCAGCCTTCAGCACGGAAAGATCCTCCCTTAAAGCCTCCCATGCAGTGGCGTGTTTTAATATCCCTTCACAGAATGCCACAACAGCAGAATGTGGAGAGAGAAATGGGAGTGTAGCAATTGGTGTAGGGTGCAATGCTCCAACCATAGCAGCATGTACTCCACCTATATATCATGGAAGAATCAATTTTTTGTAACAGAAAAAAAGAGGCAAGAGTTTGTATTACATGCAGATATGTTAGTACGTATACCAAGATGATCTATACTATAATCTCAGTTTCCTATTATCTTTCCCTAATTGAGAAAAGGAAAAAAAAAATTTGACCATGTGAAGAGAAAATAAAAGGCAATATAAAGCAGCTGGAAGCCTGGAACTATCCAAACATATTACTTATTCAGAAAAAGGATTTCATAATGCTATACAATGTGCACTAAACCTCTTAAGAGACATAGAGTCCGATTATAAAAGGAGGACTCTACTAAAGTTATCCAGAGGACTCACCTAAAGGTCCTAAGCACTAACATCTCTATTCATAATGCTTAAATACAGTTTCCATACATGAGCTTCATTTATGTTAACACAATCCTAGACTTTCATGGGTTCCATAAAATTGCCTTTAAGATAAAGAGATAAAGAAAAGGTAAAGACATAGTGAACAAAAATGTATGTATGCAAAGTTGCAAACAATGGCTTATCTTCTAAACTAATACTATTGTCCCAGCAATTAAAGGTACGGGAAAGAATGTGCAAGTCCATAAAGACCGTAACCGGAAAAAACCTCTAGTTCTTTTTTTAGATTGACATGATCTATCACAACAGTAATCAAATGGTTTTCAGTAACTAAAGTCACTCTTTCCAAGTGATAAAGTAAAGCCCAAATTTGTCACAAGTATCCAGCGGCAGATTGTTATTTCTAAAATTTCAATTTGTGATCAAAAACAGGGTTGAAGTTTTACCCATACTAAGTCCACAAACACCCATTTTTCCAAACCCTGCTTCAGAGTCTAACCAATATAAAAGACTGCGTGCCTCTTCAATGGTAACTTTTCCTAATAACAGCAAGTCACTCACACACAATAGTTTTGCACCACGCTGCAACAATGGTCGCCTTTGTCCATAAAAAGGGCTGGAAAACAAATTCACGTTGAATCAGGAACCACTAGATCACATGGAATACTCGATAAAGTTTGATTCTCACCTCTCAAGTACTATAGTTGCTATGTTTTCCTTTAATAGTGGTCAACCAAGACGTAATCTCCGCTCAAAAGTATGGTCTCCAGTACCTGCAAAAGAAAGCGCATAACTAGTAATCGACTGTTAACTTTTATCGTTTTAATTTCCCATATTAAAAAAGGGAATAAGGATAATAAACAGGTCTGCATCAAAACTGAATTTCTATGCAAAACTTCTGATGTTAGATCTTCCTCTCTGCTGAACAGTTGAACAAAATTAAAAATATGCAGTACAAATTTAAGAACCTAAAAAACAAATTATGAAGCAGCAGTCCTTGAGGAACTCTAGAACCATTATTTGTCTCATAATGCATATGAACCCCTCTATTTCAGCCAGTCTTCAGATAGACCACCAGCCATCAGGGTGCCACACCAATTTGCTGCAGGCCCGATTAGGATATAAATGTATGTTTATGGAAGACTATTTTCTTGCTACAACGAGTACTGCTATACTTTAAGGAGAATAGGTATATCTTGTATAAATTCCACATACGACACAGATAATTGAGCACCTATCTAAACTTGAGAACAGTAGCAAGCACACCTACATTACGATCCCAATCTTAATCTGATGTCATAGGCAATGTCCCCCTTTGTCTTCTATTATATGGCATTAACTGAAATTGGAGAAAATTGTTTTCGGCATCCTCTGGAAATCATAATTCATTGTAAATTAAAGTATATTTTCCTGGATTACTATTATTTCGCCGGCTGTGTTAGATAATTTGGAACCTTTAATTATCCTCTAGTTTCACAGAACTTAAATATTATATCTTAGTCTTGCTTGGCAAAAACCTTTTCGACTCTAGAGTAGATGCCCATGGCTCTAACTTAGAAGAAACACCAATTTTATATTCATCAATCCATGTATGTTATTCAGCTACTGCTGCATCATATATATGATTCCATCATTTTGTTTACACTGGGTAACAGCTACCTTATATTGTCTCGCTGGAATAAAGCAAATAAATTGTTCAATAATCTAATCTTACGAATTAAACCTTGTTTAATAAGTTTCTTGTAAAGTTTCCTTGGTTTTCTCATTAAACCACAAGATACTATGTGCAACATCATCATAAGCATCATCATTCTAAGCAATACGTAGAAAGTAATTATTCTACTATGTAACCATCAAGACTGCACTTTTTCAGCATAATTGAATACTTAATGAAGGACATTAAAAGTCTAATATTTTAAATGAAAAACAGTATGACCTACAAGCTATGGAAATCCCTAACAAAATATTTATCGAAGCACAATATCTAGTTAATTTTACAATTCGGAAACCTTGTCCAAATTTCATATTGAAACAACTGGGGAATTGAGTTTCAATGTCCTTGAGCCAAACATCAAGGTTCTACAAGTCGGATGACAATCCACAATCCTAAAAGGCTGAAACTAAATCTGTATCCAGGTAGAAGCTAACAATATGCCATATTACTCTTCAAAAAAGTTGCATCCTTTTGCGGCAAATAAGCAAGCAATACAAAGACACTTTTTTCTAAATTCTTGTATGAAAAAGGGCAGGTGCAGGTGGAGACTAATCTTAGACTTTGAACTGCTACCAATGGAATGACAGTCTAGCCAATTTTGAAATCTAAACTCTGGAAATAAGTAAAGTGATACAATAAATATTGCCACAACAGATAAAACCAGATTTCAGCTGTCAAACAATAAAATTACAACAGTCAATTCTTGCAGTAAATAAAAGTATAAAATCTCACTATGGGTAAAGAAAAAAGGTATAAATTTACAGTATTACCTGCGAGATGAACCACACAGGCCATCTTTTGAGGCGGCACAAATTTTGGGGCAAGAAAAGCAACCCTTGCATTATGACTTTCAGGAGGCAATGCACTAAGAAGTTGCTCATCACAAGGAGTCCTGAAAACCCCTTCTCTTAAACAAGCAGTCTTAGTTTCCCAAACCGTGCTCCAAATGGGTTGGATCAAAGGAGGAGGCCAGTTCTGACCTTCAACCTCAGGGAATAGCTGCTTGATCATTCTCTCAAGAAGCTCAAGCTTTGTACCACCCCATCCTCTGGAAAAAAAATGGTGGACTTAACTTTGTTCTGTGCATAAATGCACCATATACATGGTCCAAAACATAATGGAGCATTCCAATATTCACGGTCACCATATTTGAGATAAACCCACCAATTCAAACACATCCAAATCCCCTAAAGATTGAATTTTTAATCAAATTTCATCAATTGAATGGAACCCAGATAAAAAAGAAAACGATAAAACCTTCAAAACGGATTGGAATTCACGAATATTTCCTCAAAAGTCCTTTCTGGCACCAAAAAAGTACATGAAATACAGAACAAACAAACAAAACAAAAAGAACCCACAATTCCAGCTACAGAATTAGAAAAATTCAATCCAATTCAACAGCTGGGAAAAAGATTAGACAGAAGTATATAATAATCTCGCAATAGGAATTAGATCTACCAGCCGAATTATAACCGATGAACAAAGTTTAAAACCAAGAAAAATGTTGATGAATGCTGAACATTTAGCAATTGGATATCATATAAATGAGATTAATTAAGATAAAGAAAGATAGAAGAGTTGGTGTGATAATCAAGGGGAGTCTATAAATGAGATAGATAGAGAGAGAAGTTAGATCTCCTAAACAAAAACTACGGGCGGGGAAGAAATTGCTGTGACACGGTGGAATAGGTGCGAGTGCGATCCGACGTGCCACAAATACAATAGGCTATCTGCTTTTATTTATTTACTAGTATATGCCGCGGCGTAAAAAATAATTAAATTAAAATTTGAAAAATATTACATTACCATATATTATCACAACAATTAATATATAGTCAATCATCAACACATGTTTAACTACCAAAATATCAAGCTAATTGGTACTAATTTCCAAAAAAATTGATAAAATTTCCTTTAAAAATAGATATTTAAAAAATTTTAAACCTGTCTACAAAACTTACAATCATCAACACATATCTAACTACCAAAATATCAAGCTAGTCGCTGCTAATTTTAAAAAAATTTGCCATAATTTCTTTTAAAAATAGACATCCACACAAATATAAACCTGTGTATAAAACTAACAATCATCCATACATATCCAAACCACCAAAAAAACAATCATTACATACCCAAAATTATCATAACCATGTATAATTAGTTAACTTTATAAAATACGGAACAAAAAAAATACATACATGAAGAAATTAATACATACTCAATCATCAACACATCTAACCACCAAAACATCAACCTAATCATTTACTAATTTCAAGAAATTACAGCGAGTTTCATTTAAAAATAGATATCTGAAAAAATCTAAACCTGCTTACAAAACTTTATAAAAAAACCATCATTCCATACCCTAAATCATCATATCCAAGTATAATTAGCTAACTTTACAAAAGCGAGAATACAAAAAATATACATACGCAGAGAAAATAGAAACTAAGACCCTTTACTTTCTACAAATTTTAATCAATATATTCTTTATACTTACATTGTGACACCCCCAAAATAGGTCTACATCACCCATTCCGAGTTGTCAATACACTATGAAACAACTACAACTTTATTATTACAATAGTAAAACTGTGAGTTTAAATACGTATATTGTTATCTGCATAATATCCACATACAAATAAATACTCATCATAATTATTGATACATTATTTTACAACAATGGTGAGGACTACTAAACAACTCTCCTAGAACTTTCATTCCATACCCCAGACTGCATACTTTCATTATATTCTCGCCTCACGAGAAGAAAAATGGAACAAAAAGGAAAAGGGTGAGCTCAATCTAGCCCAATAAAGAATATTATGACTAAGATAATATACAACAAAATTATCGTTAGTCTTCAACAGGAAAAAAATATAATAGAATACAATAGACAACAAGTTTTAAATCAATATTCGCAATGGAAATAATAATTCATTAGAAGAGTTAAGTAGAGAATGCAAACTACTATCTTCATGTATGAATTTTAAAGTTCATCGTCTATTTTTATCCCCTGTAACATCAATCAATATATATCCGGATCAAATATTCATCCTTGCACTTCTGAGCCGCGAGGACATTCACCAGTTAGTCATGTTCATCTAAACACTTGTTCATCTTTGCACTACTTGACCAAAGATATTCATCGAAATCATTCATCTTTGCTACTACGGGCCAAAGATATTCATCGAAATCATTCATCTTTGCCTACTTGGCCAAAGATATTCATCATAAATCATTCATCTTTGCACTCTGAGCCAAAGATATTCAATAATATCATCATTTAAGACCAAGATGATGAAAAATATTTTTTTTAAAGAAACGAATCCAAAGAAACAAAATGACAAGGATTAAGGATTAAGGATTCGTATTTGTTTTATCCATCGCCCAAAAAATACCTCAAAAATAATCATAGTGGTGTAAAATTCAAGAATGATCAAAACATGGATACAATCAAAGCTAGTATCCACAATAGATATTTTAGATTTAAAAGGAAAAATTTTCATTTTTCGATGAATAGTCTTAGTATTCATGAATAAGACCGTATATGTGAATAAAGGCCGTGATCGTGAATAAGAACTCCCGACACCAAAAGTTTCAAATTTGATAAAAAAACTTGGATCAATATTTCAAATAATGATATTGAAGAAATAATATCATTACGAAAAAAAAATAATATCCACTTACCTCGAAAAGATCGAGATTTAACTGGAATCTTTGGATATAAAGTATATCTTGAACTTTCACCGTATAGCAATACTCAAAGTATACTCAAAATACTCACTAGAATACGCCGATAATATAGAGAGAAAACTTTAGTTTACGTGTGATTTTCAATTCTAACCCAAGACCTATTTATAGAAATTGCTTAGAACACCAAAGCGAAAATTTAATATAATAATAATATATATAATAAATCTTCTACATTTTACTTGAAATCTGATTTCAGTTCAATAACCACATGCCACCTTCTAGAAAAAGTAATAAAAACGTTTTTCTAATTTAAAATAATTTAAACTTCCAAAATCAATTATTTGAGCTTGAACTTCAATAATTCATAATAAATAGCCATTTTGTCAGAAAATTCGAATCTCATGAGTTTTTATAGGAAATTCAATTCTCTACAACTTTGCAGAAGAAAGTTTTTCCAAATTCCAAACAGAAATTGACCAAAATCCACAAACGGGCGATTTTAGAGGCTATAATCAAATTTCAGTCAATAAATGGGGTCCACCGACATGTTTAACATGTTTTAAACATTTATTGCAACAAAAATACTCTTCCTCCTCGTATACTCATATATCCCACATTCGTTGTAAAAATATCACCATTATTATATTATTAAAATATAATATTATATATATTTAAATGAATTATTTTATCAGAAAAAGATAAAATTTTAATTTTCAACAATTGTCACATTAAAAATTTTCTCCATCTATATCCACATAAAATCAATATTTTCCTCATCATATGAATCAATAATTAATTATTCACAAATAATATTACGTAATCACAATATCGACAACCAGCAGGTTCCAGAAAGAGGGCTTTACTAATAAGAATTTCTCCATCTTGGTAGCCTTGATTAGGTGACCAAACCTCTCCTTAGATGTAACTTTCTAGACATTGCCAATAATGTTATCTAATAATATTATTCAGATAATATGAATTATTGCTTGACAATGAAAAAAATACCGTGTAATGACAATTATTAAAACAACAAAGAATATAAAATATCAACGCAACAATTATTGAATCAATAAAATAAAACACCGAATAAAGAATTACTCAGAACCATTATTGAGTAGTGCCTTCTTACGTAAGAGTCAATAATTGGTGCAATCATCGTGTGCTTCCGTGCACAACGCCAGACATTCGTGTTTTTAACCACCGGGTATTCCAACAATGTAAATTGTAACAACTACGCCAATTATTTTAAACAACTTATATTTGTCGTTTTCTTCCTCCAATCGCTTTCCGTTATGGGGCCCACACATGGTCATTGCGTCGTCGTCTTTAATATTTCTCGACAAGATCTGAATATTCCACGACCAAACGAATATTCCCAAACAACAATGAATATTTTATAACCACTTGCTTATTTTGAAATATTTGCGTATTTTACCCATAACTATCCACATTAATCACATCAACCCTTACTATTTCAAAATAATAATTAGAGAAAATTAAATTTCATTTATTAATTATTTGGGATCTTACAACTCCCTCCTTATGAAATTTCAGTCCTCGAAATTGACGTCACGATACTGGTGTTTGAAAAGATGAGGATACCTCGCTTTCACTTCCGCTTTCCAACTCCCGGTCATTTCCTCTATAAGCATGGTTTCTCCACAAGACTTTAACTTGTGGTATGACCTTCGTCAAGTAGGACATGCTCCTTCCTATCCAAGATCTTGACAGGTACTTCCTCATACGTTAAGTCTTCGGCTATCTCATCCGGTTCTAACTCAATAACGTGATTCGGGTCTTTCACATATTTACGAAGTATAGATATGTGAAACACATTATGAACACGAGACATACTTGGAGGTAACACGTGTCTATAGGCTACATTTCCTACTCGGTCAAGAATTTGAAATGGACCAATAAATCGTGGATTGAGCTTTCCTCTCTTCCCGAATCTTGTAACTCCCTTCCATGGGGCAACACACAACAATACATGATCCCCTATACTAAATTCCACATCCTTTCGATGAAGATCCGCATAACTCTTTTGTCGATCTTGTGCCGTTTGTATACGTTGTCGAATCATTTGGATCTTTTCGGTGAGTCATATCGTACTTAACTTTCGGGTCCCAACAATGTTCTTCACCCACCTCATCCCAACATATTGGAGAGCGACACTTTGGTCCATATAATGCTTGAATGGGGCCACACCTATACTTGCGATAACCTGTTGTTGTAGGAGAATTCCACCAATGGTAAATACTTATCCCAACCGCCCTTGAAGTCTAGGACACAGTAGTCCGAATAAATCTTCAAGAGTTTGAATAGTCCTCTCGATTGTCCGTCCGCTTTGAGGATGGTATCTTGAACTTAATCTTAAATCCGTACCCATAGCTTTTTTACAAGCTAACCCAAAATCTTGAAGTGAATCTTGGGTCACGATCCAAACTATGGATCTTGGCGTGCCATCATGCAATCTCACAATCTTATTTACGTACATTTGAGCAAGACGTTCAAGGAATAAGTCTCCGTGATCGGCAAGAAATGAAAGCGAGACTTGGTTAATCTATCAACAATAACCCAAATAGCATTTATGCCTTGAGAAACCGTGGAAGTCCCATGAACGAAATCCATGGTAATGTGTTCCCACTTCCATTTCGGAATCTCAAGTGGTTGCAATGGTCCCTTAGGCACTTGATGCTCGCCTTTACACGTTGACAAGTTAAACATGTTGAGATAAACTTTGCAATCTCTCTCTTCATATTATTCCACCAAAATGTATGTCAAGATCACGATACATTTTAGTACTTCCCGGATGGATTGCAAATGGTGTATTGTGTGCCTCCATCATAATCTTGTACTTCAAATCGTAATCGTTAGGAACACAAAGTGCGGAGAGGACTCAAGTATTCCTTCTTCATCAATTCTCGCCCTAAATAGCTCCTTCTTGACTTTCTTCTTCATATGCATTAGCTCCGGGTCGGTGGCTTGAAGCAACCTTAACTTTTTCTATTAAAGTTGGCTCTATCGCGATAGTTGACATCATCGCCTCGTTCCTCGCATATGATCTTCTACTCAACGCGCGTCACTACCACGTTCGCTTTTCGGGATGGTATTGAATAGTGTGGTCGTAGTCTTTCAATAGCTTTCGAGCCAACGTCATTTTGGCGTGTTAAGTTCTTTTGAGTGAAGAAATATTTAAGGCTTTTATGGTCCGAATATATCTCCACTTTCTCCCCATATAGATAGTGCCTCCAGATCTTTAAGCAGCGAAAACGATTTGTTGCTTAACTCTGGATCATGAGTAGGATAATTCCTCTCATATTCTTAAAGTTGTCGCGAGGCATAAATATGACTTTCCCACGTTGCATGAGAACACATCCTAACCTTTTGCCCAAGCATCAGCCAGAGATAACAAATCCATCCGAACCGGATGGTATTGTTAGAAACAGTCTTAAAATAAGTCTCCTCTTAAGCTCTTGGAAACTCTTCTCGCATTCTTCGCTCCAAACGAATTTTGTATCCTTCCGAGTTAGATGAGTTAACGAGTAGCGATTTCGAGAAAACCCTTCCACGAATATCCGATAATAACCAAATTAAGCCCAAAAGCTACGTACTTGATCCACCGACTTGGTTGCTTCCCAACTTTGGATTGCTTTAATCTTCACGGTCATCAGATATACATGCCCAAGAAATGCTACTTCTCAAGCCGAACTCGTATTTCTTTAACTTGGCATAAAGCTTGTTTTCACGAAGCCTTTGGAGTACCGAAATTTCAAACGTGCTCATTATCTTCTGCGGCTTTTGGAATATATGAGGATGTCATCAATAAAGACAACAACGAATCGATCCAAATACTCTTTGAATACTTTGGTTCATCATATCCATGAAAGCCGCAGGAGCATTAGTCAATCCGAAAAGACATAACTAAGAATTCATAATGCCCGTCCGAGTTCTAAAGCGCGTCTTTGAATATCCTCGCCTCTAATCTTGGTGATGATATCCGAATGAAGATCGATTTTTGAAAAGAATTATGCTCCTTGCAGAATCGGTCAAACAAGTCATCAATACGAGGAGAGATACCTATTCTTGATAAGTGACATGGTTCAATTCCCGATAAATCGATACAAAGTCGCATACTCCCGCTTTCTTTCTTCTTTACAAATAAAACAGGGAGCACCCCAGGAGATGTACTAGATTTAAATGAAACCAATGTCCAACAACTCTGTAGTTGGACCTTTAACTCCTCAAGTTCAATAGGAGCCATTCGATATGGGGTTTTTAGAAATGGGCTTTGTACGTGTTCAAGGTCAATAAAGAATTCAACTTCACGTTACGGGGTAGACCAAGGAAGTTCTTGAGAAATCGTCGTGAAAGTTAATAACAACAGAATATTATTCAATTTTGACGTGTCTTTATTCAAATCCATAACATGGGCTAAGAAAGCTTGACATCCGTTTTTTAATAAACGAATAGCTTTATGATTAGATATGACAGTGATTAATTTTAATGGTTTAGTTGCTTGAATTCGTACAACAGGTTGTTTAGGAATATAAAAGCTAACAACCTTACGAAAACAATCAATTTTGGCATGATGAGTAGTTAACCAATCCATCCCTAAAATCACATCAAAAGCAAGTATCTTTAAAGAGATAAGGTCAACAGGTAAGGTGATGGTGCCAACTTGAATCAAACAAGATTTATAAACAGTGGATGTGATGAAAGTTTCTCCTAACGGAGTTTCCACAGATAGGTCAAAGTCTAATTTCTCCGGAGTCAAGTTTAAACGTTGAGCACAAGCGGGAGAGATAAATGAATGGGTAAAGACCGGTATCTAGTAAAGTATAAACTTCACAAGAATTTATAAATAGCTTACCCGTGATCACCTCGTTTAGGTTCCTCGCATTTTGACCGATCCACAATAAACGCCTTCCGAGAACCGCTGACTTTGACTTTTACGGGACGATCTTTTGAGTCACCGTCCCCATTGAACTAGGTTTCGCTACTCGTGCAATCTCGGCGATATGTCCTCCCTTTCCACAATTATAACATACACGAACTCTGTTGTGGGCGCTTTGAATGATATGTCCTCTTTCCCGCATTTATAGCATATAACCGGTAGGTCGTTCTCCTCCTTGGAACCAGATTCTTTCACTGTTGTCGTCTTCATATAGTCGTTGTTGAATCTCCTCTTTTTAAAATCTCCTCTTGACTCGCTTCTTCTATTTTTTATGGCCATGATTACCACCAGAGTGGTTACCATTTTTGTACGCCTTTTTTTCTTTCTCCACTGGTTATTGTTGTTTTGTTGATCGCTATCTCCTTATGATCCTCGATTGTGGTACCTCGGTTGGCCAGTACTCGTTATCTCGCTTCTAACAATTGAGCCCTGTTAACAACATCCGAATAGAGAGAAAATTTATGAGAGATGAGATACTTGACGTATCTTAGGTTTTAAACCTCTCGAAACATCCGCGTCATACGTTCCTCATTCTCCACCAAATGAGGTGCAAACTCGATAACTCGCAAACTTACGCCTCGTACTAAGACACACCGCCATGTTGTTCTCGCTCCATCTAATAAACTCCACTTCCTTCATATGATTTAACACTTTCGGAAAGTATTTGTCATTAAATAGTTCTCAAATGTCTCCCAAGACATGCTTTGAAAGTGCTTTGGATGGGTACGCTTCACGATGAGACACCCGGTGATCTGCCTCGCCACGGAACATAAAGGTGGCGAATGGAACCTTCTGTTCTCTCTGTGCATCCCAAGACATCGAATATCTTGGTAATTTGCTTGACCCATGTTTCTCCATGATCGGATCGCTTTCCCTTAAATTCAGTGGTCCCAACTCTTTGAATCGCTTGCATGTGACAACCCGTGAATTGCTATTATTTCCTCCTATGTTTTGAACACGAGTCTCCTCGTCTGATTTTGCATGAACCGCAAAAGCTTCTAAACATCCTTCGCTCATCATCTGCTTTCGGTGGTGTTGTTCATGGGAGAGAACATTGCCAAATTGTTGCGCTCTCCCTCGTTGGTGAGTCTGAAGCGTCTCCACGGTCTCATTTCCATTGTTAATATTCTCAATCGACATTCTCAAATCACCGCCATAAAACAAGGGTTAATTAAAGAAATCAATATATCACATAATATCCCTATATACTGACCAACTATCAAATAAGCTTAGGTAGGACACACTAGCGAAGGATTTACCCGTCTCTCCCCTCCTAGTTCTATTCCCCGATCTCCGCCAGAGATCATATCCCTAAGCTCTGATACCAATTGTGACACCCCCAAAATAGGTATACATCACTCATTCTGAGTTGTCAAATACAAGGTACAGAAATAACTACAACTTTATTGTTACAACATATAAACTGTGAGTTTAAATACAGATATTGCCATGTAGACAATATCCACATACAATTAAATCCTCATCATAATTATTGATACATTATTTTACAACAATGGTGAGGACTACTAAACAACTCTCCTAGAACTTTCATTCCATATACAGGCTAAACTGCTCGCTATATTCTCGCCTCCCGAGAAGAAAAATGGAACAAAAAGGAAAAGGGTGAGCTCGACTAACCCAAAGAAGAATATTATGACTAAGATAATATACAACAAAATTATCGTTAGTCTTCAACAGGGAAAAATATAATAGAATACAATAGACAACAAGTTTTAAATTAATATTCATGATCGAAATAATAATTCATTAGAAGAGTTAAGTAGAGAATGCAAACTACTATCTTCTATGTATGAATTTTAAAGTTCATCGCCTATTTTTATCCTCGTAACATCAATCAATATATATCTGGGATCAAATATTCATCCTTGCACTACAGTGCCAAGGACATTCACCAATTAATCATGTTCATCTAAACACTTGTTCATCTTTGCACTACGGGCCAAAGATATTCATCGAAATCATTCATCTTTGCTGCCTTCATCGGCAAAAGATATTCATCATAAATCATTCATCTTTGCACTACAATGCCAAAGATATTCAATAATATCATCATTTAAGATCAAGATGATGAAAAATATTTTTTTTAAAGAAACGAATCCAAAGAAACAAAATGACAAGGATTAAGGATTAAGGATTCAATACTTTATTTTATCCACGTCCAAAAATACCTCAAAAATAATCATAGTGGTGTAAAATTCAAGAATGATCAAAACATGGATACAATCAAAGCTAGTATCCACAATAGATATTTTGAGACGAAAAGGAAAATTTTCATTTTTCATGAATAGTCTTGATTCGTGAATAAGACCATATATGTGAATAAAGTCACAGTATCGTGAATAGTAACTCCAGACACCAAAAGTTTCAAATTTGATAAAAACTTCAGATCAATATTTCAAAGATAATGATATTGAAGAAATAATATCATTACTGAAAAAAAAAAATATCCACTTACTAGAAAGATCAAGACTTAACGGGAATATCGGATATAAAGCTATATCTTGAACTTTCACCGAGTATAGCAATACTCAAAGTATACTCAAAATACTCACTAGAATACGCTCGATAATATAGAGAGAAAACTTTAGTTTCGGTGTGATTTTCAATTCTAACCCAAGCACCTATTTATAGAAATTGCTTAGAACACCAAAGCAGAAAATTTAATATAATAATAATATATATAATAAATCTTCTACGCACACTTGAAATCTGATTTCAGTTCAATAACCACATGCCACCTTCTAGAAAAAGTAATAAAAAACGTTTTTCTAATTTAAAATAATTTAAACTTCCAAAATCAATTATTTGAGCTTCTTGAACTTCAATAATTCATAATAAATAGCCCTTTTGTCGGAAAATTCGAATCTCGTGAGTTTTTATAGGAAATTCAATTCTCTACAACTTTACTGTAAAGAAAGTTTTTTCAAATTCCAAATGTAAATTGGCCCGAAATCCACAAACTATTGATTTTAGAGGCTTATAATCAAATTTCAAATCGATAAATGGGGTCCACCGAGCATGTTTAACATGTTTTAAACATTTATTGCAACAAAAATACTCTTCCTCCTCAGATACTCATATATCCCACATTCGTTGTAAAAATATCACCATTATTATATTATTAAAATATAATATTATATATATTTAAATGAATTATTTTATTAGAAAAGATAAAATTTCAATTTTCAACAATTGTCACATTAAAATTTTTCTCCATCTATATCCACATAAAATCAATATTTTCCTCATCATATGAATCAATAATTAATTATTCACAAATAATATTACGTAATCACAATATTGACAACGAGGCGGCCCTCGAGGAAGAGGGGGCTTTACTATAAGAATTTCTCTCTTCTTTGGCGGCAAGAATTAGGTGACCAAACCTCTCCTTAGATGTAACTTTCTAGACATTGCCAATAATGTTATCTAATAATATTATTCAGATAATATGAATTATTGCTTCGACAATGAAAAATATTGTGTAATGACAATTATTAAAACAACAACAATATAAAATATCAACGCAAAGAATTATTGAATCAATAAAATAAAACAACTGAGCGATAATTCAGAACCATTATTTAGTAGTGCCTTCACGTAAGAGTCAATAATTGGTGCAATACTGGTGCTACTTCAACAACGCAATGGCGTATTCGTGTTTTTAACCACCCGGGTATTCCAACGATTAAATTCGGTAACAATTACTGCCATTATTTTTAAACAACTTATATTTGTCGTTTTCTTCCTACAATCGCTTTTCACATATGGGGCCCACATGGTCGCTGCTGTCGTCACGAATATATTTCCCGACAAGACGATTTAATATTCCACGACCAAACGAATATTCCCCGACAACAATGAATATTTTATAACCACTTGCTTATTTTGAAATATTTGCGTATTTTACCCATAACTATCCACATTAATCACATCAACCCTTACTATTTCAAAATAATAATTAGAGAAAATTAAATTTCATTTATTAATTATTTGGGATCTTACATACATCGTGTATCCTTCAATAAATACCTGAAAATAATTGAAATTTAAAAATTATCGAAATATGTGAGTTAAAATAAAACAAATATAAATCCAAAACAAATGAGCACACATATTTGTATGTAGGGGAATGATTTAGATTGATTCTGATAAAATTTAGAGATTGTAACAAATAATCAATTTTTTAAGAAAAAATATGGACTTACAATCAAATAAAGTTTTCTTAGTACTATCTCAACGAACAGTTCATTTGTTTAAATAAATTTGTATCGGTGGCAGTATAATGGTGTGTGAGTTTGATTTGCGAGTGTTTGATTGGTATATATTGAAGATATATACCAATAAAGGTGGACCAGAAAATTGAAAGGATAAGACTGAGCTGTATATATATATATATATAGGGACAAGATCCAGTCCGGACGTCCGGACGGATCTAATGTCCGAATTTTTTTTTTTTGCTTTTTTTTTAAAACAACTAAAAAAAATAAAAAATTATGGAATTGAATTTTTTTCATAATACAGTGTTTTGGGTGTGATTTGTGTAAGACCCCAAATAATTAATAAATGAAATTTAATTTCCTCTAATTATTATTTTGAAATAGTAAGGGTTGATGTGATTAATGTGGATAGTTATGGGTAAAATACGCAAATATTTCAAAATAAGCAAGTGGTTATAAAATATTCATTGTTGTCGGGGAATATTCGTTTGGTCGTGGAATATTCGTGATCTTTTCGGAGAATATTAAATGACGCCACAATGCACGCCATGGGCCCCCAACGAAAAAGCGATTGGAGGAAGAAAAGCGACAAATATAAGTTGTTTAAAAATAACGGCCAGTAGTTATTCACCGCTTTACCTTTGTTGGAATACCCGTTGGTTAAAACACAATAATACGCTATTGCGTTGTTCACAAGAAGACATTTGCAGTATTGCACCAATTATTGACTCTTACGTAAGAAGGCACTACTCAATAATGGTTACGATAATTACAGATTCAGATTTTTATTGGTTCAATAATTGTTGTGTTGATATTTTATATTCTTTTGTTTCAATAATTGTCATTACACAATTTTTCATTATCGAAAGCAATAATTCATATTATCCAAGAATATTATTAGATAACATTATTGACAATGTCTAGAAAGTTACGCCTAATGAGAGGTTTGGTCACCTAATTGCGGCGCCAAGAAGGAGAAATTCTTATTGGAAAGCCCCTCTTTCTTGAGGAACCGCTTCGGTTGTCGATATTGTGATTCTCGTAATATTATTTGTTAATAATTAATTATTGATTCATATGATGAGGAAAATATTAATTTTATGTGGATATAGATGGAGAAAATTTTAACGTGACAATTGTTGAAAATTAAAATTTTATCTTTTTCTCGATAAAATAATTCATTTAAATATATATATATATATATATATATATTATATTTTAATAATATAATAATGGTGATATTTTTACAACGAATGTGGGATATATGAGTATCACGAGGAGGAAGAGTATTTTTGTTGCAATAAATGTTTAAAACATGTTAAACATGCTCATTGGACCCCATTTATTGATCGAAATTTGATTATAACAAATAAAATCGAATCGTTTGTGGATTTCTTGTCAATTTCTGTTTGAATTTGGAAAAACTTTCTTCCGTAAAGTTGTAGAGAATTGAATTTCCTATAAAAATTTGCGAGATTCGAATTTTCTGATAAAGGACTATTTATTATGAATTATTGAATTTTCAAAGTCTCAAATAATTAATTTTGAAAGTTTAAAATAATTTTAATTACAAAAAATGTTTTTTCATTGTTGGGACTCAATTAACATGTGTTAGGATGGTCAATTCAGATTTCTAGTATGCGTGAGGAAGATGTGAAAAATTAATATTATTAATTTATTAAATTTTCTACGCTTTGGTGTTAAAGCATTTTCCTATAAATAGGGTGCTTAGGTTAAATTGAAAATCACACCGAAGCTGACCCAAGTTTTCTCTCTATATATTATTGAGCGTATTCTTGTGAGTATTTTGAGTATACTTTGAGTATTGCTATATGGTGAAAGTTCAAGTTATAAATTATATCCGATTATTCCAGGTTAAATACTTGTCTTTCCGAGGTAAGGGATATTTTTTGTAATGATATTATTTTTTCAATATCATTATCTTTAAATATTGATCTGAAGTTTTATCAAATTTAGAACTTTTGGTGTCTGAGTTACTATTTACGATATCTTACACTATTCACGTATCTGATCTTATTCACGAATACGCAAGACTATTCATCGAAAAATAAAATTTTTCCTTTTCGTCCAAAATATCTATCAGGATACTAGTTTTGATTGTATCCATGTTTTGATCATTCTTGAATTTTACACCACTATGATTATTTTTGAGGTATTTTTGACGTGGATAAAACAAAAGCATCGAATCCTTAATCCTTAATCCTTGTCATTTTGTTTCAATTGGATTCGCTTTTTTAAAAAAAATATTTTCATCATCCTCGCCTTAAATGATGATATTATTGAATATCTTTGGCACGTAGTGCAAAGATGATTGATTTCGATGAATATCTTTGGCCCCGTAGTGCAAAGATGAATGATTTCGATGAATATCTTTGGCCGTAGTGCAAAGATGAGCAGTGTTTAGATGAACATGACCAATCGATGAATATCCTCGGCTCAGTAGTGCAAGGATGAATATATGATTCCAGATATATATTGATTGATGTTACGAGGATAAAAATATTGATGATGGATCGTTAAATTCATAGATATTAGTAGATTTCATCCTCTACGTAACTCTTCTATGAATTAATATTTTCCGTCATGAGTATTGATTTAAAACTTGTTGTCTATTGTATTCTATTAAATTTTTCCATGTCAAGACTAACGATAATTTGTTGTATATTATCTTAGTCATAATATTCTTTACTTGGGCTAATTGAGCTCACCCTTTTCCTTTTTGTTCCATTTTTCTTCTCGTGAGGCGAGAATGTAATGCGAAATGCACGAGTCGGGTATGGAATGATGGTTTTAGAGAGTTGTTTAGTAGTCCTCACCATTTTGTAAAATAATGTATCAATAATTATGATGAGGATTTAATTGTATGTGGATATTGTCTACATGGCAATATCTCGATTTAAACTCACAGCTTTATATGTTAGAACAATAAAGTTGTAGTTATTTCACGCATCTTGTATTTGACAACCTCGAATGAGTGATGTATACCTATTTTGGGGGTGTCACAATTGGTATCGAGAGCTTAGGGATATGATCTCCCATGGAGATCGGGGAATAGAACTAGGAGGGAGAGACGGGTAAATCCTTCGCTAGTGTCCTACCTAAGCTTATTTGATAGTTGGTCAAGATATAGGGATATTATGTGATATATTGATTTCTTTAATTAACCCTTGTTTTATGGCGATGTTGAGAATGTCGATCGAGAATATTAACAATGGAAATGAGACCGTGGAGACGCTCAGTACTCACCAACGAGAGAGAACGCGGTAACAATCGGGCAAATGTTCCTCCCCGTGAAAAACACCACCGAAGCGAGATGATGAACGCGAAGGGATGTTTAGAAGCTTTTTGGAGTTCATGCAAAATCAGACGAGGGAGACTCGTGTTCAAAATACAGGAGGAAATGATAGCAATTCACGGGTTTCACAGCCAAGCAGTTCAAAGAGTTGGGACCACCAGAATTTAAGGGAAAGCCAGATCTGATCATGGCGGAGACGTGGGTCAAGCAAATTACTAAGATATTCGATGTCTTGGGATGCACGGAGAATGAAGGTTCCATTCGCCACCTTTATGTTTCAGGGCGAAAGCGAGATCACCGGTGGGAGTCTCATGAAGCATACCCATCCATCCAATTTCGCACGGCAAGATGTCTCGGGAGACGTTTGAAACTATTTAATGACAAATACTTTTCCGAAAGTGTTCGTCATATGAAGGAAATGGAGTTTATTAGACCGAGCAGAACAACAATACGACGGTGTCTCAATTTAGGTGAAGTTTGCGAGTTATCCGTGTTCAGACCTCATTTGGGGGGAGAATGAGGAACGATTTATTACCTGGATATGTTTCGAGAGGTTTGAAACCCCAAGATACGCCAAGATCTCATCTCTCATAAATTTTTCTTTATTCAGATGTTGTTATGAGGCTCAATTGTTAGAAATGAGATAACGAGTACTCACCAACCGAGGTACCACAATCGGGATCATAATTTAGATAGAAATCAACAAAACAACAATAACCAATGAGAAGAAAAAGAGGCGGACAAAATGGTAACCACTCGTGGTGGTAATATGGCCATGAAAATAGAAGAAGCGAGTCGGGAGGAGATTTTAAAAGAGAGATTCAACAACGACCATGTGAAGACGACATAGCCGGCTGAAGAATCGGTTCCAAGGGAGGAGAACGACCACCGGTCCATATGCTATAAATCACGGGAAAGAGGGGCATATCGGTCAAACCGCCTTACAACAGCCTCGTGTATGCTATAATTGTGGAAAGGAAGGACATATAGCTCGAGATTGCATTTGCGAATATGTGACGCCCCAAAATAGGTATACAACACCCATTCGAGTCGCCAAAATACATGGTATATAAAAGCAAACTACAACTTTGATAATACGATATGTCGTGTAGAATACGACAATACAATTATGAGTTTAAATACAAATATTGTCTTCAGACAATATACACACCCAAATAAGTCCTCATTAATTATTCATACACTATTTTACGTAAATAGTGAGACAAATTCAAAACATCTTCCTGAACCATCACTCCATACCCAGACTCGATCCTGCTATGTTCTCACCTCCCGAGAAGAAAAATAGAACAAAAAGGAAAAGGGTGAGCTCAACTAACCCAGTAAAGAATATTATGACTAAGATAATATACAACAAATTATCGTTAGTCTTCAACAGGAAAAAATCTAATAGAATACAATACACAACAAGTTTTAGATCAACAAATGCAATGGAATAAAGAATCCATTAGAAGAGTCACGTAGAGAAAGAATTCTACATGCTTTCTAAGGTTTAAAAAGTCCATCATCAATAGTTTATCCTCAGTAATAACAATCAATATACATCTTTAATCATCTTTGCACTACAGTGCCAAAGATATTCATTCAGATCACCAATTGGTCATGTTCATCTCAACACCTATTCATCTTCGCACTACAGCCAAAAGATATTCATCGATTAATCGCTCATCTTTGCACTACCAGCCAAAGATATTCATTTATATCACCATTTAGGACCTGAGGATGATGAAAAACATTTCTAAAGAAACGAATCCAAAGAAACAAAATGACAAGGATTAAGGATTAAGGATTCGTGCTTTGTTTTACCCATGTCCAAAAATACTTGAAAATAATCATATTGGTGTAAAATTCAAGAATGATCAAAACATGGATACAATCAAAGCTAGTATCCGAATAGATATTTTGGACAAAAGAAAAATTTTTATTTTTCTTGAATAAAGGCCAGTATTCGTGAATAAAGGTCGATATCGTGAATAAAGGCCGTATCGTGAATAAGTAACTTAGACACAACAAGTTCCAAATTTGATAAAAAAGTTCACCAATACTTGAAGATAATGATATTGAAGAAAAATATCATTTAAGAAGAAAATAATACCCACTTTACCTCAAAATAACCGTATTACATCGAATTTCGGTATAGTCGATGTAAACCCAACACCGTATAGCAACACTCAAAGTATACTCACAGGGAATACGCCGACAATATAGAGAGAGAAGAGAGAAAACTTAGTTTACGTGTGATTTTCAATTCTAACTTAGCCTCATTTTATGGAAAATGTTAGAACGCCAAAAGCGAGACTAAATTAATAAAATATTAATATTTATAATAATTCCTACGCATGCCATCATTGTTGACAATCAAAACAACCACCTTTGAACCAAAAATCAGCAGCCCTCATGTTCAAACAAGAGTGGGTCCCACCCATTATTTAATAAAATTATTTTATCTTCCGAAACTTCAATAATTCGTAGAAAATAGCCCGTTTATCAAAAAAAATTCGAACTCTCATGACTTTTCATGGGAAATTCCATTCTCTACAACTTTTCGAAGAAAATTTTTCCAAATTCCAAATGAAATTGACCGAAATCCACAAACAGACGATTTTACGATACTATAATAAATTTTCTATCAAAATTGTGTCCACCCCACACAAAACATGTGTTAAAAATTTAATGCCACCAAATACTCTACCTCATCATATACTCATATATCCCACATTCATTATAAAATATCACCGTTAATATATTATTAAAATACTATATTTAAATGAATTATTTTATCGTAAAAAGATAAAATATTAATTTTCAACAATTGTCACATTAAAAATTTTCTCCATCTATATCCACATAAAATAAATATTTTTTTATCATAATAATCAATAATTAATTATTTTAAAATAATATTACGTAATCACAAGATCGATGACCGTGCCGCTCCTGGAAAGAGGGGCTTTCTAATAAGGATTTCTCCTTCTTGGCAAGTGATTAGGTGACCAAACCTCTCCTTAGATGTAACTTTCTAGACATTGCCAATAATGTTATCGATAATATTATTCAAATAATATGAATTATTGATCCGATAATGGAAAATCTTGCAAGATGACAATAATAATAATATAAATATCAACACGGCAATTATTGAATCAATAAAATATTGAGCGATAACTACTTTAATATAATTATTGAGTAATGCCTTCTTACGTCTTTAATCAATAATTCAACAATGCAAGAATAATACGTAAAGCGATACCATGTGCTTCTTTATGCTGACCACGTGTATTCTTGTATTTTAACCACCGGAGTAATCCAGCGGTGTTAACGGTAACAACTACTGTGGTTATTTATAAAACTCAATCTTTATCGTTTTCCTTCATCCAACTTTGTTTTTTCCGTTATAGGGCCCACCAATGACTTGGCTAGTAAATGCGGAGATTCCGAAAAAAGAATATTCCACGACCAAACGAATATTCCCCAGCAATAATGAATATTTTATAACCACTTACTTATTTTGTAAACTTTGCACATTTCACCCATAACCAAAGAATTATATCAAATTAACCCTTATTAATTTAGAATATTGAATAAAGGAAAATTCAATTTTATTTATAATAAGTTGAGGGTCTTACAACCTCCCTCCTTATGAAATTTAGCGTCCTCGAAATTGACGTCACGATACTGTTGTATCGAAAAGGTGAGGTACCTCGCTTTCATCTCCGATTCGACTCCGTGTCATTTCCTCAATTGCATGATTTCTCCACAAAACCTTAACTTGTTGTATAACCTTCGGCGTAAGACATGCTTCTCTCTATCCAAAATCTCAGCAGGTCTCTCCTCGTATGTTAAATCTTAATTATCTGCAAATGCAGTTCTAACGCATGATAATGTGGTTCGGGTCTTTCACGTATTCTGAAGCATAGATATGTGGAATACATTGTGAACAACGAGACATACTTGGAGGTAGTAGCGAGTCTATAGGCTACGCTCGTATTCTGATCGAGAATCTCAAATGGACAACAAACCTTGGATTGAGCTTTCCTCTTCCCCAAATCTTGTAACTCCTTTCCATGGAGCAATACATAACAATACATGATCTCCAATATTAAACTCCACGTCCTTCCTATGAAGATCGGCATAACTCTTTTATCGATCTTGTGAAGTTTGAATCGTTGTCGAATCATTTGGATCTTTTACGTAGTCATGCGTACTAATTCCGGTCCCAACAATGTTTCTTCTCCCACCTCGTCCCAACATCTTTGAGAGCGACATTTCGTCCATACTGGCGCCTCAAATGGAGCCATGCCTATACTTGCTTGATAAGCTTTTTTGTTGTAGGAGAATTCCACGATTGGTAGGTACTTATCCCAACTTCCTTTGAAATCTAGGACCACGAGTCTTAATAGATCTTCAAGGGTTTGAATAGTCCTCTCGATTGTCGAGTCCGGTTTGAGGATGGTATCTTTGAAGCCAGATAAATAAATCCGTGCCCTTGTAGCTTTACGCAAGCTAACCCCGAAAATCTTGAAGTGAATCTTGGGTCACGATCCGAAACTATGGATCTTTGGCATGCCATGTAATCGTCTGAATCTCATTCAACATCACATCTGAGTAAGGCGTTCAAGGATAAGTCTACAGCGTGTCGGTAAGAAAAATGGGCGGACTTGGTTAATCTATCAACAATAACCCAAATTGCATCTCGCCTTGAGAAACTTTGGGAAGACACAGAACAAAATCCATAGTAATGTGTTCCCATTTCCATTCCTAATCTCAAGTGGTTCTGATGGACCTTTTGGCATGATGCTCGCCTTTACGTTAGCGGACAAAGTTAAACATCTTGAGATAAACTCCGCAATCTCTCTCTTCATATTGTTCCACCAAAATGTATGTCGAATATCATGATACATTTGGTACTCCCTGAGATGGATTGCAAGCGGGTGTTGTGTGCTCCATCATGATTTTATGCTTGGTCGAGAATCGTTAGGAGCGCAAAGTCTAGAATTGACTCAAGTATTCCTTCCTCATCAATTCTTGCTTCCTATAGCTCCTTCTTGCACTTTCTTCTTCATACGCATCGAACCCCGGTCCGTAGCTTGGCGGCTTTAACTTTATCGATTAAAGTCGGTTACTTGTATATTCGCCATCATTATGTGGGTCCTCGAGTCTTTAATTCTACCTCCATCCTTTGCAAGTCATACAAAATGGGCCTTTCGTTGACAATATCGTAGTGCTCGTGCTTGCGTATGATCTTCTACTTAATGCGTCGACTCTCTACGTTCGCTTTCAAGATGATATTGAATAGTGTGATCGTAATCTTTTATGACTCGATAGCGTCGTTTGCCGCATGTTGAGTTCTTTTGGGTGAAGAAATATTTGAGGCTTTTATGATCCGTATAAATCTCTACTTTCTCCCCGTACAAGTAGTGTCTCCATATCTTCAACGCAAACACGTATTGCTACTCGGATCATGAGTGGGATAATTCCTCTCATATTCTTTGAGTTAATCGTGAGGCATAAACTATGACTTTCCCGTGTTGCATGAGAACACATCCTAACCCCTTGCTTGCGGAAGCATCATTTGTAGAAACAAATCCATCCGAACCGGATGGTATTGTCGAAACAGTCGAAAATGAGTCTCCTCTTGAGCTCTTGGAAGCTCTTCTCGTATTCCTCGCTCCATAAGAATTTTGCATCCTTAGGAGTCGGTGAGTTAACGGAGTAGCGATTAGAAAAATCCTTCCACAAATCTCAGATAATAACCGGCTAAGCCCGGAAAAGTCGCGTCGCTTGATCCAAACTTGATTTGTCTCCAACTTTGTATTGCTTCAATCTTGGCGGGATCAGCAGATACTCCTTGTTTTGACACCACGTGCCCAAGGAATGCTACTTCCTCGAGCGAACTCGCATTTCTTGACTTGGCATAAAGCTTGTTTCACGAAGTCTTTGTAGTACTATATCTCATAATAATGAGGATGTCATCAATAAAGACAACAACAATCCGATCAAATATTCCTTGAATACCGCGGTTCATCGTATCCATCCAAAAGACATGACCAAGAATTCATAATGCCCGTGACGAGTCCTGAATGCCGTCTTTGGAATATCCTCGCTTTTAATCTTCACCGATGATATCCGAATCGAAGATCGATCTTTGAAAAGAATTGCGCTCCTTGTAATCGGTCGAACAGTCATCAATGCGAGGTGGCGGATACCTATTCTTGATGGTGACATGGTTCAATTCTCGATAGTCAATACAAAAGTCGATACTCCCCGTCTTTTCTTCTTTACTGAATAAAACAGAGCACCCAAGGAGACGTCTTGGGGCCGAATGAAACCGATGTCTAATAACTCCCAGTAGTTGGACTTTTAACTCCCCGAAGTTCAATAGGAGCCATTCGATATGGGGTTTTAGAAATGGGCTTTGTGCGGTTCAAGGTCAATAAAGAATTCAACATCACGTTCGGTGGTAGGCCAAGGAAGCTCTTCAGAAATACATCGTGAATTCTCTAACCACGTAAATATTATTCAAATCGACTTGTCTTTATTCAAATCCATAACATAGGCTAAGAAAGCTTGACATCCGCTTTTCAATAAACGAATAGCTTTGTGGCTTGATATGACGATGATGATTTTAGTGGTTTAGTGGTTTGAATTAAATGTATGACAGTTGGTTAGGAATATGAAAACTAACAACCTTACGAAAATAATCAATTTTGGCATGATGAGTGGTTAACCAATCAATTCCTAAAATCACATCAAAAGCAAGTATCTTTAAAGAGATAAGATCAACGGTAATGTGATAGTGCCAACTTGGATCATGCAAGATTTATAAACCGTAGATGTAACGAAGGTTTCACCCAATCGGAGTTTCAATGATAAATCAAAATCTAATTTCTCCTGAGTCAAGTTTAAACGTTGAGCACAAGCGGAGAGATAAAAGAATGGGTAGAACCCAGATCTAGTAAGGTATAAACTTACGCAAGAATTCAAGATTAGCTTACCTGTGATCACCTCGTTCGGGTTCCTCACGTTATGGCTGATCCACGACAAAAGCTCTTCCAGAACCACCGATTTTGACTTATCCGGATAACTGGAATCACCACTCCTACCCGAACTTGGTTTCACTATAGTACAATCTCGAGCGATGTGGCCTTCCTTTCCACAATTTGTAACATACCTTGGATTGTTGTGGATGTTTGGGGTGATATGTCCCTCCTTCCGCATTTGTAACATCTAATCGGGCGGTCGTTCTCCTCCCCAGCATTTGTTGTTGGTCTTTGGTCTTCACCGTTGATATCTTCCGTCATTGTTGAATCTTCTCTTTCCGAAATTTCCACTTGAGTCACCTCTCCTATTATCATGTCCACGATTACCACCGAGTGGTTACCGCTTTGTCCAGTATTCTTTCCTCCTCATTTGGTTATCATCGTTCATGACTACCACGATTGTGGTCCCTCGGTTGAGTATACTCACTATCTCGCCTAATAATCGAGCCACCTGCTGACAACATCCTAATACGGAAAAATTTATGAGAGATAAGGTATTAGACGAATCTACGGTTTTAGACCTCTCAAAACATACGTGTCATTCGTTCCTCATTCTCCACCAAATGAGGTGCAAACACGGATAATTCTGCGAACCTTGCCTCGTCTTTGAGACACCGTATGTTGTTCGCTCGAGTCTAATAAACTCTACCTCCTTCATATGGCGAAATACTTTACGGAAAGTACTTGTCATTGAATAGTTCTGAAATCTTTCCCAAGAAGACATGTTAAGTGCATCAATTCAGATACGCTTCACGATTCCCACCAAGAATCTTCACCACGAAACATAAAGGTGGCGAATGGAACCTACGTTCCTCCGTGCACCCCAAGACATCGAATATCTTGGTAATTTGTTTGACCCACGTTTCTGCCTTGATCGGATCTGGCTTTCCATGGAAATCTGGTGGTCCCAACTCCTTGAACTACTTGGCTGTGACAGACCGCGCGTTGCCATCATTTCCACCCGTATTTTGTACATGAGTATCCCTCGTCTAATTTTGCATGAACTGCAAAAAGCTTCTAAACATCCCGTCATTCATCATTTGCTTAGTGGCGTTGTTCACAGGAGGAACATTGCCAGCCTGTTGCACGTTCTCCTCGTTGGTGAGTACCGGCGTCTCCACGGTCTCATAAACTCCATTGTTAACGTTCTCGTGACCATTCTTAAATACTGCCATAAAACAAGGGTTAATTAAACAAATTAACATATCACATAATATCCTATATTATGATCAACCAACAAATAAGCTTAGGTAGGACACACTAGCGAAAGATTTACTCGTCTCTCCCCTCCTAGTTCTATTCCCCGATCTTCGCCAGAGATCATATCCCTAAGCTCTGATACCAACTGTGATGCCCCCAAAATAAATATACAACACCCATTCTGAGTCGCCAAAATACATGGTATAGAAAGCAAACTACAACTTTGATAATACAGATGTCGTGTAGAATACGACAATACAACTGTGAGTTTAAATACAAATATTGTCTTCTGATAATATACACACCCAAATAAGTCATCATTAATTATTCATACACACTATTTTACGTAAATAGTGAGGATGTATTAAAACATCTTCCTAGAACCATCACTCCATACCCCGACTCGATCCTCGCTATGTTCTCACCTCCACGAGAAAAAAAATAGAACAAAAAGGAAAAGGGTGAGCTCAACTAGCCCAAAAAGAATATTATGACTAAGATAATATACAACAAATTATCGTTAGTCTTGAACAGGAAAAATCTAATAGAATACAATACACAACAAGTTTTAGATCAACAAATGCAAAGAAAGCGAAGAATCCATTAGAAGAGTCACGTGAAAAAGAATTCTACCGTTCTCTAAGGTTTAAAAGTCCATCATCAATAGTTTATCCTGTAATAACAATCAATATACATCTTTAATCATCTTTGCACTACTGAGCCAAAGATATTCATTTTATATCACCAATTGGTCATGTTCATCTCAACACTGCTTCATCTTTGAACTACGGCCAAAGATATTCATCGATTAATCGTTCATCTTTTTACACTACGGTGCCAAAGATATTCATTTATATCACCATTTAGGATCGAGGATGATGAAAACTTTTTTAAAGAAACGAATCCAAAGAAACAAAATGACAAGGATTAAGGATTAAGGATTCGTACTTTGTTTTACCCATGTCCAAAAATACTTGAAAATAATCATATTGGTGTAAAATTCAAGAATGATCAAAACATGGATACAATCAAAGCTAGTATCCGAGATAGATATTTTGGACAAAAAGAAAATTTTTATTTTTTAAATTGAATAAGTAAGATTCGTGAATAAGTGTCGATATCGTGAATAGTCTTAGTATCGTGAATAAGTAACTCCCAAACACAACAAGTTCCAAATTTGATAAAAAGTTCACCAATACTTGAAGATAATGATATTGAAGAAAAACATCATTTAAGAAGAAAATAATACCCTTACCTCAAAATAACCAGTCTTACATTTGAATTTCTAGTATAGTCTTGTGAAACTTCATAGTATAGCAACACTCAAAGTATACTCACAAGAATACGCTCGACAATATAGAGAGAGAAAGAGAGAAAACTTAGTTTCTGGTGTGATTTTCAATTCTAACTTAGCCCTCTATTTATAAGAAAATGTTAAAACGCCAAAGGAGACTAAATTAATAAAATATTAATATTTATAATAATTCCTACGCATGCCATCATTGTTGACAATCAAACCAGCCACCTTTGAACCAAAAATCAGCAGCCCTCATGTTCAAACAAGAGTGGGTCCCACCCATTATTTAATAAAAATTATTTTATCTTCCGAAACTTCAATAATTCGTAGAAAATAGCCCGTTTATCAAAAAATTCGAAACTCGCGACTTTTCATGGGAAATTCCATTCTCTACAACTTTGCAGAAGAAAATTTTTCCAAATTCCAAACAGAAATTGACCGAAATCCACAAACGGACGATTTTACAGTCTATAATAAATTTTCGGTCAAGAATTGTGTCCACCGACACACAAAACATGTGTTAAAAATTTAATGCCACCAAATACTCTACCTCATCATATACTCATATATCCCACATTCATTATAAAAATATCACCGTTAATATATTATTAAAATACTATATTTAAATGAATTATTTTATCAGAAAAAGATAAAATATTAATTTTCAACAATTGTCACATTAAAAATTTTCTCCATCTATATCCACATAAAATAAATATTTTCTTTATCATAATAATCAATAATTAATTATTTAAAAATAATATTACAGAATCACAGTACTGACAACCATGCCGTTCCCAGGAAAGAGGGGCTTTCCAATAAGGATTTCTCCTTACTGGCGCGCAATTAGGTGGCCAAACCTCTCCTTGAGGCGAAACTTTCTAGACATTGCCAATAATGTTATCTCGATAATATTATTCAAATAATATGAATTATTGATCTCGATAATGGAAAATACATCGCAAAAGACAACAATAATAATATAAATATCAACACAAAGAATTATTGAATCAATAAAATATTGAGCGAAGAATTCACCGTAATAATTATTGAGTAATGCCTTCTTACGTCATTTAATCAATAATTCAACAATCTTTATGCAATACCATGTCTTCTTGTCTGACCCACGTGTATTATTATCGTATTTTAACCACCGAGTAATCCAACGATGTTAATTGGAATAACTACGCCAAGTTATTTATAAAACTCAATCTTTGTCGTTTTCCTTCATCCAATTGTTTTTCCGTTATAGGGCCCACCAATGATCACTTGGCCAATAAATTTGGAGATTCCTCAAAAAAGAATATTCCACGACCAAACGAATATTCCCAACAATAATGAATATTTTATAACCACTTACTTATTTTGTAAACTTTGCACATTTCACCCATAACCAAAGAATTATATCAAATTAACCCTTATTAATTTAGAATATTGAATAAAGGAAAATTCAATTTTATTTATAATAAGTTGGGGTCTTACAATGAAACCTAGTTCAATGAGGACGGTGACTTAAAAATCGTCCCTGTAAAAGTCAAAGTCAATCGGTTCTGGAAGAAATATTTGTTGTGGATCGGTCAAAATGCGAGGAACCCAAATGAGGTGATCACGGTAAGCTATTTATAAATTCTTGTGAAGTTTATACTTTACTAGAATCTGGGGTGCTACCCATTCATTTATCTCTCCCCTTGTGCTCAACGTTTAAACTTAACTCCTAGAAATTAGACCTTGACCTATCTGTGGAAACTCCGTTAGGGAGAAACTTTCATCACATCCACTTGCTTATAAATCTTGTTTGATTCAAGTTGGCACCATCACCTTACACCGTTGACCTTATCTCTTTAAAGATACTTGCTTTTGATGTGATTTTAGGGATTGATTGGTAACTACTCATCATGCCAAAATTGATTGTTTTCGTAAGGTTGTTAGCTTTCATATTCCTAAACAACCTATTATATTTAATTCAAGACAACTAAACCATTAAAATCAATCAACGTCATATCTAATCATAAAGCTATTCATTTATTAAAAATGGATGTCAAGCTTTCTTAGCCCATGTTATGGATTTGAATAAAGACATGTCAAATTTGAATAATATTCCTGTTGTTATTGACTTTCCTGACGTATTTCCTGAAGAACTTCACGGTCTACCCCCAAAACGTGAAGTTGAATTCTTTATTGACCTTGAACACTGGTACAAAGCCCATTTCTAAAACCCCATATCGAATGGCTCTATTAAACTTGAGGAGTTAAAGGTCCAACTACGAGGATTTGTTGGACATCGGTTTCATTCGTCTAGTACATCTCCTTGGGTGCTCCAGTTTTATTAAGTAAAGAAGAAAGGCGGGGAGTATGCAACTTTGTATTGACTATCGGAATTGAACCATGTCACTATCAAGAATAGGTATCATCTACCTCGTATTGATGACTTGTTTGACCAATTCAAGAGCACAATTCTTTTCAAAAATCGATCTTAGATTCGGATATCATCAATGAAAATTAGAATCGAGGATATTCCAAAGATCGCCTTAACTCCTTCGATGCGAGCATTATGAATTCTAGTCATGTCTTTTGGATTGACTAATGCCCCTACTGACTTTCATGGATATGATGAACCGAGTATTCAAGGAATATTTGGATCGGTTCGTTGTTGTCTTTATTGATGACATCCTCATATATTCCAAAAGTCGTGAAGATCGTGAGCACCATTTGAAGTTTGGTACTACAAAGGCTTCGTGAAAATAAGTTATATGCCAAGTTAAAGAAATGCGAGTTACGGCTTGAGGAAGTAGCATTTCTTGGGCACGGAGTGTCAAAACATGGAGTATCTGTTGATCCGTGAAGATTGAATCAATACAAAGTTGGAGCAACCAAGATGGTGGATCAAGTCACGTAGCTTTACGGGTCTATTGGTTATTATCGGAGATTCGTGGAAGGGTTTTCTCGAATCGCTACTTCGATTAACTCAGTTGACTTTGGAAGGATACAAAATTCATTTGGAGTGAAGAATCGAGAAAGAGTTTCAAGAGCTTAAGAGAGACTTATTTCTTTTTTGTTACTAACAATACCATCTAAATGCGAATGGATTTGTTATCTACAGTGATGCTTCCGGGCAAAGGGTTAGGATGTGTTCTCATGCAACATGGGAAAGTCATAGCCTATGCCTCGCGACAACTTAAAGAGTATGAGAGGAATTATCCTACTCATGATCTAGAGTTAGCGTTGAAATCGTTTTTATACTAAAGATATGGAGGCACTATCTATATGGGGAGAAAGTGGAGATATATTCGGACCATAAAAGCCTTAAATATTTCTTCACTCAAAAGAACTCAACATGCGACAATGACGTTGGCTCGAGCTATTGAAAGACTACGACCACACTATTCAATACCATCCTCGGAAAAGCGAGCGTGGTGGTAGCGCGTTGAGTAGAAGATCATATCGCGAGGAACGAGTGCGATGATGTCAAGTATACGCGTACAGAGCCAACTTTAATAGAAAAAGTTAAGGTTGCTTTCGAGCCACCGACCCGGAAATGATGCATATGAAGAAGAAAGTACAAGAAGGTCTTTTCTGAAGGCGAGAATTGATGAAGAAAGAATACTTGAGTCCACTCCGGACTTTGTGTTCCTAACGATTACGATTTGAAGTACAAGATCATGATGGAGGCACACAATACACCATTTGCAATCCATCCTCGAAAGTACTAAAATGTATCGTGATCTTGACATACATTTTGGTGGAACAATATGAAGAGAGAGATTGCAAAGTTTATCTCAACATGTTTAACTTGTCAACGTGTAAAGGCGAGCATCAAGTGCCTAAGGGACCATTGCAACCACTTGAGATTCCGAAATGGAAGTGGGAACACATTACCATGGATTTCGTTCACGGGTCTTCCACGGTTTCTCAAGGCATAAATGCTATTTGGCTTATTGTTGATAGATTAACCAAGTCTCATTTCTTTCTTGCCGTCACGGAGACTTATTCTCTTGAGCGTCTTGCTAGTATATGTATGTAAATGAGATTGTGAGGTTGCATGGCATGCCGGTATCTATAGTTTTAGATCGTGACCCAAGATTCACTTCAAGATTTTGGGTTAGCTTGCAAAAAGCTATAGAGTGCGGTTTACGATTGATTCGACGCATACCATCCTCAAACCAGACGGACAATCGAGAGGACTATTCAAACTCTTGAAGATTTATTAAGACTACGTGTCCTGACTTCAAGGCGGTTGGGATAAGTATTTACCATTGGTGGAATTCTCCTACAATAACAGATTATCGAGATAAGTATAGGTGTGGCTCCATATGAAGCATTATATGGGCCGAAAGTGTCGCTTCTCCGGTATGTTAGGGCGAGGTGGGTGAAGCAACATTGTTAGGACCCGAGTTAATACGTATGACTACCGAAAAGATCCAAATAATTCAACAACGATACAAAGCGGCACAAGATCGACAAAAAGAGTTATGCGGATCTTTATCGAAAGGACGGGAATTTAGTATAGGGGATCATGTATTGTTGCGAGTTCTTCATGGAAGGGAGTTACAAGATTTGGGAAGAGAGGAAAGCTCAATCCACGATTTATTGGTCCATTTCAAATTCTTGACCGAAAGTAGAAATGTAGCCTATAGACTCGCTTTTACCTCCAAGTATGTCTCGTGTTCATAATGTGTTTCACATATCTCATATTCCGTAAATATGTTAAAGACCCGAACCATGTTATTGAGTTAGAACCGAACGAGATAGTGATTTGAAGACTTAACGTATGAGGAGGTACTGTCAAGATCTTGGATAGGAAGGAGCATGTCCTACATTACGAAGGTCATACCACAAGTTAAAGTCTTGTGGAGGAACCATCTTATAGAAGAAATGACACAGGGAATTGAAAGCGGAAATGAAAGCGAGGTATCCTCATCTTTTGAAACACCGGTATCGTATGTCAATTTCGAGGACGAAATTTCATAAGGAGGGGGAGGTTGTAAGACCCCAAATAATTAATAAATGAAATTTAATTTCCTCTAATTATTATTTTGAAATAGTAAGGGTTGATGTGATTAATGTGGATAGTTATGGGTAAAATACATAAATATTTCAAAATAAGCAAGTGGTTATAAAATATTCATTGTTGTCGGGAATATTCGTTTGGTCGTGGATTATTCATCTTTGTCGGGGAATATTAAATGCGACCAGTAGCGACCATAATGTGGGCCCCATAACTAAAAGCGATTGGAGGAAGAAAGCGACAAATATAAGTTGTTTAAAAATAACGGCGTAGTTGTTACTGCTTTACATTGTTGGAATACCCGGTGGTTAAAAGCACGTGAATACTGCGTTGTTGCACATGAAGACACTTTGCAGTATTGCACCAATTATTGACTTCTTACGTAAGGCACTACTCAATAATGGTTACAAATAAATTCTTGTTCAATATTTTATTGGTTCAATAATTGTTGTGTTGATATTTTATATTGTTGTTGTTTGAATAATTGTCATTACGATATTTTTCATTATCGAAGCAATAATTCATATTATCTCTGAATAATATTATTAGATAACATTATTGGCAATGTCTAGAAAGTTACATCTAGGAGAGGTTTGGTCACCTAATTGCGCCGCCAAAGAGAGAAATTCTTATTGGAAAGCCTCCTCTTCTGCGAACCGCTCGTTGTTAATATTGTGATTCTATAATATTATTTGTGAATAATTAATTATTGATTCATATGATGAGGAAAATATTGATTTTATGTGGATATAGATGGAGAAAATTTTTAACGTGACAATTGTTGAAAATTAAAATTTTATCTTTTTCCTCGATAAAATGATTCATTTAAATATATATATATATTATTATATTTTAATAATATAATAATGGTGATATTTTTACAACGAATGTGGGATATATGAGTATCTGAGGAGAATAATATTTTTTTGTTGCAATAAATGTTTAAAACATGTTAAACATGTCGGTGGACCCCATTTATTGATTTGAAATTTGATTATAGCACATAAAATCGCCTCGTTTGTAGATTTCGGTCCAATTTCTGCTTGGAATTTGGAAAAACTTTCTTTTGTAAAGTTGTAGAGAATTGAATTTCCTATAAAAATATGCGAGATTCGAATTTTCTGATAAAAGGGCTATTTATTATGAATTATTGAAGTTTCAAAGCTCCGAAATAATTAATTTTTGGAAGTTTAAAATAATTTTAATTACAAAAAATGTTTTTTTCATTGTTGGGACTCAATTAACATGTGTTAGGATGGCTGAATTCAGATTTCTAGTATGCGTAGGAAGATGTGGAAAATTAATATTATTAATTTATTAAATTTTACGCTTTGGTGTTACTAAAGCATTTTCCTATAAATAGGTGCTTGGGTTAGAATTGAAAATCACACCGACATTGAAGTTTTCTCTCTATATTATCGAAGCGTATTCTTGTGAGTATTTTGAGTATACTTTGAGTATTGCTATCTGGTGAAAGTTCAAGTTATAGTCTATATCCGATTATTCCAGGTTAAAATCTTTGTCTTTCCGAGGTAAGTGAATTTTTTTTTTAAGTAATGATATTATTTCTTCAATATCATTATCTTTGAAATATTGATCTGAAGTTTTATCAAATTTGGAACTTTTGGTGTCTGAGTTACTATTTACGATATCTGCACTATTTCACGATATCTGATCTTATTCACGAATCGACCTTATTCATCGAAAAATAAAATTTTTCTTTTTCGTCAAAAATATCTATTGTGGATACTAGTTTTGATTGTATCCATGTTTTGATCATTCTTGAATTTTACACCACTATGATTATTTTTGAGGTATTTTTAGACGTGGATAAAACAAAGTCACGAATCCTTAATCCTTAATCCTTGTCATTTTGTTTCACCGGATTCGTTTCTTTAAAAAAAAAATATTTTTCATCATCCTCGGTCTTAAATGATGGTATTATTGAATATCTTTGGCTCAGTAGTGCAAAGATGATTGATTTCTCGATGAATATCTTTGGCCCGTAGTCAAAAGATGAATGATTTCGATGAATATCTTTGCCCGTAGTGCAAAAGATGAGCAGTGTTTAGATGAACATGACCAATCGATGAATATCCTTGGCTCAGTAGTGCAAGGATGAATATATGATTCGGATATATATTGATTGATGTTACGAGGATAAAAATATTGATGATGGACTATTAAATTCATAGATATTAGTAGATTTCATCCTCTACGTAACTCTTCTATGAATTAATATTTTTCGCTGTGAGTATTGATTTAAAACTTGTTGTCTATTGTATTTTATTAAATTTTTCCCTGTTAAAGACTAACGATAATTTGTTGTATATTATCTTAGTCATAATATTCTTCTTTGGGCTAGTTGAGCTCACCCTTTTCCTTTTTTGTCCATTTTTTCTTCTCGGGAGGCGAGAATGTAATGAAATACAGTCTGGGTATGGAATGATGGTTTTAGAGAGTTGTTTAATAGTCCTCACCATTTTTGTAAAATAATATATCAATAATTATGATGAGGATTTATTTGTATGTGGATATTGTCTAGATGGCAATATCTCGTATTTAAACTCACAGATTTATATGTTAGAACAATAAAGTTGTAGTTATTTACATACCTTGTATTTGACAACTCGTAATGGGTGATGTATACCTATTTTGGGGGTGTCACAATTTGGGTAATGTATGTAACAAAACATGTATGTACATGCATGCATTGTACCACCATTTTTGTATAGGTATTTAAATCACACCCAAAACATTATATTATGGAAAAATTTCGTTCCATAAAATATTAAATATTTTTTTAGTTGTTTTAAAAAAAAAAAAAAAAAAAAAATTTGATCTGTTTTGATCGGTCCCAGGACTCCGGACCGATCCATTCTATATATATATAAGGAGAGGCTCTAAATGTAACCTTAAAAGCGAACCAAAGATTTAATCGTCTTTGGTTCGCTCTTTAAAGTTCGCTTTAGAGACTTGACCGATATATATATATATATATATATATATATATATATATATATATATATATATAGTCCGGATCTTAAGTTCACCCTTATTCAACTTACCCGAGCTCACCCCCTTTAGCGACGGACCGGACGACGGTTGCCTCGGTACAACCGCTTGTTTTTTTACTTTTAGCGACGGACAACATATAGCGTTCTTGCTAAAAGTATGAGCAACAGTTGTATGATCGAATCGTCGTCGAATCCGCTCCGTAAAAAATGATTCGAGTGAGTTGAATAATAGTGAACTTAAGATCCGGATCATCTCTATATCTTCTCCTTCTTATGCGGTGGATCACCTTTAGCGACGGATAAAACCGTCGCTAAACCCGTCAAAAGGGCTACAGTAGCGACGGTTTTGGACTATGTCGACGGTTTTATCGACGATTTTGTCTGTCATTAAAAGACCGCCCACATAGAAAACTCTCTCTCTATATATATATATCAATCATAATCATAAACCTTAAAATAAATAAAAATAAAGGCTTTTATAAGGACAAAAAACTTTAAAAATATATAAAATGATTGGATGACGAGTCTTGTTTGGGAATGACTTATTTTAAAATGATTTATAAGTTAAAATAAAATGTGAATATATTTGGTTAAAATAACTTATAAGTTAAAATAAGATGTAAATACTATTAAAATAAGAGTAAAAATATTTTAACATTTGATCAAATCTACTTATTTTAAAATAACTTATAAATTATTTTTTAAGAAATAAGAAATAATTACTTCTTAAAATGACTTATAAATTTGATAAATAGTAAAAATAATTTATAAATTAATTTGATCAACTTATAAGTTGCAATCGATCTAGTTATCATTACTTCATTAGTATAAAATAAATTCTTAAAAGCATATGGTACTTGTTTCCTTTTTCAACCTCATTTGAGGTTTTAATAATTGATTTTGATATTAATATTAGACGATAATTTTTAGGAAATTAATATTTTTATATGTGATTTTGATATTTTGATATTTTTTTTTTATTATATTGACACACACCACATATACCCTCCTTGCTGCCACCAAGGATTGAACCCTCGACTTCATGGTATAATTAAAGATTGAACCCTCGACCTCATAAATACCATGAGGCGAGTCAGGCCAAATACCATGCGGTCACATAGTCATTTTAAGCGAGTCTCACCTTCATGTTATGAGAGAACCATGTGAAAATATCAAAAACTCATATGAAAATAATATTTCCCTATTTTTTATCCTTTTTCCTGTTCTATTATTGCTGCTAGATTATATTGAACCAGAATTAACTCTTTCTTTTTCCTTATTATTTTATCATTTAACAATATTTATCTTTTGTCCAAAAAAAGGAGTATCATTTTTAATAAAATTAAAAAATATTACAAATAAAGTAGTACTCATGTTTTCAAGAGGGAGTGATAAAGTATGAGTCACGTGGTTGTTTATTACGGAAGTTTTCAGTTAAATTAAATTGTGATGTACGTGTTTGTTCATACGATAAATTAAAATTAAAAAAATCGCACTCTAATTTTATTTTATTTTATTATATAGTTGATCACTTGTATATTGTTTTTCGTAAAGTATTGCATTGATGGAAGTAGATTGAGCCCAAACACTGAAACGCAAATCAAAAGATGAGCCCTAGTAAGTGTTAACCCAACTCCCTCTTCGGTGTCAGATCGAATCGGAGTTTCAACTGATTAAAATCAGTATCGGTCGACATTTCGATTTGAGTGACCAATTACCCCATTTTGATCAAAACTCTATTAGTTGACCACCGGCCGAACGTTGGTTCAACTGGTTAAGTTAAACTAGTGAACCGATTTTTAATATTTTTTTACCAAAGTTATTTTAATATTAAAATTAATCACTTTTAATAATATTGTAATTCAACTTTATTATGTTTTAGTTCATAAAAAATAAGATTTTTTAAAATTTTATTAATTAATAATAATATATTTTTATATATTTATGATGTCATCGGTTTAATAACGATTCAACCCGATAACTTTTTCGATTCGATGATCGGTCGGGGTGTTGGTCCACAATACTAGTCCCATTAATTTAACTTTAAAAATAGCATTTGATTTTAATTTCACAATAGAAGGAGTATAGTTTTTAAAAAAATAAATGGAGCTTTCTAAACTAGAGAATATACTTTTATTCTAAGTAGTCATCCTTTGATTAGATTAACGTAATATAATGTATCTACATCAAAACCGATAAATTAATTATATTTACATTTCATGCAGTTACTTGTAAGCTTGTTAAATAAATTGAGCTTCTTAATTTATACTCCACTTGTAAGCCTCAAACATAAAAACTGGGTCCCATAATAGTTGATGTATTAATTTTCTTTAAAATCTTTCAGACTCTTGCAGAAATGGATACTACTATATATATCAACATATTTGAGTGTTTTTTTAGTAATACGTGGTGAAGAGTCGAGTTAACTCTCCCTTCTTCCATGTTATTTTGTCAGTTAACAATAAAGTCCATTTCAAATAAATGTAGATTTTTCATTTTATGGTTCAGATTTAAAATGTGTTGGAATGTGATATCATGCTGAATGATCTATGGAGTTTCCATTTATTTAAAATAGAGAGATCTTGGTCCGTCCCGAAAACGAAAATTACAAATAAAGTTGGACTCATTTTTTTCCAGGAAGTGCTAAAGGATTACATTGATGGAAAGGGATTGAGCCTAACCACTGGGGCACAAACCAAAGGATGAGCCCTGGGAAGTGTTATCCCTACTCCCTCTTCCATGTCCACATTAACACTAGTCCCATTGTTTCCTTCACCTCCTACTTTCCATTCAAAACACTGAATCATAGCAGCAAGGCTTGTTTGGACAACCTGCAATGCTAGTGAAGTTCCTGGACAACCTCTTCGTCCACTTCCAAACGGCAGTAGATGAAAATGTTGTCCCCTCACATCCAACTGCCTATTTCCACTCCCCTGCTGCTGATCTTCACTACTCATAACAAACCTTTCTGGTTTAAACTCGAGGGGACTATCCCAATGCTTTGCGTCTCGGCCAAGAGCCCAAACATTAACAAACAGTCTAGTCTTTGCTGGTATGTGGTAATCTGCAATGGTGCAATCTTCACTTGATTCTCTGACTATTAGCGGACCAGTGGGGTGAAGTCTTAGAGTTTCCTTTACAATGGCCTGGAGGTAGGGAAGATTGGCGATATCGGATTCTTCCACTAATCTATTCTTTCCTACAACAGAATCTATTTCTTGTACAGCTTTGTTCATAATGTTTGGATGGTTGATTAGCTCTGCCAGTGCCCATTCTGTTGTAATGGCAGATGTGTCTGTTCCAGCAGCAAAAATATCCTGCAAGTTTAAACGAGGACACATTATGCACTAATTATGTTTTGGCTGTCAAATATGTACAATTTTCTGGTATTGAAATCCCATTCATATGGTAAAAGACAAAAAATACAAGTCTAATTTTAAAGATGCATAGTTTTATGTACATTTTCAGTTACCTCTTTTCGTAGTGCCTTCATCAAATAGTAGCAATTGCTAATAAACAAATGATTATTCCTAAATATCTTAGGCTCAAGAAGTTATGAAACTGCTGGCTTTGACCTTTTATGTGCTTACAAAGATCTGAAATCATGGTAATGACTTCAGCTGATTGTAGAGTAAATCATCAAACAAATTCAATTGAGAATCAGCTCGAACTTTGCTATGATATCAAGGAATATGGTATTTTAAATGATGTGCACTAGTTAGGAATCAAATTTACCAGTATGAAGGCCTTGATGTTCTCTCTACTCAGTCTAATCTCCATGCTTTCATCTTCTGATATATCAAGTAATATATCAAGCAAGTCCTTTGTTGCATCCCCTCCATCGCCATTCTTTTTTAACTTCCTCCTCACTTCTCTGTGCTCCTCTATAATCCTCTCCATCATTATGTCAAATCTTTTCCGGAGGTCCACTAGCCTCTTCTTTATTCCCTGCAAATCCAAATTCTTGCAAAACCATATATAATCTGAGAGATTGAACTTCCCAGTAATTTCAGCTACCTCTTTAATCATCTTCCTAACTTCCCCAGCTTCATCTTCATTTTCTGAGCACCTCTCCCTCATTATCATCCTTGAAATTACATTGTTGGTCAGCCTTATAAGCTCTCCTCCAACATCAACTGCCTCTCCAGCTTTGGCTTTTAAAGATATTACATTCACAAAACTCTCTATCTCGTGGCATCTAACAGGACGAAGAAGGTCTAGCGTTCGACCGCCTAAAAGTTCAGACATGCATAGTTTCTTCACGAACTTCCAGTATGATCCATAAGGAGCAAAAGAGAAGTCTTGTGAGCCATATGTTATGTAATCCGTGGCCTCTGTTTGGGGCCGGTCAGACCAGGAAGTTTCATGTGTTTTGAGAAACTCTTTGGCCATCTCAGGAGAGGACGCGACAACACAAGGGTAGGAACCAAGGAAGATGTGGATTAAGGGTCCATGACGGTTCGATAGTTTGTGAAGAGCCTGGTGTGGTATTGGAGCAAGAAGGTGGAGATGACCGATGATTGGAAGCTTAAAAGGGCTCGGTGGAAGGCGAGATGTGGTTCGACTTTTGAATATGGCTCGAAGTATAATGGCGGAGATGAGCCAAATGAAGAAGAGAATGATGTAACCTTGAAAATCAGCCATGGTTAGAACTTAGAAAAGAAGAGAGACAGGGTGCAGTATATATGCATAAAAACAGAGTATTGGTTGTATTAGTTTAACATGTCACAATTCCTAGTTTCTTATAATTCCAAACATTGCTCTCAAATTAGTGAATAAGTTGCCATGATTCGGACGGACATATACTAGAATTATATTGAAGATTAAGAGTTGATTTTTTATGCAGTTTTGTACTTGTATTGTTTGCAGACTGCAGTTTTAATGAGATATATGATGCCGGCACCCACCATATTATTTTGGTCAATAACTGGGGTAATAATATAATGACACTACCATTTTTTTTAGGGAAATTCTTTGTCTTAACGTCGTTGTTATCTATAGTTCAGCTGGCCTAAATACCCATTCTTATTATCAACAATATTCTACTAATATATAATACCACCTTTCACAATTTCTTCTTTGTTTTTTATGAATCTTGATCTGGTCTTTAATTCCCTAATTTGTTGATGATTCATGAATCTTTGATTCCCTAAACCCCATTATTTTGAGTACTTGATATGCTTATGAACTATGATCAGAAGGGGAAACTTTGTTACTTATATGGCTTAATTAAAATTGTAACAAAATTTGCAGGTTTTCTCTATTTCTCACAATAAACGCACAAAATTTAGTGAAAATTAGAGAACAAGATTTAATCATGCACTACTCAGTATCAAGAGATAATTTCCAACTTTGCATATAAATTAATAACTTTCCGACTGAAAACTTATCAGACTGGCTTTGAGAGTTGAGATTTAAACTAGAAATTACTTGAACCTTGATTTAGGATGGGCAGAGGATATACATTAGTTTATTTTTCTTGCCTCATTAAATTTTTATATCCCTCTACATTTCAATTCTTCTTCTTCTTCTTCTTCTGATCTTCTTCTTCTTCTTCAATCTGATCATGTTTAGGGAGCTGGATTCAAACAACTCTAAGGTCTTCTGTTGTCTGAGTTATCTAAATTTAATGGTCTCTCTTCTCCAGAGTGTTGGCCCTCACTCTCATTTTATTGTAGTTTATATATAGGGTTTATCTTTTTTTCAATTAAGGAAATAACCCAAAAAATAATTCTTTACCTATCCTCTAAGGTTGCAAGGACCATCTTTTTAGGGGTAGGTCTCAGGAGATGAAGACTTTGTTCTACTTATCTGGGGCATGTTGTTACATTTGGTTACTCAGACTCAACCATAGAAAAAGAAAATATGAAATTTAAAACAGGCATAACCATGACAGTACATAAATTCCCGCATGAAAACCATAAAGTTATTAACAAGGTAGCATCAGATAACATAGCAAAAACTCATTTCAACCTTAGTCCCAACATACCAAATGTTTGGGGAGTCTTGAACAAATCATTTGGCAAGATTAGTGAGCGAGCGGCAAAGGACAACAGGATAACAAACAAGTGGATGAGCCATGCCCGCGGAAATTCCTGACCCTACTTCCATATCAACCTTTTCCCCATCCTTAGTTTCCAAATCAAAGCATTGAACCACCTTTGCGATCGTAACATGTATCACAGTTGATGCAAGTCCGGCACCAGGGCATGCTCTCCTACCACTCCCAAATGGCAAATAATGGATATTTTGGCCCTTTGAATTTGCCTGATCATGCTGAGTAGAGTTCTCTATGGTGCTAGCAAGAAACCTATCTGGCACAAACTCCATCGGATTTTTCCATGAGTCTGGATCACGCATAATGGCATGAACATTGATCATCAGCCTGGAATTTGCCAACACATCATAGCCATTGATTTTACAATCTTCCTTACATTTCCTTAATATCAATGGCAACGGAGGGTGCAACCTCAGGCCTTCTTTGACAATTGCTTGCAGATAAGGTAAATTTGGAATGTCTGATTCTTCGACCGGCCTGTTATGCCCCACAACCGCCATGATTTCATCTCTGAGCTTTTTGAATGCATTGGGATGGTTAATGATCTCAGCTAATATCCACTGCAAGGCTGCACTCGTCGTATCAGTGCCTGCCAAGAACATTTCCTGCAACAATAATTGGATCGATATTAGTATTACCATATATTCATACTTAACAGCCAGACTAAAATTAGGATTTTTTGAGATGGTGAGAATTTATTTTTTCCCTCGTAAATTAACTTTTTTGAAATAAACAGTAAAAAGGGACAAACAAGGAAAAAAGACTTGATATCATCTCTGGTAAGCTTCACTTCAGCAGTTTCATCCTTACTAATGTGCAAGAGAATATCCATCATATCCTTCCTTTCTCCTTCACCCCCATGCCTCTCCTTCTCATGGTCCTTCAAAATCCCTTCCACCAACTTATCATACTTCATTAACAAGGATCGAAGCCTTCGTCCATATCCAAACAGATCAAATTTCTTCAAAGGACCAAACACTTCTCCCAAACTCAACCTAGCACTAAGTTCTCCAATCCCATTCACGAACTCCCTAATCTTTTGACTTTCATTGGCACTTCCAGAGCATCTTGTGCTCATCGTCAATCTGCATATAATGTTGTTAGTCATGTTCATTAGCTCCGCACCTAGATTACATGCCTCTCTTCGGCCTGAGCATTTCAAAACAACTTCCAACAACTTCATTATTTCTTGCCTTCGAATATCAATGGACCGATTAAGCTGTGTGGTCGACAGCAGCTCTGTCATGCATATTTTCTTCAAGAAACGCCAATATGTGCCATACTCGGCACCAAAAAATGCAGAATCTTTGTATAATATGTAATCTGAGGCTCCAAATTCTGGCCTATAGGCAAAATTGAGGTCATGGGTTTTCATGACTTCTCCGGCAATGATAGCATTAGATACAATTAGTGACGTAGATGAACCAATGGAGATCCTCATGAGGGGGCCATAGTGAGAAGCTAGGGTCTGGAGGGAGTTGGGCAAGATGTTACTTAGTAAATGGATATGGCCAATGACAGGTAATGCTGGGGGGCTTGGTGGGTGACGGATCATTTTTCTATTTGATTTCAGGAGTTTAGTTGTTAAAAAGTACACAAGCAGAGTGGAAATGAACCATATGAGGAAGAGGGAGTAGTAAGTATCTATGATGGCCATGGCTTCTAGCCACTATTAAATTTAAGAAGAGCTTCTACTTGGCTGATATTTATATACAAAATACATATGTATCAACATGTTCCGATCTGGCGGCAGAGAATTTCTTTTGAAGCAATGTGACACTTAAAAGATATGAAAGGAGAAATTGAGAATCTCGAGGGTATTGCTCTAAATATACCAAGTGGCCTAAAAAATGCCTTCGAGCTTCCAAGTTCCTAGATTAGTACAAAACCGTAAATTTCAGTATTATGTTTGCAGAATTATTCTTGTTACGATTTGATCAATGTTTAAGGCCTTTCATTTGGAGTTTCACAATATAGGTATAGCAGTAGTACTTAATGCAGGCATTGAGTTCATTTAAAAACTTAAAACTCCAACAGAATGGAAAAAATTTCTTTGACAACAATGGAATCTTTAAGTTTGCTTTTCCTCAATGCTTCAGCCCTAAATAGTAGTATTTGTCATTGAGCAGAATCGAATTGTTTGTGGAGTATAATTAGCATCTTTTCTAAAGGTAAGTTACAACAATTTTTTTACTGAATTAAATTCACTCACTATACACACAAACCACATTATTAATGAAATACTTAAATTTCATTATCCTTATCTCAAGCCCGGCCCTATCCCTTTCTAGTCTTTCTTTTCATGGGTGGTGGGCAGGGAATAAAGACATTCATTGCCAGAGCAGATTCTCTGTCACTATTTTTTCTGTCCCCGACTTAAATTTTGACACCTAACCTTTTATTTAATTTTAGACTTAATTGGTGTTAAATAAGAGGTTAGGTGTTAAATTTAAATAGAATGACACAAGGGGACAGGAAAAATGAAGATCTGCTCTCGTTCATTACACTTTTAGACGAAGAGTCGTTCAAAGATCACTTTGTAGAGGACGGGTATCACGCTCAATAGAACCATATTTTAATACTATTCTCAATTTTTGGCAAGTCTAGCAGGTGTCATTGACTGGAAAATCATCCGATAACCAAAATAAGGATTGCCACAGCTCTTGCCTAGCTAATGAGCAGACCTGGTAAAATATGGTTATGGGTTGGTTTTAGTTTTCAAAAGATGATTAACCAACCATTTAAGAACTAAAACCATATTAACCATTTTTAATATGGATAATGTGGGTTGGAACTATATGGTTATGGTTAAAATTATATTAACCATTTTAATATGATTATATTATAGTTCCATGAAGGCCTGCTTTGATATATTATTTTTATTTTTTTGGAGGGTAGGGGTGGGGTGTATACATAATCACATAATATTATTTTTTGGGGATGTGAGAGTGGGGTGGGGTGGGGTGGGGTGGGATGGGATGAGGTGAAGTGGGGTGGGGTGGGTCTTTAAAATAACTGGAATTGTTCATCCAAACAGATTTCATGACTCCAGTTTTTCCAGTACCACCATCCAACCAAACAGATGAAAACATGTCTCTTGCACTTGAAACATGACAATAATTTCTTCTCTAACCATTTGATGGTCTTTCCAGAAAATAGAGGTAGAGATATTGAATATGCATATTATGAAAAGATAATCATCACTATGCACTTCCGCCTTCCTGTTCCCGAGCTTCTTCTCGCATTACAGCTTGACAACTTTGATTAGTTACGGTTAAAAATCATATTAACCATTTTAATATAGTTATAGTTCTATGAAGGTCTGATTTGATATATTATTATTATTATTTTGAGGAGTGAGGGACGGGGGGTGAGGTGGGATGGGGTGGGGGTGGAGTGTATACATAATCACATAATATTATTTTTTTGGGGGTGGAAGTGGGGTGTGGTGTCTTTGGGGTGGGGTGGGGGTAAGGGGTGTATACATAATTACATAATATTTTTTTTTGTGGGGGTAGGGATGGGCGTGGGGTGGGGAGTGGGGGCAAGGGGTGGGGTGGGGGTGGGAGTGGGGGGGGGGGGGTGGGATGAGGTGTAAGAGGTGTATACATAATCACATAATATTATTTTTTTTTTGGTGGAGGTGGGGTGGTGGTAAAGGTATATACATAATCACATATATATTATTTTTTTGAGCGAGGGTGTGGGTGGAGGTGGGGTGGGGGGGTGGGGTGAGGTGGGGTGTATACATAATCACATAATATTATTTTTTTTTTGGGTGGAGGTGTGGGTGTGGGAGGGGGGTGGGGGTGGAGGTGGGGGTGAGGGAGTGGGGGTAAAGGTGTATACATAATCACATAATATTATTTTTTTTGGGTGAGGGGTGGAGGTGGGTGGGGGTGGGTGGGGTGAGGTAGGGTGGGGTGGGTGTGGGGTGGGGGGTGGAGCGGTGGTAAGGGATGTATACATAATCACATAATATTATTTTTTTGGGGGGTGTGGTGTGGAGTGGGATGGGGGTAAGGAGTGTATATATAATCACATAATATTTATTTTTGGTGCCGTGGCTTGGGGTGGGGTGGGGTGAGGAGGGATGATTGAGCTTCTTGAATATATAAATATAGATGGAAAGAACTTTTGATTTAGATTTGGAATAAAATATGGGTCGAAAAATGGTTAACAGGGTTGGAACTATATTTCTTTTTAAAAATATGGTTCCAAACTTTAACCAACCCAAATAAATAAAAACAGTTAACCAACCCATTTAGTTCCAGTTAATATGGATTGACCCGACAGTTAACCAACTATATTGCCAGGTTGGATACTAATATTAAGAAAAAACAAGAACAATTTTAAGCATATGAACAATGCAAGAACCAACAAGTAGAAATTTCAGCTTCAGTAAAAATTAAAATCGGTACTTCCTTGGCACACTGAAGGAGAAATGTTACAAAAGCTTGCAATCTGCTGACTGCTGAGTATGGCACCAAAAAACATCACAAGAAACAGAATACTGAGAAATATTCTATAAAGAATTGATATAACAAGCTAAAAATTCTAAACTAAGACTTTCAGCTGGAGGTTAACATTCAACAATCAACAGTAAACAGGGAAAAATAAATGATCAGTTTTACCACACAGGTCACAGGTGTACTTGTTACCCATCTCCTTTCTCCCAAATCCTTAATTTCTTTGCTCAACGATAGTTGATATCAATATCAAATTAGAAAAATGTGTCAATCAGCGCATTGACATCAGAGTGCGGACCTTTTTCCCCCTCTCCACCTTCTTAGCGGTGGGAGTTTTCTTCAATCTGTGCAGTTCTTCCATCACCTCTTTCTCAACTGTGTCAATTGAGTTCAGTAGCTTCTTTTCGGGTGTAAGGAAATCTGATTCTCCAGCATTCTGATCAGTGATATCAAGCAATATCTTCGTCACTTTACCAACAAAAGGTGGGCAATGCCTAATTCGAACTGTCGGACTCGAAGAGATCATAGAAAGGTCGTGCTCGAGTGGAGCACCAAATACAGAAACAGAAGGATCATGAACACTATGGCCCTGGGTTAATGGACACTCAAGTTGTTGGCCTTTAATTTCACTCAAGCAAGCTTTTCTTCTTTCAATGGTCTGTTGAAGGAATCCATTAAGAATCAACATCTACTCAAATTCAAATTCAAATTCAAATTCAATGCAGTGGTAACAAAGTGTTACGTTTCAAGAGCTCAATTACTCCCATAAATGTTATGCTGCAGTAGGCTAAATATTATTAGCCTCTTCACCTTCAGAAAGTTGATTATTGTTTTTCCAAATAAGCATTCATGCTCATGTGGAGCATATGTAATGATTAAAGCAGCAATTAAGATGGCATGTAAAATATTCAAGGGGAATCTGGTTTAAGGTACAAATTCAGAACTCCTGCTAAACCCCCTATATAGTTGAAATAAACTGAACTTAGTTCAGACAGACAAGTAGAAGTATATTATATCACAAAAGCATTGACATTCAAATATGAAAATAAGAACATACGTAAATAAGGACTGAAACAACAGACAAGAATTATGGTATTTCTACCTGCTTTATTAGTGTAAAAATGACTAGTAGAAATAGAAAATATCGGTGAGGAGAACAATTTAACTAAGAAACTTGAAGGTCAAACCACTTATAAAGGAAGACCTGTACCATTTTGTCATATTAATTAAAATGTGAAGCTAAGACTCATAAATGTCAAAATCACCTATATCTGGTGGAACTCAGCTCATGTATGGAGAAAAGTAATAACAAACATAGTTACTATATTCATTTTTCTATGATAACTCTGGACAACTCTTGTATGACATAGATAATGGAAAGTAAAAGTAAACCTCAATGGTCTCGTTCATATTTGAATATAAGAAATGTCCCAACTCGAGGGCGGGGGCGAGGGGGGGATATACATTTCTCACACCCTCGCATCATTAAGAGCACTCAAAAGGACCTGGTGAATTATATAGCCCCATGGGTGGTTGAACTGGATTCTGTTATTAATACATGTTTTGTTGTTGCCATTGTTCCAGGGTGTAGATTGAAATTAATAACATTCATGGTTCATAGTCAAAGTAAATTGTGAGCTGTCCAAGATCCGTAATGGACTCCTACGGCATTGTGCATCCATACTAAATGAATGCAATTCAGCATTCGTAAAGGCACAATTGGGTGGTTTTCATAACAAGAAATCAGACAATGTGACACCATAGAGAAAAGAATATGCACTTACTGATTAATTGACAACAATTATATATTTCAAAATCTAAAACAAGTGCATACGAAACTACCAAATTATGAATGTCAAATGTGAACGCAAAATATTTAAGTAGAGAACCCCAAAAAAATAGAAAAAATGAATGCCGAGCCTAAGAATCATACAAGTTATACAACTAGTTCTGGCCCTAATCCCTGCAGATATTCAGCATTAGAGTTTCATCTAATTAAAATTATTCTATACATTACACCAAGAAACACTTTATACCCAAAAATTTATCACAACAACCCATAAATGAAACAATGCTAACTATGGGCCCAAAAATTAAAGGCCTTGAAAAATACATAATACAACCTTTAAAAAGTAAGCAAAATAAATATTAAAAACATAGAAAGTCCAGTGAGGAATTCAGATATAAAAATACCAAAGGATAAACAGAAACTAATAGAAAAGACGCGACAGAATGATACACACAAATACCTGCACAATAGTAGTGATGTCTTGGAGAGGCTTTCTTGGGAACCAAAAAGGTAACACACTACGGCTTCCTCTTGTTCGCCGGCCACTTCCCAATGGCGTGTTCTGACGACCAGACGGCCCAGGCGATCCGTACAAACTTCGTCCACGCCCAATCCCAATTCTCGATGACCCAAAACTACCCCTCCCAAAACCACGACCGCGAGTAGCTGCCACTCCCGTTGCTCCATGTGCGCCCGTCATCGCCGTCGCACCCCACCGGATAGGAGTTTCGGTATTGACCTCCTGTTCATCAGCTAGAATTTCTACTCTACCGATCGACCTCCGGCGACGACTGAACATTTCTGTAACGTCATCCGGCCTCGATAGTCGATATCTTGCTTCTGGCATCGTATCGAGCTGCTTCAATATATGATTAAAAAAAAATAAGAACTCGTCAATTTATTAGATCAGAAAAGAAAATTGATAAGTTCCCTTCTAGTTTATTGTTTGTTCTTGCGGGGATGACAATTTCCGGCGACCCGGAGACGAATTTAGTCTAGAAATGGGGGGTTTTCCGACAAACATAAGACAGATTTCATTTTCCGGGGACCCAGATGTCAGAATTTCTAGTTAGTACCGAATGTAAGAAGATCTAGGATATAGATAATAGAAAAAAGTAGTTAACTAACCTTCAAATGTTAGGGTTTGGTGACGGCGACTGGTGATATGGGGTGGCTGCTCTCTGCATATGTTTTAGTTGTTGGAGAAGAAAGAGAAAGCTTTAAGATAGACGAAATGGCAAATTTCAAAGTGAAATTTGGGCGGTTTTTTATTTTTTATTTTTTTGCACGTGTGCGAACTTCGTCGGAATTTTTTTATTCTTATTATATAAAATCAAAGTATCATTTTTTATTATTTTTTATTTCCTTGACAACCAAATTCTTACCCGAATTAAAAAGAAACTATGAACTTTTATGCAATATATTTTTTAGTTATGATTTTAGAGTTTTTGAAAAATCGTAATTATCAAAACTCTTCTAAAGAAAAGATAGAACTTATTATTTAGTTATTTAAATAAATTCTCTTTTCTTTTTATTCAATTAAAATTCCTAATTTTTCTGTTCAACAAAAAGCCCTTTTGTATATAATAAGTAAATTGTAGCGGATATAATTTAGTGGTAAAAGTGTGATTCCTTGTACTAATCCTCTTAAATAGTTAAGGGATCTTTAGGTTTGATTCATATTCTAATAAAAAAAATTATTTCTTAAAATAATTTAACCATTTACCTTTAAAGGATAGATTCAATATAATTTAATTTATTTTGTAAGTAACTTATTTAATTCGTTTTAAGGTTCATACGTAACACTCTAAAAATGATGTTGTGGGTTTAAAGTTTAAATGCTGAAAGGTGTAAAATTTATTCTTCCAACTCTTATTGCTCCTTTGATATTGAGGGCATTGGTGCAGGGATCAAAATTTCATTTAGAAAAATTATTGCCTTGAGACAAGGAGTAATACTCTCCTCTACCTCCATTTTTACTTGTCACTTTGCACAAACTGCAAAACTGGGATTGTTGTTATTCATCTTATTTGCAGAGGGATAAATAAGGTTTTGGTCACTGTATTTGAGTCCGGTTTTCATTGTGGTTATCGAATTTTTTTTTGTTATAATCGAATAACTGTACTTTCAAAAACTTACAAAATGGTCACTCCGTTCAATTTTCCGTCCAAAAAATGGACGGAATGCTGACTGTGCAAGTTGACTCCATTTTTTTGCTGATTTGGAGGTTAAAAATTTTCTTAAAGAAAATGTTACTCACAAGTCTCGAACTCTAGAGTTCTTCAAATTAGAAACATTATATTCCAACAAAAACCATTATGCCAACTATCTACTATATTTAAATTTACATAATACTAATATTTAAACTAAGTAGCATCATTTCTAGGAATTGTAATAATAATAATAATTGTAATAACTATAATAATAATAATTATTATTGTAATAATCTGATGACCAAAAGGGATAATACATCGTAGTATTTCAATAATAATAATAATAATAATAATAATAATAATAATAAAGGCTTAAAAATGCAGTTTTGTAATAATAAAATGCAGTTTTTTTATAATAAAATGCAGTTTTTTTAAGCCTTATTATTATTATTATTATTATTGAAATACTACGATGTATTATCCTTTTTGGTCATTTGTATTATTATAATAATAATTATTACTATTACGGTTATTACAATTATTATTATTATTACAATTCCTAGAAGCGATGCTACTTAGTTTAAATATTAGTATTATGTAAATTTAAGCATGGTAGATAGTTGACACAATAGTTTTTGTTGGAATATAAAGTTTCTAATTTGAAGAGGAGACTTGTGAGTAACATTTTCTTTAAGAAAATTTTAACCTCCATCAAAGAAAAATAACGAACCCGCGTCGACAAAAAAATGGAAGTCAACTTACACTGACAAGATTTACATCCATTTTTGGACGGAAAATAGAACGGAATGACCATTTTGTAAGTTTTTGAAAGTACAATTATTCAATTGTAACAAAAAAAATTTCGGTAATCACAATGAAAATCGGACCCCAGTACAGTGACGAAAACCTTATTTATCCCTATTTGCAGGAGCTTCAATAAATAGTAACTCATAGAACCTTTCCGATGCACAGTTTTTCCTAATACAACAATCTTCTCTTTATACACAATATTCTTCTGTTTAAACAACAATATCCTAAGCTGAAAAATGTATATATATATTCCCATGTAGAAGAAATGAAACAAAAGAATGTAAAATGCAGAAAACAAATATTACTAGGAGCAACAGCCACCATGCCTTCCACCAAGATCTGAATCCTGGCCAGGAACAATTATCCTACTTCCCTTGAGAGACGCGGACTTTGCATAACCTGATACATCATTGACGCTGAGGGACTTCTTGCTTATGAGCCGATAAATTTCTGTTAGAACTGTCAGAAATGCAGTTTCAACATTGGTAGCCTCAAGGGCTGATGTCTCTATAAAGCATAGGTTTTCTCTTTCAGCAAACTCCTGGGCATCTTCGGTTGGTACTGCTCTAAGACTTCCCAAGTCGCACTTATTGCCAATGAGCATTACCACAATGTTCTTGTCAGCGTGCCCCCTTAGTTCTTCAAGCCACCTAGCCATGTGGTCAAATGATTGACGCTTCGTCATGTCGTAGACTAACATTGCCCCAACTGCACCTCGGTAATATGCACTTGTCACCGCTCTGTACCTGAGATAACAAATAGTACAAGAAATTTAGTTGCCTATATTCCATTTTAACAAACACCAACAGCTAAATTGCAGCGACTGGTTTAACTTTGAATTTAGTTGGCCCATTATGACATATCTGGGGATAAATTATGCATATGTGGCAGGAAGAAATGCTGTTTGGATTTCATCTCTACTATCACCAAAGGCAACTGTACTATGTACACGAATAGAGGAACATGTGCAATGTAAATTATGGGAATTAAAGGGAACAATTAAAAAGGTAAGAGGACTATGCAATAAAACAATAAGAAACAGTAGAAATTGATGTACCAGACATTTGATGGTAAACAGCAGGAAGATATATGTAATTATTGCAGACTGGTTGAATAATTCAACAAGTTCTAACTTTTTATAAAACAAACAAAATTAGTAATCCCTTCAGTACGTAATGGTGTATTTTACTTCATCGAGAGTAATAAGTAAGAGGTACATAAATGTTCTCCAGCCTCATTCCGAGGAAAACAAGTTGATAGTTGATTATGATGTATATTCAATAAACATAAGAAACGAGTTCCTCCTATCACTGTAACTCCTCAAACTATCACAGGAAGTATCTAGAAGGCTTGATCTAAAAATTGATTGGGCTGAGACATCTGATACTGTCAAATTGTGAACGAAACCATTTTAAACAGGTTTAAGTTTCTATTAGGAAAGTGAACAATGAATTGTCTCACCCAAAGAAGGATTGATCATCATATACAATAATGTCCTTAGTAATTTTTATTATTTTTATTTTCAAGAAAGAGGACCGAGTCAAGTGCTGTGAATTCATGCTTTGAGATTTTGCCCCAGAGAAAACGTATTTCAAGTTGCACCCCAGTCCCATATCATAGGATATTTTGATGTGTATATAAGGACTCAAGTTGTTATCATTAATACCTAAAGTAATGACTTTTTAGGCGAACATGTGATGGGCTAAGATAAGCCTTACTAATAATTTGATTCGAACTCGGGTTGCTACAAACTTTGTCATCCTTGTTATGGAGATCAACCATTCAGTCCAGCTAGTGACCTCATTCTGTCATCCTATTGTTTATATAGATATCTATAGAACTTAACTATTCAGAAATGCTTCTAGGCTTTCCATCAAACATCACGACATGTGCCTCTTTTGCTATCAGTCAATTAGCTCAAATCAAATATGAAAAGCGGAAGATCACTGCTAGATTTTTAGAGGTCCCTCTCTGTGGCTTAATACAAGGATTTGTAACAACTACTTGACGAAAATTTATTCACTGCGTCAAGTGATGCTTTAGCCTTTATGTATGAGATAGATTCACACCATGACCATTAAAGCCGTGACTTAGTACTGGAGAAGCAGAGGTCCATATGATGCCAATAGGCTACATGGCTCAAGCTATTCTTCTTAAGCAGACAAATATTATGGGCAGAGTGTGCTTCCTCTATAAAGCACGTTTATAGAAGCCGTAAATGTATAATCATGACTCGATCCAATCCGGTACAAGCTTCGCTTAAAAATGAAAAGGCATCATGTAGCACAGAAGCCTATATACAATGAAAAGGCAACATGTAGCATAGAAGCCTATATACAATGAACATATCCAAAAAGAAGAAGGAAGGGTGGGTGGGTGGGTGGGTGGGTGGGGGGTGGGGGGTGGGGGGAGGAAAAGAAGAAAGGATGCCACTTACGAAAAATAAGCTTCCATCTAGTTCATATGAGATCCTAAACTTAAATTGTAGACATATGTACACTCGTACGAAAAATAATGATGGGGTAAAATAAATAACTCTATCAACAACAAGAGGAAAGTTAGATGTAGAAGAAATATAGAACCGATCAAGTGAGTCCTTCAACCAAGAAGAAGAACCATGCACAACTAAACAAAGAAAAGCAATTTTAGACTTTAAAATTGAACAAGTAATCAATCATTTACGAATTGCATTGCATGTTACTTACCAAAAAAATAAAAAATTGCATTATATGTATGTTCAAGTAAAACAACACATGGCACAAAACAGAACACATAAGATTAAAAAAAAAGCAATATGCTTTATAGAATTTGACAATGTATGGAGACATCATCCAGTATGTTCCCGTCTGTCAGAGTCTTTATTCAAAAACAAATCCTAACAAGTTGAATCATAAATTTATCGAGTTAAGGTAGGCTTCTTAGAAGCTCAACCTGTATAGTAACAAAGAGAAAAGAAGAAGAATGAAGAGAAGGGGTCTCAATCTCTCATATGATAATTCTACAAAAAGAAACACTTTAAAAATGTTCTAGCAAAAGAATGCAGAGAGAATGATAAAAGAAAATGTACACCAAATTCATAATGGATATTATATCATGTAGGAGCTTTGAAACTATTGTCCGGAAAAGGAATTTCTCTTCTTCTCATGTTCATGTAAACAATGTTAACTAACCCCGAATTTGCAAAAAGATAAGACCATTAATTAAATTAAAACTAAAATATAAAAACTGCAATTATATTAATTATTGCAAATTGAAAGCCAAATATCATAATGGCAATGACACACCTTTCTTGACCAGCAGTGTCCCAAATCTGGGCCTTGACGGTCTTATGATCGATAACGAGCGTCTTAGTCTGGAATTCAACCCAAATCGTAGCTTTTGAATCTACACTAAATTCATTCCTAGCAAAACGTGCCAGGAGCTGAGATTTCCCAACTGCCGAGTCTCCAATCAATACAATTTTGAATACATAATCAATCTTTGCATTAAAATCTCCATACAAATTAGACATTATTCTCACAATACCCCTATCAATCCCATTGAGTGTATCTCAAATCTACAGATTTGAGTATATAAACTCGAAGAAAGAAAATTTTGTTGTCTATCGCATCATGTTGAGAGAATAAATGTGTCACCAATCTTCATTGTCTTAAATTTCAGATAAAAATCTAAGGGAAATTTGATTTATATTCTTCTAAAATGAATCTAAAGATAAATGTATCACCAATCTTCAATGTCTTAAAAGATCAGAAGAATTGATAAAAATGTAAGGGGTAATTTGGTTTATATTCGGGTAAAATCTAAGGTAAACTTGGTTTATATTCGGGTAACGAGAGAAGAAAAGGTTAAGGTTAGGGTTAGGGTTAGGGTTGGGTTGTAAGGGAGGATGAGAGAGAAAAGGAAATTGGTATGGTTTTATTTAGAGATTTTCTGTGCTGCGAGTGAAAAGGGAATGCCGGAGGAGAGAAAGTCAGTCAGGCAAGACAAACGGTTAGTGCGGGACCCATTAACTGTTTCCATGATGTCTATAGCATAGATTTTACAATACTACATTTTAACATATTAAATTTACATTATCAATTAATCCATTTTTAACCTATTATTTTATAAGTTACTTTTTGTAAGAGTTTTTTAATTTTATTTTAAATATATATATATAACTATAACTATAACTATACTCTTGAATGTTAATTGAATTATCGACACATTTATTCTATAGATTAACTTGATATACATAAATTTTTCTCTCTTCTGGCTATAAACCCTAACCTTCAAAAAATCAAACTTTTTGTCATCATTATTATTATATCTATTACTCAGTTGTTTGTTTGTTCCTCTAGTGAAATTTGTTCTCTTTTATGGAATTTTATTTTCTCCTACTTTGGTCCAATCTTATGAGTCAATTTTCACCTTTTGGAAGTTATTCTCCAATCTTATAAGAGTCAATTTATTTTCGTATGAGGATTGCAGGATATATTAATCAGATGTGACATGTCCCCGACAATTATTTCTGAAATTCGGGTAGAGAATGTAAGTCCAGAAAGTACCAACCATGCCGGCATACTCGCTTACAAAAACGCACCACTTCACAAATAATGCTGCTAGACAAAGTTGAACCACAGCACATATGCATATCAAATACTAACATGCATCAAGGAAACAGATACAATCAAACAACTATATCAATAACAATTTAGGGATCATTAACCGCAGCAGCAACGGCACTCGAGAGTATTTTTACCACTTCAAATATTTGCTTATGCTTAAAAAGATAACAGATAAACTAACAGCAATAAATCTCAACTCTCAGTTTTCCTTTTCTTCTTTGATTTCTTCTCTTGAGAATGACCCAATGAACCTGAAGACGCAACTACATTATGACCTTGATTTGAGGCCTCAGCCAGCTGCTCTTCTGACCGTCTCCGATTTGGCTCTTTTGATGGGTCCTCCGAGGCAAACAAAAAACTCCTACGTCCACTACCTCGACTGGAGGTGGCTAAACCACTTCCTGATTGAAAATGTCTTGACCTAGTACTTTGAGTAGGAGTTGCGAATCGGTGAGATGAATTTGTCAAAGTTGCAGAATGCCTCTCATACATCTGTTTCAGATTGTTAGGATTGAGTTTCTGCAGTTCGTCAGGCTCTGGGTAATGGATGAGGGAAACACGCCGTGAGATCTTACCAACTGTCAACAATGTGAAAATATATTAATCCATAATGTTCCTCGTGTCAGTGCATATATTACATATGACTGTAATTTATACAGAGGTTACTTCCAACTTGATTTCAATCTTCATATGTGATAACATACTTTCTTCTTCATTTTTTATCTAATTAATTTCATTGCTAATATAATGACATGTAACCACGTAGTTAGACTATATAAGAAGAGTAAGACATGGGTACAACAGACAAACAAAGGAAAGCCATATGCAAGTAAATTAATAAATGTGATGACACAAATGAAAAATGAAACAAAAATTAATGTGATGACATGTACATTGAAGATTAATGCCTATAATCTTTTATAAATTGTAAAAATTTCTGTGTGCGTAGTTTCTGCAGAGTACATTTGTTGTTGCATGATAATCTATTTCAGATATAACATATACCAACTTATGATCACTAATATACTATGACAGCATTAACAACAACATAAATATTTTTTTATAGTTATCCATCCTTCATCAATATATAGATAGCTAAATCATATGATTTCTATTGCCTTGTTAATTTTTTAGCCATATAATTTCATTTGACACGACTCCAATGTGATAATGGATGTTTTTCTACTTATTCAATTTTAAAGTCTAACTGAACCAAGTTACACTCTAAGTACATGGCAATTGTAATTTGCAACAATCAGTGCCAAAAATATAACAAAGCAACTTCAAATTGCAAATAGAGTAAGGTAAGTTTATAATATTTCTAACTATAGACCATAGTTATTAAAGGCAAAAGGTGAACCAAGGTGAAAAGGTCTCCCAAGAGCTTAGGCACAAGGAGCAACGCAAGGCGCATGCCTCAACGATGTGAGGCCCACAATTTTTTTTTTAAAAAAAACTATATATTATGGTGTTATTATATTTGTAATAAAGTATTTGTGATATAAATTGACAATATATGGATAAATACAAATGGTAGAAAGACGAAAAATAGAGAAAGAAAAAGAGGAGTCGAATTAAGAACAAAAAAGATAGAGGAAGAAAAATGGTTCAGAGCAAAAACTTAGTAAGAATAGAAATAGAAAAAGAAAAAGATAAGAAAAAACAATGGAGAAAAAAAACAGGAAAGAAATGAAGAGAAAAGAAAAGAGATGAAGAAAATGGGGTACAAGAAAAAGCGAAAACAGGGAAGAAAAAGATGCCACATTTTAGAAGACTTCAACAAGGCATGCCTTAAAACGGGGAAGAAATGAAGATAAAAGAAAAGAGATGAAGAAAAATGGAAAGAAAAGAAGGTGAAGAAAAAGGGGATAAATAAAAAGAAAACAGGGTAAGAAAAGAATCCTTATTTTAGAATACTTCAATAAGGCATGACTATTTGAATGCGCTTTGCCTTAGCCAAGACAAGGTCCTATAGGTGCGCCCCACCTCGCCTTGTGCCTAGGTGCTCCTTTTTGAGCCTTTAAAATATATGCTACAGACATTAAAGAGCAAGTATTAACTCTGAGAGTATAAGCAATTTACCAATTTTTGATTTTGATGCAGAAGATGAGAAAACTGTTGCATCTGGATGCTGGGATGCGAAACTCACAACATCATATGATTTTCCTGTCACATGAGTAAGATTTCGCCATGATAAGACTTTCTGCTCAAGTATTATGAACATTTTAAGACATTCTGCTCAAGAATGACCATATCATCATACTACTTTGTATACATAGCCTGTACATGGATCCCCCCCCCCTTTATGATGCTTACAGTGATTTACATACTTTAAAAAAAAAGTTAGTACAATGATATGATCAGTTTAGATGTAGAAATCAATGAAATTTACACTTGCCAGAAGAGCCCTCAAAACTGCCCAAGTGTCCTTCATGATGAAGCTTCAGTGTAACTTCTTGCCCGTCAAAATCAGGAGGCTGCAATACCCACATGCAAAAAAAAAGGTAAGAAACTTAATGTCACCAAGCTAAAACTAGAGAACACTAATTAGAACAATATCAAGAATCAACTGAGTTGACACTACAAAATAAATAAATAACTCCAAGCCCTCCAGTGGGTCAAAGAAGAGACACAAAGAAAAAGTAACAACCGGAAAAAGTAAGTTATGATGGCCAATTTCTTTTCACCTCATAACAAGAAAAAGTAATAGCTCGCCACATGAATGTACTTCTGCGTATGTTGATCTTTGTTGTAACATGGATTGAATATTTTTGAAACATTACTTGACCATCTCAAGTTGTCACTGGAGAATATAAAAGAGAGTCCACAAGGAAAAGAGACTATACTTGATTAATTGGCCATTGGATGAGCCAGAGTTCAGAAGAATCTGTTAGATCTAATTCAATAAGTGAATCCTTGGCGTTCTGCTCAAACTCAGGAGAAGGTTCATATCCCACTTTGCTAGCAGAGGCAGAGGCCATCACTCAACAGAAGCACACTTCTAACATCAACCAAAATAAAAACAAAAATTAAATGGTAATAATGAGAAACATAAGTAGCAGATCAATAAACAAGAAGTTGTTAAGATAACTATAATAGGTGTGAAGGCATATAATAGAGTTTTTTTTTTTGGGTGCAATATAATAGAGGTTTTAATGAAAGCATTGTACTAAACTATCAACAACTATATATTTCACCCAATAGAAAGTTAACCAATATCTTGCACCCGTATGACCAAAACCAGACAGACAATCGTTCAATAGTTGTTTTGAAATTAGAGTTCTACTTGAAAATAAAACCACAAAATTTGATGATAACTCAAAGTTCATTCTTTACCACATTGAATTTGGAAATAAAAATCTATAAAGTTTGTCCTTCATACTGGAGGCTCTAAATTTGGGACAAAAGGTAGTAACCATGAACCACTTTTTGATCTATCTCACTAATCTATGCCACAACCGAGAGCCTTTGGCTTGAGTGATATTCTAGGCCTCTTGCCAAGAAAGAGGTCCTAGGTTCGATTCCCCCTCCTCTCAAATTAGGAAAAAAATGTGTGTGCGTATATATATAGGGGACAACTTGGTTGTGGTTGCCTAGCCATGGCAACCAACCAAAAAACAACCTAGTTTTGGGGACATAATTAGCGACAACACCATATTTTTCACAGACACACTGCACGCGCGCGCTCACACACACACACACACACACACACACACACACACACACACACACACACACACACATATATATATATATATATATATATATATATATTCCAGCTTAAAAAACACAGAAATGACAAACAGTAACATGCAACAAATTTTAAAAAAAAACACAACCTAATGCATTGAAAAACTAACAACAACAATAATTATTCCGAAAGATCTTGAAAATAAAATTATGGTCCGTCCTATTCATTTAGACATTTTAAAGTTATTTTATGACATCTTAATATTCAAAATTGATATGAATTCATTTGATTATATTTAATATAACTATAACCATTGTAAACTATCTAAAAGAATTATTAATTACAAATTTTGTTGTTTTCAAATATCTCATGAATCCCATAAATTTTAAATAAGGATTTCGCAAAAATCACTTCAAAAAATGGGAATCTTTTTGTGTGGACCTGATGAAGCAATAAAAATAAAACAGATAAAATATATGTCTTCAATATTAGGGTCTGTTTGGCAACGACTTATTTTAAAATGACTTAAAGTTAAAATATAAGTTGACTTGTAAGTTATTTTAAGTTGTCACTTATAAGTAAAAGCGATCTGCATCAATTTGACTTATAAGTCAGAAATTAAGTTAAAACACGTTATGAAGGTGATCGGCTAATATGACTCATAAGTTCAAATCAAATGTAAAGATTACTAAAAATGACATTAATAAAAAAATACATTGATTCAATATCATATCATAACAATCATCCACAATTCATTAAATAAAACACATTGAGTCAATATCATATATTAGGGATTTTTGGGATGAGAGCAAGAGTAAGAGAAGTGGATCGTTATGAATCAAATGCAAGACTCCTCTAATAAATTTCTTTCTACCTAAAGACATATAAGGTGGTTATCACAAATCTATGTTGAAACCATAAACCATACCCAATATAAACACATATCACATAGATCAGTCATTACATTGTGTTATGCAAATAACATAGTACGTAACATAACTGATGATTCTTAAAACAAATTTCCAATAGTTAATATGCAAAACTAATGTTCGCTATGTAGGAGCAGTTCAAGTAGCACAAGAGCAATACAAAAGAATTAGTCCAGCAATTCTATAACAGAATACTAATTTTGTTGTGGGATAGCATAAATCACCAATAACAAGTAGAATAATTGTCTTCATTCTACATTATATAATCTTGTCAAATATGCTAATTCACATAACCTTTTAGATCACATCAGTTTTTCATTTTATACTAACTGCAACTGAGTAACACTAAATCACATAAAAATAATGTAGTAAAGAAATGACTGCATATGGATAGTAACTAAAATTCAAATCAATGAAAATTCTGAATTACTAACCTATATAAAAGGAACAAAAGGCTAATTATTTGATTCATCAATGGAGAAAGACTTGTTGTTGTTGTTAGACTCACAGAAGATTAGGCAACTCCAAACAAATTTTAGGCAGCGTTAATAATTTCACACTATTTAAAGCTTCATTAAACCAAAACTCCAGCCAAGAATGAGAGAAAGACAGATGCAAAAGATTAAAATGATCTTCTTAACCCACTTGCTAATAGAGAATATGAAAGGGCAATAACCTGTGCAATGCTATGATTCCAGCTAAGAGTTTAGACTCTCGACTTGAAACTGCTGTAATGCACAATGGAAATGGACCTGTGAAGATGCAAGGCAGAATTAAGGCCAGTTGCATTGTAAACAGAAAGCAAAAGATTGTTGGCTTCCATTATAAACAAACCAGAATTCAGAATTTTAGAAAAACTATACAAATTCATTAATTCCTCTTGGGATATCCTCATTTAATCGAAACATGGAATTAACAACCGAACCAGATAATATAATAAGAGAAGTTAAGAAAATTAATAATTTCATACCTTTGGATGATTTGGCAGAATTATGACATGCAATGCCATCCATAAACTTAGATAAAGAACAAACATTTACTTTTTAGATTGACCTCTTATAATCCTTGATCTGATTTTTAGAATTAGTTTTTAAAAAAATCCACATAGCTCATACATTATATGCATTAGTTAAATCGAATTTGAACAAGAAAAATCTTAATCAACCATGCAAACAAATGATAGTCGAAACATTAAATTTCAAACAGAGTTTGGTTCAAATACTAAAATGATATTTTTATATCTAGAGTGCACAGCAAAAGTAATACACAAAAACATCATTATCTATATAAACAGAACCCAAGTTACTGAAAATTACTAAAATTAAGCTGCTCACATATTTCTAATTAAGCACAACCCAACCCAGTATACAACAATTCATTCATTCAATTAATCAAACATTTGAACCACATAAATTAACAAAAAATGGATTTGAATCGAAATCAAAATTAAAGAGGTGAAGAAGACGAAAAACCACATGCCAAAATTCAAACATAACATAATACGCACATATATTTACATATCAAATATTTGGTCTAGAGTTTGGTACCTAACAGCAAATCGAAGGAGTAGCAGGAATCGAAGGAGTAGCAGCAGCCGCGGAGGGAAGGAGGGAGAAGCCAAGAAATTGACGGATCGAGCGCAGAGAGAGAACAGAACAGAACAGAACAGAGCAGCGCAGTTCTTCGATTAGCAGTTGTGTACTTTGTTTACGTGAATCAACAGATCAGGCGTTTTAGGTTAGAGAGGTGAAATTTAGTAAAATAGAAAAGGGTAAAATAAACATTATATTTGTTCAACATAACCGGGGAGAGAGATTACTCGTTTACTCCAAGTCTCCAACATAACAGTAGCACAGTAGTATGGGTAGTAAGCCTTTTATTAAATGGGCCTGAACTTTATAAAAATTATTGAATGTTAAATCATTTCAGATAGAAAATTTGAAATTTCTAATATTATTCTATATAAATAATTAAATATATACAGTGACCCTCTTACAATTAATAATAATAAAAGATTAAAATTATAAATAAGTATAAGTATTACTCCCTGTCCCACATTAACTGCAACTTTTTTTTAGATTGCGCTACACAAATTTTAGAAATTATTCAAAAGTGTATTCAAAAATAATATAATATATATAATATTCAAATGATATTCCCTATCCCAACAACCAACATAAGCATAATAGAAACCAATGTGCTAAAAGTCGTAAACGAATCAAATAGTTCGAGCTCAATTTAGAATTGACTCAAAAAAATATGAGTAAGACTCGAATTCGTTAATAATATAATTCCAAATCGAAGCATAAAAATAGTTTAAATAAAAATATGAGTAGAATCTCAAAGAATTGTGAAGCCCCCCAAAACAGGGTTTACATCACCTATCTTGGGTTACATGGGATATCTAGTCTTTTGAATAAAATCTGACTTAATTATACAACGATCGTAAAAATCGACAAAACATAAATTTGTGAGTTTTAATACAAATATTGTCATCTAGACAATATCCACACTCAATGGAGTCCTCATTACATTTATTATCACACTATTTTACAGAATAGTGAGGACTACTAATGCACCATCTAGGACCATCACTATGTTCCCTGACTAGTCCCATCACTCTGTTCCCCGACTAGTCCCAGTTACGTTCTCATTTCCTGAAGAGAATAGTGAAAGAAAGGGTGAGCTCAACTAGCCCAGTAAGAAATATTATGACTAAGATAATGCGGAATAAATTATCATTAGCCTTTAACAATGTTAAACTGATAGAATATAATAGACAACAAGTTTAACTGCTGCGGATCAAGCAATCCATTAGAAGAGTCAAGTAAGGTATAAAATCTACTATCTTCTATGATTTAAAAAGTTTTCATCAACTTTATCGTTGAGACTCGACAATAAATAAAATCGAATCATCCTGCTCCACGGCCAATGATATTCATGTAATCATCAATGGTCATGACTATACCGAGAATAATCCTGGTCATAATCATACCAACAACATCCCCACCGATGAACTACATGAGCCAATGAGGACTTTTACCACATCATTACGTCACATTACGGTCATGATTATCTTAGAATAATCCTGATCGTAATCATACCAAGTCTATCTATGCATGTAAGCTAAAGATGACTTTCAACATAATATAAGCATGAGGATGATGACAATTCAATAAAAGCAGGTTCAAGAATAATTTTAAAGATTTATAAGTTAATTTATCCACGAACTCGATAACGTCCAATTGTCGACTTGATCTTTGCTTTGTGAAGTAAAATTCAAGAATGCTCGGAAGAATATTTCCATGAAAAGATCTTTGGATGAAGCCTTGAAATATCGAGGATATTCCACTAATTTTATGGAGTATAGAAGCGAAAGCTTTAACCAATTGAGTATAATAGAATATATGAAACTACTGAATGAATTTTACTTGTCATGCGGTAATCCACGTGAAACGGATCATTTCCACAATTTAATAAGGAATGAATACTGGCAGGATCATTCACCATGCATGTGGTAATCCACATGAAACGAGTTATTCAACGAGAATAATAAAGAATGGAATAACGAAGGATTCACCGTGCGTGCGATAGACTACAAAACGAGTTATTCCCGATAGAATAATAAATAATGGAACTAGGTCGCCAGGCGTAAGCGCTTGAGACAGAATATTAAACGAAATAATAAATAATGAAACTAGGTCCCAGTATGACGCATGCGAGCGGGATATTTCGACAAAATAATAAATAATGGAACCCGAGTCCCAGTCGTAAGCACATACCTGAGCGAGGATATTAAACGAATAATAAAGAAGCGGAATATTAGAAGAATTTCACCATGTATGCGGTTGCTTGACATAAGCGAGGCTATTCAACAGAATAATAAGAATGGAATAACGAGAAGAATTTCACCAAGTATAGGGTATCCAGCATGACAAGCTATTTCAACAGAATAATAAAGAATGGAATAACGAGAAGTTCACTTGAGAATAAGAAAGAAAGAATACCCCTTACGAGTACAACAAATAATATTCCCTACCTTAGAAAAAGCTGAAGTAGTGAGTAGCGCGAATACTTTTCTTCTTTCTCTCTATAGTTTCTCTCTCTGAGTTTGATGAATTAAGTGAAATAATGAAGGAATGAGCTTATTTATAGGAGAATGGACTAAATAGTAACTAATTCATGAGCGGTCCATATTGATTTACTTTTAAGCAGACGGTCCGTATTGGTTTACTATTAAAACTTAAAAGCAACAGTCCATCTTGATTTACTATTAAAACTTTAAACCAAATGATCCATATTGATTTACTATTATACTTTCCACCGGTGGTCCATATTGATTTATTATTATATCTTGACAATGATTACGAAAAATTAGCACATCTCCTCATGGAATAATATTGTACCCAAATATGATTTGGACCGAAAAAAAATATATCTTACGAGTGAATAGTAACTCATGAATAGTACTTGTGAATAGTACTCAAAACTACGAAAAGTGCCCGAATACTGGATTGAACAATATAACCTCCGGACATCAATTATTATCGAAACAAATGTCAATTTCCACTAACATAAATAATTCCAACACAATGGAACTATAAAATTCATCTTTAATCAATACGAACATATTCATCATTAATATTATAATTCACAATATTTAACAACGAATGTCGTTCCGGAAAGAGGGGGCTTTCCGATAAAGGATTTCTCCTTATTGGCGCCTTGATTAGGTGACGAAACCTCTCGATGAATTTCTAGACATTATCGATATTGCAAATAGTAATATGAATAACTTTGTCGTCTCGATTATTGATTTAATAATATAACATATTATCACGGATGATCTTTATAACAATAATTGAATTAATAATATGAGAGATATGATCAACAATTCTTGTAGCAATAATTGAGTATAAGCGAGGTGACTTCTCACATAAGCATCAATAATCAATCATGTGTTCTCTTATGCAACCACACGTATTCTTCGTACTTTTCTTACGGTAAGGGTAGTTCAACAGTTTTAACGGTAACACCTCTACTGTTATTTTTATAGAAAGATAATTTTGTCGTTTTCTAACTACGACAATACTTCTGTTGTGGAGTCCATCAATGATTGTGCCGTCGTACAATATTCCCTGTTAAAACGAATATTCCCCGACCAATCGAATATTATACAACAACTTGCATACTTGACAAAATTTATAAATACTATCCACAACTATAACATTATATCAAATCCACACCATAATATTCAAAAAATTATTTCGAGAAATTTAAATATTTATTCATAAAATCTGGGGTCTCACAACAATGTTATACTTGACTCATTTAATATTCAAACTACTCGAATTCTCGATTGTGATTCAATACATACTCGATTGATACATATTTGATTAGATATATACTCGATACATTCTCTTATAAAATATACAAAATTAAATAAAATTAGGATAATGTGGCGCCCCAAAATAGGTATACATCACTTATTACGAGTCGCCAAATACATGAGTACGAATCTGAAATACAATCTTTAATATACAACAAGAGAAATGTGAGTTTTAATACAAATCTTGTCTTCAGACAATATCCACTCTCGAATAAGTCCTCATTACATATATTGTCACACTATTTAATGAGAATAGTGAGGACTACTAATACTATCATCAGGACCCATCACTCCGTTCCCAGGCTAGTCCCGGCTATATTCTCATTTCACGAAGAGAAACGGTGAAAAAGAAAGGGTGAGCTCAACTAGCCTAGTAAGAATATTATGACTAAGATAATGCGAAATAAATTATCATTAGTTTTCAACAATGTTAAGCGATAAAATACAATAGACATCAAATTTAAGCTGCGGTGGATCAAACAATCCATTAAAAAAGTCAAGTAGAAAATAAAATCTACTATCTTTTATGATTTAAAAAGTTTTTCATCACTTTTATCGCTTTGGACTCGACAATAAATAATCCACATCATCGAATCACCCACGCACTTTCTGGCGAGGATATTCTTTAGTATCATGACCACAATTATCCATGCTTCTACGGGCCAAGAATATTTGTGTATTCATTAATGGTCATGATCATGCCAACAACTTATCCATCAATGCACTACGGGCCAATGAGGACTTTTTCCACATCATTTATAACATTACGGTCATGATTACAAGAATATAAACATGAGGATGATGACAATGATATAAGAATTCAATAAAACAAGTTCAAAATTAATTTATCCAAAAACCAATAACGTCCAAATTATCGACATGATCTTTACTTTGTGAGAGTAAAATTCAAGAATGCTTAGAAGAATATTTCCATGAAAAGATCTTTGGATGAAGCGCAAATATAAAGGATATTCCACTAATTTCATGGAGTATAGAAGTTAAAACTTTAACCAACTGAGTATAATAAAGAATGGAATTACAAAAGAAATCACCAAGCATGCGATAGAACGCACAGACAAGTTATTCCAACATAATAATAATTAACGGAATCAGGTCCGGCATAAAATGCACAAACAAGATATTCCAATGAATAATAAAAACGCGGATCGGTCCAAGCATAAAACGCCTAAACAAGATATTTCAATAGAATAATAAAAAAGCGGAATCGGTTGGCGTAAAGCGCCTGTGACGGGATATTCCAACGAAATAATAACGAATGAAATAACGAAAAATTTCACCAAGTATAGGGTAGCTCAGCGTATCTGAGTTATTCAACCGAATAATAAATAATTGAATAACGAAGTTCTCTTCATGAATACAAAAGAAATAATACCCTACTTACCGTAAAAAGCTGAATATAAGAGTAGGGAGGTAGCGAGATACTTTTCTATAGTTTCTCTATAATTTTTCTCTCTAGAGTTTCAATGAATTCGTAAGAAATAATGAAGGAATGAGCTTCTATTTATAGGAGAATGGAAGGTTCATGAACGAAATTATTTTTGCAGACGCACGGATGTTCAAATTCAATCAACCATCCAATAAAAAAAAACAAACAAAAATTAAAATATAATATATATATATAAACATGCTTATAATTTATATATATCAATATTATATATATACCACTTGTTTTTTATCCTCCCCATAACCAACATCAAACCCCCACCCCACCCCATCCCATCACCCCCAACCCCAATCCCCAAAATCACTATCACTACACTCTTACACATTTCACTATCACACACACACACCTCACACCTTTCACTATCACACACACACACACACACACACACATCTTACACCCATCACTTTCATATAATTACTTTTCCACCATTTTCCACTCACATACACATTATATATATACACACATCATATACATATATATCAATTTCCTCCCCTATACGTAACTCCCTCTCACCCATTTCAAAAATCAGTTTTTCAACATATATGGGCCCCACATGTAGGCCCCACATTTAAATAATTTTCTACCGATTATTTTGAAAAATGGATAAATGGGGGTCTATAAAATAAGGAAAACTTCATAAAAATCACCTTAATAATTTTAACAACATTTATCACCTTTATTATAATTCACAATATTAATCGACCAGGTCGTTCCCAGGAAAGAGGGGGCTTTTCAATAAGGATTTCTCCTATTGGCGCATGATTAGGTGACCAAACCTCTCCTTGTGAAACTTCTAACATCGTTAATATTACAAATAATAATATTAATAACTTTATCGTCTCAATTATTGATTTAATAATATATAAAATATTGACAATAATTGAATCAAATAACGTGAGATATTATGCGACAATTCTTGTAGCAATAATTGAACAAAAGCGAGTGACTTCTCACGTAAACATCAATAATCAATCTGGTAATTCTTTGTGTGCAGCTACAGATATTCTTGTACTTTTAACACCGGGTGTTTCAACAGTTAACGGTAAAACTTTCGCCGTTATTTTCATAAAGTATTTTGTCATTTTCTTAATCCGACAATAATTCCGTTGTGGGGTCCACCAATGATTGTGTCGTTGTACGAATATTCCCTGTTAAAATGAATATTCCCCGACCAATCGAATATTATAAAACAACTTGCGTATTTTGCAAAATTTATAAATATTACCCACAACTATAACATTATATCAAATTCATTCCATAATATTCAAAAATGATATTTATAGAAAATTCATCTTTATTTATAAAAGTTGGGGTTTTACAACCTCCCCTTCTTATGAAATTTAGCCCTCGAAATTATGGTACGTACCTGGTATGTCGAAGAGGTAAGGATACGTTGATTTCATTTCAGATTCTAACTCCCAGGTCATTTACTCAACATCGTGGTTTCTCCACAAAACTTTGACTTGAGGTATAACCTTGGAGCGTAGAATATGTTCCTTCTTATCCAAGATTTGAACAAGAACCTCTTCATACGTTAAATCTTCCGCTATTTAAATGGGTTCTAACTTCAACAATGTGGTGCGGGTCTTTCACATATTTACGTAACATAGATATATGAAAAACGTTATGAACACGAGACATACTTGGCGGTAAAGCAAGTCTATAGGCCACAGTTCCTACTCGATCGAGGATTAAAAATGGGCCGATGAATCGAGGATTGAGCTTTCCTCTCTTTCCAAATCTTGAAACTCCTTTCCATGGAGCAACACGTAACAACACATGATCTCCTATATCAAATTCCACGTCCTTTCGATGAAGATCAGCATAACTCTTTTGTCGATCTTGTGAGATTTTTATACGTTGTCGGATTGTTTGAATCTTTTCCGTAGTCATACGTACCAACTCCGGTCCCAACAATGTTGTTTCACCCACCCTCATCCCAGCATCTTTGGAGAATGACACTTTCTTCCATACAACGCCTCAAATGGAGCCATGCCAATACTTGCTTGATAACTGTTGTTGTAGAAAAACTCCACCAATGGTAAGAACTTGTCCCAACTTCCCTTGAAGTCAAGGACACAGAGTCTTAATAGATCTTCAAGAGTTTGAATCGTCCTCTCCAATGCCCGTCGATCCGAGGATGATATCTTAGAAATAAATCGTAAATCCGTGCCCATAGCTTTTTGCAAACTAACCCAAAATCTTGAAGTGAATCTTGGGTCTCGATCGAAACTATGGATCTTGGCATACCATGCGATCTTACAATCTCATTTATGTACATATGAGCAAGGCGTTCAAGTGTATAAGTTTCTCGTATTGGTAAAAAGTGAAAGCGGACTTGGTCAATCTATCAACAATGACCCAAATTGCATCATGCCTTGAGAAACCTTGGGAAGACCGATGCTTGAAATCCATGGTAATGTGCTCCCACTTCCATTCTGAATTTCAAGTGGTTGCAATGGACCTTTTGGTACTTGATGCTCCGCCTTGACTCGTTGACAAGTTAGACACCTTGAGATAAACAACGCTATCTCTCTCTTCATATTGCTCCACCAAAATGTATAACAAAGATCATGATACATTTTGGTACTCCCATGATGGATTGCAAGCGGTGTGTTGTGTGCCTCCATCATGATTTTATACTTTAAATCGAGGGTCGTTAGGAACACAAAATGCAGAGTTGACTCAAGTATTCCTTCTTCATCGATTCTTGCTTATGACATAGCACCTTCTTGCACTTTCTTCCTCATACGCATCAGCTCCAGGTCTGTAGTTTGAGTAACTTTAACTTTATCAATTAAAGTCGGTTCCACTCGTATGTTCGCCATCATCACATGGGTCCTTGGAGCCTTTAACTCTATTTTCATCCTTTGCAAGTCACACAAAATGGGCATTTGCGTTGACAATATCGCACTCGTACCCGCATATGATCTTCTACTCAATGTGTTCGCTACCACGTTCGCTTTTCCAGGATGGTATTGGATGGTATGATCATAATCTTTCAACAGTTCAAGCCAACGTCGTTGTCGTATGTTAAGTTCCTTTTGAGTGAAGAAATATTTGAGGCTTTTATGATCCGTAAAGATCTCCACTTTCTCCCCATACAAGTAATGCCTCCAAATCTTTAGTGCGAAAACAACAGCTGCCAACTCTAGATCATGAGTAGGATAATTCCTCTCATATTCTTTGAGTTGTCATGAGGGCATAGGCTATAACTTTCCCATGTTGCATGAGAACACATCCTAACCCTTTGCTAGAAGCATCACTTTGTAGATGACAAATCCTCTCTCGAACCGGATGGTATTGTTAGAGCAGTCTTTGAAATGAGTCTCCTCTTGAGTTCTTGAAAACTCTTCTCACATTCCTCGCTCCAATAGAACTTTGTATCTTTCCAAGTTAAATTTGAGTTAGTGGAGTAGCGATTCGAAAAATCTTTCCACGAATCTCAGATAATAACCAATTAAAACCGAGAAAGCTACGTCTTGATCATTTGATTTAGGTTGCTCCCGACTTTGAATAGCTTCAATCTTTGCTAGATCAATGGATATTCCATGACTTGATACCACGTGCCCAAGGAATGCTACTTCCTCGAGCGAACTCGCATTTTTCAACTTGGCATAAAGCTTATATTCACGAAGCTTTTGGAGTATCGACCTCAAGTGTTGCTCATGATCTTCACGACTTTTGGAATAAATAAGGATGTCATCAATAAAGATGACCACAAAGTGATCCAAATATTCCTTGAATACTCGATTCATCATATCCATGAAGGTAGCGGAGCATTAGTCGATCCAAAGGACATGACTAGGAATTCATAATGCCCATCTGGAGTTACGAAAGCCATCTTTGGAATGTCATTGGTTCTAATCTTTAATTGGTGATATCCTAAATGAAGATCAATCTTTGAAAAGAATTTGACTCCTTGCAAGCTGGTCAAACGGTCATCAATACGTGGCAATGGGTACCTATTTTTGATGGTGACATGATTTAACTCCGATAATCAATACAAAAATCGCATACTCCCATCTTTCTTCTTCACGAATAGAGCAGGAGCACCCCAAGGGAGAATTACTAGGATGAATAAAGCCATGTCTAACAATTCTTGCAGGTTGGGTCTTTAACTCCTAAAGTTCAATAGGAGCCATTCGATATGGGGCTTTGGAAATGGGTTTTGTCTGGGGGTTCAAGGTCGATACAAAATTCAATTTCACGCTAAGGGGTAGGCGGGGAAGTTCTTGAGGGAATACGTCGGAAATTCATTAACAATAGAAATATCATTCAAAAGCGGCGTATTTTTGTTTAGATCCGTGACATGAGCTAAGAAAGCTTGACATCCATTTTTAATAAGCGAATAGCTTTATGGCTTGAGATGACGATTATTGATTTTAATGGTTTGGTTGCTTGAATTAGCATAATAGGTTGGTTAGGAATATGAAAGCTAACAACCTTACGAAAACAATCAATTTTTGCATGATGAGTAGTTAACCAATCAATCCCTAGAATCACATCAAATGCAAGTATTTTTAATGAAATAAGATCGATAGGTAATGTAAGGGTACCGATTTGAACCAAACAAGACTTATAAACAGTGGATGTAATGAAGGTTTCTCCCAATGGAGTTTTCACAGATAAGTCAAAATCTAATTTCTCCGGAGTCAAATTCAATCGTTGAGCGCAAGTAGGAGAAATAAAAGAATGGGTAGAACCGGTATCAAATAAGGTATAGACTTCACTAAAATTTATGATAAGCTTACCCGTGATGACCTCATTCGGGTTTCTTACTTTCTGGGAGGTCACAACAAATGCTCTCCTTTGCACCACCGACTTTGACTTTTCTGGGATGGCCTTTGGTGCCTCCATCCTAGCTGAACTTGTCTTCGGTGAATGACAAAATCGGGCTAGGTGACCTTCTCTTCCATAATTATAACATGCTTTGGATGGCATCGCGCGGTTTGGGTGATGTGTCCTCACCTCGCATTTGAAGCATATGATAGGTGGTCGTTTCTCCTTCCTTAACCATGGTTGTTGGTCTGACGTCTTTCCATCATTTTTGAATCTCCTTTTCTTGAAATGTCCATTTTTACTGTCTTGGCCATGATTACCACCGAAGTGGTTACCATTTCTGGCATGTTGATTCCCTCCACGTTTGTTGTCACCGTTTCAGATGGTGATACCACTTTTGTATTTTCATCTTTGTAAATTTGCTTTCTCTTGGTTAGGTTGACTCGTTATCGTAGCTCCAATAATTGAGCCCTATTTACAACATCTGAAGTACAAACACGGTTTGTGAGAAATAAGATATTGATGTATCTCCGGTTTCAAACCTCTTAAAAACATTCGCGTCATTCGCTCCTCATTATCGACCAAATGGGATGCAAACCGGGATAACTCCGCAAATTTAGCCTCGTATTGCGACACGGTCATATTGTTTTGCTCCAACTTGATAAACTCCACCTCTTTCATGTGACGAATACTTTCGGAAAAGTACATGTCGTTGAATAGTTCTTGGAACTTCTCCCAAGACATCTTGAGTGCGTCAGGCTGGGTACGTTTTACAGATTCCAACCAGTAATCTGCCTCTTCACGCAACATGAAGGTGGCGAAGGGAACCTTTTGCTCCTCGGAGCATCCCAAGACATCAAATATCTTGGTGATCTGCTTTATCCATGCTTCCGCCTTAAGTGGTTTTGGCTCTCCAATAAACTCCGTGGGTCCCACTCCTTGAAGCTGTTTAGCGGTGGCCGTCATCAGAGAGTTTCGATGTATTTCCACCTACATTTTGGACGGGAGCCGCTCTGCTTTGATGTTGCATGAATTGCATAAAGCCTCTGAACAATCCATCATTCATCATTTAGTCGGTGTTGTTGTTTGCATGAGGATTATCGCCTTCGATGCACATTCTCCTAATTATTGATATATGGAGACTCAGCGGTCTCCTCATGCTCCATTCTTATTCTCAACATTCTCGGATGTCATTTTCAATCTTGCCACAAAACAAGGGTTAGTTGACATGTAACATATTATCTCTAAACTCGACCAACCAATTAAATACCAAATAAATTTAAGTAGGTCATACTAGCGAAAAAATTCCCGTCTCTCCCCTCCTAGTTCTAGTCTCACATCTTAGCGAGGATCATATCCTAAGCTTTGATACCAAGCTGTGGCGCCCCAAAATAGGTATACATCACCTATTACGAGTCGCCAAATACATGGTACAGAATACAAATACAATCTTTAATATATAACAAGAGAAATTGTGAGTTTTTAATACAAATATTGTCTTCTAGACAATATCCACTCTCGAATAAGTCCTCATTACATTTATTGTCACACTATTTAACGAGAATAGTGAGGACTACTAATACTATCATCGGTCCATCACTCCGTTCCCCGACTCATCCCGGCTATATTCTCATTTCACGAAGAGAACGGTGAAAGAAAGGGTGAGCTCAACTAGCCTAGTAAAAATATTATGACTAAGATAATGCGAGAATAAATTATCATTAGTCTTCAACAATGTTAAACCGATAAAATACAATAGACATCAAGTTTAAGCTGCGGTGGATCAAGCGATCCATTAAAAGAGTCAAGTAGAAAATAAAATCTACTATCTTTTATGATTTAAAAGGTTTTTCATCACTTTTTATCATTTGGGACTCGACAATAAATAATCCACATCATCGAATCACCCCTGCACTACTGACGAGGATATTCTTTAGTATCACGACCATAATTATCCATGCACTACGGGCCAAGATATTTGTGTATTCATTAATGGTCATGATCATGCCAACAACGTCCATCAATACACTACGGGCCAATGAGGACTTTTTCCACATCATTTATAACATTACGATCATGATTATCTTAAGAATAATCCTGGTTATAATCATACCAAGTCCATCTATACACTTCTGGGGCCACGGATGACTTTCAACAAATATAAACATGAGGATGATGATAATGATATAAGAATTCAATAAAACAAGTTCAAGAATTAATTTATCCAAGAACCAATAACGTCCAAATTGTCGACATGATCTTTGCTTTGTAGAGTAAAATTCAAGAATGCTCGAATAATATTTCCATGAAAAGATCTTTGGATGAAGCGCAAATATAAAGGATATTCCACTAATTTCATGTAGTATAGAAGTCAAAACTTTAACTTAACCGAGTATAATAAAGAATGTAATAACAAAAAAATCACCGGACATGCGATAGGCCTTGCAATTTCAGCGAGAATAATTATTCCAACGAATAATAAAGAGCGGATATTCAACGAATAATTCCGCATAAAGCGCATGAGCATGAGGATATTCCAAATAATAATAATAAATCGAATGGAATAAAGCAGAAGAATTTCACCAGAGTATAGGGTATCGAATCCGCGTAAAATACGAGTTATTCCAATAGAATAATAAATAATGGAATAACGAAGTTCTCTTCGTATCTGAATATTGAAAGAAATAATACCCTCTTCATGAATAAAAAAAAATACCCCTTATAAGAATAGGAGTAGTAAGTAGCAATACTTTTCTATAGTTTCTCTATAATATTTATCTCTAGAGTTTCATTGAATTAAGTAAGAAATAATGAAGGAATGAGCTTATTTATAGGAGAATGAAAGTGCCTTTGTTCATGAAACGAAATTATTTTTTTGAGACACCTGCGGATGTTCAAATTCAATCAACCATCCAATAAAAAAACAAAAAAATTAAAATATAATATATATATATATAAACACATGCTTTACAATTTATATATATCAATATATATATATATACCACTTGATTTTTATCCCCCATAACCAACATCAATCCCCACCCCCCCCCCCCCCCCCTCCCCCCAAATCACTATCACTACACTCTTACATTTCACTATCACACACACACCCTCACACTTTTCACTATATCACACACACACACACACATACTTACACCCATCACTTTCGTATAATTACTTTTCCACCATTTTCCACTCACACACACATTATATATATACACATCATATACATATATATCAATTCCTCCCTATCGTAACTCCCTCTCACCCATTTCAAAAATCGGTTTTCAACATATATGGGCCCCACACGTGGTCCCCACATATAAATTTAAATAATTTTATCTTGATTATTTTTTGAAAAATGGATAAATGGGGGTCCATAAAATAAGCAAAACTTCATAAAAATCACCTTAATAATTTTAACAACATTTATCACTTTTATTATAATTCACAATATTAATCAACCAATTGCGTTCCCGGAAAGAAGGGGCTTTCAATAAGGATTTCTCCTATTATTGGCGCCATGATTAGGTGACCAAACCTCTCCTTGACAGAACTCTAGATATCGTTAATATTGTAAATAATGATATTAATAACTTTGTCGTCTCAATTATTGATTTAATAATATATAAAATATTGACAATAATTGAATCAAATAACGTGAGATATTATGCAGCAATTACTATAGCAATAATTGAACAAAACTAAGTGACTTCTCACGTAAGCATCAATAATCAAAACCGTGTGTTACTGTGCAACTACGCGTATTACTGTACTTTTAACACCGGGTGTTTCAACAGTTAATGGTAAAACTTTCGCCGTTATTTTTATAAAGTATTTTGTCGTTTTCTTAATCCGAATGATAATTCCGTTCTTGAGGTCCACCAATGATTGTCTTAGTTGTCGAATATTTCTTGTTAAAAGCGAATATTCCCAGACCAATCGAATATTATAAAACAACTTGTGTATTTTGCAAAATTTATAAATATTACCCACAACTATAACATTATATTAAATTCATTCCATAATATTCAAAAATGATATTTATAGAAAATTCATCATTATTTATAAAAGTTGGGGTTTTACAGATAATTAATTATTATTTTAAATTTTAATTATGATTTTATATCTATAAAGTATAATAGTAATATATTTTCTTATTTCTAAGTAAAATAATAAATTTAATTTATAATTATATTTATTATAAAGCCAGTTATTATGTGGATACTCGAATTCGAACTTGAATTTGAAGATCGCGAGTAACTTAAATATAATTCGATCCGAGTCGGATCCAATTCGCGTAATAAATATTTGAGTCAAGTCGAATCTGAGTAGAAATTTTCAATTACAATTCGAATTCGAGTCAAATTCAAGTATGAATTTAATGTTTCGAATCGAATATTCGAACAACTTTCTGTGTGTTTTGGTTCGACTCGTTTACACCCTTAGATACTACTGCCTTGAGTAAATATTTAAAGTATATTTTTGGTAATTTAAAGTTGTGTGTTTTTAAAACCATTTATTATATTATTATGTTTTAAAATTGTCCTTTATATTAGATTTAAAATAATAATACAGATAGCTAGATTTATTGTCGTTCACAAGAAAAAGTCTCGAATCATGTTGCTCCCAACTTTCTTCTTCTTTCTTTTCTTTAAGTGTTCTAATTATTTCCTTTATTTTCTTCCCAATTTTAAAAGTTAATACACACACCCTGTCATCTTTTTCTTCTTCTTCTATAAACTCCCTCCATTTCATAATATAAATTATTTTAAAATTGTGCACAATTATTAAAATAATAATTATATAGCATTAAATATAATATTAATTGTCTATATTGCCATTGTATTGAAAAAAGAGTGTTATTTATTGGACAAAAAAAATAATAGAACCAAAGTTGGTATTTATTACTTGGAATAATATTAAAAACTAACCAAATAATATTTACTTGAAATTCTCAAACGACTTATATTAAAAAACAAAAACAATTCTTTAAAACGACTTATATTAAATAACAGAAGGAGTATATTACTCCCAGTCTCCAAGAAAGGTACAATAAATTTAATTTACTCCTCTCAAAGGATGTGCATGAAAAATAAAATTTAAAGTTTTATTACAATTCGAATTCGAGTCAAATTTAAGTATGAATTTAATGTTTCGAGTCGAATATTTGAGCAATTTTTTGTGTATTTTGGTTCGACTCGTTTACATCCTTAAATACTACTGCCTTGAGTAAATATTTAAAGTATATTTTTGGTAACAAAATTAACTAAAAGAAATGTTGGAATTAATGTGGAATGAAAGGAGTATAAATTATAAAGTTTATATACATGCTTTGATGGGGAAAAAATACGTACACAAAAGAAGACCGTAGACATCTTTCTTTTCCTATAGTACTCAATTAGTTCAGGTCCAAAACTTAATTATATAGTATACCTAGTTTAAAAGACATGAAGAGCTTCAAATATATTTTGAGCTAGCAATCATAAGATAATTTTTTCTTACTTATATATTATCTTTCCTTGTAGATATATTTGCAATTAGTGACGAATCTAGTATTACACTTCAATGTAGTGTAAAAATATTTATATAAATAATTTTTTAATTAATTATATAAATTGGATTAAAGGAAAATATAATTAAAATACAATATATATACTCCCTCCATTCCAAAGTTTGACATATATTTTTAAAATGAGAATTTTTAAGAATAATTTTATGTTCTCTAATGTAATATTAATTAAGAATTTAGTAGTGGAGGGGTGATGCTAGAAGTGATAGTAAATTATATTTTGACCGGAAAAGGAAAAAAATGTATGGAAAAAGGTTTAAGTTTTGTATTCATATATCTTGTGAGTTTTTTTAGGGACGGAAAATATAGATAGAAAATTTGGCCATTTTTCGTACCAAAATGAATGGAATTAGAAGAAAAAGGAAAAGACTTTAGTTAATCTTTATATGGAAATAGAAGAAGATTTAATATAAAGATAAAATAGTAATCTATATTTAAAAGTTAGATTTCTTTTTAATAAAGTACTCACAAACAACTAAAAAGAAGAGTTATAAGTTTCCTATAATTTTCTTTCCATCCTATTTTAAGTTTTTTTTTATTATATTCTATTCTATCCAAAACTGACGGTATAAAACTTCATTCTTCTTTATTATCAAATTATTTTTAAAAAACTTTAATCTATATTATACTCCTATATATATATATACTAGATGTGTCCCGTGCCTCCGGCACTGTATGGACGGTGGGATTTATTCTAAACTTTGAACGGCCCAGATGATTTATTGAGTGAGCGGGAAATTCAAAATCATTTATATTTTGTTAGATAAATAATAGTATTGAAATTACTCATAAAAAAATATTTTAAAAAAAAGTCAGCACCGGCTGAGTACTAAATCCGCCCCTGTTTGCAAAAGTCTAGGCAATCTTATCTTATGAAATTTAATTAACTTCTTATATATACAATGAAGTTCGTGGTAAAATTACATGAGGAATGAATTTTGTTTGTCAAAAAGTTAGTAGTTATTAGAGTAGATCTAGCAACTCAAAACAATTATAAATTTGATCGAAAACTTTTACATTGCTACTCTATGTGCATATATAAAGACTGATATATATGGGTACCGATACATAATTAATGTTATAAAAAAGAGTTTAGTCTTACAACAAATTTTGATCGTCTATTCGAATATCTAGTGATTAATATGACTCTTGTCTTTAATACTATGAACATGACAAATATTCAAAATACCCTTCTTATAAAAGTCTCTCGTCTGCAGTATTAAACTGCAGACGCTAACCAATTGAGAAATAACGCCATTTTTAAGTCAAATTCAAACTTTCTTTAGTTTTCTGACCCGCAGTATTAAACTGCGGGTGCTGGCCCATTAAGAAACAAGACCATTTGTAAGCCAAAGTCAAATATTCTTTAGTTTTCTAGGCTCTGTAGTATTAAATTGCGGATGCCAAATAATAGATATTTCATCAATAATTCCAAATCTGAAAAACAAATAATTTATGAGATCTATCTAAGGAAGGCTTTGGCTTGATATTGGAGAGAGAATCAAAAACAGAATCCGAATCAGGTTTGATATAATTTTAATTGTAATTTTTCCATTACCGGTTTTTCTTTTTATTGTGTCCATTAAATAATCTAATGGGATCATTGTGACAAGAAAGTCTTAAAATTAATAATGGATGTAGAACCCGAGTTGTATGAACCCCTTCTGAACAAATCTCATGTGACTAGATATGGTTCGACTTCTATTTTATCGAAAGCTTTCTGATTTTGGATGAATCCTCTATTGAAAATATATACTATGTTCATCATATTCGAGAGGTTTTGTTTTTCATGAAGTGAATGATAGGGGGGAGGGGGGAGGGGGGAGGGGGGAGGAGGGATAAAGAAAGAAAGGAATGAAAGAAGAAAGAATGTAAAAAAAAAAAATCAACTTAGCGTCCGCTGTGACACCCCCAAAATAGGTATACAACACCCATTCTGAGTTGTCAAAATACATGGTATAGAAACAACTACAACTTTATTAATACAACATAAAAAGTGTGAGTTTAAAATACAAATATTGTCATCTAGACAATATACACACTCAAATAAGTCCTCATTACAATTATTGATACACTATTTTACAAAATAGTGAGAACTACTAAAACAACTTCTAGAACCATCATTCCACACCCCGACTAGTACTCGCTACATTCTCGCCTTCTAAGAAGAAAAATGGAACAAAAAGGAAAATGGTGAGCTCAACTAGCCCAGTAAAGAACATTATGACTAAGATAATATAGAACAAATTATCGTTAGTCTTCAACAGGGAAAAATCTAATAGAATACAATAGATAACAAGTTTCAAATCAATATTCGCAGCGAAAATAATAATTCATTAGAAGAGTTAAGTAGAGAATGAAATCTACTATCTTCTATATATGAATTTAAAAGTTTATCGTCGATATTTTATCCCTATAACATCAATCAATATATATCTGGAATCAAATATTTATCTTTGTACTACAGGCTAAAGATATTCATCAGTTAGTCATGTTCATCTAAACACCTGTTCATCTTTGCACTACGGGCCAAAGATATTCATCAGAAATCATTCATCTTTGCACTACATGCCAAAGATATTCGATAATATCATCATTTAGGGTGAGGATGATGAAAAATATTTTAAAGAAAAGCGAATCCGATGAAACAAAATAACAAATATTAAGGATTAAGTATTTGGTTTATCCATGTCCAAAAATACCTCATAAATAATCATAGTGGAGTAAAATTCAAGAATGATCAAAACATGGATACAATCAAAACTAGTATCCATAATAGATATTTTGAAGGAAAAACAAAAATGTAATTTTTCTGTGAATAGTACCGTATATGTGAATAGTGCCGTATACGTGAATAGTGTCATATACGTGAATAGTAACCTCAACACAAAAAGTTTCAAATTTGATAAAAAGTTCAGACCAATATTTCAGCATAATGATATTGAAAGAAATAATATCATTTATGAAGAAAATAACATCTCTTACCTCGAAAGAATAGTACTTCTGGTTGGACTATTGGATATAGTGCTGAAGAGAACTTGCACCGTATAGCAACACTCAAGGTATCAAAATACTCACAAGAATACGCTTGATAATATAGAGAGAGAAAGAGAAAGAAAACTTTAGTTTCTGGTGTGATTTTTAATTCTAACCTAAGCACCCTATTTATAGGAAAATACTTAGAACACCAAAATAGAAAATTTAATAAAATATTAATATTTATTAAATAATCATACGCACCATTTGAATTCTCATTTAAGCACATTTACCATAGCCCACCAACTCACAAAACTTTCAAAAAACATTTTTCTTAAAAATAATAATTAAAACTTCCAAAAATCAATTATTTCGGAACTTCGAAACTTCAATAATTCAATAAATAGACCTTTTATCAGAAAAATTCAAACCTTATGTATTTTCCACAGGAAATTCCATTATCTACAACTTTGCAGAAGAAAAGTTTTCCAAATTCCAAACAGAAATTGACCGAAATTCACAAACGGACGATTTTACAAATTATAATCAAATTTCGATTAGAAATGGGGTCCCAAACATTTTAACATTTTTTAACATTTATTGCAACAAAATACTCTTCCTCCTAATATACTCATATATCCCACATTCATTGTAAAAATATCATCATTATTATATTATAATAATATAATAAAATAATATTTTATCAGAAAAGATAAAATATCGATTTTCAACAATTGTTACTTTAAAAATTTTATCCATCTATATCCACATAAAATGAATATTTTTCTAATCATATAAATCAATAATTAATTATTCAAAAATAATATTACAGAATCACAACACTGACAACCGGGCGGTTCGAGGAAGAGGGGCTTTCGATAAGAATTTCTCACTTCTTGGCGTGCGATTAGGTGACGAACCTCTCCTTAGAGCGAACTTTCTAGACATTGCCAATAATGTTATCTAATAATATTATTCGAGATAATATGAATTATTGCTCGATAATGGAAAATCTTGTGTAGTGACAATTATTGAAAATAAATATAAAATATCAACGCAGACAATTATTGAATCGATAAAATAAAATCTTTGAATAGTAATTCTTTGTAACAATTATTGAGTAGTGCCTTCTTACGTAAGAATCAATAATTTGTGCAATCTGGTATTATTCTTGTGCAACAACGCGTATTACTGTGTTTTAACCACCGGGTATTCCAACAGTATTAACGGTAACAACTACGCCTTTATTTATAAACAACTTATACTTGTCATTTTTTTCATCCAATTGCTTTCCGTTATGGGGCCCACACAAGGCTGCGCCGTCGTACGAATATTCCCCGAAAGTAAGAATATTCCACGACCAAACGAATATTCTCCTATAAAAATGAATATTTTATAACCACTTGCTTATTTAAAATATTTGCGCATTTTACTCATAACTAACCACATTAATCAAATCAACCCTTACTATTTCAAAATAATAAATAGAGGAAATTTAATTTTATTAATAATAAGTTGGGGTCTTACAACCTCCCCTCCTTATGAAATTTCGTCCTCGAAATTGACGTATGTACCTGGTGTTTCGAAAAGGTGAGGATACCTTGCTTTTATTTTCGTTTCCAATTCCCAGGTCATTTCCTCAATAACATGATTCCTTCACAAAACTTTAACTTGTGGTATGACCTTTGTGCGTAGGACATGCTCTTTCATATCCAAGATCTTGACAGGTACCTCCTCGTACGTTAAGTCTTCGGCTATCTCGTCCGGTTCTAACTCAATGACGTGGTTCGGGTCTTTCACATATTTACGAAGCACAGATATATGAAAAATATTATGAACACGAGACATACTTGGAGGTAACGCGAGTCTATAGGCCACATTTCCTACTCGGTCAAGAATCTAAAATGGACCAATAAATCATGGATTGAGCTTTCCTCTCTTCCCAAAATCTTGTAACTCCTTTTCCATGGAGCAACACGCAACAATACATGATCCCCAATACTAAATTCCACGTCCTTTCGATGAAGATCCACATAACTCTTTTGTCGATCCTGTGCCGTTTATATACGTTGTCGAATCATTTGAATCTTTTCTGTAGTCATACGTCCAACTCGGGTCCCAACAATGTTGCTTCACCCACCTCATCCCAACATATCGGAGAGCGACACTTTCGTCCATACATTGCTTCAAATAGAGCCACACCTATACTTGTCTGATAACTGTTGTTGTAGGAAAATTCCACCAATGGTAAATACTTATCCCAACTCCCTTTGAAGTCTAGGACACAGAGTCTTAATAGATCTTCAAGAGTTTGAATAGTCCTCTCTGATTGTCCGTCCGTTTGAGGATGGTATGCCGAACTGAATCGTAAATCCGTGCCAATAGCTTTTTGCAAGCTAACTCAAAATTTTGAAGTGAATATTGGGTCATGATCCGAAACTATGGATACTGGCATGCCATGCAATCTCACAATCTCATCTACGTTTATACGAGCAAGACGTTCAAGGGAATAAGTCTCCCGTACAGGCAAAAAATGAGCAGACTTGGTTAATCTATCAACAATAACCCAAATAACATTTATGCCTTGAGAAACCGTGGGAAGACCCGTAACAAAATCCATGGTAATGTGTTCCCACTTCCATTTCGGAATCTCCAGTGGTTGCAATGGACCCTTAGACACTTGATGCTCTGCCTTTACACGTTGACAAGTTAAACACCTCGAGATAAACTTTGCAATCTCTTTCTTCATATTGTTCCACCAAAATGTATGTCGAAGATCACGATACATTTTGGTACTTCCAGATGGATTGTAAATGGTGTATTGTGTGCCTCCATCATGATCTTGTACTTCAAATCCAGAATCATTAGGAACACAAAGTCTGGAGTGGACTCGAAGTATTCCTTCTTCATCGATTCTTGCTTCTGGAATAACACCTTCTTGCATTTTCTTCTTCATACGCATCGATTCAAGTTACGTGGCTTTAGCAACTTTAACTTTTTCGATTAAAGTTGGTTCTATCGTATATACTTGACATCATTGCATGGGTCCCGGTCTTGACTTCTATCTTCATCTTTTGTAAATCACACCAAATGGGCCTTTGTGTTGACAACATCGCTTTTCGTTCCGCGTATGATCTTCTACTCAATCGTCGTCAATTTACCACGTTCGCTTTTCGGGATGGTATTGAATGGTATGGTCGTAGTATTTTCAGCATTTCGAGCCAACATCGTTGCCGCAAGTTGAGTTCTTTTTGGGTGAAGAAATATTTGAGGCTTTTATAGTCTGAATATATCTCCACTTTCTCCCCATATAGATAGTGCCTCCAGATCTTAAGCGCACAAACGACTGCTGCCAACTCTAGATCATGAGTAGGATAATTCCTCTTATATTCTTTAAGTTGTCGCGAGGCATAGGCTATAACTTTCCCACGTTGCATGTGAACACATCCTAGCCCTTTGCCTTAAGCATCGCTATAAATAACAAATCCATCTGAACCAGATGGTATGGTCAAAACAGGTGCCGAAATGAGTCTCCTCTTAAGCTCTTGGAAACTCTTCTCGCATTCCTCGCTCCATACGAATTTGATATCTTTCTGAGTCAACTGAGTTAATGGAGTAGCGATTCGAGAAAATCCTTCCACGAATCTCTGATAATAACCAATAAGCCCGAAGCTACGTGTTGGGTCATCGACTTGGGTTGTTCCCAACTTTGTATTGCTTCAATCTTGGCGGGTCACGGATAGTCCATGTTTTGACACCACGTGCCCAAGGAATGCTACTTCCTCAAGCTAGAACTCTCATTTCTTCAACTTGGCATATAACTTGTTTTCACGAAGCCTTTGGAGTACCAGCTTCAAATGGTGTTCATGATCTTCACGACTTTTGGAATATATGAGGATGTCATCAATAAAGACAACAACGAACTGATCCAAATATTCCTTGAATACTCGGTTCATCATATCCATGAAGCCGCGAGGAGCATTAGTCGATCAAAAGACATGACTAAAAATTCATAATGCTTTCGTCTTAGGGTTCTAAAAGCGATCTTTAGAATATCCTCGATTCTAATCTTCAACCGATGATATCCGAATGAAGATCGATTTTTGAAAAGAATTGTGCTCCTTATGGCTCGGTCAAACGGTCATCAATACGAGGTAGCGGATACCTATTCTTGATAGTGACATGGTTCAATTCCGGTTAGTCGATACAAAATCGCATACTCCGTCTTTCTTTTTTCACAAATAAAATAGGAGCACCCCAAGGAGATGTACTAGGGCCAGAATGAAATCGATGTCCAATAACTCCTCCAGTAGTTGAACCTTTAACTCACGAAGTTCAATAGGAGCCATTCGATATGGGGTTTTAGAAATGGGCTTTGTGCGGGTTCAAGATCAATAAAGAATTCAACTTCACGTTAGGGGTGAGCCAGGGAAGTTCTTTAGGAAATACGTCGGAAAAGTCAATAACAACAGAATATTATTCAAATATGGCGTGTCTTTATTCAAATCCATAACATGGGCTAAGAAAGCTTGACATCCGTTTTTAATAAGCGAATAGCTTTATGACTTGATATAACGATGATTGATTTTAATGGCATAGTTGCTTGAATTCGCTGTGACAGGTTGGTTAGGAATATGAAAACTAACAACCTTACGAAAACAATCAATTTTGGCATGATGAGTAGTTAACCAATCAATCCCTAAAATCACGTCAAATGCAAGTATCTTTAAAGAGATAAGGTCAACAGGTAAGGTGATGGTGCCAACTTGGATCAAACAAGATTTATAAACAGTGGATGTGATGAAAGTTTCTCCTAACGGAGTTTCAACCGATAAGTCAAAGTCTAATTTCTCAGGTGTCAGGTTTAAACGTTGAGCATAAGCAGGAGAGATAAATGAATGGGTAGCACCGGTATCTATTAAGGTATAAACGTCACAAGAATTTATGATTAGCTGTGATCACCTCATTTTGGTTCCTCGCATTTTGACCAGTCACGACAAACGCTCTTCCAGGAACCGTTGACTTTGACTTTTTTGGGACAACCTTTTGAGTCACCATCCCCACTGGACTTGGTTTCGCGACAGTACAATCTCGAGCGATATGTCCTTCATTTCCATAATTATAACATACCTTAAACTGTTGTGGACAGTTTGGGCTGATATGTCCTTCTTTTTTGCATTTATAGCATATGACCGGTGGTCGTTCTCCTCCCTTGGAACTAGTTGCTGCTGGCGCTGTCGTCTTCGTATTGTCATTGTTGAATCTCATTTTTTTAAAATCTCCTCCCGACTTGCTACTTCTATTCTCATGGCCATGATTACCACCAAAGTGGTTGCCTCTCTTGTCCATATTTTTCTTTCTCCGCTGGTTATCGTTGTTCTGATGACTGCTGTCACCGGTATGATCCTGGTTGGTCCCTCGGTTGAACGTACTCGTTATCTCGCTCTAATAATTGAGCCATGTTGACAACATCTGAATAGAGAGAAAATTTATGTGAAATGAGATATTGACGTATGCCGGGTTTCAAACCTCTCAGAAACATTCACGTCATACGTTCATCATTCTCCACCAAATGAGGTGCAAACCTGGACAACTCTGTAAACTTCGCCTCGTACTGGGACACCGTAATGTTATTCTGCTCCAGTCTAATAAACTCTACCTCCTTCATATGACGAATACTTTCAGGAAAGTACTTGTCATTGAATAGTTTCTGAAATGTTTCCCAAGACATGTTAAGTGCGGTTGGATGGGTACGCTTCATAGATTCCCACCAGTAATCTGCATCATTACGGAACATAAAGGTGGCGAATGGAACCTTCTGTTCCTCCGTGCATCCCAAGACATCGAATATCTTGGCAATTTGTTTGACCCACGTCTCCGCCTTAATCGGATCTGGCTTTCCCCAGAATTTTGGTGGTCCCAACTCCTTGAACTGCTTGGCTGTGACAAACCGTGAATTGCTATCATTTCCTCCTATATTTTGAACACGAGTCTCCCTCGTCTGATTTTGCATGTACTGCAACAAGCTTCTAAACATCCCATCGTTCATCATCTGCTAAGTGGTGTTGTTCATAGGAGGAACATTGCCAGCCTGTTGCACGTTGTCCTTGTTGATGAGTACATGCGTCTCCACAGTTTCATTTAATCCACTGTTAACATTCTCAGTTGCCATTCTTAAATACTGCCATAAAACAAGGGTTAATTAAATAAATTAACAAATCACATAATACCCCTATATTATGACCGACCAACAGATAAGCTTAGGTAGGACACACTAGCGAAGGATTTACTCTTCTCTCCCCTCCTAGTTCTATTCCCCGATCTCCGCCAGAGATCATATCCCTAAGCTCTGATGCCAAATGTGACACCTCCAAAATAGGTATACAACACCCATTCTGAGTTGTCAAAATACATGGTACAGAAACTGTGATACCCCAGATTTTATGAATAAATATTTAATTTTCTCAAAATAAATTTTTTTTGAATATTATGGTGTGGATTTGATATAATATTATAGTTGTGGGTAGTATTTATAAATTTTGCAAAGTATGCAAGTTGTTATATAATATTCGATTGGTCGGGGAATATTAGTACAACGGCAAGATCATCATTAGTGGACCCTACAAACGGAATTATTATTTGATTGAGAAAACGACAAAAGTACTTTATGAAAATAATAACGGCGGAAGTTTTACTGAATTAATCTGTTGAAACACCGGTGTTAAAAGAAATGATGTCTGGCGTGGTGCGTAGTAACACACGGTATTAATTATTGATGCTTACGTGATAAGTCACTCAATTTTGTTGGTATTATTAATGTAATAATACTGAGAAAATCTTTTATATAAAATGTAATACTTTTATAAAGTTATCTGCTTTATTAGACAATAATTAGAATATATTATATTTTATTATGCATAGTGTTTGTATAGTGGTATAGTGTTTGCGTAGTAAAATCTTTTATAAAGTTATTCGTTTTATTAGATTATAAATAGAATATATTATATTTTATTTAAAAGATTTTGCTTTAAATATGGACCGTCAGATTAAAAGTAAATCAATCTGGACCGATTCATGAGTTAATTCTTATATTTGTCCATTTTTTTCTATAAATAAAGCTCATTCCTTCATTATTTTCTTACGAATTCACTGAAACTTTAGAGAGATGAACTATAGAGAGAAAAAACAAAATATTCTGCTACTTCACTACTTATATATCCAGTACTTTTCTTCTTAAGGTAAGGGATATTATTTGTTGTACTCGTAAGGGGTATTATTTCTTTTGTATTCATGAAGAGAACTTATGTTATTCCATTCTTTATTATTACATTTGGAATATCACATGCACATGCATTTTATGCCTAGAACTTGATTTCGTCTTTATTATTACATTTGGAACATCACAGCCGGTTGCGTATTACGCTTTGACACGGTTCCGTTATTTAATATTCTCGTTGAAATAACTTTTATCTGCTAGTACCGCGTGCGTGGTGATTTCTTGTTATTCCATTCTTTATTATTACATTGAAACATCACATTGGTGCGAATTTACTTAACTTTGGTTCCGTTATTATTATTACATTGGAATAACTTTTATCTATTCAATCTGCACCGCATGTGGTGATTTCTTTTGTTATTCCATTCTTTATTATACTCGATCGGTTAAAGTTTTGACTTCTATACTCCATGAAATTAGTGGAATATCCTTCATATTTGCGCTTCATCCAATAGATTTTCATGAAAATATTTTTACGAGCATTCTGAATTTTACTCTACAAAGCGAAGATCATGTTGACAATTTGGACATTATTAGTTCATGTATAAATTAATTCTTGAACTTGTTTTATTGAATTCTTATATCATTGTCATCATCCTCATGTTTATATTTTTTTGAAAGTCATCTACGGCACATAGTGCATAGATGGACTTGGTATGATTATGACTGAGGATTATTCTTGTAATCATGGCCAGTAATGTTATAAATGATGTGAAAAATTCTTCATCGTTGTAGTAGTGCATTGATGAGCAGGTTTGTGGTATGATTATGGCTATGGATTCTCTTTTGGTAGTAGTCACAAGATGAATTGTTTTATGACATGATCGGGGACCGTTGATGAAAACATGATTATCTTTGGCCGTAGTGCATGGATAATTCATGGTCGTGATACTTAAAGAATATCCTTGGCACTGTAGTGCGAGAGATGATTTGATGATGTGGATTATTTATTAAAATTTGAGTCTCAAATGATAAAAGTGATGAAAAACCTTTTAAATCATAAAAGATAGTAGATTTTATTCTCTACTTGACTCTTTTAATGGATTGCTTGTTCCACTGCAGTTAAACTTAATGTTTGTTATATTGTATCAGTTTAACACTGTTTGAGGCTAATGATAATTTATTCTGCATTATCTTAGTCATAATATTTCTTACTGGGCTAGTTGAGCTTACCCTTTCTTTCACTGTTCTCTTCAGGAAATGAGAATATAGCTAGGACGAGTCGAGGAACGGAGTGATGGTCCTAGATGGTGCATTAGTAGTCCTCACTATTCTGTGAAATAGTGTGATAATAATTGTAATGGGGACTCTTTTTGAGTTTGTATACTCTCTAGTAGACAATATTTGTATTCAAACTCACAGTTTATGTTTTGTCGTATTGTACACGATAGTTGTATTATTAAGTTGTATTTGAATTCTGTACCATGTATCTGGCGACTCAAGATGGATGATGTATACCTAATTTTGGGGGCGTCACAGAAACAACTACAACTTTATTAATACAACATAAAAACTGTGAGTTTAAAATACTAATATTGTCATCTAGACAATATACACACTCAAATAAGTCCTCATTACAATTATTGATACACTATTTTACAAAATAGTGAGAACTACTAAAATAACTTCTAGAAGTACTCGCTACATTCTCGCCTCCTGAGAAGAAAAATGGAACAAAAAGGAAAAAGGTAAGCTCAACTAGCCTAGTAAAGAACATTATCTGTAAGACCCCAACTTTTTATAAATGAGATTTAATTTCTCTAATTATTATTTTGAAATAGTAAGGGTTGATTTGATTAATTTGGTTAGTTATGGGTAAAATGCGCAAATATTTTAATTAAGCAAGTAGTTATAAAATACTCATTGTTGTTGTGGGAGAATATTAGGTTTGGTGTGTGGAATATTCTTACTTTGTCGGAGGAATATTAAATGCGGCCGGTAGCGACCTTAGTGTGCCCATAACGGCGATTGGATGAAGAAAGCGACAAGTATAAATTATTTATAAATAACGCAGGCGTAGTTATTCTGATTAATATTGTTAGAATACTAAATTGGTTAAAATACGATAATATCGTTATTGCACGATAGCACACGGTATTGCACCAATTATTGATTCTTACGTGAAAGGCCTTTACTCAATAATTGTTATAGTAATTCTTTATTCGATTATTTTATTTTATTGATTCAATAATTCTTTGCGTTGATATTTTATATTCTTTGTTGTTTGAATAATTGTCACTACAAAGTATTTTCCATTATCGAAGCAATAATTCATATTATCTGAATAATATTATTAAAAAACATTATTAGCAATGTCTAGAAAGTTACATCTACAATGAGAGGTTTGGTCACCTAATTGCGTGCAGAGTAAGGAGAAATTCTTATTGAAAGCCCTCTTTCTGAGGAACAGACTGGTTTATCGATCTTTGTGATTACGTAATATTATTTGTGAATAATTAATTATTAATTTATATGATGAGGGAAATATTTATTTTATGTGGATATAGATGAAGAAAATTTTTAAAGTTATAATTGTTAAAAATTGATATTTTATCTTTTCCGATAAAATAATATTTTATTATATTATTATAATATAATAATAATATTTTTACAATGAATGTGGGATATATGAGTATATGAGGAAGAGTATTTTTGTTGCATTAAATGATTAACACATATTTTGTGTGTCGGTGGACCCCATTTCTTGGTTGAAATTTGATTATAGCACATAAAATCGTCCAGTATGTGGATTTGGTCAATTTACATTTTGGAATTTGGAAAAACTTTCTTACTGCAAAGTTGTATAGAATTGAATTTCCTATAAAACTCATGAGATTCAATTTTTTACGATAAAAGGGCTATTTATTATGAATTATTGAAGTTCCAAAATAATTGGTTTTTGAAAGTTTTAATTATTTAATTAGAAAAACGTTTTTTTGCAATCCCACATGTGTGGTAAATGAGCTGAATTCAGATTCTTGGGTGGTGTGCTTGAATGTTAATAAATAAAATTATTTTATTAAATTTTTACGCTTTGGTGTTCTAAGCAATTTCTATAAATAGGTCTTAGGTTAGAATTGAAAATCACACCGTAAACTAAAGATTTCTCTCTCTTTCTCTCTATAATATCGGCGTATTTTGTGAGTATTTTAGTACTTTGAGTATTGCTATCTGACGGTAAAGTTTCTTGACCTTATATCGATATTCGAATCGGAAATCTTGTTTTTTTGCGAGGTAAGGGGTGTTATTTTCTTCAAAATGATATTATTTCTTGATATCATTATCTTAAAATATTGGTTGGAATTTTTATCAACTTTGGAACTTTTCATGTCGGGTTACTTATTCATGAGTTCTTATTCATGAGTTCTTATTCACGATTCTACTATTCATGAGTTCTTATTCATGAGTTATTATTCACGAAAGTACTATTCATGAAGCGTGATGATATTTTTTGTGAAATTTCTATCTTTTAGTGTCTGAAATTCTTATTCACGTATCTGGCCTTATTCACGTATCTGATCTTATTCACGAGAAAAATTAAATTTTATTTTCTATGTCCAAGATTGATTGTTATGATTCCTATCTTTGATTGGATCTATGTTTTGGTCTTCATTCTTGAATTTTACTCCACTCTGGTTATTTATGAAATATTTTTTAACTTGGATTGTTTAAAGTACGAATCCTTAATATTTGTTCTTTTATTTCACTTGGATTCGTTTCCTTTAAAATATTTTTCATCATCCTCGATCTAAATGATGATATTCTTGAATATTTTTGGCTTTTGTAGTGCAAAGATGAATGATTTTTTTGATGAATATCTTTGGCCGTAGTGCAAAAGATAAGCAGTGTTTAGATAAACATGACCAACTAATGAATATCTTTGGCGCGTAATGCAAAGATGAGCAGTGTTGAGATGAACATGACCAATGATGAATATCTTTGGCACAGTAGTGCAAAAGATGACTATTTGATTCAAGATGTATATTGATTGATGTTACGAGGATAAAATATCGATGATGGACTTTTAACTTCATATATAGAAGATAGTAGATTGCATTATCTACTTAACTCTTCTAATGAATTGTTGTTTTCGCTGCAGTTGTTGATCTAAAACTTGTTGTCTATTGTATTCTATCAGATTTTTCCCTGTTGAAAACTAAGGATAACTTGTTGTACATTATCTTAGTCATAATATTCTTTCTTTGGGCTAGTTGAGCTCACCCTTTTCCTTTTTGTTCCATTTTTCTTCTCGAGAGCGAGAATATAAGCGGGAACTAGTCGGGGTGTGGAGTAATGGTTCAAGACAGTTGTTTTAGTAGTCCTCACTATTTTGTAAAATAGTGTATCAATAATTGTAATGAGGACTTATTTGAGTGTGGATATTGTCTAGAAGACAATATTTGTATTTAAACTCACAGTTTTTATATTGTAATAATGAAGTTGTAGTTAGTTCTGTACCATGTATTTGGTGACTCAGAATGGGTTGGATGGAATGGACCTATTTTGGGGTCATTACAGTTGGTATCAGAGCTTAGGAATATGATCTCTGACGGAGATCGGGGAATAGAACTAGGAGGGGAGAGACGAGTAAATCCTTCGCTAGTGTGTCCTACCTAAGCTTATTTGTTGGTCGGTCATACGCACCATTTGAATTCTCATTTCAGCACATTTATCATAGCCCACCAACTCACAAAAATTTCAAAAAACGTTTTTCTTAAAAATAGTAATTAAAACTTCCAAAAATTAATTATTTCGGAACTTTGGAACTTCAATAATTCATAATAAATAGACCTTTTATCAAAAAAATTCAAAACTTATGACATTCCCATAGGAAATTCCATTATCTACAACTTTACGGAAGAAAGTTTTCCAAATTCAAGCAGAAATGACCAAAATCCACAAAGCAGACGATTTTACAAAAGTATAATCAAATTTCGATCGAGAAATGGGGTCCACCAACATGTTTAACTTATTTTTAACATTTATTACAACAAAAATACTCTTCCTCCTCATATACTCATATATATCCCACATTCATTGTAAAAATATCATCATTATTATATTATAATAATATAATAAATTATTATTTTATCAGAAAAGATAAAATATCGATTTTCAATAATTGTCACTTTAAAAAATTTTCTCCATCTATATCCACATAAAATGAATATTTTCCTCATCATATAAATCAATAATTAATTATTCACAAATAATATTACAGAATCACAATACTGACAACCAGACAGTTCACAGGAAAGAGGGGGCTTTCCAATAAGGATTTCTTCTTACAGGCGCACAATTAGGTGACCAAACCTCTCCTTAGACAGAACTTTCTAAACATTACCAATAATGTTATCTAATAATATTATTAAAATAATATGAATTATTGCTCCGATAATGGAAAATATTGTGTAGTGACAATTATTAAAATAACAGTAATATAAAATATCAACGCAGCAATTATTGAATCAATAAAATAAAATACTAATCAGTAATTACTGTAACAATTATTGAGTAGTGCCTTCTTACGTAAGAATCAATAATTGGGGCAATCTGCAGTAATCTTCTTGTCTGCAACAACGCGTATTACTGTGTTTTAACCACCGGGTATTCCAACAGTTTTAATGGTAACAACTACACCGTTATTTATAAACAACGTATACTTGTTGTTTTCTTCATCCAATCGCTTTCCGTTATGGGACCCACACAAGGCTTCGCCGTCGTACGAATATTCCCCGACAGTAAGAATATTTCACGACCAAACGAATATTCTCTGATAAAAAAATGAATATTTTATGACTCCCCCAAAACAGGTATACATCACCATCTTGAGTCGCCAGATACATGGTACAAAATACAAATAAAAACTTAATTATACAACTGTTGTATAAAATACGACAAAACATATGCTGTGAGTTTTAATACAAATATTGTCATCTAGACAATATCCACACTCAATGGAGTCCTCATTACATTTATTATCACACTATTTTATAGAATAGTGAGGACTACTATGACACCATCTCGGACCATCACTCCGTTCTTTGACTGGTTCCGGCTACGTTCTCATTTCCTGAAGAGAACAATGAAAGCAAAAAGGTGATCTCAACTAGCCCAGTAAGAAATATTATGACTAAGATAATGCAGAATAAATTATCATTAGCATTCAACGTGTTAAACTGATAAAATACAATAGACATCAAGTTTAACTGCAGCGGAACAAGCAATCCATTAGAAGAGTCAAGTAGAGAATGAAATCTACTATCTTCTATGATTTAAAAAGTTTATCATCAATTTTATCGCTGAGACTCAGCTTAATAAATAATCCACATCATCAAATTATCCCTGCACTATAAGCCAAGGATATTCTTTAGTATCACGACCACGAATTATCCATCCACTACGGCCAAAGATAATCATGTTTTCATCAACGGTCCTAATCATGCCATAAAATAATTCATCTTTGCACCCTTGGCCGAAGAGAATCCATAGCCATAATCATATCAAAAATTGTCCATCAATGCACTACGGGCTAATGAGGACTTTTTACACATTATTTATAACATTACGGTCATGATTATCTTAATATAATCCACAGTCATAATCATACCAGTCCATCCATCTATACTACATGTGCACAGATGAATTTCAACATAATATAAACATGAGGATGATGATAATGATATAAGAATTCAATAAAACAAGTTCAAGAATTAATTTATCCAGGAACCAATAATGTCCAAATTGTCAACATGATACTTCTTTGTGGAGTAGAATTCAAGAATAATATTCATGTACCAAAAATAATTTGGACAAAAAAGAAATTTATTTTTCGGGTGAATAGTACTTCGGAAATAGTACCTCGTGAATAGTACCCCAGCATGAAAAGTACCCCAAATACCCGAGTGAATAATATTCGGGTAAATAGTAATTTGGGTGAATAGTAACTCGTGAATAGTACTCCGACACGAAAAGTGCCCCGAATACTCGAGTGAATAATACTAGAGTGAATAGTAACTAGGTGAATAGTAACTCATAAAAAATACCAAAGAAAATGATATTCCATGTCGAGTACAAAAGAAATGATATCTCATACGAGTATAATAGAATATACGAAACTACAAATAGATTTTCACTCGCCATGCGATAATCCACGTAGACATATCATTTGCATAATTTAATAAAGAATGAATACAAAGGATCATTCACCATGCATGCGGTAATCCACATAGACAAGTTATTCCAACAGAATAATAAAGAATGGAATAACAGAAGGATTCACCACGTGCGATGCGATGCGATAAATTGTCTTAGACGAGTTATTCCCAAATGAATAATAAATAATGGAACCAATCCGGCGTAAGCGCCTGCGACGAGGATATTACGACGCGAATAATAAATAATGGAACCAGTCCGGCGTAAGCGCCTGAGACGAGGATATTACAGCGAGAATAATAAAGAACGAAATATTAGAAGAATTTCACCATGTATGCGATACTTGGCAAAGCAGGTTATTCAATGAGAATAATAAGAATGGAATAACGAAGAATTTCACCATGTATCGCGGTACTTGGCATATCTGAGTTATTCAACATAATAATAAAGAATGGAATAATGAAGTTCTCTTCATGAATCTGAAAGAAATAATATCCACTTACCTTAGAAGAAAAGCTGGATACTAGAATAAAGGTGAGTAATGAGACTTCTCTTTTCTTTCTCTATAATATCTCTCTATAATAAATGCTCTATAGCTTTAGTGAATTGGTGAGAAATGAAGGAAGAATGAGCTTATTTATAGGAAAATATAATTTTGATAATTGCTTGTTTTGGGGCTCGAAATATTACAATCTGATACCTCCAACTTTTCTTTCCTTTTTAATTTAGTCCTGCAAGTATTATCAAACTTGCACCACCTCCCCTAATAGTAAATAATGTGAATCAATAGTTCAATCATGTGACTCAATAGTTATAATCATGTAAAAATACGAATTACAGTATAGTACCTCCATCTATACCTCCATTTTTAACTTAGTCACGCAAGTATTATCAATCTTGCACCAAATCCCCTAATAGTATAAGAATGTGATTTAATAGTACACACATGTGAACAAATAGTTATATAAGCATGTGAATTAGTAGCAATTAATTGCTCATTTATCCGATAAATTACCCAATTTATCAATATAACCCCCAGACATCAATTATCATCGGAATAGATGTTGATTTCCACTAACACTAATAATCCCAACATAATAGAACTATCAAATTCATCTTTAATCAACACGAACTTATTCATCATTAATATTATAACTCACAATATTTAGCAACCAGGTCGTTCCCAGGAAAGAGGGGGCTTTCTGATAAGGATTTCTCCCTATTAGCGCGCAATTAGATGACCAAACCTCTCATTGACAAAACTTCTGGACATTGTAAATATTGCAATTTAATAATATGAATAACTTTGTCGTCTCAATTATTGATTTAATAATATATCAAATATTATGCAAATGATCTTTGTGACAATAAGCAATCAATAATATAAAAGATATGGTGCGTGATTCTTGTAGCAATAATTGAGTATAATTGAAAGACTTCTTCACGTAAGCATCAATAATCAATCCGTAGTGTCTTCTTGTGCAACCACAGCGTATTCTTTCGTACTTTTACTAATGAGTAGTTTAACGGTTTTAACGGTAACACTTTTTGCCGTTATTTTTATAAAATGATAATTACATCATTTTCTAACTATGACAATACTTCCGTTGTGGGGTCCACCAATGATTGTGCTTGTCGTCGGATATTCTTCTCCGACAAAAGAATATTCCCACCAATCGAATATTATATAACAACTTGCATACTTTGAAAAATTTATAAATACTACCCACAACTATAACACTATCTCAAATCCACACCATAATATTAAAAAAATATTTTGAGAAAATTAAATCTTTATTCATAAAATTTGGGGTCTTCTGATCTCCCTCCTTATGAAATTTAAGCCCTCAAAATTTACGTGTACGTACACGGTATCTTAGAATAGGTGAGGCTACCTTGACTTCACTTCAAATTCTAACTCTTGAGGTATAACCTTTGAGTGTCGAATATAATCCTTCTTATCCAAGATTTTAACACGTATCTCTTCATACGTTAAATCTTCTGCTATCTCGTCTAATTCCAATTCAATAATGTGGTTCGGGTCGTCCACATATTTACGTAACATCGATACGTGAATTAAAAAAAACGTTATGAACACGCGACATACTTGGCGGTAAAACGAGTCTATAGGCCACAATTCCTACTCAATCAAGTATTTCAAATGAGCCAATTAAATCGAGGGTTGAGATTTTCTCTCTTCGTCGATTCTTGTTTCTAGAATAAAGCCCTCTTGAACCTTCTTCTTCACATTCATCAGATTCGGGTGTGTAGCTTGAGCGGCTTTAACTTTATCGATTAAAGTAGATTCTACTTGTATATTCATTATCTTCACGTGGGTTCCGAGAGTCTTTAACTCTATCTTCATCATTTATAAGTTATACGAAATGGGTTTTTGTGTTAACAACATCGCACTCGTAAACGCATACGATCTTCTACTCAACACGTCAGGACAGAATTATCCTTGGTTGACCCAATAGACCCCAAAGAAAAACGAGAAGATTACTATCATATTCTTTCCAATGGTGAGTCTTCTCTTGACATATCATTATCTCCACTGTCTCTAATTGAGAATTATACTTCAACCACACACCAAGATTATATAGGTAGTGTTTGTAGATATACTCAGCAAGTGGATGTACACAACCCTGTCTTATAATAACACGAAGTCGCATGTCGTTAGACATCTTGTATGATAGTGGTAAAACACCCTTCCAACGTTGGGTTCGCCTCACCCTATTTGATTCACCAAATATAACTACTAAATAATGTATAAAATATAACACACTTTTCTATACTATTTATGGAGAACCTCCACATCTAGAGACCACCGTTCTATTCCCTCATACCCCGGCCGACCATTACTACCTCTTATTACACCGAAAGGAATTGTGAAGCAAAAGGGTGAGCACAACTAACTTCGATAAAGAATATCATGACTAAAGATAATTAAATTATCAATAGCCTTCATCAGTAATAAATTAGAGATTTAGAACATATGGTAGATGATAAAACTTTTCAACCATAGTTGCAGCGGAACGAGCAATCCATTAGAAGAGTCAAATAGACCATAAAGTCTATTATCTTCTCCATGTTAAAAGTTCACTAATAATATTTTATCCCTGTAACATCAGTCAACAGTTTCTGTCCACAATCACGTATATAACTCATAATCATAATTGTAGTTCTAAATTCCTCTTCTCATCCAAGATGAAGATAATTTTTATCACATGTCTTTACCTGAAACATCAAAGATCATGGTTATACCAAATCACAGTTCCTGTTCATAATCATACTAATAAATTCATCTTTGCACTACGGGCCAAAGAAATTCATCAATAGTTCATCTTTGCACTACATGCCAAAGATATTCAATAACAGTTCATCTTTGCACTACGGGCCAAAGATATTCAACAACATGTCATCTTTGCACTACGGGCCAAAGATATTCATATCTCAAAGAAATACATAATCATTTCAGAATTTATATAAACCGTAATTATAACCATGTTAATCAATTCACCTTTTCAGTTAAGCTAAAGATATTCAATTATAAATTTAATGGTCATGATCATATCAGTCAACAATTCAACTTTGCATTACTGGCCAAAGAGAACCCATAGTCACGATCATACCAATAATTTACCCATCTTTACACTCAAGTCAAAGAGAAATTTCTTCACATGGATTATAAAAATGTTATATATTATAATAAAAATAATATGATCAAAACATGGATTTAATTTCAAGAGTAAGATTCTTAAATCAACGATAATTTGGTCAGAAAAAGAAACTAATTTGTCGTGAATAGTACCCCGTGAATAGTAACTCGTGAATAATAACTCATGAATAGTAACTTGTGAATAATAACCTCGACATAAAAAGATAAAGTTTCACAATAAAATTCATATCAATATTTATAACACCTTAATTCAAATGTTATAAATCACTTAATAATCTCATAATCTAATATTACAACAATATTTTAATCATTTCATAAACTTATAAATAATTTATTTTAATTGTTTACACTTTTCTAAATAATGCATTTAATCATCCTAAAATGCCAAACTCATAAGATTTCATCACCAATAACCAAAACTCTCATCAAAAATCTGCATATACTTTATATAGGATTCTCAAGTTATAAAATCCTATTTTTCAATTTTCTTACTTCACATAACATATTTAATTCATTTACTCATAACTAGTCAATTTTCATGAAAATACCAAATCAGTCTCAGAAAATTTTCTTTTCTGGGATTTAGCAGAATATAGTCCCATATTGAACATATATTTTTTCTGGAATTTTTAAAATTCACTTATTATTTTTCATATGGCCAAAACTGCCGAATATTTAGACATTTATCATAAACTGTACTCTTGTCCAAAACTTTTGAAATTTACAGAGTATACTTCTGTTATATATATGTACTCCCAATAAAAATTTCACCAATTTTGGAGTTAACCACAAGGAGTTATAAGTGTTTACTTTTAAAATAGTATTTTCCCATAAAATTCATAACTCCTAATCTATACATCCAAAAATCGTTATTTTTGGACACAATCTAGAAAACTCATCAAATTATCATTTAAAATTTTTCCAAAATTTTTTAGGGTCAAAAAAATTACGAAACTGAAAAACATAATAACCCTTACAATCTCTTACCTCAAAAGAGCAGTATTTACATTGGAATATTGGATGTAAAAGTCAAGGAAACTTGCCTTTGAATAACAACTCTCAAAGTATCTAAATACTCACAAAATATGCTCGATAATATAGAGAGAAAGAAAACTTGTTTCTTGTGTGATTTTCAATTCTAACTAAGCACCCTATTTATAGGAAAATGCTAGAATGCCAAATGAGATTAAATTAATAAAATAATAATATTATTTTTGTTCTGCGCCACCTCTTTGAATAAGCTGATCAGCATGCCTTCTTTGACAAAGAATTCTCAGCACATGTTTTCAAAAACAAACAAAAGTGGGTCCCACCCAATTTTAATAAAAATCATTTTATTTTCTGAAACTTCAGTAATTCATAATAAATAGCCCTTTATCAGAAAAATACGAATTTTATGTCCATTCTATACGAAATCGAATTCTCTACATTTTTGTAGCTTTAAGTTTTTCTAAATTCCGGACATAAAATATCCGAAATCCACAAATGGATGATTTTTAACACCTTTTAAAATTCATAATAAATCATGCGTTAATTTTTAACATTTCAAAATTTGTGGACATATACTCAACTTATATATGTATAACATATTCAAAAATCACAACGATCCAACGGTCGGATTAAAATTATAACTCACGCAATAGAGCTTTAAGAACACTAATTTGATTTTCGGACTATAAGTCCCTCATACCAGTTTCACTCAAACAGTCACCATGAAAAATCCACAAAATTTGTTTGAGTGATTCAAATTTCTACGTTTAGCTTACTTCCAGGGCTTTCTTTTGATATATGGTTCATCTCCTAACTCATTATACACAAAGAATTATAGATTTTACAAAATCAAGTAATAAACTAATTTTCTAAAAATTTCCAAGTTTTTTTCCTCATTTCGACAAAATACTAATAAAATACCTCAGCATTAATTCCTTCATTTATATCCATACAAAATAAATATTCTTCATTTATATCCACATAAAATAAATATTTCCTTATCATATAAATCAATAATTAATTATTCACAAATAATATTACAGAATCACAATTATAACAACCAGGGGGCTTTCCGATAAGGATTTCTCCTTACTGGCGCGCAATTAGGTGACCAAACCTCTCCTTGACAAAACTTTCTAGACATTGCCAATAATGCTATCTAATAATATTATCCAAATAATATGAATTATTGATCCGATAATGGAAAATACTGTGCCGTGACAATTATTGAAACAACAATAATATAAAATATCAACGTAGCAATTGTTGAATCAATAAAAAAAATATTGAACAGTAATTACTGTAACAATTATTGAGTAAGTAGTATATATATAGACTATATGAAAATTCTATCTCTTTTTTTTTCCACTATCTCCTAAAAGATGTTCTATATATACATGATGCTTATCCTCTAATCCTTTTATAAAAGAATAGAAGGAACGGTAATAGTATGACGTGTATATATATATATATATATATATATATATATATATATATATATATATATATATGTATGATAATATTATTTTTCCTCCAACAGTCATATCAATAGTAACGGTAATAAAAATTAATATCCCAATAATTAAGCAATTAATATATATTTAACAGTTTCAAATCTTCATATTAACTTTGTAATATTTTATGGGTGGAATTCAGGTATTCATCTGCTTCTAACGGCGATGGCGTTGATCTGAACGTTTCTCTTTCTCCCTACGATGATACGTTCCTCAAAGGTCAGCTCATTCCTCTATCTGAACCTAATTCCTAGCATGGTTCTCTCCTAAAATATGTCACAAAATCCACCAAATTTTGCATTCTGATGTTGAAATTAAAGAAATCAACAAAATCAAATGTACGTGAAAAGGTAAAACTCAACGAATCTGCTCCAGATAATCCAAGAAAAGAAAAAGAAAAAGGGAAAAAAACAGAGCAAATTACAGGGAAAGTTTTTCTTTATAAAATAATTCAATTAAAGTTGATGAAGTGCCCATTATGTCTTTGTTTACCAAGGATAATAGCTCGAAAATTGTAAATAACAAAACACAGAAGAAAAACAATGACAAATTAAATATGAAGAACAAATTTGGGACTAAGAAGATGAATGTAACAATTTTTCCCTTACACCTAGTTACAATTGGGTTTTGTTGAATTTTGATGATGAACAACGGTAACTGTTACTCCCTACTTTCTGCCCTTAAATTCAGCAAAAAAATTTTGGCTATTCTAGAGGGCTTTAACGTCTTTGTAATATGAACACACAAAATCACCCAAAAAGCATAAACACTCACACAATTGATAATATCCTCGAATCCCTCTTTTTCTTTAAGCTTGAAATTCAGAATGAAATTCTCTGCAAAGTTAAAACAAATCACATGTCTGTCACGCTAGGGGAAAAAAGAACACCTTTTGCTACTATTAAATAAACATAATTTAACTCAAATCATAAATCTCATTGCTAAATCACCCACACAGACATTTACGCTGCTCTTCATATTCAGAAAAACAAATCGGTGGTTTAGTTGGATTTTTTGAAATACAACAAGGGTTTCGAGCTATGGCAAAATTACTATTAGTTACATTAGCAGCAAAACAAGAGTTTTGATCTTCCGAGTATGAAGAAAGAGGAAGTGAAGGTTGAGGTAGAAGATGGCAGAGTCCCTAGATCAGCAAAGAGAGAAGCAGTGAGAAAGAGGAGAAGAACGACAAGTGGCACCATGTGGAGAAGAGCAGCGACAAGTTTCTCCGCCGATTTCGACTGTCAGAGAATGTAAAGCTGGAAGAAGTGATAAATGGATCTGATCAAGATGGGTTTATAGAGAGAAAATGGATCTGAATTTTTTAGGTAACAAAAATTTATCCAGGTGTCATCCTTGTCACTAAAATTTGTCTAAGTGTCGGTCATGTTTGTTTAAGTGGCAGATCCGTTAAAGGGAGGGGCATGATTGACCCAAAATTTATAACGCCAAATGTACTTTTGAAAGGTAAAAAAAGTTCAGGGTGGAAGTGAGATTTCGGAGAAACATCAAGGGTATTTTTGCACCTTTGCCCAACATATTTTATAGCTTTATAATCAAATCATATATATACATTTAGAATCTAATAAGGGTTCTAAATATATATGTGAAGCCCCCAAAATAGGTATACATCACCAATCTTGAGTCGCCAAATACATGATACAAAATTCAAATACAACTTAATAATACAACTATCGTGTAAAATATGACAAAACATAAACTGAGAGTTTTAATACGAATATTGTCTTCTAGACAGTATTCAAACTCAAATGGAGTCCTCAAGAGATAAATAGAGAGGTAGGAATTTATCGAACGAACCGCACTCCTTCGTATACGTCAAGAGTCCATTGATGAGAAGGGGCTGGGGAAAGCTTGAACCCAATTCCTATAGTGATGAATATGAGCGCAATTGAAATTCCTGGGGAGTTATACATTTGTGTATTGATAAGACCATTCACTATTTCTTGAAGCTCGATCTCTCCCCCGGATGAACCATATAGCCAACATTTATTATCACACTATTTCATAGAATAGTGAGGACTACTAATGCAAACATCTGGACCGTCACTCCGTTCCCCGACTAGTCCCGACTACGTTCTCATGTCCTGAAGAGAACAATGAAAGCAAAAGGGTGAGCTCAACTAGCCCAGTAAGAAATATTAAGACTAAGATAATGCAGAATAATTTATCGTTAGCCTTCAACAGTGTTAAACTGATAAAATATAACAAACATCAATTTAACTGCAGCGGAACAAGCAATCCATTAGAAGAGTCAAGTAGAGCATGATATCTACTATCTTCTATGAATAGACATGTTACGTAAAATTTCATTTGGGGGCGTGAGGGAGGGAGGGAGGGAGGGAGGGAGGGAGGGAGGGTGGATGGGTGGGTGGGTTGGGTTGGGGTGGGAATGTATTTTCATCCCTTTGGAGCAGAAAATTTGCATTATTCCTTCTGATACAAGCATTAAGAATTTTATATCTTCAACTTTAGTAAAAGAGTCACATCCTGCCATTCACTAAGTTTTTCTTAATAATTAGTTACATGTAGCTTCATAGTAAGGCTATATGAGTAATACTTCTAATATCAAACCACGCTGGGAGTTTTAATTTGGAGAAAAAGGGTGAGAAAATAAATGATAATTCAGAATTTAACCCTCTTTATTTTTTTTATTTTTTTTTTCTTTCTGGTAATCCTTCGGAAAGGAGATTAGTAAAACTCAAGATTAGTAAACCCTAACAGCTATAATATGGACTCAAACTCATGAGGTACAATACATTAATAAAACTCAAGATGGATTACTAATAAATCATCGAGCCCAACTTCCAAGGATGCTGCCCCTTGCGTTCGGCTTCTAACTTCCAAGGACGCTGCCCATTGCAACCTTGCCACCTCACTAATGTGGTGGGCAGCTGTTCGCTCACGTGAGAGGAAGACTCCTCTGTCGTAATGTCATTAATCGAACCCACAAAAGTATATATCAATCTCAACAAAAATTACCTTAAAAAATTGTCACATGACATGATCTTTTTGTTGAGACGACAAATAAACCATTATCTGGAACAGTTGATCGATCTTTATCGATATCTTAAAATAATATTTTCATTTTTTAAAATACAAAAAACTTTTGATTTTATTTTCTTATCGCCATTGACATATCGAAAAAATAAAAAAAGAAATTGAAATCACAAAGTTTCCAATTGTTTGAATGTTCCTATGGGGATGGATTCTATAACACTCTAGTCTCGCATCGAAAGATATCAAAAAAATTTATTTGTATTATAAAATATTAAGTTGCTATCAACTGCACTCGAACGCTCTATATATTCGATCGGAGAAATAAGTAACCTCCATATATGTATCACCCACGCAGAAATTAATTAAATATGAATATTAATATTCTTGAAGAATATTACCTGTTCTAATTACTTGTGATGGATACTTGTAGTTCAACATATTTTTACTGAAAAATTAGGAAAAGAGAATTTATATTAATTATTATTTTTTTTGTAATAAATAAGTTAAAATAAGCACTAAATTATTAATTAAAGACATAGAACATGCCTAGTACTATCAGTATCAGCTCTTTGGTAGCAGACTTTCCTAGGGGTTGAAGTGCCAGTCCCGCAACCAATATATTCACCAACTTGTCCATTATAACTCCTCGCAAATCTTTGTGAATAACATGAAATAGGAATTGAAGAAGCATAAATTGCAGCAGATTCATGAATATATATATATATATATATATATAGAGAGAGAGAGAGAGAGAGATTCATACTAACCTAGTTGGTCCTCGTTTTATTTCCATACAAGAGTTGCGAGTTTGTGAGTATATTAGAAATGACAATGAATAGTCGTCGTCTTCATGGAGTACTTCTGATATAGAAGCCCAATCCATTTTTTAGACTTTTCAATTAAATATTAACCTGCTAGAGAATATTTCAGAAAAAACAGAATTAAACATGATACGAAGAAAAGTACTATAATACATGTTTTGACCTTTTAACAAAAATATTGTTAAATAAAATTTGATAATATATATATATATATAAACATGCCCTTAATTTCATGTATCTAGCTAGCTAGCTAGCTAGCTAGCCCTAACAAATTATATAACAGGAATAATTATGGTTTACGTAATTAAGTTTCTCCATATATCCCTGTAGCTTGGAAGTTTTATCAGCTTGTAGTGGTGTTTAGTAATTCAAAAGTTTCACAAAACAAATAATTAATTAGCATAAATGTAAAGATGTAAGATATATATATATATATAACTAGCTAATTAGGGTTACGTCTAAAATCACTGCAAGCATCCTCGTACGTAGTAGCTTCAAGAGAACCTTTAAGTTCCTTTAATTTGGTGCAGACTTTCAAAACCTTGAAAACTGATAGTCAAAAATAACAAATAATAATAATAAAAGCAAACAAAATAATACTATAATTCTAAAGTCGATCAAATGAATTTTTCATAAAACATTTTTGTTCCATAATTATCTAAATATAATTATCACATGATTAATAAAAACGTCATCGAACTGATGAAGGATATGTGAATAAGAATATGTAAATAGGAGTAAGAGATCAAGGAAAAAGTAAGTTTACCAATATAGATGAGACACCAATCTTGCACATTTTCCTCCATATATATATATATATATATATATATATATATATATATATATATATATATATATATATATATATATAACAATTCCGTCATCTCCCAAGATTATATAGGCGATTGGGATTTATCCCAAACTTTGGACGACTCAGATGATTATTAAGATGAGGGGAAAATTCAAAATAATTTATATTTTGTTATATAGATATAAAAATTTCACATACCATGCGGTTTAATTGTATTAATATTAATTAGTTCTAAATTTAGTTGAGTAATAATTGTGGATTTCTTACTAAATTAGTATCATTATTAAAATAAAAATCCTTAAAGCTTGAATTTTAGAGTTTTATACAAATTAATATTTAAATCAAATAACTTACTTAGAATTTGACAATTCTGGATCCAGTTAATATATAATTTTATTACTTACCTTAACAAAACAAACCTAGTAATTATCTTTTCGTAGGCCTAACCAAATAAATCAACAATATATTCAATTGCTTATCTTAGTAATTGATCGAAGAAATTACACTATAAAATCCAATTTCTTATACCCTAATAAAAATCTAACAATTTATCTATTCATAGTCCTAAATATATCTTAACTTTGTTAGTGTTTTTCCTACTAAACTAGAGCTCTAATAAATTAAAATTTAGGAAAGCTTTAAACCTTAATCAATCGCAATTATTAATTTTATTAATATTAATCGTTAATATAGCTATGTACTAATAATCGATTCCTTATTAATTAATTTCAAAACTAACTTTAAAATTCATTAAAACTTGGATTTCAAATTTATGTTCATATTAGTATTCCGAATAATTAAATTCTATATTTAGATTGACAATACAATAATAATCGTAATATATAACTTTATTACTTACCTTAAAGAGAATTTAATAATCCAAGAATTATACTCTTTCATTTTTCTAATTAAGTCGACACTTTATTCAGTTGTTTACATTTGTACTTGATCAAAGTTTCCTACACTTTATCATACATGTAATTCTTATCTTTTATTGAATTACTTCGGCCCTGAATAAAAATTTAAAGAATTTGTAAATTATCTTCTCAAAGTCCAAACTTAATATATTTGAAATAAATTATATTTTTGTCATAATAATTAACTAAACAAACTTACTTGCTTCACAGATATATACAAAATTAACCTTACATATTTACAATTAACAAGTCAGTCATTAATATAAACTATATTCTCTTTTGTAACCCTTTATATATATATATATATATATATATATATATATATATATATATATATATATATATATAAAGACGTCTTAATTCGACTTAAGATAAATTATTTTAAGTCATTTTTAATACAATATTATTTGATTATCAATTTAATAATCTAATTGTACATATATAATAGTCATGGTACGTAAAATTTCATTTGGGGGAGGGAGGAGGGATGGGGGGGTGTGGGGGTTGGGTTGGGTTGGGTTGGGGTGGGAATGTATTTTCATCCCTTTGGAGCAGAAAATTTGCATTATTTTTTCTGATACAAGCATCACGAATTTTATATCTTCAACTTTAGTAAAAGAGTCACATCCTGCCATTCACTAAGTTTTTCTTAATAATTAGTTACATGTAGCTTCCGAGTAAGGCTATATGAGTAATACTTCTAATATCAAACTGTAACGTCAAATTTTGTACGCCTGACGAAATCATCAAAACAACAGGTCAAAATCGCGCTAACGGTTGATTGTATTATTGAATACACTCACATAAGTATAAATAAAGGAATATAAAGTGTGAACACAAGATTTACGTGAAAACCCAATTGGGAAAAAACCACGGAGAGAGAGAGAAATCCACTATAATAATATTGGGAGTACAAGTTGTGTATTTGTGTTGTATCTCTTGTGTCTTTTTTCCTCAAACCTTAGTTTGTAGCCATATATATAGAAGTTACTTCCACCCGTATCCTACTAAGAAAAGGATTCCTTATCCCTCCAAATAAGGAAATACAATCCTATTTTAATAAGGACTCTCCCACTATCATAATAAATACATATAGGCCATCACCGGACTTTACCATTAAATAGATTGAAATTCACCATGGCTAGACCCAAATAATCACACTCCAACATTGCCCCCCAGTTTCTTATTTATAAAGAACTTATAAATGAGAGAGTATTCAAAAAGTCTTCGTGGGATTTTTATTCTCGGGATTTTATCCTCGGGATTTTTATCCGCTGGATTTTTATCCGCGGGATTTTTATCCGCGGGATTTTTATCCTCGGAATTTTTATCTTCGGGATTTTTATCCTCGGGATTTTTATCCGCTGGATTTTTATCCGCGGGATTTATATCCTCCGAATTTATATCCTCCGAATTTCCTTCAGTCTGTGGTTGATGATGAAACCGAAGCCACTTTTAAAGCACTTCAATGATATAAAAGCTTAAACTTTTATCTCTGCTATTTGGTCGAATTAAATTCTTGGTGCGGTGACTCGAAGATCAATTTATCATCACCTAGACCAAAGTGTTAATGTTTAGATTTTACATGCATCATGTGAATACTACCACTACATGCATAATATAAGAGAGATATGTAAAGTGTATCAATAATCAATTACGACCATGCTTGATTGTTATTGACATAATACATATATACACACGTCTGATATATATTTAATTTAATAATAAAGAATCACTTATCTCCTTCGATGAATCGGTGATTTTAAATCGACACTAGAACAAGTGTCTTGATTCCCACAGACGGCGCCAATGTTAACGGCAAATTTTGTACGCCTGACGAAATCACCAAAATAACAGGCCAAAATCGCGCTAACGGTTGATTGTATTGTTGAATACACTCACATAAGCATAAATAAAGGAATATAAAGTGTGAACACAAGATTTACGTGGAAACCCAATTGGGAAAAAACCACGGAGAGAGAGAGAAATCCACTATAATAATATTGGGAGTACAAGTTGTGTATTTGTGTTGTATCTCTTGTGCCCTATGATCTTGTCTTCAAATCCTAGCTTGTAACCGTATATATAGAAGTCACCATCATCCGTATCCAACTAGGAGAAGGACTCCTTTTGTAGAATCACCTTATAACTCCTGAATCCAATTAGGAGTAGGAGTCCTAATTAAACCTCCTTATCCCATCAAATAAGAAAATACAATCCTATTTTAATAAGGACTCTCCAAATAATCACATCCCAACACAAACCACGCTGGGAGTTTTAATTTGGAGATAAAGGGTGAGAAAATAAATGATAATTCAGAATTTAACTCTCTTTATTTTCTTTATTATTTTTTTTCTTTCTGGTAATCCTTCGGAAAGGAGATTAGTAAAACTCAAGATTAGTAAACCCTAACAGCTATAATATGGACTCAAACTCATGAGGTACAATACATTAATAAAACTCAAGATGGATTACTAATAAATCATCAAGCCCAACTTCCAGGATCTTTGCCTCTTGCGTTAAACGGCTTAACTTCCAAGAGCCACGCCCATTGCAACCTTGCCACCTCACTAATGTGGTGGTGGGCAATGCTTTCATTCACACGAGAGGAAGACTCCTCTGTCGTAATGTCATTAATCGAACCCACAAAAGTATATATCAATCCCAACAAAAATTACCTTAAAAAATTGTCACATGACATGATCTTTTTGTTGAGACGACAAATAAACCATTATCTGGAACAGTTGATCGATCTTTATCGATATCTTAAAATAATATTTTCATTTTTTAAAATACAAAAAAAATTTGATTTTATTTTCTTATCGCCATTGACATATCGAAAAAATAAAAAAAGAAATTGCAATCACAAAGTTTCCAATTGTTTGAATGTTCCTATGGGGATGGATTCTATAACACTCTAGTCTCGCATCGAAAGAAATCAAAAAAATTGGGAAAAGGGTCAAAAAAGTCCCTGATGTTTATCCCGATGTCCCACTTGCACCCTAAACTAATTTTTTTTCCAAAAGTACCATTAACGTTACATTTATAGGCAGCATAATGCCCGCTTAGTTAAGAGATTACAAGCGGTGTTAAAATCGATGACGTGGCGAGCTTAATTATAAAATATATTTTAAATAAAACAATATATATCATTTAATCAAAACAAAAAATGCTAAAATTCAAAATAAAAAAAGCATAACATATTTACAAAAAATTTTAAAACAGAGTTTGTTTAAAAAAATGAAACTTTTTAAAAGCGGTTTTTTTTTAAAAAATATAAATTTTTAAAAATAGCTTTTAAAAAAAATAGAATTTTTTAAAAACAATTTTTTAAAAAAATAGATTTTTTTTAAAAACAAACTCTTTTAAAAAAATGAAAGCAGATTTTTTAAAAAAAAATAGAATTTGCTTAAAAACAACCATTTTTTAGAAAACGAAAACAGATTTTTTAAAAAAAATAGATTTTTTAAAACAAACTTTAAAAAAAACGAAACTTTTTTAAAAACAGTTTTTTTTTAAAAAAATAGAATTTTTAAAAACAGCTTTTTTTAAAAAAATAGAATTTTTTTAAAAAAAAGATTTTTAAAAACAGCTTTTTTTAAAAATAGAATTTTTTAAAACAAACTTTTTAAAAAAACGTAACTTTTTAAAAGCAGATTTTTTTAAAATTAGATTTTTTAAAAAACATTTTTTTAAAAAGGAACTCTTTTAAAACAGTTTTTTAAAAAAACAGAATTTTAGTATAATAAATTTTTTAAAAAAGTCTTTTTAAAAAATAGAATTTTTTAAAAAACAGAATGTTAGTATTTTAGTATTTTTTAATTTGATTTTTTTTAGTATTTTAGTATTTTTTAATTAGTATTTTAGTACTAAAATACTAATTAAAAAATAATTCTAAAATACTACTTAAAAATAATACTAAAAATACTTTAAAAATTCTGTTTTTTTTAAAAAGCTGTTTTTAAAAATTCTATTTTTTAAAAAACTGCTTTTAAAAAGTTCCATTTTTTTAAAAGTTTGTTTTAAAAAAATCTATTTTTTAAAAAAAATCTATTTTTTAAAAAAAATCTATTTTCGTTTTCTAAAAAGGTTGATTTTAAGCAAATTCTATTTTTTTAAAAAATTTGCTTTCATTTTTTAAAAAGTTTGTTTTAAAAAATTCTATTTTTAAAAATTATGTTTTTTAAAAAAAATTGTTTTTAAAAATTCTGTTTTTTAAAAGCTATTTTAAAAAATTCTATATTTTTTATAAAAAATGCTTTTAAAAAGTTCCGTTTTAAAAAAAAAATCTATTTTTTAAAATTATGTTTTTTTAAACAAATCTGTTTTAAAAATTTTTTGTAAATATGTTATACTTTTTTTTTTTTTTGAATTTTAGCATTTTTGTTTTGATTAAATGATATATATTGTTTTATTTAAAATATATTTTATAATTAAGCTATAATGTATCGATTTTAACACCGCTTTTGTGATAACTATGGCGAGGGAATGACGACCCAAAAATGTAACGTTAAAAACTTTTGGAAAAAAAAATTAGTTTAAGGCAGTTTTAACGTCGAAAAACATCGAGGACTTTTTTTGACCCTTTTCCCCAAAAAAAAATTTATTTGTATTATAAAAAATTAAGTTGCTATCAATAGTATTTTGATTTCGTATTATCATAATTTCATATCAACCAAACCGAATATATATATATATATATATATATATATATATATATATATATATATGTGTGTGTGTGTGTGTGTGTGTGTGTGTGTGTGTGAGGAAACAAGAAAATACATTTCCAAACATATTTCGTTTCCAAATCTTTTGTCCCCAAGCCAAAAACGTTAAACTATAACAAAACCAAAACACTTAATCAAACTGAATATACATTAATCTTCAAAGTGAATATTCATTCTTTGCTCAAAGGGGAATTGAACACTCATCAGAAGCAGAGTACTCTGTATTTGGTAGGCAAGTATTTGTGCCAAGGGACTGCAGTGCTCTCACAACCTCGCACATTGGTGGCCTTTTCTCCGGCATTACAGAAGTGCAACGGACCGCGATTTCTAGAGCTCCTAATATCTCTTGTTGTGCTGAATTTGAAATCTTGGGGTCTATAACTTGAATTGTCCCATTGGCAATGTTGATTTTCCTTCGCACCCATTTCACAATATCCACAGATTCTTCCCCTAATTCTGTTTTTTCGGCTGCCCGGCCTGTCACTAGCTCTAACAACACTACACCAAAGCTGTATGTATCCATTTGTTCTGTAGCCTTTTTGCTGTACCCACTTTCTGCAACCAAATAACCATTGTCATGAGAGATTATGTTGCACTTTTTTTAAAAGTTAATATTAAGGTCATCATAAGACGCCCACAAATATATTTTTTTTATGATTCTTTAACGAAGAATAGGTACCTAAAATAGATACCCAACCCTGCACAATATATTTTTACAGGGAAAAGCTATGATGCCCGAACTCCGGTGCCTGGATGGGGCACCATAGCAATCATTTTAACTTCTCAGAGCACTACATGGGTATTTGAGGGGGGCTTAGATATTTAACCTAGATACATGATGAGCCCTTTTTTGATACTATTAAATTTTAAGACTAAAATTTATTTGATGATTTGCATACCTGGCGCCATGTAACAGGAACCCGGAGATGCTGATAGCAATGATGATTGAAATGCAGATTCTCCTACAATTCGATCAAGAGCAAAATCCGTGAGCTTTGGTTCAAAATTTTCATCAAGAAGCACATTTTTGGACTTGACATTTCTGTGAAGCAAATGGGGAACATAGTTCTTGTGAAGGTATGCTAGTCCTTGAGCAACCCCAATTGCAATCCTTAGTCTAACATTCCATGGCAATTGAAAATCAGTCAAAGCAATTAAATCCCCAAGACTCCCTTTCTGTAAACATTCATAAATCAGTAAGACTGAATCACTGGAATAGCAAAAACCAAGAATTCTAATGATGTTCTTATTCCTGATTTTTGCCAATGTCTTAACCTCAGCTTTCAAATTTTTTAAGGACTGGCTTTCAAAATTAAGTATTTTCTTCACAGCAACAAGTTCTCCGCTTGGCAAGTTTATGACGTAAACTTTGCCAAAAGCCCCACCATTTCCTCTAGCAGCTTTTTCATTCATTGCCAGTATCAAATCTTGCTCAGTAACTCTAAGAGAATAAAAGAAAACTGATCGCCAAACACCCATTTGAGAATTTTGCTTAGAAGATCGACAAACAACATAAAACCCAGCAGCAAGAACCAGTGTTACAACAGATAAAGCTATGGAGATCAGAGCAAAAGCCAATTTTGAAAGACCAGCCACTTCGCGTTCGTGCTTATTATCTGCACAAGAATTAGGCAAACCTGGGCCACAGAGTTCTGGATTTCCTTGCAAAAAGGAAGCCGGAAGGCCAGAGATGAGAGAAAATGGAACCTTACCGGATAGCCCATTAAAGGAAACATTGAACAGAGCAAGTTTTAAGTTTTGAAGCTCTTCTGGGATTGAACCAGTGAGGTTATTGTGAGAAAGATCAAGATAAGTTAGCACTGGGAGTTGAGCAAGAGAATGTGGAATTTCACCTAATAAATTGTTATCTGCCAGAGAAAATGACACTAGTTTTCGACATTTTTTCAGTTCTGGAATTGGGCCTGAAAGGTAGTTGTGGGAAAGATTTATGATACTCATGACCGGTGAATCGCAGAAGTTGAGAGGAATTTCACCATATAAACCATTAAGAGAAGCAGATAATTTGTACAAGCTTTTAACCAGTCCAAGGCCTTGAGGTAGTTTACTGATGAAGCTGTTGTTATCTATCTGAACTTGCTCCAGTTGAGTAGCCATAGATATGGAATCAGGAATTTTCCCAGAAAATCTATTGTTTTCGGCTCGGATGAGTTTGATTTTAGGAAGTGACCATAACGCACTTGGAAAATTCCCAGTAAACCCATTGTCCTGAACCTCAAATCTCTCAAGATTTAAGCATTCATTGATGGAGTTTTCGGGAATTGAACCATTGAAGAAATTAGTATGGAGACTGAGGTTTATAAGGCCTTTGGCATTACAAATACCATTTGGGAATGACCCAAGAAGATTGTTCTGTGAAACATCAAAAGACACCAAGTTTATAAGAGACAACCCCCCAAGTGACTGTGGTAATTCACCAGTGAGATTGTTCTGAGAAAGGTCTAAAATAGATAAACCCTTTAAACCCATAAATGAATCTGGTATTTCACCATAAAAACCAGAGCCTTGTAACAAAAGCTGCTCAAGCTTAAGAATCTTGCCAATACCACTTGGAATCTCACTCACCAAGAATAAATTTTGAGACAAATCAAGCACAGTAAGTTCAGTGAAATTGGCAAGAACAAAAGGTACACTACCTGAAAGCAAATTGTTACCCAAGTTTAGAACTTGAAGCTTCTTCAATGACCCAATGACCTCTGGAATTTTTCCTTCAACATGATTTCGGCTCAAATCAAGAACTCTCAATGACTCAAACTGAGAAATCTGATCTGGTATTGTCCCCCAAATGAGGTTGTTGCTGAGATTCAGGGTCTCCAAAGTAGCACATTGTGATAGATGAAGAGGGATGGGCTGGTTAAAGAGATTATCAGCAAGATTTAGAATAGAGAGATTGGGAAGTTTACAAATTGAAGGGGAAATTTCACCCGAAAGATTCAGACTTTGGAGGTTTAGAGAAGAAACAGAGAGAGGAAGAGAATCAGTAGCTATACAAGTGACTCCAGTCCAGTTACAGTAGTGGGTAGATGTGGTGTTGGACCAACTTGTTAACAAGTTTAAAGGGTCTTGCATGGAGTCCTTGAAAGTGAGAAGGACTTCTGCTTCAGATGAATCTGATGCTGAAGCAGAGCTGAAAATGAAGAAGAAGAAGAAGAAGAAGAAGAAGAAGAAGAAGAAGAAGAAGAAGAAAGAAAAGGAGAGAGAAAAGAGTAATGTGGATTGGCTGGTGGTAGCCATCGGAGAACAGGCTGAGAAAGAGAGCCTGGTTATGTTGTATCAGTCTTATCTGTGAAGTGAGACCGAGAGTGTGACTTAAAAGAGAGGGATCCGGTTACCTTGTCCAACAGGACCAATACATGTCTTAGCCGCACCTCTCAACATGCGTCTCATTATTGTATTCATCAATTTATCAAAATTAACTTAACGTTAACCATTCTCTAAAGATAGATAGTGGAATTAGGCATGGCTTGATCATTACTAGATTTTCTATGATGAATTAACTGTTCAAGCCTTTCATGGTGAAATAACAAACAGTTCACAATGAATAATCAACGGGTATATAGGCATCACAATTTGATCATGACTCCCTTCTATCCTATAAAGGTTGAAGGTTCAAAGATTATTGACAATAGGTTATTATGAAGACATGTTTAGAAATAAAAATACGATATAGAAGACATGAATAAATTATCAACTCTCCCACCTAAACCCTTCAATGGGTAGTACAAATCTGCACTGCAATTAAATAAACATATTACATTAGTGTATCGATTAATCAAATCATTTCACTATTTAACTGAGAGGAAAAAACTTGAAAAACAACTATAGGTTTGGGGTTAAATATAAAACTAGTTATAATATGGTGACTAATGAATGGATTATCCCTTCATTGTTCAATATTGAATTTCACTAGCAGTAGCACCACATTCAGAAATATATAAAAAAAAAATAATTAAAATTGAGAAAAATGTTAAAATTTGTCATCAAGATATTTAAATGGGAACTGATATTTTCAAAAAAAAAAGAGACTCGTGTATAAATATCATTTGAACAAAAAATATCAATTTCATATTCAAATTCGAATTAGAATAGTAGGATTGGTTTATAATTCAATCAAACTTGCTTCATCTGGTTCCAACTAATTATGGACATTACTTGTAATTTAAGCCTACAATTCGAGTCTTTTTGATTTATAGTACATAATTTAATTTAAAAATAAATTTTACCTTTTACCAAATAATAACCCATATCAACCTGTTCATAGCCTACTGTATACTTTATACAAAAAATTCATTTACAGTTTGTACTCATTATTTTTTTAGTGTGCGCTGAAATATTTGTTCAGATTTATTAATCTTTAAAATTAGTATATTTTTTATATTTATTAGTTTTTAAATGATGATATATTTTCAAATGAATAGGATCTCATTCAAAATGGTTAAATTCAAACTATAAATTGATATAAAATTCTGATTGACGTTTTAAGGTTATATATATTGATTAAGAAAAATAATTAATATTTTGTCTGATTGATTAAATTAAGTATAAATTTCAATATTAATCATTTAAAATTTTTTGAAAAATGAGAGAACAAATTAGCATTTCATCATAAAAGATTATATGAAAAACTAAGTATTTAATATATTTTTTAAGATCTACAACCGATAAATAAAAAAGAAGAAAATTTTCTCTCTAAAAAGATAAATAAAAAAGGAGGGATGAAGTATTTTTCTTGAAAGTTGATTTTGAATATTACCATGTTATCATTTTTACGAGTTTAAATAATATTGGAAATATAAATTAAAAATATATATCTAATAAAATATAAATGATTATGAATTTCTCGCTCACTCAATAAATCATTTGGGTCATCTAAAATTTCAGATAAATCACATCATTCATACAATGTCGGAGTCACGGAACACAGCTAATATATATATATATATTTTTCAAAAAGTGTATGTCCGAGGGAGTAATAGCCTAATAGGAACAAAATCACAAAATAAATGGGAAGGTATCGATTAGCGCTGCCACTGTTTAGAGGGGCTCATGAATTGACTATCCGTGACTTTGTATGGAGATGATGACAAGAAAAATAATAGTAGTATATTATTATGGACAATATAAATAAATAACTCTACTCCATCTCCATGCATGTGCAAATGTGGGTGCCCTTCTCGATGTCTTTTTTGTATTCTCCTTTAGAGAGCAGATTTTCTGTTTCTATTTTTTATCTCTTTGTGTCTTTCATTTAAATTTTGACATCTAATTTTTTATTTAATTTTAAAAATAATTAATTTTAAGTAAGAGAATATCCGTGTCAAAATTTTATTAGGACACAAAGGCGACACGAAAAATAAAAATAGAAGATCTGCTCTCCCTCTTCTTGAGTTTGTATGCATACATGTTGACTCTATGCTAAATCTTTCTTTATATACTTTCACTCCCCCCAAAAGAATGGTTGTGTTCAAATTTTTTCATCCTTAAATGAGACAAAATTAAGTCATTAACTTCGGATATAATAACGATTATTTTATGAGTTAGTTTAATAAAAAATTTACACGTAAAGAAAGTAAGAGAATTACTCAAAAATACGGAGAAATCTCTTGCTTTCGGACTTTATAGTTAAAATATTTACTTATCAAAATATAACAAAATCCCAATAAAATCTCTATAACAACGGTAACATTAGGCCGTAATTACTTACGTAATAACAGAAAAGACTCCTTAAATAAAACAATACCATAACAAAATGACGAGAACATAACTAGAATTAAGACTAACTAAAAATAAGAATGCATGAATCCAGACCCAAAGAACTCCTGAAGAAATCAGATCCCAAACTCCCGAAGCGCACTTTTGAAGTCAACTAAGTCGAACTCCCGACCCGAAAACATCAATGTACCCACGACCCCGTAAACATCAATGTCTGTCATCCTTGTGCCGATCAATTAACTAATGGTATTTCAGTGCCATTAATATACTATCCGACAACTCAATATCATTAGCATCATCGGACTTAGATCCTTCTGTATCAGTCATTTAGCGGTGTTCATTAATATAAAATAAAAATATTTATTATTTTATATAATTTTATGGGATCACTATAAATAAATTCAAATTTACTCTATTTTTTTAATATGCGTATAAAACGGGGAGAAAACAATAAAAAAGTAATTTCGTGGGTTACTTCGTAGCCTTTTGCCAATGGTAAAGTTAAAACTCCAAATTAGAAAGAAAAAACAAAATTAAGTAGTTAGTAGTAAGTGAAATTATAGAACTGCAGACGTACAAAGTTTGACAGGCTAACAGCCACACACACACATATATATATATATATATATATATATATATATATATATATATATATTTGTTTTCTCAAAAGTCAACATTATTGTTTTGAAAAAGAAGACTTTAATACATTTAACTTTATTGTTAAGACAAATTTTAAATGGGAGGTGATAAAGTAACTTTTCAGTAATAGTAACAAATTGCAAAAACTGAAATAATATTTTCAGCAATCAATAATTAAATTCTTATAGAAACTATCACTAAAATAAGTTTTTAAAGAGTTTTGATGATTCAATATTGTATGTCATTTATTTATGTAAAAATTCTTGTATTTTGTGATTCTATCATTCCAAAGATCTTATATGCATATTGTGTGTGTGTGCATATAATAATAATAATAATAATAATAATAATAATAATTTGATCTACATGCTTTACAAATATTTATGAAATAATCTAAAAATAATATATTTAATAGTTTTTTTATATAATATAAAAAGAAATATGCTAGTATTAGATTAATTGGGTCCCAAAAGCTTACCTACTTTTCGTGCAGAGAAACCACCACCACCAGCTGCCAGCTGCTACTGCTGCTACTACTAGATGTAATAATTTATTCCAGCTGTTGAATAGAGAAGGAGATCTGGTTTTTCATATTTTTCACTTCATTTTACCCATGTAAATCTGTCAGACAAATGCATCCATCATTTGTCATCATATTCTCTCTAGGAAAAGTCTAAGGGGGACCGGAGTTTGCTGATCGGTCAATTTTTATTTTTTTTAACTCTTAAATAATTTATAATATTTATTGAAATTAGAATTTTTACATAATTCAATAATTTATGTATTATTTAGATACATGTAAAGTCTATATAATTTTATTTTTTATATGTATTCAGATAACACTTAAATCACTGAATTCTGTTAAAAATTTAGTTCTAATAAATATTATAAATTATTTAAGAGTCGTAAGAAAAAAAAAAAATCGCCCGATCGCTAGATTGGTCGTCCCACCCATGTCCTCGTAGAAGGATGTTATTCTCTACTACTACTACTAATCAAGTGTTAAATATGAATTCGGTTACTAATTTCATGATAAGTTGATCAATTAATCAATATAATACTGACACGCAAAGAGAGATCACTTCACGACTTGCGTGTCGACACTGTATTAATGTTGACCTAGTCATATTTTGTCCTTAAGTTTTGATGATGAATTATTAGTGTGTTAAAGTGTTTTATGGCATTTCAGGTATTTTGATGATAAAGAGCTTTGAGTGGATATTCAAGAAATTGAAAAATTCTCTTTTCTAGGAAAATCAATGTAAGGTCAATTGCATAATAATTGTTTTTTCATTTAAAGGCTCTAGGACATGTTGAATTATATATATTGTTATATGTCTTAAATAAAAAATGTTTTTACAAAATTTAATATTAATATATTACATGATATATGTTTCTTATGCATTATTCTGTATGAATAGTGATTTTGTAAAACATGTGCTTGTTTAAAAGTATTTTATACACGTGGACATATGAGCATGGAAGGCTTACAAAATTTGAATACTGACATGGGGAGTTCACGGTTAACAAGGATAATGATTATGGAGTTGTGGGCCTCTTGGATGTTGGATAATGACTTGTGTCAATTTCTCTTTTAATGTTACACGCCACTTATATAGAAAGATAAAGTCAAAGCTATTTAAAAGTGGGTTATCTATTAAAGGGTTGTTAATATTTATCCTAAACACTAAACAGAATCTTAACTTGTTATGTGGATAAATATTATCTTTGTTGTTGGAATTATATACCGTTTGGTTATTTGAACTATAATAGAACTTATCTTTTGTATTAACGGTAATATATTATTTAGCTATAAAAACAGTATTATCTTGCTTAGAAAAATTACAGAACTCACGAAATATTCATTGCACTTATTATTATTATTGATCAATCTGATTCTGCTAAAGTGCAAACTTTTGAGAAGCTAAGCAGTTTAATTTCTTGTATTATTTGAGGTGATATTTGGTAAGAAATTAATTGCTTATTTATTTTGTGCTATTTGATCATTGCATATAGTTGAGCCTTTAATTGTTAAATTGATTATTCTTGCATTGATCATAGACCTCTATATTGTATTGAATTTTTCTATTGTTAGACTAAGTGTAGTCTAAAGGTTTTAATCTGATGGATTAGAAAAGTAGATTACAAAACAGTTTCAAGGAAGCGAAAGGTGCTTGAAGGGTGCATAGGTGAAAAGAAGCGAGAGAGCTCAAGGAAAATTAATTGTTTATTAATTTTTGAATCTGCATTTTAATCTGTATTTATTTATAAAGAAATAAATAAAGTGAGTCTCCCATACTAGTTGGTATTGGGCGTGGACTAGGCTATTATCATGAGGGTAATAGTTGAACCACGTAAAAAATCTTAGTGTTGATTTTAGTATTTGCTTTACTTTAAAATCACATAAGTTAATTAATTATCTTAATTTGACTACTTGCATTATATTTAGATAATTCTTTAACATCAAGTATTTTATTCAAAAGGCTATATTAATTCAATGGCCACTGATTTCAATCATTTTAGTAGCTTTGAAATTAATAGTTTTTAAAAGTTGGCATGTAGATTGCTCTACACTTATTCAACCCCTTCTAAGTGTGCTAGTTAAATTTTATTTGGTATCGAGCAAGGCTCTCTTTTATCTTGGTCTTAAAGGTGACTTGTAGGAAAGATTACGACGATACTTCAAGATTCGAAAACAACAATCAAGAAGGTCAATCAACCAATAGACCTCCTTTCTTTGTTTGTACGAAAAATTACAACTTCTGGAAATTCCGAATGAGGATCTATCTTAAAAGAGATCATTGGGAATGGTGGGTTGTGGAGAACGGACCAGTTTTTCAACAAAGAGATGATGGGACACCAAAGATTCTGCTAGAAATGGATTCCACCGAAATCTACATGGTCTCATATGATTCAAAGGCTATGAACACACTTCTCAGCGGCATGGTACAATCCGAGATAGATAAAGTCTCCTCATGCAACACTGCCAAAGAGATGTGGGATACTTTAGTGGTAAGTCGTGAAGGTACTTCAAAAGTCCGAGAAGTCGTTAAGCATACTTATGCACGATTATAAAATGTTCAAGCTCGAAAAAGATGAAACCATCGTTAGCTCAAGCAAGATTTCTAGTCCTTATAAAGTCCTTGAAATTCTTTGGACAAGACTATTCCTCAAAGTGAGATCAACCAGAGTAAGTTCTTGCCATGCCCAAAAAGGTTTGCTTTAAAATCACTACTCTTCAAGATTCTCATTATTATTTCCTCCATGGATACTTTAACCTTGTTTGGTGAACTAGAAGAATATGAACATCGCTTAAAGATATATGATGATGAGGAGGAAACTCCTCAAGAAAGGTCTTAGCTCTTCTCGCAGATAATGAAGAGGAACTTGATGATAACTCAGATGAAGAAATAAAGAATGATGTCGAGGAAACTCAAGGGAGTTACTACAAAGGAAAAACAAGAGAGAAATACCTTCAATTCGGATATAAATTCAAAGAAAAGCAAAATGAAGAGACGTCTTTCAATGTCGACGCCTCCGCCACTTCAAGAAAGATTGTTTTCAACTAAAGAATAAAGGGAAGACCAACTACAAAGACAACAAGAAGAACAAGGCCTTTAATACTTGGAGTGATGAAGAATCCGAAGTGGAGATCGATGCTAAAGATGAGATAGCACAAGTATGTTTCGTGGGAATTGAAGGTGAACCGAATCAGGTATTTCCTAATGAACTAAATTCTTTAAAACAAGAAAATAAAAAGTTAAGAGAAAAAAATGCGAGCTTAAAAGGATTAGTTAATACATTAATGGATGAAGTAGATTCACTAATAGATGAAAAGAAAGAAATTGAAAAGGAATCCACATGTCAAGAAGAAAAGGTTTTGATTACAAAGATTGGTTATTTAGACAACTTTAATAAAATACTTTTCAATACGGTGAAATTCTTAAATAATGAAGTCCAAAAATTGACTAATGAGTTAAAAATAAGAGATGTGTGTATTGAAAATCTCCTGTTAAAACATGTCCTAATGATGAACTTCAAAAAGAAATAGACTCACTAAAATCATCTCTTGCTAAATTTGTTCAAGGTGAAGAAAATCTAAATGTCATATTAGGAAAACAAAGACCTAGTTTTGAAAGACAAGGAATCGGTTTTAATTCTATGCATAAAAAGAGTAATATGAAAATGTTAAACTCAAAATCACGTTTTAGCTTAAATTATTGCTCTCCTTTCACAACTTACAAAACATTGTGGTATTAAAGGTCATTTAGATATAAATTGCTTTAAGAAAGCGAAATAAGGTTAAAAGGTATGGATTAAAAAGAGTGACTTACTTACTACTACTAACATAAATGGACCCAAAAGATATGGGTACCAAAAGATGAACTATCTTTTCTTGACAGTATGTTTAAAAGCAAGGGTTCCATCTCAAAAATGGATTCTTGATAATGGATGCTCTCGTCACATGACGGTGATAAATCAAAGTTCATGAAACTAGACATCAAGAAAAGAATGGAACAGTCGCGTTTGGAGATAATCGAACTTATGAAATCATCGAAAAAGGTAAAATTGGAAATGGCAAGGTAAGTATAAATAATGTTTACCTTGTTAACGGACTTGAATTTAATCTTATTAGTATTAGTCAATTAATGGATAATGGCCATCAAGTTAGTTTTGATAAAGAAAAATGCACTATTTCTCATGGTACTAACAATATCACTTTAGTTGCACAAAGAGAAGGAAATATATATACTATTGACTTTGAGCAACAGGATGAAGAATTATGTCTCAAGCATCATGCAGAAGATGAGACTAACTTGTAGGCACAAGAGGATGGGACATGTTCACATGGACTTAATCAAGAAATTATCCTCAAAGAATCTTGTCAAAGGGTTGCCAAAAATCAAATATGAAAAGAAGGGAATTTGTGTTCCATGTCAACTCGGAAAGCAAGTAAGAACATCATTTACGGCAAAGAACGTGGTATCAACTTCTTTTCCCTTACAACTATTTCATCTTGATCTATTTGGACCAGAAAGACATTCTAGTATAAATGGTAAGTTTTATGCTTTTGTAATAGTAGATGACTTCTCTAGATACACATGGGTATTATTCTTGAGAACTAAGGATGAAGCATTTAAAGAGTTTGAAAGATTAATAAGAAAAATTGAAACAAAATATAGTTTCAAACTCATTAGAATTAGAAGTGACCATGGCACTGAATTTCAAAAAGATTTTATAACCTTTTGTGATCAAAAAGGTATTAGGCATGAATTCTCAGCACCAAGGACTCTCCTCAACAAAACGGAGTGGTTGAAAGGAAGAATAGGACTCTACAAGAGACAACTAGAACTCTATTACAAGAAAGTAAGCTTCCAAAGAAATTTTGAAATGAAGTCATTAAGACATCGTGTTATGTTTTAAATAGAGTACTCATTCGTCCTATTATTTTGAAAACACCATATGAGATTTTAAATAACAAAATTCCCAACATAAGTTATTTCAAAATATTTGGTTCTAAATGCTTCATTTTAAATACAAGTGACAATTTAGGAAAATTTGATGCTAAGTCATATGAAGGAATTTTTATTGGCTATTCTCAAAATAGTAAGGCTTATCGCATCTTCAATATTAAAAAGTCATGTGTGGAAGAATCTGTTCATATTACTTTCAATGAGACTAACAATGATCTTCCAAAAGAAAGTGAAGATGATACAGGTAATTTGGAGATAGTCAACATTTCAGCAAACCGAAATGAACAAAACAGTAGGCCGAATGAACAAATTCAGCAACCTGAAATGAATTATCAGCATGAACATGAACCTAAAGATTTGCAGGATGCTGAAAATGAGTCTAATAATCAAGTGGAAGTTATGCATGATATCCAAATGCCAAAGACAGCTAGATACATCAAGAATCATCCTCCAGAAAATATTATTAGAGATATCAATAAAGGTATAACCATAAGGAGAGGTTTACAAAATCACTGTGCATTCTCTGCATTTTTGTCACAGGTTGAGCCAAAGAATGCAAAGGATGATATAATTGATGAGAACTGGCTATTGGCAATGCAAGAAGAACTTCAACAATTTGAGAGGTGCCAAGTATGGGAACTTATGTCTCCTCCAAAAGATGTTTCCATCATTGGTACGAAATGGGTTTTCAAGAACAAACTTGATGAGCACAGCACAATCATTCGTAACAAAGCTAGATTGGTAGCTCAAGGATACAATCAACAGGAGGGGATCGACTATGAAGAAACTTATGCACCAGTGGCTAGGTTAGAATTAATCCGAATTTTGTTGGTTTTTGCATGCTACAAAAAGTTTAAACTGTTTCAAATGGACGTAAAGAGTGTTTTCCTCAATGGATACATCAATGAAGAGGTATATGTAAAGCAGCCTCCTGGATTTGAACACGAAAAGTATCCTAATCATGTGTACAAGCTAAAGAAAGCTCTTTATGGCTTGAAACAAGCTCCAAGGACTTGGTACGAAAGATTGAGTAAGTATCTCTTATCAAATGGGTTTGTTAGAGCTAAGATAGATTTTACATTGTTTATTAAGCATAAAAATGTCGATATTATTATTGTTCAAATATATGTAGATGATATAATATTTGGTGCTACTAATGATTTCCTTTGTGAGTGGTTTTCCAAATGCATGCATAAAGAATTTGATATGAGTTTAATGAGTGAACTCAACTACTTTTTGGGACTTCAAATCAAGCAAACGAAGGACGGAATTTATATCCATCAAACCAAATACACAAAAGAATTACTCAAAAGATTTGGCTTTGAAGGATCAAACTCGAAAGGTACACCAATGAGCACATCAATAAAACTCACCACTGATGAGAAATGTATTGATGTAGATATAACAAAATATCGAGGTATGATTGAATGTTTACTATATTTAACTGCTTCTAGACCCGATATAATGTATAGTGTTTGTCTATGTGCAAGGTTTCAAGCTAATCCAAAAGAATCTCATTTAAATGCTGTTAAAAGGATTTTGAAATATTTAAGTGGTACAATAAATTTAGGGTTATTTTATCCAATTTCCAATCATTTTGAACTAATTGGCTATTCAGATGCTGACTATGCAAGATGTCAAATTGATAGAAAAAGTACGAGTAGTGCTTGTACTTTCTTGGGACAAAGTCTAAATATCTTGGCATAAGTAAGAAGCAAACCTCGGTGGCTCTTTCAACCACCGAGGAGAATACCTAGTACTGCGGAAGTTGTTGTTCTCGAGATATTATGGATGCGTCAAAATCTATGTGATTTTGATATATTATCTTGATTGTGTGCCTATTTATTGTGATAACTCAAGTCTTATAGATATATCTAAAAATCTCAGATTACATTCACGTCTAAAGCATATAGAAGTTAGACACCATTTTTTACGTGATAATATTTCAAAAGGTTTTATAAAATTAATCTTTATTCCTCTTCAAAATCAAATTGCGAGATATTTTTACAAAACCCTTGAGTGAAGATAGATTTTGCATGTTACGTAGAGAACTTGGGATGTGTATGGCATGATTTTTCAAAATCTGTATTAATGTTGTCCTAGTTTACATTAACTGATAAAATTTAGGATAATTAATAACCTGATTTTGTTTTAACCGCCTACTTAATTCATGCACACGATAATCAAGGTCTCTATTATAATTGCTTTTGAAAACCGAAAAGACAAGATGGAAAAAGGCGTATCGGGAGACGTAAGTATATGCGTGCGTGTGTCTTACCTATTAAATATTTTTTGAGAATCAAAAAAATCGGACAGCTGCCTAGTTTATTGGAAGACGTATGAGTAAATGCTTATCATCATGGTTTTTGAAAACTGAAAAGACGGGACTACAAGGGTTTCTAGGGAGACGTAAAGACTTGAGATACAATACATGCATTCATTTTTTTATATATCTTGTATCTTTCCATTCTCCTTATATCCTCTGATACTCTCTATCTCTCGTATCTTGTTTCGTATCTTCAATCACCATGAGAATCCGTACGAGCAAGCGAGCAATTACCGATTCTGACGACGAACGGACACCTGTTCCTCCCCAATCTACTGCTGGACCATCTCGCCAGAAAAGGAAACTGAAGAAGGTCGTGTCTTCAGAGACGAAGTATGTGGACTCTTCGTCTTCTGACGAGTCCACTTTCAGTCCATCCTTGCCTAAACCTACTGGATCTTTTCAGCAACGACAGCACACGACTCCATCCTTTAAGCCAGAGATTACTCCTCCTCCTAGTTCGGTAAACCCTACTCTATCATCTGATCTTCCTGACAACTTCTTTCGAAGTAATGCGTATGAGGTACGTTTTAAATCAGTCATTTTTTCAAAACAATTTGTCTATGAAAAGTCAGTTGATCAGATCTGTTTTCAACAATCTCCTTTGCGTCCATTGTTTGAGTCTTGTGGTTTTTCGTCTATGCTCTTTCCTCCATCTGTGGCATATCCTAGACTTGTCCAACAATTTTATACTAATCTAGAGAATCATGGGGATTTTTATACATCTTTTGTCAAAGGGAAGTCCTTATATTTTACAGTTGTCGATTTTGGCAGCATTTTAAATATCCCATCTTCGGGTGTGTGTCCTTTTACCAAGAAAGGTGTTGTTCATTTTCCCTTCACTCCTCTTGAACAGTTACAAATTGTGATGAACAATAATTTGTTAAATGATATGTTTACTCTCAAAACAGTTAATGTTTCTCCTATTTCTTGTGTTCTCCATCAACTTGTTAGATACAATCTGTTGCCTCGTTTAGGTGGAGGGGCAGATTTTACCTATCAAGATTTGATAGTTGTTGCCCTGATTTTATGAGGTGTTTCTTTTAATTTGTCTCAACTAATGCTTCATCATATGACCACATGTTTGCGAAAAACAAAGACGTGTTTGCCCTACAGTGCTACTCTTACTAATTTCTTTCGTCATTTTAAAATTTCTTTTGAAAATGAAAACTCTGTTTCGGCCACTGATTCTATCAGCGTTACTTCTTTGAAAATGTCACGTATTTTGTTACTTGATGGGTTGTTTGTTCGAGTTACTCCTGAAAACCCTGCTCCACCAATTTCCATTCCTTCATCTCCTGTTCCTCCTCCCATTCAATCTTCTCCTGAAGTTGTTGATTTATTGAAAGTTATTCTTGCTAATCAAGAGAAAATGCAAGTTGAGATATCTGCCCTTCATAATCGTATGTCTGTAATGGAAAAAGGTAAGTTGTCATTGGGTGCACCTGAAATCAATAAACTCTATCATACAATTGAAGATGAGTTTATTGATTTACAAGATGGTTTTGAGGTGCAAACAACTGCATTGGCTGAGTTAATGCAACGTCGACTTAATAGGAATTCTTGTCAGTTGAGTCAGGAAATTAAATTTATTAGTAATTAGGTTGGGGAATTGGCTGATTTTATGGCTTTGCGGTTCAATGATTTTGGTTCTAAACTCCACACGCAGCGTAAGAACTCCATTATTCTGAGAATGGGTGCATTCTGAATCGGTTAGCCGAAAGTATCGAAGAGGAATTTACGAATGTGCCGCTACCCCCAGAACGTTTATTCCTCGACCTCCTCGCTTTGCTAGTGATTTTACTCTTGCTGAAAGAATTCATCGTGCCCAACATCGTCCTTATTTCACCAAACGAGACGAACAACGTGCAACAGTGGTTGAACTCGAGTGATAGCCTTTTTGGTTGATGACAAAGGGGGAGAAATTTGGGGTTTAATGGGGTTATCTTTAAGACTGAAATTTTTGGATTTGTGGTTTCATGGACGATTGTTTAAAGTTTTAAATTATATGTTAGCAGTTTTATATTTGATATATGTTGAACTAACATGATTGCAGGAACATAACCAGAACATAGGGGTTTAAGATTTCAGTTATTTATTATAAGATCCCTGAAATGATATTGATGCATGAATTTAGGGGGAGCTAATTATATGATATGCATGAACATAGGGGGAGTTAATGGGGATTAAAAGATTTTTGGTTGTCATCATCAAAAAGGGGGAGAATGTTGACCTAGTCATATTTTGTCCTTAAGTTTTGATGATGAATTATTAGTGTGCTAAAGTGTTTTATGGCATTTCAGGTATTTTGATGATAAAGAGCTTTGAGTGGATATTCAAGAAATTGAAGAATTTTCTCTTTTCTCGAAAAATCAATGTAAGGTCAATTGCATAATAATTGATTTTTCATTTAAAGGCTCTAGGACATGTTGAATTATATATATTGTTATGTCTTAAATAAAAAATATTTTTACAAAATTTAATATTAATATATTACATGATATATGTTTCTTATGCATTATTCTGTATGAATAGTGATTTTGTAAAACATGTGCTTGTTTAAAAGTATTTTATACACGTGGACATACGAGCGTGGAAGGCTTACAAAATTTGAATAATGATACGGGAGTTCACGGTTAACAAGGATAATGATTATGGAGTTGTGGGACTCTTGGATGTTGGATAATGACTTGTATCGCTTTCTTTTTAAATGTTACACGCCACTTATATAGAAAGATAAAGTCAAAGCTATTTGAAAGTGGGTTATCTATTAAAGGGTTGTTAATATTTATCCTAAACACTAAAATGTAATCTTAACTTGTTATGTGGATAAATATTATCTTTGTTGTTGGAATTATATACCGCTTTGTTATTTGAACTATAATGTAACTTATCTTTTGTATTAATCTTAATATATTATTTGGCTATAAAAATGATTATCTCTTGCTTAGAAAAATTACGAACTCACGAAATATTCATCAGACTTATTATTATTATTGATCAATCTGATTCTCGCTAAAGTGCAAACTTTTGAAAAGCTAAGCGCTTTAATTTCGGTATTATTTGAGGTGATATTTGGTAAGAAATTAATTGCTTATTTATTTTGTGTTATTTGATCATTGCATATAGTTGAGCCTTTAATTGTTAAATTAATTATTCTTGCATTGATCATAGACCTCTATATTGTATTGAATTTTTCTATTGTTAGACTAAGTGTAGTCTAAAGGTTTTAATCCTGGTGGATTAGAAAAGTAGATTACAAACAGGTTCAAGGAAGCAAAGATGCTTGAAGGGTGCATAGGTGCACAAGGAGCAAGAGAGCTCAAGGAAAATTAATTGTTTATTAATTTTTGAATCATTATTAATAATCAGATTTATTTATAAAAAATAAATAAAGTGAGTCTCCAATACTAGTTGGTATTGGACGTGGACTAGACTATTATCATAGAGAGTCATAGTTGAACCACGTAAAAAATCTTGGTGTTGATTTTAGTATTTGCTTTACTTTAAAATCACATAAGTTAATTAATTATCTTAATTTGATTACTTGCATTATATTTAGATAATTCTTTAACATCAAGTATTTTATTCAAAAGACTATATTAATTCAGTAAACTGATTTCAATCATTTTAGTAGCCTGAAATTAATAGTTTTTAAAAGTTGACCATAGATTGCTCCTACACTTATTCAACCCCTTTTAAGTGTGCCTAATTAAATTTCAATTAATAAATTATACAATACTATATATAATCCATTCACAAAATGCGCGCGAGAAGACAATAAGCATCGAAAAATTAAAAATGGAGATACAACAATTAATTAATTTCTAAATTATCCGATGGTTCGACATGCATTATAATGCATAATTAATAATTTTAAAAGTTAATTAAAAGAGAAAAGTAAATTGTGAACAAAATTGTCCGAATAAGTGTACTTAAAGTCAAAGGGTAAATTATAAAGTTATGAAGGTAAAATTAGATGAGTATAGTTTTTGTCCCAGCGATAATTCTTACCTTGTGATTTTCATGAGATCAATATTTTGATTCTTTCAATTATTTGATGTGCGGGTATGTGTGAAAATTAACAAAATAAATAAATAAATAAATCAGAATGTTTTAATATTACTTAACTAGCTGGGTCCCGTGCCTTCGGCACTGTATAGACGATGAGATTTATCTCAAACTTTGAACGGTCCAGATGATTTATTGAGTGAGCGAAAAATTCAAAATCATTTGTATTTTATTAGATAGATAGTAATACCTACCTAAACGGAAGTGGTTAGTATGAAGTTTATTTTTAGGTAAATTGGTCAATTGGTCAATAGAATACTGACACACAGACGAAACTCTATGTATGTCAGTATTCTATTAATCAATTAATCAACTTATCAAAAAATAAACTTCAATGGTGACCGAATCCTATCTAAACATATTCATTTAGGGTTAGTGGACTTCTTTCAATGCAATTGACTTTCTGTAAAAAGTGTAAGAAAAACAGTTAAGATTGCAGCCTTGTGCCAGAAATTCTATGGAGTAAATTTGATTAGACATCATACATGTACCTGACATTAATTCAATCCCCAATAAATTCGTCAACTCACGTAGCTACACACATTTTTCCTTGGACCAATTTACATTGAATTTGTTTGAAAAATGATTTAAGTTTTGTGTCTCAAAAATGATGCAACTCAAAAATAGTATGTCTACATACTGGTCATCTCAATTTTAATATTTTTTTATACCATAAATTTTCTTTAGGAAATAAAATTTAATTATAGAAAAATATATGTACACAGTTATGTATATATAATCATCTATAATGACGATTTTTTGGGATATAACAACGGTTTTATCCGTCGTTATATATTTATTTTGGACTGTATTTATGGGTGAACCGTCGTTATATAAATTCAAAAAAAATAATAATCCATATATGACTATATAATACACAACTGTGTGTGTATATATATATATAGTCCTTTTAATTATATTTCACTTTTTAACATTTATATTTCAATTGAAGGTAAACTCTATAGTAAATTTTGTTTTACGACAGTGTAACTCGTAAAAAATAATTATTTAAAAAAAAATGGTTCAAGGAAACTTTACACGTAAATTTAATAATTTTAAATAGATGAAAGAGTATCTAATATTTTTTAAAAGTACAGTACAGTACATTAGACCTTACATACACACATGAACTTTTTTGAATTTGTGAAACCTTTTTATGCGTAGTATATTTTTGTTTCATTAGATGGAAAGTGGTTAGCATTAAGTTTATTTTTGAGTAAGTTAGTCAATTGGCCAATAGAGTACTGACACGCAGACGAGATTCTATATATGTAAGCATTCTATTGATCAATTGACCAACTTATCAAAAAATAAACTTCATAGTTCATACTAACCGGATCCCATTAAGTGTTTGTCTTTTGGTCTTGGAAACGAACCGTACCTTTGTTGAGATCGTGAGACTGAGAGGGACGCCAAATGTCAATGAGTGTCTAAACATTGCACATATAAATGACTTTGTAATATATATGTAACACCTCAATTTTACATCGAAAAATATAATATTTTTTTATTTATGTATAAAAAATTAAATTACTAATGACAGAACCTTTAGTCACGACATCTTGGGTGAGAATCAAATTGATTCGATTCAAATTTGAAATTTGTTTCGAGATTTATTCTGAACTAGAGATTTGACTCGAATTATTTCAATACAATTATTTATTTTAATATAAAAGTGTTTTCTTGAACCACTTCAATATTTTCTTTTGAAATTTTTTAGCACGCATTAAAGAGTCGTGTCATATATTGCAATAAATTTATACCGAATTATAATTACAAAACTATTAATACATAAAATTAATAAGAATTATAAGAGAATCTCACTTATTACACATCTTTTCAAAAAAGTTACCACTAACATTTATCCACGTAACTGACGATCAAAAAAACAACGTAAACATTTGTAATATATATTATTATTTTTTATTGTGAAACCGGGAATTCATAGGTGGATGGGTGTCACACCTTTTAGAATGTAATGACAATATTTAGATATAAATTGTTAAATTCACAATAAAATTTATTATTTTTATAAAAAAAGTGTCGCTATAGATCTTATAGCGACGATTTTCACCGTCGCTATACATCTACATCAATACTTTTGCTTTAAAAATAACAAAAAATATTGTAGATTTAACCATTCCCTATTTAAATATATAAGATTTGGGAGGGCATGTGCTTGTATTTTTTTGTAATATTCCCTCGAAAGAAATGCCCTCAAGTCCCAAAAAAAATACACACATATCTTTTGCCTGTGTTGAACAAACCAAACTATAATCAATATTCACTTATTGAAGAGGAGAAAGCCAAAAAGCAGCATCAGTAATAGTAGTAATAACTAATAATAACACCACCACACAGTCCCACAGTGGTGTGACAAGAGTGGGGACATTTTTATTAATTTTGCTTCCCATGTTTGCCTTTATGCTCTTCCTCCTTCATAGGCTGGCATTGTTTCAGAATCTTACTGGTTTTTTATTTTATTTTATTTTTTGGCCTCTCTTTCTTGCACTTGAGTCACAAAAATACAACAAGACCATACAAAGGTGATGAATGAAACTCCCAATGGGTTTTATAGAAACAAGAAAAAATCACAAAACATAAAAATTCAATACAACTCTCTGATGTTTTTATCTGTGTGTGTAAAACAGGAATGAAAAGCGAGGGAGGATTCTAAAGAAGTTGACTACTTACAAACTTGAGAAGAGACAGCAAACTAAACGATAATACTTACAAAATTGTTCAATTAAATTGGACGCCAAGAAGATGGAGACTTTTCGTACCTATGAACGCACCACTTGCCTCCCAATAAAAATAGGAATGGAAGGCCGAAGAAAAACCCCTACACATCGGATAAAAATAGCAAGTTTCTCGGACTAAATTCCACCTGATACAATTAATTCAAGTATAGCAAATGACAGAAAAGATAGACTTTTCATTTCTAGGCAAGGCACACATGCAACTTCTTGAAGCAAAGACGCTACAATAAAACAAATCAGGACAAATTACATATTATGGTATTACCACAAGCCATCCGAACTAAAGACACACTTAAGCAACCAAACTAATCCCTGAATATCAGACAAGGAATGCTGCCTTCATTATGCCCCCATTTCTCATGCCATCATACAATTAATACCTTTCATTTAACTAGAGGGCACCTAGGCCAACCTATACCAACACATAGAAGCATGCACATAGAACAAAAGGATCATACTTCAGTACTTCAACCTTAAGGCAACCATGGCTTCCTAAATCTTATCCAGCTTTTCCGCTTTGACAACAGGATTGGCTTTAGCTATAGCGTGCTGAGCAGCAGTCCTGTAATCGAATGGGCACTCGTGTTTGTCAGAGTAGCGATGATCTGCACAGAACAGATTCCCGCACCTGCAACTGAAACCTGTTAAACCCACACGCTTGCGACAAGTGTTGCATCTATTTGGGCCCTCTTTAACCTTCAGCTCCGAGGTATGGTTTGAGGACGAATCACAAGATACTAATGTAGGAACAACCTTTGACTCCACCGCTCCACCTTGTACATTAATGACATCAGCAACTGCAGGCCCCTTTCCGCTACTGCTCGAGCCACCATTCACAATGTTTTCAATGGATGATGCCGCGAGTTTTGCCTGTTCCTGCTTTAAGATCATGTCCTTGTGGCACTTGGAGCACATGTTCATAGTGGCTGCACTGCCAAAGAAGCCACAATTGTTGATGCAAAGAATGGGGCCTTCTGGGGCTTGGCAGCCAGTCTCTTTGGAAGACTCCATATCTTCAACTATCCTGCAGAAAAACATCATCTTAATAACCAGGAAAATGATATAACCAATCCCACTACTCATACATTCAGAAAATGATTCAAGTATGAATATAAAGTAAAAAAGCAGAACCAACTGTTTCAGTTTGAGCCACGTACATTACAAACATACACAACGCAGCAAGGCTATCAGAGGCATCACGTCATCCATGTTTGCTCCAACTATCAAAACTTCAACTTATTATACAGTGCTAGTTGATTTGCTATTTTCTATATAATTATCCTTCCATGTCACATATTCTTGGAAGTTATGATGATGAATTACCCAAAACAGTTTAATTAAGCCAGGAAGGAAAATCCGATATTAGTCTATAAGATAGAAAGAAGAAAAAGTAAAAGGATAAACAAGATTCCTTCGTTCAGTCTGAAGCAGAAAGGTAGGGAAGGGAAGAGATCTTTCTGAGTAAGGAGGCAAGAGAGTTGCATGTCTTCTGAAATATGACTTCCTTAAAGTACGATCCTTTCTGTTAAAGATTTCAATGAAACATCAACCAAGATAATTGGCCTTCTCATTGTGCACAACCAAACACGAGATTAAAAGATGGCTCCCATTCCATGAGGGAGATCGGATCCCCTAAAGTATAAGCCAGCAGATAACAATGAATAGTTAAGTAACCATTTAAAACACGATCAATTTTTGGATTGAAAAAAGAACCGAATGCTATTCCAGCTTTCTAATTTAAGGATTGGTTAACAGAAATGGAAGTATGAATATATTTATATTTTCTAGAAAGCATGATAATTTTCCTTACTAGCAACTTTTTCTCTTATCCTAGCCCAAAAACTGTGGAACTGGCAATTGTAATCCATCAATATATAGATTATTACTTTTACTTGTTTCTCTTTTCAATTAGTTGCTTACTATGGTTCACAATAAGAATGATGCAAAAAGGTATTGAAAGTTAAAGAATAGCTGAGCCATGTTCATGACATAAATTGAAAATATTGAAAGCTATGAATGTCCAACATATGCTTTTGGCAATTGTTTTTTCATAAATCTTATAGTGTAGCGTTTTGGTATCATCCTAGACCATGTAACAACAAGGAGATTGTTTAAATGTCCGCAAACATTGCAGTTGCCCTCTAGTGGAACTGTGACATATATTTTATACAAGTTAACTAGCAGTAGATATGTGCATATACTATCAATGAGGCCGTCAACATTGAGGCGCCAGGTGGGTGGGATAGTAAAATTATCACATCCTGTAGAATCATATGTTACTACTTTATGCAACCACATTTACATAGTAAGACTGATACTGATTTGGGCAAACCTTTCAAGTGAGATGTAATTTCATAGCCAATTATGAAGTTGTCGTTATAGTCTAAATTGGCCTCCTTTACTGATCCGTTGAATAACATAATTTTTCCAAGACTTGCTAATGAATACCGCGTAGAATCTGCTGTCATAAACTTCAAGCCCTAATAGGTTCCTTTAGAAGTGGATCTAAAAAATGTAGATAAAAAAGAATCATGCCCCGACATTCTTCCTCAAATTGTGAACTACTAAACTTCTTTGAATAAGTAGACTATGTAACAAATGTTACAAAACTCAAGATATCAAAATAATGAGTTCATGGCTGCATAAAATGTATAACCTCATTCATTAATGGCATTAGTGGAGAAAGGAATGCCTGTATCAAGAGATTAAGATACTAAAACAAATGAAACTTATCAATTTAGCAGAGTGGAGTCAAATAGTTACTATATGAGATTAAAAATTCAATCATATTATAGTGGTCAGTGATCAATGTGAAACACCACGTGTTGCACACATTGACCTTATCAAGATATAAAAAAGTTCATACTCCGTACTCAGAAATTTAATTTTCTCTGAATGTTTTCCAATATATGTGTATGAGCAACCTAAATCACAGTCCTACACCTTCCAAATCAGGTTACGGCAGTCCATCGTATAGGACAAAATCACATTTACCAACAATTCAGTGTAATAGTGAAAAGGTGCAATTTGCAACATTATGAATAACCTAAATCACAACCCTACACTTTCCACATCAGGTTACAGCAGTCCGTTGTATAGAACAAAATCACAGTTGCAAACAATTCAGCATAAAAGTGAAAAGGTGCATCTTGCAACATTGAGCTTCCCAAAGAAGACTCCCTATTGTGCATTTTAGTCAGGAAAACAATATTTAAAGGACAAAATCTTCACAGTTCTGTCTCTCTTTCTCACAAGCAAACACAATGCCTGCAGATGCACAAGCAGCATACAAAAACCAAAGCAGCATTAAAGATTCTAACATGTAAGCATAAAACACAATGAAAACCAATAACAACATGTTTGTCCCCATTACTATGGATATCTAAACTTGTTCAAAAGAGAAAGGCAAGTTATGGGTACAAGCAGCAATTTCGTGACATAAACCCAACAATGAATGCACAGTGCATACTAACCGTGATTGCTTATCAGTTAACACTGCAAGTTGACAACACAAGGGCAGCCACCAAAATAGAAAAAAAACTCTCAAAATCCTTTATTATTTCAATTAACACTTCAATCAAAAGCAAAATAAAATAAAACTAACTTTTCAATTTCCCAGAAACTTTTGTTTGAACAAACTTTAAAAAGAAAAAAACACCCTACGTAAAATTACCTAAATCATCATCATTTCTAGAAAAAGCTACACAATAAGCCTGTGTATAAATAATAATCATTCTTGCATACACTTATAATATAGAAATACATAAACAAATAATAATCGTCAGAGAGAAAGCTCACCGTACTTCAAAACGATAGTTTTTTGGCCGATCTTGACTAGCAAAACTGATGATTATAGCTGAAGAAGAAATCAGAACCAAAAAATGAATGGAATCATATAAATAAAAACCACTAATATCCAAATCAGAACTAATTGTAAAATAAAAAACTGAATTCAAGAAAGAGAAGAATATTGAAGTACCTTGAATCAAACCTTGTAATCGTGGTGATAATCGGGAAAATCCAGAGGCAGTTGCGGTGGCGTGGCCCCGGTGAGAGAGAAGTATTTGATTTTCTTGTTGTTGTTTTGATTGATTGATCTTTTCTTTCTCTTCGTAACTCGTTTTATTTATTTATTTATTTATAATATTCACTTTTTATCTGCCAATGAATGCTTTTGTATTGAGTCGGTACGGCCAGTTTTTATTTACTTACCTTTACCAAACTTTGCATTTACGGCGTTGCCAGCCTGTAATTATACCGAGGTGATCAATACACAATTACGTTTTACGATATTAGCATTAAAGACTAAAAGAGCGTATCTTTTATTAAATAAATTTGATACTTCCTCCCTTCAAACATAATATAAAATTATTATTAATTTTTTTAAATTTTAAAAATTAAATTAACATAATTTTTTTAAATTTAATTAATACAATAATAAATATTATAAATTATCTAAAATAATATTATTTAGAGAATTGATATTTACACAAGACTCCTCTCATATGAATAACATATGGGACCCACATTTATGTGAGTGAATTTTTGTGAAAATATCAATTTACCTTGTGGAAATATCAATTCTTTATTATTTATTGTAAAATTTATTGTTTTATAGCAATAATTTTTAATGAATCATTTTAAAAGATCTTATTTTAATTTTAAAAAATTAATAATAATTTATAATTTAAAACACATAAAGTATTTTACTTGATACTCATTTATATATTCACGTGGGAAAAAACATCCTACTAACAATTATTAAATTATATAATAAAAATAGTAATTTTCAAAATTAGATGTCCTACACATTTAGCCACGGTTTGTTGCAAAACAACTTACAACGTACATAGAGTAGTTTTAGCCTTTGTCCCAAATTAAATGTCTAATTTTGACTCTTTTTTAAGTTAAATTAGTTAAGCATGTATAAATTTATTTTGAAAATTATAAAAAATGAGGTTAACTGTAAATTTTATATACTTTTTGTAGGTTATAATCTCTTCACCTATATTTTGGCAAAAATAGTATAAAATTAGTTTTAAAAATGGTTAGTTTAATTTTTAAAAAAAAATCAAAATTAAGCATTTAATTTAGAACATATGGAGTAATATTTTAATTGGCACAATTTTATTAAATAACTTATTATGAAATAAACTGCTATATAAGATTAAAAAAACACCCGTCTATCAAAATAAATTTATGTGGATTTAATATTTTATAACTTATTTAAAATAAATTGTGTCGAATATCATCTTAATTTTCAAATTAATGTATATATAAGTTGTCTTGGCAATTTCTAGTAAATGACGTCTTCTTTTTTTTTCGTGCAAAGATCATGTTTGTGAGACCCCATATTTTATGAATAAAAATTTAATTCTTTCGAAATATTTTTTTTAAATTATGGTGTGAATTTGATATAATGTTATAGTTGTGGGTAATATTTATAAATTTTGCAAAGTACGCAAGTTGTTATAAAATATTCGTTTTGGTGGAAAATATTCTTTTTATCGGAGAATATTAAATGCACAAGACAATCATTAATTGGACCCCACAATAATTAATTATTGCCGGATTGAGAAAACGACAAAAATACTTTTTTATGAAAATAACTACGCGAGGTGTTACCGTTAAAATTGTTGAACTACCCAAAGAGTAAAAGTACGATGAATGGCGTGGTTGCATAGAAGCACTACCAGATTGATTATTGATGCTTACGTGAGAAGTCACTCGCTTATACTCATTTATTGCTACAGTAGTTGTTGCATCATATCTCTTATATTATTGATTCAATTATTGTTACAGTATTCATCTGTATAATATGTTATATTATTAAATCAATAATTAAGACGACAAGTTATAATATTAATGATTAATAATTGTTGAAATATTAAATATGTGTTGATTAAAAATAAAATAATTTGTGGTAATATTTATTCAATCCTTGATGTATATAAAGAGTCTATTATGAGACGGTTGTGGTAAGTTTGGTTATTCTATGGGGGGCTCATATGTCATCATCTAAGAGTCTCTTTCGTCAATAGTAATTACCTTCGTCAATATTAATTACCTTCGTCAATAGTAATCACCTTTACCAGACGTCGAACCAATTGTCGTTTCACATTACAGGCGTCGAATCAATTGTCGTTTCGCATTACAGGTGTCAAGCCACTTGGTGTTTCACATTACAGGCGTCAAACCACTTTTCTTTTCACATCACCAGTTGCCAAGCCACTTGCTTTTTCACATTTCAAGTGCTAAGCTAAAAATCTTCTATAAATAGAGTAGAGTGCTTCATTATTTTTTACGAATTCATTCAAGCTATAGAGAGAGAAAGTATAGAGAGAATAAAAGAGAAATAAGAAGAGTATTCTGTTACTACACTACTGCAGTATTCAATCAACTAATGTAAGGGGTGTTATTCTTTCTTATTCATGAAGAGAACTGTTGTTATTCCATTGCTTATTATTCTGTTAGAATAACATGTATATGCGGTTTACCCTATACTTGGTGACATTCTTCTATTATTCTGTTGGAACATCCTCATCATGTGTTTTACACCGACCGGTTCCGCCTCTTTATTATTATTCTGTTAGAACATCCTATCGTGTGTTTTACACAGACCTAGTTCCGCCTTTATTATTATTATTACATTGGAATATCCTCGCATGCATGTGTTTTATACCGGGATCCGGTTCCATTCTTTATTATTACATTGGAATATCCCGCCTTACGTCGTTTTTACGGGACCGGTTCCGTTATTTATTATTCTGTTGAAATAACCCGCCTGTGCGATTACTATCGCATGCGTGGTGATTTCTTTTGTTATTCCATTCTTTATTATACTCAAATTGGTTAAAACTTTGACTTATAATCCATGAAATTAGTGAAATATCTTTGATATTTGCGCTTCATCTAAGATCTTTTCATGAAAATATTCTTCTGAACATTCTTGAATTTTACTCTACAAAGCAGTATCATGTTGACAATTTGAACGTTATTAGTTCCTAGATAAATTAATTCTTGAACTTGTTTTATTGAATTCTTATATCATTGTCATCATCCTCATGTTTATATTATGTTGAAAGTCATCTGTGGCGTGTAGTGCATAGATGGACTTGGTATGATTATGACCGAGGATTATTCGGTATAATCACGACCGTAATGTTACAAATGATGTGGTAAAAGTTATCATTGGCCCGTAGTGCATTGATGGACGATTGTTGGCATGAAAGCATGACCATTAATGAATACACGCATGTCCTCGGGTCAGTAGTGCATGAATAATTTGTGATCGTGATACTAAAGAATATCCTCGGCAGAAGTAGTGCGAGGGTGATTCGATGATGTGGATTATTTATTAAGTTGAGTCCAAATGATAAAAGTCATGAAAAACTTTTTAAATCATAAAAGATAGTAGATTTTATTCTATACTTGACTCTTTTAATGGATTGCTTGTTCATTGCAGCTTAAACTTGATGTTGTTATATTTTATCGCTTTAACACTGTTGAAGGCTAATGATAATTTATTCTGCATTATCTTAGTCATAATATTTCTTACTGGGCTAGTTGAGCTCACCCTTTATTTCACTGTTCTATTCAGGAAATGAGAACATAACAGGAACATAACAGCGACGTATGTACATGTATGAGATAAATAAGAATTAAAAATATCTCATTTTAATTTATTATATCTTATCGCAAACGTTGGTTGCAATATGACTTCGTCAAATATTTTATACTATCATTTTTCAATTAAAAAAACCATTGATTTTTTAGGTTAAATTTTGAAAATTTGAACTTTAAACTGTTATGAATTTAATTAAGTTTATAACTGTTGTAAATTAAATAAAACTGTAATGTAAAAGTTAATAAATTTTATTAATAATTTAAATGATAGGAGCCACATATTACTATTTTTTTTAATTTTTGCATAATTATCTGAGCATATAAAACTACTTGTATGATAAGTCCTAACTTCTAATTTCTTTCTTTTGTCGGTAATAAGGGGAAATAGTGGCAAGTGATAACTTGAAGAGGAATATAAGGAAACGGGGCCAATTTATCGATAATTTTTGGAAATTAAAAAAAAATTGTTTTACAATATTTAGGAATGGCCTTCTTTGCTTAGTAATGGGCTTGACAAACGGATCCAATGATATAACGGATCGGATCAGAATTTCAACTGGTAAATCACCAGATTAACCCGAAACCATCACACGGCGGGAATGTGTAGAAGAAGTGAAGGAATAATATGGCGGGAAATCATATCCACTGCGCTGCCTCTGCATTAGCTTAATTAATCTCATATTTATATCCACATCTCTCGCAGAATCTCCCAATTACTTAATTCCTCGATATCTCTTCCGAAATGGGGAAGAGAAAAAGGACTAGGGTTTCTGAAGGAGATGAGTATCATGAAGATCCCGAGCCATCTTCCTCGAGCGAACCGACCTTGTACGAGGTAGATAATTTCATATGCTTGATCTGAAACAGTTCTTGTGTAATTCAAAGTTTATATCTTTGCCCAAAATTGGCAGTCAGTTGATGTTTGATTCCTCCTGTTTCTTAGTACTCTGCGTTTGATGGTGAAATTTGATTCTTTCCTTTGTTAAATGTTTGAACAAATTGATAAAAAACTAATTATAAATGATTCCTTGAGAGTATTTGCAATGCATTTCCCCCGTGTTAATACCATGCCTTGTTTTTAAATGTATAGTATTTTTAAATGTAAATGTGTGTATTCATGACTTGTAATTTAGGTTGTGTCAAAAGTTAATATTGATATTCTAATTTGGAACGGAGGGAGTAATAACAAGAAAGACACATAAAGCTTCATATCCTATATGGGATTATAGGATAGCTTATTGGTACTGCTTGGGTTTTTAGAGGTTTTTGAATTTTTTTTCTTCACTTAGCTATGACCTTGAGAAGTTATAGTAATAACTTGAAAGTGGCACTTTTGCATAAAACAAAACCATAACAATGAGTATGATCCAATTTCCTAATTGTCTCAATTATTATTCCAGTAGACCAGGGGTGGGTCGTGCACCTTGTGAGAAAGGTGGGCAATTGCCCACCTTGATTTTTGGAGGAATTTCTTTTAGTAGTATTGAAAATATTATTTTTCTCAGAAAATAAGACACAAAAGTGTAATTTATAATTTTTTCCACCGTAATTTTGAGAAATATGTATTTAATATGTTTTTTTGTCCACCTTGATGAAAATTTGTGGCTCCGCCATTGCAGCAGATGGTATTGAACTCTGGCAGCCACAATCATTTCAGTCTGTCTTGCCCTCTTCTTTGCTTCTGCTCTTGCTTTGAGAAAGCTTGGTTTTAGATTAACTAATATAAAACTCATATTGCAAAGTATACATCCATCATGTAATAGTATTCATCTATGATGCATTATTGGTTATATGACAGTTTCTGAGTTGACTTTTTTACTATGGTTCTTTGCTCTAGTTCTACAGGCCATTCTTTGCTTTTACAAGGAGCTATATATTTGCAATCCTAGGATAAAAATAAATGTTATTTATTAATATTATTTGTCTTCATGTTATTGCTACTTTCTTTCTTGGTCGTATTTATGGTTGCTATCAGCCTATCACCATCATAATTCCTCCACCCAACATCAGATTCCTCGGTGTACATTCGCACTATTCAAGAAAATGTTGAAATTGGTACACAAAACATTGAAATTTTTGGCAAAGACATTGTCTTTTGATTACTCAGATCACAGATAGTTTGATGTATTTGAATTGTTCTAGTGAATTCATATTCTACTTTAATGCGGATCAAAAAATTCGTAGTAAGTTTTTTGTACCTCACAGGTTCTTGGGGTGGAAAGGACAGCTACTCAGCAGGAAATAAAGAGAGCATATCATAAGTTGGCTTTGCGACTACATCCTGATAAGAACCCTGGTGATGAGGTCAAAATTTGTTCTCCACGTCACCAAATTTTGTTCTCAGTGATCCTCTTGACACTCTTATTTCTTTCTATTTTTTTTCACTAAATCTTTTATATTTTCTATCTGCAGGAGGCCAAGGGTAAATTTCAGCAACTTCAGAAGGTGATATCAATTCTTGGTGATGAAGAAAAGCGGGCACTCTATGATCAGACTGGCTGTGTTGATGATGCGGTGAGTTATCGTGTAGACCTACTTTTATAGCAGTTTTCTGTTGCAATAATCCAGTTTGGGTGTGTTGTAGTTTTTGGGCATTTTTCGGTTCATATGATAGTTATTTCATTTGTTGGTGAGAATAATCTTATAGTTTGTTAAACTAGAGGTACCATGGACAAATTGAAAGTTAAAATTATAGCACATATTAAAGAAATCCCCAGAAAATGTCATTTACAGATATTCTTGAAGATTATTAGTTAATTGAAAAATAATTTTTTACAAGATATTATTGCATGGTTACGTCTCAAGTTTGACACTCGATGTTCTGGTTAAAGCAAAATGTATCAAGTTATTGTCCCCATGGAAAATTTTGCATGGTTTCTCACTTACCTAGTAGAGCAGCACTCATTTCTTTGTTTTCTGATTACAGGAACTTGCAGCAGATGTTCAAAATTTGAGGGAGTTCTTTCGAAATATGTACAAAAAGGTTTATAATAGTATTAAGAAATTTGCCAGCTTTCTAAACCTATCTTGTTATTTTGCTTTATATTCCTTGTACTAATAAAACAGTAATTTAAATCTTGATTGCAGGTCACTGAAGCGGATATTGAAGAGTTTGAAGCAAACTATAGAGGATCGGAGTCAGAGAAGAATGATTTGATTAATCTATACAAGAAGTACAAGGGGAACATGGAGAGGTATAACAGTATATTTAATGATGTGTTTCTTCCCGTTTAGGATTACTCGTTTGTCCTCTAAACAGCTTTCCCATTTTCAGGCTCTTCTGCTCTATGATATGCTCAGATCCTAAATTGGATTCACATAGATTCAAGGATATTTTAGATGAGACCATAGCTGCAGGTGATGATTTTCTTTCTTCCTCATCTTTTGACTGGCAAATGGTTTGTTCTAAATATAGAGAAATTTTGTGATGTAGGACAAGGTGGGAAGAAGGAATAAGAGTACCTATCTTCGCAGAGAATCGGTAAAAAAAACACACAAAAGCACATAACTTTAATTCAAATCAATATATTCAATAATTTCCCAAATAACGAAGTATTACAATGCTTAAAAAACTCAATACTTGGGGACTATGTAAAAACCCTAATTCAAAACAATCTTCTAAAAAAAACTTTCCTAATTAAAACCTACTATCATAATTAAAAAATCTCTTAGAATATCCTACTAAAATAATTACATTAATAATCCAACATTTATCTTTAAATAACAATACAAAATTAATAATAAACTTCATAAGTTTCTTCTTCCGTATCGCATCATTCTCCTAGTCTTTGAAAAAAACTGGTCATCGAGTTTTGAAATATCGAAGAATAATAAACCATGGACTGGGAGATGTCTTCCAACAAAACATGTGCATCCGAACATTCAATATCATGAGCATAATTTTTAGGAATAACAATTGATAATATAGAAATTTGAAGTAGCTTGGTACTCAAATGTATCAACCGAAAAGAGAAAATCAACATGATTGACCTCAACTTTATCTTCCTTGATGTTTTCGTATATGGAGTTAAACTTAACTTCAATTTCCTCACTGCAAGCCATCTCTGAATCTGCTTAACTTCCGTTTTATGTTTTTCACAAACATCAATATGTGAAAATACTTGCTCTTGTTTATCATCGCCAATTTTATATTGGTTATTGATACGTTTAAGTATTGTGAGACATCTATCAATTGTCTTGTAAAAATTTATTTTGCGGGTCTTTTCTTGTGAACGCGTCACTTTAGTTGAACAAACACGATTAGGATGAACATTTTTTTGCGCTTGAACAAAATATGGACGAACATAACATGTATTTATGTACTCGTAAAGTGCCTTTAAATTTGCAAGACTTGTTTCAGAAATTGCAAGATTATCGCATAATTTCCAATACTCGGAACTATACGGGACACAAGATCTTTTAAGTTGCTCGCATATGACCAAAGTTCAATGCTCAAGTTGCTTTATTTTAGCCCAAAAAAAGTCTGGATTATTAAACTTGGAAGACATTGTATCTATGTATAGGGGCTGAATTGAATATTGTAAAATTTTTTGGGGTTAAATTGAAAGCTCAAAAAGTATGGGGGCTAAATTGAATATTTCAGAAACTTTAGGGGTTGAATTGAAAGTTTTATAAACTTTGGGGGCAGAATTGAAAACTTCAGAAACTTAAGGGGCTGAATTGAAAATTCAGAAACTTGGGGGTACCGAACTGTAATTGGGCAGAACACCGGCAATTTGATGAACCGTGTCGCGCACTGTAGCTTTTTTTTTTTTGTTAGAATAGATTGAGACTACGGCGATGACGATTCTTGCTGCAAATCGTACTTTCTTCTCTAGCGAACTTCGACAATTTGATGGTGGCTACAAAAATAGGGTAGGAAGGAATTTGGTGAAATTAAAAGATATTAGGAATTTTGGCTCTTGATACAGTTATGATGTAAGACAGGGTGGGAGGAAGGAATAAGATTACCTATCTCCGCAGAGAATCTATAAAGAAACACACAAAAACACACAAATTTAATCTCAAATCAATAAATTCAATATTTTTCCAAATAACGAAGTATTACAATGCTTAAATATAAAACTCAACATTTGGGGTCTAAGTAAAAACCCTAATTTAAAAAGCAAACAATCTCCTAAAAAAAACTCTCCTAATTAAAATATACTACCATAATTAAAAAAATATCCTACTAAAATAATTACATTAATAATTCAGCATTTAAATTTAATTAACAATACAAAATTAATAATAAACTTCTTAAATTTCTTCAACCGTATCGCATCATTTTGAATTTGAGTTTGGAGTTGGCTTGGAATGTTTATCTTGTCCCAATAGTTTGACCCAGTTATCAGAAAAGAGTATATAGTGGTTGTAGAGTTTGGGCATCTTATTTCAGGTCGTACATATTGTGGACTTAAGTTTGCTATTACTGGTGGACACTTTTTAAACAGGATTGAAAGTCTGAAGTATCATCCCTTTGATTGTGAGTTTCAGATGCAAGATAGACTGCATGTAATAACATGATAATTGTATTGATAGTTTTATATACTTGTTGCTTTTGTTATTTTAATTGTGCACGCAAATAATATTTGTGTCTCTCAGGAGAGCTGAAGTCAACCAAAGCATATGGGAAATGGGCTATGCAAGTGTCTGAGACAAAACCACCTACAACCCCTTTGGTGCGTAAGAGAAAGTGAGTCATCTATTCTAGTTTTCTGTTGATAATATGATACAGTTGTATCAATCTTGAACACTGGAAACTGACCATGCTTTTACACATTACAGATCGAAGAAAGGGTCAGATGATTTATACGCCATGATTAATCAGCGACAGAATGAGAGGAAAGGCCGACTTGATTCCATGTTCTCGTCTCTTATTAGCAAATATGGAGGCGACCCATTGTCAGAACCTACTGAAGAAGAATTTGAAGTTACCAAGGCAAAACTTGAACGTAGGAAGAAATCCAGAAAATGGAAGGGAAAGTAGTGATACAACTGGAAATTTTCTGTAAAATTTCCGAATCTCTGGGGAGTTTGCCTGATGTTTTCTTTTACTTGCATTCAAGTGGAGCTCTGAACTATGATTTGTCTTTCTGTTGCAAAGATTTCTTTAGTGTAAAAACTTGCATGAAATTCTAAGAAATATTAGTGCTAAAGGAGCAAAGGTATTCTGTCCCATCTCAGGCTGTATGGCTGAAAGTTTGTCTTTCAATCCACAGGACGACAGGCTTGTCCTTGATTCTCGGCATTTTTTTGGAGTTCTTAAATTTTGGTGGATCACCGTTGGCCTACTTTCTTCTCTCCCTCTCTCTAACTCTATCCGTCTCACCCACCGTCTTATTTTTTTTAAAAAAAAGTTTTTAAAGGAAATATTATCTCATTTATATTAATGGTAGTACAAGCTGGCATAATATTAATTTTATTCTCAAGCCATCAATCCTAAATTTAAAATGGCACAACGAGGGTTAAATGTAAAATAATATATATGCTTCAATTTATATATATTTTGCAAATGAAACTCTTTTTGGAATGAGTAGTTGCCAAAATTGACATTAACTCCTCATAAATTCAAATAGGATAGGGACTGATTCGCCAAATTCAGCCTAATGTAATTGGAAAGTTGACTATGCCATCCAAAACCAAAAAAAAATCTTTAATTTAACTAGTTTAATTAACATAATTAAAGGATAAGTAAAATTAAATTAAGACGAGCACAAGAGAGGACTAAAAAGGTCATATTTTCATTATTATTTTTTTAATTTCCAAGAACGTGTTTGCATTTTGTGGTGGGCATGACTTTTTATTTAGGTCAGACAGTAGTAATACTAAATTATTACGACCTATTTTCAGCATGCCTAATTTAATTAAAATACAAAAACTTATAGGTGTGGGTGGTGACATAATAACTTATTAAAGGCCAGCCAAGCCAAGAAACAAAATATTCCCTGCTTGGTGTGAATGATTATATATGAATCTGGATATACAAGTTAAGACTTTGCCTCCTCTCTCCTCTTCCATTCCTGTAATTCCTACTTTTGCTTTTTAGTTTTTCATTCTTTCTCATTCACTATTCCTCTTTCCTCTTTCATTCACTGTCCCTGTGTGGGTGTTTGAATTTTCCTAAACCATTCACCTTTTTCCCAATTATCTTAAACAGTGTATTTCACGTTACTTAAAAAACTTGAATTAGTCTTTCCACATCTATCTTTATCTCTAAATTTATTTATTTGGTTAATAATCAAGTTTCCATGATCACATTAATGTTATATTACTTTACTTGAGTATGTATTCCCACCTCTTTCTCTTTCTCAAAATTGTAGCTTGATATCTTCAGCTTTATCCACCAAGTTCGTGTCCAAAAGGGTTTATTCAATTTTTAATAATAAACCCAAGAGCCAAAAGGGTTCAGTTGTTTTACAGGTGATTCTTCTACCCACTGAAGTATGAAATTCAGAAATTGGAGATATCCCTGAAGTTTAATTTACCAGTCTGTATGTGTTTATGTTTTGAAGGTTTTATCATGGAGACTGAGAATGGGGATGTCAAGTCCAAGATGGAAGACTATGAAGTAATTGAGCAGATTGGAAGAGGAGCTTTTGGAGCTGCTTTTCTTGTTCTCCATAAATATGAGAAAAAGAAGTAATTTTCTCACTACTTGCAAGTTCTTTTCTCGGTGGGAGTGTGATTATATGCATATATGGTTTCTTTTTGGTCCATTTCTTCAACATAATTCAATTCAATTTGTCCTTTATGGTTTTGATAACTAATTTGTGTATGTGCGTATGTGTATTTATCTGCAAGGGTTTATGAAATTCAGCATGAGTCTGCTCCTTACTCTATACTCCACATGTTTGAAAATATGTCAATAAGAAAACTTGTGTTCCATTATACTGAGGATTGACTTTGTACGTATATATATAGTCATGTGCTAAGTTAATTTTTACTTCAACATTGATTTATTGGAGCTTGATCATCTATTTCTGAACTTTAATAGGTATGTTTTGAAGAAGATTCGTTTCGGTAAGCAGACAGAGAAGTTCAAAGATACAGCACACCAGGAGGTCAGTTAATCATTCCAATTTTTTTGTTAAAATATAATAGAATTTATTACCAGCTCTAGGTTTGTTCTTCCACTTAATCAAAAGCTACAATTTTATTTGCATAATGAAGCCTCAAATCTTATCACAATAATAATCCATTTATATCTTTTTTATTTCCATCTTCTCATCAATCAAATGAAGCATGATAAAGTTCATATTGAATTTGCATGATCAAGATTGTATCAGTAAAATTAAGTCTACTGGTTGCCGTCTCCTTGATTCCCAAGACTTGTACATGATCGTGAAAAATCCTCTAGGCAACAAATTGATTTTCGCTGATGTTACATTTTTGTCCCACTTTTGGTTTTCTGTACTCTATCATTGATTGGAGTGCTAATTAATTTTTACTACTCAAAGACTGAGGAATATATATATATATATATATATATATATATATATATATTTATCTATTGCAGATGAATTTAATAGCTAGACTGAACCACCCCTATATTGTGGAGTACAAAGATGCTTGGGTGGACAAGGTAATGCAAAGTTATGTATGTGTATCTGTAAGCAAAATCACAACATTGTTGCCGCTGAGATGAATCTATTCAAGCAAGCCTGAGTGTGTTATGTTTTGTAGGGGTCCAGTGTATGCATTGTGACTGGCTACTGTGAAGGTGGAGACATGTAAATAACCAACCCTAATTCTTCATTTTTTTTTGTTTTGTTTGACATGGTAACTCAACTGCATTTAATTTGAGATAAAGCTTGATACAACTACTCAACTCAACTATATTTTTTTTTATTATCCCAAACTAGTTACGCTAGATATATACATTTAAATTATCACTTAAATATAAGTTCATCTCGGAGCAAATACGAACACACCAACATTTAATTATTACATTAGTTTATTCCCCCAAAAAAGAAAAACATTTTTCTTACACATTTTAAATGGATAAACGTGTTGAGCTAATAATAATTGTCGTTAAATATTTAGGGCTGAGATTGTAAGAAAGGCTAGAGGAATATTTTTCCCAGAGGAGGTAAGAATATGGAATGTTGCAGCATTGAACTTTACTTTTGTACTTGCAATAGCTAACTTGCACAGATGCTGCAATTTGTCGGCTGATTTGCTCTCTAGAAACTCTGCAAATGGCTGACACAAGTGTTACTAGCGCTAGACTACCTGCATTGCAACCGAGTGCTTCACAGGGATCTTAAGGTGCATATACATTCATTCTTGTAGTGATTATATGCCTTTTCACTTGCATCAATTTTAACACATTGGGGAAAAAAAGAAGAAACTTTTTTAACTTGAGTTTATTTAATTACAGTGCTCCAACATATTTCTTACAAAGGACAGTGATATTCGTCTTGGTAAGAAAACATAACTACTTATAGGAACCTTGATTTCCATTATTTTCGCTAGTAATTTACACCTTACATGGATGAACAGGTGACTTTGGACTAGCAAAACTGCTCCACACAGAAGACCTTGCTTCCTCGGTATTGGTCTTAAATAGAGTTACAATAGTCTACTATTTTAGAATCAATCTTTAATCTAAATCTCATATGAGCCTTTACTTATGACTTATATATCTTTTATAGGTTGTTGGCACTCCCAACTATATGTGCCCTGAGCTCCTTGCAGATATTCCTTATGGCTACAAGTCCGACATATGGTCCCTTGGTAGAAAATAATTCACATTACATATATTTTCACCATAGTCGTAGCACTTCTATTAGGAATGACATTTTCTGTTTTCAGGTTGCTGTATGTTTGAGATTGCTGCACATCAACCACCATTTAGAGCTCCGGTAACTACTGAACTACATGTAGCATTAAAAAAATTCAGCCAAATAGATCTTCCATTACAAATTTCTAATAAAATTGTTCCGATAATAATTCTGTTACACAGGATATGAATGGACTTATCAACAAGATCAATAGATCCACTATTTCTCCACTCCCAATTGTGTATTCCTCCACATTGTAAGTGCTTTCTTCTCTTAGTCAAACATAAATATCAAAGCTTTCTCAACTAAAAAATATAGGATATAAGGACCCATCTGGATAGTCAACTTTTAATGAAAGCTGAACGTATTTACTTTCGCTTTTAAGGTAGGATAGGGGATTTCCTCCCAAGGGTCATAGGCAACAGCCAGTGGGTTCCTATCCTCCTTGTTTTCTTGGCAGAATCTACCATCCTATAACATTTTTGTCTTGAATTCAAATTTCACTATCTTTTTTTTCTCTCGGGTTAACTGCATATCTGACCCCGAAATATTCACCCCTGATGTAAGACAAAAATTGTTAACAGGTAACTAATTGGAAGTGGTAAAATCAACAAAGAAAGTTAAAGTTAAGAGAATTCAAGTTATTCAACCACAGTAGAACTACTACCCCTAGGGTTTCCCGACAGCGGAAGGGAGGAAGTATATTGATCGCAACCAATAATTAGGGTAATTTCAATATCAAAGTGTAAAAAGTCTGACATAACTTACAAGCATATTTATAAGAAAATAAACTATAATAATCCTAAACCCCTTAACAATTGGGCTTCTAAATAAATAATCCAATACTGAAATAAACCAATAAATACAAGCCCAACAAACTAAATAAATAAATACACAACTGATAAATAAATAATTAAATAGCGAATCATCCACCACGACGATGTATCACGAATGGATCCCTATCAACTCTCTTCGGCTGCGAAAATAAAACCTCTGGCGAAATGAAAGCCTCATATCTCTCCAAAAGGTTTGGATCAAGATGACGGAACTCCTCAGCACTAATCCATGTACAATTATCCGAAGGCCTGTTGTGCCACTTCAACAAAAAATGGCCAATTTCACCAATTTCATTTTGGTGAACCGCACCTTCCTATCCTCAGACATCTCATACTAGTCAAAATATTTCTCCATACTAGACAACCAATTGAGGAATGCATTGGTATCAAATCTACCGTCAAACTGTACTGCATTTACCTTGACTTTCCTATAGTCATCATTATAAGGATCATGCTTAGGTTGTTCTTGGTGTCTAACATGTGGGTTTTCGTTATGACCATCAACATTACCATTATTCTCCTAAGGTTCTACTATAAGTTGTCTTTGCTCATCTTGTGTAATCGTATCATTCATTTGACTCAGTTGTGCAACTATGGCGACTAATTGGTCTTGAATTTCTTCTAAAGCGGCTTGATTACGTGTAGTCATGATGCAAATGCAAGTGCAAAGCTGAGATAATATAAAAATTTAATCTAAGCAAATTAAAATTATATATCTAAGCCTATGCAATCACAATCTCAAAAACTAATAATAATAATCGAATAATAGGCAATTAAATGGAATAATATGCAATTTAAAAGAATAAATCCAAAACAAGCTTTCAAAAATTTTAGTACAAATGAACGAAGGGAATCCAAGTGATTAAGTATTTAAAATTCTAATATTCAAAAATAAAATTGTGGTAAAATCAACAAAGAAAATTAAGAAAACTAGATTCAACCGTAGGAGAACCATTACCCTTGGGGTTTCCCGACTGCGAAAGGCAAGAAGTATATTGATCGCAATCAATAATTAGGAAAATTTCAATATCAAACTTTAAAATTCTGATATGACTTACAAGTATATTTATAAGAAAATAAATTCTAATAACCCTAAACCTCTTAACAATTGACATAGATAACATAAATAAATAGACAACTGATAAATAACAAAATAGCGAATCATCCATGACAACGTCTTACACCCTTTTACACTTGGTGTCCCGATATTTAAAAGCTCTCATCCTTACCCAACGTATTGTTAAACTCTAGTTAGAGTTTTGACCATTTTTTACCGGAAAGTACGATGGACCCTGGTTAGAGTTTTGGCCATTTTTTCCGTCGGAAAGTAGCCATGTGTCTTGATTTAATATTTAAATATGCTTGACTGTATAAGTATCGTAGTTGACTTATTTAATTAGTACAAACACGTAGAAATTACAAAATCAATACAAGAAGGGTTTTAATAAATACATTCGCCCACTAATAATTTCAAATAATTAATCCCACTAATAATTAATCCTATAACATCATTAAAACTAAATAATTAATCGCAAATAAATAATAAACTTTAAATAATAATCCAAATAAACAATTAATTACTCAACTCAACTCAAACTAATTAATTAAAATCAATTATATAAACAAATTTTTTTAGCAAAATACAAAATAAAAATATTATCAGTATTAGAGCATTCAAATTATAAGTTAAAATATTAAAATATGAAAAATATTTGTATGCTCTATTATTAACACTTAAATTTAATCAATTAATTAAAGATATTTTTAAAATTGTTATTAGCCATAATATCTAGCTACAACTAATTTTTAAAAAATGTACTATAATCAAAACCCTTTTATCTTAGTTTAGAAAAACTTAAAAATCAACTAAATGAATTATCATTTAAAGTAAATTAGAAGAAGAAAACATTAAAAATATTAAACACTACACATCAATTAGACTTCTTATCTAATTGAAGAGTGAAGACCCAAATCAGAAGTTTCATCTAGCTTTGATGGCTATTCATCATCTAACAGGCTGCCACCATATTCTTCTTCCTCCAACAGGTTGCCACCACTATCACCACCATTCTTCACTGCAGAAATCAAAGGAGCCAAAGATCTGGGTATTATATTCTTACAAATGTATAGATCTGGGTATTGGGTATTAGGAGCTCCCCTCCATTCATTTGTAAAATGGGGGAATTCATACAAAGGCTTAACGGAGGCACTGCTAATGCATAATCCGGCCATGGCTTGTTGGAAACTTTCTCATTTTCTTTTTTCAGATCTAATTCTCTCTCTTTTATTGTTCTTATTGTTGGTGAAGATGGTTGTGGATATGGGTTTAGGATTTCAAGGGAAGATGATGAATGATTTAGGTATTTTGGATTTTGAAAGTTTTAAGTTTCATGGTAGATGAGGAAGATGGGAAAGATGATGAAAATTTGGGAAAAATTTGAAGATGATAAGTGGGTTGAAAATTTTGGTTTGAGATTTCTAGGATTCAATATGGGAGGATTAATATATGGGAATGAGTTGTATTGTTTCTTGTAGCAATCGTTGATGAAGGCAAGATGAGAAGATTTTAGAGAGGGAAATCAAATGGGTCTTAAAGGTTTTATATATTTTATAAAATTTAAAGTTGAAGATGATTATTTTGAATATCAATTTGTGCAATTTCAGATTAGATGATTTCAGATTTTAGAGATGATGATGATTCTTTTTGTTCTTGTTTACATGTATTTTTATGGTCAAAACATATATAATGCTTTGTATTAGGGAGTATGAATGTATTAACCTATGAGCTCCGACTCAAACACGGGACACGGGCACGATACGATACGCGACACGGGATACAACATTTTCTAAAAATACCGGATACAATACGTTGAGGACACAGTCAATTATATATATAGATTTTTAATAATATTATTTATTTTATACAACAAATAAATTTGATATTAATAGAGCATGATAAACTTGAACAAAATAATAAGAAATACAAACCCATTGAATAATAAATATCTTAAAGATACATAATATTGTTCAAACTTAAAAAGACAATAACCCACAACTTTTATATTTCAATTTAAGTATTGCAAATTTTTTATTTAAAATTTTGACCCCATGTGTGTCCTCCAGCGTGTCCCGATGTGTTCGAGCTTTAAAAATAAAATTAAAAAAAGAGGAACTCACGGACACGTGTTGGGTGTGTGTCTAAGGCGTGCCAGACACGAATTCATGGCCCTCCGGGAAGTGTCTGTGCTTCCTAGGTATTAACTTGGTATTTAGTTGATTTTAAATTGATTTTATAGGGTCAATTGTATAAATATACGGTCAAACCGTACTTATACTAACTCTACCGGAACTCGTGGCAATTCCGGCCACCTTTCTTGCTGGAAATAACACGAGGGTCAGTTTTGGGAGGATCGAATTACTTTGGGTAGCGGGATGAGAGTTTTTAAATCTCAGGGGTACCAAGTGTAAAAGGGTGTATACTTCGGTGTCGAATATGCAGTTAAACTCTTTTCTTTCTCTATATTGAAATCTATTTATATATATACCTGCTGAGTGAAACAAGATATCTGCAATCCTGTTCCAGATACATCATATATCCAACTAGCCTCAAACTCTCACTTACTATTCCAATAAAGTTTCAATTGAGATAAACTGGCTTAAACATTACAGGAAACAGATTATCAAGAGCATGCTAAGGAAGAGTCCAGAACATAGGCCAACTGTAAGTCCAAGTATCACAGTCAAATTTGACCAATTTGGATCCCATGATTCATACTAATTCCGTTCCATGTTCCAAATTTTAGGCTGCAGAACTGTTAAGGAATTCCCATTTACAACCATACCTCCTTAGATGTCGCAACGCATCTTGTGTCTTTCTCCCAGTGAAGTCTCCAAACAGCACAAAGGACAAAATGACGAGAAAATCGTTATCTAAAAAACCCAGTTGTAGCAAAGAAATCTTTGACAGAGAGGTAGCAGTACTGAATGAGACAGGAACAGTTCAAAAATTTGAAGAAAATGCTGATATGCGGCTAGGAAATTCAGTAAACAATGACGTTCCAGAGACGAAAAGGGTTGATCCAACAAGCTATTCTGCAAAGATCTTAAATGGAAGTGAAGACTTGCAGAGTGGAGAAACAAGTTTTGCATCAACTGTTTGCAATGGAGATGAGCATGACAGTTCACGGTGTTCACCACAAAAAGATAGCACCGAAACAAACACTACTAAAGCAAGCACTTCAAATTCGCAGCATGAAGAACAAGAATCCTTCAATGGACATATTCAACAATTTCAGGAGAGTGTTTCAGGGAGAGAAACAACAATAGAGTTGGAGGCATTGTGTAATGAGCACGCGAATGTGGGAACAGAAACTAAGATAGATAGTTCTATGGATAGCACCCAAACTCGCACTACAAAAGCAAGCACTTCAAATTCGCAACATGAAGAACAAGAAGAATCCTTCAGTGGATATATTCAACAATTTCAGGAGAGTGTTTCGGAGAGAGAAACAGCAATAGAGTTGGAGGCATTGTGTAATGAAAATGTGAAGGTGGAAACAGAAACTAAGATTGATAGTTCTATCTCACAAAATTACAGTAGGATGACAATGTCTAACGCGGGCTGCAGTGACAAGGGTACGCTATTTGATGAAGAGAATTTGTCGTCAACACCACAAGCTGCAGTTTTTGAAGCTGATGCAGAACCAAGATGCTATGTTAACAATTCAGGTGGAGTCCCACTAAACGACTTGTTATCTGAAAGTAATGGGAGTAAAAGTGAAGTGGAAGCAAAAGCAGATTGTAATGGTCACTCGGCACAAATACTGAAAACTGACATTCAAGTGATACTAAATCAGGCCACAAGTGAAGTTTCATTACTTAATACACTTGCTGCAGTTGGTGGTGATGATAGCAAAAATGCATGGACAAATCCAACCCAGCAAAGATCTGATGCTTTAGAGTCTCTTCTTGAGCTATGTGCACGGTTGCTCAAACAAAACAAACTTGAAGAGCTTGCCGGAGTGCTAAAACCATTTGGGGAAGAAGCTGTGTCATCCAGAGAAACAGCCATCTGGTTGACAAAAACCCTCATGACTGCCCAGAAATTAAACAGTGGATCCTAAGTTTTTTCAAGATTTTTAGATGGCCAAAAGATAATATTTTTCTCGCGTGTTGTATATATTGGCAGTTTTGATATGCATTTGAATAACATTGTGTTTTATAGAGAATGTTGTTTGATTGAAACTAGAGGTCCATGGCAGGCATGTTGTATAAGTTGGCAGCAAACCTCAGGTTTTTTGAGATGTGAAATAAGATATTTGAAGTTCCAAATGATAAGTTACATTTGAAGTAAGTTGTTTCTAAACGAACAAGATTTTTAAATGCGTTTAGACTTTCAAATGTTGCAAATGTAGCTACGTACATTTGAAATAAGTTGTTTCTAAACGAACAAGATTTTCAAGTGTGTTTAGACTTATAAATGCTCCAAGCTTTGCGTAACCAAATATAAACCAACAAATCTTACTAGAATCTGCTACTCCCGGTGGGTTAAGTAGGTATAAAGATCAGGATTACACATGAAATCAAGGAAATGAGGAATCAAACTCTCGTAGTTTAGAAAGTTTACTTTTAATGCCACCTTTTTGAGATGACGAAGCAAGGAGGAACACTAGCATGCGTTGTCCCAAGCCATATATATCCATTGAACATATTGGATTGACCCAATGTTTTATCTGGACCTTGACCCGTCCCATATTACAAATTATTGCTCAACTAGTAAAATGCTTATAACCTACCTCCTTTTTAGGGCAAGTCAGTCGTAAAATTTCCTTAATAAAGTCAAAAAAATAAAATAACGATTAGAGTGTGGTGAATAAGGATAAAATCCCGCCAAAATCAACAAGAAATGACATGACACGACCTGACAATACACATAATTAATGGCAATGGCCAATGGGTATAGGAATTTGCATTCATGCATTTATAAGTTTTGTGATATTAGTCTTTTTTAATTCCTATATATATATATATCTATACAAAACACAATTGATTTTAAAAAAATTAAGTTTCCCGCTCAAGTTATTAAAAGATCGGGACCATTAAAAACTTGGGATAAATCTAGCCGTTCAATACTATTGTAGTTAACAAAACACGGAAGGAAAAAACAAGGTTTCGGACTTCACTTGCTTCTCCTTCATACTCTCTATCATAATGAAACAAACAAACCGGTTCCTCCCCAGCCAAAGAACGGATCCGATCGTGACGGACTTGATGTACGAACTCGACGAATCGGACGTTTGGAACTCCGGCCAGGCCGCCTCGCCAGAGGTTCGTAAGGCGGTGCTGGATGTCGGCGCCGGAGGAACAGCGTCGTCGTTGCCGGACAACTTTTCGGACTGGTCAAAGATACTGAAGCAGGACTATGAAGAGGATCGGCGGAGAGATAGCCACGACGAAGACGGCGACGACGGTGGGGATCGAATTCCGCCACACGAGTTTTTAGCCAGGCAATTGGCGATGAATATGGACAACAATCTACGGTTAGCCCAATCTCTCCCTTCCTCTCTGAACTGGGTACTATTAGAGAGTACCATTACGATTTAAAAAAAAAATATTGGAGATGCCATTCGAACCCATGATTTTAGCTCTTCTTGGGGGTTTCATTTCTTTTCTTTTGGTTGATTAATTTAAGTGTAGAAATTAAGTTTAAAATGGATTTGAAGATGTTTTCTGTGACAACTTTGAAATAGTAGGAATATGGGAAAAGATTGGATATTTGCATAAGCATTCTGTCGTGCATATGTGATAAGACTATGTCCTTTATTCAAAATTCTGCTGATCCTCTGTTCTCTTTCACTCCTTCCCTTTGATTTTTTTATAAGAAGATTTAGACATTAAAAAAATTATCAATTTTTTTTTTAATTATTTAGCAAGTTCTAGACATTACAATAGATGCAGAGTAATAAACCACGATTCTACTTTGGTCGAAGAGAGTTCTGTTATTTCCCGTGAAATTGTCATGCTCACCAGTGAAGGAGGATTGTTGTAAACATGTCCATGTAAAAGTTTGAAGTGCAACCGACCATGAAAGAGAAAGCCAGAGTCTCCAAACACCTAAAGGTTTTATCCTTTTTTCTGTTTTACAGCTTAATTTTTGATCATGTTTTGGTGATATTGCTTCAATATGCGATTTTCCATGATTTTCATGAGTCTTTGGATTCCTTTTTCTATTACAACAATACTATTATAAACACCCAAGATTGGCAACAACTTCCTTCAAGTGTGCGTTTGACACTCAGAGAGAGAGAAGAGAGTAAGAAGCTCTCACATTTAATTTTTTCACCCGGCTGCAGTTGTGACCTCTCACTCACTCACACAAGTACAACAATAAGTGATTATTCGCTAGGATGGGGAACACTGTTGTAGCTAAAGATATTGATCAGGTATGTTCTGCTTATTATTATATTTTCAATTTGTGCTTGGTTATTACCTGAAGGGCCAAAAAAGTACAATCTTTCATTAATTCTGATTTGAATTGGTGGCTTGGTTACTGAGCTGTTTATAGTTTAAGAAATATATTTTATGCTTAATTGCTAGAACCACATACTTTATTATGCACATTTTTAATTGTAATGCAGAGGTAAACTACGTAAAAGAGTATAAATCCTCCAAAATTCCATAATTTTTAATTGGAAAGTGCACCATTTCCAAAATTGCGTACATGTAAAGAAAATTACCAATTTTAAAAGTAATTTAGATTTCGACAGACGAGAAAATTACATGTATCTCTTATATCGTACGATAAATAGGTGTTGCCTTGAAGTCTCAATTCACATATAGGTGGGCATGATTTGAAAAGCGATAAATGCCTCTCAATTCACATGAAATATTGATTTGAAGGAATTTGTTACGGTAAAAGTATTTTACCATATAAAGTATCTCAAGTTTTCGATTTTGGGTTTTCTTTAATTAAGCTGAATTTGCAATGATGACCCACCTTTTTGTTATTCTACGAAAGAAAGTACAATCTGAAGGTAATTTATCTTTAAAGGTAATTTATGACTATTAGAAATGACGTTTTAGATTATGTGATCTGATTTCCAGTATGGTCATTTTGTTTATTTTAATGCTTTAATTATGCAAGAATCTTATAAGTAGTTACTAATTTGTATGGATATATCTAAATTTGTATGAATAAGCAAGCATTCCTTTGATGATGTAATGTATTCCAAAAATGCTTGCAACTTATTCCTAATTAGAGGTTTCTCAACATGGATATTTGTAATTTTATTTTATTAAATGGCCAATCACAAGTGATATTGTTAACTTGATGTAATAATGTAACATCATTTCGGACCTCTAGGAAGTACTCTTTATTCATTTGTGTAATTGATGAAAAATTTAGTAACTTGCATACTAGGGTTTGAAAGTTAGGATGTGTAGGAGTGGTATCTGGTAGCATTTAATATTGTGGAGGATCATGAAATAGAGCTAGAGATTTTTTTACTAGGAGTCATAGTGTAGATAAGTTAAAAAAAGAGTTCTTGAAAATCCAAAGAAAATGAAAATGAAAATGACAGAGAGAAGATGTGAGAGAAAATACACTAAAAAAAAAAAAAAAAAAACCCAAAACGCTCAGTCTCTTTCTCTCTCCTCATTCCCTTTCTCTATAGTTCTCCATTTCCCCCCTCCATTAATAACCCACCTCAATCTTCTTCTCTGAAAGAAAGTACAATCTGAAGGTAATTTATGCTAAAGTTTGAATCTTTACACTTTTTTAATATATAAGATTGATGACTATTAGAAATGACGTTTAAATTATGTGATCTGATTTTCGTATGGTCATTTTGTTTATTTTAATGGTTTAATTATGCAAGAATCTTATAAGTAGTGCCTAATTTCACCTAATTTTGAGCAAATATGGATATATCTAATTTTGTATCAATAATAAGATCTGGGTTTTTGTCTAATTTTGATCCTTATGTGTTTTTTCTGAGGGGTGATATTTGACCGAGTGTTTTATTGGTTTTAATTCTAAAGGAAACTTACTGGGTTGAGCTTGGGTTTCTTTGTTCATGCAATTTTGGTGTGTAGTGTTCTTGGGACTTGATTGGAAGAAGGTGAATCTGAAGCTGTGATGCTTAAATAGTGCAGGAAAGGAATTTTGGGTTTGTTTGATCAATAGATTTTTGCAGCATTTCCTTTTTACTAGCTGAGGTAATTAAATTATGCAGTTCTATCGTTATTGGTGCCTTCATTTTGGATTAGTAAGTAGATTATTTATGTTGTTTTTTTAGTAAATGAACTGCGTTTTGTATGAATTTGAAGCTGTGTCTGCGTTTTGTATGACCAGACTGTAACCCAAAATCCATATATAACTTACAGAGAAAGAGAGAAAGGATTGTACCAGCGCCTTGAGCACCAGCTCCTCGAACAAGGGCGAGACCCACCGGAAGAGGATTATATGCAGCAGCAGAGACTCCAAAAACATAATCTTGAAATGAAACCTTTGTTCCATTGAGACACTCATCATACTCATAACCATTGCTTAATCCCAAATACCCAATAACAATTACACCGCAAAAACACAAAATGTTCCTCATTTATTATCTTTAATCCCACCTCTTTAATACCCAAAAATCAAAATGCTAACTTTTAACTGGAGTTGCACGGACACAAAATGCATTTTGAATATTTTGGGATCTAAATCAACCCATTCTTTTCTTAGATTTAATAAACTTTCATGTATACAAAGTTTCACTGAATATCATGTAATTGTTTTAATTGTTTATTGATTCAAGTATGATATTTGTTGTTTTCTCCTTTATCAAGTTTTATAATTACATTTCTTTTGCTCTTAATTTTGCGATTATGACCCAAGTTTTGTTGTATAAATTTGTGTTTTCAATGGCAATTTTGCAGAGTGTGGATCTTTGACAAATTACACAGTAGTGGGTTTGTCTTCAATTATTGTAAGTTGCATAATTTGTAAGTTTATTTATCTTTTTCTACATGCACAAATACACATATGTATTATTTATCAGGCATATGTATTGTATATTTGCTATGTCAAATGAGGAAAATTGCAAGTTGCACCAGGGTATATTTGTAATATCTACCTGTTTCTCTTTTGAATTATTGCTTGGAAAACTGCAAGTAGAGAGATGTGAGGAGGAAAACTGTACTAATTTAGCACACACAAAATTAGTTTCTGTTATTATCAATTTTGGTGGTTGTAGACTTTAGTATTATTACTCTCTTTATAATACGATAAAAAAAATTTAATCTGTAATGTTAGGGATAAATTGAGTTGACAAGATAATTGCATGCAATGAAGAAATTTTGTCACCAATGATCATAAATGTATTTATTTAAAGATAAAACTTTAAAGAACTCCAGTAAAGAAAAGTTAGTATTAGAGATTGAGCAGATTAAAATGCATAAAACTTTGTCCTAATTCATACTTTATCCGTTTCTTGATATAAGTCGTTTTAGAATTGTGTACAATATTAAAAAAATAATTGTATAACTTTAAATATAATATTAATTATCTATATTATCTTTATATTATAAAAAGAGTGTTATTTCTTAGCAAAAAATAGTGAGAGAACCAAAATTATATTTAATACTTGGAATAATATTGAAAACTAAATAATTAATAATTACTTAAAATTCTCAAACCACTTATATTAAAATTGAGTGTAAGCGATTAAACATAGCGATGAGTTTAACCAACTTTATACCCTACAGATTATTAAGTGCAGTGTGGCTTCAAATGCTTTTATCTATATTTTCCAATACGCTTAACACTTGTAAATTTATAAACCGAACCATTTGGATACCTTTTTACGAAATTATTATAATAAGAAATTTGACAAACAACTTGTGGTGTATAATCATGCTGATGCACACGTCTTGCAAACATTTTGTTCATTATGCAAACTCACAGTGCAAAGTGCAAACAAAACAATATATTCTAAGTGTTACTATTTTGATGTAGAACGATATCTGGAGATAGATCATTGTTGAAAATAATTGATAAAAATAAGGGAATAATTAATGCATTTCTTTCAATTCCTAATTTGTGGAGAAACTTACTACTACGTTAGGAATAAATTCTTGATTGTGAAGATATTTCTACTTCAGTGTGCAGTTATCTAATTATAAGCTTTAATAAGCAGACACATCAGTAATTTACCAAGTTCACAAGTTTTTTTTTTCTTTGTCGAACTTATTGCTATCCTCTCTCATATTGGAAAAATAAATAAATGACTTTATCTACAGAGTGAAGCGAACAATCTAGAAGAAATACAATAACATTGCTATATAAATTTGAACTATCCGCTTGAACATCATTGTAATTATCCATATTCCCCATATATTTGAGCCATTAATGCTTGATGGTTGTAATTTTCGGACTACATAACATGTACAAGTGTAATTTTCTGTATAGATAGATTGGGGATTAATTGACGGTAAGTAAAGGAGAAAAAATCCCCTAAAAAATCAAATAAATGCCATATCACTTATTGTTAAGTATGGAAAAATGACAAAACATGCAGTCATGAGTAATTTCATTTAATCAATTCTAAGTTGCATTGTACAGTTATCTAATTATAAGCTTAAATAAGCGAGACACGTCGATAATTTATCAAGTTCACAAGTTTTTTCTTTGTCAAACTTATTTTTATCCTTTCATGTATTGGAAAAATAAATAAATGACTTTATCTCTAGAGAGGCGAAACAATCTAGAAGAAATACAATAGCATTGCTATATATAAATTTGAACTATCCGCTTGAACATCATTGCAATTCTTAAATCGTATTTAAGTAATCACGTGTTAATTGTTTCGTTCTTGCGATACTACTAACATTTTGCTTTCTCTTATAAATAACAGATTTTTGTTAAAAACAATATTCGTTGGTCGTGGACGTTGCCGATGGATAACCTTTCTTTTCAAAGGTTTATGTACCAAAGACACGGTAGAGCTTGATGGATATACAGTAAATGTTATTATATGTATTTTGGGTATATATTGAAGGATACTTGGTGTAAGTATAAAGAATGTATTTGGTGTAAGATGTAAAGTAAAGGGTGGTGCTCAACATGTTGTTTCTCTATTTTCTGTATATATGTATTTTTGTTCTCCGTCTTTTGTAAAGTTGGGTAATTATACATGGTTATGATGATTTTGAGTATGGAATGATATTTTTTTTGGTGGTTTGGATATGTATGGATGATTGTAAGTTTTTAAAGCAGTTTTAGATTTTTCGGATATCTATTTTAAAGGAAACTCTGCCAAATTTCTTGAAATTAGTAATTCTAGCTTGATATTTTGGTGGTTGGATATGTGTTGATTATTGAATATGTATTAATTTCTGTATGGTATGATGATTTTGGGTATGAAATGATGGTTTTTTTTTTTTGTGGTTTGGATATGTTTAGATGATTATAAGTTTTATAGACAGGTTTAGATTTGTCTGGATATCTATTTTTAAACGAAATTTTGCCAACATTTTTTAAAGTCGATGGCACTAAACTTTTAAAAATTCACGATGGCCCGATGATTTTTTGGCTATATGTTTGACTAAATTTACCTTTTTTTTTGGTTGGGTCAATTATTTTTGAAGTTCTTATTTTATTTTAATCGAGCAAAGGAGCTCCAAACCAATTTGGTGCACATGAACCTTTTAAGCAAGTGGGTATCATTCTTATTTATTTCAAAACTACAATGCTTTTACTGTTAATGTATCGTGATTGGTATTCAATGGACACATTTGTATGATGTATTGTGCTTAAAATAGTTTTACTAATTAATCCATGTTCCATCTAAAATTGCAAATTAAATAAAGGGAATCAATAGCATATACATGAAGAGAAGTACTTTTAAATGTGCTTGAAGAAAATATGAAGGTCATTGAAATTAGGATTGTAGTTAACTATCCTAGGTCAAATTTATTAAGAAAATATGAAGGTCATTGGCATTCGAATTTAATAAATGTAGTTAACTATCCTAGGTCAAATTTATTGTTGAGTGAATGTGGATGTTGGCTTTAGTTGTTTCCTTAACAAATTCATTTTTTCTTGCCAGTCTCGATTTGTAAATAATGAGTATGTAGATACAATTTGTGGCAAAATTCTTGACTTCTTTATTTTTTGGGTGGGATGTCTATCTTAATTAGAAATTTTCTTATTTACAACAAATAATTACGAAAATTTATAATTTTTATTAAATATATACTTTTTAAACATTGTAGCTCATATTTTTTATTTAAATTTATCTTTAGGTATTAGATAACTACACGAGTATTAGTAGTGCCGGAGGCACGGGTTAACCCTAGTATATACATATGCTACAATTACTTCGTAACTTGCACGCATATGTGAATTTTGTTTAATACTTTTAAATATTTGGTAATCCTTTCAATTAGTACTCTTAATCAAAAGGACTTTATTTTTCATAAAAATTAGCTACTATTATGACTTATGCATTAATTGATAATATTCCAAATGACAATCTAATTCTAATTTAAATTTGGTTGAAAATTCAAGTGCTTAAACTTCTTCTCCATTACATTACTAGTAACATATAATTAATAAAAGGGAGGGAGGGAGAGGGAGGGGTAGGGAAGAGCATATATTGCTATCACAGCAAATTGTCGGTCACACTCGCATCTAAATAATTGACCTTCGTCCTTACCCCACGCTACCTAATCATATTTCAATTCCACATGACTAATTAGCAAGGATATATATGTATCAACCACACAAATAATTGCAGTGATTATCAATATATTTTAATAAATTAAGCACAATTTAGAAGAAAAAAAAGACTACTACGACCTTAAACGCGTCTATATATATATATGGACTTTCAAAAGATTAATTTAAAGCTTTTAAAATTGACATAATTAGGTTAAAATTTAAAATATTTAATCTCATAATTAATTAATTATATCTTTTATATTATTTATAATATTCACAATTTAATGAAAGATTTAAATGTATTCATATTAATTTTGAATTCAAAATGCATCAAAATATTTTTTTAAAAAATAATATTAATTTTATATTTTAAAAATGCATCAAATTTCTTCATAATTAATTGGATGTGAAATGGACTATGTAACGATCGATCTGTGGTCACCCGGGGTATGTTCTTCTAGGTGAAAGGACAGTGACACTAGGCCAACCGTGATTTTTTCCCATATGTAGTAGTTGAAGTTACCACAAGCCGTAATAATAATTAATCTAAGATTTCGTACAAACACCAAACAGCCCCTATAAATTGAGACCTACCCAAACGTACACTTTCAAACAAATTAATATATATATATATATATATATATATATGACTAGCTAGCTAGCCCATTTAATTTGTTCAGTATTAATGTTCTTAACGAAAATGGCACATTTTGGTACCTCTGAAGTTAACATTAAAATGTTCATTCTGGTCGTGGCCATGGCGGCGGCATTGTTGCAAGTATCCGGCCAAGATAGCGGCGCCCTGGCACCTTTACCCGACACCGGAGAGGCATTGGCAATGCCAGTTTCCGGGGAACTGATTTGTTTTTCTGTTTTGTTCTCTCTTATTGCTGTTCTAATAAATTCTTAAACTTGGATTCCAAGTCCATCTTGGGGAAATTTTTTCTCTAGCTTATAGAGATTTTGTTTGTTAATTATTTGACATGGGAGATCAGGTTTTGTTTGTTTGTTTATTTAAATAAGTGGCATTGGGATAGTATGTCACGTTGATACCTATCAACTTGCCATCGTCATTCACGACGTCGCCTACAGAAAGTTCGGCTTCGGTGCATTCCACATAAGAAAGTCAACAAAGAAAGGACCGGGGCTCTTTACTTATGGCTTGATATGACAATGATTGACTTTAGTGGTTTGGTTGCTTGAATTCGCATAACAGGTTGGTTAAGAATATGAAAGCTAACAACCTTACGAAAAACATGATGAGTAATTAACCAATCGTTTAAAAAAAAACCACATCAAAGGCAACTATTTTCAAAGAGATAAGATCGACAGGTAACGTGAAAGTGTCGATTTGAATCAAACAAGATTTATAAATGATTGGAGGTAACGAAGGTTTCTCCCAATGGAGTTTCAATAGATAAATCAAAGTTTAACTTCTCCTGAGTTAAGTACAAACATTGAACACAACCAGTGAAATAAAAGAGTGAGTAGAAACCCAGATTCTAACACTGCGGTATAGACTTCGTAAGAGCTTATGATTAACTTACCCGTGATAATTTTATTTAGGTTCCTCGTCACGAGAAAAAAAAAACGCTCTCTTAAACTACCGGCTTTGGCTTTCGTGCGGGACATCCTTTGGCATCACTATCCCGTTGGACTTGACTTCACCATACGACAAAATCGAAGCTAGGTGACCTTCTTCCGCAATTAAAACACGCTTTGGATTGTTGCGTATACGGTTGGACGGATGTGTCCCTCTTGTCCATATTTGAAACATACTGACCATCGATGGGCATTCTTCTTTCTTTGAACGGGTCTTTGGTCTGCCGACGCCTTCACGTCATTGTTGAACCTTCTCTTCTTAAAATGTCCATTCTTATTATCTTGGCCATGATTACCACTGAAATAGTTACCATTCTTGGCATGATAAATATCCCACACGATGGTTATCGTTGTTCCGATGATCGTTGCCACCGGTATGATTATTATCGTGTTGTTGGTCGTTGCTTTTTGGTTGTCTTGACTCATTATCGCGCTCCAATAATCGAGCCCCATTCACAACATCCTCAATATAAACAATGTTTGTGAGAAATGAGGTATCGACGTATATCGGGTTTTCAAACCTCGCAAAAACATTCGTGTCATTCGCCCTCATTATCGATCAAATGGGATGCAAACCGATAACTCAAGTAAACTTAGCCTCGTCTTCGCGACACGGTCATATTGTTTTGCTCCAACGATGAATTCTACCTCCTTCACGTGGCCGAATACTTTCGGAAAGTACTTGTCGTTGAATAATTCTTGGAACTTCTCCCAAGACATCTTGAGTCGTCGGTGGGTACGCGTTTCTGATTCCCACCAATGATCTCCTTCTTCACGCAAAATAAAGGTGGCGAATGGAACCTTTTGCTCCTCCGAGCATTCCAAGATATCAAATATCTCGTGTCTCGCTTTATCCATGTCTCCGCCTTAAGTGGTTCTAGCTTTCCCAAAAACTCACGGTGGTCCCAGCTCCTTAAACCGCTTAACGGTGACCAACCGTAGGTTACCATTGTTTCCACCAGCATTATGGATGCGGAGTCGCCTTACCTCGTTGTTGCATGAATTGCTCCTTAAACCGCTTAATGCGGTGACCGTCCCGAGAGTTATCGATATTTCTACTGCATTTTGAATGAGAGCTGCTTTTCGCTTTGTTGTTGCATGAATTGCATAAAGCCTCTGACCATCCCATCATTCACCATTTCATCGGTGTTATTGTTTTCATGAGGAGTATTGTCCTCTGGTTGCACATTATCCTGATTATTGATCTGTGGAGATTCAACGGTCTCCTGTGCTCCATTGATAATCTCAACATTCTCGGATGCCATTTTCAAACACTTCCACAAAACAAGGGTTAATTAACATATCACATATTATCCCTATACTTTGACCGACCAATTAAATACCAAATAAACTTAGGTTGGTCATACTAGCGAAGGAATTCCCCGTCTCTTCCCTCCTAGTTCTTGTCTCACATCTTAGCCAGGGATCATATCCCTAAGCTTTGATACCAACTGTGACGCCCCCAAAATTAGGTATACATCACCCATCTTGGGTCGCCAGATATTTGGTACATAATTCATATACAACTTACTAATACCACTGTCGTGTACAATACGACAAAACATAAACTGTGAGTTTTAATACAAATATTATCTACTAGAGATTATACAAACTCAAAAGGAGTCCTCATTACAATTATTATCACACTATTTCACATAATAGTGAGGACTACTAATCTTATCCTCCGGACCATCACTCCGCTTCCCAGACTAAGTCCAAATTTATATTCTCATTTTTCTCAAGAGAACAGTGAAGAAAGGATGAGCTCAACTAGCCCAGTAAGAAATATTATGACTAAGATAATGCAGAATAAATTATCATTAGCCTCCAACAATGTTAAACTGATAAAATACAATAGACATCAAGTTTAACTGCAGCGGAACAAGCAATCCATTAAAAGAGTTAAGTAGAGAATACAATATACTATCTTTTATGATTTAAAAAGTTTTTCATCACTTTTATCGCTGAGACTCAGCTCAATAAATAATCCACATCATTAAATCATCCCTGCACTACAGGCCAAAGATATTCTTTAGTATCACGACCACGAATTATCCATGCACTTCTGTGCCAAAGATAATCGTGTTTTCATCAACTATCTGATCATGCCATAAAACAATTCATCTTTGCTCCCTTGGCCGAAGAGAATCCATAGCCATAATCATACCAAAAACTGTCCATCAATGCACTACGGGCCAATGAGGACTTTTAATTTTCACATCATTTGTAACATTACGGTCATGATTATACCGAATAATCCCTGGTCATAATCATACCAAGTTCATCTATGCACTACAGGCCACAGATGAATTTCAACATAACATAAACATGAGGATGATGCCAATGGTATAAGAATTCAATTAAATAAGTTCAAGAATTAATTTGTCCAGGAACCAATAACGTCCAAATTGTCAACATGATACTTCTTTGTAGAATAAAATTCAGGAATGCTTAGAAGAATATTTCCATAAAAAATACTGGATGAAGCGCAAATATTAAGGATATTCCACTAATTTCATGGAGTATAGAAGTCAAAATTTTAATCAACTAAGTATAATTCTTGGAACTTCTCCCAAGACATCTTGAGTGCGTCAGGCTGGGTACGTTTTACTGATTCCAACCAATGATCTCCTTCTTCACGCAAAATAAAGGTGGCGAATGGAACCTTTTGCTCATCTGAGCATTCCAAGACATCAAATATCTCGGTAATCTGCTTTATCCATGTCTCCGCCTTAAGTGGTTTTGGCTTTCCCAAAAACTCCGGTGGTCCCAGCTCCTTGAACTGCTTAGCGGTGACCAACCGTGGTTACCATTGTTTCCACTGCATTATGGATGTGAGGCGCCTTGCCTGTTGTTGCATGAATTGCTCCTTAAACTATGCTAAGCGATGATCGTCAAGAGTTATCGATATTCTACCATTTTTTTGGGATGTGAGTCGCCTTCGCGCTTTGTTGTTGCATGAATTGCATAAAGCCTCCGACCATCCCATCATTCACCATTTCATTGGTGTTATTGTTTTCATGAGGAGTATTGTCCTCCGGTTGCACATTATCCTCGATTATTGATCTGCGGAGACTCAACGGTCTCCCGTGGCTCCATTGATAATCTCAACATTCTCGGATGCCATTTTCAAACACTTCCACAAAACAAGGGTTAATTAACATATCACATATTATCCCTATACTTTGACCGACCAATTAAATACCAAATAAACTCAAGTTGGTCATACTAGCGAAGGAATTCCCCGTCTCTCCCCTCCTAGTTCTTGTCTCACATCTTAGCCAGGGATCATATCCCTAAGATTTGATACCAACTGTGACGCCCCCAAAATTAGGTATACATCACCCATCTTGGGTTCTTTAGATACATGGTACATAATTCATATACAACTTACTAATACCAATTGCCGTGTATACAATACGACAAAACATAAACCGTGAGTTTGAATACAAATATTATCTACTGAGATTATACAAACTCAAAAGGAGTCCTCATTACAATTATTATTACAATATTTCACATAATAGTGAGGACTACTAATGCTATCCTCTGGACCATCACTCCGCTTTCCCGACTCGTCCCAAATATATTCTCATTTTACGAAGAGAAACGGTGAAGAAAAAGGATGAGCTCAACTAGCCCAAAGAAGAAATATTATGACTAAGATAATGCGAATAAATTATCATTAGCCTCCAACAATGTTAAACCGATAAAATACAATAGACATCAAGTTTAATCTGCAATGAACAAGCAATCCATTAAAAGAGTTAAGTAGAGAATACAATATACTATCTTTTATGATTTAAAAGTTTTTCATCACTTTTATCATTTGAGACTCATTTCAATAAATAATCCACATCATTAAATCATCCTCGCACTACTAAAGCCAAAGATATTCTTTAGTATCACGACCACGAATTATCCATGCACTACGTGCCAAAGATAATCGTGTTTTCATCAACGGTCCCGATCATGCCATAAAACAATTCATCTTTGCTCCTCTTGGCGAAGAGAATCCATAGCCATAATCATACCAAAAGCTCATCCATCAATGCACTACGGGCCAATGAGGACTTTTAATTTTCACATCATTTGTAACATTACGGTCAATGATTATACCGAATAATCCTCGGTCATAATCATACCAAGTTCATCTATGCACTTTCTGAGACCACGATGACTTTCAACATAACATAAACATGAGGATGATGCCAATGGTATAAGAATTCAATTAAATAAGTTCAAGAATTAATTTGTCCAGGAACCAATAACGTCCAAATTGTCAACATGATACTTCTTTGTAGAATAAAATTCAGGAATGCTTAGAAGAATATTTCCATAAAAATCTCGGGATGAAGCGCAAATATCAAGGATATTCCACTAATTTCATGGAGTATAGAAGTCAAAATTTTAATCAACTCGAGTATAATACCGAATGGAATAACAAAAGATATCACCATGCATGCGGTACTTGGCATGTATTTGTTATTCCAATGAATAATAATAACAAAACCGGTCGTGAAATTCTCACCGAAGCGGGATGTTCCAACAAAATAATAAATGCGAAATAATAAATGATGGAACCAGTCCCATGTATATAAGATGCATGTGGATATTCCGGCGTAATAATAAAGACGGAATAATGAAAGAATGTCACCAAGTATAGGGTAGCAGCGTATACTGAGTTATTCCAACGAACAATAAAGAAATAGAAAACGAAGTTCTCTTCTTGAATACAAAAAGAATAATATCCTTACCGTAAAATTATACTTGATATAAGAGTAGTAAAATGTAGCGAAAACTTTTCTTCTATCTCTCTATAGTCTCTCTATAGTTTCTCTCTCTGAGTTCAAATTGAATTAAATAAGAAAATAATGAAGGAATGAGCTTCTATTTATAGAAAAATGGAATGCATAAGAACTAATCCATGAACGGTCCAGATTGATTTATTTTAATCGACGGTCCATATTTAAAGAAAAATCTTTTAAATAAAATATAATATATTCTATTTATATAAAAAGATTTTTACTATGCAAACACTATATCTGCAACACTATGCAAAACACTATGCATAATAAAATATAATATATTCTATTTATAGAATAACTTTAATAAAGTATTCTGCTTATATAAAAGATGTTTCTATTTTATTACGAATAAAATAAAACTTCTAAATCAACAATAATTGAATCAAATAATGTGAGATACTACGTCGTAACTATTGTAGCAATAATTGAACAAAAGCGAGTGACTTCTCACATAAATATCAATAATCAATACTGTGTGCTACTATGCAACAACGCGTATTACTGTACTTTTACTACCGAGTAGTTCAACAGTATCAACGGTAAACTTCCGCCGTTATGAGTCTTTGTGTTAACAACATCGCTCTTGTAAACGCATACGATCTTCTACTCAACACGTCAGCTACCACGTTCGCTTTTCCACGATGATATTGAATGGTATGATCGTAATCTTCAATAGCTCGAGTCAACGTCTTTGGCGCATTATACGTTCGTTTTGGTTGAAGAAATATTTGAGGGTTTAAGAAATGGGTTTTGTACTGGTGTCAATACAAAATTCGATTTCACGCTCTAGGGGTAAGCTAAGAAGTCTTCAAGAATACGTCAGGAAATTTATTAACAATAGAAATATCATTCAAAGCTGTGACCCTCATCAAAGACTTGGATAGTACGTCACGTTGATACCTATCAACTTGCCATCGTCATTCACGACGTCGCCTACAGAAAGTCCGGCTTCGGTGCATTCCACACAAGGAAGTCAACAAAGAAAGGACCGGGGCTCTTTACTTATGGCTTGATATGACAATGATTGACTTTAGTGGTTTGGTTGCTTGAATTCTCATAATAGGTTGGTTAAGAATATGAAAGCTAACAACCTTACGAAAAACATGATGAGTAGTTAACCAATCGTTTCAAAAAAAAACCACATCAAAGACAAGTATTTTCAAAGAGATAAGATCGACAGGTAACGTGAAAGTGTCGATTTGAATCAAACAAGATTTATAAACAGTGGAGGTAACGAAGGTTTCACTCAATGGAGTTTCAATAGATAAATCAAAGTTTAAATTCTCCGGAGTTAAGTATAAATATTGAACACAACTAGGTGAAATAAAAGAGTGAGTAAACCGGTATCTAACACGGTATAGACTTCGTAAGAGCTTATGATTAACTTACCCGTGATAATTTTATTTAGGTTCCTCGTCACGAGAAAAAAAACTCTCTCTTAAATTACCGGCTTTGGCTTGTCTGGGACATCCTTTGGCATCACTATCCCAGTTGGACTTGACTTCACCATACGATAAAATCGAGCTAGGTGACCTTCTCTTCCGCAATTAAAACATGCTTTGGATTGTTGCGTACAGTTTGGACGGATGTGTCCCTCTTGTCCGCATTTGAAACATACGACCGATGGGCATTCTTCTTTCTTTGAAACGGGTGCTGGTGCCGACGTCTTCACGTCATTGTTGAACCTTCTCTTCTTAAAATGTCCATTCTTATTATCTTGGCTATGAATACCATCGAAATGGTTACCATTCTTGGCATGATAATATCCCACACGATGGTTATCGTTGTTTCGATGATCGTTGCCACCGGTATGATTATTATCGTGTTGTTGGTCGTTGCCTTTTAGTTGTACTGACTCATTATCGCGCTCCAATAACTGAGCCCTATTCACAACATCTGAATATAAACAATGTTTGTGAGAAATGAGGTATTGACGTATATCGGGTTTCAAACCTCACAAAAACATTCGTGTCATTCGCTCCTCATTATCGATCAAATTGGATGCAAACCGGGATAACTCCGCAAACTTAGCATCGTACTGCGACACGGTCATATTGTTTTGCTCCAGCTTGATGAATTCTACCTCCTTCATGTGACGAATACTTTCAGGAAAGTACTTGTCGTTGAATAATTCTTGGAACTTCTCCCAAGACATCTTGAGTGCGTCAGGCTGGGTACGTTTTACAGATTCCAACCAATGATCTCCTTCTTCACGCAAAATAAAGGTGGCGAATGGAACCTTTTGCTCATCTGAGCATTCCAAGACATCAAATATCTTGGTAATCTGCTTTATCCATGTCTCCACCTTAAGTGGTTCTGGCTTTCCCAAAAACTCCGGCGGTCCCAGCTCCTTGAACTGCTTAGCGGTGACCAACCGTGGGTTACCATTGTTTCCACCTGCATTATGGACAGGAGCTGCCTTCGCCCTTTTGTTGCATGAATTGCTCCTTAAACTGCTTAGCGATGACCGTCCGAGAGTTATCAGTATTTCTACCTGCATTTTGGACAGGAGCTGCCTTCACCTGTTGTTGCATGAATTGCATAAAGCCTTTGACCATCCCATCATTCACCATTTCATCGATGTTATTGTTTTCATGAGGAGTATTGTCCTCTGGTTGCACATTATCCTGATTATTGATCTGTGGAGATTCAACGGTCTCCTGTGCTCCATTGATAATCTCAACATTCTCGGATGCCATTTTCAAACACTTCCACAAAACAAGGGTTAATTAACATATCACATATTATCCCTATACTTTGACCGACAAATTAAATACCAAATAAACTTAGGTTGGTCATACTAGCGAAGGAATTCCCCGTCTCTCCCCTCCTAGTTCTTGTCTCACATCTTAGCCAGGGATTATATCCCTAAGCTTTCATACCAACTGTGACGCCCCCAAAATTAGGTATACATCACCCATCTTGGGTTGCTAGATACATGGTACATAATTCATATACAACTTACTAATACCACTGTCGTGTACAATACGACAAAACATAAACTGTGAGTTTGAATACAAATATTATCTACTAGAGATTATACAAACTCAAAAGGAGTCCTCATTACAATTATTATTACAATATTTCACATAATAGTGAGGACTACTAATGCTATCCTCTGGACCATCACTCCGTTCCCCGACTCGTCCCAGCTATATTCTCATTTTCTGAAGAGAACAGTGAAGAAAGGATGAGCTCAACTAGCCCAGTAAGAAATATTATGACTAAGATAATGCAGAATAAATTATCATTAGCCTCCAACAATGTTAAACTGATAAAATACAATAGACATCAAGTTTAACTGTAGCGGAACAAGCAATCCATTAAATGAGTCAAGTAGAGAATAGAATCTACTATCTTTTATGATTTAAAAAGTTTTTCATCACTTTTATCATTTGAGACTCAAATTTCAATAAATAATCCACATCATTAAATCATCCCCGCACTACAGTAGCCAAGGATATTCTTTAGTATCACGACCACGAATTATCCATGCACCATGCATCAAAGATAATCGTGTTTTCATCAACGGTCCTGATCATGCCATAAAACAATTCATCTTTGCTCCCTTAGCCGAAGAGAATCCATAGCCATAATCATACCAAAAACTGTCCATCAATGCACTACGGGCCAATAAGGACTTTTAATTTTCACATCATTTGTAATATTACTACCATGATTATACCGAATAATCCTCGGTCATAATCATACCAAGTTCATCTATGCACTACACAGGCCCGAGATGACTTTCAATATAACATAAACATGAGGATGATGACAATGATATAAGAATTCAATTAAACAAGTTCAAGAATTAATTTGTCCAGGAACCAATAACGTCCAAATTGTCAACATGATACTTCTTTGTAGAATAAAATTCAAGAATGCTTAGAAGAATATTTCCATGAAAAATACTGGATGAAGCGCAAATATCAAGGATATTCCACTAATTTCATGGAGTATAGAAGTCAAAATTTTAATCAATTGAGTATAATACCGAATGGAATAACAAAAGATATCACCATGCATGCGGTTCTTCGCATAGACGGTTATTCCAACAGAATAATAATAACAGAACCAGGTCAGGTAAAATTCACACCGACAAGATGTTCCAATAAAATAATAAATGCGAAATAATAAATGATGGAACAAGGTCCGGCATATAACACAGACAGGATATTCCGACAGAATAATAAAGACGGAATAATAAAAAATAGAACCGTGTCCGTGATAAGATGATAAGATATTCCGATAGAATAATAAAGATAGAATAATAGAAGAATGTCACCAAGTAGGGTAGCTCACAGATATCAAAGTTATTCCAACGAACAATAAAGAAATAGAATAATGTAAGTTCTCTTCTTGAATACAAAAGAATAATATCCTCACTAGTAAAATAATACTTGATATAAGAGTAGTGAAGTAGCGAGAAAACTTTTCTTCTATCTCTCTATAGTCTCTCTTATAGTTTCTCTGTAGTTCAAAGAATTAAAGAAGAAAATAATGAAGGAATGAGCTTCTATTTATAGAAAAATGGAATGCATAAGTAACTAATCCATGAACGGTCCAGTTGATTTATTTTAATCGACGGTCCATATTTAAAGAAAAATCTTTTAAATAAAATATAATATATTATATTTATATAAAAAGATTTTTACTATCTAAACACTATCGCGAACACTATATGCAACAAAGATGCATAATAAAATATAATATATTCTATTTATAGAATAACTTTAATAAAGTATTACATTTTATATAAAAAGATGTTTCTATTTTATTACGAATAAAATAAAACTTCTAAATCAACAATAATTGAATCAAATAATGTGAGATACTACGTCGTGAACTATTGTAGCAATAATTGAACAAAACCGGGTGACTTCTCACATAAATATCAATAATCAATACTGTATTACTACTACGCAACAACGCCAGACATCTTATACTTTTACTACTGAAAGTAGTTCAACAAAGATCAACCAGAAACTTCCGCCGTTATTTTTAATAAAATATTTTTATCGTTTTCTCAATCCGACAATAATTCCGTTGTGGGGTCCACCAATGATTGTGCCGTCGTACGAATATTTTCTGTTTAAAACGAATATTCCCCGACCAATCGAATATAATATGACAACTTGCATACTTTGCAAAATTTATAAATATTACCCACAACTATAACATTATCTCAAGTTCACACCATAATATAAAAAATTATTTTGAGAAAATTAATTCTTTATTCATAAAATTTGGGGTTTCACAATCTCCTCTCCTTATGGAATTTCGCCCTCGAAATTTACGTGCGATACTGGTATCTCTATGCCAATGGTGAGAATACCTTGACTTTATTTCAGATTCTAACTCTTGAGGTATAACCCTTGAGTGTTGGATACGATTCTTCTTATCTAAGATTTTAACATGAGATCTCATACGTTAAATCACCCGCTATCTCGTCCGATTCTAAATTAATAATGTGGTTCGGGTCATCCACATATTTTCGTAACATCGATACGAAAAAAAAAAGTTCTGAACACATTTCCTACTTCATCGAGGATTTCAAATGGGCCAATTAAATCGAGGGTTGAGATTTTCTCTCTTCAGCAACTCTTGCTTCTAGAATAACGCCCTCTTGAACCTTCTTCTTCACATTCATCGATTCAAAAGTGTAGCTTGGCGTCTTTAACTTTATCGATTAAAGTCAATTTTACTCGTATATTCGTTATCTTCACGTGGGTCCCTAGAGTCTTTAACTCTATCTTAATCATTTGCAAGTTATAAGAAATGAGTCTTTGTGTTAACAACATCGCTCTTGTAACGCATACGATCTTCTCGAACACGCCACCTACCACGTTAAACTTTTCCACGATGATATTGAATGGTACGATCGTAATCTTCAATAGCTCGAGTCAACGTCTTTGGCGCGCATTATACGCTCGTTTTGGTTGAAGAAATATTTGAGGGTTTAAGAAATGGGTTTTGTACTGGTGTCAATACAAAATTCGATTTCACACTTTAGGGTAGGCTAAGAAGTCTTCAAGAATACGTCGGAAATTTATTAACAATAGAAATATCATTCAAAGTCATGACCCTCATCAAAGACTTGGATAAGACGTCACGTTGATACTATCAACTTGCCATCGCTCATTCACGACGTCCGCCATGTAAAGTCCGGCTTCGGTGCATTCCACACAAGGAAGTCAACAAAGAAAGGACCGGGGCTCTTTACTTATGGCTTGATATGACAATGATTGACTTTAGTGGTTTGGTTGCTTGAATTCGCATAACAGGTTGGTTAAGAATATGAAAGCTAACAACCTTACGAAAAACATGATGAGTAGTTAACCAATCGTTTCAAAAAAAAAAACCACATCAAAGACAAGTATTTTCAAAGAGATAAGATCGACAGGTAACGTCAAAGTGTCGATTTGAATCAAACAAGATTTATAAACAGTGGAGGTAACGAAGGTTTCACCCAATGGAGTTTCAATAGATAAATCAAAGATTAACTTCTCCGGAGTTAAGTATAAACATTGAACACAACTAGGTGAAATAAAAGAGTGAGTAGAACCCAGATTCAACACTGCGGTATAGACTTCGTAAGAGCTTATGATTAACTTACCCGTGATAATTTTATTCAGGTTCCTCGTCACGAGAAAAAAAAAACTCTCTCTCTTAAACTACTGGCTTTGGCTTGTCTGGGACATCCTTTGGCATCACTATCCCAGTTGGACTTGACTTCACCATACGACAAAATCGAGCTAGGTGACCTTCTTCCGCAATTAAAACACGCTTTGGATTGTTAAATGCATGATTTGGGCGGATGTGTCCCTCTTGTCGCATTTGAAACATACGACCGATGGGCATTCTTCTTCCTTTGAAACGGGTGCTGGTGCCGACGTCTTCACGTCATTGTTGAACCTTCTCTTCTTAAAATGTCCATTCTTATTATCTTGGCTATGAATACCATCGAAATGGTTACCATTCTTGGCATGATAATATCCCACACGATGGTTATCGTTGTTTCGATGATCGTTGCCACTGGTATGATTATTATCGTGTTGTTGGTCGTTGCCTTTTGGTTGTACTGACTCATTATCACGCTCCAATAACTGAGCCCTATTCACAACATCTGAATATAAACAAAGTTTGTGAGAAATGAGGTATTGACGTATATCGGGTTTCAAACCTCGCAAAAACATTCGTGTCATTCGCTTCTCATTATCGATCAAATGGGATGCAAACCAGGATAACTTCGCAAACTTAGCATCGTACTGCAACACGGTCATATTGTTTTGCTCTAGCTTGATGAATTCTACCTCCTTCATGTGACGAATACTTTCAAGAAAGTACTTGTCGTTGAATAATTCTTGGAACTTCTCCCAAGTCATCTTGAGTGCATCAGGCAGGGTACGTTTTACAGATTCCAACCAATGATCTCCTTCTTCACGCAAACTAAAGGTGGCGAATGGAACCTTTTGCTCATCTGAGCATTCCACGACATCAAATATCTTGGTAATCTGCTTTATCCATGTCTCCGCCTTAAGTGGTTCTCGGCTTTCCCAAAACTCCGGTGGTCCCAGCTCTTGAATCGCTAATGGTGACCAACCGTGGGTTACCATTGTTTCCACTGCATTATGGATATGAGTGCGCCTTCGCCTGTTGTTGCATGATTGCTCCTTAAACCGCATAAATGATGACCGTCCGAGATTTATCGATTTTCTACCTGCATTTTGGATGAGGTGCGCCGTCACTTTGTTGTTGCATGAATTGCATAAAGCCTCGACCATCCCATCATTCACCATTTAATCGGTGTTATTGTTTTCATGAGGAGTATTGTCCTCTGGTTGCACATTATCCTGATTATTGATCTGTGGAGACTCAACGGTCTCCTGTGCTCCATTGATAATCTCAACATTCTCGGATGCCATTTTCAAACACTGCCACAAAACAAGGGTTAATTAACATATCACATATTATCCCTATACTTTGACCGACCAATTAAATACCAAATAAACTTAGGTTGGTCATACTAGCGAAGGAATTCACCGTCTCTCCCCTCCTAGTTCTTGTCTCACATCTTAGCCAGGGATTATATCCCTAAGCTTTCATACCAACTGTGAGGCCCCCAAAATTAGGTATACATCACCCATCTTGGGTCGCCAGATACATGGTACATAATTCATATACAACTTACTAATACCACTGTCGTGTACAATACGACAAAACATAAACTGTGAGTTTGAATACAAATATTATCTACTAGAGATTATACAAACTCAAAAGGAGTCCTCATTACAATTATTATCACTTTATTTTACATAATAGTGAGGACTACTAATGCTATCCTCTGGACCATCACTCCGTTCCCCGACTCGTCCTAGCTATATTCTCATTTTCTGAAGAGAACAGTGAAGAAAGGATGAGCTCAACTAGCCCAGTAAGAAATATTATGACTAAGATAATGCAGAATAAATTATCATTAGCCTCCAACAATGTTAAACTGATAAAATACAATAGACATCAAGTTTAACTGTAGCGGAACAAGCAATCCATTAAAAGAGTCAAGTAGAGAATACAATCTACTATCTTTTATGATTTAAAAAGTTTTTCATCACTTTTATCTCCGACTCGATTCAATAAATAATCCACATCATTAAATCATCCCCGCACTACTGAGCCAAGGATATTCTTTAGTATCACGACCACGAATTATCCATGCACTACACAAATAAAGATAATCGTGTTTTCATCAACTAGTCCCCGATCATGCCATAAAACAATTCATCTTTTCTCCCTTGGCAAAGAGAATCCATAGCCATAATCATACCAAAAACGTCGCCCATCAATGCACTACGGGCAAATGAGGACTTTTAATTTCACATCATTTGTAATATTACGGTCGTGATTATCTTAGAATAATCCTCGTTTCATAATCATACCAAGTTCATCTATGCACTGAGTGCCACGATGACTTTCAACATAACATAAACATGAGGATGATGGCAATGATATAAGAATTCAATTAAACAAGTTCAAGAATTAATTTGTCCAGAACCAATAACGTCCAAATTGTCAACATGATACTTCTTTGTAGAATAAAATTCAAGAATGCTTAGAAGAATATTTCCATGAAAAATCTTTGGATGAAGCGCAAAATATCAAGGATATTCCACTAATTTCATGGAGTATAGAAGTCAAAATTTAAATCAATCGAGTATAATACCGAATGGAATAACAAAAGATATCACCATGCATGCGGTTCTTCGCGATGATCGGTTATTCCAATGTAATAATAATAACGAACCGAATTGTGAAATTCACAATCGACGGATGTTCAAACAAAATAATAAATGCGAAATAATAAATGATGGAACCAGTCCTACAGATAGCATGACGTGATATTCCGGAGAATAATAAAGACGGAATAATAAAAAAATGGAACCAGTCCCATAGATATAGCAGACGTGATATTCCGCCGTAATAATAAAGATAGAATAATAGAAGAATGTCACCAAGTATAGGGTAGCAGGTATACGAGTTATTCCAATGAAACAATAAAGAAATAGAATAATGTAAGTTCTCTTCTTGAATACAAAAGAATAATATCCCTTACCGTAAAATAATACTTGATATAAGAGTAGTGAAGTAGCGAGAAAACTTTTCTTCTATCTCTATAGTAGTCTCTCTATAGTTTCTCTCTAGAGTTCAAATTGAATTAAAGAAAATAATGAAGGAATGAGCTTCTATTTATAGAAAAATGGAATGCATAAGAATTAATCCATGAACGGTCCGTAATGATTTATTTTAATCGACGGTCATATATATAAAGAAAAATCTTTTAAATAAAATATAATATATTCTATTTATATAAAAAGATTTTTACTATACAAACTCTATGCGGGCACTATGCAAACACTATGCATAATAAAATATAATATATTTTTTTTATAGAATAACTTTAATAAAATATTCTGTTTTATATAAAAAGATGTTTCTATTTTATTACGAATAAAATAAAACTTCTAAATGAACAATAATTGAATCAAATAATGTGAGATACTATGCAACAACTATTGTAGCAATAATTGAACAAAACTGAGTGACTTCTCACATAAATATCAATAATCAATACTGGTGTGTATTGCTTATGCAACAACGTATTCATCAGACTTTTTACTACCGAGGTAGTTCAACAATGTCAACGGTAAACTTCCATTTGTTATTTTCAATAAAATATTTTTTATCGTTTTCTCGATCCAAAAATAATTACATTTTGGGGTCCACCAATGATTGTCTTGGTTGTCTGAATATTTCTGCTTTAAAATGAATATTCCCAAACCAATCGAATATAATATGACAACTTGCATACTTTGCAAAATTTATAAATATTACCCACAACTATAACATTATCTCAAGTTCACACCATAATATAAAAAATTATTTTGAGAAAATTAATTCTTTATTCATAAAATCTGGGGTTTCACAATCTCCTCTCCTTATGGAATTTCGCCCTCGAAATTTACGTACGTACCTGGTATGCCGAATAGGTGAGGATACCTTGACTTTATTTCAGATTCTAACTCTTGAGGTATAACCCTTGAGTGTTCGATACGATTCTTCTTATCCAAGATTTTAACACGAGATCTCATACGTTAAATCACCCGCTATCTCGTCCGATTCTAAATTAATAATGTGGTTCGGGTCATCCACATATTTACGTAACATCGATACGAAAAAAAAAAGTTCTGAACACGCAACATACTTGGCGGTAAAACGAGTCTATAGGCCACATTTCCTACTTCATCGAGGATTTCAAATGGGCCAATTAAATCGAGAGTTGAGATTTCCTCTCTTCAGCAACTCTTGCTTCTAGAATAACGCCCTCTTGAACCTTCTTCTTCACATTCATCAGATTCGGGTATGTAGCTTGAGCGTCTTTAACTTTATCGATTAAAGTCGATTTTACTCGTATATTCGTTATCTTCACGTGGGTCCCTAGAGTCTTTAACTCTATCTTCATCATTTGCAAGTTATACGAAATGAGTCTTTGTGTTAACAACATCGCTCTTGTAAACGCATACGATATTCTACTCAACACGTCAGCTACCACGTTCACTTTTCCACGATGATATTGAATGGTACGATCGTAATATTCAATAGCTCGAGTCAACGTCTTTAGCGCATAATACGTTCGTTTTGGTTGAAAAAATATTTGAGGGTTTTAGAAATGGGTTTTGTACTGGTGTCAATATAAAATTCGATTTCACGCTCTAGGGGTAAGCTAAGAAGTCTTCAAGAATACGTCAGGAAATTTATTAACAATAGAAATATCATTCAAAGCTGTGACCCTCATCAAAGACTTGGATAGTACGTCACGTTGATACCTATCAACTTGCCATCGTCATTCACGACGTCGCCTACAGAAAGTCCGGCTTTGGTGCATTCCACAAAAGGAAGTCAACAAAGAAAGGACCGGGGCTCTTTACTTATGGCTTGATATGACAATGATTGACTTTAGTAGTTTGGTTACTTGAATTCGCGTAACAGGTTGGTTAAGAATATGAAAGCTAACAACCTTACGAAAAACATGATGAGTAGTTAACCAATCGTTTCAAAAAAAAACCACATCAAAGACAAGTATTTTCAAAGAGATAAGATCGACAGGTAACGTAAAAGTGTCAATTTGAATCAAACAAGATTTATAAACAGTGGAGGTAACGAAGGTTTCACCCAATGGAGTTTCAATAGATAAATCAAATTTTAACTTCTCCGGAGTTAAGTACAAACATTGAACACAACTAGGTGAAATAAAAGAGTGAGTAGAATCCCAGATATCTAACACGGTATAGACTTCGTAAGAGCTTATGATTAACTTACCCGTGATAATTTTATTCGGGTTCCTCGTCACGAGAAAAAAAAACGCTCTCTTAAACTACTAGGCTTTGGCTTATGCAGGGACATCCTTTGGCATCACTATCCTGGGGCTGGACTTGACTTCACCATACGACAAAATCGAGCTAGGTGACCTTCTCTTCCGCAATTAAAACACACTTTGGATTGTTGCGTACAGTTTGGACGGATGTGTCCCTCTTATCCGCATTTGAAACATACGACCGATGGGCATTCTTCTTCCTTTGAAACGGGTCTTTGGTCTTGCCGTGTCTTCACGTCATTGTTGAACCTTCTCTTCTTAAAATGTCCATTCTTATTATCTTGGCTATGATTACCACTGAAATGGTTACCATTCTTGGCATGATAATATCCCACACGATGGTTATCGTTGTTCCGATGATCGTTGCCACCGGTATGATTATTATCGTGTTGTTGGTCGTTGCCTTTTGGTTGTACTGACTCATTATCGCGCTCCAATAACTGAGCCCTATTCACAACATCTGAATATAAACAATGTTTGTGAGAAATGAGGTATTGACGTATATCGGGTTTCAAACCTCGCAAAAACATTCGTGTCATTCGCTCCTCATTATCGATCAAATGGGATGCAAACCGGGATAACTCCGTAAACTTAGCCTCGTACTGCGACACGGTCATATTGTTTTGCTCCAGCTTGATGAATTCTACCTCCTTCATATGACGAATACTTTCAGGAAAGTACTTATCGTTGAATAATTCTTGGAACTTCTCCAAAGACATCTTGAGTGCGTCAGGCTGGGTACGTTTTACAGATTCCAACCAATGATCTCCTTCTTCACGCAAAATAAAGGTGGCGAATGGAACCTTTTTCTCATCTGAGCATTCCAAGACATCAAATATCTTGGTAATCTGCTTTATCCATGTCTCCGCCTTAAGTGGTTCTGGCTTTCCTAAAAACTCTGGTGGTCCCAGCTCCTTGAACTGCTTAGCGGTGACCAACCGTGGGTTACCATTGTTTCCACTGCATTATGGATGAGGGGCTTCCTTTGCTGTTGCATGAATTGCTCCTTAAACTGCTTAGCGGTGACCGTGCGAGAGTTATCAGTATTTCTACTTGCATTTTGGACAGGAGCTGCCTTCACCTGTTGTTGCATGAATTTCATAAAGCCTCTGACCATCCCATCATTCACCATTTCATCGGTGTTATTGTTTTCATGAGGAGTATTGTCCTCTGGTTGCACATTATCCTGATTATTGATATGTGGAGACTCAACGGTCTCCTGTGCTCCATTGATAATATCAACATTCTCAAATGCCATTTTCAAACACTTCCACAAAACAAGGGTTAATTAACATATCACATATTATCCCTATACTTTGACCGACCAATTAAATACCAAATAAACTTAGGTTGGTCATACTAACGAAGGAATTCCCCGTCTCTCCCCTCCTAGTTCTTGTCTCACATCTTAGCCAGGGATTATATCCCTAAGCTTTCATACCAACTGTGACGCCCCCAAAATTAGGTATACATCACCCATCTTGGGTCGCCATATACATGGTACATAATTCATATACAACTTACTAATACCAATTGCATAGGTACAATACGACAAAACATAAAGCCGTGAGTTTGAATACAAATATTATCTACTAGAGATTATACAAACTCAAAAGGAGTCCTCATTACAATTATTATCACTTTATTTCACATAATAGTGAGGGACTACTAATCTTATCCTCCGGACCATCACTCCGCTCCCCACTCGTCCCAAATTATATTCTCATTTTTTTGAAGAAAACAAAGAAAGAAAGGATGAGCTCAACTAGCCCAAGAAGAAATATTATGACTAAGATAATGCGAATAAATTATCATTAGCCTCCAACAATGTTAAACCGATAAAATACAATAGACATCAAGTTTCACCGCATGCGGTGAACAAGCAATCCATTAAAAGAGTCAAGTAGAGAATAGAATCAACTATCTTTTATGATTTAAAAGTTTTTCATCACTTTTATCACCGAGACTCATTTCGATAAATAATCCACATCATCAAATCATCCCCTTTCACTACAAAAGCAAGGATATTCTTTAGTATCACGACCACGAATTATCCATGCACTTACATGCCAAATATAATCGTGTTTTCATCAACGGTCCCCGATCATGCCATAAAATAATTCATCTTTGCTCCTCTTGGTCAAGAGAATCCATAGCCATAATCGGACCAAAAAGCTCCCCATCATGCCTGCACTACGGGCCCAATGAGGACTTTTAATTTTCACATCATTTGTAATATTGCGGTCATGATTATACCGAATAATCCCTGGTCATAATCATACCAAGTTCATCTATGCACTACAGGCCACAGATGACTTTCAACATAACATAAACATGAGGATGATGAAAATGATATAAGAATTCAATTAAACAAGTTCAAGAATTAATTTGTCCAGGATCCAATAACGTCCAAATTGTCAACATGATACTTCTTTGTAGAATAAAAGTCAAGAATGTTTAGAAGAATATTTCCATGAAAAATACTGGATGAAGCGCAAATATCAAGGATATTCCACTAATTTCATGTTGTATAGATGTCAAAATTTTAATCAACTGAGTATAATACCGAATGGAATAACAAAAGATATTACCATGCATGTGGTACTTGTGATGTAGCGGTTATTCCAATGAATAATAATAATGAGAACTGTCGTCGTGAAATTCACACCGACAGGATGTTCCGACAAAATAATAAATGCGAAATAATAAATGATGGAACCAGGTCCGACGTATAGCACAAAGAGGATATTCCGACAGAATAATAAAGACGGAATAATAAAAAATGGAACCGTGTCCGTATAGATAAAGATGCATGTGATATTCCGAGAATAATAAAGATGCAATAATAGAAGAATGTCACCAAGTATAGGGTAGCTCACAGATACAAAGTTATTCCAACGAAACAATAAAGAAATAGAATAATGTAAGTTCTCTTCTTGAATACAAAAGAATAATATCCTTTACCGTAAAATAATACTTGATATAAGAGTAGTGAAGTAGCAGAAAACTTTTCTTCTCTCTCTATAATCTCTCTCTACAGATTCAAAGAATTCGTAAGAAAATAATGAAGGAATGAGCTTATTTATAGAAAAATGGAATGCATAAGAATTAATCCATGAAACGGTCCGAAATGATTTATTTTAATCGACGGTCCATATATAAAGAAAAATCTTTTAAATAAAATATAATATATTCTATTTATATAAAAAGATTTTTACTATGCAAACACTATCTGGCACCATGCAAACACTATGCATAATAAAATATAATATATTCTATTTATAGAATAACTTTAATAAATTATTCTGTTTTATATAAAAAGATGTTTCTATTTTATTACGAATAAAATAAAACTTCTAAATCAACAATAATTGAATCAAATAATGTGAGATACTATGCAGCAACTATTGTAGCAATAATTGAACAAAATTGAGTGACTTCTCACATAAATATCAATAATCAATACCGTGTGCTACTATGCAACAACGCCAGACATCTTGATTTTTACTACCGAAAGTAGTTCAACAAAGATCAACCAGTAAACTTCTTCCGTTATTTTCAATAAAATATTTTTGTCGTTTTTCTCGAATCCAAAATAATTTCATTGTAGGGTCCACCAATGATTGTGCCGCCGCACGTGTACGAATATTTCCTGTTTAAAATGAATATTCCCCGACCAATCGAATATAATATGACAACTTGCATACTTTGCAAAATTTATAAATATTACCCACAACTATAACATTATCTCAAGTTCACACCATATTATAAAAAATTATTTTGAGAAAATTAATTCTTTATTCATAAAATCAGGGGTTTCACAATCTCCTCTCCTTATGGAATTTCGCCTCGAAATTTACGTCGCGATATTCTGTATCTTAAATAGGTGAGGATACCTTGACTTTATTTCAGATTCTAACTCTTGAAGTATAACCCTTGAGTGTTGGATACGATTCTTCTTATCCAAGATTTTAACACGAGATCTCATACGTTAAATCACCCGCTATCTCGTTCGATTCTAAATTAATAATGTGGTTCGGGTCATCCACATATTTACGTAACATCGATACGAAAAAAAAAAGTTCTGAACACGCAACATACTTGGCGGTAAAACGAGTCTATAGGCCACATTTCCTACTTCATAGAGGATTTCAAATGGGCCAATTAAATCGAGGGTTGAGATTTCCTCTTCAAAGAACTCTTGCTTCTGAATAACGCCTCTCTTGAACCTTCTTCTTCACATTCATCAGATTCGGGTATGTAACTTGAGCGTCCTTAACTTTATCGATTAAAGTCGGTTTTACTCGTATATTCGTTATCTTCACGTGGGTCCCTAGAGTCTTTAACTCTATCTTCATCATTTGCAAGTTATACGAAATGAGTCTTTGTGTTAACAACATCGCTCTTGTAAACGCATACGATCTTCTACTCAACACGTCAGCTACCACTTACACTTTTCCACGATGATATTGAATGGTACGATCGTAATCTTCAATAGCTCGAGTCAACGTCTTTGGCGCATTATACGTTCGTTTTGGTTGAAGAAATATTTGAGGGTTTTAGAAATGGGTTTTGTACTGGTGTCAATACAAAATTCGATTTCACGCTCTAGGGGTAAGCTAAGAAGTCTTCAAGAATACGTCAGGAAATTTATTAACAATAGAAATATCATTCAAAGCTGTGACCCTCATCAAAGACTTGGATAGTACGTCACGTTGATACCTATCAACTTGCCATCGTCATTCACGACGTCGCTACTGAAAAAGTCCGGCCGGTGCGTTCCACACAAGGAAGTCAACAAAGAAAGGACCGGGGCTCTTACTTATGGCTTGATATGACAATGATTGACTTTAGTGGTTTGGTTGCTTGAATTCGCATAACAAAGTTGGTTAAGAATATGAAAGCTAACAACCTTCGTAAAAAACATGATGAGTAGTTAACCAATCGTTTCAAAAAAAAACCACATCAAAGACAAGTATTTTCAAAGAGATAAGATCGACAGGTAACGTGAAAGTGTCGATTTGAATCAAACAAGATTTATAAACAGTGGAGATAACGAAGGTTTCACCCAATGGAGTTTTAATAGATAAATCAAAGTTTAACTTCTCCGGAGTTAAGTACAAACATTGAACACAATTAGGTGAAATAAAAGAGTGAGTAGAACTGGTATCTAACACGGTATAGACTTCGTAAGAGCTTATGATTAACTTACCCGTGATAATTTTATTCAGGTTCCTCGTCACGAGAAAAAAAAAACGCTCTCTCTTAAACTACCGGCTTTGGCTTGCCTGGGACATCCTTTGGCATCACTGTCCTAGTTGGACTTGACTTCACCATACGACAAAATTGAGCTAGGTGACCTTCTCTTCCGAAATTAAAACACGCTTTGGATTGTTGCGTACAGTTTGGACGGATGTGTCCCTCTTGTCCGCATTTGAAACATCTGAATAGAGTTATTCCAAGTAACAATAAAGAAATGGAATAATGAAGTTCTCTTCTTGAGTACAAAAGAATAATATCCACTACCGTAAAATAATACTTGATATAAGAGTAGTGAAGTAGCAGAAAACTTTTTCTTCTCTCTCTATAGTCTCTCTCTATAATTTCTCTCTACAGAGTTCAAAGAATTAAATAAGAAAATAATGAAGGAATGAGCTTATTTATAGGAAAATGGAATGCATAAGAACTAATCCATGAATGGTCCAAATTGATTTACTTTAATTTGACGGTCCATATTTAAAGAAAAATCTTTTAAATAAAATAAAATATATTCTATTTATATAAAAAGATTTTTACTATGCAAACACTATCTGAGCACTATGCAAACACTATGCATAATAAAATATAATATATTCTATTTATAGAATAACTTTAATAAAGTATTCATTTTTTATATAAAAAGATTTTACTATACAAAACATTATGCATAATAGAATATAATATATTCTATTTATAGAATAACTTTAATAAAGTATTACATTTTTATATAAAAAGATGTTTCTATTTTATTACTTAATAAAACAAAACTTCTAAATCTACAATAATTGAATCAAATAATGTGAGATCTTGTCAAAGAACTATTATAGCAATAATTGAACAAAACCGAGTGACTTAACAACATAAATATCAATAATCAATACCGGTAATGCTACTATGCAACAACGCGTATTCTTGTACTTTACTACCTAGAAGTAGTTCAACAAAGATCAACGGTAAAAATTCTACCGTTATTTTCAATAAAATATTTTTATCGCTTTCTAAATCCGAATAATAATTCCGTTGTGGGGTCCACTTAATGATTGTGTCGTCGCATTTAATATTTCTGTTTAAAACGAATATTCCCCGACCAATCGAATATAATATGACAACTTACATACTTTGCAAAATTTATAAATATTACCCATAACTATAACATTATCTCAAATTCACACCATAATATAAAAAATTATTTCGAGAAAATTAATTCTTTATTCATAAAATCTGGGGTTTCACAGCAATGGACCTTTTGGTACTTGATGCTCCTCTTTAACTCGATGACAAGTTAGACACCTTGAGATAAAAACCGCTATCTCTCTCTTCATATTGCTCTACCAAAATGTATGACGAATATCATGATACATTTTGGTACTCCCATCGATGGATTGCAAATTCGGTGTGTTGTCAGCGCCTCCATCATGATTTTATACTTTAAATTAGGGTCGTTAGAACACAAAAGTCCGAGTTGACTCAAGTATTCCTTCTTCATCGATTCTTTCTTCCCAAGATAAGACCTTCAGACTTTCTTCCTCATACGCATCAGCTCCAGGTCTGTAGCTTGAGCATCTTTAACTTTATCAATTAAAGTCGGTTCTACTCGTATATTCGTCATCATCACATGGGTTCCTGGAGTCTTTAACTCTATCTCCATCCTTTGCAAGTCACACAAAATGGGCCTTTGTGTTGACAATATCGCACTCATACTTGCATATGATCTTCTACTCAATGTGTCAGTTACCACGTTCGCTTTTCCAGGATGGTATTGGATGGTATGATCATAATATTTCAACAGTTCAAGACAACGCCATTGTCGTATGTTGAGTTCCTTTTGAGTGAAGAAATATTTGAGGCTTTTATGATCCGTAAAGATCTCCACCTTCTCCCCATATAAGTAATGCCTCCAAATTTTAAGTGGGAAGACAACAACTGCTAACTCTAGGTTATGAGTAGGATAATTCCTCTCATATTCTTTGAGTTGTCTTGAGGCATAGGCTATGACTTTCCCATGTTGCATGAGAACACATCCCAACCCTTTGCCCGAAGCATCACTATAGATAACAAATCCCTCCGAGCCAGATGATATTGTCAGAACAGGTGCTGAAATGAGTCTCCTCTTGAGTTCTTGAAAACTCTTCTCACATTCTTCGCTCCAACCGAACTTTGTATCATTCCGAGTCAGCTGAGTTAATGGAGTAGCTATTTGAGAAAATCCTTCTACGAATCTCCGATAATAACGAGCTAAGCCGAGAAAGCTACGTGCTTCGGTCACTGATTTAGGTTGCTCTCAGCTTTGAATTGCTTCAATCTTTGCCGGGTCAACAGATACTCCATGACTTGATACTACGTGCCCAAGAAATGCTACTTCCTCAAGCCAGAACTCACATTTCTTCAACTTGGCATAAAGCTTGTATTCACGAATCTTTTGGAGTGTCAGCCTCAAGTGTTGCTCATGATCTTCATGGCTTTTGGAATAAATAAGGATGTCATCAATAAAGACGACCACAAAGTGATCCAAATATTCCTTGAATACTTGGTTCATCATATCCATGAAGGCAGCAGGAGCATTAGCCAATCCAAAGGACATGACTAGGAATTCATAATGCCCGCATCTGGTTAAAGCCGTCTTTGGAATGTCATCGGTTCTAATCTTCAATTGGTGATATCCTAACGAAGATCAATCTTTGAAAAGAATTTGGCTCCTTGCAACCGTCAAACAGTCATCAATACGTGGCAATGGGTACCTATTTTTGATGGTGACATGATTCAACTCCCGATAATCAATACAAAGTCACATACTCCCATCTTTTTTCTTCACGAATAGAGCAGGGAGCACCCCGAGGAGACGTCTTAGGGGCGAATGAAACCAATGTCTAATAATTCTTGCAATTGTGTCTTTAACTCCTCGAAGTTCAATAGAGCCATTCGATATGGGGCTTTGGAAATGGGTTTTGTCTCGGGTTCAAGTCGATACAAAATTCATTTTCACGCCTGGGAGTAGGCCAGAAGTTCTTCGTGGAATATGTCGTGAATTTATTAACAATAGAAATATCATTCAAAATCGGCGTATTTTTGTTTATATCCGTGACATGAGCTAAGAAAAGCTTGACATCCGTTTTCAATAAACGAATAGCTTTATGGCTTGAGATGACCGTGATTGATTTTAATGGTTTGGTCGCTTGAATTCGCATAATAGGTTGATTAGAAATATGAAAGCTAACAACCTTACGAAAATAATTAATTTTAGCATGATGACTAGTTAACCAATCAATCCCTAGAATCACATCAAATGCTAGTATTTTCAATGAAATAAGATCGACAGGTAATGTGAGGGTACCGATTTGAACTAAACAAGACTTATAAACAGTGGATGTAATGAAAGTTTCTCCCAATGAAGTTTCTACAGATAAGTCAAAGAATAATTTCTCCAGAGTTAAATTTAATCGTTGAGCGCAAGTAGGAGAAATAAAAGAATGGGTAGAACTGGTATCAAATAAAGTATAGACTTCGCTAGAGTTTATGATAAGCTTACCCGTGATGACCTCATTCGGGTTCCTTGCTTTCTGGGAGATCACAACAAACGTTCTCCCTCCATCCTAGCTGAACTTATTTTCGGTGAACGACAAAATCGGGCTAAATGACCTTCTCTTCTACAATTATAACATGCTTTGGACGGCATCGCGTAGTTTGGACTAATGTGTCCCTCCCCTCCGCATTTGAAGCATATGATAAGTGGTCGTTCTCCTTCCTTAACAACGGTCTTTGGTCTTTGACGTCTTTCCATCATTGTTGAATCTCCTCTTCTTGAAATGTCCATTCTTATTGTTTTGGCCTCGATTACCCTTGAAGTGGTTACCACTTCCTCGCCCGTTGATTCCTCCACGCTTGTTGTCACCGCTTCGATGATCGCTTCCTCATTGGTATTATCATTTTGCCGGTTGCACTCTTTTTGGTTATATTTGACTCGTTATCGTGCTCTACTAATCGAGCCCTATTTACAACATCCCGAATACAAACACGGTTTATGAGAAATAGGATGTTGACGTATCTCCGACTTTAAACCTCTTAAAAATATCCGCGTCATTCTCTCTTCATTATCCACCAAGTAGGACACAAACCGAGACAACTCGGCAAACTTAGCTTCGTACTGCGACACAGTCATATTATTCTGCTCCAACTTGATGAACTCTACCTCTTTTAATGTGACAAATATTTTCGGAAAGTACTTGTCGTTGAATAGTTCTTGGAACTTCTCCCAAGACATCTTCAAGTCTGCGGCAGTTTAGTACGCTTTACCGATTCCCCACCAATGAATCTGCCTTCTCCTCGCAACATAAAGGCGTAAATAGAACCTTTTGTTCCTCGGAGCATCCCAAGACATCAAATATCTTGGTGATCTGCTTTATCCATGCTTCTGCCTTAAGTGGTTTTGGCTCTCCAATAAACACTTTGTGGTCCCAACTCCTTGAATCTGCTTAGCGGTGACCGTCAGATAGTTTTCAGATTTCCACCTACATTTTGGACAGAGCCGCTCTACTTTCTTATGCATGAATTGCATAAAGCCTCTGAACATTCCATCATTCATCATTTGGTCAGTGTTGTTGTTTGCATGAGGATTATCGCCTTCCTGATACACATTATCTTGATTATTGATATGTGGTGAATCAACGATCGCCTGTGCTCCATTGCTATTCTCAACATTCTCGGATGTCATTTTCAGATACTGCCACAAAACAAAGGTTAATTGACATGTAACATATTATCCCTATATTTTGACCGACCAATTAAATACCAAATAAACTTAGGTAGGTCATACTAGAGAAGGAATTCTTCGTCTCTCCCCTCCTAGTTCTATTCTCACATCTAAGCCAAGGATCATATCCCTAAGCTTTGATACCAACTGTGACGCCCCAAAAATCGGTATACATCACCTATTCTGAGTCGCCAAATACGTGGTACAAAATTCAAATACAACTTAATTATACAACAGTTGTGTAAAATATGACTAAACATATGCTGTGAGTTTTAATACAAATATTGTCATCTAGACAATATACAAACTCAATGGGGGTCTTTATTATATTTATTATCACACTATTTCATAGAATAGTGAGGACTACTAATGCTATTATCTGGACCATCACTCTGTTCCCCGACTAGTCCCTACTACGTTCTCATTTCCTGAAGAGAACAATGAAAACAAAAGGGTGAGATCAACTAGCCCAGTAAGAAATATTATGACTAAGATAATGTATAATAAATTATCATTAGCCTTCAACAGTGTTAAACTGATAAAATATAACAAACAACAAGTTTAACTGCAGCGGAACAAGCAATCCATTAGAAGAGTCAAGTAGAGAATAAAATCTACTATCTTCTATGATTTAAAAGGTTTTTCATGACTTTTATCGCTGAGACTCAGCTTAATAAATAATCCACATCATCCCTGCACTACGGCCAATGATATTCATTTGTATCACAACCACAAATTATCCATGCACCACAACCAAGGATATTCGTGTATTCATCAATGGTCATGATCATGCCAACAACTGTCCATCAATGCACTACGGGTCAATGAAGACTTTTTCCACATCATTTGTAATATTACGGTCATGATTACACCGAATAATCCCTGGTCATAATCATACCAAGTCCATCTATGCACTACAGGCCACAGATGACTTTCAACATAATATAAACATGAGGATGATGACAATGATATAAGAATTCAATAAAACAATTTCAAGAATTAATTTATCCAGGAACTAATAATGTCCAAATTGTCAACATGATACTTCTTTCTAGAGTAACACTCAAGAATGCTCAGAAGAATATTTCCATAAAAAGATACTGGATGAAGCACAAATATCAAGGATATTCCACTAATTTCATGGAGTATAGAAGTCAAAACTTTAACCAACTAAGTATAACAAAGAATGGAATAACAAAAGAAATCACTTTGGCATGCGATGTAATCGCATGCATGTGTTATTTCAACGAATAATAAATAATGGAACCGGTCACGCGTAAACGCATTGGCAAGCGAGGATATTCCAATGAATAATAAATAATGGAACGGTCATGCGTAAGCATGGCAACATGATATTCCAACAGAATAATAAATAATAGAACCAGGTCATGCGTAAATGCACAGACAGGATGTTCCAACAGAATAATAAACAACGGAACCAGGTCATGCGTAAACGCACCGATAGGATATTCCAACAGAATAATAAATAATTGAACCAGGTCATGCGTAAACGCACAAACAAGATGTTCCAACAGAATAATAAACAACGGAACCGGTCAAATGCGTGGCATTGCATGTGATATTCCAACACAATAATAAATAATGGAATAATGTAAGAATTTCACCAAGTATAAGGTATCCCAGCATGATACAGCTTTATTCCAATGTAATAATAAAGAATGGAATAACAAAAGAATTTCACCAATAAGAAAGAAGGAATACCCCTAACGAGTATAACAAATAATATCCCTTACCGTAAAAGAAGAGTATTTTGACTGGTAGGGTGAGGATATACTTAAAGAAAACTTGTACTACACTCAAAGATTTCTTAAACTCTAAAGAAATACGCTCAAGATTATAGAAGAAGAACTCTTTCTATAGTTTCTCTCTCTAGAGTTTCAGTGAATTCGTAAGAAATAATGAAGGAATGAGCTTCTATTTATAGAAGAATGGACTGCATAGTAACTAATTCATGAACGGTCCAGATTGATTTACTATAAAATATAATATATTTTATTTATAAATAATAAAACGAATAACTTTATAAAAGTATTCTGTTTTATATAAAAAGATTTAACTATGCAAACACTATGCATGCACTATGCAAATACTATGCATAATAAAATATAATATATTCTAATTATTGTCTAATAAAATAGATAACTTTATAAAAGTATTCATTTTTATATAAAAAGATTTTACCATTAGTCTAATAAAACGAATAACTTTATAAAAGTATTCATTTTATATAAAAAGTTTTTTATTTTATTACATTAATAATACTAATAAAACAAAACTCATCATCATTATTATAATTCACAATATTAATCAACCAGTCGTTCCTGGAAAGAGGGGCTTTCGATAAGGATTTCTCCCCATTGGCGCAATTAGGTGACCAAACCTCTCCTCGATGTAACTTACTGACATCGTTAATATTGTAAATAATAATATTAATAACTTTGTCATCTCAATTATTGATTATAAAATATTGACAATAATTGAATCAAATAACGTGAGATACTATGCAGCAATTACTGTAACAATAATTGAACAAAACTGTAAGATCCCGAATTTTATGAAATAAAAGTATTCAATTTTTCTTATAATTACAATTCAGTAAATGATTAAATTGTTAAAAGTTTAAAGTTAAGGGTGAGATATGAAATTTTTTCAAAATACGCAAGTGGTTATAAAATATTCAATTTAGTTTAGAATATTCGTTTGGTGTCGTGGAATATTCTTTTCCGCTTCGAGAATATTCGTATGCATTTAATAGCGACCATTTATGGGTCCCATAACGAATAACCGGCTTGATGAAGAAAACAACAAAAATTGAGTTTTTATAAATAACGGCGTAGTTATTACTGTAATTAACAACTTGTTGGAATACCCGTGGTTAAAAATACGATGTCTGCTGTTATTGCACGATGCACACGGTGATTGCACAATATTTTTGAATTATTGATTCTTACGTAAGGAGACACTACTCAATAATTGTTACAGTAATTACTGTTCAATATTTTATTTTATTGATTCAATAATTGTTGCGTTGATATTTTATATTATTATTGTTTCAATAATTATCAACATCGCACAGATATCACCATTATCGATCAATAATTCATATTATTTGAATAATATTATTAGATAGCATTATTGGCAATGTCTAGAAAGTTACACAAGGAGAGGTTTGGTCACCTAATTGCGGCGCCAAGAAGGAGAAATCCTTATCGAAAAGCCCCTCTTTCACGGGAACCGCTCAGTTGTCATTATTATGATTCTGTAATATTATTTGTGAATAATTAATTATTGATTTATATGATAAGGAAATATTTATTTGATGTGGATATAAATGATGGATTTATTTATGTGGTTATAAATGAAGGAATTAATGTTGAGATATTTTATCGATATTTTGCCGGATTGAGGTATTAAAAGATCAAATCAGTGTTCTTACAGCTTTATTGTGTGAGATATAATATTTAATCCAACCGTTGGATCGTTGTAATTTTTGGATATGTTATACATATATAAGTTGAGTATATGTCCACAAATTTTGAACCGTTAAAAATGAGCGTATAATTATATTTGTTATGAATTTTAAGAGGTAACTGATTCAGAAATTAGGTTTTGGTGGAAAATTCTAGAATTGAGTGGGCCCCACTCTTGGTTGTTGGGGGAGATGGCTGATTTTTGGTGGGTGAAATAGTAGCAAGTAAAGCCATCGTGCAATAGCGTGTCAAGTCTGCCTTGGCGTCTTAACATTTTCCTATAAATAGAAGGCTAAGTTAGAATTAAAAAACACACCAGAATTCATAAGTTTTCTCTCTAGATTATTGAGTGTATTTTGTGAGTATTTAGATACTTGGTGAGTTGATATTCATCAGTGCAAGTTTTCTTCAAATAATCATATCCGATATCCAAATGTAAGTCTTTCGCTTTTTTTTTTGAGGTACAGGATAATAAAGGGATTTTAAGGGTTGTTATGTTTTTCAGTTTCGTAATTTTTCTGACATTCAAAAATTCTGGAAAAATTTGAAATGATATTTTGATGAGTTTTATTAATTGTGTCCAAAAATGGTGATTTTTGGATGTATAGATTAAGAGTTATGAATTTTATGAGAAAATACTATTTTAAAAGTAACCGCTTATAATTCCTTGTGGTTAACCCTAAAATTGATGAAATTTTTATTAGGAGTACATCTATATAATATCAGTGTACTCTGTGAATTTTGAAATTTTTGAATAAAAGTATAATTTATGATAAATGTCTAAATATTCGGCGGTTTTGGCCATATGAAAAATAGTAAATGAATTTTAAAAATTCTGAGAAAAATATATGTTCACTATGGGAATATATTATGCTAAATCCCAGAAAAGAAATATTTTTGGAACTGATTTGGTATTTTTCATGAAAATGGACTAGTTATGAATAAGTGAATTAAATATGTTATGTGAAGGAAGAAAATTAGAAAATAGGATTTTATGGCTTGATAATCCTATATGAGGTATATGCAGATTTTTGATGAGGGTTTTGGTTATTGGTGATGAAAACTTATGAGTTTGGCATTTTAGGATGATTAAATGCATTATTTAGTAAAGTGTAAACAATTAAAATAAATTGTTTATAAGTTTAAGAAATGTTATTCTTTCAATATCATTATACCGAAATATTGGTATAAATTTTATTGTGGAATTTCTACCTTTTTGAGTCGGGGTTACTATTCACGAGTTACTATTCATGAGTAATTCACGAGTTACTATTCACGGGTACTATTCACGACAAAGTTGGTTTCTTTTTCTGACCAAATTATCGTTGATTTATGAATATTGCTCTTGAGATTAAGTGCGATTATTGATCATATTATTTTATTATCATATATAACATTTTATAACTCGATGTTGAAATTCTCTTTCACTTGAGTATAAAGATGGGTAGATTATTGGTATGATCATGACTAGGGTTCTCTTTTTGGCCAAGAAGTGAAAAGTTGAATTGTGGACCGGTATAATCATGACCATTGAATTTATAATTGAATATCTTTAGCTTAAGTACAAAGGTGAAATAATCAACATGGTTATAATTATTGTTTATATAAATTCGAAATGATTATATATTTTTCTTTGAGATATTAATATATTTGGCACAGTAGTGCAAATATGAATCTGTTGATGAATATATTTGGCTGTAGTAGCAAATATGAACTGCTGAGGAATATCTTTGATGCAGTAGTGCAAAGATGGTTTGTTGATGAATATCTTTGGCCCGTGTCTGCAAAGATGACATCTTTGTTGAATATCTTTGGTCGTAGTCTGAAGATGGTCTGTTGACGAATATCTTTGGCCGTAGTGCAAAGATGAATTTATCAGTATGATTATGAACAGGAAATGTGATTTGGTATAACCATGATCTTTGATATTTCAGGTGATGATATGTTATGAAAATTATCTTCGTCCTGGATGAGAAGAGGAATTTAGAACCACAATTATGATTATGAGTTATTCATATGATTGTGGAAAGGAACTGTTGAGTGATGTTACAGGGATAAAACATTGTTGGTGGATTTTAACATAGAGAAGATAATAGACTTTATGGTCTATTTGACTCTTCTAATGGATTGCTCGTTCCGCTGCAACTATGGTTGAAAATTTTATCATCATACCATATGTTCTAAATCTCCGATTTATTACATGATGAAGGCTATTGATAATTTAATTATCTTTAGTCATGATATTCTTTATCGAGCTAGTTGTGCTCACCATTTTGCTTCACAATTCTTTTCGTGTAATAAAAGTGTAAATTGGGTCGAGTGGGGGATAACAGGAATAGAATCGGTGTCTATAAATTTGAGGTGAGGCGAACCCAACGTTGGAAGGGTGTTTTGTCACTATCATACAAGATGTCTAATGACATACAACCTCGTATCATCATAAGACGAGGATGTGCCCATCCACTTGCGAGATATATATACGAGCACTACCTATATAATCTTGGTGTTTGTTTGAAGTATAATTCTCAAATAGAGACAATGGAGATAATGATATGTCAACGAAAGACTTACCATTGGGAAAAATATGATAGTAATCTTCTTGTTTTTCTTTGGGGTCTATTAGGTCAACCAAGGATAATTACGCGGCCATATGATATCTATCATAACCTGTATTTACGGGCCTCCCATGTACGAAGGTTTCCTTGAGCACTTCTCAAAGATTTTAATTTCTAAAACAGTTTTTGACTATACCTTTATGTAAGGTGTCACTGTGAGGTGTTGTCCACAGTTGGGACATGTGTCACATTTGGTATATATTTGTATCCAAACTCACAACATATGTGTTGTTGTATTTTGTACGACAATTATTGTAATAAAGTTGTAGTTGTTTTCTGTACAATGTATTTGGCGACTCAGAATAGGTTGGATGGTATAGACCTATTTTGGGGTTGTCACAAAAACTGAGTGACTTCTCACGTAAGCATCGATAATCAATACTGTGTCTAATTTGTAACTCTACCAGATTCTGTATTTTTAACACGGTGTGTTTCAACAGATTAACGGTAAAACTTCCGCCGTTATTTTCATAAAAAGTATTTTTGTCATTTTCAAACCGACAATAATTCCGTTGTGGGGTCCACCAATGATTGTGCTTGGTTATGTACGAATATTCCCTGCTCAAACGAATATTCCCCACCAATCGAATATTATATAACAACTTCGTGCTTTGCAAAAATTTATAAATATTACCTGAACTATAACATTTAATCAAATTTACTCCATAATATTCAAAATTGATATTTATAGAAAATTCATCTTTATTTATAAAAGTTGGGGTCTTACATTCATCATTTATTTTTATTTATTTTTTGAATTATACAGTGCATTCAGGCACGGGTTATAGCTAGTTATCACATAAAAAAGGGTCACATAATGTTCACATATATCTTGTGTGGCCCCTTTTATATGATATGTAAATGACAATATATGCATGTGTTAGGCCTGACAAAATATAGTTATGGGGTTGATTTTGGTTTTTAAAATATGGTTATGGTTCCATTTAAGAACTAAAACCATATAAATTAAAATATGGTGTATACATAATCGCTTAATATTAATTTTTTTTAGAAGGGAGTGGTGGGGGTGGGGTGGATGGTGTATATAAATTATTTTTTGGGGTGGGGGTGGGGTAGGGGTGGGGTGAGGAGTAGGGTGGGGTGGGGTGGTAGGGTGTATACATAATCACATAATATTATTTTTTGGGTGGGGTGGGGTGGGTTGGGGTGGGGTGACGAGGTTGTATACATAATCATATAATATTATTTTTTGGGTGGGGTGGGTTGGGGTGGGGGTAATGCAGTTGTATACATAATCACATAATATTATTTTTGTGGTGGGGTGGGGTGGGGTGGGGTGGGGTGGGAGGGGGGGTAAGGGGTGTATACATAATCACATTATATTTTTTTTGGTGGGGTTGGTGGGGGGGGTGGGGTGGGGTGGGGTGTGGGGTGTGGGGGTGGGGTGTGGGGTTGGGGGTAAAAGGGTGTATACATAATCACATTATATATATTTTTTGGTGGGGTGGGTGGGGTGGGGGTGGGGGGTGGGTGGGGTGAGTGGGGTGGGTGGTTGAGCTTTTTGAATATGTAAATATGGATGAAAAGAACTTTTGATTTGGATTTAGAATAAAATATGGGTCGAAAAATGGTTAACCGGGTTGGAACTATATTTATTTTTAAAAATATGGTTCCAAACTTTAAGCAACCCAAATAAATAAAAATAGTTAATCAACCCATTTGGTTCCAGTTAATATGGTTTGACCCGACAGTTAACTAATTATATTGTCAGGTCTAATGTGTGTATAAGTGAACATTATGTCTCTTTTTTATGTGATAGTAACATTATTTTTTAATTATAACATTACAATAAAAATGAAAATAAAAATAAAAATAAGAATAGAATGAAATGAAATGTGCATTTTTATTTTTATATTTGTTTACAACGAGAAGTTAAACGATTTTTATTTTTAAGTTTGTTGATTAAAATGAAATAATTAATCTTTATATACTCATCTTGATAAAATAAGTATTCTTTTAAACATATAAATAGATATTCCATTGAAATGCTCATTCTCTCATCTTTTAAGTAACCAAACATAAAAATGAGTAAGACTGCAAAATGAATCAAATTATTTGGGCTTAATTTTCACTCGCTCGATTAAAAGTTTGATTCGAGTTCGACTCGAAATATAAATAATTTAAATACGAACAAATTTTAAAGTTCGATAAATTATTCAGACCTCTTCAAATTATAATTTTCTATTGATATTTGGGTTATATTCGCTCGAAAAATTTAAATTATTTAGACTCGATTCGAGATCGTGATCGACTCGGTAACTAAACGAGTTTTAATTAAATTTTATTTTATATTCAATAAATTTTATAAATCAAATCTGAGCACCTCAATACTCGAATCAACCCAAGTTCATTTATACCCCTAAAAATAAGCATTCATTCGAAATTTTTCTTTCTATTCTCCAAACCAAAAACGCCTGTTATAAAGTCTTAAATACAGTTTGCACACAAGCCAGATTCATACTTTTTCAAACCTATTTAGAAATAAACAAACCGTCCTTAAGTATATATAAAACAAATATAAACACAAACGGCCTAAACATCGATATGGACTTTCAAAAAACAACCACAACCTACCTAAACCCTACCCAAACCTTGAAGTTCTCTGCTCTTTTATTAATTCCTATTTATTCTTCAATATGATTTAACTTACATTAAAAAAAAAAGCTATAAGCCTTTTTTAAAGATTCATTGATTTGTTGGACGAGAATCCTTTCCATTCCAAATGAAATGGAAACTCTCCGTTCTTTGTATATTCTTTATTATCGTCTTTTTCCATCATCATGATTTCACATCGTAACACATTTTAAATTTATAGTCTCTAATTCATTTGAAATGAAAATAATCATAATTCATAATTCTGATTTGACAGTTTTAGACGAGAAGTAGATGTAAATTGGTGGGACCGTGGGAGGGTGTGCATCATGTCGAGCCAAAGCAATCACTGATATTCACACAATGCAGGCAGACGTCGCACCGACAGAACATGCGTTAACGGCTTGTGCCCAGTCCCACCGGCCACCAGTAGGTAGGAGGTAGCTAGCCGTTTCCCATTCATATTCACATTAAGCTGTGTAATTGATTGATTAAATTGGGTCCGTTATTTAGGAGTAGGAGGAACTGGGAGTCTGGGACTGGGACTATATATAGCCTTCCCCTGCTTTGGTCAGCCAAACGCTAGAACAGGAGACGAAATATACAATGAAACGTGAATTTTTCTAAATTATATTGTCACAAATGTCTTCTTTTTAAGTAAAGAGTTTATGGGTATCCATATTGTATCAAATTAGAGTCCAAATTTCATAATATGTTGCAACTTTTGTTCTTTTATTGATAATAGTATAAAATAACATAATATCCTTAAATATATCATTATAATTTCAATATTTTGTTACTACAACTAAACTAACAACTTATTATTCTTAAAGTAAATATGTAATAAAAAAACATCATTAAAATTCAGAAATTTTCTAAATAATACACTTTTTTAGAACAAAAAATGTATATAATAATACTACTACTAATAATTATTTTAATTTTAAAATACGATAATAATAGAAGAACCTATGCATATTGCAAGTAGCCAAGTAAGTTTGGCAACGGGGCGAGCCATTATGGTCCGGAGATCACTCTACACACCCGCCCCGCCAATAACTAGCTATTTCCCGAACGTGATCCTTAAAACAGTACTCCATACCCGCCTTGTTTACCCCATTGTTCCATTATTGATCAAATTATTATTTTTTATATTACTTTGTACAATTATTTTTAATTCAAAATCAAACAACATATAATATTTCTATTACAAGTAACATATTATATTATTAAATGTTATGAGTTTACAATGAATTAACCAAAACAAGTACATAATTATATATATACAACATGCAAAATTTAAAAATTATATATGTACATATAATCGGGTCCAGGTCCGGGTCAGGGGTGAGGAGTATATCCCATACCGATCATAACCCTCTAAAAATTAAAAAATTGGGGTCAAGTTCGAGTGAAATTGATAGTCGAATCGCAAACAAATTTTAATATCTTTAAAGAAAAAAATGAAATAAAAAGTCAAATGGGCTCTCTCATATTAGAACGAAGCTAGGTATGAATAGTCTATCTATCTATGTATGGTTTGATTATTCTTTTGCGTATATTTGGTTATTTTGTGACGCCGAATTATAAATTAAAGCTAAAGCTATAGAGTATTTTGCAACTTAAATATATATAGACGAAATGAACGATTTATTCAAATCATGGCCGCTATATATAAAATCGCATTATATATTATTCAATGCTATATTGTCATTCTGTTTAAAAAGCTAATTTGTTAATAGATCAAAGAACACCACCCCAACAAACATGTAAAATTGGTAACATTTGATTTTAGGGGGTTAACCAACTCCACTTGCACTTCTTCCGGCAAACACGATCCACACAACCCGAATCCATATAATACAGCTTCACTCTTCCCCGTCACAGCTTCGGTAACCCGAGTTGTCAATACGAAACCAAGCCAGAGGCATGAAGAAGAATCTAAACAAGGTCCGTAATTTCTCTCTATCGTCCTTTATAATCTGTTCTTATGTGTTATGTGTTCAAATTTATTCTATGGATCCTACTGCAACATATTATTATCTTTGTATGTCTAGGTTTACTATTATGATGGTTCGTTTGTTTGTTTTCTGTAATAAGGTCTGGAATTCATGCAATCACACCATTTGAAATTAAGAAACGCTAAGTTCTAGTTCTTGGTATTCTTGATCAATCATGCTCTCTGCTGGGGATTGCTTGGCTCCACCCATTTATGAAAAGCGATACGACCTAAAGTCCCCAAAAATTATTTGAAAAAAAAAGTCTAATGAAATCATAAAATAATTCATCATTATAATCAAGGTCATAAAAGACATAAATAATCAACGTCACCTTAATGTATCATTACAAAACATCAAAACAACAAAATATCATCAACTACTTATATAGTGATCATCCATCACTATAAAAGTAGTGTATCATTCAGTATCCAAATGACTTTGAAAATGGATCAAATCCTAGATCATCATCCCCACTATCATCTCCATCATCATCCCTATCATCACTAAGAGGATCCTCCATGGAATCATCATCGTATCTAATAGCTCTGTCATCCTCCTCATCGTCATCAAGTAAGATCCTCAAACTCCGGTTCTTCATCTACCAATTGCAATCCTTCCCTTTATCTATAAATAAACAAGTGAATATATATAATGACTAATGAGTATGTTTTTTTAAAGAACACTTTAAAGTTTAAAGACAACTTAAGTAATGACACTAACTTTTTATTTTAGTTTTTGACTGCAAAGTCTTTCTTTTTCTCTTTTGACTTCTTTGTTTACTTCTTGTTCCCCGAGTCCATTTTCCTCCCAGTGTAATATCCCTCACATTAGTCTCTTCTCCTCCAACTGTCATTTCATTTCCATGAGTCCCTTCACCCTCCTCTCCTCCATATCATCAAGCTCATAAGTCACTCCCGAGATATTTTCATCATTTTCTCCCGTAATCCACTCATTATCAGATGACACACTATCAACAACCAATGGGTCCTTTTCTTCCGTTAGTGCCTTTTTCTTAATGTGCCGATCTTTCAATTTTTTATTGTACATAATGTAAGCCAATGAGTTAAGCTTGGATGCGGACAGTCGATTCCTTCTCTTTGTATGTATCATATTACAAGTAATTGAGCATTAGTGAGATCTCATCTTAATAAATAGATTTGAGAATATAAATGATTTATATCTAATAAATACCGAAATCGAAGTACTCTAATTACGCCACATCACGCCAAGATGAGCAAGTTAAACTCAAAATCTTCACCGCAAAGTTTTTAAATTCTTGAGCTTCATCTCCAAATGCGATCCACCAATCAACGGATCAATATTAAAACATATATCAATCTTACCTAAGATAACACATTACTTACCAAGAGCACGTTTAATCAAAATGAAAGCATGGCCATATATTAATCAATCGGTACTTACCGGAGCACACGTTTCTTACACGTGTTTTTGGCATTTGTATAGCCAAATAACCCTTGCCTCAATCTAATGCATCTAATTGCAAATCAGCTTTCTCTTTCCTGAGTTAAGAATAAGTTTGTCCATACAAGCGTATAATCCCACCTTAACTTCCAAATCGGCAAAAAAAATTGTCATCATATTGAAAATGAGGATTCAAAAATATGCAAGAACGTCAAAATGTCGATGCAACTGATTGTCCCACTTAGTATCTATTATGCTCCATATCTCTTTATAGGCCCCCTCCTCATTATCCAAATTTTTTGCAATCTCTTCTTTTGCATTGTCCATGACACCATATAAAAATCCCATTCTCGACACCCGCTGAATCTGCCCTCCTCAATACACTTACTAGAGGTTTTGTGGTCTTAATTGCATATCCCACACTACCCCAAAAATTCCTATCATTTAGAATGATTTTTCTCGCCTCTACCTTCAAATGTTTTTTTTCGCCCAAGAACAATTTGCCTACTCCTAGATGTAAACATAGCCTCCAAAGGTTTGTCTCAAACTATGCATACTCTGCAAAGTTAAATAAGCGATGTCCCAAAATCTAGTGGTTCCTACACTTGCGAACAAGGTCTTTATTAGTGTTGGCCTCATCAATGCTAAGACCCATCCATGATTATATATGAAGTTGCTTACCTACAATTACATAATGACATTCATCAAAAAAATAATAATAATTCAAGTATTCATTGAATAAAAAAATTATAACCAAATAATAATAATAAATAATAATAATAGTAATTACCTTCTTTTTGCTTTGTCAAAGCATTTTTATGTTGAGGCAACTCTCCAAGCTTCTCAAGCATCAAATCGATGCAATGCGCGGCACACGACGTCCACCACATACGTGGCCTCTTCTCCATTAACATTCTCCCCGCCGTCTTATAATTGGATGCATTGTCATTGACTACTTGAATGACAAGGTCTTCTCCCACTTCCTCAACAACCTCATCAAGTAGTTTAAACATCATTTTAGCATCTTTAACTGCATCAGATGCATCAACAAATTTCAAAAATACAGTGCCATGGGGGTTCTTTACAAGAAAGTTTATTAGTTATCTTCCCCTAATATCTCTCTAACCATCCGACAAGATTGACACCCTTGTATGTGCCCAAGTCTTCTTTACCTCCTCAACAAAGGCCTTTGTAGTATTCTCTTCCTCCTTCAATATCCAAGAGCTAAGCTCGTATGTAGGTAGTTTCAAACCACGACCATAGTTCCCAATTGACCTACACATTTATAAATGAAGGACTATCTACAACATTAAAAGGAATCCCTTTTTCAAAGAAGAATCTACCAATATCAAGACAGATTACATTATAAGCCTCCTTTGAAAATACGGTACGCTTTGTAGTAGCATCATCATCAATAGCATCAACATCTACAACAAATCTGTCAATGGGTCCCCGAACTCCCCTTGCGGAGGCACTACCCACACTTGAACCTCCCAAGGATGGATGACCACCATAATAAGACCCACTTTGTATTTTTCCAGCTTCATTTCTTTGTCTTTCCTCCTTTGAGTCGATACTTTTCTTCATATATGACGCAAGCTCTTCCTTCACTTCACTTGGTTCTTTTTTGCAAGCCTCAACGACCAACGTTACTATGATTACCCACAAGATGATTTTTCAGCCTTGTAATTCCTCCTTTATAAATTTTCTTACAAAAATTGCATTCCACATATAATTGAGATTTAATAACTCCAGGAGCTTCGGTGCCATATTTTCAAGTTGGATCTTTTTAACCCATAATAACAATTCACTGTAATAAAAAAAACGATCTGTCGCACGAATGTGAAGAACTGAACAAATTTAGGGTTTATTTTAATTCAAATCAAGGCCTACACCTTGAGGCGCAATGCACTGAGGCGTAAGCTTCAGCCAAATGATGCGCAAGCCTTTGTATTTCCCTTTAAGGTGTAAGTTTTGCCATAGCAAACTACCGCCTCGCTTCGAGGTACGCCTCGAGGCGTGCGCCTCGAATGCAATTTCGAACCATGCTTATGTTTTCATGTTTTTTGATGGGGACTCCAAGTAATGAACAAAGAAGAAGAGATTTTTTATATTTTTTATTTGGAGTTTTTATTATGTTTAATATAAAAGTAGTTGATATGATTTATGTATTTTATTTATTAGTAGAAATTTAGGACATTGATTAGTGATTAGGAATTATTATTAAGGGTATGTTAGTCGTTTAGTATTTTATTATTTCCCAAGTAATATTAGGGTTCAAGTCTCTTTAAATAGTGATGTAATTCTCACAAGTCTTTTAGACTACATATTATTGATATTGAAGTAAATTATTTTATTCACACCGTAGAGGTATCTTAACGTAAATGTATTTTTCCATCTTGGTGTTGATACGTGGAGTTGATACATTTGAGAGATCCTAGTGGTTTAAACGTGGAGTTTAAATCCTAGTTTATTGTCCATTAATCCTTCACTCTAAATCTATCTTGCAACATTTTTGGTATCAAATCCATTAATTTTTCAGTTTTTGGGGGATCTTGGGTATTAAAAAAAAAGAGGAAAAAAATTATTGTTCATTGCCACAGTTACTGTTCATCGCTGGAGTTATTATTCATCACCAGAGTTACTGTTCATCGGGGTGGTTGCTCGCTGAAAAAGAAAAAAAAGGGAAAAAAACTTGCCTTGCCCTGCTGCTGCTCTGCTTTGCTTTGCTGTTGCTGCTCTTAACCCTAATAGTTAAGGTGGGGGACTAGTTGCACCCTTCATTTTCCCATTCACACCCCATAGTTAAAAAACCCTATTAAATATCATATAATTCTGAGTACACCCCTTTTTCATAATTTTTCAAAAAAAGCCAAAGACACTTCAAACACAGTAGAACTACAAAAACAGAGCAAAAACTAGTATCTAAGTCGGACAATGATGACTAATTTATTAAAATCTTTAACTTGAGATAAATTTTTATATTTTATTTACTCATATATAAGAATAATTTTGACATTGCAAAACTAAGCGAACAATGCCAATTCACTAAAACATGATAATATTTCATATTAACTTCAATATGCATCGTAATACTATCGTATATTTACTTATCAACAAAAGGTAAATGCATGGCACAACAATTGTAGTCATACTAAACTGTGTTACTAATTTCTTGCTAAACGCATCCTTTACACTATATAACTAGTGGTGAACGTTCTGAGATATCTACTTAATGCAGAAGCCTATAGTTCCTGCTGATTTCTACAGAGCAGTGCCTATAACACAACTTATAGGATTGTCAGGTTACACAAGAGAGGTGCTTAATTCCTGACTCTTGTTTACAAAATTGATGGCTATGACCAATTTTTCTTGCTTTAAGGGGTGCACTGAAATTTTTTATATTTATAATACCAAATGATGATTCTTTGATTATTCCATTCTATATGGCAGGGCCTTCCAGTCTTTGCTATTGGTGCAGGTCTCAGCACATTTGATGACAAAGCATCTGTAAGGACTGATTTTTCTGCATTTTGTTTTGACATTTTCATTGTTGTAGTTGACTTGCGCATTAGAAGTAATTCCCAAGCTATGATGGTCAGTGTTCTAGGCCCCTGGTAATCCTCGTCGTCCATTGATACAATGTGGTGGTAGTTCTTGAAGTTTTAAAAGTTGAACCAGAGATTATGTACGAGGAACAAATTGAGAAAACCTCTAGAGTTACTTTTAAGTTGTTCGTTATCGAAGAAAAGACGATTTGAGAAGTTGATCCAATCCAAGTTGGCGGCATTGATTTCGTTGTTCCAGAAAGCTTCTTTTTAGCACCTTCGAATACAAAACCAAGGTTCTCATCAATTTTTTTTCAAATTTTTTTTGAGTCATACCGTGTGATGATGTTGTCAAAGGTGTTTCAAGATAGTCTTCCGTTGCAGAGGAGTTCATTGCTTATTTTCTTTTATTATAGAACTCGAGGTCTCTCCAACAAGAGGAGAATGATGGGGACTCCAAGTAAAGAACAAAGAAGAAGAGATTTTTTATATTTATTATTTGGAGTTTTTATTAAGTTTAATATAAAAGTAGTTGATGTGATTTATGTATTTTATTTATTAGTGGGGATTTAGGACATTAATTAGTGATTAGAAATTATTAATAAGGGTATGTTAGTCGTTTAGTATTTTATTATTCCCCAAGTAATATTAGGGTTTGAGTCTATTTAAATAGTGTAATCCTCACAAGTCTTTTAGACTACATACTATTGATATTGAAGTGAATTATTTTATTCATACCGTAGAGATATCCTACCGTAGATGTATTTTTTCATCTTGGTGTTGATACATAGAGTTGATATACTTGAGAGATCTTAGTAAACGTGAAGTTAAATTCTAGTTTATTGTCCATTAATCCTTCACCCTAAATCGGTCTTGCATCACTTTTGCTCACAAATATATAATGCTTGACACAAGATTGGAATATTGTTCATAAGGATTTTAAGGTATATATGTGATGTAAAAGTAATTTAATTTTAGTATTATTTTTAGGATTGCAGTTACATACCATGATCATCCTTCAACAAGTTCAGGGCATTTTTTTAAAGAACAATTATTTTTAATGGACTGTCAAATTCAAGTCATGATACTATGTTAGGATCTGAAGTTTCATAATGCAATAGTAGTTCCGTTACTTTTACTACTATGTTATCTTAAATGTGTCTGTTCATTATTCTCCTCAGAGTGCACCTGCCGAGTCTAACTTGATCAATGGATTTCTGGAGTTGCAAATAAATGGAACAACTTGGTTAGTATTACAGGCTTTATTCAAATATTAATTTGGTTCTAATCGTCATAGATTTTGACTTTGGTTAATGAGGCGATGAGATCGCTCTCAATGTTTTAACGTTTCTATAAAGTATAAACACCTATTTTTTTTTTAATAAAAAATATTCCGTCTTTAAATCAGTTGCATTGTATCTTCCCAACTTTAATGGTGCAATGAATATTACTGTTTCTACCAAGTTGTACATTAACCATGAGATGAATAGCAATTAACTTGAGTTTTATTTTTCTGCTCAAAGAAAAGGAAGGGTAGCAAGTAATGTACTTTATTATCGTTGTGGAATCCCTTATTTCTCCACAATGCTGAGCCAGTAACCAAGCTCTGTTTTTCTTGAAGACATCCCAAAATTTCTGAACTCGCGACCGTTAGTTTCATATCTCATCCTTTCTCATTCCCAATACTTATGCTCTGCAGGCCGTGATTATTTGGGATTTCCCCATTCAATTTTGGTGATCGATTTTATGAAGGGCTTGCAATGTTTTGTAAGCAACCCCTTTGTTTTGGTACACTCCCTGTGTACATGGGTGCCATCCTCGCCTGATGGATACTTTTGATAAATATAATTTCTACTTATAAAAAAAAATGGCTGTGCTCTATAATTGACCACTTCAGTGAAGAGGATCAATGAGAAATCTTCCAATTCAAAGGCATCACATAGAGACATACTCTTGAGTTGAGGCTCAAATTTTCAGGCCAATGTTCTTAATTTTCCTTCATAGTTCATAGTTGGTCGATAACATTCCTCCTTATTGGTGGGGGTTTGGAGGTAAGTTATTCGAGTATGATAGCAAGGACCAGTTAGGCTTACCAAAATATCTTATAGACAAGTTAGTGGTTTGCTCTCCCTTTGTCAGTCATTCAAGTAGGGTGACTGTCTAGCTGACTAACAGGTTGTGAGATCAATAATAGTAGGAAAATTGAGATAGAGTTGAGAGCAAAGTCCCCCAAATTAGGTTGAGAATGGGTTGTGAATTGTGATAAACCTTTATTTTTTCAATCTGATAAATACAACAAACATCTTAAATTTGGCTCGTATTGGCTGCATGAAAATACTCCAAAGTTCATTAAATAGAAGAACATTATAGTAAGAATATGCAGCATGTAATCAAGTTGACATAACATTGGTGTCACAACTAGATGAAGTACAAGCATCTGTAATTAATCTGCATCATTTGAAGTGTATTTCTAAAAACCGAATACTACAAAAACTCTGGGAACTATAGCTGATGCATAATGTATTTAACACTTTATGCTGGAAAAAAGCCAGATGAAGTTGGGATATATATATATATATGTGTGTGTGTGTGTGTGTGTGTGTGTGTGTGTGTGTAGGTAAATTTTATTAACTGATTACTTTTAATTTTTATATTAATTCGTTAATTTGTATTGCAAGTTGTTCAAATTCAACTAACTCAAGGGATTAGCCATGTAAAACAAACCAAGCTATTGGAGTTCCACTAGTGTTTAGCTCATATAAAGTTCATTTGAGATTGACTTGTAAGATAAATGAGCCAAGCTCGATCACATTTTTCAGCTTGTTAACATAACAATATCAGTTTGTTTAATCAATCAAAATTTTAAATTTTAAAACAATAGAAAAATAATTAGCTATTTGAGCTCAGCTCGATTAAATCTTGTTTGAGATCGACTCATATGATAAACAAACTGAACGTTAATTTAGGCTCGTTTCTAGACAAGCCGAGCTTGAGCAATCTAAAACTTGGATTGAATGGACTCACTTACACCTTTAGACATCAATTTAGGCTCGTTCTCGTGTCCTAGTTTAGTTTTCTTTGGCTTCTAGAATTTGGAAGGCAAAGGTTCCTCCCAATATTTAGGCATTTATTTGGTGTATGACTTTAAAAAGACTGAATACTAATGATCTAAAGTGCGCAAAGCCCACAAGGCTTTATCTCTAGACATCTATGTTATGTGCATGTAGAACGATGAGTCACATTCTCATTTATTTTTGCATTGTCATGTTGCTTGGGTTTATGGAATTTTGTTTTTAGAGTGTTGGGGGAGGAGTGGGTGTGTCACGCACAGTGGATGATTTATTGCGTATCCAGTTTAAAGGGTTTGGAGGGAGTAAAGATGCTAAGATGCTTTGTAAGTGCATGGTCTTTTTCGTTTCTTAATTAGGGGATCTGGAAAGAGCGTAGTTGTAGGCTTTTTATAAAGCTATTTATCTTTGTCTTTGTTGTGAGATAGGGATTTTTTTTTGTTGCTTCCTTGTGCACCTCTGCCATGGTGCACCTTCAGGGAATTTTATGTTTGAGATTGAAAAGCTGCTCTCTTTTGAGTATTTTCTTTTCTGCGACTTATAAGGTCGGTAGCGATAGGCTATTCCCCTATGATTGTATTATATCTTTATAGCTAAATAAATATAATGGTTACTGTTAGGCTGGTAAATACATACATAGAAATTAATTTTCTGACTGGACTTTTGGTTAAATTATTGGAGTTAAAATGGAAAACTTCTGTAGCATCACAAGTTTGTTATTTTAGCTTGATGATAGTTCAGTGATTGTTCATATTATGTCATATTGATGAAGAAAACATGGCTGTTTGGCTGGCTGACTGGCTGGTGTATCTGGTGCCCATGACTTCAGTACTTCTCTCTCTCTCTCTCTCTCTCTCTCTCTATATATATATATATATATATATATATATATAAATATGTGTATGTATATTATTTTTATATTTTCTTTAGAGCAGACAAGATCACCGAAAATGCTAGAAACGATAGGAAATTAAAGATGAGCATCAATATTTGCCAAGTAAAAACTCCAAAAAATGGCTTTTGTTTTGATAAGAAAATTTGTGTTGAATTGATGTCTTGCAATATATCATGTTTTTAGCGGTCTCTCTCTCTCTGATTAATGGTGTATTCCTGCATTCCATGTGCCATGCAGAAGCTTGTCAATGACTCGATGCAACTAATTTCAAGAACAAGGGAATCTCAACAACTACTAGACATTACATGGATAACATGCTTCAATGCATGAATGGCCGCCCAAGTAAGGCAAGAAATTGATCGTTTACTGCTTTGAATGAGTCACTTATGTGCATAACTTACAAAGAGAGCCCTATCCATCTTCAGCAATGTTAAGTTATGACTGAAATGTCCTTCATTTGAGAAAATCAGTTTTACGGTTGGTAATGAAATATGTTGGAAACACAAATCTTTGGAAGAGATTCATTGGAAGTACAGCTGTCTGTGTAGTCTCATCTTTCCTTTATTAAGGATAAAAAAAAAAAGTAAGCTTTGTATTGCATATGTTAAAGCTAAATTTGAGCAAGGCTATTGGAAAGAGATAAAGAGTTCTTCACTTAAAGCAAAAAAGAGAGTGTTTTTATCCACTGATTGAGATAGAAAATAATGGCAGGTACCCCTATTATGTTAGGTTATTTACTTCAGAATTAATTGCACTCTTTTTGGAAAAAGACAATGCTGCCCATTCTGTACTGTTATTTCTAGTAATCAGTAAAGGTTCATTTCGACTTTGCAGGTCCTATGAATTATGAGGATGCACAAGCATCAAGAGGAAAGTAACTGAATTTATAGAGTTCAAGCTTTCAAGAGTACACCCAACCAAATCAAGGATTGAATGAATGGGAGTTGTGGCAATAAGAACATATATGAAGCTACCCCAACAAAAATCTGACTAAGGAATGATATATAGCAGATTTGGTTCTTTCCTCAGTATGGGCAGAGTGATGGCAAGAAAAGAACTTTTCTCATCTGGCATGTCTAGTTTATTATCTTACAGAAGAAAATCATATTGGAAGGAAAGTTGCAAATGACATTTAAAATTGTTTTCTCATTTTGATTGCCATCTCTGGTGAACTAGTTAAGTTGAGGTGTTAATTATAAAAAGCCAAGTGACTTTATATTTTGGAACCGAGGGAACATTTATTTTAGGGGAATACTATTTTCACATGGTTTTTGATATTTTCATATGCTTCCTTTTCACATGAAGGTGAGACCCATTGTATGCTCATATTAAAAATACATGTGAAAATATCAATTCTCTTATTTTAAGTGTTTGTTTGTGCATGTATAAATGGTCGGTCGATATATGGTTGCCATTTGTACAATTATGTGCCTTAAGTAGTTTACTTAACTTACAAATTTATTGTCAATGACTTGAAAATTGAAAATTGAAAATTAGTTTGGGAAGCAACTCTTATTGGAGACAGTAATAGTACCATTATGGATTTTAGGGTATTATGATTTGACTTTTTAGATTTCTTATCAATGTTCATGATTCCTGAAAATGGAAAAAGAAAATGTGCTCAATTTTACCTTGTAAGGGATGGAAAAATTGAGATGCACGATAATGGGTTTGTTTGGCTACTAGCGCTTGCGATAGTAGCGTTTGGACCTTAAAACATATCGCACTAATTTTGGTGCGTTGAGGCCCAAACTCTGTGTTTGTGAGTAAATAAACTGCGTTTAAAATAAGATGTTACTAGACGAACAAAATTTTCAAGTGCTTTTGAACTTCCAATTATGCCGAGTAACTAAACATACACAATACAATGATAAATAATATAAATGACCTAATTCCTTGCAAATTATCTCCAACAAATTTCTGCCCACAGGAATATAAAAATAAAATAAGAACTACTACTACTACTACTACTACTACCAATTATAGTGTTTATGATCAACAGGCAACGACTAGTGACTTGTAATGCAAGTGGTGTGGGATATCCCTTCCGGCCCCCATGTGTAACATTGCATATTGCAATTACAATCACTTGAAAAAAAAGAAGGTTTCTTTTTGTAAGGGAAAACAAAATTATACTACTAGGAGTAGGGAATGGGAATTATACTAGTAGTAGTCTAGACTAGTACTAACAGCAAGGCTGTATGATTTGGACATGATAGATCAACTGACGTAGAGGTAGGACCTTGTTTTTGTCAGTTGGCCCTATGCCTTATTCTATTTGTCTGGACACTCAGACTCCACCACCCTTAGCCCTAACCCCTCATTTTCAGGAGATCAATTTTAATTGGTTTTTTACATTCTACTTATGTCTATTTCTTACTCACCCAAAATCTGGAAAAAGAAAGGTAGATGGAAATTTATTTAGAGCAAATGGGTATATATTTATTTCTACGTGATAAAGCATAGATGCTTGTTTGTATTGGGTGCATTAAAAATGAATATTAGTGCATGAATAATAGTTTTAGCAGATGCATGCACTGCTAATTATTATCATATCCCCTTAATTCCTTGGAGATTCTCATAGTTGATAATATATCATGCAAATTAAACAAGTCAATTTTTATAAATAAAAATGCATGTTAGTTAATGTGTGGAGTTACTTTCAGTATTACCTATATATATATATATATATATATATATATATATATATATATATATATATATATATTTAAAGGTGTATATATCTTATAAGAACATATAACTAGATATTTCAGTTTTAGAAGAATCATTACACCATCACTAGTCGGGCTGATGGAGTATATTAATCAAAGCAGCATTTGTTCCCTAGATTTAGGAGAGATAAGATCCCAAATTTATCTACCTAGAAAAATACGTAGAATACAAAATTAAAGGCAGTGAGAATATATAGCAACTACTTAGAAAAAAAGAAGAAGCAACTTATTATTATTATTATTATTATTATTATTATTATTTTTGCAATCAGATAGGAGATTATCAGTGGAGAGGAGCCATTAATTAGTAGCTGCTACTATTTATGATTCCTGGATAAGGAAAGGGAATGATAGCTTCTTGATCTTCTTTTATTAGTTATTTTTAGTATAACAGGATTAATTAAAGTTCTTGGCTATCAGTAAATGTAGCTTTAGTTTTTCACCTTGGTGGGGGGTTGAAGGCGAGCAAATTAAGGCAAATCATAAATAATCAATCAAAGTATGAAAATAAAATCGAAAAAAAAGAAGGAAAAAAAAAGGGTTAACACTTATTAGTCCATATGATCCTAGCTTTAATTTACTTTTCATGATATCATAAAGTAGCTAGGCTTCAATTTTCTTTTAATTTCACATTTTATTTTTCTCTTTTTAATAATTTTCAGGACGAGGTTACTAGCGACGACACGTATGTGAAAAGTACAAAATACGTCTAAAGCATCAACACAACTTTACTACGCGAGTCTGCACCGCACCTGACCTGACCCTAGTCCCGGAACGCAGTCGTGGGTGGATGGTACTTTGCACTAAGGGTATAAATGAACCGAATCAATCCGAGTATTGAGTTGCTCAGATTTAGTTCACAAAAATTTATCGAGTATAAAATAAGGTTTGATTGAAGCCCATTTAGCTACCAAGTCGAGCACGATTCCGAATCGAGCCCGAGCAGTTTGAACTTTTCGAACGAACATGATCCGAGTATCAATAGAAAATTACAATTTGATCAGTAGATTCGAGTAATTTATCGAATTTTAAAATTTGCTCATATTTTACTCATTTATATTTTGAGTCGAGCTCGAATCGAATTTTTAATCGAACGAGTACAAATCGAACGTGAACTGTTTGCTCATTTTACAGTCTTACTTTGCAGCACTTCATTTAATTTGACCACTACAAGATGAAAAAGGCCACTTCGAGGAATTGAAGATAGCCAAAGTGCACTTTGAAGGAAAGTTCAATCTTATTTTGGAGACAGATCGATTTTTCCATGGTTGTACTAGCTATGAGTAATTACTCGAAAACGAGTCTATCGGATCGAGAATGTCTATTATATATAAATAACTTAATTTTCTTATATCATTTTTGAAAAAATGATATATAAAATACTTAAATAAACATTAATTGTTAATTACATGCATTACTATATATATACTGGACCTAAGTATATATCCCCGTCCTTAACAAAGTTACTGCTCTGTAAAAGTTTTAAAATACGAAAAACTTAAAATTTTAAAGTGTATTTAAGCCTTTAATCAATAATATTTTTTATTGAACATATGTTGCTCTAATAAATAAATAATGGTAGTCAAATTTAGAAGCAAGATTACATCGTACTATTATGAGATCAGTTTACTATTTGTGAGTGTCAAGCTAGCTAGCGAGCTGGAAATTAATGGGGAAAGAATCTTAATAATGAAACTGTTTAGGGAAAAATGAGAGGAGAAGAAAAGAAAAAGAAGGCAGGACAGAGTACTATTTTTTGAAAATAATATTTAATCAAACGAATAACTAATGCATCTTTGGGTTCTCATATAATTATATTTCTCAAAAGTGTTATATTTCATACATGTGAGGAGTATTGTCTTCAATTATTAAGCAGATTTGTACGTTATTCCTGATCATGCATCCTGCCAAGTTGAAGAGAATTAATGGAAAATTTTGAATATCTGTCCTCATATATATATATATATATATATATATATATATATATATATATATATACATACCTTGACCCTTGACTTAATTAACAGCTAGCCATGTGGATTTTATTTAGATATATATTAGCTTAATTCATTTCAAGATATATATATATATATATATATATATATATATATGTTTTATTTATCTTGAATGCTTTTTCTTCAAGTAGACTACCTTGATTATATATATGTAACAACCCTTTTGATCTGATGGCTGATGGCACATATGATGAACGTCAAACCTAACTTTTCTCACTGTCCTACTCTCTCTCACTTTCTCTCTCCTGTTTCTATCTTCACTATGAAGTTTTGGTGTATTTATTCGTATAATAATTACAAGATACCCAATTACCTACAACTTGGAGAATCTCAAAAATGTACATCAAAGCAAAATAACTTTAATAGTTAGAAGGATAAAGAAATTAGATCACGGGAGGAAGAGGAGGGGACGTGTGTATATATATATATATATATATATGGCACCGATAATGATCATGCATGGTAAAAAGTGATCTCTCTAGGCAATAGTCCAAAAGCAAAATTTTGTTTCCTTTGATATCTTTATATATTTTCTTTTCAAAGGTGATAATGGGTCAAGATTTCCCCCCTCCCCTTCTTTTCCACTTTCCCTTTTCTGGATGGGTCCTCTCAAATAAAGTTACGTTGTCTTCTACTTCCTCCGTCCCAAATTAATTATTCAATTTTAATTTTTTAAAATTAAATTAATTATTTTTAAAATTAATTTTTTTATTATTTTTGCTAAAATATAGGTGAAAAGATTATAACCAAAAGAAAATATATACTCCCTCCATTTCTTAATATAGGTCATTTTAGACATGTGCACAAAAATTAAAGAAATGATTGAAAAGCATTAACTATACTATCAATTGTCTATAATACCATTCACATCACTTATCTCATAATTAAAGAGTTTTATTGGGTGAAGGAGAGAAAGACTTAAGAGTAGAGTAGTATAGGATAATGATAAATATGGATTAAAAAATTAGGTGGAATAATAAGGGGCAGTTTGAGAAAAATAGTGATCAATTCTCCTAGATAACCACAAACGATAAATAATTAAGAATAACAAAAAAAGTCTAAAACAACCTATATATAGGAATGGAGGGAGTACAATTTATTACTAATCCTAATTTTTATAATTTTAGAAATATATTTATATATGCTTAATTATTAATTTTAAAAATAGTTAATTTGACTTAAAAAAGTCAAACCTAATGATTAATTTAGAATGGAGGAGTATATGTGAAAAAATATGAAATAACAAAATTTTAAAATGTATGTGATGTTTTCAGGGCCGAGATAATCTCATGACCTTTGATTATGTTATATATATATATATATATATATATATATATATATATATATAAAGTAGAGAGCGAGAATTTAAATATATTAATTATATATAGTGTGTGAATTTTTTTTTGAGTAGTAGTTTAATTTTTTTTGTTCATCTAAGTTTAATTTTTTTATAAATTTGTCCTTTTAAGTTTATTAAATTTTATTTTTACTCCTCTCACTATAGTTATATAAAAAAAAATTGAGCATAGGCAGTACCCCATTTGCCCTCCAAATAGATCAGCCAGTGTATATGTGTGTGTGTATATATATATATAGTATAATATTACTCTGTTTAGGATTTTTTTTGTAAAATTACAAACTTTAAGAATATATTTTTTTGAGTATCCTTAAATATATCCAGAATGGTATAATAGTAAAGCTGGGAATAAAAAAATGAGAATATATATTGTGTCATTTTATATTATTATTAATAATTTTTTTTAAAATTAATAAAACAATTAAAATGGATCTCTTTTTGTGGACAAGAGGCTATATATTTAGATAAAAAATGGATGCTAAAGACCAAAATTATGAACTCGAATCTCAATTGATATATGATCAGTTTAATACTCCATCCGTTTCTTTTTAGAAAGTAATTTTTTTTTTTTATTTGTTGTGTATAAATTTTAAAAAAACATTAACGGCTTAACTAGTTACTTTTCTCATATTATTCTTATATTAATTTCTTTTTATATATTTTCAATAAACTTTAAAAAGGTAATATGAAATTTTATATCTAATTAAATTAATCCGATAAAATATTAATAATATTTTTTAATAAGTGTTTTCTCCTAAAATGTCAATCAAAATAGAATGGAAGGAGTATGGTTTAATTTATTAAAAATATACCCAACAAAGGTTCTCTCTAAGTGCAAAAGTTACTTGAAAAAGGGGTTGTATATTTCTCTCTAGATAAATTCAATACTATTCATTAGTACTGAAATAAACCATGCATGCAATTGCATTGGGATGAGAAAATGAGTGACTCAAAATAAAATCAGATATGGAAGACAAAGCTAGTGATTCGGGCCAAGGGGGACATAGGTGTCCCCTTTTGTATTGGAATACGAATACAAGAGAGAATTAAGAGAATAAACAAATACTGTAGGAGTAGTATATATCCATACATCCATACATACACATTCTCCTGTGTGTTTGTGTAGGGATGATTGGTCTCCTTGAAAAGTCCATGGAAACGTACAGTAGCTACCAACATTTTTAATAATTGTATAGTCTAAGTATATGTATATGATCACCAGAAAGTAAAAGTACTATTTGTTTAATCTGATTGGAGCATGGGAACTGAGAGAAGAGAAAAGAAGACATTGGGATTTTAAGCAAAGCAGTAATGCTGTTTCACAGAAAGGAAAAAAATTAAATACAGTATATGAATTGAATGCTGTTAGCTAGTCATCATGTGAGCATATATATATATATATATATGTATATATATATATATGCTTGTAGTAACACTGCCATGCCATGCAGTCTAGGTGTTGCATGTTTTCTTATTCTCCCTCCTATTCATATTAAATATTAAATATCGTTTTGGAGAGTTTTATTTTATTCAATATAAGTGTCATTTTGGAATCCCTATGCAATATTGCACTATTTTTTCCTAATTTACCCCTCTATTTAATATGCTTAGTAAATACAATTCCATGGACCATTGTAGAGAGAGAAATAATTAATTAAGGATACAAAAGACATTTTATGTTATTTCTTAATAAGTGTGCTTAACTCTAAAAAGACAATATAAATAGGAGGGAGTATAATGATATTGTAAACTTGTCACAGATTGATGTATATATAGGAGTGAATGTCTTTCCTCTATATATGGGTCGACATTATTAATATATCTGGAGAGGATCGAGAAGATTTCTCTTAAATAAGATTTCCGTCTTAAATAAGACTTTTTATCAAAACAGCGTAGTTTTGGAGGGACGAAGTGACATTTTTGTAAATACGCGGTGACATTGTATTTATAAAAATACCACCGCGTCCCTCCAAAACTACGTCGTTTTGATAAAAGAGTCTTATTTAAGCGAATCTTATTAAAAAAATCTTTCTTGATCCGCCTCCATATATATATATATATATATATATATATATATACACATATAGGTTAAATTATATATTTCAGACGTGGTTTAGTAAAATAAATCAATTTGCCTGAACTAATAATGCACTAATTGCAAAAGAAGAGTTGTATCATTGAAAGTATAATGGCATGGACGGAAGATTGAGGCAATTAAAGAGTGAAATATTGTAGAGATATGTTTGTCTCTACACAACGAAGGGAAAGATATTTACCACAATGGGTCAAAAAATGCTTTACAGTTATTGCACAACAGTACTAGCATATATCCCTAGCTATACATACAAGATGAAAAGGTAATTAATTAAGGCCACATGACAAGCATGGCCAAGAGCTGATAGTACTATATATATATATATATATATATATATATATATATATATAAATGGGAATTATATATAGAGCAGAGAATAGATGTTTGTTGTCCAGACAAACCCTAGCTAGTAGAAAAGAATTATAAATCTAGTGATGGTCTGGGAGAGTAATTAATATATATAGGTAGCTAGTAGTACTTGTTTCTTATCTCATTCATAGTATTCCTTCCATTCCTCATTACCATTATTGTTGTTTGATATACATGAATAGAGGTGCATATACATATATACATATACATATATACATACAAATATATACTTCTGTTTACTAAATCCACAAATTGCATACTGACCCACCTACCGTATATGTACATACATTCAAAATGTTGATGTTGAAAGATATTGAAACGTCTTGTCAAACATTAACAGTACTAGCTAGTAATCCATCAGAAACGGTGAGTGCATGTGTATATGAACTGTAGCTAGCTAGGAGCCATCAGACCATGATCAGTAGTAGTAATGGTAGTAAGTATGTACATGTTGCAAATTTCCCCACCAGCATTAGTTGGGCTCCACGCTGTGTTACATTTTTAGCGTTTAACTCTCAACTTTGTCCATGCCTCTCTCTCTCTCTCTCTCTCACACACACACACACACAACAAAACCATATTATAACATTGGGAAAAAGTACTTTTATCCCATTGTGGTCGTCGTGTTTTAAATAATTAACCACTGTACTTTAAATAAATTCAATTGGCCTACTGTATTTATTAAAAATTTAAAATCAAGTCATTCAGTCCAATTTTCGTCATAAACGTTAAGAAATCAGTCAAGTTTTCCTATGTGACTTTAAAAAAAACAAACAAAACACGTATAATTGCTAATTTAATAAATAAGAACAATCAGTTTATCATGAGTGGAGTTAGGTGGGAGGAAGATGTAAGCAACAACCAAACAGTTACTGTCGAAAGGCAAAAATCGAGTTCGAGTTTTGAAAAGAAAGCGACGAAGTTGGTCTTAATGTCAGGCGAAATTAAGTGGGTCGATTGAAGGAAATAATACATGTAAAGGTCCTGATTGTATGTTATACCAGTAATTGAAGTGAATAACTGAAGAACTAGGGTTTAAATTTCTCAGCAAAATTGCAGACAACAAGTGCATGAAAATTAGGGCTTTTACCTAATAACTGGTATCGAGGTTAGTGCGAAGTTATCATGCATCTAATATGGCTTCATCACGATCTAGATCATTGTCAACCACTGCTGCAGACATGCACATGTGTTTTTGTGATGTACCAGCGCGAATTTGTGTTTCAAAGAAAGATAGGTCAAAAGAAAAAAGATTTTATGGCTGCCGCAACTATGGGGCTAGTTTCTTCGGTCCAATTTGTAAACTGCATTTCATCCCTCTCTCTGTTAAATAATGTTTGGTATGTGGCTCTATTTTTCCTCTATCTATTAAATAATGTTTGGTATTTGATAGGAATCTGGGAAATATTGTGGATATTTTGAATGGGTTGAAGTACCTTCCAATGTTGATGAAGCAACGAGTGTGATGAGCAAGCCAGTTGAAGATGTGAGCTTAGTGATGGATAAAAAGACAAAACTGAAGCAGAAGTTGAAAATTTTGAAAAAGAAAAAACACTAATAAAGGAAATGAAAGTTGATAGACTTAAGGAGACAAACTCAAAACTTAGAATGTGTTGTGTATTGTCATGGATTGTCACTGCAATTGTAATCTTGACATGAATTTGCATGATGTAATGGTAATGAATTGATTGTAATGGATGGTGATAGGAAAGATGTAATGGTACCCCCCCATTAAAATTCAGAAGATGTTAATGTTTGAAAATGTTTGTCATGTATGGTACCCCCCATTGAAATGCAGAAGATGTAATTGTTAATGTTTACATTCCATAAACACAACCATTCATTCAATAAACAGAGCCAATAACTAACAATTGCCAAAAATAGAGCCAACAACAATTGTCAAAAACTATATTGCCAACAACAATTGCCAAAAATAGAGCCAACAACAATTGCCAAAAATAGACCCAACAACATAACCATAACCATACATTCCATAAACACAACCATTCATTGCTTAAAACCAACTGCAAAACATAACCAAAACACAAGTACAATTCAAAATAGAATTTAGTTACCAAAATATAACATGAATAAATTTTCATCAAGTCAGACGATGAAAATTGCTCCAAAAAATACATTCATACATCCACTGGTAATGAAGAATGCCCAAAAAAAATACATACATAATATCCAACTGCAACCAACTAATAAACCAATGTTTACATAATATGTTCACTCTAGTCACTTCACTCCCATTGGACATGAGTTCTTTTACCCTTTACTTTCCATATATACTTGTCTCACTGCTGGTTGATGGTCCACCTTCACTTGTTGCCCTTCTAGGAGTTTCACTTGCACCTGCAGATGGTCCACTAGCAACATGAGATGGCCTGTCCACCTACACTTGCTTCCATTCTTGAAATTTTCCTTACCTACATGCACAATTGCATTTAGTCTTAGGCACTGAACAAGCATTGAAACAATTCAATCTAAATACATGCTTACTTCTTGTTGAACATTTTGATTTCCACTACCAGACTTTTTTCCTTGACCCCTTTATTTCATTTTCACCTGCATAATAGAATCACATTTAAACTAATATACAATCACATGAAAAAAACTATTACAAGGATTAGTTTTAAAATAGCTTACACTTAGCTTAATAGGCCTTGGTTCAGTCCTAGATTGTTGTGGGGTAGCTTGCCTTGGTTTTCCAGTAGGCTATGTCATCTTACAACCTAACTTGTTATGCACATACTCCTTACACCTAGAGCACCTAGCAGGTATTCCATTCCTAGATGACTTGGTACTAGGCTCTTCATTAGGATCCTTCCTCCTATTTTTCTTAGGTTTGCCTGCTATTCTCTTGGTTGGTGAAGGCAACAATTTTGTCATGTTGGCAGGAGGCCATTCATTTGACCCCCCATTGGATTTAACAAGTGATTATATGATTTCATATAAGTTTTTACATAATAGCAAGAATCAACATAGTTCTCAATTGGTTGTTCCATGTGAAGGATTCCAATTACTCCATGGTGGCAAGGAATACTAGATAACTCTCATACCCCACATGAACGAGTCATAACCTCTATGTCTACCTTGTATTTTCCACTCCTATCAGACACTTCAAACTTGTGCCCCCCATCCCAGCCATACTCACAATATTTGGTTAAATCAATGGCCTTATTGACCTTTGTCATAATCCTAGGACATAACTTTATCTCTATTTTTTGTATCTCATCTCTTTTTGTATGAATTCTACTCATGACTTATCTTTTTTTATATTCAAACATAATTAGTAGTGGTTTATACCTAGCCTCTAAGATCCAACTATTAAAACATTCAAACATGTTATTAGTCACAACATCACATTTGGTTTCACAAGAAAAAAGGCATTGCTCCACTACTTAGGAGGAATATTTAATAGATGAGTGTGAGCATCCTTACTCTCCTTCCTGATGTCAACTATTGCCCTTCTGAAATTATGAGAATTATTGGCCTTGGTTGTTCTCCAAAACATCACATTCAAGACTGCTCTTGGGAATTTCTTCCTCCAGTTAGCATAGAGTTGTCTTGCATAACAATATCTATGCTCTGCCTCTGACAAAAGCTCTTGTATGGCAGGCACTAAACCCTTATAATTTTATCAGTAAAAATAGATTTAGTACTAATATTATATAATATTATAACTAGTAATATATATAACAGAAAATTCAATGTTAATATAATTAAGTAAATTATACATTTTGTTGGTCAGTTATCAAGGTCCATCCTCTACCTAATTCCAAGCTAACATCTTTAAGCAATAGACTCAGAAACCAACTCCAAGAATCCTTGTTTTCACTTTCAACCACTGCCCAAACAATTGGGGACATTTGGTTGTTTGCATCCATACCAATAGCAGACAACAACTCACTCCTGCAGTATGTCTTTAAGAAATAACCATCAAGTCCTATTATGTGTCTACGTCCTGTCAGGAATAAACATATGAATGATATTCCTATTTACACATGATTTGATTATGATATATATATATATATATATATATATATATATATATATATGAATGAATATGCAAGTATGCTTGCATTAAGAAAAGCTGTAAAGTCCTTTGATAGATAATAGAAACATGTGTACAAGGACTTAGAATAAATTGATCAAGTATGTTAGGTTGATCTCCTACATAAGCAAAACAGCTTTGTAAAGTCCTTAAAAAGAAATGACAAGGACTATAAATATAGAAAGATCAAACATGTTAGGTTGATCTTATGATGTAATAGATAGGCTTGTCTGATCGTTGAGCACTGCACCAGAAATCGTAGTCTGCCAAGAGAGTCAAGGAAAACTCGAGAGCTGTCGAGGCAGAATCGTAGTCTGCAAGATAGTAGATCTCGGAGTTCGTAAACTGCCAGGAGAGACGAGGAAGGATCGTAGTGTGTCGAGTAGAACTTCCTCAGGACCGAAGTCTGCTGAGGAGTTCATGTTCAGAATCGTAGAATGACCGCCACGAGCCTGGTAGTAGATATCAACATCCGCCGGCCAAGTCAGAAATATAGACTACACTCGGAGTCATAGAGTCTACCGATGCCAAAGCCAAGTCAAGGATCGTAGACTACACTCGAGGTCGTAGAGTCTACAGATGCCGAAGCCATGTCAAGGATCGTAGACTACACTCTGAGTTCGTAGAGTCTATTGATTACATGCAGAGATCGTAGTCGAGCTATATCAGATGAAGACCTTGAGCACAAAGATAAAAATCGTAGAGTGTTAAGATCTAATCCCGAAGTCTAAAGTGTCCTTGCCAAATCCCATCGTATCGTAGTCTTTGAACTATGACCTCAAAGAGATGTCTTCATTAATGCCAAGCGCGAATCGTAAAAGCAAATCGATTCTCAACTAATGAAAGCACTCCTGCATATCCAAAGGAATAATGCCTCTGGTTGGCACTGCAAAGATACATCTCACCTGAAGGGAACCAGAGAGCACTCAACGAATGACATGCAAGTTAACAAAGATCTAAGCACCAACCCAATCGAAGATCAAGATTGAGTTGTAAAAGCCATTCGAGATGAAGTCTTCCACAAGATGATCATAAGAAGACTTGATTAACTAATTAAATCAAGGAAAGTCGACAAGTGCGAGGTGTCAAGTGAATGTAAGACAACGATCTTGGAAGCAACCGAGATCGTAGTGTTTGCCAAACAAAGAAAGAACTGATGGAAAGTGAACCGAGATACTGGTTAGTCTCTGAAGAATAAGGCTAAAGTGATTAAGCGTAGGGTCAGTCCGTTGATGATAAATGAACAGGAGATCACAAAGAGAAAGCGAGCCGGACGCGCCATAAATTTGAAGTGTCTTGCTATTCAGAGGGTACTAGAGCAAGGAGTTAGGCCATCAGTTTCTGAGAACAGTCGAAACAAACAGAAGTGTTGAAGCACTGCACAATGGAAGGAAGAGGTGTACTATATTTGAGATCCAATCAACACTCTTCAAGATCGTAGTGTTAACTCTACAAGTCAATGAGAAACACTCAATAAGATACTACGATCAGGTCCAAGAAGACAAGCATCAGAATCGTAGAGTTCGAACACCCGAAGGTTGAAGCATTGGCAACGGTTCAAACTGAAGGATGGTATTCAGACAAAAGCTTATTGAGAACATCGATGCAAAAGGACAACCTTTGATCGAGAAATCAGAAGTAGGAAATAAAGTCTTTGACATGCCCAAGACATTAAAGTGACAACTCTAATGGGGTAGGTGAAATAGTAGACTGCAATGTCAGATAAAGTATGACATGTCACATCAGCAGTCTACCTCTGTTAACTCAAGATCTGTGAAGATATTTGAATAGCCTTCAACGGCTACTTTCCAACGGAAGGATTGTGAAGGAGTATAAATCAGGAAGAGCTTCAAAGATCGAGGGTTGCTGGAGTTGTCGAGTTTGGAGTAACGGTGGACTGTTCTAAACCATGTGAAATAGTGAGTCCGAAGGCTCACTCTACGATCCACCAAGAACACTCAGATACATGCAAAGGAAGAACTAGAAGTGAGAGTTCTACTATGTAGAAGTGAGAGTTCTACTACAAGAAGAGTGTTCTGAACTGTCGAGAGAAAGAAGAGCATCATGTCATCTTGGTGTCCATCATGGGAAAACTCTAAGTACCATAGAGAAGAGCTCACGATCATCTTAGCAAGTCCATCATGAGAAGACATCAAGTATCAGAAGGGGAGATCACAAACGTCATCATGGTGGCAAGCATGAGAAAGTTTCTAAGTACTAGCGGAAAGAACCTACGGTCATCTTGAAACCTATCATATGCGACCATCATGTATCAAGAGGAAAGATCTTCAAAGCGGTCATCAAGGATCATCCAAGTGGTTGAGTAACTGAAGAAGCTGAGCATTATGCAACACTCAACTGCACTTCAAGGATGATCACGCAAAGCTGCTAAGTACTGAAGATGTTCAAAGCATGAAGACATCTTAGCAGCTCAACACCAACTCCAACAAACCAACAAACAAACAACAAAAGCCAGGGCCTGATGGGTCCTTGTCCGAAGGGACTAAATGAAGCCAGGGTCTGAGGGGTCCTTGTTCGGAGGGACTAAACGAAGTTCCAAGCCTCTTTGGGCTTGAAGAGTTTCTAGGGAACTAGAGGAATCCCAAGTCACCGGCCTCAAGAGTTCTTAGTGAATCAAGTCCCAAGGTCACGGCCTTGAAGGAATCTTATTGATTCAGTCTTTCCTTCCTTGGTGGAAATCCTTCAGTTAAAAAAAAAGAAGAGTGAATTAGGAGCTTGAGTCTCTGAACCACTTAAAACCCCTTGTGTCTTTTTCATTATGTCATTTACATTATGTACTATAACTGCTATGTATGTTTTAACTGTTTACAACCAAACTAACTCTACGAACAATGTATGTTTGATTATGAATATATCAATGAAGGGGATTTTTTTTACTTATTCCGTTATGCTTGAAAAGATTCTTATGTTTGTCATCTGCTAATGTAATAGCAATACAAAATAAATGAGAAAAATATTTAAAATAAAAAGGATCTATTCAACCCCCCCTTCTAGATCTATTGTGCCTACTGGGAACTAACACATCCCTCCAACCAATTTTGTTTTACAGCTTTAAAACAAATGTACATTCTTTGGAATCTAGGTGGAGTACCTCCATCACCTCTAATTTGGACTGTGCTACCAGGGTTTGTAACTAGAATCTCATTCCCATACTCCCAGACTTTAGCATAATGGTCCTTCAAGGTGGTCTCAATTTCACTTAAAGCCACTTTCTTTACTCGTCGACACTGAAGTAATGATGATTGCAGTCCAAACCTTTGTTTAATTGCAGCCTGCAATTCCCTCAACCTCATTCTTGGTTTTTCTCTTATGGTACCCCCAAACTTGTCAGCCAACCATCTAGACCTAACAATCTTAATCCTTATTTTCCTCACTTATATGATTTAATTTGAAACACCTTCTCCCTTGGCACATAACTAGCCCATAACCCCCATGCACAGTTACTGGCACACTTTGTTTGTATTCTTATTTTCTCATTTACAGAACAATATATTCTCTTTCCATAACTAACTGCATAATTCAATATAGCTTCCCTACATTGTTCAGGTCCAGTGAATGTCATATCAACTTCAAATTTTATCTTGCTAATTGGAGTGTTGGGATTATATGCTGGATGAACTCTTTTCTCTTTCCTCTGTGGCTCCTCTCCTCTCCTCTCCTTCCCATTCACTGTTACTACTAGAATCACCACTTGAAGGAATCTCATCATCAAAATTTTCTTTATTTTCTACCCAAGGCCTCATTCCTTTTGTCCCAAACACCAATTCATCCTCATCTGAAAATGTTGGTTCAACTTCAACCTCTTTAATTAACCTTTGTATTCTTAGTTTTTCTAGATTTCCTAGCCTTTTTCTCCTTACTAATGCTCTCTTGTGTACCAACATCCACATTTGGTTCATCCACTATTGGTTTTTTAGCCTTACATGTAGTTGATTTGGAGGAGGCATTACCTCTAGCAGTACTTGAGGACTCGGGCTACTTTATTAGGATAGATGGAACCCCAACCTCCTCAACTTGTAACTAACCAATATCAACTGGTTCTTCATCAAGGTTTACTTCATAATTCACAACCAACTCTTGTTCTTTTGTTTCTTTATCTCTTCCTTTCTTTTCCTTATATTTATCAACTCCTCATTCCCATCATCATCAGTAGCTTCACTTAACTCCTCATCACTAGCATCACTTGAATCATCATCTGTATGCTTTGGTGCTTCCTCATCTCTAACATCAACCACATATATGCTCTATTGCAGGTGCTTCTTCATTATCATCATGGTCACAATATATATCTATCTTCCCAATTTTTAGAGCTTCTTTAATTAGCAGTCTTACACTATTGTCATCATGAAGAAGTTCTAAACCATTCTTTAAACTAAACCCTGCTAATTTGAAGTACATAGCAAAGTCTCTTTTATACCCTAGCTTGTTTTACCAATTTCACCATCCTGTCAACATTCAAGTAATCTCCATCAGGCCCCCTCATAACTTTCTTTCCTTCTACCCTCATAAATATATGATCCATCATCATTAGTAACAAATTGACCTCGAAGTACAATTCAACATCAAAGTAGTTCATGATGCATGAACCATAATGCACACTATCAGTACCATGACCATTAACTGAATAAACAAACTACAGGGTCACCAATTAAATAAATATGTAAATATTAAAGAAATTACAAATTACATAGCTTACAAATTAAACAATGAACACAACTGTAAATATATTACACAACTGTGAACATAAACATATTACATGGTCACCAATTAAAGAAATCTGTAAATATTAAAGAAATTAACTACTCACTTTTTATACTGTAAACATTAAAGAAACACAACTCCAAACATTAAACAAATTCCCACTTTTTATACTTTATAAACATTAATAAAGAAATTAACTACTCAAAATCAGTCAACACAAACGACAAATCTGTTTCACCCATTTCACTTTAATCACGGTTAATCGACAAAACCCACTATAAACCACAATAATATTACTTTAAACTACTGAAAATAAAATTTTTGCACCAAAACCCCACCATAACAACGCTATTAAGAAAAATCCAAATGAAAAGGAGTGAAATATTTACATTTTCAGACAAAAATGGGTGGAACCCAGACAAGGCTTATATGTTTGGTAGAAGATACAAACCCTAACTTTCTTAGAATGATCCCCACCTTCTTCGTCGCTTTGTGTCGCCTGAGACCCACCTTCTTCCTCGATTTCTTCTTAGACAAAAGTTAACTTTTGAGCCCTAGTTGAATTGTTTCTGTCGTTTCTTTTGTTTGATGCGGTTTCCTCCCGCCCATTCCACACATGATAAACTGATTGGTCTTACTCATTACATAAGCAATTACACGTGTTTTTTTAAAGCCACGTAGGAAAACTTGATTGATTTATTAACGTCTGTGACGAAAATTGGACGGAATGACTTTATTTTAAATATTTAATAAGTACAATGGGCCAATTGAATTTATTTAAAGTACAGTGGCTAATTGCTTAAAACACAACAACCACAATGGGATAAATGTGCTTTTTCCCTTGCAACATCCACTATATATACATTGCCAAATTAAAATATCATTTATTGCACAATATTGTATAAGTAGGTATACTTGTATATCGTATGTATTCTCTAAAAAAAAATTCATACAATTTAATACGTGTCATATTATACTCATGATTTTATAAATAAAATTATAGCCTAAATTTCTCCAATTTCAATTATGATTATCTTCCGGTATGTTTGAGATGATCACATGGGTTCATTATTTTTTGGTTGATGTCGAGCTCTTGGTCAAATAATATATTTTTTGAGAATTTCTATACGAAATAATATATACTTCTAGTGCTCGATTTAATGTACAACTTTTTCAAGCACATACAATTGTGTAATGGATCATTTTCAATTCACTGTAATAATGGTAGTAAATTCAGAATATCATTGAGTGCTATTCTTTTCAGATCATCTCTAAAGAAACAAGGGAATAAAAAAGAAAATCTAGTGATTATTATTGCTCAACTGTATATTATGCATACCTCATTCTCTCTCTAGAAGAAAAGCTAATCATTTGCTTTAAATTTTGGAAGCAAATAAAAAATGTATAATAGGTAAATTAATTTGAAAGGGCATAGTATATGTTCCATCCATCAACAGAGCACATCCTTCCTTCCACTAACCCAAAGCAAAAGGGCATCATATGCATCCCAAAAGCTGATGTATATGCATGATGAAAAGCCTACCTATACATACACACACATATATATAATATATCAACTACATTTGGAAAAGCCTATCTATACACACACACACACAAACATATATATATATATATATATATATATATATATATATATATATATATATATATCAACTACATTTGGAACATATATATATGAGTAATATTCTCTCTATCTATCTCTATCTCCCGCCTTGTTTATCCAGTCTTGATCTTCCCTAACAACATAGCTATGCATCCTTCAATTAATTCCATCTGTTTGTGATTCTTATTCACTCGTGAAAACTCATACTACGTACTAGTAGCTAGCTTTGTTTTTGAATTATTGAAAGATAAAATGAATCATTAAAGGCAAACCTGAAAAGAAAACCCACTTGGATCAGCCAATGCATGTATCATCATCATCATTCCTAAAAGTAAATTAAGGAGATCTTGATCTTGTCTCCTTGTTAACTACACCTATATATCTCTCCTCTCAAGGACTATAGTTTTTTGCTGTTGATATTGACAGATATATGTATCGTTTTTGTTCTAGCAATATCGGCCTAGTTTTTTTAACTTTCTTTCCTTAATGGCCTGGTTTGTATGAGAATAGTTAATTACAATTGCCTTCGCTTACAATTAAAGAAAAAAGAAATTTTGTACTATTATTGCCTTTGAATTTCTCCCAACAATGCAATTAATTTTGTAATTTTCTCTGATGCTACGTATTAAAACGTACAGATTTTTAGTTTACATAATTTATTGGTCAATTCATAATTAAGTTGAATAGAAAATATCTAGTACCTCTCGTATATATGAAGCCTGGGACTGAGATCAATTACAAAGTTAAAAAATACTACTCCAATAAGATGATTACACTTTAAAGGTTCACCCATGACTGTTGAAGTATTCATGATTTCACGTAAAAGTTTGGAGCTGACCAAAAAAGAAAACTCGACATGCATAATCAAGTATTAATTTGATATTAATAATTTGATCATTTTAATTTCTATACTTTTGTCGGCAATAAGTTTGCCTTTGACCTTTATAAGAACTTTTTCAATAATCCTTCTTAAAAGCCTAGCAAAAGCAATTTTAATAATAATAATAATAATATGTATTTTTATTGATTAACAAAAAGTGATGATGATACAAATCCATAATGTATTGATGCTGAGAATCAAGTGTGTTGGACCATTAAAAGTTATGGAAGAACTTGTAAGTGACCATCAGATCAACCTTTGATGAAAGTTGTTGGAAATTTGTCGATCAAAAGAGCTAGCTAGCTATTGGAAAGTGCAAAACTTTATTAATTATGTGGTGAATAATTTCAATATAGAGGAGTCTACCTTTTGGGTACCATTCATTAATTCATATTATACAGTTGAAAAAAAAAACACAACTTGTTAGTAGGTATCTCCCAAGAAGCATAATGTTGCATTCATTCAAATAAACCGCATATATACCACATACTTCCTTCTTCACTTTCCCGTGCTTTATGGAGCTATGTTTTTTTTTTGTTATATCTATGGAGCTATGTTTCCCTTTTCCATTGCCCCAAATTGTCTTCTACTATTAAATTTCTGATTTCAATGTAGGAAGATAGATACAGATTATAATTAGCACCAGAATATACTGTGTGTATTAAAAATTATACATTATTTTGGTCGTATTCTTTTTGCTCTAGCTAGGCCTTGTTAATTCTAGGGCAAAAAATAATACACATTATTATGTGTTTTAAAAGGAATTGATATTATCAGAGTAAAAATATTGTTAGAGCAATAAAGAATAATTAATACAATACATAATTGTACCATGTCTATTAAAAATTGGACTATACTTCTACTGTGAAAGATTAATTACTTCTTCTCGGACATTATCAATTCCTGAATTTTAAAAATTAAAGAGAGCAAATTAATGTAAGACGACGATTTATAATCACACAATTTACTTAAAGCTGAATTAATGTACTTGGCATCCTACATTTCCAATGAAAGACTAATAGAGAAATAGAAAGATATTTATACAACTCTTGTGAGCTCAACATTATAGTTGATAAAGTACTTGATGATTACTGCAAGGAGGACTCATCATCTTGTTCAACTTCGGATGCCGGATCGTCTTCCTCTTCTTCAATGCTGCCAGGGCCATAAGCTGCATGGCCATGTCCAAAAGCCTTAATATGATCTTTGAGAGACCTCTTGTGCTTGAAATCAGAACCACAAATGCAGTACCAAAGCCTTCCACAATTCTTCTCATGGGTTCTCCAATCACCCCTCACGGCGAAAGCTTTGCCGCATTTTCTACACATGAAGGGCTTTATTCCATGCTTTCTCTTGTAATGGGTTTGAAGAGTACGGAAATCTTTGAGGGGTTTTGATCTGGGGTGATCGATGTTGTTCCTGCAGCCCGGTGCGCAACAATAGCAGGGAAGTTTGAGCATTCCTGTTGGTTGAGTCCCCCTTAGTGATTCCGGGCCTTTCCTGTATTGTGACCCATGCCCCCACATATGCATCTACATACATACAAAACACAAATATATGAACAAACCATACTTAATTATGATGCATTAACAAACCAAACAAAACCCCGTGCCCCCACCCCGAACAATTAATGAAATCACTTTCATACAAATTCACAAAAACACAGAGAGATAAATAGAGGAATATTTGTTGGAAAAAGGGTGTAAAAGTTATGGAATTTAACTTGTTCTAGTACTACCCTAATTTGTAAGGATCGATATCAATACTAACTAAACTAACTCGTACTCTTATTTAATTTGGGGTGCTTATATTTTCACACACAACAATAATAATTGCACTCTCAAATATATATGCCCAAGTGAGTGATCTACTCAAATTCAAATGGTGAATGTGTCAAATAGTTTCCCTATTCACTTTGACATATTTGGTGGGCAACTATCACTATAACTGTAATACCCTTAATATGTGATGGAAAGAATTAAGATCTAGTACTAATATTACTCCTAAATAGAGGAAAAGAAGACATAGGTTATTTCAATATTAATTAACTAGGGAAAGAAGTTTAGCTGAGGTTGAAGATATGCCTAGCTTTGTCGAAGGAGGGCGGGGGGGAGGGAGGGAGAGAGAGAGAGATCAGTTGAGTAAAAATCTTATGTACATGTAGGAGGTTTTCATTAATTCATGTGTGTAAAATAACTGTTTGTTGTTGTTGCAGGGTGACTGAATATAATATATAGACATAGAATTTGTGAGAAATATTAGCTGTTAGCTAGTTTGATGAAGGAAGGAAGATTCTGTCCAAAAACAAGTGCAAAGTTTTCAGTTCTACTACTACTACTAATTAATACTACACCTTAGAGAGGGAGCTAGGGAGAAAGAGAGAGAGAGAGAGATTGCACAGACTTCAAAGTCTATATATATATGCAGTACTATATATAGACACTACTGAAAAGCACAAGGAGGAAGGAAGGAACATTGCAGTGTGTGTTGTTCAATCACCATTAATGAACTCATCTCTTAGTATCAGTGGGATCTATTATCCATCTATCACCATAACAATAATTAATTGATATCTATCACCATGCAAAGCATCATCAATAGAACTGGAAACATATATCATTATATATATATATATATATATATATATATATATATATATATAGATATCCCATCCTTTAGCAAAAAAAAGTAAAGAAAAATATATCCCATATTCTCATCAAATCTAAACAAACCAAAACACCATTTCATCAATTCTTCTTCTAAAAAATCAAACCTAGACAGATTGATCAGCGAGAGGTTAAAGTAAGTTTTGGTGAAGAGATATAGCCAGAAATTAAGACATATATAAACATACATACCTGCATGTTGTTATATCTATTGAAGGTCTTGTAACAAACAGGACAGGAGAACTGGGTAGGACCAATCAGAATCTGAGAAGGAGTAGGAATCCAATACTTGTTGATCAGTTGCTGCACCGCCACCCCCCTATTAGTATTATTCATATTATTTTGACTGGTTGAAACATGACAGTGATGATGATGATCAGTACTAGTAGTGGAATTAGAATTGGAAGAAGAAGAACAAGCTGAAGAAGAATTAAACATATTAAGGTGTTGCTGCATATTATAAGCAGCAGCCATATCAGAAGAACTGAGATTTGGAAGCCCTATGTGCAGTGCTACTGTAACATCCTCATCTTGACTATCATTTTCATTTTCATCTTCATCTTCTAATTCTTCTTCTGCATCACTACAAGCAGCAGCTGAAGATAAGTGGAGGCTTATTTTGGGTTTGGCTACTTTTGATAAATTTTTAATTTTGTGATCCACACGATCCACATCCATGTAATCATGTTGATGATGAGTAGTATTTGAAGAAGAGGGTAAATATGCTTGATTTTGTTGTTGATCTAATTGTCTGATTGGGCTTAAGCTTAATAAAGGTAGGGCTTCTCTCAGAGGAGGTGAATCTGGAGGAGGAGGAGGAGGAGGACTAATATTACTAGTACTACTAGTGTTTGCTGGGTAGAAAAAGATGTGGGGTACTACTGTAGTAGTGTAATTATAATAATAGGGAGGCTGAGGAGGAGGTGGTGGTGGAGCTAGATGGTTGTTAGGAGTCGAAAAGTGGTGGTTGTGGTGGTTCTGATGGTGGTGGTGGTGGTGGGGAGTGTTGAATTTGAGCCATTGAGTGTAGAAATTGGAGTAACTGGGATGGTCAGTCATGATGAATTGAAATTAAAGGTGGGGAGGACAGAAGGGGAGAATGGTTGGTTTGCTTTTATAGATGATATGTTGATGATGATGATGATGATGAAGAAGGGAGTGAATGGATGGAGAAATGGAGTGAATTCAACTTTGAAACGAATCTAATTATAAGACTACTACATAGATGAGGGTTTGAGTATAATATGCCCAGTAATTAAGTCCATAAAGTCAATTCCATTTCTTCATTATTCACTGCAGGAAATTATGGGACAAAAGGGTACTACTAATCTACTACAGTATATTATTCCACATAGATTGATTTCGGACTTGGCTTCTTGTGATATATATATATATATATATATATATATATATATATATATATATATATATATATATATATATAATAATTAAAATCAACATCTATCATTTAATTTATATTATTGAGTTATATTATTACACCAAATTTAATAGTGATTAATTCGATATTTTTCATCATTTAATATATATATATATATATACATTTCATCAAAATTTTAATGATTAAAAATTATGAGTTTTTGAACGGTATATATATTTTCAGTGATTTTAGTCTTTTGCTCAGTTAATTTCAATGCTACAACTTATTGATTATATTCTGAATATTATTACTAACAAAAGTATGGTGATAAAAAGTTGGTGTATATATAAATATTATATTTATTTGTATGAATTATTCGTAGAATTTGACTATTTAATATTTAGTGAATAATCCCATATAATCCTATCACTATATAATGCAAAGTTAGTACTAACTACTATATATATCCCAAAATCGGGTAATATTTAGTACTCCTTAAGTATTTTTTTAATAGTTCCTTACTTGAGTGACCTTAGAATTAAAAGAAATATTACAAAATACACCTTATTTAAATTGTCTTATGTATAATCCTCATATAAACAAATGACTTTTCTTTAATAATTAAAAAATAGAATAGTAACTAGTGAAACATATATGACTATTGTTTTAAAATATAAAATTATAAATATTAAAATTGCATGCCATTATATATATATAATAGTGGTTTTCCATTGGCACGTCGCTTCTTTTCTTCTCACTGTCGGTCAGTGTGAGATAGAGACTGAGTACGTAGAGAGGCACTATATATATAAAAAACACACTTCTCTCTTTGATTGGGATCAGTGGAATCATGGACCATCATGGCACAACATAGACGACCAACCTAGCTCCCATGCAATTAAATTCGGAAGTGGTTAGTAAGAAGTTTATTTTGGGATAAGTTAGTCAATTGATCAATAAAATATTGACAAGCAGATGATGTTGTATGTGTGTTAGTATTCTATTGGTCAATTGACCAATTTATCAAAAAATAACTTCATACTAACCGGAACCATTATATTCAACTCTCATACTATATTATTTTTTGGACCTTTTAGAAGGCAATTAATATTGTAAAAAAGATATAATAATAATAAGTGTAATTTAAAATACTAAATATTATTAAAATAATTATGAAAAAAAGATGTTAAACATATTTTTTTTATAGTACTATTCTAATTAACGCACGTATTTATTATATAAATATAATAAATATATACAATTTGATTTAATTAATATAAATTATATTACAAATAAATATATTAAATATATTGAAACTATTTAAATTTAACTTAGGTGGAGGTATTTATGACATTTCTCCATGCCTCTTCTAAGAGTAGAAACATGTAAAAAACAAGTTTTGTCTACCGTAACTCTTACTAGCGGCAGTACTGGTTTAATTTCATTTTGTTTGTCGCTACTCTTAATAGCGGCAACAGTTTAATCTCTATTAATCTCGTTCGTACGTTAAATCTCACATTTGACAATAGAGATGTATTTGCTGGAATAGTGTCCATAACAACTATTTGTTATGAATTACTATATATCTTATATATTCAACGATCCATAACAAATAGCTGTTATGAACATTATTCCAATAAAAACACTATACAACGATTCAAAATGGGTATTTTAATTTTATCAAGTGACAGTAAGAGAAATTTTTTTTCTCCTTGTGCTACTCTTAGTGGAGGAAAGGGAAATAATTTTTTTTTACATGTCTCTACTCTTAGTAGAGGTAAGGATAAATGCCTTAAATGCTCCATCTTAATATTTAAATAGCTTTAATGTATTAATTAATTTGTAATGTAATTTATATTAATTAAATCAAATTGTATTATAATATGAAGTTTAAATTTTAAATAATCAAATTAATTATCACAATAATTGACAATGCTAAATTTTATTATTTAATTTTTTTTATACAAATAAATACATTAAATATAATAGACGATGTTAAATTTTAATACTTAAGAAAGTATTTATACAAAAAATACAGTGAATACAATTGACAATTTTAAATTTTATTACTTAAAAAATTATTTATAAAAATAAATACATTAAATATAGTTGACAATATTAATTTTATTACTTAAAATATTATTTATGCAAATATTTTTATACATTGAATCCATTTAAATTTAACTAAAGTGAGAGGTATTTAAGATATTTCTCCTTGTTTCTACTAAGAGTAGAGGCAGTTAAAAAAATTCCTTGCATGTTTCTGGGTCATTGAATTTGTAGACTTACTGTGTAAGATTTGTTTATTGGAATAGTATTAATCCATAATATATATATATATATATATATATATATATATATATATATATATATGGATTAATATATAGTTAAATTTAAATGGATCGATCTATAGTTAACGTTGTAAAAAGAGTCTAGCCTTGTAACAAATCCTGATCGTCCATCAGAATATCTAACAATTAATATGACTCTCGTCCGCAATTTAGTTTTCAGTATTCTGCAGTTTAATACTGCGAACGGGAAAAATGTCCAAAATACTCTCATTATAAAAGTCTCTCGTTCTCAATATTAAACTGCGGACGCTAAATATTTTTGACCAATTGAGAAACGACGTCGTTTTTTAATAAGTACAGCCCATGGTATTTATAAAATGTGTACGCTAGTTATGACCCAAATTCAAATTTTCTTTAGTTTTTAAATTTACCCAAAGCTCATACAAGAAACTCCAGAAGGGTTGACGAAAGCTGAAGCTGATGAGTTCCAAATAAAAGGGAAAAATTTTCCCCCAATTTATAAATTAGGTAAACCATCTAGATCTTATCTACATAGTTGAAATGTAATTTGAATCTAATAATTAGATGATGAGATTTTATATGATATTAGTTGGTAGTCTGTTGTAAGACCCCAAATTTTATGAAATAAAAGTATTTAATTTTTTTTATAATTACTATTCAGTAAATGGTTAAATTGATAAAAGTTAAAGTTAAGGGTGATATATGATTTTTTTTTCAAAATACACAAGTGGTTATAAAATATTCATTGTTGTCGGGGAATATTCGTACGACGGCGCAGCCATTTGTGGGCCCCATAACAGAATAACTATCGGATGAAAAAAATGACAAAATTAAATTTTTATAAATAACGACGTAATCATTACCGTTAACACTGTTGGAATACCCGGTTGGTAAAAAAAAATACTGCTATTATTACAAAGAAGACACCAGATATTACGCATATTTTTTGAATTATTGATTCTTACGTAGAAGGCCTTTACTCAATAATTGTTACAGTAATTCTTGCTCAATATTTTATTTTATTGATTCAATAATTGCTACGTTGAAATTTTATATTATTGTTATTCAATAATTGTCATCGACCAGATTTTTCCATTATCGGATCAATAATTCATATTATTCGAATAATATTATTAGATAGCATTATTGACAATGTCTAGAAAGTTCGCCGAGGAGAGGTTTGGTCACCTAATTGCTTGCGCCAAGAAGAGAGAAATTCTTATCGAAAAGCCCCTCTTTCCTCGAACCTGCTGGTCATTATCATTATTGTGATTCGTAATATTATTTGTTAATAATTAATTATTGATTTATATGATAAGGAAATATTTATTTGATGTGGATATAAATGATTGATTTATTTATGTGGTTGTAAATGAAGGAATTAATGTTGAGGTATTTTATCGAGATTTTTTTATCGGAATGAAGGTATTAAAAATTAAACCAGTGTTTTTGAGATATATTGCGTGAGTTATAATTTTTAATCCGACCGTTGGATCGTTGTAATTTTTGGATATGTTATACATATATAAGTTGAGTATATGTCCACAAATTTTGAATCGTTAAAAATGAACGTATGATTTGTTATGAATTTTAAGAGGTGAATGGTTCAGAAATTGTTGAAGTATCCGAATTTAGCATTTTGGTGGAAAATTCTAGAATTGAGTGGGCCCCACTTGTGGTTGGTGAAGAAATGTGCTGAATTTTATTTCAAATGTGGTGGGTGGGAATAGTAGCAGGTAAAGCCATCAGGTTGCAGGTCAAGTCTGCTAAAATTTTCCTATAAATAGAGGGCTAAGTTAGAATTGAAAATCACACCAGAAACAAGTTTTCTTTCTCTCTATATTATCAAGCATATTTTGAGAGTATTTAGATACTTTGAGAGTTGCTATTTAGTAGAAGTTTCCTTCAATTTTTCATCCGATATTCCAAATCGGTCTTTTTTTTTGAGGTAAAGGATTTTAAGGGTTATTATGTTTTTTCAGATTCGTACTTCTTCTTCCCTTCTTCAAAAATTCTGGAAAAATTTGAAATGATATGTTGATGAGTTTCATTGATTGTGTCCAAAAATGGTGATTTTTGGATATATAGATTAAGAGTTATGAATTTTATGAGAAAAGACTATTTTAAAAGTAACCGCTTATAACTCCTTGTGGTTAACTCCAAAATTGATGAAATTTTTATTGGGAGTACATCTATATAATATCAGTGTACTCTGTGAATTTTGGATAAAAGTATAATCTATGATAAATGTCTAAATATTCGGCGTTTTTGGCCATATAAAAAATAGTAAATGAATTTTAAAAATTCTAAGAAAAATATATGTTCAATATGAGACTATATTCTGCTAAATCTCAGAAAAGAAATATTTTTGGTACTGATTTGGTATTTTTCATGAAAATGGACTAGTTATGAATAAATGAGTTAAATATGTTATGTGAAGGAAGAAAATTGGAAAATATGATTTTATGGCTTGAGAATCATATATGTGGTATATGCAGATTTTTTATGAGAGTTTTAGTTATTGGTGATGAAATCTTATAAGTTTGGCATTTTATGATGATTAAATGCATTATTTAGTAAAGTGTAAACAATTAAAATAAATTGTTTATAAGTTTAAGAAATGTTATTCTTTCAATATCATTATACCGAAATATTGGTATGGATTTTATTGTGGAATTTTTACCTTTTTGTGTCAGGGTTACTATTCATGAGTTACTATTCACGAGTTACTATTTACTACAAAATTGGTTTCTTTTTCTAACCAAATTATAGTTGATTTATGAATATTACTCTGGAGATTAAAACTATATATTGATTATATTGATTTTATTATCATATATAACATTTTATAACCACGATGTTGAAATTCTCTTTCATTTGAGTGTAAAGATGAGTAGATTATTGGTATGATCATGACTAGGGTTCTCTTTGGCCAGTAGTGAAAAGTTGAATTGTGACTGGTATGATCATGACCATTGAATTTATAATTGAATATCTTTAGCTTAAGTGCAAAGGTGAATTGATCAACATGGTTATAATTATTGTTTATATAAATTCTAAAATGATTATATATTTCTTTGAGATATTAATATATTTGGCTTTGAGTGCAAAGATGAATTGTTGATGAATATCTTTGGCGATGGTCTGAAGATGAACTGTTAATGAATATCTTTGGCCCGTAGTGCAAAGATGACCTGTTGTTGAATATCTTTGGCCAGTGGTGCGAAGATGAACTGTGGATGAATATCTTTGGCCCGTAGTGTAAAGATGAATTTATTAGTATGATTATGAACAAGAACTGTGATTTGGTATAACCACGATCTTTGATGTTTCAGGTAAAGACATGTGATGAAAATTATATTCGTCCTGGGTACGAAGAGGAATTTAGAATCACAATTATGATTATGAGATATTCATATGATTGTGAAAAGGAACTGTTGATTGATGTTATAGGGATAAAACATTGTTGGTGGACTTTTAACATGGAGAAGATAATAGACTGTATTGTCTATTTGACTCTTCTAATGGATTGCTCGTTCCGCTGCAACTATGGTTGAAATTTTTATCATCTAACATATGTTCTAAATCTCTGATTTGTTATTGATGAAGGCTATTGATAATTTAATTATCTTTAGTCATGATATTCTTTCTTGAGTTAGTTGTGCTCACCCTTTAGCATCACAATTCCTTTCGTGTAATAAAAGTGTAAATTTGGTCGGCCGGGTAACAAGGGAATAGAATCATGTGGTCTCTAGTCGTGGAGTTCTTCCTAAACAAAGATAGACAAGTGTGTTGTATACATCTTTTAGTAGTTATATTTGGTGAATCATATAGGAGAGGCGAACCCAACGTTGGAAGGGTATTTTGCCACTATCATACAAGATGTCTAATGACATACAACCTCGTGTCATCATAAAGACGTGGTTGTGCTCATTCACTTCTTTAGTATATTTACGAAAGCACTACCTATATAATCTTGGTGTTTGTTTGAAGTATAATTCTCAATTTGAGACAAATGGAGATAATGATAAGTCGAAGAAGACTCACAATTGGGAAGAATATGATAGTAATCTTCTCGTTTTTCTTTGGGGTCTATTGGATTGACCAAGGATAATTACGTATGCCATATGATATCTATCATAACCTAGAAGCATGGCCTCCCATGTACGAAGGTTTCCTTGAGCACTTCCCAAAGATTCTAATTTCTAAAACAGTTTTTGACTATACCTTTATGTAAGGTGTCATTGTGACGTGCTATCCAAGATTGGGATGAGAGTCATAGTTGGTATATATATTTGTATACAAACTCACAGTATATGTGTTGTTGTATTTTGCATGACAATTGTTGTAATAAAGTTGTAGTTATTTTCTGTACCATGTATTTGACGACTCATAATGGGTTGGATGGAATGGACCTATTTTGGGGTTGTCACACCCGTGCCATGCATGGGCAAGTTCGAATAACGGATTGCACTTTTGTCTAAAATCAAGACATTATAATGACGGCTAAATTTACAAATTTTCTGCACTATAACTCATACACATACAAACACACACGAGGTCATTCAACATACAATGCAAACATCTATATCAATCTTAATCAAATTTATGAATTGTGTACCCATCTTTAGTAAAATGTTGCTTATAGATATTATACCAAATTTCACCCATTTTTTAAAGGAAGCTATCAGAAGATTAGAAATTTATACCCATCAGTAAATTAAGGTAGGATGAAAGAGAGATTCTCCGAATTTAATAACTTGTACTCATTCAAATTAAACATTATATAACCATCCAACATGTATACACAAACACACACACACACATATATATATATATATATTACAGTTTTGAGAGCAACCAAATATTTTTGAAGAAAACCATTCAAAACTATATATACCTCATTCCCATAAATGAGGGTCCTAATTCAAAAGAAAAAGATTTAACCGTATTCACCTTGAAGAACATGTTTCCCTGCCTTCAGCAGCAATTTAGAGACGTATCCATCTGCACAATTTGGCTCTCGTGTTAACAATTAACTTTGATCAAACAATAAAACAATTGAAGATATTATTCCGATAAAAAAAATTAAAGTTTAAAACCTTTGTGTTACTATTTTTGCTAACTTTATAATACATGTTTATTTTCTAAGATGTTGTGTAAGACCCCAACTTTTATGAATAAAGAATAATTTTCTCGAAATATATTTTTGAATATTATGGTGTGGATTTGATATAATGTTATATTTGTGGGTAATATTTACAAATTTTGCAAAGTAAACAAGTGGTTATATAATATTCGATTGGTTGGGGAATATTCGTTTTAACAGGGAATATTCGTACGATGACACAATCATTGGTGGACCCCACAACGGAAGTATTGTTGTAGTTAGAAAACGACAGAATTATCTTTTTATAAAAATAACGGCGAAAGTTTTACCGTTAAAACTGTTGAACTACCCGGTAGTAAAAGTATAGTAATACACGTGGTTGCATAGTAGCACACGGTATTTATTATTGATACTTACGTGAGAAGTCATTCAGTTATACTCAATTATTGCTACAGTATTGTTGCATCATATCTCTCATATTATTGATTCAATTATTGTCACAGTATCATCTGTATTATATTTATTATTATTAAATCAATAATTGAGACGACAAAGCTATTCATATTATTATTTGTAATATTGACAATGTCTAGAAGTTCTGTCAAGGAGAGGTTTGGTCACCTAATTGCGCGCTAATAAGGAAAAATCCTTATCGGAAAGCCCCTTCTTTCCTGGGAACGACCTGGTTGTTAAATATTGTGAGTTATAATATTAATGATGAATAAGTTGTGTTGATTAAAGATGAATTTGATAGTTCCATTGTGTTGGAATTAGTAGTGTTAGTGGAAATCGACATCTATTCCGATGATAATTGATGTCTGGGGGTTATATTGATAAATCGGGTAATTTATCGGAGAAATGAACAATTATTTGCTACTAATTCACATGCTTATATAACTATTTATTCACATGTGTGTACTATTGAATCACATTCTTGTACTATTAGGGGAGTTGGTGCAAGATTGATAATACTTGCATGACTAAGTTAAAAATGGAGGTATAGTTGAAGGTACTATATCTTGTAATTAGTTTTTTTCACATGATTATACTATTGAGTCACATGAATGAACTATTAATTCACATTATTTACTCTTAGGGAGGTGGTGCAAGTTTGATAATACTTGCGGGACTAAATTAAAATGAAAAAAGAGGAAGGTATTATACTGTAATATTTCGAGCCCCAAAACGTGCAATTATCGAAACTATATTTTCCTATAAATAGAAGGTCATTCTTCCTTCATTTCTCACCAATTCACAAAAGCTTTAGAGAAATTATTATAGAGAGAAATTATAGAGAGAAAGAAGAAGAGAAGTCTGCTACCTCACTATTCCAGTATCCAGTTTTTCTAAGGTAAGGGGTATTATTTCTTTCGTGTTCTTGAAGAGAGCTATTGTTATTTCATCCCTTATTATTCTGTTGGAACATCCTGTCTGTGCGAAATACGCATGACCTGGTTCCGTTATTTATTATTATGTTGAATAACACCTTATACATGCGAAGCAATCTGCATACATGGTGAAATTCTTACATTATTCCATTCTTTATTATTATGTTGGAACATCACTCGTGCGTGCATGCATTACGCGTGACCGGTTCCATTATTTATTATTTTGTTGGAATAACCTTTTCTGCATGCGCGCTCTATCGCATGCATGGTGAATTCTTACATTATTCCATTCTTTATTATTCAGGTTGAATATCCTCGTGCGTGCGGCTTACGCATGACTTGGTTCCATTATTTATTATTCTATTGGAATAACTCGGTCTGTATTTATCTATCGCATGCCTGGTGAATTCTTTTGTTTGTTATTTCATTCTTTATTATACTCAATTGGTTAAAGTTTTGGCTTTTATACTCCATGAAATTAGTGAAATATCCTTAATATTTGCGCTTCATCCAGTATCTTTTCATGGAAATATTTTTCGAGCATTCTTCTGAATTTTACTCCACAAAGCGATGATCGTGTTGACAATTTGGGCGTTATTGATTTCGGATAAATTAAATTATAAATCTTTACAAATTTATCCTTGAACTTATTTTATTGAATTCATATATCATTGTCATCATCCTCATGCTTATAATATGTTGAAAGTCATATGTGGCCTGTAGTGCATGGATGGACTTGGTATGATTATGACCAGGGATTATTCGGTATAATCATGACCGTAATGTTATAAATGATGTGGTAAAAGTCCTCATTAGTCGTAGTGCATTGATGGACAGTTGTTGGCATGATCATGACCATTGATGAATACACGAATATCCTCGGCCAGTAGTGTATGAATAATTTGTGGTCGTGATACTTAATGAATATCATCGGTAGAGTAAGCGAGATGATGTGGTTTATTTATTAAAATTTGAGTCGTGATAAAAGTGATGAAAAACCTTTTAAATCATAGAAGATAGTAGATTTTATTCTCTATTTGACTCTTCTAATGGATTGCTTGTTCCGTTGAAGTTAAACTTAATGTTTGTTATATTTTATCAGTTTAACACTGTTGAAGGCTAACGATAAATTATTCTGCATTATCTTAGTCATAATATTTCTTCTGGGCTAGTTGAGCTCACCCTTTCTTTCATTGTTCTCTTGAGTAGTGAGAACGTAGCTGTGACTAGTCGGGAACCAGAGACTATTCAGATGATAGCATTAGTAGTCCTCATTATTCTATTAAATAGTGTAAAAATAAATGTAATGAGGACTCCATTGAGTTTGTATATTGTCTAGATGACAATATTCTTATAAAAAACTCTTAGATTATAGTCGTATTTTACACGACTGTTGTATAATTAAGTTGTATTTGAATTTTATACCATGTATTTGGCGATCCAAGATGGGTGATGTATACCTGTTTTGGGGCGTCACGGTTAGTATCAAAGCTTAGGATATGATCCTCGGTGAGATGTTAGACAAGAACTAGGAGGGGAGAGACGGGGAATTCCTTCGCTAGTATGACCTACTTAAATTTATTTTGTATTTAAATTGGTTGGTCAGAGTTTAGAGATATTATGTTACATGTCAATTAACCTTTGTTTTGTGACAGTATCTGAAAATGACATCCGAAAATGTTGAGAATAGTAATGGAGCACAAGAGACCGTTGAGTCTCTACATATCAATAATCAAGAGAATGTGCATCAGGAAGGCGACAATCCTCATGCAAACAACAACACTGACCAAATGATGAATGATGGATTGTTCAGAGGCTTTATGCAATTATGCAACAAAGAAGCAGAGCGCGGGCCCTCTGTCCAAAATATAAGTGGAAACATCTGAAACTCTCAAGGTCATCACCGCTAAGCGATTCAAGGAGCTGGGACCACCGGATTTTATTGGAGAGCCAAAACTACTTAAGTCGGAAGCGTGGATACAGCAGATCACCAAGATATTTGATGTTTTGGGATGCTCCGTGGAGCAAAAGGTTCCATTTGCCACCTTTATGTTGCGAGGAGAGGCATATTACTGGTGGGAATCGGTAAAACTTACTCAACCTGCCGCACTGAAGATGACTTGGGAGAAGTTATAAGAACTATTCAACGACAAGTACTTTCCCGAAAGTATTCATCACATGAAAGAGGTAGAGTTCATCAAGTTAGAAAGCGAAACAATATGACCGCAGTCGCAAAGACTGAAGCTAAGTTTGTCGAGTTGTCCCATTAAGTCTCACTTGGTTGAAAATGAGGAGAGAATGACGCGGATGTTTCTAAGTGGTTTGAAACCCGAGATACGTCAATATCTAATTTCCCATAAACTGTGTTTGTATTCAGATGTTGTTAATAGGGCTCTGTTATTGGAGCGCGATAACGAGTCAACTCAACCAAGAAAAAGCAGCCGGCAAAATGATAATACCAATGGTAGCTGTAAGACCCCAAATTATTAATAAATGAAATTTATTTTCCTTTATTTATTATTTTGAAATAGTAAGGGTTGATTTGATTAATGTGGATAGTTATGGGTAAAATACGCAAATATTTCGAATAAGCAAGTGGTTATAAAATATTCATTATTGTCGGGGAATATTCGTTTTGTCGTGGAATATTCGTACTGTCGGGGAATATTCGTACGACGGCGTAGTCTTTTGTGGGCCCCATAACGGAAAGCGATTGGATGAAGAAAACGACAAATATAAGTTGTTTATAAATAACGGCATAGTTGTTACCGTTAATACTGTTGGAATACCAGTGGTTAAAACACACTAATACGCTTGTTGAATAAGAAGACACGGTATTGCACCAATTATTGATTCTTACGTAAGAAGGCCTTTACTATCAATAATTGTTACAGTAATTCTTGCTCAATATTTTATTTTATTGATTCAATAATTGCTGATTGATATTTTATATTCTTTATTATTTCAATAAATTGTCATTACATTATTTTCCATTATCGAAGCAATAATTCATATTATCCGAATAATATTATTGGATAACATTATTGGCAATGTCTAGAAAGTTCTCATCTAAGGAGAGGTTTAGTCACCTAATTATGCTGGCCAAGAAAGAGATCCTTATTGGAAAGTCCCTCTTTCCTTGGAACTACTTTGGTTGCAAAAGATCGTGATTCTCGTAATATTATTTGTGAATAATTAATTATTGATTTATATGATGAGGAAAATATTGATTTTATGTGGATATAGATGGAGAAAATTTTTAAAGTGACAATTGTTGAAAATTAATATTTTATCTTTTCCGATAAAATAATTAATTTAAATATATTATTTTAATAATATATTAACGGTGATATTTTATAATGAATGTGGGATATATGAGTATATGAGGAAGAGTATTTTTGTGGCATTAAATGTTTAACACATATTTTGTGTGTTGGTGGACATAATTATTGATAGAAATTTGATTATAAACTGTGAAAATCGCTTCTTTTGTGGATTTCACCAATTTCTGCTTGAAATTTGGAAAACTTTCTTCTGCAAAGTTGTAGAGAATTGAATTTCCTATAAAATTCGCGAGATTCAATTTTCTGATAAAAGGGCTATTTATTATGAATTATTGAAGTTCCAAAGTCTCAAAATAATTGATTTTTGGAAGTTTAAAATATTTAAAATAGAAAAAACGTTTTTGGAATGTTTAGGTGGCCTCATTTAACATGTGTAGGAGCTGAATTTAGTTGGCAAGTGTGCGTATGAAGTTTTGGAAAATATATATTAATATTATATTAAATTTTCTACTTTGGTGTTCTAAGCATTTTCCTATAAATAGGGTGTTTAGGTTAGAATTGAAAATCACACCAGAAACTAAAGTTTTCTCTCTATTTCTCTCTCTATATTATCGAGCGTATTTTTGTGAGTATTTTGAGTATACTTTGAGTATTGCTATACGGTGCAAGTTCAAGTCATAGCCTTTATCCGGTGTTTCAACTAGAAGACTGTCTTTCGAGGTAAGGGATGTTATTTTATTCAAAATGATATTATTTCTTCAATATCATTATGCCGAAATATTGGTTGGAAATTTTTATCAAATTTGGAATTTTTCATGTCGGGGTTACTATTAATGAGTTACTATTCACGAGTTACTATTCATGAGTTACTATTCACGAGTTACTATTCATGAGTTACTATTCATAAGTTACTATTCATTTAGTACTATTCACGGCGTGAAGATGTTTTTTGAAATTTCTATCTTTTGGTGTCGAGTTACTATTCACGATATCGACACTTATTCACGATACTCTGACTATTCACGAATAATACTTCCACTATTCAATTTAAAAATGAAATTTCTTCTTTTTGTCCAAAATATCTATTATGGATACTAGCTTTGATTGTATCCATGTTTTGATCATTCTTGAATTTTACTCCACTCTGATTACTTATGAAGTATTTTTGAACTTGGATTGTTTAAAATACGAATCCTTAATATTTGTTCTTTTGTTTCACCGGATTCGCTTCCTTTAAAATATTTTTCATTATCCTCACCCCTAAATGATGATATTACTCAATATCTTTGGCCCAGAGTGCAAAGATGAATGATTTCTTGATGAATATCTTTGGCCCATAAAGGCAAAGATGAACAGTGTTGAGATGAACATGATCGATCGATTAATATCTTTGGCCGTAGTGCAAAGATGAATAGTGTTTTCCTTTGTGGAATACACCGCCTTCTCTCCGTAGGGATACCATATTTGTGCAATAAGAAACCGATAGGTGTCATTGTAACGTCTATCCAAGGTTGGGATATGAGTCACAGTTGAGAACAACCTAAGTTTCAGTAATCGAAATACGTAGCTTTCAGGCTTAGTTGGTTATTATCGGAGATTCGTTGAAGGATATTCTCGAATCGCTATTCCATTAACGCACTAACTCAGAGATACAAAATTCGAATGGAGCAAGGAATATGGGAAGTGCTTCAAGAACTCAAGAGGAGACTCATTTCAAAGACATGTTCGACCATGCCATCCTCGAAAAGCGAACGTGGTAGGTGGGCGTGTTGAGTAGAAGATCGATATACAAGTACGAAAATACGATATTGTCAAAGACTCATTTCAGATAATTTACAAATAATAGAGATGGAGATGAAAACTCTAGGTACCCACGTGATGATATACGAGTATAATCGACTTTAATCGATAAAGTTAAAGTCGCTCAAGCTACACACCTCGAGTGATGAATTTGAAGAAGGAGGTGCAGAAGTTGTTATTTCAAAAGCGAGAATCGGTGAGGTGAGGAAAGCTCAAACCTTCGATTTATTAATCCATTTGAAATTCTCGATCGAATAGAACTATGGCCTATAGACTCGCTTTTACCGCCAAGCATGACGCGTGTTCATAACGCTTTTCACGTATCAATGTTACGTAAATATGTGGACGACCCAAACCACGCTCATTGAGTTAGAATCCTGACGAGATAAATTAAGACTTAACGTCGGAGGAGGTACCATCAAGATCTTGGATAGAAAGAACATGTCCTATGTACCGAGGTTATACCACAAGTTAAAGTTTTGTGGAGAAACCATGTTATTGAGGAAATGAGTTGGGAGTTGGAAACGGAAATGAAAGCGAGGTATTCTCATCTTTTCGAAACACCAGGTATGTACGTCAATTTCGAGGACGAAATTTCATAAGGAGGGGAGGTTGTAGGACCCCAAATTATTAATAAATGAAATTTATTTTCCTCTATTTATTATTTTGAAATAGTAAGGGTTGATTTGATTAATGTGGATAGTTATGAGTAAAATACGCAAATATTTCGAATAAGCAAGTGGTTATAAAATATTCATTATTGTCGGGGAATATTCGTTTTGTCGTGGAATATTCGTACTGTCGGGGAATATTCGTACGACGGCGTAGTCTTTTGTGGGCCCCATAACGGAAAGCGATTGGATGAAGAAAACGACAAATATAAGTTGTTTATAAATAACGACGTAGTTATTACCGCTTATCATCGTTGGAATACCTTGGTGGTTAAAACACATTAATACGCTGTTGTTGAATAAGAAGATATTATTTGCACCAATTATTGATTCTTACGTAAGAAGGCACTACTCAATAATTGTTACGAGAATTATCGCTTAGTATTTTATTTTATTGATTCAATAATTCACGCATTGATATTTTATATTATCGTTATTTCAATAAATTGTCATTACACAAGATTTTCCATTATCTATAGCAATAATTCATATTATCTGAATAATATTATTGGATAACATTATTGGCAATGTCTAGAAAGTTCTCTAAGGAGAGGTTTAGTCACCTAGTTTCGCCAAGAAGTGAGAGAGATCCTTATTGAAAGCCCCTCTTTCCTGAAACTACACGTCACAAGATCACGATTCTGTAATATTATTTGTGAATAATTAATTATTGATTTATATGATGAGGAAAATATTGATTTTATGTGGATATAGATGGAGAAAATTTTTAAAGTGATAATTGTTGAAAATTAATATTTTATCTTTTTCTGATAAAATAATTCATTTAAATATATTATATTAATAATATATTAACGGTGATATTTTATAATGAATGTGGAATATATGAGTATATGAAGAGGAAGAGTATTTTTGTGGCATTAAATGTTTAACACATATTTTGTGTTGGTGGACACAATTATTGAATCAAATTTGATTATAAATTGTGAAATCGCCTCGCTTGTGAATTTCACCAACTTCATGCTTGGAATTTGGAAAACTTTCTTCCGTAGAAGTTGTAGAGAATTGAATTTCCTACAAAAAAGTCGCGAGATTCAATTTTCTGATAAAGGGCTATTTATTATGAATTATTGAAGTTCCAAAGCTTCAAATAATTGATTTTTGGAAGTTTAAAATATTTAAAATAGGAAAACGTTTTTGGAATGTTTAGGTGGCCTCATTTAACATGTGTAGGAGCTGAATTCAATGGAAAGTGTGCGTGATGAGGTTTTGGAAAATATATATTGATATTATATTAAATTTTCTACTTTGGTGTTCTAAGCATTTTCCTATAAATAGGGTGCTTAGCTTAGAATTGAAAATCACACCAAAAACTGAAGTTTTCTCTCTATTTCTCTCTATATTATCGAGTGTATTTTTGTGAGTATTTTGAGTATACTTTGAGTATTGTTATACGGTGCAAGTTCAAGTCATAGCCTATATCCGGTGTTTCAACTAAGTAAGACTTGCCTTCGAGGTAAGGATGTTATTTTATTCGAAAATGATATTATTTCTTCAATATCATTCTGTCGAAATATTGGTTGAAATTTTTTATCAAATTTAGAATTTTTTTATGTCGGGGTTACTATTCATGAGTTACTATTCACGAGTTACTATTCATGAGTTACTATTCACGAGTTACTATTCATAAGTTACTATTCACGAGTACTATTCACGAAGCGTGAAGATATTTTTTTTGTGAAATTTCTATCTTTTGGTGTCTGAGTTACTATTCATGTATACTATGCAAGACTATTCACGATACTGAAGACTATTCACGAATACTGGACTATTCACCTAAAAATGAAATTTCTTCTTTTGTCCAAAATATTTTATTATGGATACTAGCTTTGATTGTATCCATGTTTTGATCATTCTTGAATTTTACTCCACTCGATTACTTATGAAGTATTTTTTGAACTTGGATTGTTTAAAATACGAATCCTTAATATTTGTTCTTTTGTTTCACCGATTCGCTTCCTTTAAAATATTTTTCATCATCCTCACCCCTAAATGATGATATTATCAATATCTTTGGCCTCAGTAGTGCAAAGATGAATGATTTCTTGATGAATATCTTTGGCCCGTAGTGTAAAGATGAACAGTGTTGAGATGAATACGACCGATCGATTAATATCTTTGGCCCGTAGTAGTGCAAAGATGAATGTGTTTAGATGAACACGACTTAACTAATGAATATCTTTGCCTCAGTAGTGCAAAGATGAATATTTGATTCCGTATATATATTGATTGATGTTACAGGGATAAAATATCGACGATGAACTTTTAAATTCATATATAGTAAGATAGTAGTTTGCATTCTCTACTTAACTCTTCTAATGAATTATTATTTCAAATTGCGAAGATTGATTTAAAACTAGTTGTCTATTGTATTCTATTAGATTTTTCCTCGTTGGAGACTAACGATAATTTGTTGTATATTATCTTAGTCATAATATTCTTTACCGGGCTAGTTGAGCTCACCCTTTTCCTTTTTGTTCCATTTTTCTTCTCGTGAGGCGAGAATATATAAGCAGTACTAGTCGTGTATGGAATGAAGGTTCTGAGAGAGTTGTTTAGTAGTCCTCACCATTTTGTAAAATAATGTATCAATAATTATGATGGGGATTTATTTGCGTGTGGATATTGTCTAGATGGCAATATCTGTATTTAAACTCACGGTTTATATATTGTAATAATAAAGTTGTAGTTATTTTTGTACCATGTATTTGGCGACTCAGAATGGGTTTGATGGAATGAACCTATTTTGGGGGCTTCACAAGATGTGATCATCGGGCGGTGACAACAAACGTGGAGGAATCAACATGCGAAATGGTAACCACTTGGTGGGTGGTAATCATGGCCAAGACAGTAAAAATGGACATTTCAAGAAAAGGAGATTCAACAATGATGGAAAGACGTCAGCACCAGTACTCATTGTTAAGGAAGGAGAACGACCACCTATCATATGCTTCAAATACGGAGGGGAGGGACATATCAGTCCAAATTGCGTGATTTAGTCCAAATCGTGTTATAATTATGGAAGAGAAGGTCACCTAGCCCGATTTTGTCGTGCACCAAAGACAAGTCCAGCTGGGATGGAGGCACCAAAGGCCGTCCCAGAAAAGTCAAAGCCGATAGTTCAAGGGAGAGAGTTTGTCCTAACCTCCCAGAAAGCAAGGAACCCGAACGAGGTCATCACGGGTAATCTTATTATAAACTCGAGCGAAGTCTATACCTTATTTGATACAGGTTCTACCCATTCTTTTATTTCTCCTACTTGCGCTCAACGTTTAAATTTGACTCCGGAGAAATTAGACTTTGACTTATCGGTTGAAACTCCGTTGGGAGAAACCTTCATTACATCCACTGTTTATAAGTCTTGTGTAACGACCCCAAAATAGGTCCATTCCATCCAACCCATTCTGAGTCGCCAAATACATGGTACAGAAAATAACTACAACTTTATTACAATAATTGTCGTGCAAAATACAACAACACATATACTGTGAGTTTGGATACAAATATATACCAATGTGACACATGTCCCAACCGTGGACAACACCTCACAGTGACACCTTACATAAAGGTATAGTCAAAAACTATTTTAGAAATTAGAATATTTGGGAAGTACTCAAGGAAACCTTCGTACATGGGAGGTCATGCTTCTAGGTTATGATAGATATCATATGGCCACCGAATTATCCTTGGTTGACCCAATAGACCCCAAAGAAAAATGAGAAGATTACTATCATATTCTTCCTAATGACGAGTCTTCTCTTGACATATCATTATCTCTACTGTCTCTAATTGAGAGTTAAATTTCAAATAGACTCCAAGATCATATAGATAGTCTTTGGTAGATATACTCAAAAGTGGATGAAAGACAACCTCTGCCTTATGATGACTCGAGGTTATATGTCATTAAACATCTTGTATAATGTTGACAAAACACCCTTCCAAAGTTGAATTCCCTCACCCTCAACATCTATAGACCACTGCTCTATTCCCCCGTTGTTCCCCGCTTATCCCAAATACACTTTTATTACCCGAAAGAAAGTGAATTGTGAAAGCAAAAAGGTGAAACACAACTAGCTTAGTAAAAGAATATCATGACTAAAGATAAATAAATTATCAATAGCCTTCAACAAGTAATAAATCGTAGATTTAGAACATATGGTAGATGATAAAACTTTTCAACCATAGTCAAATGAACGAAGCAATCCATTAGAAGAGTCAAATAGAATACTATAAAGTCTATTATCTTCTCCATGTTAAAAGTCCACCAACAATGTTTTATCCTCGTGACATCAATCAACAATTCCTCGCCCACAATCACATGTATAACTCAGAATCGTAATTGTAGTTCTAAATTCCTTTTCTCATCCAGACAAAGATAATTTTCATCACCGAAACATCAAAGATTATGGTTATACCAAATCACAGCTTTATGTTCATAATCCTACTAATAAATTCATCTTTGCACTACTACCAAAGATATTCATCAACAGCTCATCTTTGCACTACAGCCAAAGATATTCATCAATGCTTCATCTTTTTGCACTACAGCCAAAGATATTCAACTACAAAAGTCATCTTTGCACTACGACCCAAAGATATTCATCAACAAGTCATCTTTGCACTACGGACCAAAGATATTTAGATCTCAAAGAAATACATAATCATTTCAGAATTTATATAAACCATAATTATAACCATATATGTTGATCAATTCACCTTTACACTTAAGCTTTCAAAGATATTCAATTATAAATTCAATGGTCATGATCATACCACCAACAATTCAACTTTGCACTACTGGCCAAAGAGAACCTATAGTCACGATCATATCAATAATCTATCCATCTTTACACTCAAGTCAAAGAGAAATATCATCATTAGTGGTTATAAGAATGTTATATAAAAACAATATAATCAACATATAGATTTAATCTCAAGAGTAAGATTCATAAATCAATGATTTCATAATAACTTAATCAAAATGTTATAAATCACTTAATAATCTCATAATCTAATATTATTAATACTACCACAATATTTTAATCATTTCTTAAACTTATAAACAATTTATTTTAATTGTTTACACTTTACTAATAAATGCATTTAATCATCTTAAAATACCAACCTCATAAGATCTCATCACCAATAGCCAAAACCCTCATCAAAAATCTGCATATATCTCATATATAATTCTCAAGCCATAAAATCATATTTTCCAATTTTCTTAATTCACATAACATATTTTATTCATTTACTCATAACTAGAACATTTTCATGAAAAATACCAAATTAGTTTTAAAAATATTTCTTTTCTGGGATTTAGAAGAATATAGTCCCATATTGAATATATATTTTCTCAAAATTTTAAAATTCATTTACTATTTTCACATGGCCAAAACCACCGAATATTCAGACATTTATCATAAATTGTACTTTTATTCAAAAATTCTGAAATTCACAGGGTATACTGATATTATATAGATGTACTACCAATAAAAATTTCATCAATTTTGGAGTTAACCACAAGGAGTTATAAGCGGTTACCTTTAAAATAGTCTTTTCTCATAAAATCCATAACTCATAATCTATACATCCAAAAATCGCCATTTTTGGACACAATCAACAAAACTCATCAAATTATCATTTCAAATTTTTTCAAAATTTTTGAAGGTTCAGAAGAATTTCGAAATAATAACCCTTAAAATCCCTTATTATCCCTTACCTCAAAAGAAGCAAAGATTTCCGATCGAATAACGTAATCTAACTTGCAGACCGTATAACAATACTCAAAGTATACTCAAAATACTCACAAGAATACGCTCGATAATATAGAGAGAAAACTTCGCTTTAAAGTGTGTTTTCAATTATAACCTAAGACCCTATTTATAAGAAATTGCTTAGAACACCAAAGCAGAAATTTATTATAATAATAATATATATAAATCAAGATTCCTACGCCTCTAGAAATCTGATTTTAGCTTAATAAGCACATGCTAGGGCTGCCCACAAAACAAAAAACGTTTTTCACACATTAAATATTTTAAACTTCCAAAAATCAATTATTTTGAGCTTCTAACTTCAATAATTCATAATAAATAGCCCTTTTGCCGTAAAATTCGAATCTCGCTAGTTTTTATAGGAAATTCAATTCTCTACAACTTTGCGAAGAAAGTTTTTCAAATTCCAAATAGAAATTGACCAAATCCACAAACGGATGATTTTATTGTGCTATAATCAAATTTCAGTCAAGAAATGGGGTCCACCGACATGTTTAACATGTTTTAAACATTTTTGGTAACAAAAATACTCTTCCACATATACTCATATATCCCACATTCATCGTAAAAATATCATCATTAATATATTATTAAAATAATATATTTAATTGAATTATTTTATCAGAAAAAGATAAAATATTAATTTTCAACAATTGTCACATTAAAATTTTCTCCATCTATATCCTCATAAAATCAATATTTTCCTCATCGTATGAATCAATAATTAATTATTCACAAATAATATTACGTAATCACAATATTGACAACCGCATAGCCTCTGGAAAGATGGGGCTTTCCAATAAGAATTTCTCCTTACTTGCAAGCAATTAGGTGACCAAACCTCTCCTTAGTATGTAACTTTCTAGACATTGCCAATAATGTTATCTAATAATATTATTCAAATAATATAAATTATTGATCCGATAATGAAAAATACCGTGTAAGGACAATTATAAAATATCAACGCAAAGAATCATCAAATCAAAATAAAATATTGAATAAGAATTATCGTAACAATTATTGAGTAGTGGCCTTCACGTAAGAATCAATAATTGGTGCAATACCGTGTCCCATCGCAAACAACGCAGACATTTTACTTTACCCACCGTATTCCAACAAGATAATTCAGAATAACTACGCCTGGCCATTTATAAATAACTTATATTTGTCGCTTTCTTCATCCAATCGCTTTACATTATGGGCCCACAAAAGATCACATTGTCCGCATTTAATATTCCCCGACAACGAAGAATATTCCACGACCAAACGAATATTCCCCGACAACAATGAATATTTTATAGCCACTTGCGTATTTTGTAAAATTTGCATAATTCACCCATAACTTTAAACTTTTATCAATTTAACCATTTACTGAATAATAATTATAAGAAAAAAATTGAATAATTTTATTTCATAAAATTCGGGGTCTTACATCTTGTTTGATTCAAATCGGTAACCGCATGTTACCTATCGATCTTATTTCTTTAAAAATACTTGTATTTGACGTGATTCTAATTGATTGGTTAACTACTCATTATGCTAAAATTGATTATTTTCGTAAGGTTGTTAGCTTTCATATTCCTAATCAACCTATTATGCTAATTCAAGCTGACCAAACCATTAAAATCAATCACGGTCATCTCAAGCCATAAAGCTATTCGCTTATTGAAAAAGCAGATGTCAAGCTTTCTTAGCTCATGTCACGATTTAAACAAAATACGCCGATTTGAAAGATATTTCTATTGTTAATAAATTTCCTGACGTATTCCCGAAGAACTTCCCCGCCTACCCCAGGCGTGAAATTGAATTTTTATCGACCTTGAACCCAGACAAAACCCATTTGCAAAACCCCATATCGAATGGCTCTATTGAACTTCGTGAGTTAAAGACCCAATCACAGAATTATTAGACATCGGTTTCATTCGGCCCCAAGACGCCTAACGTCTCCTTGGGGTGGTCATGTTCTATTCGTGAAGAAGAAAGATGGATGTATGCGACTTTGTATTGATTATCGGGAGTTGAATCATGTCACCATCAAAAATAGGTACCCATTGCCTCGCATTGATGACCTGTTTGACCAGTTGCAAGGCGCCAAATTCTTTTCAAAGATTGATCTTCGTTCCGGATATCATCAGTTGAAGATTAAATCTGATGACATTCCAAAGACTGCTTTCAGAATTTGGTACGGGCATTATGAATTCTTAGTCATGTCTTTTGGATTGACTAATGCTCCTGCTGCCTTCATGGATATGATGAATCGAGTATTCAAGGATATTTGGATCACTTTGTGGTCGTCTTTATTGATGACATCCTCATATACTCCAAAACCCGTGAAGACCATGAGCAACACTTGAGGCTGATACTCCAAAAGCTTCGTGAAAACAAGTTGTATGCCGAGTTGAAGAAATGCGAGTTTTGGCTTGAGGAAGTTGCATTCCTTGGGCACGTGATATCAAATCATGGGATATCTGTTGACCCGACAAAGATTGAAGCAATTCAAAGCTGGCAGCAACCTAAATCAGTGACCGAAGTACGTAGCTTTCTCGGTTTAGCTGGTTATTATCGGAGATTCGTAGAAGGGTTTTCTCGAATCGCTACTCCATTAACTCAACTAACTCAAAAAGATAGAAAATTCGGTTAGAGCGAGGAATGTGAGAAGAGTTTTCAAGAACTCAAGAGGAGACTCATTTCAAAGACTGCTCGACAATACCATCATCGCCCTTGAGGGATTTGTCATCTACAAAGGATGCTTCTTCAGCAAAGGGTTGGATGTGTTCTCATGCAACATGGGAAAGTCATAGCCTATGCCTCACGAAAACTCAAAGAATATGAGAGAAATTATCCTACTCATGATCTAGAGTTGGCAGCAGTCGTTTTTGCGCTTAAGATTTGGAGGTATTACCTATATGGAGAGAAGGTGGAGATTTATACGGATCATAAAAGCCTCAAATATTTCTTCACTCAAAAAGAACTCAACATGTGGCAACGACGATGGCTTAAGTTGTTGAAAGATTATGATCATACCATTCAATACCATCTTGGAAAAGCAAACGTAGTAGCTGATGCATTGAGTAGAAGATCATATGCGAGTACGAGTGCATTATTGTCAACGCAAAGGCCCATTTTATATGAGTTAAAAAGGATGGAGATAGAGTTAAAGACTCCAGGGACCCATGTGATGATGGCGAATATACGAGTAGAACCGACTTTAATCGATAAAGTTAAAGTCGCTTTCAAGCTATGCACTGGAGCTGATGCGTATGAGAAAGAAAGTGCAAGAAGGTGTTATGCCGAAAGCAAGAATCGATGAAGAAGGAATACTTCGAGTCAACTCCAGACTTTGTGTTCCTAACAACCCTGATTTAAAGTATAAAATAACGATGGAGGCGCACAACACACCATTTGCAATCCATCTTGGGAGTACCAAAATGTATCGTGATCTTCGACATACATTTTAGTGGAGCAATATGAAGAGAGAGAGAAGCGAGTTTATCTCAAGGTGTTTAACTTGTCAACGAGTTAAGGCGAGCATCAAGTACCAAAAGGTCCATTGCAACCACTTAAAATTCCGAATGGAAGTGGGAACACATTACCATGGATTTCAAGCATCGGTCTTCCCAAGGTTTCTCAAGGCATAGATGCAATTTGGGTCATTGTTGATAGATTGACCAAGTCTGTTTCATTTCCTACCTATACGAGAAACTTATACACTTGAACATCTTACTCGTATGTACATAAAACGAGATTGTAAGATCGCATGGTATCTTGGATCCATAGTTTCGATCGAGACCCAAGATTCACTTCAAGATTTTTTGGTTAGTTTGTAAAAGCTATGGGCACGGATTTACGATTTAGCTCGGCATATCATCCTCGACGACGGGCAATGGAGAGGACTATTCAAACTCTTGAAGATTTATTAAGACTCTGTGTCCTTGACTCTGTGAGATTTTCCTACAACAACAGTTATCAAACAAGTATTGGCATGGCTTTATTTGAGGCGTTGTGTGGAAGAAAATGTCGTTCTCCAGTATGCTGGGATGAGGTGGGTGAAGCAACGTTGTTGGGATCGGAGTTGGTACATATGACTACGAAAAAGACTCAAACGATCCGACAACGTATAAAAACCTCAAAAGATCGATAAAAAAGTTATGCTGATCTTCATCGAAAGGACGTGGAATTCGATATTGGATATCATGTGTTGTTACATGTTGCTTCATGGAAGGGAGTTATGAGATTTGGAAAGAGAGGAAAGCTCAACCCTCGATTCATTGGCCCATTTTTAATCCTTGATCGAGTAGGAATCGCGTGGCCTATAGACTACTTTTACCGCTTAAGTATATCTCGTGTTCATAATGTTTTCACATATCTATGTTACGTAAATATGTGAAAGACCCGAACCACATTATTGAATTAGAACCAGACGAGATAGAGGAAGATTTAACGTATGAAGAGTTACCTGTTAAAATCTTGGATAAGAATGATCATATTCTACGCTATAAAGTTATACCTCAAGTCAAAGTTTTATGGAGAAACCACGATGTTGAGGAAATGACCTGGGAGTTAGAATCTGAAATGAAATCAAGGTATCCTCACCTCTTCGATATACCAGGTACGTACCCTAATTTCGAGGACGAAAATTTCATAAGAAGGGAGGTTAGAAGACCCCAACTTTTATGAATAAAGAATAATTTTCTCGAAATATATTTTTGAATATTATGGTGTGCATTTGATATAATATTATAGTTGTGGGTAATATTTACAAATTTTGCAAAGTAAGCAAGTGGTTTATAATATTCGATTGGTCTGGGAATATTCGCTTTAACAGAAATATTCAATTTAACGGCACAATCATTGGTGGACCCTACAACGAAAAGTATTGTCATAGTTAAAAACGATGTAATTATCTTTTTATAAAAATAACTACGAAAGTGTTACCGCTAAAACCGTTGAACTACCCGATAGTAAAAGTACAAAGAATACGCTGTGGTTGCATAGTAGCACACGATATTAATTATTGATGCTTACGTGAGAAGTCACTCAGTTATACTCAATTATTGCTACAGTAATTGATGCATCATATCTCTCATATTATTGATTCAATTATTGTCACAGTATCATCTGTATTATATTTATTATTACTAAATCAATAATTGAGACGACAAAGTTATTCATATTAGTATTTGTAATATTGACAATATCTAGAAGTTCTGTCAATGAGAGGTTTGGTCACCTAATTGCGCGCTAATAAGGAGAAATCCTTATCGGAAAGCCCCCACTTTCCTGGGAACGACCTGGTTGTTAAATATTGTGAGTTATAATATTAATGATGAATAAATTGTGTTAAGTAAAGATGAATTTGATAGTTCCATTGTGTTGGGATTATTAGTGTTAGTGGAAATCGACATCTATTCCAATGATAATTGATGTCTGAGGGTTATATTGATAAATCGGGTAATTTATCGGAGAAATGAGCAATTATTTGCTACTAATTCACATGCTTATATAACTATTTGTTCATATGTGTGTACTATTGAATCACATTCTTGTACTATTAGGGGAGTTGGTGCAAGATTGATAATACTTGCATGACTAAGTTAAAAATGGAGGTATAGTTGAAGGTACTATACTGTAATTAGTATTTTCACATGATTATACTACCGAGTCACATGAATGAACTATTAATTCACATTATTTACTATTAGGGGAGGTGGTGCAAGTTTGATAATACTTGCAGGACTAAATTAAAAATGAAAAAAAAGAGGAAGGTATTATACTATAATATTTCGAGCCCCAAAACGTGCAATTATCGAAATTATATTTTCCTATAAATAGAAGCTCATTCTTCCTTTATTTCTCACCAATTCACAAAAGCTTTAGAGCAATTATTATAGAGAGAAATTATAGAGAGAAAGAAGAAGAGAAGTCTGCCACCTCACTATTCCAAAGATCCAGCTTTTTCTAAGGTAAGTGGGTATTATTTCTTTCGTGTTCTTGAAAAGAGCTATTGTTATTCCATCCTTATTATTCTATTGAACATCCCATGCATGCGAATTACGCATGACTGGTTCCGTTATTTATTATTCGTTAGAATAACTCGCCATCATGGCAGTACTGCATATATGGTGAAATTCTTCATTATTCCATTCTTTATTATTCTCATTGAACATTCTGCAATGTATATAGATTATGTGACGCCCCCCAAAATAGGTATACATCACCCATCTTGAGTCGCAGGATACATGGTACAAAAAATTCAAATACAACTTAATAATACAACTGCGGTACAATACGACAAAACATAAGTCGTGAGTTTGAATACAAATATTGTCTACTAGAGATTATACAAACTCAAAAGGAGTCCTCATTACAATTATTATCACACTATTTCACGTAATAGTGAGGACTACTAATAATTCTATCATCCGTCCGCCACCCGCTCCCCGACTAGTCCTTGCTACGTTCTCATTTCCTAAAGAGAATAATAAAAGTAAAAGGGTGAGCTCAACTAGCCCAGTAGGAAATATTATGACTAAGATAATGTAGAATATATTATCGCTAGCCTTCAACAGTGTTAAACTGATACAATATAACAACCATCAAGTTTAATGCGCAGCTTAACAAGCAATCCATTAAAAGAGTCAAGTAGAGAATAAAATCTACTATCTTTTATGATTTAGAAGATTTTCATCACTTTTATCACTGACTCTCGACAATAAATAATCCACATCATCGAATCACCCCTGCATTACGGCCAAGGATATTCTTTAGTATCACAACCATAATTATCCATGCACTACGGGCCAAGAATATTTGTGTATTCAATAATGGTCATGATCATGCCAACAACTGTCCATCAATGCTCTACGGGCCAATGAGGATTTTTTCCACATCATTTGTAACATTACTACCATGATTACACCGAATAATCCTCGGTCATAATCATACCAAGTCCATCTACGCACTATAGGCCACAGATGACTTTCAACAAAATATAAACATGAGGATGATGACAATGATATAAGAATTCAATAAAACAAGTTCAAGAATTAATTTATCCAGAACTAATAACGTCCAAATTGTCAACATGATATCGCTTTGTAGAGTAAAATTCAAGAATGCTCGTAAGAATATTTCCATGAAAAGATATTTGGATGAAGCGCAAATATCAAGGATATTCCACTAATTTTGTGGAGTATAGAAGTCAAATCTTTAACCAACCGAGTATAATAAGGAATGGAATAACAAAAGAAATCACCGTGCATGCGATAGACCGCATACGCAAGTTATTCCAACAGAATAATAAATAACGGAATCAGTCCCACAGAAAAGCATATAGACAAGATATTCCAATAGAATAATAAAGATTTAATCAGTCCGCCAGAAAAAGCATGCATGTGATATTCCAATGTAATAATAAAGATTTTAACCAGTCCGGTAGAAACGCATGTGAGATGTGATGTTCCAACGGAATGATAAAGAATGGAACAATGTAAGAATTTTACCATAGGGTAGGTACCAGATATCTGAGTTATTCCAATGTAATAATAAAGAATGGAACAATGTAAGAATTTCACCAAGTATAGGGTAGCTCACAGATATCTGAGTTATTCCAATAGAATAATAAAGAATGGAATAATGTAAGTTCTCTTCATGGATAAGAAAGAAATAAACTCCCTACCTTTAGAAAAACGGATACTTGAATAAAGAGGTAAGAAACTTCTCTCTTCTTTCTATAATTTCTCTATATAATAATCGCTCTAAAGCTTTTGTGAATTGGTGAGAAATGAAGGAAGAATGAGCTTCTATTTATAGAAAAATATAGTTTCGATAATTTTGACGCTTTGGGGCTCAAAAATTTTAATACAATACCTCTAACTTTTCTTTTATTTTTAATTTAGTCATGGAAGTATTATCAAACTTGCACCACCTCCCCCTAATAGTAAATAATGTGATTCAATAGTAAATTATGTGAATCAATAGTTCTAGACATCGTGAAAATACGAATTACAAATAAGACTCCATCTATACCTCCATTTTTAACTTAGTCCACGCAAGTATTATCAATCTTGCACCAACTCCCCTAATAATAACAAGAATGTGAAACAATAGTATACACATGTGAACAAATAGTTATAATCATGTGAAATAATAGCAATGAATTGCTTTATTTATCCTGTTAAATACCCGATCAATCAATATAACCTCCAGACATTAATTATTATCGAAATAATTGTCGATTTTCACTAACACAAATAATTCCAACACAATGAAATCATTTTTATCAAAAATATAAATTTTGAAATTTTGAAGTTTGACTTTTCCCGAAAAAGTCAACTGTTAACTTTTTGACCAAATAGTGAATTCCGGAAAATTGTGTTTATAGACTATTTTTACTAATTTCATCGTTCCGGACTCAAATATCACGTCTGTGTCTCCAAATTCAACTCTGAACACAACTTCAATTTTAATAACATTCATCATTAATATTATAACTCACAATATTTATCAACCAGTGTCATTCCGAGGAAAGAGGGGATTTCCAATAAGGATTTCTCCTGATCATAGCAAGTTGATTAGGTGACCAAACCTCTCCTCGTGTAACTCCTAGACATTGTAAATATTTCAATTTAATAATATGAATAACTTTGTCGTCTCAATTATTGATTTAATAAAATAACAAATTATGCGAGATGATACTACGACAATAATAATCGAATCAATAATATGAGAGATATGATCAAAGAATTATCGAAAGTAATAATTGAGTATAACCGAGTGACTTCACGTAAGCATCAATAATCAATACCGTATGCTACTATGCAACCACGCCAGACATCATTCTTTTACTACTACTAGGGTAGTTCAACAGCTTAATGGTAAAACTTCCGCCGTTATTTTCATAAAGTATTTTTGTCGATTTTTGTGCTTTCAATCCGACAATAATTCCGTTAATGGAGGGTCCACCAATGATTGTCTTGCATTGCATGAATATTCCTGTTAAAACGAATATTCCCCACCAATCGAATATTATATAACAACTTGCGTACTTTGCAAAATTTGTAAATATTACCCACAACTATAACATTATATCAAATCCACACCATAATATTCAAAAATATATTTCGAGAAAATTTAATCTTTATTCAAAAGTTGGGGTCTTACATATTACGCATGACTTCGGTTTCATTATTTATTATTCATTGGAATAACTCGTTCTGCATGCGATTATCGCATGCATGGTGAATTCTTCATTATTCCATTCTTTATTATTCATTTGAATATCCCGTGCATGCGTTTACGCACGACCGTTCCATTATTTATTATTCTCATTGGAATAACCTACGTCATAATGCTATCATCGTACACCCGTGAATTCTTTTGTTATTCCATTCTTTATTATACTCGGGTGGTTAAAGTTTTGGCTTTTATACTCCATGAAATTAGTGGAATATCCTTGATATTTGCGCTTCATCCAAAGATCTTTTCATGGAAATATTCTTCCGAGCATTCTTGAATTTTACTCCACAAAGCGATATCATGTTGACAATTTGGGCGTTATTGATTTACGGATAAATTAAATTATAAATCTTTACAAATTTATCCTTGAACTTGTTTTATTGAATTCTTATATCATTATCATCATCCTCATGCTTATAATATGTTGAAAGTCATCTGTGGCCTGTAGTGCATGGATGGACTTGGTATGATTATGACCAGAAATTATTCGGTATAATCATGACCGTAATGTTACAAATGATGTGGTAAAAGTTCTCATTGGCCGTAGTGCATTGATGGACAGTTGTTGGCATGATCATGACCATTGATGAATACACGAATATCCTTGGCCCGTAGTGCATGGATAATTTGTGGCCGTGATACTAATGAATATCCTTGACCGTAGTGAAGGGATGATGTGGTTTATTTATTAAGCTGAGTCTCAGCAATAAAAGTGATGAAAAACCTTTTAAATCATAGAAGATAGCAGATTTTATTCTCTATTTGACTCTTCTAATGGATTGCTTGTTCCGCTGCAGTTAAACTTGATGTTTGTTATATTTTATCACTTTAACACTGTTGAAGGCTAACGATAAATTATTCTGCATTATCTTAGTCATAATATTTCTTACTGGGCTAGTTGAGCTCACCCTTTCTTTCACTGTTCTCTTCAGGAAATGAGAACGTAGCTGGGACTAGTCAGGGAGTGACGGTCCAGATGATAGCATTAGTAGTCCTCACTATTCTGTTAAATAGTGTGAAAATAAATGTAATGAGGACTCCATTAAGTTTGTATATTGTCTAGATGACAATATTCTTATAAATAACTCTTAGATTATATTTTGTCGTATTTTACACGACTGTTGTATAATTAAGTTGTATTTGAATTTTGTACCATGTATTTGGCGACCCAAGATGGGTGATGTATACCTGTTTTGGGGGCGTCACATGTTGAGTACACGGTTAATTCGAAAACAGGCATGAGGTGGATAATTAAACCCTGAGGCAACTTTCTCAAGTGAATATTCAAATGCTTTATCAATACCACAAGATGTGTATCTCACATTATCTGAACTCAAGGATTGATCTGAATCAACATGAAGTCCCTGAGAATTCTCAACAGTATTGTTTGCATTTTTAAGACACACATGTTCAAACAGGCCATCCTCCACAACCTTGTTCACATTTCTAACCCCTTGCAAATTAACATTATTACCTACATAATCTGATCAGCTATGTCCACTAATATCAACATGTTCTATATTCAATGTTCCTACTCTATCATCCAAATTTATATCTTGTTACAAAATTTCTGAATATATCTTTCCCTTAAATTTATTTACTCTTTTGTGTTTCTTCTCCTTCCATTACTAACCTAATAAATACTCCTGCAATTATATACAATACATTACCCGATCAAAAAATTGAATTACATTTAAAACTTTTCTACTGCTGTTTACCATGGTAATTGATCAAGAAGTCTCTTTTATGCGAGTGTATTTATGCTTTTGTTTTCTCAAATAGCATCAGTAAAGCAGGATCAAGTTGCATTATATTTTTAACCATGATATGGTTGCAACTCCAGCTAACTAGCATAATTCAAAGTAAGAGTTTTACCATGTAAAAGAAACACAAACATAGCCCTATAGCCATGAATGCTACATAAACATGAAAATGTAATGCAAGTAATATTAAACCACCAAAAAGTGTGGGAAATAACATCATCAAAGAACTGAAAATAAGTTATACTTTGTTTGAGCGAAAGCCACAATTCAAGTTAAAGGATTTTATCCAAAGAGTGGGGAAAAATAGAACAATTAGGAAATAGAACCTGCTAACCATAAAGTATACAGAGTATGGCTTAACTTTGTGGCGCTTTTTGTAAATCCCACTTCACAAGAAGCAAAAGCTCATCTCCAAAGAAGTTCTTTAGTAAACTACCCGGTCCCCAACCTTAAGCCCTATTTTTGCAACATTTCCACCTCTCTCTATACCCTATAACTTTCATACATATATAAATTTTCCCTCATAAAAAAATTAAACAAAATAAAAAGTGATTCAACAACTTATTGAGATAGAATGAAGAACTCACAGTGATGACGACTCCACCAACTTGCTTTGGGCCCAAAGTGAGGCCCAACGACTTATCAACTTCAACATCAATGCTCTTTGAAGCCTCGACAGTTCTTGCTGTAATACCAAGCCCACATCTCCTTACAGCACAAAACTAATAAATGGCATTGGAAACTCCATAATTCTAGCAAAATTAACAAAACCCACATGTCAAATAGCCAATAAGTCCAATACAGTCTACTAAATAAATTAAGTGAATTGAACTCCTTAGTGCAAATAATAATTCCATACGAAATAATATAAATAAATTAGCATTAAAAAATCAGGCATCATATTAGGATGGAAAGAATGGATTCTTGGCACATACCTAAAGAAAAATGAGTACGTACTTTACAATGTTCTATTTTGTTCCCCAATAGCAAAGCAGATTATGGTTGCAGGGTTGAACTGATGAGATAAAAATCACAACACCACTGGTTTAGCTTTGTAACTCTATGAATTCATGAAGTTGAATCAAGATTTACACAAATATGCTTAAGAAACACGTTTTAATAACAACCCACAAAAATATTAAATACCCACACAATTGAACTTGAAAATACTGTGAAAAATTGAAAAGTAGTATAAAAACGAAGAACACAGTCATACCATGTAGATGTGCACTGAGATCTCTACCAAAATTTTATATCCAAATCAACATATGCGCCTCTGTCACATAATGAGAGTCCCCATTCAAAAGCCAAATGTGGAAATAATTTATGAATGTAAACTCAAAGCTAAATTTTTAAATTAAACTATATATGACTGTAACATCAATATTTAGAAGTACGTACCAAAGTCCAAAGCAACACTGTGAATAACTGGAGACCGATCGATTGAAGAATTCCAGCAACATGAAACCATAACAATATAGTGAAAGATTTCCTTTTTGAACAAACGGATGAAAATAAAATCCCATATCACAAACCCAATTTGTTATTTAAAATAATTCATGAAGAAAGAACCCAAATCATGTGACGCCCCCTAAATTAGGTATACATCACCCATCTTGGGTCGTCAGATACATGGTACATAATTCAAATACAACTTACTAATACAACTGTCGTGTACAATACGACAAAACATAAACTGTGAGTTTGAATACAAATATTATCTACTAGAGATTATACAAACTCAAAAGGAGTCCTCATTATAATTATTATCACACTATTTCACGCAAATAGTGAGGACTACTAATGCTATCCTCCTCGACCATCACTCCGCTCCCCGACTCATCCCAAATTTATATTCTCATTTCACAAAGAATAATGGTGAAAGAAAGGGTGAGCTCAACTAGCCTAGTAAGAAATATTATGACTAAGATAATGCGAAATAAATTATCGTTAGCCTCAACAAAGGTTAAACTGATAAAATATAACAACATCAAGTTTAACTGCAGCGGATCAAGCAATCCATTAAAAGAGTCGAGTAGAGAATATAATCTACTATCTTTTAGGATTTAAAAAGTTTTTCATCACTTTTATCGTTGAGACTCAGTTTAATAAATAATCCACATCATCCTTGCACTACGGCCAAGGATATTCATTAGGGTCACGACCACAAATTCCATGCACTACGGGCCAACGATATTTGTGTATTCATCAATGGTCATGATCATGCCAACAACTGTCCATCAATGCACTACGGGCCAATGAGGACTTTTACCACATCATTTGTAACATTACGGTTATGATTACACCGAATAATCCCTAGTCATAATCATACCAAGTCCATCCATGCTTTACAGGCCACAGATGACTTTCAAAAAAAAAATATAAACATGAGGATGATGACAATGATATAAGAATTCAATAAAACAAGTTCAAGAATTAAGTTATTCAGGAACTAATAACGTCCAAATTGTCAACATGATATCGCTTTGTAGAGTAAAATTCAAGATTTCTCGTAAGAATATTTCCATGAAAATATCGGATAAAGCGCAAATATCAAGGATATTCCACTAATTTCATGGAGTATAGAAGTCAAAATTTTAACCAACCGAGAATAATAAGGAATGGAATAACAACAAAAATCACCATGCATGCGGTATTGTGATAGGCGAGTTATTCCAATGAGAATAATAATAATAGAACCAGATCGTGTGAAAATCACAATCAAGCAGGATGTTCCAAATGTAATAATAAAGAATGAAATAATAAAGATTTTAACCAGTCCTAAGCGTAAAGCATGAATGTGATGTTCCAATCTAAAATAAAGACAGAATAATAAAAAAAAGCGGAACCAGTCCCAAGGCGTATTACATGAGCAGGATGTTCCAATGGAATAATAAAAGATGTAATAATAGAAGAATGTCACCACGTATAGGGTATTCCAGCAGATACAAAGTTATTCCAATGTAATAATAAAGAAATGGAATAATGTAAGTTCTCTTCTTAAATACAAAAGAATAATATCCTTACCGTAAAAGAAACCTGAATATAAAAGTAGTTAAGTAGCGAGAATCTTCTATCTCTCATAGTCTCTCTATATAGTTTCTCTCTCAGAGTTCAAAGGAATTCGTAAGAAAATAATAAAGGAATGAGCTTCTATTTATAGAAAAATGGAATGCATAAGAATTAATCCATGAACGGTCCAGATTGATTTACTTTAATCGACGGTCCATAATTAAAGCAAAATCTTTTAAATAAAATATAATATATTCTATTTATAATCTAATAAAACGAATAACTTTATAAAAGATTTTACTATGCAAACACTATCGCAGCACTTTATGCAAAACACTATGCATAATAAAATATAATATATTCTAATTATTGTCTAATAAAAAAGCAGATAGTTTTATAAAAGTATTTTATTTTATATAAAAAAATTTTACTATGCAAAACACTATACGAGACATTTATGCATAATAGAATATAATATATTCTATTTATAGAATAACTTTATAAAAGTATTCTATTTTATATAAAAAGATTTTCGTATTATTACATTAATAATACCAACAAAATGAGTGACTTATCACGCAAAGCATCAATAATCAATACTGGTAATAACTACTATGAAACCACGCCAGACATCGCATTTTTTTTTACTACACGAAAGTAGTTCAACAAAGATCAACAGTAAAACTTCCGCCGTTATTTCAATAAAATATTTTTTGTCGCTTTCTCGATCCGACAATAATTACATTATTGTGGGGTCCACTAATGATTATGCCGTGCATTTAATATTTCGCTTAAAACGAATATTCCCCCACCAATCGAATATTATATGACAACTTGCATACTTTGCAAAATTTATAAATATTACCCACAACTATAACATTATATTAAATTCATTCCATAATATTCAAAAATGATAATTATAGAAAATTCATTTTTATTCAAAAAGTTGGGGTCTTACAACCTCCCTTTCTTAAGAAATTTCTCCCTCGAAATTAGGGTACAGGTAAGGATACCTTGACTTCATTTCAGATTCTAACTCCCAGGTCATTTCCTGAACATCGTGGTTTCTCCACAAAACTTTGACTTGAGGTATAACCTTGGAGCGTAGGATATGTTCCTTCTTATCCAAGATTTGAACAGGAACCTCTTCATACGTTAAATCTTCCGCTATTTCGTCCGGTTCCAACTCAATAATGTGGTTCGGGTCTTCCACATATTTACGTAATATGGATATATGAAAAACGTTATGAACACGAGATATACTTGTCGGTAAAGTGAGTCTATAGGCCACAGTTCCTACTCGATCGAGGATTAAAAATGGGCCAATGAATCGAGGATTGAGCTTCCCTCTCTTTCCAAATCTCGTAACCCCTTTCCATGGAGCAATACGTAACAACACATGATCTCCTATATCGAATTCCACGTCCTTTCGATGAAGATCAGCATAACTCTTTTGTCGATCTTGTGAGGTTTTTATACGTTGTCGGATCGTTTGAATCTTTTCCGTAGTCATATGTACCAACTCTCGGTCCCAACAACGTTGCTTCACCCACCTCATCCCAAAGATCTTCGAAAACGACACTTTCTTCCATACAACGCTTGAATGGAGCCATGCCAATACTTGCTTGATAACCGTTGTTGTAGGAAAACTCCACCAATGGTAAGAACTTGTCCCAACTTTCCTTGAAATCAAGGACACGAGTCTTAATAGATCTTCAAGAGTTTGAATAGTCCTCTCCATTTGTCCGTCTGTCCCCGAGGATGATATCTTAGATAAATCGTAAATCATGCCCATAGCTTTTTGCAAACTAACCCAAAATCGCCAAGTAAATCTTGGGTGTCGATCAGAAACTATGGATACTGGCATACCATGCAATCTTACAACCTCGTTTATGTACATACGAGCAAGACGTTCAAGTGTATAAGTTTCTCGTTTGTAAGAAATGAGCGGACTTGGTTAATCTATCAACAATGACCCAAATCGCATCTATGCCTTGAGAAACTTTGGGAAGACCAATGAACGAAAATCCATGGTAATGTGCTCCCCACTTCCATTCTCGAATTTCAAGTGGTTGCAATGGACTTTTTGGTACTTGATGTTCATGCCGACTTCGTTGACACGTTAGACACCTTGAGATAAACAAATACTATCTCTCTCTTCATATTGCCCCACCAAAATGTATGTCAAGATCATGATACATTTTGGTACACCTGTGATGGATTACAAACGGTGTGTTGCATACGCCTCCATCATGATTTTATACTTTAAATCAAGGTCGTTAGAACACAAAGTCCGGAGTTGACTCAAGTATTTCTTCTTCATCGATTCTTGCTTACGCATCGCACCTTCTTGCACTTTCTTCCTCATACGCATCAGCTCCGGATCCGTAACTTGAGCAGCTTTAATTTTATCAATTAAAGTCAGTTCTACTCGTATATTTGCCATCATCACGTGGGTCCCTGAAGTCTTTATCTCTATCTCCATCCTTTGTAAGTCATACAAAATGAGCCTTTGCGTTGACAATATTGCACTCGTACCCGCATATGATCTTCTACTCAATGCGTCAGTTACCACGTTCGCTTTTCCAGGATGGTATTGGATGGTATGATCATAATCTTTCAATAGTTCAAGCCAACGTCGTTGTCGCATGTTGAGTTCCTTTTGAGTGAAGAAATATTTGAGGCTTTTGTGATCCGTAAAGATCTCCACCTTCTCCCCATATAAGTAATGCCTCCAAATTTTAAGTGGGAAGATAAACAACTGCTAACTCTAGGTCATGAGTAGGATAATTCCTTTCATATTCTTTGAGTTGTCTTGAGACATAGGCTATGACTTTCCCATGTTGCATGAGAACACATCTCAACCCTTTGCCCGAAGCATCACTGTAGATGACAAATCCTTCCGAGCCAGATGGTATTGTCAGAACAGGTGCTGAAATGAGTCTCCTCTTGAGTTCTTAAAAACTCTTCTCACATTCTTCGCTCCAACCGAACTTTGTATCATTCCGAGTCAGCTGAGTTAATGGAGTAGCTATTTGAGAAAATCCTTCTACGAATCTCCGATAATAACGAGCTAAGCCGAGAAAGCTACGTACTTCGGTCACTGATTTAGGTTGTTCTCAGCTTTGAATTGCATCAATCTTTGCCGGGTCAACAGATACTCCATGACTTGATACTACGTGCCCAAGAAATGCTACTTCTTCAAGCCAGAACTCACATTTCTTCAACTTGGCATAAAGCTTGTATTCACGAATCTATTGGAGTGTCAGCCTCAAGTGTTGCTCATGATCTTCACGGCTTTTGGAATAAATAAGGATGTCATCAATAAATACGACCACAAAGTGATCTAAATATTCCTTGAATACTCGGTTCATCATATCCATGAAAGCAGCAGGAGCATTAGCCAATCCAAAGGACATGACTAGAATTCATAATGCCCGTCTTCGAGTTCCGAAAGCCGCCTTTGGAATGTCATCTGGTTCTAATCTTCAATTGGTGATATCCTAACGAAGATCAATCTTTGAAAATAATTTGGCTCCTTGCAATCGGGTCAAACAGTCATCATCAATACGTGGCAATGGGTACCTATTTTGATGGTGACATGATTCAACTCCCGATAATCAATACAAAGTCGCATACTCCTATCTTTCTTCTTCACGAATAATAGCAAGGGAGCACCCAAGGAGAAGTACTAGGATGAATAAAGCCAATGTCTAGGAGCCATTCGATATGGGGATTTAGAAATGGGTTTTGTGCCGGGTTCAAGGTCGATACAAAATTCAATTTCACGCCTGGGGTAGGCCAGAAGTTCTTCGTGAATACGTCGTGAAATTCATTAACAATAGAAATATTATTCAAAAGCGATATTTTTATTTAGATCTGTGACATGAGCTAAGAAAGCTTGACATCCGTTTTTCAATAAACGAATAACTTTATGGCTTGAGATGACAGTGATTGATTTTAATGGTTTGGTTGCTTGAATTCGCATAATAGGTCGATTAGGAATATGAAAGCTAACAACCTTACGAAAACAATCAATTTTTGCATGATGATTAGTTAACCAATCAATCCCCAGAATTACATCCCTAGCTTTATAAAAGTATTCTGTTTTATATAAAAAAAATTTACTATACAAAACACTATGCAGACACTATGCAACACTATGCATAATAGAATATAATATATTCTATTTATAGAATAACTTTATAAAAGTATTCTATTTTATATAAAAAGATTTTCTGTATTATTACATTAATAATACCAACAAAACTGAGTGACTTATCACATAAGCATCAATAATCAATATCGTGTACTACTATGCAACCACGCGTATTACTGTATTTTTACTACTAAGAGTAGTTCAAACAATGATCAACCAGAAAACTTCCGCCAAGTTATTTCAATAAAATATTTTTGTCGTTTTCTCAATCCGACAATAATTACATTATGGGGTCCACCAATGATTGTGCTTGGTAATACGAATATTTCCTTTAAAACGAATATTCCCCAATTAATCGAATATTATATGACAACTTGCATACTTTGCAAATTTTATAAATATTACCCACAACTATAACATTATATTAAATTCATTCCATAATATTCAAAAATGATAATTATAGAAAATTCATTTTTATTCAAAAAGTTGGGGTCTTACAAATCACATACCCACTTTTCATGAAGAAAAAACCTCAAAACACAATACCCATTCATTTTTGAACAAATTCATGAAAAAAAAACTCCAAATCAAATACCCAATTCACTTTTGAATAAATTCATGAAGAAAAAGTAAATATCAGAGAGAGAGAGAGAGAGAGAGAGAGAGAGAGAGAGTGTGTGTGTGTGTGTGTGTGTACATACAGATAGAGAAACATGAAAAAAAAAAGGATCGATTCACCTCTATTGATCTATTGCTGATTTCGATTTCCAAATTACTGGGCACATGAAGTTTTCAAAAATCAAGTTGTAGAGATGTATCTGTAGATTATAGAAGTAGAGATTTTTTATTGTAAATAAAAGGGTTTAAAATCCCCATATCGACTTAGAAGATTAATCAGGGATAAAAAAATTCATAAAATCCCATATCAAAAACCCAATTTGTTATTTAGAACAAATTCATGAAGAAAGAACTCAAATCACATACCCAATTTTCATGAAGAAAAAAACTCACATCTACAGGTTAATCGATCAAATTATCCATAAGGTCAGTGAACTTTTCTTCTCTTTATTTCTGTCGGACTATGGAAGCAAGTCTCGTTGCCGGCGAGATATCGCCACGGGTCGAGGCGGTGGCGGGGGAGGTGGAGGAGTAAGAGGAAGAAGAAGGGTACGTCGGTGAGGCGTTGGACCAAGTTCATGAACTCGTTTTCGGTGGTGAAAAATTGAAATAAGCGAGAGAAGGGGAACATGTATATGAAAGTGAAATAGGGGTGAGAGTAATGAGGAAGAGGATGAGGAAAAATACATTTTAGCGACCGCATGCGGTCGCTGATAAATATTAGTCGCAAAAAAAACAGCGCCAAGGTTTCGCACCAAATTTTTGGGGGAAAATTCTTAGCAGCGACTGATCAGCGACCACATGCGGTCGCTGAAATGTATTAGCGACTAGAATTTAATACTGATCGCAGAGATAATGATCGCTAAGACTAGTATCGTGACCTGGGATGCTGATCATTGATATTATTGGTCGCAGAAAGAGCTTTTTTTTGTAGTGAAAGAAGAATTGAAAAATCTGAAGAGACGAACAGTTATGTCGATTCGATTTCAATCTGGCGTATGTTTTTTCCAATTGAGCGAGTTAACTTCTAATTGATTTAAAATTGACTCAGTTTAAAATTGTCTTTACTGCCTTTATATATAAGATATTAAAATTGACGCAGTTTAGGATCATCTTAATGCATAATTATGTTTTTTGAAATTGGAATTAACTCTCCTTTTCCCTGTTAAGTAATTGCATAGTTGACTCCCTGGACAAAAACTGTTACTATAAAGAAAGTGTGGGTATCAATGATGGAACCCAATTTGCTCTTCAGTTTTTCAAGTGGAAATCTGGATTATATCTAAAGAAAATTTGAATTTGGCTCAAACTTAAACTGCGGACGATACTTGTTAAAAAAACGATATCATTTTTTAATTGGCCAAAAATACTTAGCGTTCGTAGTCTGCGAACGGGGGACTTTTATAAAGAGGGGTATTTTGTTCATTTGTCTCATCCGCAGTATTAAACTGCAAAATACTGAAAATTAAATTGTGAACGTCCTATTAACTGTTTGATCAGGTCACGATGTGTTGTAAGGATATCCTTAAATTGACAACATTAACTATGTATCGATTATCATATATATATATATATATATATATATATATATATATATATAGCAATAGTTGTAGTAATAGTTTTTCACTTCAAAGATAATAAGATGGAACAAAATTTGTTCTATATATCACAGCTGATAAAATGTGGAGTGCTATTATAATCAACTAAATAATGAACTGTGTTTGTGGTATTAATATCAAAATTATTTCCATAAGTAATAAAAAAAAATTGTCATTTTCAACAGAACAGGCAGTACTGCTGATTATTAACCTCCAGGCTCCAATTTAGTGTGCATGGATGTTGAGGTGCATTTAATAGAAAAAAACCAAGTGAACTCATCCCTCATGTCTTGTCTGTGATTACCAGCTCTATCATGATATAGCACTTCTTTTTTTAAATTTATATTATTATTATTATTATTATTATTGTTATTTTGACTATTAAAATAAATTATTCTGTCATATATCAAATGGGAAAAAGTTGTTATATTTTGCTGCTAATGAGAGTCAATAGCACAGTAGGTGGTTTTACTAACTAATTACACTACACTAGCCGCACCATTTGACTACACAGAAAGCACAAACTCAACTTTAATTTTTGGTGCTGTAAAATCATTTAAGATCAATAATTATGTAAATATTAAAAATCCATATTAAAAAATTAAATAGCATAAAAACACTTGAATAAATAAATATATCTTGAAATTAATAAAATAATTAGGGCTAGGGCTAGGGCTAGGGCTAGGGCCTAGGGCCTAGGGCTATGAGAGTTGATTGTTTGGAAGCGAGAAAGGAGAGGAGCAGCAGATAAATGGTGGGAGCAAGATTCTTGACAAAACAAGTAGTAGGAGTAGTACATGAGACCATCAATTCTCCTACCTAACACTAACAGAACATCTTACTGCAAACTGATTATCACAAGTTCCCAATTCACTCTATATATAGACAATTTGTATGTGTGAGTTTATTTATGTACGTGGGACCATCTACTCTTGTTGGGATGTCTGATGAGCTCCTAATAACGATAAAGAACATGGGAAATTAAGCTAATTAATACTATATACCACATTAATATATATTTGCTGCATTCTTCTTCCCTATGGTACGGTACGTAACAATTTTATCCTTATTTTCAACAAAAAAAAAATTTATGTGGACATAAAAATTGGACATGCATGAAAATTGAACATGAGTGTATTTGAATTTCACTTAATTAATTATATTTTGACTTCTAATAGTGGGTTAAAATATAAATAAATATAGTTTAAATACACTCATGTCCATCTAAAAAAGCTCTACTTTCAAAAGAAATTAGAATCTCTCTCTCTCCATCCATGAATTATAATTTCTTTGGACTGGGGAATAAGAGCCATGCAATATTCCCTGTGGAATCCAACATGTAAGCAGGTTTTCAGCACTATAAGTAATTGATTGGTTGATTGAAGAGGTTGTCCTAATATTATTTTAATATACTTTTATGGTTACTATAACGATGATAATCTTTGAAGAAATAAATATATTAATTAGCGGATATATATATATAATCCGGATATATATGTTAGGGTAACAAATCGATTTCCAAGAGCCTTCTTGGAGTCCTTGAGTATAGAGATTGAATGTTCAAACCCCTTTCTAGTGCTTTTCCGGAACCGTGGAATCTCCGAGCCTTTAAGTCACCGAGTTGAGAGAATGGTTTCCTTTTTGGTCTTCCAAGAGTCCAAGTCTTTTGATCTTCCAAGAGTCCAAGTCTTGTGTGTCTGAGAGAGGTCCCTTCCAAATGGAATGGAAGTGGTATTTATAGGGTTTTTTGAAAAATAGTCATGTGCAAGGCACATGCCTTCAGGAAATTTCAGAAATACCCTTTAGTCATTAGAATAATGCCCATATTGCCCTGTCCTTCTAGCCACCAATCCAATCCCTCAATCAATTCCCAAAACGAAGCCTCCACGAAGTCTTACGCCTCGGACGCGTGGAGGCTTCTCCCGGGTCTAGCACATTTTATTTCTGACTTTTCCGTCTTTATTCCATTAAGTTATACGAACCCTAATTTGCACATTTAATGAGGTCATGGAACCCTAATTGTGCATTTAATTCAATTAGGTCATGTGAACCCTAATTTTACACTTAGGCCCACATTTGCCCCCTGCGCGAGAGTCACGCCTTTGGAGTAACGATCGTGCAAAATAGTTTGAGTCCTTGAGTCTTGTTTCAAATTTCTGAACAATTCGCAGAGTTTGATCTTGCAAGTCTCGAAAATGAAAAATCTTAAGAAAGGCAACTCCTAAGGGAACTCTCCCAGAGATATCTTGGACATCTTTCCAAACCTTGCACATTCTTGCTTCCTTAATAATAATAATAATAATAATAATAATAATAATAATATATTACTAAGTAAATAAAATCTTATTTTATTTTGAAATAAAATACACATCATAAAATGTGCTAGTGTTTTTGAATGGCAAAAGATTTTATCATTTTATCAAAAGATAAGGAGTAGATATGGACAAAAACATGTAATACGATGACAAAGAGTAAAATAAAAAAAAATGTATTCATGACGACGCAATAATTTTCATACTCAACTCAACTATAACTTTTATCATTGAGATAGGATGGTCCAAGTTCATTAAAACTGAATACTATGCATGACCAATTTTGCTCAATCTTTATTTTCTAATTTGGCACTTGAAAACTAAATTAAGATAAACTTAATTAAATTTGAAAATTATATATTACCAAATCAAATCAAATCAAAATTTTCCTTATGATTCGAAGTCAATTAGGATTACACTCAGACATTCCTAAATTGAATTGTAATGAATAAAGAGGAGAAAATTAAGCAAACTATGATTGGTACAACTCAAATTTCTCATAATTATTCTGTATGTATACTGAAGGAAAAGACGAGAATAATTTTTTTTTCCATGATTATATGCAAATTATTAGCCCTCTGATTATATATGATTGCAAGTATATAATATATTACTCCCATGATTATGTATGGTTATATGTATATAATATAATACTCATATATATGTCGATGAATTGTGGTTTCTTTAAGAATATTATATTACCACATATGGGTTGAAATCTCTATAAGGCATGGTGATGCTATATTAAGATCAGTTTTGTTTTATGCTGTGGTGTGTTTGGTTTTTCAATTCCTGTAATGCAACTCTTTGCGATCCCATCCAAATCTTTTTATGAGGCAAATGCACTTCACCTATGTCAATGGTAATATTAATTTTTGTGAGATAAAATATACAGTACTGATTGGTGACTAGTCATGCACCGTTGGTGGTGATGGCATACCCTTTGATTTTGTCCTTCAAACGAATCCAACCCAAAATTTCAATTAAAATTTGTTATTTAATTGGTTCTTCTTCTATTGCGTTTTTTGGAATGGATTGATTCTGTCAAAGGAGCTGATTTTGGGCATTACAAAGTTTTTTTTTTTTTTTTTTGTTTCTATTATAATATACCTTGTATTTTATCATATATACCTTTAGTGACATATGACTAACTTGTAGAAAATTTATTGCTCCAAGATATATGTAAATTTCGTTTAACAGATGCCTTTGGCATTAAGATTTTTATTGTATTAACGTAAATTATTAGAAGCCCTCATGTACTACTCATTAAATGATTTTTCTTTCTTGATTTTCTTTCTTCCTGTTCAATGTGTAAATATATACATATATTGTTGTTCGGTTAAATTTTTATTTTATTTTTTTAAATTTAATTATTTTTATTATTTTATTATTTTTTTTATTATTTATTTTATTATATATATATATATATATATATATATATATATATTTTTAATTCAATTCAAGTCGGTGTCAAACAAGGCGCAGCGCTTGTTGTTTTACCTGTGAGTTTAATTCTCCTTAAAACAATTCATACTAGTAACATATTGATGAAGGTTGCAGTTAATGCAATATTTCAATCCCCATGTTTGTGTGCTTGGGACAGGAAATGTGGAACTGTCCTTATTCAAATGACTAATTTTCGAAATTCGCCGAGGATTTTGATCATGAAGATGGATCGCCTTTTTTTTTTTATTTATTTTTTTTTTGTGGGCAATATTCATATGTTCTTTTAAATTTGAAGCTTTGCAATATCAGGAGGTCTATAATTCTATGGATAGCAGGATGGATAATATAAGAATTAATCTATCTACCAAGGCTAGCAGTCACACTGCGAATTACATGCATATAATAGATAACAGTAACAGTACCATACCTGGATATTTGAATGCCATGTTGGTGATAGCTAATCTGATTTGGAAATTCAATTGTTCACCGTTGGATGGTCCATGCAGACATCGTTTGGTTGATGCTTCGTGATTACTTCTTCTATTTCTTTTCTTTTCAGGTAATCGTAGTATATATATAAAAAATAATACCGCAACGGGGAAGCATCTATTCCGGGCCATTTCACCTTAACAAGGATCTTGGCTCGGATATTCTCAAAGAAAAAGGCAACATCACAAATGAGGAAGAAGCATCCATTCCGGGCCATTTCACCTTAACAAGGATCTTGGCTCGATATACTCTCAAAAAAATACCGCCAAGAAGAAGCATCTATTCCGGGCCATTTCACCTTAACAAGGATCTTGGCTCGGATATTCTGAAAGAAAGGACAACACCGCAAGGAGGAAGAATTTATTCCGAGCCATTTCACCTTAACAAGGATCTTGGCTCGGGTATTTCGGTGAAGTAGCATTTATTCCAATCAGTTGATTCGACGAGCAAGGAGACGTTAAATGGAATTAAGAGGGGAGAGCTCCTTAGGTGGCTAAACCCTACGGGCCAACCCCTAGGGGAACCAACCTAATGGCTTCCTCCTTCACATTTTGTCTAATTCATTTAGCCATCTTCAGGAATGGCAGCATTCGATCAACGAGATACTTGAGAATGTTGATTATGTGGATGTACTAAAGAAAAAGCTGACATTTTTCGTTGCATCCAGATTATCAGGAGGACACTCGTATTCAATGAACCTTGGTGCTCCTCCACATGCATTAAATCCAACGCTTGGGGAATGCACCTCTACTCTGGAGGATATCTATGTCATCTACCAAGAATCATTTGCCCCTCACGGCGTGAGTCACGCCTTTGGTGAGATGATCGCGCATAACATTTTTAAGTGTTGAAGTCTTCACTTCTTGAAGCTTGATGTTTTGCAAGCCTTGAAAACGAAAGTCCTAGGAGAGCGAACCTCTAGAGGGGAAAACCCTAGGAGGGCAAGCCCTAGAGGAGCTCTTCAAGGGCATCTATGTATCTCCTAGCTTTCCTTAGACATGTCTCCCTTCCATGCTAGGTTGGATCTCTTTATTTTTAATCACCATGTTGTTGCACTTCGTTCGGAAGTCACTTCATGTCTCCATGAGAATGACTTACTTTATGTAAACTTTAGGAGCTTTAGATGCCATAGATAAATTGAAGACCAAGCTTTTGAAAATTGAGTCACCACCCAAGACCTTGAAGGCTCGATAGCCTCCAATACGAAGGCTCAGGGTACCACACCATTGTCGACTTGAAGGCTTTAACTATTCCCCTCTCTTTAGTCCGACATGTCATGGCCTTTAGATCATGAGCTTTCATAGTTTTTTCCATTTCCTGTATCAGAAAATTCATGTACATATAATTCAAAATATAATTTCTTTATCCTTATTGATTGCCTTTAATTTGAATGGTTCTTTAAAACTCAATATTTAACATTGGATCTTAAGTTGTTCGAATTAATACTCCAAGACAACAATAGGCCTTATAAAACAGCAAACATGAATCTTTTCAAGAAAAAACATGTTTTTTTATTATTATTATTGATAATAAAATTGCTTTTAACGAAAAGCTTAACGTTTCAAATAATAAATTCTCAATTACTTTTGAAGTAGAAAGTATAACTTGTCTGGTTTGAGGACTTATAGTCAGGTGCCTCGATTACTTTTAAAGTTAAAAGTATAACTTTTCGGGTCTGAGGACTTATAGTCAGGTGCCTCATTCACTTTTAATGATAAAGTGTAACACTCGGGTGCCTCGTCACTTGAGTCGTCCAATTTCTTGGCAAGTGCAGTCTACGAGGACTTGAAATCGGGTGCCTCGTCACTTGGGTCATCCAATTTCTTGGCAAGTACGGTCTACGAGGATTTGAAATCGGGTGCCTCGTCACTTGGGTCGTCCAATTTTTTGGCAAGTGCAGTCTACGAGGACTTGACCACCATTTAGAGTGGACCACCATCTTGGGTGGATTTTTTTTTTTATTCGTCAATTTTTTTGTGCCTCCTCCCTTGGTCATCCAATTACTTGGCAAGGGATATTCCTGAGGACTTAAACCACCATTTTTAGTGGACCACCATCTTGGGTGGATTTTTAATTCATCTGTAGTTCAGAGTTTTTTCGATGGTAGAGCCAATATTTGGGTTCTTGACTTCCGGAATCGCACCATGGGTGATAGTGTTACACGTTTCTTCTCCTAGTTCAATCTCCCCGGTCGTCAGCTTCTCGTGGTATATCCTCTGCAGACTGTAACAGTCTATAGTGGAATGTCCTGCGTATTGGTGGTATACACAAAAGTCCGGTCTTCTTTTCATCTCTTCCGTTACAACCAACCGGGGTCTTGGAGGCTTCACCACTCCATGCTCAACCCATTGTTCGTATAGGCTCCTGAATGCCTTCTCGCTGCATGTAATAGCCTCCGGAACTGGCATCCTGGTATACTTGTCCCCATGCTTTTCTCTGCTTCGCTCAAATTTCTCATTCTTTTCCCTCTTGCCCCCTTGTGGTTTTGACCGAGAATCCGCCAAAGCCACAGTTGTTGTCCTCTTGCCCTTCCATGTAATTATCGCATGGCTGGTGGGAAATGTCATGATTCCTCCCAAGTCTTGTGCAAAAGATGAGAGGGTCGCAAATGAATCACAAGCTTTGGTAATGAGGTGGGGCTTGAAGGCGTCTAAAGCACCATTATTGCATATGCTAACCAAGTTCTTTTCTTCAATTGGCTCTGCACACTTCTGTGCTTGGGCCCTGAACCTATCCACATAATCTGACAGCTCCTCGTTTGGCTTCTGCTTGAATCGCATGAGCTCTACGATGGTTACCTGTTTCTGCACATAGAAAAATTTCTTAAAAAATTGCAATTTTAGATCATCCCAATCATGGACTGATCCCTTCTCCAAATTGTAGTACCAACTGAAGGCACTATCCGTCAAAGTCTTGTTGAATTCCCTCATCAACAAGTTGTGGTTGTTTACTTCATCATATCCTAGCCATGGAGTCATCGACTCTACGAACCTGGCAATGTGTTCCCTGGCATTTCCTTTCTCCCCATTGTATTTTGGAAACTGCGGGGGATGCTCAATATACCCCGTCGGATAAGGTTGCCTCCGAATGTGTGCAGGGTAAGGTGGTGTAAAATCTAACTCCGAGGGTCGGGATGTCTGCCTGCGAAGTTGATTGATCACATCGATCATATCATCCTTCGTCACGTACTGGCTTGTGGCGTGAACTCTCTGGGGTGTTGTAATATACTGCTGTATTGGCGGTGTGTATGGCGAAGAGATTGGTTGATGTACACTTGCATCGTCGTAAAGTCGGCAATCGGTGGCCTTTCTTTGGCTCACTTTCCGGATTGGGCCATGGCACAGGGGCGGTTGACATCTGCACCTGTGAAAATGCTTGAAGAGAAGTTGGGATGATGTTCGTTTGAGGTTGGCTTGCTTCCAACCTAGGTTGTGGTCCGTCACCACTGTTCTGGAGCTCCAAGTTGATTACTGGAACCGATTGACTTTTCAGTCAATGGAGGTACAATCTGGTTCTCTTTGTTGTTGTTGCCATTGTTGTTGTCCTCCACTCCTACTTGTTCTCCATGCGAATTTCCTGGGAACATGGCCTTGAAGGTAGGGATCTGCATCAATTGCTGGCGAAAGTTCCCCATCTCCTCTTGCTTCCTCTGCATTTCCAACATCATGGCCATCATCATCCCTTGCCTTCTTCGTGCTTCCTTTAATGCCTTGAGCATCTCCAGGTTACAGACAAAGATTCATCTGGTCTCCGCCTGCATCCTCGCCTTGCCTTCCTGCGCTTGTTTGTTGTTGATTGGCCATATGTGGTGATGTTAAACTCCCTTCTGAAGCGTCTTTAATAAGTGGTTGGTCAAAATCCAGGTGTTCATACTTTGGAAATCTTGAGTGACTTGCCTTGGAACTGGATCCGGTGAAGTAATATTATTTGTTGGTGAAACAGCTCTTCCTATAGTTCTCCCACTTTGAGTTGTGAGCATACCCTTCACGAATTCTACACCTTCCCCAGCAGAGTCACCAAAGAAATGTGGGCAAGAAAATCGTACCTTGCTAGGAGTTAGGGTTTCGTGTTGGCTGAGGAGGAGAGAAATCCACGAAGAGTATAGAATTGATTGGTTGATTGAAGAGGGGAGAACGACAGGTGGGCGATTACTCCAACGACGCGTGGCAGAACCCCTAGAATCCGGGAACCGTGTTAGGGTAACAGGGATTCCAAGAGCCTTCTTGAGTCCTTCGAGTTGAGAGAATGTTCAAACCCCTTTCTAGTGCTTTTAGGTGGAATCTCCGAGCCTTTAAGTCACCAGAAAAGGTCCTTTGATCTTCCAAGAGTCCAAGTCTTGTGTCTGAAGAGAGGTCTCCTTCCAAATGGAATGGAAGTGGTATTTATAGGGTTTTTTGAAAAGTAGTCATGTGCAAGGCACATGCCTTCAGGAAATTCCAGAAATACCCTTTAGTCATTAGAATAATGCCCATATTGCCATGTCCTTCTAGCCACCAATCTCTCAATCAATTCCCAAAATGAGCCGCCTCCACGAGTCTTCTGCCTCGGGACGCGTGGAGGCTTCTCCCGGGTCTAGCACATTTTATTTCTGGCTTTTCCGTCTTTATTCCATTAAGTTATACGAACCCTAATTTGCACATTTAATGAGGTCATGGAACTCTAATTGTGCATTTAATTTAATTAGATCATGTGAACCTTAATTTTACATTTAGGCCCACAATATATATATATATATATATATATATATATATATATATATATATATATACCATAGTTCTTTCTCTTTCTTTTTTTAAAGAAGTAAATCAAGCATGTAGCGCAATGAGCCTTGGTGTTGACCAGAACACCCCCGCCCCCTACTCTCTTTCATATTATATACTATAATAATAATAATAATATTATTATATATATATATATATATATATATATATATATATGTATATATGTTCTCAAGATCGCACGAGTGTGTTTTGTTTTGTAAGATAGGAAACACCACTCTGAGTTCCCATGCCCATGTCTTGTACTGAGATTTCAAAACATATCTGCCTCATCCGTAGCAAAATCCCACAATATATTAGAAAATTAATTAAGAAGGCGACACTAAGAACAAATACTATTCAATTTATTATTATTATTATATATATAAAGAAAATATTATGTAAGGCACACCTTAACCGCGTTACCACATTAATGGAGTATATATTAACTGCGTTACCAATCAAGCTTGACCAAAGCTATTTAACAATTTTTTCTTAATATTACCGACCTCCAATATGACAATAATGAAAAAGATGTCAAAGAAACTTTGCATGGTCCAGAGAAAAAGTGTTTTAATTACTATCTTTTAGTTATTCTGGTAAAGGGGATTGTACCGAAAGGTCAGATGCTGAAGGGAGACAGCATATCATATGGGACATACTCGTAAACAAAGAAGATTAACAATGCATATGATGAATGAGAAACAAATTAAAAGGGTAAGAGGATATATGCATCGAGAGCAACCATGCATCCAGATCCCAAACTTGAACACGCAAATAAGCATCTTTTGGGCATGTTAGGAAGATCGTCATTAATATGGATGGCTTCTCTGAGTTCTCTCGTCCAAAGAAGATTTACTTTCTTCCTCTCTTTTTTGTTTTTAATGAATTTTAGTTAATTATGCAATAGTGTGCTATGTTTAAAATGTATGGAATGTTTTCCTACCCATCAAATTTTGTAAATGGCCAAAAAAGGTAGGCAATCAATATATCCAAGATATATTTTTCCCAATCAACACTATTTTATTGATGTTAGGCCATTCATTCAAGAATTTCGGTTACAAAAGGAAAAATGAAGATTGAAAATGGAGCTCCAGACATGAAAAACTAACAATTGCACAATGCTGGGAGGTCAATATATCTTAGACATTTGGTCAAGGTCTAGCACCAATGGTTACAATCCGCATCAGTCCATGCAGTATTGCTCGAGGGGTTGGTGGAGCCGGACGGGGAGGTTGTCAAGCAGACAGGTTATGGCTGGAACTCCGGAGCTCACATAACAAAAATAAATCAATCACTCATTTCTCTCGCAACTTCATCACAAGGACTTGTACCATTCACATCAGCTACAAAATCACAATCACTTCCATTCGATATTTAATTAATACACTGAGGCTACGTCGTTTGTTTGTTTTGCAACAATGATAGATGGGAATTTGTTATCACTATGGACTATTTTATCCAGATTAGCCCGTAATTTAATAACACGATTCATCGTAAAACAGAGAAGCTGCAGCATAAATTAAATGGGCAGTTTGGGAGAATTTATCAGAGGTAAAACACATTAAATGTGCGAGTATATATTACACATAACATCTTCGGAAAGATTTCAAGTTCTTTGCTTTGATAGGATTGGTGGTAGGAAAGATTTTGAATATTGATTTTTTATGATCTGACTTAGTTATTTTGGGTTACTTAGTGTTGGTTATGCTTAAAAATTATTTATGTAATTTTCAATTTAATTGGTCTTTTATTTCCTTTAATACCCTAGCCGTTACCTTATTTATTTCTATAACTCTCAAGCGTTCCATTAAGCCATTACCTTTATCTATGTAACTCCCCAACGTTCTTCTTCTTATCCTTCGGTGAATACCTTTCTAACAATGTTAATGAAGAAAGAGACAGTCTTCTTCTATATACTATTTCTTTGTATTCAGTTCTTATCGATATAGTCGGAGTTCTTATACTTTCTCATTAAATGGGCAATCCATGAAACAAGTCAAAGCTCTCCTTCCGTGAGTACACACGATCGGAGACTTCGCCATTGAATCCTGAGAGTGACCGGCAAGAACCCATTTGTACCGTGTGCTTATTATCGGTGAGGCTAAATCACTTTTTAGACACGATGGCTCTGCTACGCTGTGCCAGTTTCAAATAAGTTGTTTCAATTTACCGTGTTATTTTTCTTGTTAATTGCTATATTTTCCAACAATCTAAAAAGTGATTTAATCTATTAACAAAAATACATGTTGTTTTAGTTACAAATTATGAATTTGGAATGTTAGAATGTGTGGCTAATGTTATTTTTTATATGTATTTAATTATTCATTGGGGTTAGACTATGTGTATATTGATCATATATATGATATATATAGATATTGAATCCTTGCGGCCACTAAAATTAATTTAGATAATAATTAATTACACTCCTATAAGTGAATATATTAAGATGGTTACTGCATTCATGATTATATCATACATGAGATGGATGATCAACAAAACGAATAAAGTTGGACTCTAGGCTGTTAGGTGATGGTTACGTATATGTTTAAACATGATCTTGAAATGCTTAATTGAAACCTGAGAAATGGCCAATATTTCTCTTTGAACAAACATAAACATAAAATTTAAAAATTTGTATATGTAGGAGTACTGTATTGTTCACAAGGTTCTTATATGCCTATTTTCTCACGTTTTGTTTAATTCGACTTATTATGCATACAAACATGCTTCTCCTTGGCTTTTGAATTTGTTTGAAGCCCTCGATAAAACCTCAAAATTTAATGGTTTGTCAAAGTTTGAATCATGAAAATATATAATTTATTTGATACACAAAATGATTGATTTTTATTTAATTCTAGAAAATGTTTTATTAATTATTTAATCATGGAAATTAATTAATAAATAGTTATTGTGATTATTAAATTCTGAAAATTTAAAAGATATTAATTATTGGCATAAAATTAATATTTCCACTGAAGTTTTGGAAAATTAATATATTTGGATAATTTTAGTTAATCTCTAATTTAATTATGCAATAATTAATTAAGAGGATTTGCTTGATTTGCATAAAATTAATATGCAAGCCGATCTGCAAAGTTTGCAATAATCCAAGTGTAAAGTAGAAATCCTGCTTTGTAATTTAAGAGGATTTGCTTGGGTGCTACTTTAGATTTACTTCTCTACGTACTGTTAGTAGTGCTCCTTTTATGATAATTTTCAAGCACTTTGAAAAAGTGTTGGTGTGATGTAAATTGCCTGATTTTTTTTTCTCCCTACTCTTGAGAAGAAACGCAGTGTGAATTTGACGTGGGTTCTTTACTTGACATACTGATGTTTACTTAAATCTTATTATTTGTAAAATGGGCTTAAACGAGCCCGCAATAATTTGGGTGTTGGTGAGAGAATTTGTGGCAGCATATATTGAGCCTGAACTCGACCTGGTAAATTTACTTGGTTTGAGGCTTTGAGCTTGGGTCTGAATATTTGAGTCCATTGTTGGTTTAATGCTGCCGGAGTTCACCTTTTAAGTACCGGGGCTGAGCTAAGGCTCACCTTAAAGCCAATCCAGTCTTCACGAGTTTTACCTACGTGTGTTATTTGCACTGCGCACAGTAATATGATAATTTTTTGGTTGGGTTGGTGATCAGAATATAGTAGACATGTATATCGCCATGAAACCAAGTATTTGTACTTAAATTTCAGTTTCTAGCAAGATTTTATGTTTTTTTTTAACTTGTGTTCTAGGTCACATGTTAAAATTATGTTTTTTTTTTAACTTGTGTTCTAGGTCACATGTTAAAATAATAATCGTGGTGATCCAAAAATCTAGACTTCTCATTTGCGTTTAGCAGCACATGTAAAATCTTGTGGTCACAATGTGAACCAAAATTATTTATTAAAAAAATTAAATCTTTTGATCACAAGCTGAGGAGTGCTCAGTTTTCAATTCAGTATATTACAGGGCAGTTGGAACTGAGGTGAATAATAATACATAATAGTATGTAAGTATTAGTGTTGTCTTACTGTAATTTTTTAGAATTTTTAATGTGTTTATAGCATACTTGGAATATTAATTGAGTAATATTGTCTGTTATTTAATTCCTTTGTTAATATTTTTTGAAATATTAATTGTTGGTGCTTGGAATTAAATTATCATGTTGTAATAACACATGTACCCTTGTTCCTAGTGGAGTAATTTAGATTTTAGTAATTTTATTGAATTATTCCATAAATTCACGTCTTATGAGCTGAAAGATTAATGGTAAATAATTGAGCATTTATATGGATTGTGTTTCCTAAGCCTGATGAAGTCTTTCTTCTATTTTTATATATGTTCTATTATTTTATGTTAATTTGGTTCATGTGGCAAAGATGGTGAACAATGATGATAATTCTAGATATACTCAAATCTATCTCATTGTTTTTAAAAGATGAAGCGGAAGAAATGTTTATTAAATAAAATTGAGGTTGAAAATTAGTTAGAAAGGAAAAATAGATTGAAAACTTAAAAATATAGTGAATGTCATGTTAATTAGCTTCTAATATGTGGGGAGAAGCTTGCCTTTCTAAATAATCAATTTTTAATAGAGTTCCACATAAAAGGATAGACTCTTTACCATGTCAATTAAAAAAGGAACTTGCACCTAACTTGGGGTATCTTAAAATGTGGGGGTGTGACTAGCTAAAGTAGCTATACCAGAATTTAAAAAGATGTTATTCATTATGAGTAATCATACATGAGAGTTAGTTATTTTGCCTAAAAAGAAGTAAATCTATTGGGTGTTTAAAAAGAAGTTAAAAGATGATCGGTCTATTGATAATTTTAAAGCAAGTTTTTCAGTACTTGTTGTTATGTGCTAATGTTCAACATTATGTGAAATTCTTGTGAATTGTTTTAATGTGCACTCCGTGCAACAATGTGATAATAAATGTTAATAGTCTGTTGATAATTTAAGTTAATTGTTCTATGTGAATTATATAATTTGAGAAATGCGAAGTATGAGCATTATGGAGCATATATCAGATGAAGCATGTATAAAATGCGAATTATACATAAAATGTGAGGCATGAGAAATGTGATATATGCATGAGATACAAAGCATGAAAATTGTGATGTGATTATATGTGGATAATTTGCTGATATTTGGTACTGATGAGAAAGTTGTGAAAACTATTAAAACATTTTTTATTCTCTAAATTTGACATGAAAAGCGAACTTGATTCTTGGCATGAGAATTAATAAAAATACACATGGTTTGTTTTTTATTATGTGAAATTCTTAAGAAATTTAATTTCTTTAATGAAGAGCCACTAGGAACACCTTGTGACTCTAGTGTGTGCATTTAAAGAAAAATAAAGGGGATTGGTATTGCACAAACTGAAAATGCCAGAATCATTGATAGTGTGATAGTGTAATGTACTTAATGAATTGTACTCGATCTGATATTGAATATGTCAGTAGTAGACTTAGCAGATATACACATAATATAACACAAGATCATTGGAATGCATTATCACGTCTAATGAGGTATTTAAAAGGAATAGTTAATGTAAGTGTACATTTTTCTGACCATCCTAATGTTTTTGAAGGATATTGTGATGCTAATTGGGTATCTGCTAATGATGAAACAAGCTCCACTAGTGGATATGTGTTTACTTTAAGTGGATGAGTTGTCTCTTGGAGATCTGCTAAACAAACTTGTACTGTTAAATCACTCGTAAAGAGGTACAGAAGCAGAGTAGATAAGGAATTTATTGGCTGATATACCATTGTGGTATAAGCCAATTCCTTCTATTTCTCTGCATTGTGATTCTCAAGCAGCTATTGGCAAGGCAATGAACCATGTTTATAATGGAAAACATAGACATATTCGCTTGAGGCATAATATTGTCAGACGAGGATCGATGTGAATTCGGTTATTTCCATGGAATTTGTAAGGTCTCGAAAAGAACCCAATGGATCCGCTTACTAAGGGATTGAGTAAAAAAGTAGTCCAAGAAGCATCCAGAGGGATGAGACTATTGCCAATATTTTGAATAAATAATATGTGATGAAAACCCAACCCATGTGATTGGAGATCCCATGAATTGGGTTCAATGGGTAATAACAAGTCATGTAATTATTTAATTAAAGCACTACAATTATTTATATCTCTCCATGTGTGTATGTGGTGCTTACTGACAAATTGTGATAGGATGAATCATTTAGATTCTTAATGAAACTCATAGCCCTAAAGGGTGGTGTATGTCAGTATACACTTGATGGGTTCACCTATATAAAGGTGGAAGTGTAGGTCACTTCCTATGAGAGTTTTTGGCAAACTCTCTAGAGCCTTTATGAAAATCTGGGATATAGCGCATGCCTGGCCTAAAGCCCAACCATGACTTGTGTGGATTCAGGTTTTTAGATATGTGTGCAAGTTCAATTGATTGTATCATAGATAATGGGTTCAAGAATATAATTCATCTATAATCTACAATCATGAGCTTGTTCCACTAAGTGTCGATTCAAACCCACAAGGTATCGATGTTATGTATCTAAAATCCATTGCTCTTCTCACTTCCTTTTAATTTCTCTATCTTTGATAATTTTGAATCATGTTGGGGATTGTTGGTTATGCTTAAAAATTATTTATGTAACTCCCAATTTAATTGGTCTTTTATTTCCTTTAATACCCTAGCCGTTACCTTATTTATTTCTGTAACTCCCAAGTGTTCCATTAAGCCATTACCTTTATCTATGTAACTCCCCAACGTTCTTCTTCTTATGCTTCGGTGAATACCTTTCTAACAATGTTAATGGAGAAAGAGACAGTCTTCTTCTATATACTATTTCTTTGTATTCTATTCTTATCGATATAGTCAGTTCTTATACTCTGTTAAATGGGCAATCCACATAGAGACAAGTCCAAAGCCTCCTTCCGTGAGTACACGATCGGAGACTTCATAGATTGAATTACGGAGAGTAATGAGTAAGTGATTTTATTTGTACCTATGATTATTATTAGTGAAGTGAAATCACTTTTTAGGGACGATGGATTACTGCTTCACGCCTCGGTTTTTCAGCTAAGTTGTTTCAATTTATTGTGTTATTTTTCTTGTTAATTGCTATATTTTCCAATACTTAGATATGACTATGTTGTTGACTTAATTATTTTTTGGCTTTTATACTTTGATGATGATATGTAATATTTGATGGTACTGTTCTTTTCTGACAGAAATTGATTAGGCGGTTCCTGCTTATATTCTGTCCATGGTGGATATATTATTGGTTATGTTGATTGGTTATTTGAAAAAGTTTCTTATAGTTTCTTAATTTTATGAAAATGCAAAATTTTAGGGGAATTTTAATTTTATGCAAAATTTTAGTTTCTTAATTTTATGCAAAATTTTTATGAGAGATATTTGCATAGATACATTCAATGATAGAAAAATAATAAACATGTAAAATAATAATAATAATAATAATAATAAAGAAATAATATCATTGAAAAATGATCTTGCAAAATTTATTCAAGTAGAGAAGAAAATTTGAATATAATGTTGGGTACCAAAAGATCAAGTCTTGATAAATAAGGAATTGGGTACAATTCAATCAAAAATGTGAGAAGTAAAATTAATAAAAATAACATTAAAATAATTAATAGTAAACCAAAGCATAAGCCACTTTATTGCTTACTATTTGTTACTTGCAAAAAATGTGGTTTAAAAAGACATTTTGATTCTAATTGCAATAAAATAAAAACAAAACAGATTTAGGTGAAGAAATGTGATTTACATGCAACTAACATAAACGAACCCAAACAGACTTGGGTATCAAAAGGTTGAGTTATTTCTTTGTTTTGTAGGTATGTCTAAAGGCTAAAGTTCCAATATCAAATAAATGGGTGCTAGATATTGGGTGTTCTGAACATATGACAGTTGATAAGTCAAAATTCACTTCACTTGTTTCAAAGAAAGGTGGAACTGCGACATTCAGAGATGATAATACATGTCAAATTATTGATAAAGGTAAAGTTAAAAATAGTAAGATTTTTATTAATAATGTCTAATATGTTGAAAGTCTGAAATATAATTCGGTAAGTGTAAGCCCGCTTATGAATACTGGTCACAAGGTAATTTTTGATAAAAATAAATATGTCATTATACACATGTCCCATAATGTTCCTCTAGTAGTTAACAGTGAAAGAAATATTTATACAATCAACTTTGAACATCAAAATGAAGACGTCTGTTTAGTTGTTGTTCAAGATCAATCTATTTATTTTATGGTACACGTTCGCATGAAACTGATTAGTAAGTTAGCTGCAAAGGACCTTGTCAAGGGTCTATCGATATCAAATCTAAGATATGAAAAGTATTTGTACTGCATGCCAATTAGGTAAACATGTATGAAATTCATTTACAATTACAAACCAATCTAGGTTTGTATACAGGTTTTTAACAAGAAAGAATTATATGGTTACAAGATATATTTATGAATTTCCAACAATAAGATATTAAAAATAAGTCAATATCAATTTGGTAGAAACTTTTTTGTGTAAGCACTATGTTTTTCTTGATTCGTTATCCTGAAACTTTTGTCATGAGGAATAAATAGAGAAGAGAGCAACCGCACAACAAAAATTAATTTCCAAATTGATATAACTTCCCAACTGATTAGAACTTTAAGCTCATTAATCTGTTAAAAGATTTTTCTAGCAAAATAAAATTGTCTTGTAATTAAAAAATTATGTTAGAAATACTTACAAATTTTCCTTAATAATTTCCTAAAGACCTAATCCAGTAGTAGTGTCTCTATAGACTTTTTCTCCAACTACTTGAAATCACTTAACAGCAATGTATAATTAGCCCAACTTACAAACCTGAAAAAACCAAGTATCTCCGTACCAAATATGTTGGCATCATTAAAAGAAAATATATAAATCAACACCAGCTAGATGTGATAGTTTGCAGAAGATGATAGATTGGTAAGGACAGTTAAGTTAGTGCATGCCAGCAACGCATTCAATGTCACATGAATATTGCTCTCTAATATGACGAGCAGAATACTTATGATTCAGATATGTAAAAACATAATGATTGGTAGTTACTGTTCACATATAGCCTTGACATCATCCAAGTTGTAGCTTATCTCCCTTGAATGCACAAGTCTATTTCTCACACCCTTTTTCCCTTTAATTTCTTTTGTTTTTTTTCACAGAATAAATTTTAAATGAGCTGAATTCACAGTCTAATTCATTCAGCAGTTGATGATGAGTTGAATTTGGACCAACATTCGGGTTTCTTATCAATAAGAAACCAATGCCAGACTACCTTAAGGTAATTAAGGCTGTGATCTAGTAATTAAAAAGTCGGCCTAGCTTCTATATTGACTTGTGTGATTAGCATATATTGGTTAGATGTGAATTATAAGAATATTATTGTACAACTCATGATAAACCTAGGACTATCTTCTATATTGACTTCTATATTGCTTGAAAAGCAAAACTTGAGCAGCAGAAATTCATCCCTGAACTATCGATATAATTCTCATGGCATAAGTACCACCTCCATTAACTTGAAGCTATTTTAAGAAACTGGTCATATATGTCGAAATGTTCACCTTCAGATTCAAAGTACAAGCTGGGTGCAACAGTCAGTTTCTATATATTCTTTAACGCATCAATTAATCAACTAAATGTTGTTGCAAGGATTTTGGTTTACCGACCAACACAAAGCAAGTCTTTTGTTTCATGCATTTTAACTAAAAGTAACATATTGTATTTAAGAAAAGGTTATCAATTCTACTCTTGAATTCTGTCATTTCACTCTCAGCCAGAGGATTTTGGGTATTCCTACTTAAAATAACGGCATAAAACATAACTAGGAAAATATGATTTACTATACAACAAATACGTCAAACCACACACAAACCCCCTTTGCACTGGGGTCACCCTGTGTTACCTTTGTCTCACTTTGTTCCACCATAAAGTTGACAAGAAAAGCACGACAGACTAATAAGAATATTAGCTAGAAGAACAACAAAACTATTTTGAGTGTAACCCTAAATTTTTGTCCAGCGTCCGATCAGAGATGATTTATCAAACACCTTTTAATTAAAAAATGACCCTTAATAAAGTGAAAATACATCATAACTTGCAGAACACAATGGTAGCAAAGTAGCATGAAAAAAACTTATCAAAGAACCAATTTGTAATTATGACCTGAAGATTGGGTTCAGATTTTCAAGATATAACCCATTCTTTTTATGAATAAGGTCCTAGACTACTCTTCAGATTTCAGGAACGGCAGAGGACATAAATTGAATAAACCGATTCAGACACCATAATCTGAAGTTCTCAGGACAGAATTATAGCAGGAGTCACAAACCAAGTCTTGAGTTCATAGCTGTGAGCCAATTGTTGGGGTTAACATCAGATCTCAAGTCATTTCCGAGTTTTACTAAAACACATGATAATATAAGCACCAACTCACCAACCACATAGAAAGTATTCATAGATCGAATGAGAAACAGTCAACTACATAGTTTCATGAGAATATCTAAATAGACCCAACTCCATGTCTAAATTTTATTTCTGGACAAGTTTATCATTATTTATATAACAAGCCTTATTCAAGTACTGCTTTATGTTTCGTAGTGAGAATCTTGCAACAGCACTTAAGATAGAGAAATAGATACACTTGAGCATGCATGCCACCTTTCATATTGAACTCCAATTCAAGAAATCGAAACCAGATGCAGTGTAATTTTACTATATCCAGACTTATAACTGACTCACAACTACACGAATATGGAACCAAATACAACAAATGAGTCATTTGTTCACGATATATTAGTATGGTCTGCCCAGCGAAAGAACAGAAAAAGAAATGCATAACAAGTCTTGATGTGAAGATCTCCAGTCCATTTTGTCGGTGCAAATTGTTTCATAATGACCTTGAACCTATGGGCAAACTTGGTGAATGTATTATAATACTGGTTTCATGACTTTGCAAGAGGAAGGGAATTAAGACAGATTTGATATACAGTCAGTCATAGTGGCTGTCAAGGATGTGGATCCTAGATTAAGGGAGTGGAGACAAAGAGTTGGTTGCATATTAGATATTGAGAAATCATACCTGCAGCTTCACATGCATGCTTCAGATGACGGGATTTTGAGTGTAATCAAATGTCTACAGATTGAGATACTTTGAGTTCCACCAATAATCTAGCTCTAGCGTGGGTGTGTTAGTGTAACATGTGAAGCAGTTTATGAGAATCTAAATTATCTCCTGGTCACTAATTTTATAGTTTCAGGTCAAACACCTGTTGCACTCAAAAATAAAATTCACACACACACATAGAGAGATGGTAAGAACACCCAATTAAGACAAGATGGTAAAAAAGAGTCGCATTTGCTAATTTTTACCAAAAAATAGATTCTCATATCTTTTGATGGTAATATTACAATGCCATCAAGTTTACTTACCATCATCATGTCATCAAATATTTAATAAATTTTTACAAATGCATGGGACTGTTTTCGTGAAACGGGGTATATGCACGGCATCAACAGCTAAATTCTTAATACATTCTAGGGGGAAAAGGGCGTTAATCTTTAAGATGCATAACTGAGTTAGGAAGTGAACACTCATAAGTCAGATGATGAATTAATGGAGACATGCATTAATAAATGTTACTAACACCATCTTCAAACTTCATATTTTTGAGATGCATGCATGTTTCAAAACCATTAACTAATTATATCAAACAACATTTAAAATGCTAATAATTATTCAAGCAAAGCTGCAATTAATTTACCTCTACTGAAGGGAAGAGCCCTTGCAACTACACAAAATCACAAACATTACAAGGATTGGAATAGAACTGCAATCATCAGATTGACAATCAAAAACATGGAAGATCGATTAACCATTACTACTAAAAACTACCTTTTCTATGAAGTCCAACTCAAGACCGTTCATTAATTTACAAAGTCTGGTATCCAAAAAGCTAGTATGTATATGAAATTGAAAAAGTTACAAACATTAATGGCGGCCGACTGACTCTCGTTTGGAGGGAAAAGACAAGGAGCAGGTCAAAATTGGCAGACAAATTCATGTAACATTATAATAATAATAAATATTATTCCATTATTTATTTTTTAATCACCAATTTAAATGTTTTATGTGAATATGGTAAAGTCAAATCACAAATTATGTGGACATATAAATTAAATATTCATGACTCAGTTCCTCGTCAAAAGTGTGAGCACAATATAATTTGTGACATATTATTATTTTTTATGCTAATAAACATATATTTATGCTCCATTTTATATATTTTATCTCATCTTTTTTTAAGATAAATTATCTCTAACTAGTCATCGGAAAATATAATTTTATATATTCTAAAGACAAAATATACTGAATTATAAATTTATAAAATCATTTAAACAATGTAGGGGTTGTTTTTAACCACGAGGAACAAGCATTAATGCAGTTGAACAAAAACTGAAAAAAGTACTATATTATTTATTTATTTTTATGGGTGCAAAAAGCAATAAGTATTCACTACACAAATAAATGGGGCTTTCTTAAAGTCCTTTCCAAACGCTGCCTTATTAGGAAAATGGAGTTCCCTTGTTGCAAGCCTTGGCCTGTTGGCCACCCTTTTTTTTCTCTAGTCTGCTAACTTGTGAAGACTCTTAGATTTAGCAGGCAAAAACCCAGAAAAGTTTAGCAGAAATCCTTGATCCCCAAATTTCTTCCCTCCTAATTTGACACTGATTCTCTTGAAAACCCTAATTTCTACCAATGATCTAAACACGAGTTCTGAGGTAATTCTTACTTTGTTTATACCCACATTTCATTTCTGTCTTTTTGTTATTAATTAACATCCAGTTATTAAATTCATTAGTTTTTTATCATTCGTACTGTTTATATGTATTTTTATACTATTAGTTCCTCTATCTCTCTCTAGAGTTTTGTTGATTAGGAAGAGATCAAAAGATGAGCCAACAACCGTCGGTGATTCTGGCAACGGCTAGCTATGATCACACCATCCGATTTTGGGAGGCCAAAAGTGGGCGTTGTTATCGGACTATCCAATACCCTGAATCGGTGGGTTTATAAAAATCTGATCTTGCTCACTTTTTTTTTTTATTGTGTGCAATTTTTAGTAGAGTTATATGCACACCTGTACTTGTTATTTTGTATATGTGAGTGAGAGAGTAGTTATGATCATAACATTTTTGAGTTTTGCTCTTTACCTAAAGTTAAACCCATGGTTGTTCATTTCTTTGGATATAGATTTACTATTCCTGAAGTTTAGTCATCTTTTTTTTTCCCTCAATCAGTTAAAAAAATGAGTCAAAAATTTATATATTAAATTAACAATGTCTACAAAATGAACTGTTCAAGGAATAAAAATTGGAATAGTATTATTAAAGCAATAGCTTTATCTAGTTAGAAATTCAGTCTACTATAACCAAGCGGGTCTAACCGAAATGGTTGTTCTACCTCCTGTGCGGAAGCTCTCTTCAAATTATGTTAAAATTGCAATTGAAGCTTTAGAAATAGCCAATGCGACAAATGTAAATGGCCATCAAGCTTCTCAATGATTAATTAATTAATTAAAATGAAAAAAACGGTTTATAACCATTACAATTGCACAGTTGTTAAATATATTTATTTAAGGAAATACTTATCGTTTACAGGCCACCAGTATTGTAACAAGAATTAATAAACAACTGGAGAAGTAATTAAAGGTTATACCTTGAGATTTAGCACACAAAAAAAAGGTTATATCTATGTGAGAGTAAAGTAAATTATCGCAAAAGAGCAAACGTATCAAAAATAACAATACGAAACTGATAAGGAATTCCAATTTTAAAAAATTATTATGTTAAAACATATACATTATATACCGTCATAATTAAAATATATTAAAAAGATAAAGAAAGGTAAAATCCTTTTCTGGACTTTATAAATGCCCCATCAGATCTTGAGTATTGCACCCATCCTGTTTCTATGCTTGTATATCATTAGTTAGCGACTTATAAGTATTTTTTTTAAATGAATTGTGTCTGTTTATGTCGATTGTGTTTTTTTTGATACAAATTAAGAACATGTAATCAGTGTTTTATGTTTGAAATCTGATTTACCAATGTTATGCACACAGCAAGTTAACCGGCTTGAGATAACTCCAGATAAGCGGTACCTGGCTGCAGCTGGAAACCCTCACATTCGATTATTTGATGTTAACTCCAACAGCCCTCAGCCTGTACATCTCTATCACTTTAGTATCTGATGGTTTGTTTTTCATCTGTTTCCTTTGAGCTTTCAATAGGTTTTGTGTTTAATGCACATTGAATTTTTTTGCAACCATGGCAGGTAATGAGCTATGATTCACATACTAACAATGTTATGGCGGTGGGGTTTCAATGTGATGGAAACTGGATGTATTCTGGTTCTGAAGATGGTACAGTAAAGATTTGGGACTTAAGGTACATGCAAATAGATGTTGTATTTACTTATATAATGAGCCCTTATAGTTAGAGATTTAGATATGTTCTCTTTTGAAAAAGAACAGGGCTCCAGGTTGTCAGAGGGAGTATGAAAGTCGTGCAGCTGTTAATACTGCTGTTTTACACCCAAATCAGGTTTTTTGCCTTTCCCCTTTCCCAAGCGATTGTACAAGTTTCTTCCAAGTTATAGATTTGTATATTTCTTGTGAGATAAAGGAAAACTGAAAAAAAAATTGGTAACTTGTACTTTTGTGAAGCTTTGGGTTTGATTGGTTACCTAGAATTCAACTTCCGTTTCTTATCTGAAGGGATTTTAAGACTAAATGTGATAGCATTTCTTCTGTGATAAATTATGTTAGCAATTTTGTTAAAGCCTTGAATACGAGATGATGTGTGTTTGCGTCTCTTGGAGGCACTTGGCGAAAAGAAATGCCAAGCTATTCCGTAGTTACTTGCGTATCAAAAAAGTTCTTCATTGGTCACTTTGTCCCATTCCATCTGTTGATGGACTGCGTTTCCTTTTTCTGCTTAGTTGTGAGCCAAGTCCTCAACTAAGGCTTACTATAGTGGGTTTTTGAAGGGTGGAATTTACTGATATTGCTATGAATTGGAGTGCTGTTCTTGTATGATTGTTTTGGGTTTTGTGTGCGTCTTTCATAGCTTTTCCACTTGTTGTGGAATCCCCGGTCCTTCATTTTTGCATTGTTCCTTTTCTCTATTAATATTTTATTATCTGTTGAAAGCAAGGAAATAAAATTTTCTGTCTAGTCTTGGTTTTCCAGGCACCATTTGATTTCATACATCTTGCTTTGAGTGTTCTATTATGTTAATATCTCTGTACTTTTCTGGTTTTGCAGACCGAACTGATATCTGGGGACCAAAATGGCAATATTCGTGTATGGGATTTGACAGCAAATTCATGCAGCTGTGAACTGGTATGTTAGTTTTTATATTTCAGAGACACATTGGGTAGTTAAGTTGAGCTATTTGTCCAGTCAAGGATTTCATAGTGGTGTTCAGAAAGAATATAATGTGCATTGAGTAGATTAAATAACAAGGCTGATAATATTATATAGCAACACAGTCTAAAGATTCATAGAAGTGGTGAAGGCTATGCAATAAATTATATTTCATGATTTGATGTTCTCTCCTCGAGTTTGATGTTCCATTTACATATCTATCCTTCCCTTTAAAATTCGTAGTCATAACATATGGTGTGAATTCAGGTACCTGAGGTAGATACAGCTGTCAGATCTTTAACAGTAATGTGGGATGGGAGCTTGGTTGTTGCTGCAAACAACCGTGGAACATGCTATGTATGGCGCTTGCTGCGAGGAACTCAGGTATTATCTCCATGAACTTCAGAAGTTGCTGTTTTTTGCCTTTAGCAACTGACGGCGAGAAATATGATTAAACTAAAATTGTTTTCTGTTGCAGACTATGACCAATTTTGAGCCACTGCATAAGTTACAGGCTCACGATGGGTACATTCTTAAATGTGTCCTTTCACCGGAGTTGTCTGAGCCCCACCGGTTAGATTACTCTGATTTCCCTTTTTCCAGTCTTACAATTTCACACTTAAGCATCAATAATTAATGTGTGTCCTTACCAGCTTCCAACCTTACCAAGATTTCTTGTTGTATATGAGATTATGTAATGATTGTTTTGACAATGATGTTTCTAGGTATCTTGCTACTGCATCTTCTGACCATACTGTTAAGATATGGAATGTTGATGGTTTCACCTTAGAAAAAACTTTAGTGGGTATGCATGAGCCTCAACCAAATGCTCATTCTCTTTTAATTTGCCTCTTACTTTTAAAGCTGTATGAGGTCAATCAAATTATTGTGTTTTCCAGGGCACCAACGTTGGGTGTGGGATTGTGTATTCTCCGTCGATGGTGCCTATCTTATCACAGGTAATTTAATTTAATAAGGGAAAACCTGAAATCTAGATAGTTACCTCAGCAAGCACCTTTTTCAATTTAAGTTGGCCCAAATATACTAAAGCAACCCGAAATTGGCGAGTCTTGGCTGTAAATAAATTTGAGCTTCTTGGGTGTTGGTGAGGTACTGTTATATTTACTCACCAGTCACCACTGCGGATCAGGAAAAAACAAAGAAATCGTCTAATTATGCCTACCCACTTCATTCAGAGCAATTATGTTTTGTCAGGACACTTTTTTTAACTTGTCATGTCTAATAGGTACAAAAGTATGAGTGTTTAATCTTTGAACTGTTTGATTCCTAAATTGTGTTTGTGAATTGGAGGGATGGGGAGGGAAGGGAAAGTGTAAGTGGGAAAGGGGGGGAAGGGATTGGACTCTTTTCTTTGATATGTTTGTGAGTTTAAGAAAGGAAGGGATTTTTATTGTACTTTCCATTGTTTGAGAGTTTAGAAGAAGGGAAGGGATTTTAATTGGTAAAGTACAATACCATATCACCCTTTATATAAAAGTCATTAAAAAAATGGTGGTTTATTTGATATGGTTGTTTTTGGTATTACAAAAAGTCTTAACTTTCCCATCCTCTTACTCGTTCCATTTTTTAGGGAAAGGTTTTGAGATCAAAGTCACATGAACTTTACCTCCAAATCCCTCCCCTTCCCACTCTTTAAAAAACTCACAACATGGGATTTGGGGGGATTTTAAATACTTTCCCTTACCCCAAATAAAGTGCAAGAGATCTGCCTGCCATTGAGTGTTTTTGTCCTTCATTCTTTCTGCTGATTAGTCCTGAAATTTGAATATTCCATTTCTTGAATGAGCCTTGTTGCTTCTGAGGCCTGATTTACACCCACACCCACCCACCCACACACATTCAACTTTTATTCTTTTTCCTCCCATGCAGCTTCGTCTGATGCAACAGCCAGACTCTGGTCAGTGTCTACTGGTGAAGACAAAAGAGTATATCAAGGGCATCATAAAGCAACAGTATGCTGTGCTCTCCATGATGGGGCTGATTCCACTCCGTGCTAAAAGAAACTGAAGCTTCGCTTATTGGGTTTGATATATAAAGATCTACAACCGCTGCAATTAAAATCACTAACGCTCTTTGTACAAAAGGGGTTATTTTTGGTCCACTAATAGAGAGTAGTAGGCACTAGGAGTCTAGGACTGATGTTTAAGTGTACTTCCTCAGTTGTGTACATGCCTGTCCAGGAATTTACCCTGCTAGCTAGGAATGGTCTCACCCTGCATACTAATCTGTATCCTAATTTCTCCTTGGAATCAAGTATGGAAGAATATTAATATTCGAATAACCTTTTTAATTTTTTTATGACAGGAAGTATATTACATGAAAGCATACCTTTCTGTAAACTTTTTCTCTGTATTTATTGATAACTATTTCTATGTTAATTGTCTTTTACACTACTTGTAATTAGTGGCTCTTACATGTTTATTTAAGGTAAGTATCCATTATAAAATGTGGTGTTTAATCTTAGTTGTACAATATCTGGATAAAAGAATACTCTTATGCAAGATTTGGATTGAAGTAATGAAGGTGATAATGGAATGAAACAACGGATTGAATCTTCTCAAATTTATGAATTTTATTCTTTGGGGAGGGAAAGTATAGAATAACTTATTTCAACTAAAATGGAATGAATCATTCCACTCTCCATTTTGTTCCTTCAATTCAAACTTGGCATTATATTAAAGCTGAGAGGATGTGGAATTACAATAAAAGCTTTATCATGTAATTGGTATGAATTATAAGGGAATTTTACTTATTATACATCTCTCCAAAAAAAGCTATTGCTAATACTAATTCACGTAATTAGCAATTAAAAAGTCGACTTAAACTATAAGTCTACATGCTTAAAGAAGTAACTTTAAGTCTACATGCAGCTTCTCTCATGTTAACGCACTGATAATGTAGTCGCTCATGAATTTAGCTAGATTTAACTCATTCTTCTGAGTTTTCAGTTTCTTTGTACTTAACGGAAGAAGTTTTGTGTATTATAAATATTACTACTATAATTTTTTTGAGAGTCAAAATAAAAATAAAGCCAGATCCCTAATTCCCGGTTGCCTTAGAATTTTGTTTGTAGAATCATAGTTACGTTTCCAAACTGTTTTTAATTGTAATCACCTAATACACACAACATTGGCATATTTAATAGGTGAAAGGAATTTAATTTTATTAGTCGAGCTTTTATTCTAGAACAAAATTTACTTCATTTTAAATTTACATGAAACACAAACAGTAAAAATTGGAGTCCATATATATGCAATGCTATGCAAGAACAACATAGGTTTGCTGGTTCTTGCCAATTTGGCACAATGATGTCTTTTTTTCCTTCTTAGATTCTACAAGTTGATGAAAAATCCTATAAAACATGTGTTGGAAGAAAACCTTTTCTTTCCAACGGTAAAAGAAACCCCAAGTTCAGAGCATACTGTACAAGTACAACCTTATATAAAGACCAATCACCCCAACTGTTTATATTCATACAGTTACTACCACTCTCACGTGTCTATATGTAAAATCAAATTTCCAATTTCTGCATCAACTCGAAAGAACCAGTACCCAACTTAACTGGTAAGCCAAGGCAGATCCTAGCCGACGGTGTCTCCATGTTATCAGTCATCTTCTGAGATGCAGCTTCCACTATGAACTTGGAAGGGGTTTCAAAAGACATCTTAAGTAAAGGTGATATTGATTCGGATATCATCCCATGTCTGCTCATCGGCCTGTACCCACCAGAGTGGGTCATGTAGTCTGCAATAAGACTTAAATGCCTGTAATCAATCTCAACTCCATAAATCTTAAACACGTCCTGCACCTCCTTTATGATGGTTCTCCTGGCAACTTCTACTCCATAGCAGGTCAGCATAAGATGTATGTTATTAGAATATATATGATTAACATCAAGAACATCCTGCATCTCCCAAAATGCAGTCAGGTTCACTCCAGCAGCTTTCAGCGCACAAAGCTTAGCAAGATCCTTCTTAACCTCGCTCCTTTGCTTCGCAGCCGCATTTTGTTCTTTCTCCCATAAAACTTGTTTTTCAAGTACATCATATGAAAGTTGTTGACAGTGCTCAATCTTACCAGAGCCCTTGAGAGGAACCTTCTTGGCAGCCTTCTGAACAATCTGTATTAAAATTAGAAATTACATGTTAACGTGATCAGAAGACTGAAATGTTTTCACATAGGGTGAAAGAGAAGGAAAACAATGGTAAGGGAATTTTAGATGGCTACCAAATCTATCCAAAAATAAATAAAAGAAAATTTGCAAAAGGTCACCAATCAAGACTATGGTTGGAAAATAATCCAAGTTAAGCCAGTAGTAAAATAGGCTTTCGACTGAATTTTAACATTTACATTAACTTCGTATCCCTCATTTTCTTTTGCAATGAGAAAGGGGGAAGAGGGAGGGGGTGACTGGAAGGTTGAAGGGAAATCACATAAAGACTAGGAATTTGTGCCAAGATTCTTATGAAATCTTTCCTTTTCTATTTCTTTTTAATCACCAAAGGAGGCTTATTTAGAGGAAATTTTAATACTATTTGACTAAAGTTTGCAATTTCAACTCATTCAGGCTAAAGAAACTAAAATGTGAGAAGAAAAAAGTCAACACACAAATGACGTTTTTTTTGTCGCTAAAAAAATGTGAACTTCAACACGAGTTAGAGCACATGCGTTAAATAACATATAGTAAACCATTTTGCAAACAACGCAGACTTATATTTAGCACGCTAGATGCATCAAAAGAATAATAATTATGCTTATAATAGCACTGAAATATTCATTTGCTAAATTAATGAAAGAAAGATGCATATTTAATGAGAAAAGAAATTGTCCACAAATTTGAGTTTAAGAGTACCTGAGCCAACAAAATATGAGGTTCATTAGTAAACCTGAAATGGACCTCGAGCTGCAATCCTTTGGTTTCCACAAAGAATGCCCTATCAAAGTCCTTTTTCACTAATTTTGCTTTCACCTTTTTGTTTTTTTTGGTTTTTGATTTGGCTTCTCTGACACTTGACGTGGGTTTAGAAATAGCAACATGTTCATATTGCATCTTGGAAGCTCCATCTTCGACGTTAACATCCTCAATTTCACCATTCATACTTTCTATTCCATCATCAGCCTGATCAGCCTCGCTTGCAAGGTCAGACGATGGCTCCACTTCATTCAGTTCATCTTCTGAACCATCCTCATAATCTATCTCATCTGCTGCTTGTTGTTTTCTTTTCTGAACATCTGATCCGAGATCCTCGGCCCATTCATCATCATCATCATCATCATCGTCATCACCATTATTCCCTTCTTGGGATCTGCTGTCTGAAGCATCTTCACCCCTCTCATTTACGATCTTTGACTGTGAATTTTCAGTGAAATCTTTAATTCCACTAATCCTAGAGAGCAAAATTATATGATTTTCTATAGCATCCTCCAACTCCCTTAAGAACATAACCTTCAGGGTTTCTTGACAGTCTTTTACAGATACAAGTTCATGCTCTTTAAGCTTCATCCTAAGCTTATAAATTCTTGAGATTTGCTGATTTTGAATGGATAACGGCAGAACACGGATTTCTACATTATCTATCATATCTGCAACAGTGACCTTTTTCATTTTTGCCACAAGAGCCTTTGCATCATCCCTGCACAGGCAAATTTTACATAAATATTGACTAAAAATCTTTGTGTTGGTGTTTGCTAGATAGCTATATAGGTAGATATATTTGTGCATATACATATATACATACATATATATACTGACAAATGTATCACGTATACGTTTCGAACAATGATAAAATGTTTCCACTTTGAATAAATAGAATTTCCCTTTTGTGAGGGTAACCGAAACAAACCATAAGCAGTTTTCTTCTTGTTGCCGATGCTATTGTTAATTTCTTCGAGTATTTATAATTGTTAGCATTATTAAAATCAAAGATAACGAAAAAGGTCAAAAAGGAATTCAGCAATACATTTAGTGAAAAAAACAAAGACAGACACGTTCCATTTATTAAAAAAAAGACAATCAACAAAAAGGAGGGGAAAAAGAAGAAGATTCTCAATCACTAAAATTATGCAGGTAATGGATCGGAAACAACTCACTTCGACTTTCCCTCAAGCAGGCGGCATGTCACAATAGGAGTTTTAATGTCACTTGAAGCAGTCATTAAGATCTCTTGTAGACGTGGAATACCAAGTGTAACATTCATTTCCCCACGACCAGCAAGATGGAAAGTGTTCAGCCTGAAACATTGAAACAATGTCCAAATTTGTTACTATAACATGGTCTTTGGTAAATTAGAGAGATGGAGGAGGGAGAGTGAGAACGACAGAGAGAACAAATAAAGCAGATCAACTCAAACAGAAATCCACAGAATTATGATATGTAAAATGACATACAGCAAAGAGATTTGCCATATGAAAAGTTCTTGATGTTCTTTTACAACTAAAGTTACAAGCTTATTCCTAAATTAATACTACCTCCATCATTCAAAGGATTTCTCAAAGCACAAAAAAAATTGTCCAGGGAATATTTAAAAGTACTCTAGTAAGATATAAACATATACCACCAAGAATAGCTGACACTCAAAAAGTATACTTAGGAGGGCCCTTCTGGTTTTTTTTTTTGAAAAAAAAGGGGAAAGATTCAATTGTTTGCGGGGTCCGGGCAAAAATGGAACTTATTTCGTACTTTCTCCTTTACTTTAATTTTCTTGTGAAAAGTGTACTTAGACATCTGGGGAGACTGAGGGAGTAATTTTATATTTTTGGATAAAAGAAGAAGATTTTATTGATTTAGAAGAGGAGATTTTTTACTGAGGGAGTACATTTTTTATCGCTCTGTAAATGAAATCATGCATAGACTTGAGTGCATTTTTACTTTTTTTTTAATAATACAGAGTACATACTCTAAACATGAACTTGAAGTCAAGTCCCGACTTGGTACAGAAAAAGTGATGGGCATGAATATAATGTGGTCAGTCCCATATACAGATTTTTTCAAACAACATTTCAGTTATACCTGCACATTATAAAAGGGAAGTGCACACTGACAAGTGTTCCACAAAGGTTACTGAATAGGTTCATTTCCCTGAACTAAAGAGTAAAGACTAACCAACTTTTTTAATCCCCATTTTTGGGAGTACAATGAATTCCCATAATCAAGTAAACAATCACAATTATGATATCAAGTCTAGCACAAAGGAGGAAGCAAACTTCCATGTAAATGAATAAATAAACTCACACTATGTGAGAATCAGACCTGAGAACTAAAGAGCACAAGGCCTCAGTATTAACCATGATCAGGCTAAGACTCATTGACAAAGACAAACCAACTTGATAATGCAGGAAGTTGCAAGCTTGCAATTTCTAGACCTCTGCTTCAGATCCTTGGTGTGAAAACAACTATTTATTGATCATTATTTATCTATATATTACATCCTATGGAAAAGGAGTATACAACCTGAAGTTTACTGCTTTAAATTAGTCAGCTCCAGGGAGACGAAGCTTCATATACACCTGAAGTTTAGGGATTGCTAAGAGAATTGACATAGCTTGCCAATAAGAACTGCCAAAGGGGCAGCCATTGACACATAACAATAGAGATGTTCAGTGCCAAGGGAAGCATTAACAAGCCAAATCAAGCATTTCAGTTGCCTTGCAGGTGTCAATTTGATAACAGTAGAAGAAAGAATACTAATGGGCTCGTGGAACTAAAGCTCATAGCTCTTTGATCAGCCCGTAAAGTGGATGACTTGTGATTACTGTAAGATAATTAATTCAGCATTACCAAACCAAGTGGCATTTTAGATGTCCAAGTTGATATGTGACAATAAATAGAAGATACTAATGCTAAGGGGATCGTGGACGAAAAGATCATAGCTCTTTTACCATTAATCACCATACAAAGGACGGCTTCTACTCTGGTGCAAGATGTGTTGTTAACTCGTTTTTAAGGATTTGGAAGCAAGAGGGGCACTAAAATTTTATGGAAGTACGCTTTCTTTTCAGTTTTATGAAGAATTTGGAATGAGCGAATTGCGAGGCTGTTTAGGCTGAGCTGTTTATTTTTTAAGTTGTCAAGTGATATGGTCAATTTTTCTTGCTTCTGCTATGGAGGACTTTAAGGGTACCTTTTTGACCAACTTGTGTAAAGATATGAGGGTTGCACTTTTTTTAATTGCTCTTTTGGTCTTGTTTTTCATTAGCCTAATGAGGTTGGACTTCTTGTCTCCCATTTTATTGTATCCTCCCTTTTCTATTAATTATATTTCTTTTTATATCAATAAAAAAATATTTGCAAAGGACGCCTTGTGATCGCAATGCAATCAATAAATTAAATGTCACTGTATCCATTCATAATTACGAGCTAGGAAGCATGCAAGACATATCAGTAAGATCTATATCATCAAATGGGCTTAGGAGCTGTGATGAATGAAAAATGGTATCCAAAAGAACAGATAGATTGGCCGAATGACATTTTTTGTTTGTTAAAGTGGTTAATAGCAGACTTCCTCTTTATTGGATAGTCGCTACAAAATGATGATGCACCAAGGAATCTATCCTCATGCTAGAAATAAGCACCATGATGTTTTCTAACCCGAAATGTACAAGGAAAAAAGAATTTTTTTGCAAATACACCACTAAAGGGAAGATTGAATTCTCGCAACAAAGAATATATACTCTTGGAAAAATGAACATCTAAATGGAACAAATCACCAGAGAAAACACATTAATACATTGTAATTTTCTATTGGCTTAACATAGTTGAAAATAAAACCACATACGATGATATATACTCTTGAAAAATGATCTTAATTGAACCAATCACCAAAGAAAACACATTAATACAAAATAAATTTCTATTATTTTAACATAGTTGAAAATAAAACCATATATACTAACTATAAGAAATACGAGGCTTTGGTTGCCATGGTAGGCTGAAGCAACAGCACAAAACATAGTTTTAATAATTGAAATTGTGAAATAAAAATAATTCTATGATGTAGTTCGTGAAATGTCAAAATTATTATTAATGAAATCCCCAAGACCCCTAGAAGCACTTCTTTGACATTATAAAAATAAACAATAGTATTTTGAAGAAAAATGTAGAGAACAAGAATCAAAGCTCTTACGTCATTTGCGTTGATGGTTCACCCACAGATTGAGCAGCGATCACACCAACTGGTTCTCCTGGCTGTGCAAGACTTGAGAGGTATTTTTGCTTCATTAACATTAAAAAGTCCCGCTGCTTCAATTTTTTTAAAGATACTTGCCCACGCAGCAATTTTTTAGTGAGGTCTTTCACTCTCTCTTCTAGCTCTTTAGGCAACTCCTTAATATATGTGTTGTATTCAAGCTGACGCTGAAATTTCTGACTAATAATTTCCCGATTCTGACATCAGTAAAGAGACAATTAAGTCAATTAGTTCTATTTAAAATCGTCCAAAAGAATCTACTATCTATATAGAATTCATTTTGAATAAAGAATATCAGAGTCCTCACTGTTGCTAGTGCCTCAAATTTGTTGAGAAAACTTGTCTGATGTACATCAACACCATCTTCCCCATAATGAAACTGAACAATAGATCCATCTGCATCACGGACGGTATAATCATAACAAACTTTTAGGCACTCAAGATTTTTAACCAGGCACCTTTGTAAATATCCACTGCGAGATGTTTTGACTGCGGTATCAACTAACCTATAGAATAATATAAGTATTAAGGATATACATTTATGAAGACAACCGGGAGATAATAAACATAACCTATGGAGACCAACAAAATAAAGAAAATAATCTCATAATTAGTAGTAATTTTTTTGGATAGTTTTTATAATATCCATTATTGTATTGACAAAAATGTATATGGATTCGTATCCTTTCTAATTTATTTTGCAGTGAGGGAGTATTATCCAACATCAGATGCACAATAAAATGGTGAATTAACAAGAAGACATGATACTAAGCTCATGTTCATGTGTTCAGCATAACTCATAGCAAACAAATTGTAGATCGCACCTTGAGCTTAGTTATGAGTCAGTTGCATTTGCAGCACTAAGTGATATATATATATATATATATATATATATATATATATATATTTGGATTATCAGAATACAGCATTTAGATTGGTTTTTTTTTAATAAAAGGTGTAAGCATAAATTTCAGTTAAAAATATAATATTTCTTCCTGAAGTAACTTTGAAGGGAGAAAGCGTTAGTGGTAAGAACTCAGAAGGAACTGAGGTTGAATAAGGTTATATATACCCTTCACGACCAGCCATGCAGTGGAAGTAATATTCTTGAGGGCGAAGACCAGTAAGAAAGCGATCAGTAATATAACCACCCGATCGAGATGAGAATTCCCAGGGAGGAAAGCAAGGTAAGGTTTTTCCAGAAGTCATTCGTGGAACTCGTTTGCCTTCTAACTCTTGTTGGCCCAGGGAAGAAGATATTTGTTGGAAATTGACCTGTACAACGCATCATGCAATCAGGCAATGATGTTAAGCAATGAATGAACAAATAGAAAATTCAATTAATAAAGTAGACATAATTATTAGTTCATACTCGCCTCACATTACAATATTAAGGGTAACTATTAGATGTCAAGTAAAATGACAGGTGCTGGAAAGTCTGGGATATTAGACTATATTCAACACTACATCTCAAGAAAATTATCAAGGCAGGTAGAACTGTAGAAGCCAGAGACTACTCCCAAAAATAATATAGAATGTGCCTTAAAATGATTACCCATCAATGAAGCTTTCAGGTACAGAATAAAATTACAGACAACCACAACCTGTGTTATAAAATCACATACAACCACAACCTGTTATAAAATCACAGAATAAATTAAAATAATACTCCCTCCCCCCAAATGGGAGCCTTTATGAATTGATGGATTTTGTTTACGCGTAACAATTTATGGGTGATAAAATAGGACTCTCATTCTAGAGAATTGTTTTATAAAGAGGGGACCTGGTATAAAAGCATTACTTTTTCATCTGGGTATCTGCATGCATCTTTACAACTTGATTGTTGAGATCAATGTTGCCCAACATCAAGAGACAGATAACATATTTTCTTTAAAATGTACTGCTTACATCCTAAAATTATTATCAATTCACTTGTGCACTTTTTGCGTATATCTAGACATAACGTTTTTCGATAATTAATCCTCAACGAAAATTTTAGTTTTGAAATTTAATATTGAAAAAATAAATTGTAAAATGTTGTCCAAATGTGTGTATACCAAAACTTGGTATGCATAAAATCCACCAAAGTCAACTGGGACTCATCGTTTTCGGACGGAGAAAAGTATAGGAAATATAAATATTCAGTTCTAAGGAGACAAACACAACTATCAATGTAACACCCACATATTTGTAATAGAAGGCAAGTACAATCCAACACGAAGACACCATTTTCGATTTTCGGTGATCAACTCAAAAGTAATAATGACAGACTGACCGGGTCACAATTTTTCGTCAATCTATCGACTCGAGCGCCAAGAGTTCAACAAATGATTTCAAGTAATTGGGCTAAAAGTTATTCAAGGATATTTGAAATGGAGCTCAATTCAAGTGATTCACGAGGGGATGATAAATTATATGAGTTGCTTCTTTTCAAATATAACAATTTAGCAATTACATGCAACCCAATTCAGTAATATGCATGCAAAGCTAACATGCCAATACATGCAAAGTTACTTGCCATTCACGTGGGGCCTTTAAGTTTATATCCATGTTGAGGAAGGATCAACTAATATTATGGGCATCAATATAATCTGATTACATTCATGTGGGTTTTGTTTTTCCAAGTCAGTACATGAAAAGGAGGATAAACCATGTCATGTAGGCCTGCCTTTTTCACCAACTTATTCAGCAGCCAAGCTTAACATATTACCTAAAGCATTAGACACGGATTCAGCTCATGTTCAGCTGTATGGGCCCGAGCATACAAAGGATTCTTAGCAACCAAGATATCGTGTTCAGCAGATTCACTTAATCCTTCACGCGGCAATTTCTAGTTCACACGGAAACAAGATCCGAACACCGCAATTGAGGATTTTTGGATTCTAGAAAATTAGTTTTTAAAATTCTATTGTAATTAGGATTTATTATTAGCTAAGATTTACTTTCTAAATAGGTTTCTATTGCTTTTTAGAAATAGGGATTTCTATTTGGTTTGTAATTCATATTAGGGTTAGAATTATTTGTTACTATTTTTATTAGGATTAGGATTACTTTGAGTAGAATAAATAGATGTGCAAGTTGATGTAATTGAAAAAATTCAGATTATTAATAAAATTCTTGTGAGATTATTCTCCTTTTGGTTCCTTTGAGAACTCTCGAATTGTTCATGGTTTTTCTGAGATTCAAACCCGACTTATCATACAACAATACATAGTTGTATCTGGCATCTTCTACCGCATCAATCGTTGATTGTACCAAGGTTACCGCTTACATATAAGCGAGGGATCAAGGTATCATTGATGTTCCATTCAACGCAACTCCTTGCGCAATCGATTGTACCAAGGTTCTCGTCTCAATATAGACGTTGGGTTGAAGTGTCGTGAGCATTCCACCTTACAATTTTGCTAGAAATAATCCAGACGACGATCATCTAACGTAAGCGTGCCGTGGAGTCCATCAGTAAGAGGGTAGAGGCAAGGGTGAACCATTTTACTATTTGACTGCATACACTTCCATTTATATACTGAATTGCTATAAACACATATTCAAAGTCTAGGTCAACCATGTGCAAATAGTGCCAACTGCCAACCTTAGGGACCCAAACTAATAAATGTCCTTCCCTAATAATATAAATTAAGGGTTGTTTGATAAAACTGAATGAAAAGTTTGAATACATGTATTATCCTATTTTAACCTTCAAGGATGTTATGAACAAATTTATTATATAATTATAAATAAACAATGTCATCTAAGACAAATTAAATATAAACTTTTGAACAATCTTTGATGAAGTATAATAATATTAAAAATATAATTTTAAGAATAAAACACTAAAAAATATTAATAACATTCTATAGTACATAAATTCAAAACAAAAAACTATAACATTCATTAAATTGGTTATCAAATTTTTTGTTAAACAAAAATCAAAAACAATTTGTTTACAATAGTAAACAAGATGGATATTGAATGTAAATTTTAATTGTCTATGGGAGAATGTAAGTAAAAATATCATTCAACACTACTTCTTACTCATTCAGCCACAAATTTTTAGATGAATTGTTCAGACGCATTCAGAGTTTAAAAATTGTTAAACAAACGTTCTGAATGACTTATTCATTCAGATTCAAACTTATTTCAAACTCATTCAGAAGTAAACAAACAACCACTTACTCTGAATTTAACAATTAAATGCAAATCAGTAAGTACAAAAAAAAGTGTATAATGATTAAAAACAAAAAACACAAACTTACCGTACTACCCTTAGCCCCACTGATTGTCATAAGAGAAATGCAATTCTTTGGGAAAGTTTTTAATAACCCATTAAGCAACAACTCTTTGTTGATCTTAGAACCTTTCTCCCTTAGTTCATTTTTCATCTTTCCATCCAAGCGTGCGGTGGCAGATTGACCATTACGACGAACAACTTTCTCAATTTCCAAGTGCAATTCTACTGGACCTGGAAAGTAAGCATATAATATAGAATAAGTGAATAACCAAATAGAAAGAAGCACATGGGAAGCAGACGCAGACAATAATAGATAGTTAAGCACTTAAAGAATAAGTTTTGAACCAAGAAATTTGGGTTATAAGGGATAATCCTTATTGAGAACAAAAATCACAATACTAAACTTTAAGAAAAGGAAAAGATTTATAAAATAAAGTAGTAAGAACAAAAATCACAATTCTAAACTTTAAGAAAAGAAGGAAAAGATTTATAAAATAAAGGAGTAAAAACTATTAATTTCAATTTTGAAGAAATTTTTTGTGAGGCAATATAAATTTCGTTAAGGTAAAAAAAATAAACACAAACAAACAATTTCTTTGCAATAACTTTGGACAACGGCTTGGGTGATGGAAGACAAGGTGCATGGTTTCAGATATTTCAACAACAAACAAACAGGAAACGAGACTGAAAAGAGAATTCTACTTTTAGTGAACTCTTCGAAAGAAGATGACAAAGATCAGTATAACCCCTACTATTTTGTTAGGCATGGAAAGTAGAGTTAACAACACTAAAACACTCCGTGCATAATCTCCTTTGAGTTGGGAAAAAAATTCCATATACACAATGCAAGGCTCAGACAAACTTTTGACTATGACATGCCATTTAATGTCCACTGAAGACAGAATTTTATGTAATTAATTCGCCTGCTCTGGGGTCAAAGCTGTTTCTATCTGGAATTCCATTAGACACTTAAGAGGTAGAATGGGGTCAAACTGTGCGGCATAAGTTTTTTGTTCCTAGATTTTTTTTTATTCTCTGGCTTGTTATCTTAAGGAGAGTTCATAGCGCTGATGTTCTTATCAGCTATGCATGGCGGTTGATCCTTCATCCTTTCCACCTCTATGTTGTCTGTGTAAATGCCACTCTGAAACTCTTGATCACCTTCTAGTGTCAATACTCTTTTACAGTACCATACATTGTTTTTGTACCATCCACTGGAGATGGCCGCCAGCTGGGTGGACTGCCATGTTACACAAGGTTTCCAGATATAGGGGATCTACCATCATGTCTCATATTATTATACTATTGTTTGCTGCTACTATCAACAAAATTTGGTTGGAAAGGAATGATAGAGTCTATGATAATGATCATTCAGGAATTACTGCTAGGTTCTTAGCTGCTGAGTCCTAAATCTACCATTCTGGTCAAATGCATACTTCATAGTTCCTCTATTTTTCACAAGGCTTCTCATCATACTGATCTTTCTCCTTGGTTTCTGTAAAAGCTTTCTATGTTTATGATATACTGTAGTAACGAATATGATAGTAGTCTTCTTTTGTTGATAAAGCAGCCACGTCATTGGGTCTGTCCAATTATGCATATGCAATAATCTGCTATTGTGGAATTAATATAATCCAAATTGTCAGAGCATGCTACATTCACTACCTATGCGCACTTCTTTTTATGAAAAGTCAGAATTACATGAGAGAAGTACTACTACTTTCCTAGATTTAGACATCCGTTAGCATTACATCGTGATTGCATTCTGATATATAATAACGATAATACAATAATTTTGCGGTTCTAGCAATATACCTATTTTGCCACGTTTGAAATTCACAAAATCACAATGAACCTCCTCACCAACATCTTCACCTTCGAGTTCCTCCTTCCTTAAACTATCATAATGGGGCAACACTATAAGGTCGTCTACCCCACACGTGAAACCATGCATCTGGAACACATAAGCAAAAACACAAAAAGGATTTGATCAACAAAGAATACAAAAAAAAAAGAGGGGGGGAGTTAACAATGAAACAGAAAAAGGAAATAGATTAAAAATAAAGTTAGCAAACAAAAAAAATAAGCAAACCTGTAAGAAAACAGTAAATAAGCGACTAAATGCAGAGAGCAAAATGCCTGCACTGTTTGAGCCATATAGCTCCTGCACTGTATGAACCAAACCATACTTGCCAAACTGAGCCTTGTCAATCACCCCACGAACAAGTTCGTTATTCCGAATTAACAACTTATTTTCAGTATTAACCTCGTCATCTTTGTTTGGTTGTATTTTCCCACTCTCTCTTGCAAAATATTGATATGGGATCTTCCCCTCATTTTCAACAGTACACGGTCTGCAACCTCGAGTGAGATGATTTAACAACGCAGTAATGACCTATACAGAGAAGTAAATCAGCTTATAAAAAATTGATGTACCTATATGGCTGCCTTAAGTTTTCCAACAGTTTTAACATATCATATACATGAGATATCCTCAAATAAGAGCAATTCATACATGGTTATTCTGAAGTATTACCTGCTTCCCAGTCCATAGAGGTTTTGGTTTCCACACAGCTGGAAGAACAGGATGGATTAGACCATGGGAATCTACTTCAGATATTTTGCAGGAAAGATTGCAAGAAGATGAACTGGTCTCTGCAGCGAACACACCAGAACTGTAGAGAAGTTGATTATATTGGTCGCGAGTCAGAAATGTATTCTTCATTGTCAGAAGCACCGCACCTACAATATGATCCTGCCAAATCAATTATATAATTAAAGATTTTATGATATATAATCACATAAAACATTGAGTGATTCTACCACTTGCATAATAAAAGATCTTTGACTTCATGTTATTTTTCTTTTTTGAAATGAATAGTGCCCTGGAAATTTTGAATGCTCAAACCTGAATCAATCCTCTGACAGTATCACCCCTTGTTGGAACGATGTACTGATTATTAGCATTTACAATGTTATAAGCTTCAGCGCGTGAAACTTCATCTTGAGGTAGATGAACATTCATTTCGTCACCATCAAAATCAGCATTGTAAGTGCTGAAGTCAAAATCAACAACAATGACGCTCAAAGGATGCAAGTCTCAAAAATTACAAACAAACACCAAAATATTCATAAAGAAAAGACACCTGCAATTCGCATAATGCATGCGAAGAGTTTTTTCCCCTTTCAGTACACGAACTACATGTGCCATAATACTCGGCTTATGAAGTGTAGGCTGCAATCAACAATTTATATGAAGTTAAACAGAAACTAACAAAACTTACTGAGAGATGCTAATACTCAAAATAAACGAAAGATATTACAATAAGACCAAAATTGTGAAGTAAGATGAAGGGACATTACAATTTTATCGATTTTATTGTTTTAACTGTTTTATTGAAAAAATATTTTTTTTAGAAATAAGAATAATAATTTATTAATAAAAAAGAAGATAAAGGAGGGAGGGCAAAGAGTCCTATCCAAGTGGAACACAAATAAACAAAGAACACTTCAAAGCAGTGCAGATTTTCAATCTCTAAAGTCTAAACAAATCTCGAAAAGTGAAACCAGGGTTACAAGGAACTCTTCTTGACATGCGTTTCGCATACCAGGTACTAGGATTGCAAATTGTGGTACGTGAACTAAATGTCTTGTGCAATTTACCGTGGGAAGCGTTTTTCATACCTGATTCCCATACAGTACCCAATCAATCAGCTTTCCAGGTAACCATGAGTGAAACCATGAAAAGAAACCATGACCGACGCCCACAAGAATGCAAGAAAGAAACCTATAGCCCTCAACAAATGTGGAGCCAGACTTCTCCCCCTAAAATCTTAGCATTCTTTCACTCAGAGCCGGCCTTGGCCCAGGGCTACCAGGGCTACTGCCCTGGGCCCAAAGCTGAAGGGCGCCCAAAAAATTTTAATTTATAAGCTTATACCCACAAGCCCACATAGCAATTAATCTTCTCGACTTCTCCTCAAAACCGAACAGTCGAACACTAAAGGTTTCAGCTTCAATTCCCACCGCCTAGAAGCCATCGACTGCACCGAAAATTGTCTTGCAACCCAATACCAATCAAATAGATCTCTGGTACCGTCAAGTTAATAGGTTTTAAGTGGCTTTCAAATCTGATTCTGCTTCTTACTGCACTCTCTGAGGTATGTTTTGTAGATTGTGTATTTGACTATTTGTGTGTTAATATTAGTTTTTAACCACCACGTGGATGAGACCGGTGGTTCTAGGGTTTGGCGGCGGTTGGAACGGAAACAACATGATAGGCAAAGGGTTTGTTTGAGTTTGTTTGTTAGGGAGGGGGCCTGGGGGGATAAGAATTCATGGGCTCCTTTTCCTGAGATTGAAAAAGCAGTGTTTGAACTTTGAAGAGAGAAAGAAAATGTTCTATACGAGTGGGTTTTAGGTTTTTTTTATTGTAGAATTGAGAATGAAATATGGTGTATATATTTATGATTGTCAAATTAGAATTTGGGGAATGTATCATTTATAAATTAGGGTGATTAATTTGAAACGAGGTCTTCTTTTAATAAATTAACTGCATTATTTTTATGTTTCATGTTGTTAGTCTGAAGATAGTGACTTGTAGATTGTGTATTTGTATGTTAATATTATGTGGGTTTTGGATTTTTTATTGTAGAATTGAGAATGAAATATGGTGTATATATTTATGATTGTCAAATTAGAAATTAGAATTTGGGGAATGTATCATTTATAAATTAGGGTGATTAATTTGAAATGAGGTCTTCTTTTAGTAAATTAACTGCATTATTTTTATGTTGCATGGTGTTAGTCTGAAGATAGTGAGCCATACCCACAGCCCATAGGTCATTCATGATTCATTTTTGGTTGAATTTAAGTAAATTGGAATTAGGAAATTTGGTTGAATTTAAGTAAATTGGAATTAGGAAATGTTCGTGGTAATGAAAGAATTGAAACAGTGAGGGTTTCAATTGGTTTTTATTTTTGTTTATTTTCTCCTATTTTGTAAATTGGAATTAGGAAATGTTCGTGGTAGTTTTCGTTTTTTAATGCAATGTTTACAATCCGGGGTACTCTTTTTCCTTCGTTTGGGGTTTTGTCCCATTGGGTTTTCCCAAAACAAGGTTTTAATGAGGCCCCAAAGTGTTCTTCCTTATTTTTTGTAAATTCTTATAATTTTAATAAAATTAATTAGTTGATAATTTATTTATTTTTTTGTTTAATTTGTATAAAGGGGCACACTTGAGAAAATTTACCCTGGGCCCTAGACAACCCAGGACCGGCTCTGCCTTCACTCCATAAACCCTACAAGTAGCAAAAACACCACCCTTTGACTTGGTCAATCTTAGCCCTGATATCTAATTAGCAACAAATCCTAAACTGAACTTGGACACAACCCAACTCCGACAGAATAGTTCAAACAAGAGGACCACAAACTCCATGCCATCGTGCAGTGCTAAAAAAGGAGGGGATGAGTCTAACCGCTCTGCATGCACATTAAACAAAATTTGGAGACAAGGTCACGTATATTCTGCACGTTTGGAGAAGATCATTACTCATTAGTAATAAGTCTATTTACAGCCAGCGACAAAACGAAAAAGTTGAGCTTAGTAAAGACATTTTCCTTGCAAATACAAGAAGTCAAAGGAAACCGGTTTGGGGCAGGACAGAAAGATTGAAAATCAAAATACCATTTTCAAGAAAATAATCCTACAACATCAAGATATCACACTTGTCTATCAAGAAGGAAAGGGAACTGATAAGGATTATGCAAACCTAGCAAGGACAACATTGAATAGGGCTCATTCTCATTTAGGTTTCAAAAAAAGTGAAATATTGGTCCCACTAAGGAATAGATACATAAGAGAGCAGTTGTCATAATCAACAGTGCAAGTTCTCCATTCTCCAGATCTAACAAAATAACCAAACAATAGATGAAACACTTCAGTTCCACATCGTAAGTCGTAACATGTGAGATAGTTTGATATGTATATAAGAACTCAAGCTACTATAACTAATATCTTCAGTTGTGACATTTTGAGTGAGCATGTGGTTTGATAAGATAACCTAAGAAGATACTATTGAGACAGTCAAATAGTATTTTGAGTGAGCCTGTGGTACGTTATGATTTGATTTGGACCCAGGTTGTTACATTTGATACCTTCTCAATAAGATCTACACCATTATGCAACATGTCCATCCCCGCTTCTAGAGAAATAACCTTACGAAATCTGATAAAATACCTTTGGAGTGATGGAATCAACTATTTAATATTTATAAACCCCATCCCCCTTTAATACATTAAAATTGTGTTATGCAAGCATTGAAATTAAAGAATGTTTTTTGCCTACCAATTTAAAATTTGCATTGGGTACTATGTAATTTTAGTTATTCATATAACTATAGGTGCATAAGTATCTTTGCATATTTTATGGCTATAAATTATTAATAACAAATTTGGTACATTACGTATTAGTTTCCAAGAAATAATTCTCATACAACTTTTAATTGCATGAACTAAACAAAACATCATTTTTTCCCTTACAAATAGACAATCACTCTCCACCACTCAATCCACCTCCCCTCTATTTTCTCTAGAGATCCCAGACCCATGTCAACCTTTGATTCATTGTCATCATCATTAAACATTATTAAGCGATCATCATACCTCCCCTATATCTTCTCTCTGTCTAATATAGAGATCTTGCGACTCTCGATGCATCGTCGCTCCACATGGTTAAGACAATTATTATACATTCAGTCTTGTGTTACTCGGACTCGGGTGCGGGGTGTCAAGTGCGGGTACGAATCTAAGTGTCGGACACGTGAAGTCAAAAAATAGAGGATACGCAGATATGGATCCAAATTTGGACGCGTGTGCGAGGATACGGTATGTTATGATTTTTTAATAATAATGTTTATACTGTCCAAATTCTTATAGACATGCATTTATCATGAAACTTTAGGGGTTGAAGTGCAAAAATATAAAGAAACAGGGGAAAAATTGAAACTACTGAAACTTTAAGGGCTAAAATGAAAGAAAATAAAAGTATAGGGACTGATATGTAATTTTTCAAGGGTTATTTTGAACTTTCAGAAAATCTGAGGAACTAAATTAAAAATTTATAAAAACTATGGGATACCTAACTGTAATTTTTCAGATCAGACAGATCAAACCCGTTGGAGACTGCTCGTTGGAGAAGAAGAAAAAGCCGATGATGGTAAGTTTCTCACTCCTTTTTCTTCGGTCTTTCCTCTTTCTTCTTCATCCTCCTTCCTCGTCTCTTCTTATTCTCCGATGAATAAAGTAGTATCCGGATTCTCGCGACCGAATCCGTCGGATCTCGCACCTGCATTGTGGTCGTGGTCGTATAGACATATTCGCCAAAAATGGCGAGTCCGAGTAACACGTGATTCATCTCAAATCGATAAGCTTCGACTCAATTTGGAGTTATATTTAACTATCGGGATAAATAACGTTTTGGTCATTGTACTTGGGTCCGGTTTTCATTGTGGTTACCGAAACTTTTTTTATTACAGTCGAATAACTGTACTTTCAAAAACTTACAAAATGGTCATTCCGTCCGATTTTCCGTCCAAAAAACGTTAGGAATGCTGACTGTGCAAGTTGACTTGACTTTTTTACTGACGTGGAACACAGAAAAGACAAGCAGGTGGATTATTATAGCACAAATGACCAAAACTATTAACTACTTCACCTAAACAATTCCAAAACTAATAATAATAATAATACTAATAATTTCAAAATAATAATAATAATAATAAATACTATTAATAGTAATAATTTTAAAATTCTATTTTTAAATTTTTTTTAAAAAAATCTGATAATTTTAAAAAAGTCTTTTTTAAAAAAAACTGTTTTTTAAAAAAAAATTGTTTTTTAAAATTCAATTTTTTTAAAAAAGTCAGTTTTTTTTAAAAACGTTAATTTTTTTTAAAAACAGAATTTTTTTAATTTTTTAAAAACGTTAATTTTTTTTAACTGAACTAATATTTTTTTAAAAAGTCGGTTTTTTTAAAAAACGTTAAATTTTTATAAAAACAGAAAATTTTAAATTTTTTTAGAAATTTAACGTTTTTTAATTTTTTTAGAAAAGTAACGTTTTCAAAAAAAAATTAGAAAAAGTAACGTTTTTAAAAAAAAATTAGAAAAGTAACGTTTTTAAAAAAAATTTAGAAAATTAACGCTTTTTAAATTTTTTAAAATTAACGTTTTTTAACTTTTTAAAATTAACGCTTTTTTAATATTTAGAAAAGTAACGCTTTTTAAACTTTAACGTTTTTTAAATTTAAGAATTTTTAAAAAAAATATTAGTTCAGTTTAAAAAAATTAAAAATTCTGTTTTTTTTTAAAAAGTAACGCTTTTTAAATTTAAGAATTTTTTAAAATATTAGTTTGGTTTAAAAAATTAACGCTTTTTTAAAAAACAGACTTTTTTAAAAAACAGACTTTTTTGAAAAAATATTAATTCAGTTAAAAAAAATTAACGCTTTTTAAAAAAACAGACTTTTTTTAAAAAATTGAAATTTAAAAAACAGATTTTTTTTTAAAAACAGCTTTTTTAAAAAAAAGACTTTTTAAAAATTAACAGATTTTTTTTAAAAAATAGAATTTTAAAATTATTACTATTATTATTATTATTATTATTTTGAAATTATTATTAGTTTTGAAATTGTTTAGGTGAAGTAGTTAATAGTTTTGGTCATTTGTGCTATAATAATCCGTCTGCTTGTATTTTCTGTGCTCCACGTAAGCAAAAAAGTCAAGTCAACTTGCACAGTCAGCATTCCTAACGTTTTTTGGACGGAAAATCGGACGAAATGACCATTTTGTAAGTTTTTGAAAGTACAGTTATTCGATTGTAATAAAAAAAGTTTCGGTAACCACAATGAAAACCGGACCCCAGTACAATGACCAAAACGTTATTTATCCCTTTAACTATCCTTCAGCTAATATCATTTCGTCTCCAAGGACACTTTCAGTAACCTCATCTTGGATTGACAACACCACATCTTTGATATGGTTCATACGAATCATACCATACTCCATCGAGATTCTGATGCAACTCGAGATTGACTTTAAAAAAACTGTCAATTCTAGATCGTTTCAAAGGCTTTGCTGAATTGATGATGTGAAACAACCCGGGTTAATAATCCGAAACAAATCTCGGATCAAATCCCAAGTCCGAATCAAATCAAATTCATCCAAATAAGGCCTTAAACCACTGGCCCAATAGTATCTTATTGAATCATCTTAGCCCACCACAAGCTCACCCAAAAGGTCACGACTTGAAAGTACTATTGGTAATTGACAAATTTTTCACATATCTTTCGTGTGTGACTAAGGTATTACAAACTCCCCCACTTAAATTTCTGACGTCCTCGTCAGAACCAATCACACACACGGTCCATAGATCTTTGCCTCTAGCCATTGTGGGATAATACCGGTTGGCTTCGTGTCCCCACCCCCAAACCTCTCTCTCTCCATTGTGGGATAATACCACCAACATTCGTATCCCCACCTCCGACAACCAGATCAGATGACCCGACCCGAGCTTTCAAGAGTCGACTCTGATACCATACGAAACAACTCGGGTCAAATCCCGAGTCCAGAACAAATCTCGGGTCAAATCTTAAGTCCAAATCAAATCAAATCCATCCAAATAAAGTCTTAAACCACTGGCCCAATAGTATATTCTTGGGTTATCTTAGCCCACCGCAAGCTCACCCAAAAGGTCATGACTTGAAAGTACTATTGGTAGTTACTTAATTCTTTATATACAAACAAATTTTTCCTATATCTTTCGATGTGGAACTGGGATGTTACATGATGGGTCTTCAAGAATGTATTTGCAACGTCAATGAGTTCGAAATGAAAACTTTATAAATTCTCTTGGTTTTTTAAAGAATCTTCTTTTCACCATAATGATGATGGGGCCATGGGGCAGAGAAATTGGAGATAAAATAGAGATAGAGGATGTTTAATTGGTTATATGATAACAATGCACAAAGGAGAATCTAATTGTAAGAACGAACAAATATTTTAATTTGCAAATGAATACAAAAATGGGTTTTTGGTGACATTAAATCATGCGAGAAAGGACTAATATTTCAAAAATAAAGTCTCTTTGAATTGAACAATGATTGTTTTACTTTATCACTTTCATCCAATTAAAAGACGATTACAACTCATCAAAGATTCAATCTAATACAAATTATTTAAAGGTTTTTTAAACAATTCACCTAAAAAAGTTTAGACAAAATTTGACCAAAAAATCTGAAATTTTAGATCACTGATTGAATGAGCATGATTTTAATAATTCAAACTTAAAAATTCACGGAGTTCAAAGACATAATAAATCTTTTTTACTCAAAATTGAAGGTCATTTATTTTATCTCTGATGTAGGACAAATTATAAAGTGAATTCTACAATTGATTGATGTATGAATAAATCTAGAATCTAAACTCTACGCTTAAATTCTAGGCTTTAGAGTTTCAACTCGACGTCTATTAACTCTCACGATATAAGAAAAGTGAATACCAATTATATATCCAGAATAATTAGTTACACTGGTATTTATAACAAAACAACCCTAAATTGAACTTGGAGACCAAAAAGACAAAAATAACCCAACTAACTAAAACAAGTGATTAAAATACTAACTAATTAAAACAAGTCCATAATAATGAAATAAACAAATAAATGATTTAGATCCCCATCAAACTCCTAATAATAATATACTACTCAATAAAAACTCTAGAATAATCTACATAATATAATAGAATATAAGTATATAGATAAAGATGTAAACGAGTAAAACAGTTAGGCTCGATTCGAGATCGACTTGAAAAAATACGAGCGAGACTCGGATTCGTTAATAATATGATCCAAATCTGAGCATTAAAAATAGTTCGAATAAAAATATGAGTAGAATCGAAAAAGGTTATACTCGACTTCGCTTAAGATTCAAACTACTCGAATTCTTGATTGTGATTTGATACATACTCGGTTAATACATATTCAATTAGATGTTCGATACATTCTCTTATAATATATACAAATTTAAATCAAATTAGGATAATTAGTTATTCTTTTGTTTTGTTTTTAATTGTGATTTTATATTTGTAAAGTGTAATAATAAATATATTTTCTCATTTTTAAGTAAAATAACAAATTCAATTTATAATTATATTTATTATAAAACTAGTTATTATGTGGAGACTCGAATTCGAGCTTGAATTTAAAACTCGCGAGTAGTTTGAATAAATATTCGAGTCTAGTCGGATCGAATTCGAGTAATAAATATTCGAGTCGAATTTGAGTAGGATTTTTCAAATATAATTCGAGTACGAATTTATCATTTCGAGTCGAATTCGAGTAGCTCTCTGTTCGCTCCGGTTCGGCTCGTTTACACCTTGATATATAGATACCAAAAAAATCATCTCGAAACAATAATATAAAATAATAAACAATTAATCATTTGATCTTAGCTCTACATCATCCTTTCTAGGTTATCCATGAATGGTAAAAGTTTCATCAAGATCAGTCCCCTCACCATCATCGCCTACCTTTCGGTATGCCTAAAGTTGAAATAGTGCTCTCCAGAATCTCCACTCAAAAGTCGCACGTCCTAATCAACTAAGATTTTGCGTAGTCAAATATAGCTCTTCAATCATAGTCTACTACTATTGCAGCTTAAGCCTATAGTCCAGACCCCCACCACCACATGCAACCACGGAATAGATTAAACACTATTCTAACACAAATTTGATGAATAAAAAGTATTTTTCTTCTTTCTTTTTTATTTTTGTCATTTTCTTTTCAAGTAGTTGAACAACAAAATCAACAATGAGCACATAATGATTAAAGTCATAACATTAAATTAAAGTCTTAGGTTAACGACAATGGAAAGCCATAAATCGGGATTTAATAATAATAAATCATACAAGTTATTGATACTACTTTTAAAGTATCACTAGGGACCTAAGCGACTAAGCCTTGATTAGGCATGTAGTGCATCTTTTTTATCCTTGCCCTTCAACCTCATTAAAACTAGTGTTCTAAAAATCATTTTAGGCGGGGGGCCTAGGTGTGGGCGGGAGCCTCCACGATTTTTTATAGTCAAGTCGCTTAAAAAATCACCTAGAGCTGCTAGGCGCTCCTCGGCGGCCGACTAGGCAGCTAAGACTATTGGATCAGATGAGTAGAATAACTCGGATTTTAAAAAAACATAAAAGGCTTAACCTCGCAACCTCCATTTGTCGCTGCGAAGAGGCTCGCGGCCTCCAATTTGCAATAATCTTGCCACCTCTGACACTAGTTTAGACCTCGCACCCTCCATTTGCTGCCTCCGATCTCGCGACTCCAACCCCGATCTCGCGACTCCAACTTAGATGTGTTGCTCTCCTCTTCTCATTATTTAAGTATTTTTGTAATACTCATTTGAGGCTTTTATTGAGTCTAGAGAGAGGAGTTTTGTGGTTAAAAAAAGAAAACAACACATATAAATCAGAGAAGAGTTTTTGTGGTCAGGAGAATAGGATAAGGATGTGGGTTGGTGAGTGGGTGGGACATCAATAGTATTACTTTTTACTTAATTTTTTAACTTTTTCTTTGCAAGTTAAATTAATGTCAGCCTTTTGATATAACAAAAAAGATAAAAGAGTAACACCTATTACGTAAATGATGTAATAAAAAATTAATAAGTAAAATGTTATTATTAACTAATAAAAAATATTATTATATTAATTTTATTACATAAATAAAATAAAATATAAAAAATAGTTAGACCGCCTAGGAATCCGCCTAGACCACGCCCAGTCCCCGCCTAAGTCCCTTAGGCGCAGGCCCCCTCTCGGTCGCCTAACGATTTTTAGAACACTGATTAAAAGTCACATGCTAGCAATGACTTTTAAAAACTTGCAACTGAAATAATAGAACATCAATTTTAATGTAAAATAATGGATCCCCACCATCAACCAAAGACAATAGGAACATAAACTTTAAATATTACAAAACTCGTGCAAGAAAAAATAGAGAAAATAATTAATAGAAACTCGTGCAAAATTTTGTTAGTGATAATACTTTTTTGCCAAACTTTATTAATAGAGGAAAGTTTTATCAATTCCTTTCCATTTGTATCTCTTTCTCAAATTTAGTGGTTACCCAAAGCTCTTTGGCCTAAGCTAACTAGTAAGAAAGCTTTGAAGATTTCAATGTTCGAACTGCATGTCACTCGGCTTTGTTTTCCCTTTCTTTGCTAACCCAGCTAACAAAGAAGTAGAAAAGAGAGGATACACAAAAGGAGGAACAAGAAGTCCACCCACAACGGATTAAAAAAATAATTTTTTACAATAAACATTAATAAAATGCAGCCCTCCGATCTCTACACAAATCAGTCACAGAGATGCCTCTAAAGGCCCCCGTAGAAGAAGCACGAAGAGAAGCAAGAAAAATAATCCGATCACTCAACAGCATAAGAAATAAGCAACTTTCTCAAAACAGTCTAGCATTGCGCTCATTCCAACTATCCTATAAGTGTATGTAACAATCGTTTGAGTACATTATCTATGGGTTGAGTATCTATGATGCTGGACCCTCTATTTTTCAGGTTCCATCAGCATCTTGGGGATTAAATATTTTGTGGTTTTGGGTTTGGGAACCTTTTCTGTACTTCTAGGGTTTTCCGTTCATATTTCTATTTCTTAAATTCATCTCATCGGCATGGGTCCCTGGGTGCTTTCTAATATATGTAGCATGTTTAGCAAAATCTTCAAGTGCATCTTGCAGCTTCATTATGACTTGATTTTAGTATGAGTTTTTCTGCTTTTTGATGAATACTAAATTACTAATGTGTCACATTCCTTACCGAAAAAAGATTGCATTAACCACCACAAAATAGAAGGCGAGCCCAACTTGACTTCTCCTAGTGTCTTCCCTTGCTTATTATGTACTAAGATAATATTGACCAGGAAGCAAACACAATCATATCCAATATGCAAGAAATGTGTATTATAAGATCAAGAAAAATATACAATACCTGTCTATTGACGAGCACAATATCCCCATCCTGCAAGTGGCGATAGACAATTTTGCCCTCGATTTCACAGTTAATGTTCTTCCCAGATGCCACACCTCTTGAAGAAGGTAACTTCCTGGATATAGAAATGCGAGCCTTTTTGCTCGATGGTAGTTTCCAGTTAGCAACTTTATCAGCATAGTTTGTTGCCCCAGGATGGATTTCAGAGCCATTGATGATGGCTTTCCTCAAATTGGCAACATTCCAAGGAGTCACTCTCTGCAACCAAATTAGGAAAAGAAAAGATAAAGCACAAAACAAATCAGCAATGAAAGTAAGAAAGCAATAGAATCTAACATAAACGTAGATAAGTAAACGGCTGCTTAGCATCAGTTTGTAAGAGAATTCTTAGGATCCCATACACCAAACTCGACTATTATCCAGAGGAGTTATATAACAGATCTCTAGCACCCAAATCTAAATGGCTGATATGATATAGTGGATGTTGGTTCGAACGAACCAACCACTGATCTACTAAACATGGATTCTTAAATAACAGATTCCCAAAAGCCTAAACCCTTCCTCCATTCCTCGGCTGACAAACTTTTCTCAACAACTGAACCTTCAAATCCTCCCCCTGACTTAACAACTGGTCCCTTACAAAGAAAACTAATCTGCTCCACCTGGAGCTTAAACATATAACCTGAGTAAAGTGGATACTGAAAGACAATCCTAAACTAACTTATTTGTTATTCCTTATAAACAAATCCTTTTAGTAAAAGTATATAACCTTTTTCACAATTTGGGTTCTCAGTATTGTCAAAAGCAAAATGAAACAAGACAAAATATTAAGGAAATACCATAATAAGCCACTTTAATGTAATACTCCCTCCGTTCCGAAATATGAGGTTGTTATTCTTCGAACTCAAAATTGACATAGATTTATTTAATTTTAGTAAATACAAAGATGAATATTGTAAACTATCTAAAAAGTAATACAAATTCTAAGATTTATTGTTTCGTAATTGTTAATGAAATCATATCAATTTCGAGTTTTAAAATATCTCAAATGACTTTCAAAAGTCAATAATGATATTATAATTTGGAACGGAGGTCTCCGAGTACTAAATTGAATACATATAAACAATTAGCTTCAGTAAAATTTGATAGGATTTACGCCTGCAAATAAAACGAAGTAGAAATAGATATGCAATTCTACACTATGTACAATCAAAGAGGAATGTAACACTCAAAGGGACCCCAATAGATATAGACTGTCTCAATTCCAAGCACTCGTTCCAAGAGTATATTCAAGAGGCAAAAAATCCCTATCAGGTACAAAAAAAGGATACCGCAAGGATTCCGAGTTCCTTCATTGTTGTACAGGATGACATTTTCTGACCTAATTAGTTGTTGATTCACTCGCACTTGGATTTGTGTACCCTTTCTGCATAAAGGGATCATATGCATCCTGAGATGTACTAACGTGAAGGAATGGAGGTTTACACCACCAAAGAATAGATATACATGTTTTTTCATATCCATGCCTAATCATGAATGTAATTACATGGTCAGGGAAATGCATGTGTATATTTTATGGAATAAAAACTACCACTTAATTAAGCAGCATATATTGTCAGCACATACCTCTGGATATGTTAACCTCAAAGCAAAATATGGAGGAATACCAATTTCATTAACTGCCAAATACGGATCTGGGGAAATTACAGAACGACATGAAAAATTAACTCTTTTCCCCATCATTTTCTGGCGAAAGATACCCTCCTTTTTCTCCAGTAACTGGCATATTCCAGGAGAAACATTTCGACCTGCCAGCATGTATATATTAGCTACCAATCAAAAGGATCATTATTCAACAGTTCCAACAACTATACTAGAGAGAAAGGAAATGCAATAATTACCCACTACATGCAAAACAAGAGAAGGAAGGGACTGCATGTTTAGTGGCAGAAGTCACTAGTGCATCAAAGTGTCATAACATAAGTTTATCTACTTTTTGCAAGAATAATGAGTTTAAATACTCTTTCAGTTTTCAGAATAGGATGCATTTCTCTGTTTTCTACACAAAGTTCCTAATAAAACCGTCGAAAGCTTACTTTAATGTCCTTTCATTAATGTTATATGTATAAATATATTCAATCAACACGTAAATAACATTCAGTTGTTCAAGATATCTAAAAACCAGGTAGAATATAGCATATGTATGCATCATATAAATAGTAGAAAAGGTTAGACAGTTCGCAAGGCCTTCCTTCACTTGAATCAAAATTTCAATTCAAACTCATGGCCAAGTACTTATTACTTCTTGGGTTGTAATTGCTATCTTATTAGGCACCAAGGAAAGCACGGACAAGCCACTTCCCCGGCCATTGGTCGAGCAGATCAGTAGCCTCGGGACAAGCAGGTTCTGCTGGACAAACAGCAATAACCGTGCTTATCCTTCTAATAAAGAAACTAAACTCTGTGGGAAACCGATTTGTGACTGCTCGAGTTCAATCCCCCTTATTATATAACTGGTTCCATCTCTCTCCAAACCTAACGTGAAGGTAGAGTGGGCTTCTAGTTGCTCGGGTTGGATTGACACAACTACTGCCAAGAAACTGAAATGTTCGCTCTACTCATGGTAACGTACAATTGAATCAGTAAAACTCTTTCTTCAGATAAGCAAAAAGGTAAATATACAAGGTGCTCCACATTATACACGGTGTTTGAATTTTCTATAGCATCAAAAGTGCAGTTGAGTTTCTTGCTTAGGATTTGCCAAATGGTTGACTAAAAACTGAGCTGAGACTATACTTCAGAAGCGACAGCCATGGCTATAGAATACTGTTTATTAATTGTATGGAATCAAACATACATGCAAAAGAACTAGTAACTCCTATAGAAACTAAGGACTCACTCATGGAAGTCTTGCCATCATACAGAAGGTTAATAGACTGTTGAAGATCCCACCAGCGATTAACAATCTTGGAGCGTTCAGAGTTGTTATCATGTGCGTTCCCTAAAGCTATGTTGGATGTCAGCACCTTTCCTAATAGACCAGTTTGAGGATGCTCCATCACCTAAAGGAAACATCAAACTTTGTTTTGTTAAGTCTGAAGGAAACATCAATGTGAAAAACATAAATATTGATGATTGTTACTAAAAACACCCCGGGGGAGGGGGGGGTATTGATGATGATGATGATGATGATGTTTAAAACCACAGTGCAATTCAGAGAGTAATACACGTTAGAGAGCTATTGAATACATTGTTTTCATAAAATGTGAACTAATTTTGACCTAGTTCAAATTATATCAAGATAGAGTTCACCAGTACGAAACAACACTACTAAAAGATACAAAATCTGCTGAAATAACATTAGCTTAAAGTAAATATACTTACAGAATCAGTACCCATGGTGGGAGGACGGAATTTGATAGGGGATACAAGAAGGGCCTCTATAAAAAACATGGAGTGACTTGCTATCTGTCCAAATGTATTAAGTCCCTCATTCTGAATACCGCAGATATATGAGAGAATATCAGCCTCATTTTCCCAAAGTTGCTTTAGTATATCACGAACCTGTAATGACAATAAATTAAAGACTTCTAAGTGCATCATTACATCAATATAGGTGGTCAGCTCTGCATAACTGGGAATTATGAAAAAACAACAAATTAGGGACGTTAAGACAAATGACAACCATCAGAAATTCATTCAAATATTACTGGCATGAAGCACACCTCAGATGGTAATAGTGGTCTTGAAAAATTCTTCTGATTAGAAAATTGCGAAGAAACTCCACCCACATTCTTTACATGCCTTTTTGTTCTAGAATCTTGAATCCCGACAGAAGTAGTCGTACACGAATTATTTTCAGCAGTATCAAGATCATTTTCCCATGTAACTTCATTAACACTCACCTCCTCGGTAGAAATTTTGTCTTCTCCATCACTATACGGCCCTTTCAACTTGCAACCCCTAATAATATTTGCTCTCGCATCGGCAGCAGACATGCCACTCTACAATGATTAATTGAAAGTCCATTAGTGCGGAACAAGCTTACATTGCAAAACACCAGCAAATTATTGTAAAAAAGAAGGGTCAAGCTAGCACAACCTAATTTACGAGAAGCATCACAAATCAGCAAGAAGAATAGAATAAGTGAGAGCTTATGGATGATAACCGTCATTCTGGAAACAGCACAAGCAATTCCTCCTCAAGGAAAATATAAGTTCGCCTGGAATCGATCAATTACTTTTCCTTACTCTGTCAGATACTTTCTCGTATTTAAACTTAATTAATTGTTAATGTATGTCTTTTCCCTGGCTCAGCCTATAATTCATATTCTCGTTTGATGTCCTCTTAGAAGTGTGCTTAAAGGTTTATAAATTATTTGCTTCCTGTTTATATTGGTTTACTCACTTTGATCCTAGAGACATTGTACCTTCCTTTTTTCATTGCATTAGTTACAATACTAGCTGCTTGCCTTTTTTATTAAATTTTCTTGAATCTGTAATTTTTTACTTGGATAAGTTCATCATATCTGCATGTACATATTACACATTTATTTTGGGATACATACACATATAATCAAAAATCTTACTCCCATAAAGACTTAAAGTATTGTTCATGTCCTGGACTAAAGAAGAACTCAAATGCTTTCAACATAACTACAGCCTTTTGTAGTATCACGTCAACTTTATCTTTGAAAAGTAACAATGTATTTACCCAGATATCCAAACCACAAACCAAACAAAATAATCATAGAAAACAATCATTTCTCTTATAAATGGAAATCATCATAGAATAGCAATCAAAAAATTATCTTGTCCAGTTTGAAGCATTGTATTGTATCATGAAACATACCGTATGGATCCATCCAAAAGTAGGTTTAGTGATCTGCGGATTTTTAGCACCACAGGTCTTGCACTTAACAGTTTTTAGCTTCCAAAATTTTTTCAAAACAGATCTTGCCTCAGTAAATTGAAGAGAGGACCAAGCATGCTGCTTCTGTGAGTCGGAGCTTTTCCGTTGTGCACCAGAGTGAACTGTAGAACATGATGAGTGGCTCCCATCACTGTCTTCTGAATAGACTGATAAATTTGGTGAGTTTGCTTCATCCAATCTTCTTGCCTCAATAATATCACCCTTTCCAATCATTTCCAATTGTGCAGTATATGTCTCAACCTTTAATAAAATAAGGAAAAGGAGGAAAATTAGTCATCAAAAGTAAATGTGCGAGCACAAGACTACAGTTTTAACACCATAAAGCTTCGCTAGTTTAATTCGAAGGGAAAAGTATAAAAGATTAAATCATACTGAGTGGACTAACCAGGCTTCTCTCTGCCCTAAAATGAAGGCAAAAGAAACAAGTCTGCTGTATGAGATTGTAAAGCTTATCAAACAGCAAAGGATGGTAGACTGGTAAAACAAGCTCTATATGACCGCAATGGCCTGGGCAATCAGACGATTTCTGCCCACATGATTTGCAACTGCATAGATGAAGATTTTAAATTTATCAACAACATGTCATAAGATCTAACAATTCCAATCAATATTAATAAATACCAGAGCATAAAAATGTACTCATGGACAAACTCAAATCTTATCAATGAAGCAATTGCGACTATCTGTGAGGAATAAACTAAACTCTCCCATTATAGAGTTGTTTAAGCTACTACTTTTCAATAAAGACTAGGTACTAATGCTACTCTGGTTGCACTACATTCAAATCTAACACTCCACCCTTCTTCATTAGGGCAATCCTCTTCTCCAGTTGTAACCTTCAACTCGAATTAAGTTACTCTTGTTAGCTCTCAACTTATGGAATACTGAATATCTTAGATGAGTTAACTCAGCGATCAGTTTGAGCCACTTATACTAGTCGTGAATGCATTTTTCCTTGATCTATGTTTTATAAGTTCCACCACAGGGACCTGAAGAGTTAAGCCATATTAAATTAGCCAAAAAAGATGTCCAAAAAGACTGATTTAATATCATGAAAATGTGAAACACAAACAAATTGAAATTACATATTTGATGGCTCACCCTCCACAAAACCAGTCATCACAGCAGGAAATAGTAATAGGTAGGTTGTACATATATACACACTAAAGGATGTTAGCCGTGTCACTAAAACACATTTGTCTTTGACTAGATATATGGGAATGTTACAGAAAAATGTAAAAGGCTAGATTTTTATTGAGATATTAAATAGCTACAACTCAAAATGTAATAATGGGTACAACAGTTCGTACACACTTACATTTTATCAAGGAGTGGGCCCAATGCTGAATCGTACAGTCCTCCAGGCACTGGTTCCTCTAGAACATCAAGCAAATTGGGGTTTGTAATCTGCTTTACACTGTGCCTCCGGACATCTTCAGCTGTCATGAAACTGAACCCAACAGCCTCCACAGACTCAGACGCTCCCTGCAGCAAAACCTATTAATTACAACCACACTACATCCTACAGAACCTCAAATTACATACAAGGAAAATAAAACAATCACTATAAGAGCAAACCAGTAAGCAAATCCTAAACTTCTGAACAAAAAAAATGGCACTTCTTTGCTACTAGCTACTACTTTTCACTTTTTACTAAACTTCCTTGAATCATCAAGCAGAAAAATTTCCTTACTTTATGGCATAAACCCCCACTTACAGAAAAAATACACCAAAAAACGCACTCACAGTTGCGCACACACATACACACATATATATATATGCATAAGAGGACGAATTAATGAGAACAGCTTGAGATATAAAATCATAGTCTTATAAACTGATGTTTCAGTAAATTAACATTCTAAAAATAATCAATAAAAATAGTAAAATACAGCGGTTTGAAGAGAAATACCTCAGTTGTCTGAGCCATCTTCTGAACTTTACACTTTGCAGATTGGGTGGGATATGGAGAGAAACAGAGAGAGAAAGTAGGAAGCGGGACGAAATACAGAGGAAGAGGGAGCGGCGCAAGAAGAAGACGGTGCTCCGATGTTTTAAAGGGCCCGCCCACAAATGGAGTTGTAATTAATGGGTCGGGCTATAGGTTTCCGGTCTATGTCGGTTCAATTATCCTTGGGCAAAGGTAATAATAATCCAGCAACAGTTGAAGATGCCGTCTGAAACGGCGTCGTAAAGTTTCCACTTGATGGGTCTGAAAAGCTTTGCCCGCCCAACGTGAAAAACCGGATTGTAATGAACAGTTTGTTCATTCTGTCATTCATAATTTTAAAAGTAAATACAGGGGTTAATTTGTAATAACTGCGAAGATGGCTACAAAATTGTTAATATAAAATAATACCGTGGATTATAATTAAAAATAATGATACTATCACGTAATATAATGGTGGCTCAGATAATATTCACATATACATGCATATTTGTGGGTCTCACATGTTAGGTGGGATCCACAGTATGCATGTATATAGTATTATGTGAACGTTTTTATATGATAATAGCATTGTTGTATAATTAATTGATATTTTACTATACATTAGTAGTTCCAATTGTTATAATCAATCACCATCACTAGGACTGTAAATGGTAATCAAAAAATTCGTATTCGTCCGCATTCGTATTTGAAAAAACGGATATGTCTGTATTTGAAAAAACGAATAAGTCTGTATTCGGTTTAAAGGTATCTGTAAATAAACGGATATAAGCGTATTCGTAATCGTTTAATATCCGACCGTAAATATATTCGGCCGATAGCGGATATCCGAATTCGGATCTGTATCCGGAATTCGTATCCAAAGAACTTATATGTATACATATATATTAATTATTATATAATAAGCAAAATAATTTTTTTTAAGTGACATTCCTTATATAATAATTAGTTTTCACTATTATACGAAAATTATTTTAAAAATGTATCATTTCACTTCTAAAAGTAGTAGGAAATAACAAATAAATTGATTTAAGTACAGTTAATAGATTTTTACAATTGTAAAGTTAAAATATCTAAAATATATCATTTACCAAGAAAAATATATACTAGAAGAACAAAACTATAGTTATTAGTTTGTAATAAGTTTTTTACTTTCAAAACTTACTTGTAATGTTGGGAGGCGGGAATAATGAACAATATAATTTTATTGTTAAAATGTGTTAAGTCCGAATTAATTTAGAATTAATCTATAAGGGAGTTGAATAATTAATTCATATTTATGAATTTTCGGGTGGAGGGATTATTTATCACTTTCATTTGCCCAATTATTTAAAAATTAGAAGTCCAAATATTTAAAGTAAGTCAAAAGTAAATTTTGAATCAAGTTGGATTAACTAGTTGTCAGTTGTCACATATACTCGCAATCTCCATAAATATAATAAAATAAAATACACTTGTTATAACTATGTAAATTGTAATCTATGTATTAAGGATAAATTATAAATAAAAATTCTCATAAACATATTATTAAAATTTTAATTAAGTATTTGAGAAAAAATAATGAAATATTCAATGTAAACTTTTGAGTCTAATTATAAATTATAAATATTCGCACAACTACAATATTACTTCACACACATAAAATGGGCATCTAAACATTAATAAGTGGAGCATTCATTTTGAAATTTAGGATTTCAAAAATGATGAAAACTGATTTGAATTGTAATTTAGAACATTGATTGTTGTATTTAAATATTTACTATAAATAAATAAATTAAGATTCATTCATTAATCAACTAAATTTTAAAACTCATTATTTTATAATTAGGGCCGTAAATGGTAACCGGAATACATTCGGAAAAAAAAGTATATTATTCGATAATTAATAATCTGGTCATATATTTTGTATCTGAACACTTGAGTGTCTGTCCCCAGTCCCCTATCCCCTATCCCCTATCCTATATATTAGTGGGCTTCATGACTGGGGTGACCTTACAGATTGAGAGAGCCTTGCCGGATTGGACCGTTCTGATTGAGAGGATTGTATCAGAAATTGCATAAGAAGAGTAACAACAGCCAAGCCAACTGCTGAGAATGTGAGACCCTTCCAAGAAGATAAAAGTGATGACCATTGTAAGAATAATAATAATATGAAGAGGGAGACGGTCCCTAAGCTGCTCTTAAGAAGGGTGGGAAAGGAAATGGATTAACAATATTTTTTGTTGTGAAATTACACTAGGAAAATAATCTGATAGGAGTCATAGCACTTGACGGTAATAACTAAAGGAGAACATGGAAATTGTCTTTTGTTTACTCAATATGTAAGCCATGGAAACATGATAAAAACAAAATCATCACCTTGACCACAAAGGCATCTTTACACCATTGTGAAACAGAATCATCTGTTTCAGGCAAATCAGTAATCAAGTGTCGCTTGACATGGACGTGTACCTGCCAGCAGGAAAGTATTCACAGTGGAAAAATAAAAAGGGCATCTTAATATTGTTATAGACTTATCAACTTCTCCCTCCAATTGAGAGCTGATATAACAATCTTGCATCACAAGTACTAATTTTTTATTCCAGATAAATTGTATTGCAAGTATTTTTTCTTCTAAACAGAAATTTTTATTGCAAATATTCAGGTATCAATTTACACTTATCATGGCAAATCAGAATTAATTGATAGTTCAAGAAGTACAGTTCCTATCTTCCCTGCTTTTAATTTGGATGAGGGGACCAGCCGACCAGTTAAGCTTCTTATTTATTTATATGCTGCCTAGCTGCTGCTTTATCCATACTCAACTTCATGAAGGACATTTATAATTGTCCAATGGTCAAGGTAAGACAACAAATTCCTTATTACCAACTTCTTAAACATTGGAATCACAATTAGTGATTGACAAAGTAAGGGTTGCAGCCACACTTTGTTGTTAGTAGACTTGACAAAATATGGTTATGGGTTGGTTTTGGTTTATAAAATATGGTTATGGTTCCATTTAAGAACTAAAATCATATTAACTATTTTTAATTTGGGTCGTGTGGGTTGAAACCATATAGTTATGGTTCAAATATAGGTGGACCTATATTTTAAATTTCAAACTTACCTTTATTATGATCCAATTAAATATATTATTATTAGATATATAATGTATACATAATCACTAAGCATTTTGTTTTGGTTGGGGTTGAGGTTGGGGTTTGGAGTGGGAAGGCGGGGGTGTATACATTATAATCAATTAATTACTGAATATTTTTGGGGTGGAGGAAGGGGGTGTGGGGTGTATATATTAATTTATTTTTTTATTTTTTTTTTTTTTGGGGGTGTGAGGGTGTATACATAGTAAGTAAATATTGTTTTTTTAGTGGGCGATGTGGGGTGGGCGGGGTGGGGTGGAGGTGCATGGGGGGGGTGGTGGGTGGGTTGGCGGGGTGGTATATACATAATCAGTAAATTTTATTTTTTTGAGAGGGGGGTGGGGTAGGGGTAGGGGTAGGGGTAGGGGTAGGGGTAGGTGTAGGGGTGGGGGTGGGAGTTGTATACATAATCATTGATTTTTTTTGGGTGTGGGTGTGGATGTGGATGTGGGTGTGGGTGTGGGGGTGGAGGGGTATACATAATCATTGAATATTATTTTTTTGAATAAAAAATTTATGAATCTGGAGTGGAAACAACTTTTGATTTGGATTTGAAATGAAATATGAGTCGAAAAATTAATGGTTAACTGATTTGGATCTATATTTTTTTTTTAAAATATGGTTTCAAACCTTAACCAACTTAAATAAATAAAAATAGTTAACCATCCCATGTGGTGGTTTCAGATAATATGGGTTGACCTAATAGTTAACCAACAATATTGCTAGGTCTAGTTGTTAGGAACTACCATAGACATGACAAACAAATTTGCAAAGAAAAATATGAGCATACAGATGGGACATAAATGAAGAAGATATTCAGTTGTCTAACCACAGAAGATTGCCCCTTAAAGAGACTTAGCATTGTAGGTGGTGGTGAGCTTTTGGGGAAAGCAAATGTTAGATCATAAATGGACGGAACAAATGCACGCACATGACTTACTGCTGTGACAAAACCCTGAAAAAAACAGATGATACAAGTACATGCTTTAGGCCAATTTCAATGAAATGTTAAAAAAGGCAAAGGGAAACTTGAAGGTTTTAGATTGCACTAGTATAGTTTAATATCATGATAAGAAGCCAATCAAGTACAACAGCATAAATGGAGTTTGAAATCCAATACAAATCATCACAAGTCTATAAATCTATAGGTCATTCTACGGTTTTGATTTTTGGAAGGAGTCGTAACAACTGATGGAAAGTGTAAAGAATTATTTGTTAAATATTTTGTAGTTAGTTTAACTATAGCAGGTAGATTAATTTAATTAGTAATAGGAGTTTGCTTTCTTATTAAATTAACTACGTTATCCAGTTTATTAGAATTAGGGTTTTTATGTTCTATATGAGGTGATATAATCCCATCATTTTAAGCACATGACTTGAATATTGATTTCCCTTTCCTTTTCTGCTGTTCGAAAAGCAAGCACCCCTAATTTTTGCCCAGTTACCTTTTGTTTTAGAGTACTCCTTAATTGGGACCGACGGAACCCATTGGGAGGAAGCGTAGATTTGAAAGTTTAATTAAATCTTACAAAATAAAGAAAGGAAGCGAGTTAAAGGCTTATAGTACTCTTTTAGTCAACTGATAGTAACTGATTCCAAAAGGCAAACATAATGTAGTAGCTAGAAAATCTGGAAAAGCCATAACAGTAAACATTTGAATAAGTAGTAGCCAAGGATAGCTTCTCGCTAAAACTCCTAAATTGATTTAGATTCCTACTGAGCATGAAAACTATCAAAACAAAAGCAATAACGCAAGAAAAAACTGGTGATAAACAGACAAAGCACGATACAATTACCTAAAAAAGGAAAAATCTTGTGTTTCTCAGAAATCACAATTTTCATTTTGGATAGACAAGAAAATTAACTGATAGAAGGATATACAAGAAGGCGAACAAGAAGTCCACCGAGCAGAACAAGTTAAAATAAAAATAAAAATAAACACTTCATCTAAAAGTTTGTAGCTTTCCAATTCCTAGATACATCTGAAACAATATTCCATTCAAGTCAATTAATTCTGATGAGAAAATCACTTTGATAAAAAGAAAAGAACTCGAAAATCAACTAACTTTGTAAATAAAATTGGTTCGGAAGGTCAAAAGGCTGGAGCTCCAAGATGAGCAACAAGCAAGTTACCATAATCAACAAGAAACATACAATATCCACATATTATCATGATGTATATCGACATGGTAAATGTTGGACACACAACTATCCATGAAAAATGGATCTCTAAGAGAATTAAGAAAATGAAAGATAGAAGTCCATGGGTGCAACAGAGCCCTAAATTTAGTTCGCGGAATCAAAACATTCCTAGGAACAGGCAATCCCATTGAAGATGCATATTCCTGAGCAGCTAAAAGCTTTTCCTGTGTAAATCGAGTACCCTCAACAAAAAGAGCCAGCCAGAAAGCATGTGGGAAATCCTTTAGGCGTTGAAAACCAAACTGCAGAGATGAAAACACATCACATAGAAAGAGAATGAGGAAAACATGCATATACTTGCACATAATAGATTTATTCACATCTATACTAGTACACCCATACCTTGAGCGTTTTTTCATCCTTGGCCCAGCTCCTTTCAAGAAAGACAAACTCAGACAACCATATTGACCAACCTATGACCTGCACATATCAAGCAGCGCTATAACTCATTGACATAATTCTGAAAACCTCAGGTGTAGACAGTAGAAGGTGCCCCCTTGTAAGAACACTATCGTGGTGAAATAAAGCTTCCCAAGCTAGTATATATGGGCTCTGAGTTAGTCGATCCATTACCAGATGGATTTGGTATTGAATGCTTTAACATTTCACACTTGCCCTATGTGGTAAATAACCTCCCAAACTAGCGTATATGGTTGTGGTTTATTCAACTCATCATCATATGGTTTAGGATACACCCGCATCCAAGACACCATAGGATACCCATGCACGCCTTTACAAGGGATTGAATTCTCCATTTCCTTCTTTACTAACTTAATTAATCTAAATGTTGAAGTCCATTTTCTATCCGTTTAAGTAGTGTGCGTGACATTGTTAGAGTTCCCAGGTCCATAAAACTCATTGCTACCTAAAGCAAAAGGAAAACTAATCCAGTTAAGAACAGGTTGAATGCCTTCAACAACATCACGACACGATGAATTTAAAGCACTTACCGGAAGGAATTTCGACGATTTCTTTGTAACAGCTAATGCGCTACCAAGGCAACCTTATAGGAAACAATAATTATTCAGTGGGCAACACAGTATATAGCAACGACAAGAATGATAACCACTACTAAGAAAGTATTGCAAGTATTTATGTTTCATTTGCATGGAGCATATCTAACCTATTTACATCAGTTCCTCTCTTTGTTTACAAACATAACTAGATTTAAACAACATATACATTCACAAGTATATCAACAATTTATATCCATGGACATGCATAAAAGAAAGAAAGAAATAAATAGGAACCTGAGCCAAAATCCATCCAACTAGCCAATCAATGTCACTTTTGTGGTTGCATATGACAAGTGCGTGTTCTTTCCCTGGAAAGGTTCAACAGCATAAATTCAAATTTTGGTGTTTATAAAATGTTTTTCTTCAGACATAAAGGAGCACCAAACGCTCAATTAAGAACTTGATGTTCTTACCCATCAATTGAAACGTTTCCTGATCTGTATACAGTTCAATCTGCAACCAAAGTCCAGAAGTACTTAATTACTCACAGTGCAATCGCCAACTACTACAGATTTAATAATATCATACAAAGTTGCAAGTACAGTCATGTTACTCTTATCAGTTTCATTTTTTACATACCAATGTAGGCAAATTTTTTTTACAAATTCAAAAAATATATATTACATTTCCATCATTGAATTAAATTTTTTTCTAGTCAACTTGTTGAACTGCTAAATTTTTATAAAAATTGAAAAAACCATCTAAGACTGTTAAAAGCTAGGTGCCACGTGGTCCGTTGACGGGTGAGTTGACAAAATTGAATATAAAATAACCATTTTATCCTTGTGGCATCCAAGATATAAAAGGTATAAGTTTTTAATGATAAAATTTTAAAAATTGATATAATAGTACAAAATTGTTAAAATTAAATATCCTCTAAATAAAAATTTGTTAAACTTAAAAATATTTATATATAAAAAAATTAGTTTATGTATACTCAATTTACCTTGTTTGATATTTATTATACATATTTGGGTGGAAAAAAATCAACAATTAAAAAAAAATAGTACACTAAAACCAAATCTATCAAATATCTTTAATTTTTCAGTAGATTATAAATTTACAAAATTAAAAACATTAAACATAGTACACTAAAACCAATAAAACAAGCAAACATTCAAATAAATTATACAAAGTTAATAAAATAAAATAAACTTAAACTTAAACAATTAAACAAGTTTACATGTACTTGAACAAAAAAATAAATAAATAAAAAGTTAAAACCAGTTAATCATCATCAATACAATACAGGTATCCAAACAAACCAAATCTATCATAGCCCAAGAATTTTTCTACTTTCTCCATCTCTCTATGTATATCTATAAATTTATAGATCTGAGAAGGGGAGAAAAGTTTGGTTGTCTATTGAAATTAAAGGTGGATTTGGGATGAAAATTGAAGGGGTACGTGATTGAAATTGAAGAACGTATACTTTGTTCATGGGGAAGATTGCAATGGTGGTGTTAGCAAAGGAGAAAAAGATGAAGATCTAGAGACTATCCACCCATTAAATCCACTCCAAAACCAAGAGAAAAAAGAACTTGAACAAGAATATGTCAAGAATCATCCCCTACTATAAATTCATCCCATCTTAGATTTACTTGGACGGTTTGTAAAAAAAATGTAGTTTAATGATGTGAATGAAAGAAAAAAATTCAATAATGTAAATATAAATTGGTCAATAGGAAAAAAAGTGATTTAACCCAAATAAAAAAAAGGATTACCAACTAGAAATGCAGAGTTACCAATAAATAATTGATTATTAATTAAGCATGTAATTTAAACTCTTTTAACTATAATTTGACTATCTAAAGTTTACACAGGTTTATTGACTACTTTAACATGAACCTTGAGTTAATATACTTTAGTGTAACTAATTAAAAATATAATTATCGAGTTTTGCATGTTTCTATGTATCTTACATTACAATTCTCATCACATACATACATTAAAAAAATAACTTTTTAAAAACTCCTCTAAAGTTGTTTATACTGGTTTCACAAAATAGAGTTCCATTTTAATTTTTTAAAGTCAATTAATGAAATCTTAAAATTTAAAACAAATTACCCATTGTTTAGTTGGAGTTTTTCTTCTAAACAGTGTGTTTGTGTGTGAGAGAGAGAGAGATAATTACGATTGCATTAAATAATATGAAATGAATTCATATTTACTTGGAATTCTAGAATTTGCATATTGAGCTCAAAATGTCAAAGAGATACTAAATTTGTTTTGTAGAACAGAGTAATAAATACATAGAGCATCAGCATTATAAATGGGAATGACATTGACTACAACCAAGTAGAAAAAACTCGGAACACAGATAAAATGACACAACAATTTGGAAGGGGATGGGGATCTACAATTACCTTAACCCCAGCCCACCAATCAATGAACCATACGAACTCCAGCCACAATAATTCTGCAACCATTTTGTTAATCCTTCTGTATGTATTCTTCGAAATTGGCCGCACAAGGATGAAGAAAAATGCCTGAATAAAAAACATATATAAAAGAAAATGTAATTAAAGAGCTAACGAGCTTGTGTTTGGGGAACTCAAATGAAGAACATTAAAAGATACAAACAAACACTTGATCAAAGAATAAACTAGAAACACTCAAATTTACAAACACTCCCTAAATCCTTGAGCTCATCGGCATTGAATTTACTTGTTTGAACATCCTAATCAATGATAATTATAAATAAATTATATATATATATATATATATATATATATATATAAGATTACCTGAATGAGGTTGACGGCTAGACCTGAGAAAAATAAAAGAACGCCCATCGGGACCATAACAGCTGCCAATGCAATCTCCATGGCCGAGAGAGATGGAGGAGTAGGGGAAATTTAGACGGGAAGATGAAAATTGAGAAAAATAATTTGTGAAATTTGACTAGTAGTAGTAGTATATGCGGTGAGTATGGAAATGAGTGAACGATTGAATGGTATTGAATGCTACTATTAAGTGCGTATGTAGCAATTAAATATTGGAATGTGTGAGTATGGATGGAAGATGAAGGCCCTACGCACTCCCACCCCCACCCCCACCCCCACCCCCACCATCACCATTTTCAAGGTTTATTGATGACGACCGTTTTTTGAATTTCCAGAAGGATTTTCTTCCACCTGTCAGTTAAATACACCTCGGTTCCCTTTTTGAGTGCTGACCCGAACCGTACTTGTTACTTCCATCTGTTCTTTCTTTCTTTCATGTAGCCTGTAGGCTATCAGTACAAAATTGGTTTGTACTTGACCGAATCGGACTGAACCGATTACTGAATATACTCAAAATTGAATATTAATATTAATACCGGATCCGGTGTAACTTCAAATTATTTCCAATTTGTGATATAATTTTAAATTAAATGGTGAATCACTGAAACTATTTGTTGGCTCTTTGACAGGTATCCTAAAACAGTGATCGGAAACTAAAGAATAAGTACAAACTATTTAAGACAAAAAGTATTACTTTTTTCTATGATTAGATTAAACAGCTAAATTACATGTCCATATCAAATAGATTATCAAGATTTCTTTACTTCCTTGGATGATATATATATACTTGGCTTAACCCGCGCCTACCGCACTACGATTACTCGTGTAATTATTTAATACTTAAAGATGAATTTAAATGAAAAATATGAGTTAACAATATGAAAAGAATATATATTTGATAAAAAGTAGAAAATTTCGTAATTATTTTTTGTAAATAAGAAAATTTCTAACAAGATAGACATCCCACCTAAAAAGTAAAGAAGTCAAAAATTTTACAACAAATTGTATCTACATGCTCATTATTTACTTGTCCATCAAAATTCGCTACATGCTCATTATTTACCTAAAACATTAAATTGACAACACCAATATAAATATATTCTCCTGTTGCCACCACTATTAAGAAAATTTAGCTGAGATCTAAACCTATCTTATGAGAAAACAAACCACCGGAAGCATGAAAACAACATGTAGATACAAAACCATGCCCTCACATCTCAACTGAAATCCGAATTCAAAACTAAGAAAAGTTCGTCTCCAAAGAATGATTACATGCTCCTAGAAGCAACCCAAGTAGATATAAAAGAAGAAATCACAGCACAGTTAGACATATCAAAACTCTGGTTTACTTTCAATAATTTATCCAAAAATAAAACAAATGAAAACACCTGATACATTTAGTTTAGCAAACCCATAACCAACAAAGTTGGCAAATTAGTTTACGGGAAATAAGATATTTACTACTCCATACAAACCTGCATACCTTTTATCAAAAAGAGAACTTGGACATTCTAGAAATTGCATTAATCATGTCAAATAAACAAACAAAGCTCTGAATGCCTGATCAACCATAATAAACAACATCCAAATGTACCCAAAAAAATAATTTCACAACAATCTATTTTCCAATTATCATCCAAAAAATATTACCACTTGTAATAAACTATGTTCTTAAAAATACATATAACAACATTTTCCTTGTAGATCTGTCAAGCTCTACCATGTCTTCGGTACATAAACCTTTGAAAAGAAAGACTATACATCGGCAACGTCCACGACCAACAAATATTGTTTATAACAAAAATCTGTTATTTATAAGAGAAAGCAAAATGTTAGTAGTATCGCAAGAAAGAAACAATTGACACGTGATTACTTGAATACGATTTAAGAATTATAAAATACACATAACCGTGTTAACTTTTCTCCATCCTCGACTTCTTGATGAATGAACACATTTCCATTCAATAGCAATATCATCCCAAGACTGCAAAAATTGAAATGAATCGTTTAGTTATAATTCTCTAGGTGCTACATTTAAGCAAAAGAAGAAAGTTATGGAGCTATATAAATTGTTTGAAGGGAAAGGCTCCAATGAGGAGAACTTTGTCGAGTATTGGTAGTAAAAAGGTCAGTAATTTCTGTCGAAAGTCTTTGGTAGTTAAATTTGTAATAAATTACGCATCACAAATTATTCAGTCTTGGTAGTAAGGCTGTAATTTCTTGTAAAATAAACTAAACAGTTCGGGTTTGATTTGTACTTGATCGACTAAAAGTTCGATTCTAAATATGAACAATTCGAATAATAATAATGTTTTGAAAAATTATAAAACACTAATGGCATGAAGTCCTCAAATTTCATTTTCTCGTAATAATAAATATATTAAATTTAAATTTGGATAGTAAGGCTTTCTCTTTTCATTGTCTTTTTAATATAGTCTTGTTACACATCACTACAAATTTATGTTAATACCAATTTAACTTCATAAAAAATTTATTGATATATAAATCATTTATCTTTAACATATAATTCAGAGTTGTACAGGTTTTTAATGTATGTATGCATATAAATCATTAAGAATACATTTTTCATTTGTAAAATTACTTGCAACGTTCTTCTTAAATCTGTTTATTTTACTTGTATTTGTGCTTGCTCTGCTCCCCCTAATTTACCTACAGGAAAAAGTTCATCCATAGAATTACAACTAATACACTAAATAAAATGGCCTTAATAATAGAATTAGCTTTTTGCATAAATGCGATTGCAGATTAATTACCTTTACTACCTATACATTTGGGTTAAAAGTAACTAATAAACAATTCTCCTCTGGGTTAATGAGTTATATTCATATCCATTTAAAATTACCCACACATCTAAAATTATTACATATTATAGGTCTAATCAATCCATTTGTCACCTCTAGTCACATTCATAAGAAAGTTTATAAACTTACAATATTATTAAATTGTACTCTTTCTAATTGCATCTTAGGTGTATATTTTAATATGACAATGAATCTTATAAAATAACAAAAATATTTGTAAAAATATATTCTCCTAATCCAACCTACTACGAAAAAACATAAGTGATCGATATGACTTAGAACGTAATTTTAATACAATTTTAGTTGAGAAATTATTTAGATAAATTTGATGTCTGAAAATGATTAGTAATAATAATTTCCCACTTTTTCTTATAATTATATTCTAATATTTCAATTTTCTTTTTAACATATTAGTTACTTAATGATTTTCAATGAAAAATTTACCTTTTTAATCCTATGTGATTTTGCATATAAAAAGAGAGCTATTATTACCGGCCAGTCACCTTTAGTCTTTGGTTTAATAAAATAGGACCTTGCTTGTATAATATATATATCCAAAGATATGTAAATGGTTCCAATCAAATCGTAGCAAATAAGTTTGTACTATAAGGTAGGGGTAGTCGAGATTACCCTTACTCAAAATGAAACAGGAACACATCCAACATTAAAAAGAGCAGAAATTTTTTTTTAAATAATTAGAGCAGTTCACCTTTTCCTCTCAGGCGAGTAGCAAAGGCTTCCTTGGGAGAAATCCAAGGGAGCCATGCCAGAGATGCTCAAACTTCACAGAGACATGTCTTCTCCTCCTTCAATATTCAAAGGAAAAAAAATATCAGCATATAAAATAAATCATAACAATGTAATATTCTTATTTTATACATTCTCAAAGTCCTTTCATCAAGTCTAGTTACATCCCCATTTACTAATTACCAAATCTATTCAGAACAGAGAAGAAAAAAAGGTTTTATTCAAAATACAAAATTCCGAGTTTAGAAAAAAAAAATAAAGGAGAAGCATAAATACCAAAAACAAAAAACCAAAAAAAACTTAAATACCGAGCAGATAATAAAGTAGATTAATAAAACTCATATAATAAGTCCCCAGTTAACAACGGAAACTTAAAATTCAAAATTTATTAAAATTAGGTTCGTATGAAAAAATACATATCATTAATCATATACGATCGAAATCTGATCAATGAGCTTATGTGAAAGAAAGCAAGCAAAAACTTTAGATTGAAATCTACTTTATTAAGCTGATACGAAAGACAGTCAAACAGAGCCAAAAAAAAAAAAAAAAATTCTACAATTTCACATAAATTTAAAGAGAAAAAGATTTCATAAATTATCATTTAAAAGGATACAATAAAGGGCTTAAAAAGCATCCTCTATACAACTTGATTGTATACATCTAACAACTACATTGATTTACTTATCAGGAAGATGTTAAGTATACTGCTAAAGCAACCAACTATCCACTACCGCTAAAGTAAGCTGCAAAACAAAAATCCATCAAGATTCTAACAATCTCACGTCAATTTGAGGGAGAATGACTACTAATAAGAAATGAATTATCTTAATAAGCACACAAATATATCATTGTATTACCAAAATACAGACATATTTACAAATCTAAACACCTCTATTAAAATACATACATTTTCCGTATCAGTAAAACCCAATTAAGTAAAATTAACCCATCAATTCTCAGCTAACCATGAAAGAGATCGCAAAATTTCATTCAATAAAATGATAAATTTATAGCAATCATCCGATTCTTCGATTCAATATATCTAAGATCATCTCTACTTAGTTATTCACTCATTTTGGGATAGGATAATATTTAATGTCGCAAAGATAAATTAGGAAAAGAAAACCAAGAAGTACAGTATCAACATTGTTACATCTATTAACTAACTAACTTTGATAATGAAAAACTCAGCCAGATTAAGGTTACTTCCTTAGCCATAAATTAGGAATCCACATTTCTTTTATGGACTTTCCCAAACTCAAAGTACACTTTCAAATACACAACAAAATGAAAATATACTTGAGCTTATGCATTATGCTGATAGAGACATCCAATTAGTAAAGGAAAATATATAAGAAGGCAAAATGAAACTAACCCTCGATCAAAATTCCCATAATAAATGCCTATGTCCCAGTAGTTCCATAATTGAGCTTTCTAGCCTCCAATTCTACTTTATCGCCTTTGAAGACCATCTAAATTCCAGTCAACCAAGTTCAATTATCATAATCCCATCGGCCCAAAACACCCAAAAAACGAAACATCAAGCCAAATGCAATATAAACATTCAATTAATTCAAGAAAACTCACTTGGGAACCTTCTCAGCAGAAGAATCCCTCTCTGACTTGTTGCATTTTACATCATAAAGATAAAAACTTTATGGCCTATTGGACTACTGCTATTCATTATGCCCACAATATTCTTGCGGTTTGTATGGAATAGCTATTCCAAATCTGCAATAAAATCCTTCAAATAACAAACCAAAATGAAGCATTGTTTTCATTTATTATTTACCTACTAATATTTATATTTTCTCATTTAGCTTTCGGATTGTTAGTATGAAACAAAACATCATTACATGAATTACAACACTTGACTACAAAGCCTGTCATGGAACATTCAATAACTTCTTCTAAACTTATGTCCCTTTTACTTTAAAGTAACATTTTTCTTTATCCAACTTAATATTTTATTCACTTTTTATCTTAGAAATTTGAACATATATAATCCCAAAGTCAATGAATCTAAATCACCAAACAATTCTAACATATAATTATAGCAAAATAACCCGAGATTTCCTAAATAAAATAATTAAGAAATTTTAGATTTCCTAAATAAAAAAATTTTTTTTTTTTTTTTTTAATGACGAGAATAAGTGTCTAGTAATGTGAACGATAAATATGAATATATTTATTACTTGAAAAATTAGAAATAATTTTGGAATTATTAATTACTACAAATTATATTTTTATGGTAATTAATTTCAGTAGTAAAATGTTTTTATTAATTATTTTCCATGATAACATGATTGGAAATAATATATGAAGTGATAATTAGAACTTATATAATATATATTTTATTATATAAATTGTTCGTAATATTTAAATCAAGTATTTTAACTATATGCGAAAGAGAAGTCGATATGAGATCCAAACCTCGAATTGGGATTATGATCAAGAGATGATAATAATAATATTATATTATTATTATAATGATTTTACAAAGACAATAATTATGTAATCGTATATGCGACAGATATTATCGAACAAACGACTACGCTAGGTCATAAAGATATTACCGCGTCAGAAACCCTAATTATTAAACTCGCTTATGATAAATGACCGAGTAGTATATGAAGTTCATCGCGTATATATGAAGTTACCGTGGTACATTTTAATGCTCTGTAATTAGAAGAAAAACCCTAATTACTATTTTTACGCGATAACTGTGACAAACCCTAATTATTACAACCCTAATTCCATTGAAGTTAGAGATCGAATGACCGTGTTAGATCAGATCATACACGTATAATTAGAAAACCCTAATGGTCAATTAGAAAACCCTAATTGATAACGTTAAGAAACCCTAATTAGAAAACCCTAATTTTCTATAGAAAACCCTAATTTAAAATTATCTAAGTTTAATTACGATGTTATTATATAAATGTTTTAATTTACCAAATGATAGAAATTAATTGGTAAATGGTAAGAATTATAATCTAATGGTTAAATATTACATTTAATGGCCTTTACAAAAATGCCCTTGAATTATATGTGAAATGACCAAAATACCCTTTTTTTGTCATTTTAGTGTATTATTACTTACATTGTTGATGGGATCTTGCAACAAGGATGCCCAACATACTTACCCTACATGCTATCGCCTCTCAAACAAGGGAATCATCCCACTTTAGCATCCAAGGTATTTAAAATTATTTTTTTAAATTAAAGAAAAGGGAAAATGCATTATTTATGTCTTATCATACCACTTGTCCACAAAATCCTACCAATCCATCTAGAAATTACCTATGGGTCAGTAGTATTACCATCAATCACCACTATAATCATTTCATGCATTATTTTATGAATTCAAGAGAGAGAAATGCACCATTTTTTGCCTATTTATACACAACACTTAGCTTCATTCTCCCAAGCTTAAACCTACGTAAATTCTCTCATTATATCACCATATAAACAAGCCCCATTCACACCAATAATAAATCAAGAGCAAAAAATCGTAATCAAAGCATAAAAAGGTATAAACCCTAGCTTGATTTTCTTTAAACTTTTGGTTAGATGTTATGTTTAAATGTTAAAACATGTTGATTATAGTGTCTAAGGATGATCCGGGTCATTTGATGTTGATTCCATAACATTCGTAAGCTCTGATTTGAAGATCTTTAAAATCTGAAATTTTCATTTTTGTGTTCTGACAACGAATGTCAGAGGCTGTAGATCCCATCCTGTTAAGAGTTTTTGATGTTTAAAGCTTAATATGTGTAGCCTGGTATGTTGTCTTTATTCTGCAAAAAGAATCATGGTCATACCTGTTGTAGATTAGAGTTATTTATGGTCAAACTACTATCGACCGAATCGCCAAGAACTTTCTCGGTTTTCCGTAAATGTTCAAGAATGCTTGTTGAGGTCACATTCGACCGGCTTCTTTTCTCGCTGGATCTGCTTGTTGTTATATGCCTTATATGTAATAGAGTTGTAGTATTACATGTTATCTACAACCCGAATCAATATATCACTTAGATCAAACTCGTAATGAAAGATATAAAGACCCAAAGTAGCTCGCACGACGACTGCTTTTGAATTTCGAAAACCCGTAATCGGCATACAAGTTTTGTCGAGAGTTTGATGATTTATATCTTTGGTATTGTTGATGTTTAGACTTGAAACTTGATTTAATCATGTTCTCTCGTAGTTATACTTCACAAATTTAACGATAAAAAACACCTATAACATGTATGCATCGACTGCATTAAGACCACTAAGTCGTCGCTGAATTTGTCGACTGTAGTTTTCCGGGCAACCCGTAAACATGAAGAACACGCCCCGACAAGGTTTTCTATTGATCATATCTCATGATTTGTTGTTGTTTGGTCATGAATGAGTATATAGTTGTAGTATTACATTAGTACTACAACATCAAGTTTTTGCAAGTCCGTAAAAACATTTAGATCACGGATTTAAGGCTCTCACCAAACTAAAGACCTTTCAGGCACCGATACGAAGCTCAAGAACACCTATAATGACGGTTTGGCTCACCGCTATAGATGCCTTTAGCGACAGCTTATCATTTTATTTTCCTAAATTAATTTAAAAATTAGAAAATTAGTTTTAATTATTAAAATACCAAATAAATTATGAAAAATTATTTTAAAGTCCTAAAAATAGTTTTTAATTATTTTGAGTATATTTCATAAATATTTAATATTTTTGAAATATAAAGGTATTTATTTATTTAATTATAATATTAAATAAATGATTTAAAATAGTTTTAATTCATGAAAAATCATGAAAAATTATTTTATGGTATAAGAAAATATTTTGAGTTATAAAATATAACTTTTAATATTTAGAAGACAATTTCATTAATAATTATATATTAATGATATTTAGTTAATGATTTGTGATATTAAGTTTATTTAATATTTATATTAAATAAATAGTTTAAAAATGGTTTTATTTATTTAAAAATCATTTAAAGAGGATATTAAGGATTTAAAAAATATTTTAAGTTATAATTAATGACTTTTAATATTTGATGAATAGTACATTAATATTTATATATTAATGGTGATTATTTAAAATGATTTTAATTATTTTAAAAATCATTTAAGGGTAATATAAATGTTTTAAAATAGTTTGAGTTATTATAAATAACTTTTATATTTTGGCAATGGTTTCATTAATAGTTAATATAAATTAATTATTAATAAATGGAATTGTTTAATGTTTAAATCATGTAATTATAATTCGATGTTTGAAAGTGATATCCTATCAAACTAAATTTACTTGTAGAACCTAAGCATGAAGTCCAGATTTGGTGAAGAGCACCCATAGTAATGCTTATATCACTATAAGCCTCGAGTGATGATTTGATTTATTTTAAATTTTTCAATTTCGAAAAATTCAAAATGATTAAAAGTAAAATGTCCGATATTTACGTATGTCGAGGTATAGAATAAGAGTCTTAGACTCAAGATGTAATTCGATAAAGTCGTTTGTGAGACGCCGGTAACCCGCTTTGATCCTATAATAGAAAGAAAAGACTACCAGAAGAACATGGATGAGATATTTGAAAAATGTATAAAAGTATAGAATGTGAACTAAAAGTATGATCACCGCGATTATGTGATGACATAATTAGACTATGTATCAATTCATAATCGACAAAAGACTACGTGTTATGATATATTGTTCTAATCTGACGAAATGACCTGCTTATCGATAGGTTGTGATAAAGAGATAAGATCTAAGTTGAGATTTGTAATCAAAGAATCAAAAAGTATCCTACCTTTGCATTTCCTTTATGCGCAATGGACATGAGTAAGAAGTTTCGTAATTATTCTATTCCCGCATGCATTATGTACGCTTTGATTATCAACATGTTAGCTCAGATATATATTCCGTTAAGTTGATTTCTAAATGGTTATACAAGTGTCCCCACTGATAATCATGGCATTTATTCACATGTTGATATACCATGTCAATTACCCGTATATATATATGTTGAATTACATATTATTGTCGAAAGAAGATTAAAACCTTCTTGCTGGAACCGTGCATGTATGAACATCCCGATAATGGGAAAATTTTTACGCGCTTTTACGGACGAAAAGGATGAGCGATGAATGTCGCTCAAGTTATGTAGTATTGATCAATACAGGTACAACGGGCCGATCACCCTCCGCGTCTGTAAGTTATGACGACGCTTATGGATGAATTTCGCTAAACCTTTCGAAAATGAAAAAGAATGTTCATAGATGTTTCTTAAACCCTATTCATGGGTGGAGCCTCATTTCAAGAATTTGAAAGAGAGTTGTTATGTGAATCTTTTATCAAGATGATTACTTCACAACTTTTGATTCATTGTAGAAGTGTTATGTAAAGAGAATACTTATATTCTTTCAAATTTTATATATATAATTGCTATTACTTGTCATTGGGCACTCAAATGCTCATCCTCGCTTAAATTAAATGTTTTCAAGCATGTATGAGCAACCAAAGGCTCAGCACCAACAAAGGAAAAGGAAAGTCGATCGAATAAGTGTGTATTATGAAAGTTAATGGTTATAAATTGCATGGGTATCTATTCATGTATTGTAAAGGAATGTATTTGAAGGTCTCAGACCGGAAGTAAACTTTGATGTATGTAAATTAAGTTTGAATGTAATATTACTATCAGATTATTCAAATTTTATAGAAATGGTATCGTGAAGCACCGAAGTTCGGGTTTCAAGTACCCGGATTGGGGGCCACAAAGTTGGTATCAAAGTCAGAGGTTATAAACGTTAGAGTGCTAAACCTAGGTTATAACCTTAGTAGAATGGAGGACGAAAGATAAGATAAATATTCAAAGAACCAGAGACGTAAGTACTCAAAGTGAGGAGTTATAAGATATGATGAGTCAAGAGATCCATCAAGTTTTAGTTGTACTAAATAAAATATTCCTTCATTTTACCGATGAATATATTTTATTTCTATATAATGTTGTCTCGCTTATCAGTGGTCATAGGATGGATGACGAAAAGTCAAAGTAGCAATTCCTCGACCCAAGAGACGATGGACTCTAGCGAGGAGTACATGCATGCGAGATGATAAGAGATTTGTTAGTTAGAACGATTTACTTAATCTGGCCAGAGTCGAGCAAGCGAGAGGCATGTAATCGTATTCTCCAGATTTCGTAATGTTAAGATAAGGACGCCGCCACCCAACACGTATAGAATTAGCCGAAGTTACGAGGGAGGTCGGAACAGAGAGATACAGTAGATAAATTGAAGGTTGAGATAAAAGCCAAAGACACCAAGATATATACCTTGAGCAGCTTTAGGCATCGCTTTATGCGATTCGACATGAAGTGGATGGAGCGCTTTTCTAGCAGAGAGAGGATAAAGCGCTGATGAGAATTGAATAAATTTATCGTCAAACAAAATAAAAGACAACGATATAAAACTCTTGATTGTCGTATATATACTATATGCTAATCGTGGTAACTTATGTATGTAGATGTCCGTGGAAAAGATATGTGAATAAGAAGGATCGATCCATACCCCGAGCTAATATCAAGGCCAACAAATTAAATAGAAGCTTACCAGAACCCAAATCTGACGAGGTGGCTATAGTGGAAAACGAGTATCGATCCGTAAATGGTGGATTTGATGATAAGTGACTCGTAGACACTAAAGTCAAGCCGCCAAGCATCAACGAGGTGCAGGATCCGGAGAATAAGGTTGCTACCCGAAAGGCCGTGGGAGATAGAGACGCTGCTTAATATTCAATCGCGTCCAGCATTGCCGAAACAATGAAAGAGCAGATAAGCTCAAAATCCAAATCGACCAGATGGGAGCCTCAAGCAACACTTCGTGCAAAATTCGAGAGGTAAGGAAAAAGAAAGATAAAGATCCCGACTTGGGAAAACCCGATAAGAAGAAAGGAAGAAGATATGTTATATTTATATACGTGAGGGACATACATCTCCTCGCTGCCCCAACTATAAGCAAGGTGGATGTTTTAATCAGGAATGGAGGGACATCGAGCTAATGAATGTCCGAGAAGAAAGGCTTAGTAAATAAGTGGTATGGGTTATGTTGTGTTTATGTAATGTGTGTGAAAAGTAATGAACTGCTTTTCAACTTTATGTTGGTCAAAATTTTAAATCCCACTTTCGTAGTCACAAAGGGATAGCCGCTGATTAAAGCAAGATGTAAGCATGTAAATATTCGATAAATGAATATGAATCTAAGTTTGAGGAATGAAACGAAGTTTAATACATTAATCTTATGCAATAATGTTTAAAATGTAAAGGTATAATTTATGGTTTTATTTAACCGATAATGCCGCCAATCCGTCGAACTCAAAACCAAGGGGTAGAAGAATCTATTAATGATGGAGGACAACAAATTAATCGATGCAAAACTTTGCAAACATGATGGCTCAAAGCATGAAGCAGTGGAATACCAAATGTAGGAACCAACCGCATAATCGCTGGCAAAATTCAAAGACTTCAAAGCAAGAGACCACCAGAGTTCGTGAGGATCACCGACCCTCACAGTAAGCCTGCATACATGGGTGAACGAAATAGAAAAGGCGCTCATAATCTAGAGTAGATGAGGGGCAAAAGACCGCTTTTGCCACTTATATGATAAAAGGAGGCTAACTTTTGGTGGAGGCAAATAAGACTCAAAGCAGAGAAGAAGAAGAAATTGCTTGGATAGGTTTAAAGATTTATTTTTCAAAACTATCTCTCTCGTTAGATGCGCCTAGAATGGAGGTAAAATTCTCGAGTTAAAACAGAAAATATGACTGCACATGTGAGTATGCCGCCAAGTTTAATGAGTTGGCTAGGTTTGCTCCACATCAAGTGAGTATGTAAGTTAGAAAGGCAAGGAGGTTTGAGCAGGCTTAAAACCCCTGCTCTACAATAAGGTGGCAAGATCAAATAGATACTTTTGCAAAGACTCATGGAAAAGGCTATCATAGCCGAACAGGGAGTGAGGCCATGAGTCTCTACAACAAGGAGAAAAGAACCAAAAGGTGTCAGAGGAGCTAAGAAGATGGAAAGTAGTAGTGGGAATAGGGGTGAGAAGAGAATGAGGAATTTTTCAGGAATGTTCAAGTAAAGCAGAAGGTGTGAAGAAGGCATAAAGGCAAAGGCAAGAATCATGGAAAGAATCACTCCATGCGAGTGTCTAAAGGGTAAGTTCACAGTTTTTAAGCAAGTGCAAAGAGGGTCATATCTCTCCCAATTGCCCCAATTCAAGGAAGATCAAGGATGCTTCATATGCGATCGACCGAGCATCGTGAGGAACCGCCCAAAGAGGGGAATGGAGGCAGAAACATAACCACAGTGGAGAAACAAAGGACTACACTCAACCAACCAAGACCCCAACGTTAAGAACTCCGAGGGTCTACAACACGACGGCCCAGATACATCGGGCAATGGGAAATGTAACTCCAAAAAGCATGTGAACCACTTATATATCTTATATGTTTTCCTATATATATATATAAGTAAGTGATTTTATAAAGAAATTTTGAGTTCTTTCGTAAATCAAATTTCGCCTAATTAGAGTGATGTGAAGAATAGTTAAAGATCGCCTCGATCAAGTATGATCGAGGTCTACGTGCAATGATTATACGTGCATGTAATTCTTATGCTTATGAAGTTTTAGAACTATGATTCCGGGGACTAATCCTTATAAGGGAGGGTGAATGTAATAACCCGAGATTTCCTAAATAAAATAATTAAGAAATTTTATGATAAAATTTTTTTTTTTTTATTTAATGACGAGAATAAGTGTCTAGTAATGTGAACGATAAATATGAATATATTTATTACTTGAAAAATTAGAAATAATTTTGGAATTATTAATTACTACAAATTATATTTTTATGGTAATTAATTTCTGTAAGCAGAAATGTTTTTATTAATTATTTTTCCATGATAACATGATTGGAAATAATATATGAAGTGATAATTAGAACTTATATAATATATATTTTATTATATAAATTGTTCGTAATATTTAAATCAAGTATTTTAACTCGATATGCGAAAGAGAAGTCGATATGAGATCCAAACCCCGAATTGGGATTATGATCAAGAGATGATAATAATAATATTATATTATTATTATAATGATTTTACAAAGACAATAATTATGTATCGTATATGCGACAGATATTATCGAAAAAAACGACTTTTACAATTAGGTCATAAAGATATTACCGCGTCAGAAAACCCTTAATTATTAAACTCGCTATGATAAAATGACCGAGTAGTATATGAAGTTCACCGTATATGAAGTTACCGTACATCGAATGCTCTGTAATTAGAAGAAAACCCTAATTACTATTTTTTTACGCCGATAACTGTGACAAACCCTAATTATTACAACCCTAATTCCATGAAGTTAGAGATCGAATGACCGTGTTAGATCATACACGTATAATTAGAAACCCTAATGGTCAATTAGAAAACCCTAATTGATAACGTTAAGAAACCCTAATTAGAAAACCCTAATTTTCTATAGAAACCCTAATTTAAAATTATCTAAGTTTAATTACGATGTTATTATATAAATGTTTTAATTTACCAAATGATAGAAATTAATTGGTAAATGGTAAGAATTATAATCTAATGGTTAAATATTACATTTAATGGCCTTTTACAAAAATGCCCTTGAATTATATGTGAAATGACCAAAATACCCTTTTTGTCATTTTAGTGTATTATTACTATATTGTTGATGGATCTTGCAACAAGGATGCCCAACATACTTACCCTACATGCTATCACCCTCAAACAAGGGAATCATCCCACTTTAGCATCCAAGGTATTTAAAATTATTTTTTTAAATTAAAGAAAAGGAAAATGCATTATTTATGTCTTATTGCTACCACTTGTCCACAAAATCCTACCAATCCATCTAGAAATTACCTATGGGTCAGTAGTATACCATCAATCACCACTATAATCATTTCATGCATTATTTTATGAATTCAAGAGAGAGAAATGCACCATTTTTGGCCTATTTATACACAACACTTAGCTTCATTCTCCCAAGCTTAAACCTACGTAAATTCTCTCATTATATCACCATAAACAAGCCCCATTCACACCAATAACAAATCAAGAGCTAAAAATCGTAATCAAAGCATAAAAAGGTATAAACCCTAGCTTGATTTTTTTTTAAACTTTTGGTGTTAGATGTTATGTTTAAATGTTAAAACATGTTGATTATAGTGTCAAGGATGATCCGGGTTGCTTGATGTTGATTCCATAACATTCGTAAGCTCGGATTTGAAGATCTTTAAAATCTGAAATTTTCATTTTGTGTTCGACAACGAATGTCGAGGTCAGAGATCCCATCCTCGTTAAGAGTTTTTGATGTTTAAAGCTTAATATGTGTAGCCCGGTATGTTGTCTTTATTCTCGCAAAAGAATCATGGTCATACCTCATTGTAGATTAGAGTTATTTATGGTCAAACTACTATCGATCGAATCGCCAAGAACTTTCTCGGTTTTCCGTAAATGTTCAAGAACAGCTTGTTGAGGTCACATTCGACCGCTTCTTTCTCGCTGGATCTGTTGTTGTTATATGCCTTATATGTAATAGAGTTGTAGTATTACATGTTATCTACAACCCGAATCAATATATCACTTAGATCAAACTCGTAATGAAAGATATAAAGATCCAAAGTAGCTCAGACGATTCTGCTTTTGAAATTCGAAACCCGTAATCGGCATACAAGTTTTGTCGAGAGTTTGATGATTTATATCTTTGGTATTGTTGATGTTTAGACTTGAAACTTGATTTAATCATGTTCTCTCGTAAGTTATACTTCACAAATTTCGACGATAAAAAACACCTATAACATGTACAGATCGACTGCATTAAGACCACTAAGTCGCTGACCGGTGTCGACTGTAGTTTTCTCGGCAACCCGTAAACATGAAGAACACGCCCCGACAAGGTTTTCTATTGATCATATCTCATGATTTGTTGTTGTTTGGTCATGAATGAGTATATAGTTGTAGTATTACATTAAGACTACAAACATCAAGTTTTTGCAAGTCCGTAAAACATTTAGATCATGGATTTAAGGCTCTCACCAAACTAGCACCTTTCAGGCAATCGACATACGAAGCTCAAGAACACCTATATAATTTTTGCTGTCGCTATAGATGCCTTTAGCTTACGCTTATCATTTTATTTTCCTAAATTAATTTAAAAATTAGAAAATTAGTTTTAATTATTAAAAATACCAAATAAATTATGAAAAATTATTTTAAAGTCCTAAAAATAGTTTTTAATTATTTTGAGTATATTTCATAAATATTTAATATTTTTGAAATATAAAGGTATTTATTTATTATTTAATTATAATATTAAATAAATGATTTAAAATAGTTTTAATTCATGAAAAATCATGAAAAATTATTTTATGGTATAAGAAAATATTTTGAGTTATAAAATATAACTTTTAATATTTAGAAGACAATTTCATTAATAATTATATATTAATGATATTTAGTTAATGATTTGTGATATTAAGTTTATTTAATATTTATATTAAATAAATAGTTTAAAATGGTTTTATTTATTTAAAAATCATTTAAAGAGGATATTAAGGATTTAAAAATATTTTAAGTTATAATTAATGACTTTTAATATTTGATGAATAGTACATTAATATTTATATATTAATGGTGATTATTTAAAATGATTTTAATTGTTTTAAAAATCATTTAAGGGTAATATAAATGTTTTAAAATATAGTTTGAGTTATTATAAATAACTTTTATATTTTTGGCAATGGTTTCATTAATAGTTAATATAAATTAATTATTAATAATGGAATTGTTTAATGTTTAAATCATGTAATTATAATTCGATGTTTTGAAAGTGATATCCTATCAAACTAAATTTACTCAGAGAACCTAAGCATGAAGTCCAGATTTGGTGAAGAAGACCCATAGTAAATAAATTATATCACTATAAGCCTCGAGTGATGATTTGATTTATTTTAAATTTTTCAATTTCGAAAAATTCAAAATGATTAAAAGTAAAATGTCCGATATTTACGTATGTCGAGGTATGTAATAAGAGTCTTAGACTCAAGATGTACCGATAAAGTCAAGTTTGCACGCCGGCAACCCGCTTTGATCCTATAATAGAAAGAAAAGACTATCGTAAGAACATGGATGAGATATTTGAAAATGTATAAAAGTATAGAATGTGAACTAAAAGTATGATCACCGCGATTATGTGATGACATAATTAGACTATGTATCAATTATAATCGACAAAGATTATACGTTATGATGATATATTGTTAATCCACGAATGACCTGCTTATCGATAGTCAGATAAAGAGATAAGATCTAAGTTGAGATTTGTAATCAAAAATCAAAAAGTATCCTACCTTTGCATTTCCTTTATGCAATGGACATGAGTAAGAAGTTTCGTAATTATTCTATTCCCGCATGCATTTATGTACGCTTTGATTATCAACATGTTAGCTCGTATATATATTCGTTAAGTTGATTTCTAAATGGTTATACAAGTGTCCCCACTGATAATCATGGGCATTTATTCACATGTTGATATACCATGTCAATTACCCGTATACATATATGTTGAATTACATATTATTGTCGAAAGCAAGATTAAAACCTTCTGTTTGGAACTGTGCATGTATGAACATCCCGATAATGGGAAAATTTTTACGCGCTTTACGACAAAGGATGAGCGATGAATTTCGCTCTGTTATGTAGTATTGATCAATACAGGTACAACGGGCCGATCACCCTCCGTGTCTGTAAGTTATGACGGTTTTATGGATGAATTTCGCTAAACCTTTTCAAAATGAAAAAGAATGTTCATAGATGTTTCTTAAACCCTATTCATGGGTGGAGCCTCATTTCAAGAATTTGAAAGAGAGTTGTTATGTGAATCTTTTATCAAGATGTATTACTTCACAACTTTTGATTCATTGTAGAAGTGTTATGTAAAGAGAATACTTATATTCTTTCAAATTATATATATAATTGCTATTATCTTGTCGGGCACTCAAATGCTCATCCTCGCTTAAATTAAATGTTTTCAAGCATGTATGAGCAACCTCAAGGCTCAGTACCACCAACAAAGGAAAAGGAAAGTCGATCGAATAAGTGTGTATTATGAGTTAATGGTTATAAATGTCAAGCATGGGTATCTATTCATGTATTGTAAGGAATGTATTTGAAGGTCTCGACTGGAAGTAAACTTTGATGTATGTAAATTAAGTTTGAATGTAATATTACTATCAGATTATTCAAATTTTATAGAAATGGTATCGTGAAGAACCGAAGTTCGGGTTTCAAGTACCGGATTGGGGGCGCACACAAGTTGGTATCAAAGTCGAGGTTATAAACGTTAGAGTGCGAAACCCAGGTTATAACCTTAGTAGAATGGAGGACGAAAGATAAGATAAATATTCAAAATTATAACCAGAGACGGTACTGTGAGGAGTTAGGAGTTATAAGATATGATGAGTCAAGAGATCCATCAAGTTTTAGTTGTACTAAATAAAATATTCCTTCATTTTACCGATGAATATATTTTATTTCTACTAATGTTGTCTCTCGCTTATTGTGGTCATAGGATGGATGACGAAAGTCAAAGTAGCAATTCCTCGACCCAAGAGACGATGGGACTCTAGCGAGAGTACATGCATGCGAGATGATAAGAGATTTGTTAGTTAGAAAACGACGACTTAATCTGGCCAGAGTCGAGCAAGCGAGGCACGTAATCGTATTCTCCAGATTTCGTAATGCAAGACAAGGACGCCGCCACCGAACACGTATAGAATTAGCCGAAGTTACGAGGGAGGTTGGAACAGAGAGAGATACAGTGTAGGATAAATGAAGGTTGAGATAAAAGCCAAAGACACCAAGATATATACCTTGAGCAGTTTTAGGCATCGCTTTTATGCGATTCGACATGAAGTGGATGGAGCGCTTTCTACAGAGAAGGATAGGCGCTGATGAGAATTGAATAAATTTATCGTCAAACAAAATAAAAGACAACGATATAAAACTCTTGATTGTCGGTATATATACTATATGCTAATCGTGGTAACTTATGTATGTAGATGTCCGTGGAAAAGATATGTGGAATAAGAAGGATCGATCCATACCCCGAGCTAATATCAAGGCCAACAAATTAAATAGAAGCTTACCAGAACCCAAATCGACGAGGTGGCTATAGGGAAAACGAGTATCGATCCGTAAATGGTGGATTTGACAGATAATGACTCGTACACTAAAGTCAAGCCGCCAAGCATCAACGAGGTGCAGGATCCGAGAACAAGGTTGCTACCGAAAGGTCAGGGGAGATAGAGACGTTGCTTAATATTCAATCACACAAGCATTGCCGAAACAATGAAAGAGCAGTGATAAGCTCAAAATCCAAATCGACTGATGGGAGCCTCAAGCAACACTTCGTGCAGCCCCGAGGGTAAGGAAAAAGAAGATAGAAGATCCCGACTTGGGAAAACCCGATAAGAAGAAAGGGAAGAAGATATGTTATATTTATACCGTGAGGGACATACATCTCCTCGCTGCCCCAACTATAAGCAAGGTGGATGTTTTAATTGTGGAATGGAGGGACATCGAGCGTAATGAATGTCCGAGAAGAAAGGCTTAGTAAATAAGTGGTATGGGTTATGTTGTGTTTATGTAATGTGTGTGAAAAGTAATGAACTGCTTTCAACTTTATGTTGGTCAAAATTTTAAACTCCCGACTTCGAGTCACAAAGGGATAGCCGCTGATTAAAGCAAGATGTAAGCATGTAAATATTCGATAAATGAATATGAATCTAAGTTTGAGGAATGAAACGAGTTTAATACATTAATCTTATGCAATAATGTTTAAAATGTAAAGGTATAATTTATGGTTTTATTTAACCGTATAATGCCGCCAATCCGTTTAACTCAAACCAAGGGGTAGAAGAATCTATTAATGATGGAGGACAACAAATTTAATCGATGCAAAACTTTGCAAACATGATGGCTCAAAGCATGAAGGTGGAATACCAAATTAGCCAGGAACCAACCAGATAATCGCTCAGCAAAATTCAAAGACTTCAAAGCAAGAGGGACCACCAGAGTTCGTGAGGATCACCGACCCTACTGTAAGCCTGCATATGGGTGAACGAAATAGAAAAGGCGCTCATAATTGCTAGAGTAGATGAGGGGCAAAAGACCGCTTTTGCCACTTATATGATAAAAGGGAGGCTAACTTTTGGTGGGAGGCAAATAAGACTCTAAAGAGAGAAGAAGAAATTGCTTGATAGGTTTAAAGATTTATTTTTCAAAACTATCTCTCTCGTTAGTATGCGCCTAGAATGGAGGTAAAATTCTGAGTTAAAACAGAAAATACGACTCACATGAGTATGCCGCCAAGTTTAATGAGTTGGCTAGGTTTGCTCCACATCAAGTGAGTAGATGTAAGCTAGAAAGGCAAGGAGGTTTGAGCAGGCTTAAAACCCCGCTCTACAATAAGGTGGCAAGATCAAGAAATAGATACTTTTGCAAAGACTCATGGAAAAGGCTATCATAGCCTAACAGGGAGTGAGGCCATGAGTCTCTACAACAAGGAGAAAAAAAACCAAAAAGGCAAGTCGAGAGGAGCTGAAGATGGAAAGTAGTAGTGGGAATAGGGGTGAGAAGAGAATGAGGAATTTTTCAGGAATGTTCAAGTGAAGCAGAAGGTGTGAAGAAGGCATAAATGCAAAGCAAAGGCAAGAATCATGCGAAAGAATCACTCCTAGAAGTGTCTAAAGGGTAAGTTCACGTGCTTTTAAGTGCGGGCAAGAGGGTCATATCTCTCCCAATTGCCCCAATTCAAGGAAGATCAAAGGATGCTTCATATGCGATCGACCGAGCATCGTGAGAGAACTGCCCCAAAGAGGGAATGGAGGCAAACAAACATAACCATTGTGGAGAAACAAAGGACTACACTCAACCAAGACTTCAACGTTAAGAACTCCGAGGGTCTACAACACGACGGGCCCAGATACATCGGGCAAAAATGGGAACAGAACTCCAAAAAAGCTATGTGAACCACTTATATATCTTATATGTTTTCCTATATATATATATATAGTAGTGATTTTATAAAGAAATTTTGAGTTCTTTCGTAAATCAAATTTCCGCCTAATTAGAGTGATGTGAAGAATAGTTAAAGATCACCTCGATCAAGTATGATCGAGGTCTACGTGCAATGATTATATGTGCATGTACCCTTATGCTTATGAAGTTTTAGAATCTGATTCCGGGGACTAATCCTTATAAGGAGGGTGAATGTAATAACCCGAGATTTCCTAAATAAAATAATTAAGAAATTTTATGATAAAATTTTTTTTTTTTAATTAATGACGAGAATAAGTGTCTAGTAATGTGAACGATAAATATGAATATATTTATTACTTGAAAAATTAGAAATAATTTTGGAATTATTAATTACTACAAATTATATTTTTATGGTAATTAATTTCAGAAGGTAAATGTTTTTATTAATTATTTTCCATGATAACATGATTGGAAATAATATATGAAGTGATAATTAGAACTTATATAATATATATTTTATTATATAAATTGTTCGTAATATTTAAATCAAGTATTTTAACTCGATATGCGAAAGAGAAGTCGATATGAGATCCAAACCCCGAATTGGGATTATGATCAAGAGATGATAATAATAATATTATATTATTATTATAATGATTTTACAAAGACAATAATTATGTAATCGTATATGCGATGACATATTATCGAACAACGACTACCGCTTAGGTCATAAAGATATTACCGCGTCAGAAACCCTAATTATTAAACTCGCTTATGATAAATGACCGAGTAGATATGAAGTTCACTCGTATATGAAGTTACCGTGGTACATCGAATGCTCTGTAATTAGAAGAAAACCCTAATTACTATTTTTACGCCGATAATCAGACAAACCCTAATTATTACAACCCTAATTCCATGAAGTTAGAGATCGAATGACCGTGTTAGATCATACACGTATAATTAGAAAACCCTAATGGTCAATTAGAAAACCCTAATTGATAACGTTAAGAAACCCTAATTAGAAAACCCTAATTTTCTATAGAAAACCCTAATTTAAAATTATCTGTTTAATTACGATGTTATTATATAAATGTTTTAATTTACCAAATGATAGAAATTAATTGGTAAATGGTAAGAATTATAATCTAATGGTTAAATATTACATTTAATGGCCTTTTACAAAATGCCCTTGAATTATATGTGAAATGACCAAAATACCCTTTTGTCATTTTTTTAGTGTATTATTACTTACATTGTTGATGGGATCTTGCAACAAGGATGCCCAACATACTTACCCTACATGCTATCGCCTCAAACAAGGGAATCATCCCACTTTAGCATCCAAGGTATTTAAAATTATTTTTTTAAATTAAAGAAAAGGGAAAATGCATTATTTATGTCTTATTGCTACCACTTGTCCACAAAATCCTACTAAATCCATCTAGAAATTACCTATGGGTCAGTAGTATTACCATCAATCACCACCACTATAATCATTTCATGCATTATTTTATGAATTCAAGAGAGAGAAATGCACCATTTTTGGCCTATTTATACACAACACTTAGCTTCATTCTCCCAAGCTTAAACCTACGAAATTCTCTCATTATATCACCATAAACAAGCCCCATTCACACCAATAACAAATCAAGAGCTAAAAATCGTAATCAAAGCATAAAAAAGGTATAAACCCTAGCTTGATTTTCTTAAACTTTTGGTGTTAGATGTTATGTTTAAATGTTAAAACATGTTGATTATAGTGTCTAAGGATGATCCGGGTTGCTTGATGTTGATTCCATAACATTCGTGTAAGCTCGATTTGAAGATCTTTAAAATCTGAAATTTTCATTTTGTGTTCTCGACAACGAATGTCGAGGTCGTAGATCCCATCCTCGTTAAGAGTTTTTGATGTTTAAAGCTTAATATGTGTAGCCCGGTATGTTGTCTTTATTCCCGCAAAAAGAATCATGGTCATACCTCGCTGTAGATTAGAGTTATTTATGGTCAAACTACTATCGATCGAATCGCTTTCAAGAACTTTCTCGGTTTTCCGTAAATGTTCAAGAACAGCTGTTGAGGTCACATTCGACCGCCTTCTTTCTCGCTGGATCTGTTGTTGTTATATGCCTTATATGTAATAGAGTTGTAGTATTACATGTTATCTACAACCCGAATCAATATATCACTTAGATCAAACTCGTAATGAAAGATATAAAGATCCAAAGAGCACCACGATTCTGCTTTTGAAATTTCGAAAACCCGTAATCGGCATACAAGTTTTGTCGAGAGTTTGATGATTTATATCTTTGGTATTGTTGATGTTTAGACTTGAAACTTGATTTAATCATGTTCTCTCGTAAGTTATACTTCACAAACCTCGACGATAAAAAACACCTATAACATGTACATGATCGACTGTATTAAGACTACTAAGTGTCGCTGACCGGTGTCGACTGTAGTTTTCCGGGCAACCCAAAACATGAAGAACACGCCCCGACAAGGTTTTCTATTGATCATATCTCACGATTTGTTGTTGTTTGGTCATGAATGAGTATATAGTTGTAGTATTACATTAGTACTACAACATCAAGTTTTTGCAAGTCCGTAAAAACATTTAGATCACGGATTTAAGGCTCTACAAACTAGCACCTTTCAGGCAATCGATACGAAGCTCAAGAACACCTATAATGATTTCGCTCTGTCATTATAGATGCCTTTAATGATGACGCTTATCATTTTATTTTCCTAAATTAATTTAAAAATTAGAAAAATTAGTTTTTAATTATTAAAAATACCAAATAAATTATGAAAAATTATTTTAAAGTCCTAAAAATAGTTTTTAATTATTTTGAGTATATTTCATAAATATTTAATATTTTTGAAATATAAAGGTATTTATTTATTTAATTATAATATTAAATAAATGATTTAAAAATAGTTTTAATTCATGAAAAATCTGAAAAATTATTTTATGGTATAAGAAAATATTTTGAGTTATAAAATATAACTTTTAATATTTAGAAGACAATTTCATTAATAATTATATATTAATGATATTTAGTTAATGATTTGTGATATTAAGTTTATTTAATATTTATATTAAATAAATAGTTTAAAAATGGTTTTATTTATTTAAAAATCATTTAAAGAGGATATTAAGGATTTAAAAATATTTTAAGTTATAATTAATGACTTTTAATATTTGATGAATAGTACATTAATATTTATATATTAATGGTGATTATTTAAAATGATTTTAATTATTTTTAAAATCATTTAAGGGTAATATAAATGTTTTAAAATAGTTTGAGTTATTATAAATAACTTTTATATTTTGGCAATGGTTTCATTAATAGTTAATATAAATTAATTATTAATAATGGAATTGTTTAATGTTTAAATCATGTAATTATAATTCGATGTTCGAAAGTGATATCCTATCAAACTAAATTTACTAGAACCCTAAGCATGAAGTCCGTGATTTGGTGAAGAGCAACCATATAAGAATGCTTATATCACTATAAGCCTTGAGTGACAGATTTGATTTATTTTAAATTTTTCAATTTCCGGAAAAATTCAAAATGATTAAAAGTAAAATGTCCGATATTTACGTATGTCGAGGTATAGTAATAAGAGTCTTAGACTCAAGATGTACCGATATAAAGTCAGTTTAGACGCCGACAAACCGGCTTGATCCTATAATAGAAAGAAAAGACTACATGTAAAGAACATGGATGAGATATTTGAAAAATGTATAAAAGTATAGAATGTGAACTAAAAGTATGATCACCGCGATTATGTGATGACATAATTAGACTATGTGTCAATTCATAATCGATAAAGATTATGTGTTATGATATATTGTTCTAATCTGACGAATGACCTGCTTATCGATAGGTTGTGATAAAGAGATAAGATCTAAGTCGAGATTTGTAATCAAAGAATCAAAAAGATCCTACCTTTGCATTTCCTTTATGCAATGGACATGAGTAAGAAGTTTCGTAATTATTCTATTCCCGCATGTATTATGTACGCTTTGATTATCAACATGTTAGCTTCAAATATATATTCTGTTAAGTTGATTTCTAAATGGTTATACAAGTGTCCCCACTGATAATCATGGCATTTATTCACATGTTGATATACCATGTCAATTACCCGTATACATATATGTTGAATTACATATTATTGTCGAAAGCAAGATTAAAACCTTCTGGTTTGGAACCGTATGTATGAACATCCCGATAATGGGAAAATTTTTATGCGCTTCATGAACAAAGGATGAGCGATGAATGTCGCTCTGTTATGTAGTATTGATCAATACAGGTACAACGGGGTCGATCACCCTCCGCGTCTGTAAGTTATGACGGCCATGGATGAATTTCTCGCTAAACCTTTTCGAAAATGAAAAAAGAATGTTCATAGATGTTTCTTAAACCCTATTCATGGGTGGAGCCTCATTTCAAGAATTTGAAAGAGAGTTGTTATGTGAATCTTTATCAAGATGTATTACTTCACAACTTTTGATTCATTGTAGAAGTGTTATGTAAAGAGAATACTTATATTCTTTCAAATTTTATATATATAATTGCTATTACTTGTCGGGCACTCAAATGCTCATCCTTGCTTAAATTAAATGTTTTCAAGCATGTATGAGCAACCAAGGCTCGTGCACCTAACAAAGGAAAAGGAAAGTCGATCGAATAAGTGTGTATTATGAGTTAATGGTTATAGCGTGCATATATTCATGTATTGTAAGGAATGTATTTGATCTATTCAGTAAATTAAGTTTGAATGTAATGTATTTAGAAGGTCTCGTGAAGACTTGAGTTCGGAAGTAAACTTTGATGTAAATTAAGTTTGAATGTATTTATATTACATAAATCAGATTATTCAAAGGACCAAGAGTTTTTGAAATTATTACAAGAAATGGTATCGGAAAAATAAAACACCGAAACATCGAAAGTTAACCACTTCAAGTATCTTTCTAATTTCTCACACCACTATTAAAGCTCTGTAAAATTTATAATGAAAGGGGAAAAAAAGAAAGAAGAATTCAAGCACAAATATCGCAAATATCTACAATTTCAAGAGGAGAAATTATTATTAACTCGAAAGAAGAAAAAAGCGTAATATTAGTTACCTCCTCTGCCTCCACCATCACCGCCACCTTCCACCATATCCACTCGCCACTTCCTCCATAGCCTCCACCACCGGGCACCATATCCTCCGCCTCCTCCACTTCCGTCATATATGCACCATAGACTACCTCTGCCTCCACCTCCGTAACCTTCGCCGATTGGCGGTGGAGCAGATCCGATGCCTTCGTGACCGCCAAGCATGATCTAGGGTTAACGATGAAGAGGAAAAGGATTGAAAACTAATAGTATGCCTTCTAGCGGTCTCTCTTTTTCTTCTAGTGGTCTGCCGGTCTCTCTTTCTCTTTCTCTTTCTCTTCCTCGCTGTCTCTCTTTTTCTTCTAGCGGTCTGCCGGTCTCTCTTTCTCTTCCTCGGTGTCTATACTAAGATTTTTGGAAACTAATAGTATTAATGAAGCTAACTTATTTGAATCGATGGTCAGATTTATCTCCCCAAAATTTTGAGGGTCCGGATCTGTTAATAGGCAAGCGGGAAAATAATTTTTTTCAAAATCATTTGTGTTTTGTATAGATAGATGAAACGACACCCTAAAAACAACAAGTACAAGAAAATAACCAGTAGCTACAAGAGGAAGAAAAAAAAAAGTTGTGAAAACGCAGACAATCTGTAATCATCAGCTAGAACTGAGAACAAAGAATAGCAAGCCCTTTTTACTTGAAGATCAAATGGAGAATACTGTCAATCAATCAATGGACATTCGTCCCTTTACACAAAAATTGAAGGGAAAAAATGTGATGATTAAGGAGAAAGATGAAATAATGAAAATCAGCGTACAAAACTTCAAACTGATATAGAACAGATATCTTCAAAGACTTGTCTGATGTTAGGCCTTTCATTTATAGGGAGAATACACCTTAGTGAAATCGCAAGCAATTCATCCATTGCTTTCGAGTGTTCCTCCCCACCTGCAATGTCTCTGTCAATACAGTCCATTCCTCGGCCTTCTTGGTCGCACAGTCTAACCCAAACTGTAAGATCGACCGCGCCCGATTGACCCGAGATAATGTCTCCAGCACTTCTTCTGGTCAACAATTCCATCAACATCACTCCATATGCATACACATCAGCCTTGAATGACGGGACCGGCTTTGCTGTGGTTGCTAGTTCTGGGGCACGGTACCCAAGAGCTCCCAGGTTCAATATCTGCTCTGCAATGCCAGCTGGTGTCATAAGCCGGTGGAGACCATAATCAGTAAGACGAGCATCATAACCAGCACCTGACAGTATTATGTTTGTTGGCTTTAGGTTTCCATGAGGCAGGCCTCTATCATGAAGGTTTAAAAGACTCCGAGCAACATCAACAGCAACCTTGAACCTTTGGCTCAATGACAGCAGTGAGTACCTCCGAGGTGTTGACTCTGCATAAGATATATAGATGGTTACACAAAACTAAGGAGAAGAATTAGTTGAATTTAAAAACAATATTGCAAACGGAATTAAACTGGCATATGTGAATCAAGACAACATCTATCCCGTCTCCCCCAACCATGAGGGAAGGCAATAAATGAAAACTCAAAACTTACGGCCACACCTGTGCTGCAATTTATTCTGTCCAAACACTCTCACCTAAAAACCACAATTGTATCACAATGCACCTGTCTATAGCCTATGGGTACAAAATACAACTCATTTTTATCATACAAGAAGTCGACAACTAGAAACTACTCTTATCAGATACTCTTAGAATCCTAGAAATAATTGCAAGTCTACATTTCATAACTCGAAGTTGGCACAGGATGTATAAAATTAGTGTCTTCTAGCCTATAGGTACATAACAAATTAATTACCCTACAACGACTAGAAACTAGTACTACCTCCGTCCCATAATAAGTGATTTTTTAGCTTAAATCACACATACCAATACACAAGCTAAAATGGCAAAAATACCCTTAATATATTTTCTTTGAAGTTGAAAAGTTAATAAGTGTCATTTAATTGTAGTGATTGCAAGATGCAATAAATACCATTGAATGCATAAGGGCATATATGAGAAAATATTGTAAAAATTGTATTGGAGTTCTAACACATCACTTATTTTGGGAAAAAATATTAAGCCTAAAAAATCACTTATTGTGGGATGGAGGTAGTATAAGGGATACCTAAGAAGTAAGAACCCAAAAAATAGTTTGTCACTGAAATCTGAATCTGTATGTACTAACTTGAAGTTAGCACAGAAGATGATGTATAAAAATGAAAGTGTGTTTTAGTCGATGCTCACAAGTCACACCTAACCCTTCAACACTTGATACCATCGGTGTGTTACATGATAATGATCATTTTGATGGCACATGTTCTGCTAGTAAGAGTAGGCACATAAATCGCCGAAACAAAAAGTTATTAGCCTATAAATAAAACGAGAGAGTGCATCCTTATAAGTCTACCTCAAGATTTCCTCAGATGATCAAGTGTAAAGTTCCACCTTAAACAACTGTTTTAGTTATTATTATCATTATGAACTATTTAATAATAAACTGATCATACAAGAAACAAGCAGGATAAACGTTTCCTATGGAAGAGATGTTTAAAACGAAAACGAAAACCAAAATAGAGTAGAAATTCATTTAGATTGAAGACATTAAGATATCTTAGATGGTCACCCATTAGACTTGTAGCTTGCAGATTCATAACATTATTTTTGAAATAGTGCAGATGTTATACGAGGCAGTAAATTGGAAAAAAACAGTGCGGGAGTATCAAATATTTGCTAAACTCACAACAGTGGCAATTGAAGAGAAGAATACAACAAGGCCTCCATTGAACTACGGGGTTGCACAATGTTCATAATATGATTACAAATTATTTTTAGGGGGCAGTTAATTGGAAACGAAGGCAAAGAACACTTATATTACATAAATTGGTACAATAACAAGTAACCCTTCAGAAACAAAAATTAAAATAAGAGATAGTAAAACATGTATGGACTGCATAAGTATCATATAAGCAGTTGCTAATCTCTTACCATAAAGATGCAGAGCCACACTATCTCCCTCGATGTAGTCGGCTAAAATAATCCTTTCTTGTTCTCTTGGGCCCCAATAATAAGCTCGTAAAGGAACAACATTCGGATGCCTTATTGATCCAATCCTTTTAACTTCTTTCGCAAATTCTTTCTTATGTTTGACCAACCCCACACGCAACCATTTCACAGTTAACATATGCCCACTACCTAGGGTAGCCTTGTACAATGTGCCATGGCTGCTCCTACCAAGAACTTCTGCCGGTGCTCGAGATAACTCCTCAGCTGTAAATGCCAATGAATCATCCAGGAAGAAAAATTCTCCAGCCAACCGATCAGGTGAATACACATCTAATGTTACAGGCTGTTCAATAGCCTCAATAAAATGAGGCGATGAAGCTATGGGGGAACCCGGAGAGGACTTCCTTCCAGATGTTGGATGACTGTCGAGCAGATTAAGATTTGTGGATGCAGAACTAGCTGCCATTCCGGCAGGCACAACATGCTCAACTATCTCGGTGACAAACTCTTTCTGCGCTGATAATGACCTTGAGTTAGAAGTTAGCAAGTGATCGTTAGAAAAACGTAACGAAGTTGGAGGGGCCTCAGCATTTGAATGGAGATTGAAAAGTGATGGCCCACAATTTTATTCTTCCCATTTAACTCATATCTCACTTCTCTAACTCATTTCCACACTCACACGTCTACTCCAAATCCAAAAGACTCCTTAATCATCAATTACTTGAATGCAGCCATCAGAACTGTTGACTGAAGAGTTTGGGTTTGTTGTCACACGGGCTAATCACCTAAAGGCTATTTTGTTAATTATTATGTTTAACTTGAGTGATTTTGGACTTCTTATGCTTTTGTATTCTCAATTCTCAAAATGGTATTCTAAAATCAGTAGATCTGTAAAATCTATTGTTTGAGTATGTACATTCTTGCACAAATGGATTTTATGTCATGTCTCATTTGATTAACTTAATAAGCCAATGTACACAGCTATTTCAGAATCCTCATTCATGAAAATAATACTTATAAAGGAAAAAGTAAGCATCTTTAAATGTACCACTTCACAAGATATAGCATTTCATTATATGACACATCATTCCTCCAAAAAAGGCTACATGAAATTCCGGTAAATTTTCAATATCAATTACCTAACAAAGTTTAACCTAAGAAGAAAAAAAATAGTTTCACCAAAGAAATACCTTGAACATTGGTTTGGTTATCTTGATCATTTGAAGAGTCAAAGATAGTTACAATTTAGTCTGCATGTTGTTGCAAAATCCGACCTAATGGCTTTTCATAGTTCAGATCAACATGTACGCTTAAACATGACGCTAAATGATATTCTAGCCTCCTAGAAAAATTGAATTAAGAAGTGCATTCTAGTTCATCTTCTTCTGAAGATACCAAAAGATGTCCTTTGTAAGCCACCAAGAGTTCCTCGGCATTACTTGGGAACCTCGATATGAACTTATCTAAGAATTCATCTTCACGTAAACGCAATACTTGAAGGAAACTTGGCTGCTTCTTTAACAGCCTTTTTGACTTCATTATCTCTAAAACTCTGTACCGAGGAATCACTCTATCCTCCATGTTATTCATCAAACACGACGGTTGATACATTAATGTAGCCTTTTCAAGATTAATAGTGTTCAAGAAGAACTCAAGCCCGAACTTCAACTTTTCCTCTGATGTCCTAAATATCACTGGATTCCTCCCAAACATTTTCCTGCATTCAACTTCAGAAAACCCAAAATTTCGAAAGACTTCAAACTTTCTCATTAATGTATCATCTTTCATGCTACTAACAGTATGAAGTGCATGAACCAACATCCTAGAATCCTTCAAAACCCCCATATCTAAAACCTTGTTAACAAGGTTCCTAAGATCAGATTCACACATAACAAAAAGCCAAGGCTGCCTCTTCAAGAGCATTGACAGCTGACACCCAACAATCCCACATTCCACCAAATAAGAGACATTAGACTTTAATCTAGTTTCAGGGTTCAAATTGGCAACCCAATTGCATCGCCTTAGTATCAGAATTAAGTCTTCATTGTTATGATCATTTACGAGAATTTTCTTAAGAATTTCAATGCTGGGTAATAGATGTTTATCCAAACTACGAGTTAAAAGTGTTGAAGTTTTGGAAATGAACTTACCCAGATCAGAACCAGTAAGACCCAAATCCTGAAATAACTAAAGCTTTGGTTTGAGGATATTTTCAACGTCGAGACATAGAATCTGTGGCGCGGTATTGACAGAAGATCGAATGTGGGTATCCGAGAATCCAAGCGTTTTCAAGAATCGGACCACTGATTGAGGCTTCTCGAGTGTTCTGAGCCCAAGAAAGCGTTTGGAAACAGAGAGAGCCTTTGGTAACGGGAATCCAAAGGACTCAGTCAAGTAATTGATGATTAAGGGGTCATTTGGATTAGGATTTGGAGTAGACGTGTTAGTGTGGAAATGAGTTAGAGAACTGAGATATGAGTAAAATGGGTAGAAACAAATTGTGGGATTGTGGGGAGAAGAGAGATACGATCTCAAGAGAGTGACCATATTCAGTCAGCGTTTCTCTACTCAACTCTCCGTTGCACAGAGTTTGGGTTTAAGGGTTAAGCTTCTGCAATTGTATTACGGTGTAAAGTTACGCATCGGATTGGGGGAGGACCGGTTATCTGTCTATATTGTTTTTCTTCTGACTTTTTATCTTTAATGGTTGACTATCCACTTGGCAAACTTTGGCTTTACAATTTAGGGGTTGTATTCAATTAAGATTTTTAAAAATGTTTAAAGAATTTAAAAGTTTAGTTATATTCAATCAAGACATTTAAAGAATTTATAAAAGTTTAGTGGTATTCAATTATAATTTTTTTAATGTCTTTAAAAGTTAGGTGGTATTGAATTAAGATTTTTATAAAATCTATAAAAATATTTTGGTATTCAAAAAGTCATAGATTTTAAAGATTTCTATCAAATGGTAGACTTTGACAGACTTTAAAAGAAAATTATAACTATCAACCCATATCCAAAGTCTTGCCTCACCTCTAAAGATTTCTAAAGACTTCTAAATAAACACAAAGGTGGATAAAACTAGTTATTAATTAGACTTTTCTTTTATTGGGTCAAATTATTTATTTATTTTATATGGGCTAATAAATATTAATATGTGATGGATAAATAATTTGATAAAATTTGGGCCATAAAAATAATTGAATTTATTATAATAAGAGAATTAATAAGATATAATAAATAACTAGACCTAATCTAAATTAGTGAGGGAAAAAGCAGCCGTTCAAAAGTTTCCAATAGAAAGAGGGAAGAGATTTGTTCAACAAAAATGAGATAAAATCATGAAACTCTCATATTAGTTGTAAAGATTATGTATATATAATATATGAAAATAGAAAATATATGATGTGTATATTTTTTTTTAGTTTTTTGTCATTTTAAACGAAAGAAATTACTGTTAATTTTTGAGACATCCTCCATATTCGTCTTCAAGTGTCTTTGGTGTATCATAGTGAAATAATGTAACATGTGATTCTATTCCTGCATGACAAATATATATGTATTTCATTGTCATATTATTTTGTGAAAAACAGAGTTTGATATTACTACTAAAAAAGCGTCACGATACGATAAAAGTATATATAACTCAATGAAAAGTGAGCTTAATTTTTGTATTGTGTATGTAATTTTTAAAATTTTATTGGTATCCGAGTATCCAAATGTATCATGAAATGAGTAGAATAATGTGAACGCTTTCAACATATATAAAATCTCATGCCACAATAATATAATGAGATTTACTCTTGTTCATGAAAAAAGAGGGAGATGTTGTACACATGGGCTAATTAACAATTAATATAAATTGCAAGATACATATTAGAAGTATACAAAAGTTTATCACAGTCTTGATAAAAAGTTTATAAAAGTCTATTACTTATTTCATGGAGTCTATAAAAGTCATTTTAAAAAAGTCTTTAAAGTCTGTGAAAGTCATTAAAATCTCACAAATTCTACAAAAGTCTGTCACTTAAAAAAAGTCTTTAAAAATCATAATTGAATACACCCCCCTTAATGCTCTCTCCGTTAATTTTTATTTGATATTTTAAGAAAAGATGCAAAAATTCATAAATATAATTAATATTTTATTTAATTATTTAAAATGAGTATACAATTTTAATATTATTTTTTTAAATTTATTAAAAAATATGAAAAATAAATAATTTATATTTAATTTATAATTTTTTGATATATAGTAGTAGTAGTAATTTAAATTTTGCAGCACAAAAAGAGGAGAGAGAATAAAGAAAAGGGAGAAGAGAGAGAGAATAAAGAAAAGGAAGAAAGAACACTACTCTTGAAGGATGTGATGTAATTTGTGGTAGATATAAAAGAACCGTACTAATGACCGGTACATTAAGTACCGGTCCTCCCCCCAATCCTTAAGGATCATATTCCCCAAAAAATAAATACACTTCTTTCGCCCTTTTTATACTTATGACCCTAATGTTTAAAATTTTACACTAATATACTTCAAGTACACTAAGTAAACAAATGTAAGCCCAAAAATACCCCTGAAATGCTGACGTGTCACTCAAAGTGCTATGTATTTCACTATATTTACAATTTAAAGTGTATTTGCAGTGTATTTTGTCATTTAAAATAAATAAGTTTGTGTATATAAAATTTTCCTCCAACTGACATCATTATTTTCCCTCCAAATTCAGTACTGCTTATTTCCATTCATCAATTTCGGTCCAAACAGAGTGTTGACCACCCCTATATATTAGCTCTCATGGTGAAAAGAGAAAAAGAAGGGGTAGAAGAGGTACAAAGAAAGAGAATGAGAAGCGTAAAGAAGAAACATACTTGGAAAATCTATAGCTTCAATTTTGTGTCACTGTCATCTTCCAGCTGCACTGAGGACATAATTGATTTTTAAAAAGTAAATTTGAAATATTATTAAATTTAAAAGTCATTCAGATTCAGATGTTTTATAATTTTTAGTTCAACTTTTTAAGTTCAAATGTTATTTTATTCAGATGATCTAATTTATTAAGATATAATAATATTTAGATCTTAATTACTCAATTTTATCAAGTACCGTTCGATAACCATCCAAAATTACTTCTAACTGGTTGAAATTTTGACTAAAAAAGACTTTTGACAAAAATAAAAAGTAAAGTTATAGCGACACCAAAAGGTTTAGATATCTTTTAAAAGGCTTAAATATAATTTACTATCCTAAACTATAGGTCATATTCTACTTCGGTGATCCACCTTTCAATTTTATCAATTAGATGATTGAACTATTAATTTTTTTTCAATTTCATTCAATTGAGTGTGTCATGGCAGAAATTGCTGACGCGACATCCTAATATATTAATTGAGTGCTTATGTGTAAAAATAATAATATATTTTTAATGAGATCAAAGGACAAAAAGGTAAAATAAATAAAACAACTAAAAATTACACAAATAATATAAAATAGAAAATATATAAAATTAACATTAATAATTAAGCATATTACAGAAGAAAAAACATAATTATGAATAATTACACAAGTAAATTAACTTCAAAATTTACACAACTAACATAAATTAAACGTAATAAATTAACAATTAAACTAAACTAAACAACACAAAAATACAATTAAACAAAACATACATAATAAACAAGATTTGGGATAAGCTGGAGCTCTATTTATTCATCCTGAAAAATAAGCAATTCTATTTAATAAGCATCCCTATACAAATAAGCAATTCAATAAAAGACAAAAAGAAAATTAGCTTATCACAAATCTTGCTCCAACTCCAGCTTATCACAAATCCTGATTCATGTTCCGTTCTTCGTTCTCCATTTCCCGTCCTCGGTCCCTGTTCTCCGGCTCCTCGTTTCACTTTTCTAACAGAGATGACAAATAAGAGAAAACACAAAAGGAAAAGAAGGAGATAGATAGATAGATCAGCTCTCAGATTAGCATCCCATTCTATTCTTCTCCTTTTTTTTCTTTTCTTCCTAATTTGGATCGGAGACATGGTTTTGTGATGGGCTGATTTTTTTTTAATTTAGTCATGGTTGAACTGTAGATCTGGATTGTTATTTTAGATATATATTTATGAACGCTGTTTTTTAGATCGAATATGGATGGTGTTGTGGCTAGCGACAATTCCTAAGCACAATGATGTAATATTTTGGCTCTAAGATGTAAATTTTGAATATGAGTGGCGAAGAAGGATAATTCAAGTTGGAGCTCTTTGATCGGATTCTGAACGTTTTTTAAGTTTTTGATTTTTTTAATTTTAATTAATGTATGGGTTGTTACCATTTTACCCTCCATTATATCAAAATTGTTTAATCAATAAATAAAATATTATTTTTTCATTACAACTCAGCTTACTAATGACCCACTCAGATAGCCACGTCAGCAATTTCTGACGTGGCAGACCAAATTGAATGTAATCGAAAATAAATAATAGTTCAATCATCTAATTGATAAAATTGAAAGGTGAATCACCGAAGTAGAATATTACCTATAATTTAAGGTAGTAAGTCATATTTAAGCCAACAAAAAAATAGTGAGAACTATTCAAATTCTATTTAACTATTAATCATTACTAAATGCGTAACTTACATATTTTGTACTAATAAGTATAGTTAAATATATAATTGAATAGTTATACGGTCCGGATCTTAAGCTCACCCCTTATCCAACTCATCTGAGCTCACCCCCACTTTAGCTTTACATGACATCTTGCCGATTTGCCTCGGTCATACAACCATTGTCTATACTTTTAGTGACGGACAACATATAATGTAGCTAAAAGTGTAAGACCCCAACTTTTATAAATAAAGATGAATTTTCTATAAATATCATTTTTGAATATTATAGAGTAAAATTGATATAATGTTATAGTTGTAGGTAATATTTATAAATTTTGCAAAGTACGCAAGTTGTTATATAATATTCGATTGATCGGGGAATATTCGTTTTAACAGGAATATTTGTACAACCAGACAATCATTGGTGGACCCCACAAATGTAATTATTGTCGATTGAGAAAATGACAAAATATTTTATGAAAATAACGACGAAAGTTTTTACCGTTAACTCGTGAAAACACCCTTGTTAAAAGTACAAGATACTGCGTGGTTGCGATAAGTAGCACACAAGATATTGATTATTGATGCTTACGTGAGAAGTCACTCGGTTTTGTTCAATTATTGCTACAATAATTGCTGCATAGTATCTCACGTTATATGATTCAATTATTGTCAATATTTATATATTATTAAATCAATAATTGAGACGACAAGGTTATTAATATTATTATTTGCAATATTAACGATGTCTAGAAGTTTTATCAAGGAGAGGTTTGATCACCTAATTGCGCGCCAATAGGGAGAAATCTTTATTGGAAAGCCCCCTCTTTCCTAGGAACGACCTGGTCGATTAATATAACGAATTATAATAATGATGATAAATGTTGTTAAAAATATTGAGGTAATTTTTATGAGGTATTTTGTTACTCATTATTTAGATTTTCACTCACTCATTTTTCAAAATTATCGAAAGGAAGTCATAAAGTATATATATATATATATATATATATATATATATATATATATTTTGGCGGAGTGTGTGTGTGTGGTAGTGGATTTTGGTGGGTGAATGGATTATATGTTTTAATATGAAAGGGAATTTGGTGGGTGGTGGTGAGTATTTTATATATGTATGACATGAATTGATATTGGTGGGGGAAATGATGTTGTCACGGGAAGGTGGAGTCTAAAATGGGGTATATATATATATATATATATATATATATATATTTATATATAATAGAAGTGGCCAACATGTTATTTTATATATAATATATATATATATAAGTTGTCGTTGAATTAAAGGAATTCACATGTGGGATAATTACGTTGCATCTGAAAAAAAGAAAGTTTCCTTTAAGCATGTATCAGAAAATTATTTCGTTCATGAACACCCTTCCATTCTTCTATAAATAGAAGCTCATTCCTTCATTATTTCTTACGAATTCACTGAAACTCTAGAGAGAGAAACTATAGAGAGAAAGAAGAAAAGTGTTCTACTTACTTCACTACTTCTATATCCGAAGATTATTCTTTCTAAAGGCGGGGATATTATTTGTTGTACTCGTAAGTAAGGGTATTATTTCTTTCAGATTCATGAAGAGAAAAAGTCATTATTCCATTCTTTATTATTACATTGGAATAACTCAGATACGCTGCTACCCTATACTTGGTGAAATTCTTTTGTTATTATTCCGTTTCTTTATTATTCTCATTGGAACATCCTGTCTGCATGCTTTTACGAATGACTTTTGGTTCCATTATTTATCGCTCTGTTGGAACATCCCATCTGCGTTTTCTGCATATAACTTTGGTTCCGTTCTTTATTATTCTCATTGGAACATCCTATCTCGTGCTTTCTGGCATGACACAGTTCCATTATTTATCGCTTCATTGGAACATCATGTACGTATGCGTTACGCATGACTTCGGTTCCGTTAATTATTATTCTGTTGGAATAACTCATGCATGCGATCTATCGCATTCTCGGTGATTTCTTTTGTTATTCCATTCTATATTATACTCAATTGGTTAAAGTTTTGACTTCTATACTCCATGAAATTAGTGGAATATCCTTGATATTTGCGGCTTCATCCAAAGATCTTTGCATGGAAATATTCTTTTGAGCATTCTTGAATTTTACTCCACAAAGCAAAGATCATGTTGAAAATTTGGGCGTTATTAGTTTCGGATAAATTAATTCTTGAACTTGTTTTATTGAATTCTTATATCATTGTCATCATCCTCATGTTTATATAATATGTTGAAAGTCATCTCGTGGCTGTGAAGTGCATAGATGGACTTGGTATGATTATGACCGTGGATTATTCGGTGTAATCATGGCCGTAGTAATGTTACAAATGATGTGGAAAAAGTCATCATTGGCCCGTAGTGCATTGATGGATAGTTGTTGGCATGATCATGACCATTAATGAATACACGAATATCCTTGGCCCGTAGTGCATGAATAATTTATGGTCGTGATACTAAAGAATATCCTTGGTCGTAGTGCAGGGGTGATTCAAGGATGTGGATTATTTATTAAGCTGAGTCTCAGCGATAAAAGTCATGAAAAACCTTTTAAATCATAGAAGATAGTAGATTTTATTCTCTACTTGACTCTTCTAATGGATTGCTTGTTTCGCTGCAGTTAAACTTGATGTTTGTTATATTTTACCAGTTTAACACTGTTGAAGGCTAATGATAATTTATTCTGCAATATCTTAGTCATAATATTTCTTACTAGGCTAGTTGAGCTCACCCTTTCTTTCACTGTTCTCTTCAGGAAATGAGAACGTAAGCATGGACTAGTCGGGGAACGGAGTGACGGTCCAGAGAATAACATTAGTAGTCCTCACTATTCTGTGAAATAGTGTGTTAATAAATATATTGAGGACTTATTTTAAGTTTTAATGCTGTCTAGAAGACAATGTTTGTATTAAAACTCATACCTCATGTTGTATATTTAAGATTTTATTTGAATTTTGTACCATGTATTTGGGCGACTCAAGATAGGTGATGTATACCTATTTTGGGGGCGTCACAAAAAGTATAGACAACAGTTGTATGAATTCCAATCACGGCTAAATGTCCGGTCAAAAAAGCTAAGGGAGTGAGCTCGGGTGAGTTGGAAAAGGAGTGAGCTTAAGATCCGGACTCAATAGTTATAATGTAACTTACAATATATATATAGAGAGAGAGATAGAAGTTTACATATAAGAGATACATATTGCACATGGATTTCTCTCTTCTCTAATTTTTCTACAAACAAAAAACTACTACAAAGTAGTGTTATATTGGAATTTTCTGTCAATTGCTATCACGGATAATTCATCAAGACTTGACATATATTCTGTGTAAGACCCCAACTTATTAATGAATAAAATCAAATCTCCTCTAATTATTATTGTGAATAATAAGGTATTAATTTGATATAATACTTTGGTTATGGGTGAAATGTGCAAAATTTTTTAAAATAAACAAGTGATTATAAAATATTCATGCGTCGGAGAATATTCGTACGACGGCGCAACCATTTGTGGGCCCCATAACGGATAACGATCAGATGAAGAAAACGACAAAATTGAATAACGGCGTAGTTGTTATCGTTAACATTGTTGGAATATCCGGTTGGTTAAAATACACGATGTCTGCGTTGTTGCACGATGGCAAGATACTGTTATTGCATGTGTTGTTGAATTATTGATCCTTACGTAGAAGGCACTACTCAATAATTGTCACAATAGTTCTTGCTTCAATATTTTATTTTATTGATTCAATAATTCTTTGCATTGATATTTTATATTATTGTTGTTTCAATTATCGTCATCGCACAAGATCTCCTTTATCGAGATCAAGAATTCAAATTATTTGGAATAATATTATTAGATAACATTATTGGCAATGTCTAGAAAGTTCATCAAGGAGAGGTTTGGTCACCTAATTGCGGCGTCAAGAAGGAGAAATCCTTATTGAAAGCCCCTCTTTCCTGAAATGACTGGTTGTCATAAATGTGATTCAGTAATATTATTTGTGAATAATTAATCATTGATTCATATGATAAGGAAATATTTATTTTATGTGGATATAAATGATGGATTTATTTATGTGGTTATAAATGAAGGAATTAATGTTGAGGTGTTTTATTAGTATTTTGTCAGATTGGAGGTATTAAAAATCAAACTAGTATTTTTTGAGATATATTGCGGGAGTTATAATTTTTAATCTGACCGTTGGATCGTTGTAATTTTTGGATATGTTATACATATATAAGTTAAGTATATGTCCACAAATTTTGAACCGTTAAAAATGAGCGTATGATTTTTTATGAATTTTAAGAGGTGGTTGATTCAGAAATCAAGTTATAAATCATTTTGGTGAAAAATTCTAGAATTGGTGGGCCCCACCCTTGGTTGGTGAAGAAATGTGCTAAGATTATTATTCAAATGTGGTGGGTGGGAATAGTAGCAGGTAAAGCCATCAGGTTGCAGGTTAAGTCTGCTTCGACGTGCTAACATTTTCCTATAAATAGAGGGCTAAGTTAGAATTGAAAATCACACCAGAAACAAGTTTTCTCTCTTTCTCTCTCTAGATTATTGAGTGTATTTTGTGAGTATTTAGATACTTTGTGAGTTTCATTAATCGATGCAAGTTTCCTTCACCTTATATCTGATATTCCGATCAATCTTGATATTTTGAGGTAAGGGATATTATCTTCTTCTTAAATGATATTTTCTTCAATATCATTATTCCGAAATATTGGTATGAACTTTTTATCAAATTTGGAACTTTTTGTGTTGGAGTTACTGTTCACGTATACGGCACTATTCATCTATACGAGACTATTCACCAAAAAATGAAATTTTCTTCTTTTTGTCCAAGTTATCTATTATGGTTACTATCTTTGATTGTATCCATGTTTTGATCATTATTTTTGAATTCTGCTTCAAAATTGGTTATTTCGGAATATTATTGAACTTGGATAAACTGTAATACGAATCCTTAATATTTGATCTGTTATCTCACCGGATTCGCTTTTTTTTAAAATATTTTCATCATCCTCGGTCCTAAATGATGATATAAAATGAATATCTTTGGCTGTAGTGCAAAGATGAATGATTACTAATGAATATCTTTGGCCCGTAGTGCAAAGATGAATAGTGTTGAGATGAACATGACCAACTGGTGATACAAATGAATATCTTTGGCACAGTGGTGCAAAAGATGAATATTTGATTCAAGATGTATATTGATTGATGTTACAAGGATAAAATATTGATGATGGACTTTTAAATCTTAGAAGATAGTAGAATTCTTTCTCTACTTTACTCTTCTAATGGATTGTTTGTTTTCATTGCGCAGTTGTTGATCTAAAACTTGTTGTCTATTATATTTTATCGATTATTCCTCGTTGAAGACTAATGATAATTTGTTGTATATTATCTTAGTCATAATATTCTTCTTTGGGCTAGTTGAGCTCACCCTTTTGTTCCATTTTTCTTCTCGGGAGGTGAGAACATAACAGAACTAGTCGGTAATGCGGAGTGATGGTTCTAGAAAGTTATTTTAGCGATCCTCACTATTTTTAAAATAGTGTATCAATAATTGTAATGAGGACTCCTTTTGAGTTTTTATACTCTCTATTTGTATTTAAACTCACGCTTTAATGAAGTTGTATTTGTTTACATGCACTACATGTATTTGACGACTCGTAATAAGTGATGTATAACTATTTTGGGGGCGTCACAATTGGTATCAAAGCTTAGGATATGATCCCGGCCGAGATGTGAGAGACAAGAACTAGGAGGGAGAGACGGAGAATTCCTTCGCTTAGTATGACTGACTAAGTTTATTTGGTATTTATTTGGTGGGGGTCAAAATATAGGGATAATATGTTGCATGACTATTAACCCTTGTTTTATGGCGATGTTAAGAATAGCAAATTTAGAACGTTAATAATGGAGTGAATCGGGCCAGGGAGACACCTTTGATCACTACCTGAGGGAACGTGCAGCAGAAGGCAATAATCCTCCTGTAAAAACAACGTTCTGAACAAAATGATGAATGATGGGATGTTTAGAAGCCTTTTGCGGTTCATACGAAAACCGAATTTAGAGAGACTCGTGCACGAATTACGGGTGGAAATGCTAGCAATGTACGGCTTATCACAGCCAAGCAGGTCAAAGAGTTGGGACCACCAAAATTTAAGGGAAAGCCGGATCCGATAATGGCGGAAACGTGGGTCCAAAGAAATTATAAAGATATTTGATTTCTTGGGATGCGGAGGAGAATGGTTCCATTCGCCACCTTTATGTTCAGCGGTGAAAGGCGGATTCTTTGGTGGAGTCTCAGAAGCGTATCCACCCACCGCACTTTCGGATGTGTCTTGGGAAACATTTTGAAACTATTCAATGACAAGTATTTTCCCGAAAGTATTCGTCTATATGAAGGAGGTGGAGTTTATCGACCGAACAAAAAACACGATGATTGTCCCAAAGACGAGGCGAAGTTTGCAGAGTTATCCAGTTTCGCACCTCATTTGGTCAAAAATGAGGAACGAATGACGAGGATGTTTCTGAGAGGTTTAAGCCCGAGATTCTAACAATATCTTATATCTCATAAATTTGCTTTATACTCGATGTTGTAAAGCAGGACTCAATTATTAGAAAATGAGATAATGAGTATATGCAACAAAGGACCACACAACTGTGGTCATACCGGTGGCGGCCATCATCGAACAACGACAAACCTGGAGGAAGGAAAGCATTCAGACAAAAATAGTAACCACTCTGGTGGTAATCGTGGCCGTGATAATAGAAGGAGCGAGTCGGGAGGAGATTTCAAGAGGAGAAGGTACAACAATGATAACGTGAAGACGTCATCACAAACATCAACTGTTTTTAGGGGAGGAGAATGAGCACCAGTCATTTGTTACATATGCGGGAAGGAGGGACACATCAGCCCAAACTGCCCACAACAATACAAGGTATGTTATAATTGTGGAAAGGAAGGTCATATAGCTAGAGATTGTCTAGTTGGGAAACCAAGTTCAACAGGGATGGTGACTCCAAAGGCTGTCCCGGACAAGTCAAAGTCGGTGGTTCCAGGAAGGGATTTTGTCGTGACTGCCCAAAATGCAAGGAACCCAAACGAGGTGATCACGGGTAAGCTAATCATAAACTCTTGCGAAGTTTATACCTTATTAGATACCGGTTCTACCCATTCTTTTATCTTTCCTGCTTGTGCTCAACGTTTAAACTTGACTCTGGAGAAATTAGACCTTGACTTATCTGTTGAGACTCCGTTAGGAGAAACTTTTATTACATCTACTGTCTATAAACCTTGCTTGATTCAAGTCGGTACCATCACATTACCTGCCGACCTTGTTTCGTTGAAAATTCTTGCATTTGATATGATTTTAGGGATTGATTGGTTAACCACGCATCATGCTAAAATTGATTGTTTTCGTAAGGTTGTTAGTTTTCATATTCCTAAGCAATCTATTATGCGAATTCAAACAACCAAACCATTAAAGTCAATCACTGTCATATCTAGCCATAAAGCTATTCGTTTATTGAAAAACGGATGTCAAGCTTTCTTAGCCCATGTCACGGACTTGAACAAAAACACGTCATATTTGAATACTATTTCTATTGTTAGTGAATTTCCTGATGTATTTCTGAAGAACTTCCTTGCTACCCCGAACATGAAGTTGAATTCTTTATCGACCTTGAACTCCGTAAAGCCCATTTCTAAAACCCCATATCGAATGGCTCCTATTGAACTTCGAGGAGTTAAAGGTCCAACTACAGGAGTTGTTAGACATCGGTTTTATTCGTCCTAGTACATCTCCTTGGGGTGCTCCTGTGTTATTTGTAAAGAAGAAAGACGGGAGTATGCGACTTTGTATTGACTACCGAGAGTTGAACCATGTCATTATCAAGAATAGGTATCCGCTACCTCGCATTGATGACCTGTTTGACCAGTTACAAGGAGCATAATTCTTTTCAAAGATTGATCTTCGTTCTGGATATCATTAGCTGAAGATTAAAACTGAGGATATTCCAAAGACTGCCTTCAGAACTCGATACGGGCATTATGAATTCTTAGTCATGTCTTTTGGATTGACTAATGCTCCTGCTCCTTTCATGGATATGATGAACCGTGTATTCAAGGAATATTAAGATCAGTTCATTGTTGTCTTTATTGATGACATCCTCATCTATTCCAAAAGCCGTGAAGATCATGAGCACCATTTGAAGCTGGTATTGCAAAGGCTTCGTGATAACAAGCTATATGTCAAGCTGAAAAAATGCGAGTTCGGCTTGAGGAAGTAGCATTCCTTGGGCATGTGGTGTCAAAACATGGAGTATCTCATCGACCCGGCCAAGATTGAAGCTTACACAAAGTTGGGAGCAACCAAGTCGGTGACCAAAAGACGTAGTTTTCGGGCTTAAATTGGTTATTATCGGAGATTCGTGGAAGGATTTTCTCGAATCGCTACTCTCGCTAACTCACGGTGACTCAGAAAAGATATAAAATTCGGTTGGAGTGAGGATCGTGAGAAGAGTTTTAAGAACTCAAGAGAAGACTCATTTCGCACTGCTCGGCAATACCATCTGGTTCGGATGGATTTGTTATCTACTGACGATGCTTCCTGCAAAGGGTTAGGATGTGTTCTCATGCAACATGGGAAAGTCATAGCCTATGCCTCACTAAGAACTCAAAGAATATGAGAGAAATTATCCTACTCATGATTTGGAGTTAAGCGTGATCATTTTGTACGGAGTGATGGTTCTAGAAAGTTGTTTTAGCGATCCTCACTATTTTTAAAAATAGTGTATCAATAATTAATGAGAGGACTACTTTTGAGTTTTTATACTCTCTATTTGTATTTAAACTCACAGTTTAATAAAGTTGTATTTGTTTCTGTACCATGTATTTGGCGACTCAGAATAGGTGATTTATAAATATTTTGGGGGCGTCACAGTTGGTATCAAAGCTTAGGGATATGATCTCTGGCTGAGATGTGAGACAAGAACTAGGAGGGGAGAGATGGGGAATTTCTTCGCTAGTATGACCTGACTAAGTTTATTTGGTATTTATTTGGTCGGTCAGAATATAGGGATAATATGTTGCATGACTATTAACCCTTGTTTTATGGCGATGTTAAGAATAAGCGACTTAGAACGTTAATAATGGAGTGAATCAGACCGTGGAGACACCTTTGATCACTACCAAAGGGAACGTGCAACAGGAAGGCAATAATCCTCCTGTAAACAACGTTACCGAACAAATAATGAATGATGGGATATTTAGAAGCTTTTTGCAGTTCATGCAAAACCAGACGAGGGAGACTCGTGCACATAATACGGGTGGAAATGGTACAGAAAACAACTACAACTTTATTACAACAATTGTCGTGCAAAATACAACAACACATATGCTGTGAGTTTGGATACAAATATATACTAACTGTGACTCTCATCCCAACCATGGATAGCACGTCACAATGGCACCTTACATAAAGGTATAGTCAAAAACTGTTTTAGAAATTAAAACCTTTGGAAAGTGCTCAAGGAAACATTCATACATGGGAGGCCATGCGTCTAGGTTATGATAGATATCATATGGCCAAAAAATTATCCTTGGTTGACCCAATAGTCCCCAAAGAAAAACGAGAAGATTACTATCACATTCTTCCCAATGGTGAGTCTTCTCTTGACATATCATTATCTCCACTGTTTCTAAATGAGAATTATTCTTCAAACAAACACCAAGATTATATAGGTAGTGCTCGTAAATATACTCAGCAAGTGGATGAGCACAACCCTGTCTTATGATGACACGAGGTTGTATGTCATTAGACATCTTGTATGATAGTGGAAAAACACCCTTCCAACGTTGGGTTCGCCTCACCCTAGTTGATTGACCAAATATAATTACTAAATGATGACCACCGTTATATTCCCCTGTTACCCCCGCTCGACCCAACTACACTCTTATTACCTGAAAGGAATTGTGAAGCAAAAGGGTGAACACAACTAGCTCAGTAAAGAATATCATGACTAAAGATAATCAAATTATCAATATCCTTCATCAATAATAAATCAGAGATTTAGAACATATGGTAGATGATAAAAATTTCAACCATAGTTGCAGCGGAACGAGGAATCCATTAGAAGAGTCAAATAGACCATAAAGTCTATTATCTTCTCTATGTTAAAAATCCACCAATAATGTTTTATCCCTGTAACATCAATCAACAGTTCTGGTCCACAATCATATGAATAACTCATAATCATAATTGTGATTCTAAATTTCTCTTCGCATCCAGGACGAAGATAAATTTTGTAAAACCCCAAGTTTTTGAATAAAGATGAATTTTCTATAAATATTATTTTTGAATAATATGGAGTGAAATTGATATAATAGTTGTGGATAATATTTATAAATTTTGCAAAGTACGCAAGTTGTTATATAATATTCGATTGGTCGGGGAATATTCGTTTTAACAGGGAATATTAGTACAACGGCACAATCATTGGTGGACCCCACAACGGAATTATTGTCGGATTGAGAAAACGACAAAAATACTTTATAAAAATAACGGCAAAAGTTTTACCGTTAACTGTTGAAACACCCGGTGTTAAAAGTACAGTAATACGCGTGGTTGCATAGTAGCACATGATATTAATTATTGATGCTTAAGTGATAAGTCACTCAGTTTTATTGGCATTATTAATGTAATAATACGTAAAATCTTTTTATATAAAATGTAATACTTTTATAAAGTTATTCTATAAATAGAATATATTATATTCTATTATGCATAGTATTGCGTATAATGTCTCTGCATAGTATTTTGCATAGTAATTTTTTTATATATAAAATGTAATACTTTTATAAAGTTATCTGTTTTATTTAGACAATAATTAGAATATATTATATTTTATTATGCATAGTATTTGTATAGTGTTTGCATAGTAAAATCTTTTATAAAGTTATTCATTTTATTAGATTATAAATAGAATATATTATATTTTATTTAAAAGATTTTGCTTTTAAATATGGACCGTCAGATTAAAGTAAATCAATCTCGAATGCTCATGAGTTAGTTATTATGCATTCCATTTTTTTATAAATAGAAGCTCATTCATTCATTATTTTCTTACAATTCACCTTTGAAACTCTGAGAGATAAACTATAGAGAGAAAGAAAGAAAGTATTCTCGCTACTTCACTACTTATATATCCAAAGACTCTTTTTCTTCGGTAGGGAATATTATTTGTTGTACTCGTAAGGGGTGTTATTCTTTTTATTCATGAAGAGAATCGTTGTTATTCCATTTCTTATTTTTCATTGGAATAACTCAGATATCTGCCTCACCCTATACTTGGTGACATTTTTCTATTATTCTCATTGGAACATCCTATCTGTGTGTTTTACACCTAACTAGTTCCGCTTTTTATTATTATTCCGTTTGAACATCCTTCTCGTGTGGTTTACACCGGACACGGTTCCTTCTTTATTATTCTCATTGGAACATCCTCGTCTGTGTTTTTACACCTGGGACCGGTTCTCGTCTTTATTATTCTATTGGAACATCCCGCTTGCAAATTTTGCCTCGCCCGGTTCCGTTATTATTATTCTGCTGAATAACATGTCTATCGCAAGTACCGTGCGCATGGTGATTTCTTTTGTTATTCCATTCTTTATTATACTCAAATTGGTTAAAGTCTTGACTTCTATACTCCATGAAATTAGTAGAATATCCTTGATATTTGCGCTTCATCCAAAGATCTTTTCATGGAAATATTCTTCCGATCATTCTTGAATTTTACTCTACAAAACAAGATTATCATGTTGACAATTTGACGTTAAAAATTCCCGGATAAAATAATTCTTGAACTTGTTTTATTGAATTCTTATATCATTGTCATCATCTTCATGTTTATATTTTGTTGAAAGTCATCTGTGGCCTATAAGTGCATAGATGGACTTGGTATGATTATATGAGGATTATTATTCTTATTGTAATCATGACCGTAATGTTACAAATGATGTGGTAAAAGTTCTCATTGGCCCGTAGTGCATTGATGGATGGATGCTTGTTGGCATGATCATGACCATTAATGAATACACAAATATTCTTGGCCCGTAGGTGCATGAATAATTGTGGTCGTGATACTAAAGAATATCCTCCGTAGTAGTGCGGGGGTGATTCGATGATGTGAAATATTTATTAAGCTGAGTCTCAGCGATAACAATGATGAAAAATATTTTTAATCATAAAAGATAGTAGATTTTATTTTCTACTTGACTCTTTTAATGGATTGTTTGTTCACCGCAGCTTAAACTTGATGTCTATTATATTTTATCGCTTTAACATTGTTGGAGACTAATGATAATTTATTCGCATTATCTTAGTCATAATATTTCTTCTTTAATTTAGTTGAGCTCACCCTTTCTTTCACCGTTCTTCTTGAAATGAGAATATAGTTGGGACGAGTCGAGGGAATCGGAGTGATGGTCCAGGGATAAGATTAAGTAGTCCTCACTATTCATACAGCGAAATAGTGTGATAATAATTGTAATGAGGACTCTTTTGAGTTTGTATAATCTCTAGTAGATAATATTTGTATTCAAACTCACGGTTTATGTTTCGTCGTCATTGTATACGATACATACCAGATTAAGTAAGTTGATTTTGAATTACACTCACGATCTCAGAGACCCAAGATGGGTGATGATACTTAATTTTGGGGCGCGTCATCAAATAATATATAACCATAATATTAGTTGGATGAATTTTATGTGATTAACGATGTCATAAATTATTATTAAAATATTAATGTAATTTGAGATTCTTATCATTATTTTTTAAAAAATAAATGAAGACAGTTAAACCCCCGAGCCTGACGGCTGACTGTCATTTTTTTGAGCCAAATTTATGTACGCCTCATTGCTTTTCGTTGTTTGTATGTTTGAAATCAAGTGTTTTTGTAGACATATATGAATACATTAAATATAAGGGAATTGTTAAAATTATAATATTTTTTTATTATTTTCACAATAAAAATGTCGCTGTAAATATATAGCGACGATAAAAATTATAGCTATAAAATTTATAGCGATACTTTTATTATGAATTTAACAATTCCCTAAATAGAATAATACTACTATAAAAAACAGTTCCACATGTTATTACTCTACATTTTTGTCTTATAATTTCGTATTAATTACAATTCATATTCAACATAAAATTAGTTGTCATATAAATTATTTATCTTAAAAATTTATTTATTGATCTTTTTACTCTAGATGAGAAACTAGGCAACTAGCAATACAAAAAGGTTAGTTAAAAGAAGAAGAAGAAAACAACAATTTAATATGATCTAGTTTAATTTATAAATAATATCATATAAAATTAAAAATTATTTAAATAATATTATGCATTAAAATTTTATTATTTTCAAAAATTAAATAAATTATATCAATTTAAAAATATATAAAAAAGGTCCTTTAAAAAGTCAAACTTATAATCACAAGTTGCTGACTAGCAATCGCTTGATACTGGGTGAGCTAGCTGGTGTCACGAGCAGGTGAAATAATCACAACTCCCCGAACTTTTTAGCGCCGAGCCAAAACCCTCGCCAATTCTCTCTTACATTCTCCTTGGCCGTGAACAGTAACGACACTATGAACCTCTCGTCTCTCAGACTCGACACCAACCCCATCAGTGCTCCACAGAGGGGCGGATCATATGGCGGAGGCGGGACCTACAGAACTAATCACCTCCATATGAAGAGAGTCATCGTGTGCTCTGCCAAGACAGTTACTTCGGCTCCGTCCGCCGCCGTGGTTGAGCAGACGAGTGAAAAACTGAGTCGAATCGGTTCTCTGAGTCAGGTTTCGGGCGTGTTAGGTTATCAGTGGGGTGATGAAGGCAAGGGCAAGCTCGTCGATATTTTGGCCAACCATTTCCACATCGTCGCCCGCTGTCAGGTACTCCTTGTTTATAAGTATGCGCATTTATAATTGTATTAGGGGAATTCTCTATGTATATGCAAGCTACATTTTCTTATTTTACTCTTTTCTTTAGAGAATTGATATATTAGAAGACAAAAATAACTAAAAGAAGTTTCTATATAATAATTATATATGTTTTACTTAAAAGAAGCTAGAAGAAGTTTGTATATAATATGTTATACTCACTGTATTCCATTGAAAAATGAGTCGCATTTTTTAAGTAATTTTGTCAAATCCTAGAATTTAAATTGATGTCAAATTTTGTAATTAGTACTATCTTCAGCAGTTTTTGTGTAACCCAACCTATACATTTAACCATGTTAAAGCAAATCTATGGACTACTAAAAAAATTCCATTTTGAGGGGCATGTAGCCCCCATTTTCTCATCTTTTAAATAGTTCACAATATTCACAATGTATTTCAAAATAAAATATTTTTTCATATCAAATTTTAATTTGAAAATATCTCTACTCCAAATGGTCAAAATGGGATCTTTATTTTTGGATGAAAGGAGGTATTAATATAATTTTCATATCTCCCCCATTCTCTATATTTGTCTCTTATTTTTTTTTATTAGAAATAATGAAATTATGGCTGAGAACAATACTGTTGTTGGTAGATCTTCACTTGTCAGTTCACTTTTCCATTATTCAAATATGACTTCGTCTTTGAAAATTGTGTTTGGTCAATCTTGTCCTAAGAAATTTGAACATGAATGCCTAAATAACCATAACTTATTGTTACGGGTTTAGACTTTAGTGTAAGTGTCCCATTTTATTTGGACACTTCTATAGATGTAGTTTTTGTTTACTTAGTGACATGTCTTGATAGTAATTAGCTAGAATGTTAAATGTTTGCAAGGAATTCCAACTAAGTACTCCCTTCGTCCCTTTTTAAATGTCGTTTTAGAGAAGTGTTTTTGTTTCTTAATATTTGTCGATTAAGAATTTCAATTAATCATTAATTGCTTAGTTTCCAATATTATCCCAAGTATTAAATATAACTTTGGTTTTCTCACTATTTTCTATTTTCTACCCAATAAATAACACCCTCTTTTTTTAATACAAGGACAATATAGGCAATTGATATTATATTTAATGCTATACAATTATTTTCTTAATACTTGTGCACAACTCTAAAACGACATATATTAAGGGACGGGACGGAGGGAGTATTTGTTTCCTTGTTGTCTAGAACTTTAATTTTATTTGAACCTTCATTATTTATTTATTTTTGTTGGTTCTATGGAAATAATGTTTTTTGTTTGGTACTTCGACATTTCCTTGCTTATACGGTGGAATGCATTTATAGACAAAATTTTGTTGTTATATTTTGTCTTGTAAACATAATATATTATCATAAATAAATGTTATATCTATCTGTTTGCTTTTTGAATAACTGTCTGATGTAACGACTTTGGGAAAAGTAAAGATAAAATCAGTTTTGAAACGGAGAAGTCTATTAGGTTATTGTTACTGCATATACTTAAGTTATCAAAAATTAAGACCTGTAATGTATAGCAGAGCTTTCATCACCCTCCCCTACTTGTACCCCTCTAAACATATACAGGGACAAACACACCGAGTGAAGAAAAAATATGAGGAGATTTGTAAACTCGAAGGGCTGAAACCTTTAGGAATCACCACTCCGTATTTCGTTACTATGTTAGAGATTTAGAGTTACTAGATACCCCTAATGTTAGAGCTATTAACGCACGAGCTCATCAATATGGGAAGGCTGTTTGTGAACTAGAGAGTAGTCTTCCATGTATTGACAAAGAATGATGCAGATTACTTATGGGCAGTTGCACTGTCCGGGCAACCAGAAACAGCTTGTTATTTCATCCAACAATAGTCTGGAAATTATTTAAGAATTATTTTAATTAATTCCCCCATTGGTTGTGGTAAGCCATTCTTTATGGAATTCAGGTGAAATGTTTCTGCCATATATGTTTTTCATTACCGTTAGAGATGGCTTATAAAGACCTTATATTTGATTTCTAACCAGCCTATTATTTGTGATTTCAATCTTTTAGCTATGCAGACTTCATTGTTATTTGATGGCAGGGTGGAGCTAATGCTGGACACACTATTTACAATGCTGAGGGCAAGAAGTTTGCCTTACACCTTGTTCCCTCAAGAATTCTTAATGAGGATACTATGTGCGTTGTTGGTAATGGAGTTGTGGTGCATCTACCAGGACTGTTTAAAGAAATTGATAGCCTTGAATCTAATGGAGTTTCCTCATGAAGGAAGGATCTTAATATCTGACCGAGCTCATCTATTATTTGATTTTCATCAAGAAGTAGATAGGCTTAGAGAAGCAGAGCTAGCTAAGTCCTTTATTGGCACTACCAAGAGAGGCATTGGACCTTGTTAATCTAGCAAGGTTATCCGTAATGGCATAAGAGTAAGTGATTTGAGGCATATGGATACTTTTCCTGGGAAACTAGATCTCTTATTATCAGATGCAGCTTCAAGATTTCAGGGTTTCAGTTGCACCCCTGACATGCTCAGGGAAGAAGTTGAACGATACAAGAGATTTGCTGAGAGGTTGGAACCGTTCATTACTGACAGTCTGACACTGCATTTCATGAATTAATCAATCTCAGAAGAGAAAAAGATTTTGGTTGAAGGTAGTCAGGCAACCATGTTGGATATTGATTTTGGAACTTACCCATTCGTCACTTCCTCCAGTCCATCAGCTGGTGGAATCTGCACTGGCCTTGGTATTGCGCCTAGAGTCCTTGGTGATATTGTAGGAGTGGTAAGTGGACAATAGCATTATTTATTTATCATTTTCATTGTTGTTACTTTATCTTCCAAGGAGGTTATTTATGTTAATTTTCTGGTTTACATTTTTAAAGGGGCATAATGATAAACGTGTAATATAAGTTCTAATGTGTTATCAGAAGAAATAAAGGGGTGAGTCAAGTCACAAGTGCACTAGTGGATCTACTTGGAGGGCAAAAAAAAGTTACATTTAGAGGGGAAAAAAACTTAAAACTATAAAAAAAATTAAACATACGGTGTATAATGTATTCAAATTTTCGATCTCTATTTCACTAAATTTCAACTCAAAAAAATCCGTCCCTGTTGAGAATAGATCCTTGATCTGTCCCAAGTGGTTTGGGGTCTCAAGGCAGTTCCTGTTTGTATGCTCCTCTCATAGTCCATTTGTGGGTAGGGTAATAATATACTTGGTGGAAGCTTTTTCTAATAAAGTAATTTGTTATTATTAACAATGTTCTAAAAGGCGCTAGGCGAGAAGCGGGCGGCCTAGGCGGGTTATCTTATATTTATTCAAACAAAATAATAATAAAACAAACACATATCCATATAAAGATAATAAAGACATTTGATTAAAGTTCAAACACATATCCATATTGCTAATGTCAAAGTTCAAACACAAACATGCAATTGTTCAAAGTTCAAACATATTTTTAACGGATTAGTTTTATTCATAAATAAGATTGCTATTAAATAATAAATTTAAAATTTTAATTTAATATTAAAACTTAAGAAACTAAACATAAATTTAAGAATTATATTGAATTAAACTAAATATTACAAATGTATCATCATTTATATAATTTGAAGTTGGTACAAGTTCTAAAAATTGTAACTATAATAAAATTATCCATTTTGACTTGATATTGTTTAACTTCTTATTGTGATTTGATATAACACGACCTGTATTATGAATATGGTAAATCATTAGAAAAATAAATATATCAAGATCTGGTTTGGTTAGTTATTAATTTTTTTTAAAAAAAACTCTCCGCCTGGGCCCCGCCTAATTTCCTGGAGGGATTTCTTTGCCGTCTTGTGCCTAGGTGAGGCGCCGGGGGGGGGGTATAGCGCCTAGGCGGGGCGCCAAGAGGGGCCTAGCGCCTAGGCGGGGATTTTTAGAACACTGATTATTAAATGCTTTTCCTTTTGATTGAATTTGAGGGACTTGGTAATAAACATTCTTGGCTGCTTGTCAATATCTACTTTATTACGAAAAGGAGTTCGAAATTTAAACTTTTTGGCCTCGAGTCTTATCAGATTCAATGATAAACATAAATTTTTATATCTCATATATTTGCACTAGACAAAATAGGCATGTTTGGTTGGCATGGTTACTTGCCTAGTTTTGGTTCCTAACTGACTTTCCAATGCAGGTTAAAGCATACACTTCAAGAGTTGGATCTGGTCCTTTCCCAACAGAAATATTGGGCAAAGGTGGGGATCTTCTTAGGTTTGCTGGACCGGAGTTTGGCACAGTAACTGGCTGTCCTCGTCGCTGTGGGTGGCTTGATGTGGTTGCACTTAAATACTGCTGTCAGATTAATGGCTTTTCTTCCCTTAATCTCACCAAACTAGATGTTTTGTCGGATCTCCCTGAAATTGAGCCGGGTGTTTCTTACAAGTATATTGATGGTACTCCAATTGAATCATTCCCTGGAGATATACATGTCCTTGAGCAATCAAAGGCAAGTTATTATCCTTTTTCATATTGTCCAATTTTATATGCTGAGGGGTTTTCTCCTTAAATGTAGCTAGGTTCAAAGTATTTGAGTTTCCTTGGTGGCTAGTACAAAGAAGTAAAACCTTATGCAGATATGCCCAATTTTAAAACTAAATAATTGTTGGTTAGGTATTCCATGACATTTGAAAGTCTGAATATTAGGACAACATAAGTGCATGCTTGAACAATTCCCTACGGGTAAATTATTTCTTCAATACATATGACGAGTTCTTTCTTATTGTTTTTGAAATTATTCCTTCTACAGAAGAGACATGTTTTTAATGTCACGAACAGCATATCCTGGAATGGTAGTAGTGCATACTCAATGAAAATTTTAAATGGCGGCCAGAAGATGTTACAGCTGTGTACTCGATAGTGGTATTTTGTGGTTATTGTGATAGTGGCATTTTAATAGCTTTTGCTTTGGACTGGGCATTTTAGCTTGTTGGCTTACTTGTTCCATTAGGGTGCGCATTTTTACTTCTTCAAACTTGAAATTGAAGCGTCTTTCTTTATTTTATTTTATTTCTATAGGCATGTGCATTTGCCATTATCACTCCCTTTCCGCTTCCTCTGTTTAATATTCTGGTCCTTTAAAGCTTAAGAACCATTGACCACATCCATCATCTACAGTTTGATGCTTTATTGCAGAAATGAATCTGTTGAATTCAACTAATCATTCTAACACACACAAGACATTAGTCGGCCCCTTATATTGTGGAACTCCAAAAGGTCATGTGTATCAAAAAGGATTTTGCTTGTAATTTCATTCACTTTTGAGTTCATATTTTGTGTGTTTAGGTGGAATATGAAAAGATGCCTGGCTGGCAGACTGATATCTGCTCTGTAAGAAGCTACTCTGATCTACCAAAGGCTGCACGTCAATACTTGGAAAGGATAGAAGAGCTTGTGGACATACCCATTCATGATGCCCTAATATACAAATGAAATGTTGATTCTTCCATTCGAATCCCCAATGAGGATTTCTCCAGCTTTGGTAGTGAGATGAAACTTCTGGTTGTGGAAAAATGATACCCCAAGTCTTTAGACAAATTATTCCTTCTAGAGAAACTAGGATCAATTTGGTGACAAGAATTTAGAGTAGTCTTCTGTCGTGGAAGGTGATTTGGAGTTCTGTAATGGAATTGAGGTTTTGATCAGAATTTTGTTTAGGCACACCACACCATCACTTAATGGTCTCCGACCTATGTTTATGGCCTGAATGAATGAGAAGCTCTTGGATGCAGCATCAACAACTATAGGAGGGTAGGCTAACATTAGTATAACCCCAAACTACCCTCTAAATTACTATCCATAGATAGCAGTGGAGAAAGCTTCTCTAGTTCTGTTTGATTTTGTACTCTACATGTTGTAACTTTAATTTATGGTGAGGATCAGAGCCGGTCCTAGGTTTTTTAGGGCCTGGGCCAAATTTTTTTTTCAAGAGTGCCCTTTAATACAAATTAAACAAAAAAATAAATAAATTATCAACTAATTAATTTTATTAAAATTATAAGAATTTACAAAAGATAAGTTAGAATTTAAGTATATTTTCTTCCATTTGAAACTTCCAATTATAAAGAACAAGAATTCCGGCCAAATTTTCTGTTGAATCAAATAATAAATAAAAAAAAGTTAACACAGATATGTTATATGTATTACAATTTACAAAATAAGAGAAAATAAATAAAAATAAAAACCAATTGAAACATTTTTATTCAAAAAACATCTTTTTAAATTATTCAGAAAATATCATAGATGATAGATGTATACATGATTTACTCAAATTCTTTCTTCAGAAGGTGAGATCATTTAAAAAATAACAACAAAATAACTACTTGTTCTGTTTATTTGCATAATGAACTAGATTTGAAAACAGACGGCTCAAATTCTTTCTTCAAAAGATGTTTTTAAAAAGATGATCACATCATATTTCATTCTTAATTCTACAATAAAAAAACCCAAAACGCACTCAAATTAAAAAATTTTGAAACTGTTAAATCAAAAAATTTATTTTATTAAATTAAAATAGAACACTCTTTCTCTCTTCAAAATTCAAACACTCTGCTTTTTCAATCTCACTCATGGAAAAGGAGCCCATGAATTCTTATCCCTCCTTCCTAACAAACAAACTCAAACAAACCCTTTGCCTATCACACACAAATAGTCAAATACACATAACACAATCTACGTAACATACTTACATACCTCGGAGAGCTTAACAAGAAGTAGAATCAAATTTGTAAGCCACGAACCCGCTTCGACTTGTCATTAGAGATCTATTTGATGGCTGATGGGTATTGGGTTGCAACTTGCAAGAGAATTTTCGGTGTTGTTGATGGCTTCTAGGCGCTGACAATTGAAGCTAAACCTTTTAGTGTTCCGTGTTCTGCATATTTTCGGTGTAATTGAACCGACTGTTCGATTTTGATTTTTGAGGAGAAGATTAATTATTATGTGGGCCATGGGTATAAGCTTATAAATTAAAATTTTTGGCCCCTTCACTTTGGGCCAGTAAGGCGAGTCCGGTGAGCTCCAGGCCAAGGCCATTCTCAGTGAGGATAATATATTTTTTGGTTACTGGACTAGGGTCCGATTTTTATTGTGGTTATCGAATTTTTTTTTGTTACAATCGAATAATTGTACATAATTGTACTTTCAAAAATTACAAAATGGTTATTACTTAAGATTTTCGTCCGAAAAAACAGACGGAATGATGACTGTGCAAGTTGACCAAACTTTTTTGCTTACGTGGAGCAAGTTGACTAGACTTTTTTATTTACGTGGACCAGATTTCTCTTCTTTGTTATCTTTAAATAAAGTGGAGTAGTAAAATTTATTATCTTTAAATAATAATAATAATTTCAAATAATTTCAAATAATAATATTTTTAAATAATAATAATTTCAAAACAATAATAATAACAATTATAATAATAATAATTTTAAAATTTTAAAAATTTAAGTAAAAGATTATATAAATTATAAAAATATTTGTATATGAATTTGACAAATTATTTTTTATTCTCTATTAAAATAAAAAAAATAAATTTCATACAAATAACCTCCAAATACAATTAATTTTATAAAATTAAAATTTATTATTGTAAATTGGAACTAACACTTTAGGTTCTACTTATCAACTTAGGAATTTAGCACTTTAGCCTTTCTAGTTAACTTTAGCCTTTCTAGTTAAGTAGTTACCACTGCTTTGATGTGTAAATTTGCAATTTGCTCTACAAGCTTATCATGAAATTAAAGTTTATTTGTTTTTGTTGATTGGTACCTTTTGCAATATTTGTAAAATATTTTGATGAGATGATCAACGGGATAAATCAACTTTTAATATTTGTACTGGAACACGACTTACAATTTAGTACTCGAAGTGAAAAAAGTTACAAACTAGTGATTGTACTCAAAAAATGTTACACTCCGTTAAATAGTAGGGACACAGCTTACAATTTGGTACCCGAAGTGAAAAAAGTTACAAACTGGTGATTGAACTCGAAAAATGTTACACTCTGTTAAACAGTAGGATTTCATCTTTATTATGTTTGAAAATTAGGGTTCTCTTCTTTTGTCCTCTTCTTCTCTGATCATTCTTCTTGTCTCGATTCTCCATTGATTACTGGTTCCCATATATTTATTAAAGGGTTTTCAGTATTTAATTGAAAGGATGAGCTCGTCTTGAGTGGAATCGTAAATGAAATCGGGGAAGAAGATTGTAGTTCATGCAACAAAAATGAATGGATTACACCAGAGTTCCCAAGTCGGTGCCACTGTGGAGCAATGGTGCGAATGTGGAAGACAAGGAAAGATGGAACAAAACATCGAGGATCTTCTTCGCGTCGACTTCGCTTCTCTCTCTGTATGTTTGTCTCTCCCGTTGGATCAATTTTAACGATTATTTAAAAATTTGAAAGTACAAGCACCAGATTACAACATTTTTCGAGTACAATCATCAATTTGTAAATTTTTTCCACTTTGGATACCAAATTGTAAGTCATGTCCCTACTGTTTAACGGAGTGTAACATTGTTCGAGTACAATCACCAATTTTTCGGATACCAAATTGTAAGTCGTGTCTCAGTACAGATACCAAAAGTTGATTTATCCCGATGATCAACCAGTACTATATATGATCAAAACTCTATTAATTAATATCATGATCATCCCCCAACGGCTTTGAATGTAAAATCCTCGATCAGTTGAAGAAATACTGTATTCGATCTTTGTTTGTGTCGTAAATTAAGGCTTCCTGCTACATGTAACAATGAAGCATCAATAATTTAGACCTGAAATAAAGAAAAATTAATGACATAAAAGGTTTGCCATAAAACTAATTAAAGTACGTACCTAGATAGATGAAATGTTGGACACAAGCATTTATATATACTTTGGCAAAAGAACACGCATGTTTAGTAGATATATCCTTTCTCATATACCGCTAACAATGCAAAATTACATCTCTCTCTCTCTCTCTCCCTCTCGCTCTCTCTCTCTCTCTCTCTATATATATATATATATATGTGTGTGTGTGTGTGTCTCTGCCTCTCTCCTAAAAGAGTGCTGATGAATATACATTTCATCATCTGAATTATGCTATAGTGAAACTCTGTCCCAGTACTCTTCGAAAAATGAGCTAAAAGTTCCAAATAGAGGTGGGGAAACTCAGCTCTTCATCAATATCATCATAAGCCTGCAGGAAGCTGTTACTTTCTGCTCCTTGACGATCATCCTCTATTTCATGCATTTCTCTCAGCATGTCCCAGTTGAAACTTTTCTCGGTAAATGCTGCAACTCCATCGTCGTCGTCATTCAAACAAGTTTCAAGCTCTGTTAAACTACTGGAGGCCTCACCAATATCTGGCTGATCATTATCCTTTTTAAGTATACCTAGCTGCTCAAGAAACTCGTTCAGATCGAGCTGAGGCTTCTTCTCTTTTTGATCTCCCATGATAATTTCTGGAAATAACTCCACATGATCTTTTGCCTTAACTTCGGGATTCCCCTTAGATGGTTGGCCTTGGCTACCGATCATAATTGGAGCTGCTTCATTTTTGATCAGGTCACTGGAGGAGGAGCTCGACTGAGAAAACACGCCAGTTTTCTTTAGTTCTTGGAGCCTTTGGTGAATGACATGAACACTGGGTTGTGCATTTAGATTAAGCAACCCAGTACTTGCAGGTGGGAACAATGAGATGAAGTTATTGGAAGGGAACCATTTGAACTTGTGCGATTTGTTTAAAGGATTGAAGTTTGTAATTCTCAAATGTGGTAAATTGAGGTACGCGTCCGGACCGTATAATCTCCTTGCAGCTTCATCATAAGCCACAGCTGCTTCTTCAGCTGTGGCGAAAGAGCCCAACCAGAGTCTAGTTCTTTTCTTGGGCTCCCTGATTTCTGCCACCCATTTCCCCCAGGTTCTTTGTCTAACTCCTCGGTACTCGCACGTAGCGTTCTGAGGCCCGCCTTTGCCTCTTGTGGGGCCTTTTTTCCATGGCTTCAGTGAAGCCTGTCTGTTATTTTCCATACTGGCGTGGTTAATTTGGGAGAAGAGAAGTAGATTATCTTGGTCAAGTGGGAGCGAGTGTAGTGAGTAGTAGGAGTGAAAGGCGCGGGATATGTATAGAGAGCGAGTGTAGTTTGGTTTAAATTAATGTTGTCACGTTTAGGTTTGGAGCCAGTTTTCAAGCCCATGTGACCGTTAGAACTTGGAATTCAGTGATTAGTTTGCACCATGTAGGCTAGCTATTATTCAGCTACATATATATTAATTTATATATATACATAAATAATTTTATTTAATTCTGTAGATATATATTGAATTATCACGTAGTATATTAATTTGCATAACTACTAAGCAAACGGGTAAAAAGAGTGGATGCAGTAGTGCTTGGTGTTTGATGACGGATGATTATATAATCAGCCTTTTCAGGTATTAATTAAGTTCGAAAAGAGTGAATTACTAGTGTAGTAGATGCATTAAATTCTTGGTGGTGAATGGAATGTGATCTTATTTGACTTGTAAAATCATACACTGAAGTTAATTTGATTTCCTCTCTTGGATTCTCCCCACTAGTGGCTTACTCTTGTTTAGTCCTGTACAATTTTGAGTTTCACGAGCTCAATTAGACTATTACTACTAATTCACATGTTTTCCTGACATTCATAACCTGAATCCCGGGACTCTTCACTTTTATCCCATGCATTTGCATACTCTCTCTATCGTACTGTCATGCATGAAGAAAATAGGAAGTAGTTAGTATGAAATTCATTTTTTGGTAAGTTTCTAATAATAGCCTACGACACACATAATCGAGACTCATGTGTCAAAGATTCTATTATTAATCGACCAAATTATCAAAAAATAAATTTCATGCTAACCGAATAAAAGCAAGTTTGCAATATTAATAAAAAAATAATAATTTAATTTCCCATTGTTTTGTGTGGAATAACTATTAACTAAATTAGGTGATGGACAGGAGAACATATTAGGGGGAAATGGGTTTATATCATTGTAAAAGAAAATAAAGAATGACAAAACCTCCTCCCCCAACCGTGCATGGGTTGAGTCTCATCACTTCTTTATATTCCACTAAAATATAGAATGATTATATTTCTCAGATGACACTCGTCATTTTGCAAAATAGAGTACCACTCTTTTAAACCTTTTACCCATCCTATTATAATGCATGTCTGCATAACACCAAGTTTGCATCTCATGAAACAATCACGCCATTGATCTTGGCAACTTTTACCCTATGAAATTTGTTGTGCCAGTGCATGATTTTCAAGATGATAATACTGAATTATATATATATATATATATATATATATATATATATATATATATATATATATATATATATATATATATGATCAATAGCAACTATTTGCTATAAATTGTTTTTGGACAAATAAATCTATAACCATCCATTAGATTAATAAACGGCTAAGATTTAATATTAGATCCGGTCGGTCATTCGCTATAAGTAACAGCGGAATCCGCTACTACTAATAACAAATGATAAGATTATATACGCTACTATTAGTAGTAGATGGTAAGCAAAATTAATTACAAATTTATTATCAGCCGCTACTAATAGTAGTGAATGTAATCATGTCATCCGATATTAATACTATCGAAATTAATACTACTAGATTCCGTTAATATTAATAGTGAATGATAGAATTTTTAAAAAAAATATATAGATCGTTCTTGTGTACAATGAACGGTAAAAAATCTATTTGCCCTAATATTTATCATAACGAGTACTTGTTAGATGATTGCAATGAAATGAAAGTTTGAGTTTTACCCTCGATACTAAAGCTTAGTGATCCTCCAACTAAGGCATTCCGTCTACCTTTCTTCTCCTCTTAGAGATGCTCTTTTTAGGCCATTAAATTAAAACTCTCTCGGAATGAAAATAGGCATGAAAACCTGACATTAAATGGGCTTTCGCATTAACAAATAACGATCATTGTCCATATATATATATATATATGCAATACAGAAAGCTCATAATGTTAAGTAATTTTCAAACTTGGGTCCTATTGTTAGGAGTGAAAATGGTCATGCCTCCACATTACTTAACAGTTAACTCAGTTCCAAAATAGAAGACAAATTATCTAAGCGCCGGAATTCAGAATACCACAATTCAGGTGTAAAGACTTTGAACCACAACCCAAACATCGAAATCAAGTATTATCTACCCTTCCTGACACAATTATTGATCCAGAAAGAGAGATTGGAAGAGCACATCATATTATACTTCCATATTTTCAAAGTAAATTCATGGTGAACAGTAAAACTTAATTCGCCAAAAGGATAAAGTATTAAATTATAGAAATTTTAAGAGACGAGGACTGGAAACAAAAAAGACATAAATTCTAACTGGCGATTTCATGCTTTCGGAGTTCCTTTACAAATATTCCGCCATTTATCTTTGAGGTCTATAGTTGTACGACCATTATGAAAAACTGCACTGCCAAATTCTAGAATCGTCTTCCATGGCATTTTTGTATCATGCTTACTTGCAAATTTCCGTACTCCCTCCTGCAAGAATAAAGCAATAGTTGGTACAGCATCTCTCTAATGGCTATTGATTAAAAAATAATGAATAAGAAAATACATAAGATGTTTCTTTGTGCGATCCAGATCAATAAGATAAACTAGCTAATATCTATCATATTTCTTCCGCTTTCAACAGGTGTTGTGTTAATTCCCTCTAAACATGAGCAATGGTGCTCTCTCAAAGCTTCAAAATAGTCTCACAAAGTATATACTTTAATATCTAATAGAAGTGTGGCAGAAATAGTAAAAGAGCTTGAGAAACTTCAAAGGTGAATAGGCTTTCTATTGTATGCCCAGCTAAATAAACTGCCAATTAAGAATATACAGGCTTCATTTGGTGGTAACTGACATTTCAATACGTATTGAGATGGTTCAATTTAAAGGGAGCTAGGTTCATGCACATTCAATCTTGCTTATCCATTATCTGTATCGATTACGTTAACATTCTATTATTTTCAGTTTAAAGAAGTTAGTATAATATGAGAGACTAAAAAAGGAGTTTTCTACACAGGGAACTGGTGAAGTTTGGAATGGTTATTTAGTGAGCTGAATTGTCATACTATGTTCGACAATATGAGGTTATGGTCTTGATGCCTTTTTAAGTAACATAGCTTTCATATGGAATGATTATAGGTCATGATTAAGTTGGACAATCCATATAATTTGATCACCAAAAAGTACGACAGCTTCAGGGTAATGAGTGGGGAGAAGTGAGAACATCTTTGTAGTTTTCGTTCTTCTTTCCAATAAATTCCTTCTTTTATCTAAAAAAACTTCTAGTAGAATATTAGTTTCTTGTTGGCAAATGGTATGAGAATCTTATTCCTGAGAGAATTATGGTAAGATATACAAAACTGTCCTTTTGATTTTAATACTTACTCATATGCTTCATCTCTCTAGGTCCCAAGCCCAAAGGCATATGTTCATTGACACATGCTTCAAGCAGAGGACTACACTATAATTGGGATTTGCGTGGGAATTATGTAACTACCTCAAATGTATGTCTTGAATGTTCTTGGAGCAAAAATCAGTATTTTACAACAGAAAACTAGGACACTTGACAAAATCTGGGAGAAGTTAGTAGAGACGCTTTATTATAGCTCAGTTTTGAAAGAATCCCATATAAGATCCTCTCTCGTTCTTCCAACACAATTTGAAGACATTTTAATTTTTACTTTTTCTTCTTTTGGGACCATGCTAGGAAAGGAGGGTGGTGGGATAGGTCTGTTTGTTCATGGCTTTGTTTTGTTGCATGGGGATATCCTTATACATATTCCCCTCTCACTTATTTTGCAAATTCAGGAAAGGAGGGTGGTGGGATAGGTCTGTTTGTTCATGGCTTTGTTTTGTTGCATGGGGATATCCTTGTACATATTCCCCCCTCACTTATTTTGCAAATTCTTGTTCTAAACCACACCTCACTGCAATATCAATATACAATAAAATGTAAACAACAAAAAATTATATTTTGCCAATTCTTCAATTTTGGGAAGAGAGTGACCCATAGAGTGAATGCCAACTCTTTCCGAAGTGACCAAATTACGCACATAGATCAGCAGAAGCTTACAGTTTAATTGGTTGAAACTCACCACCCCTAATTCATAATAAGTCATGGTCACTCCTACTTGTAAATCTTATTCTACAAGCACAACTCTAGTAATTCACATGCACCTAAACCAGTATGATAACTAGCTAACAGCAAAATATAAGACAACTAAATGCACTTAAATAACTGATCCCCCCACCAACAACCGCCACCCCCATGCCCCGATTCTCTATTTGTTTTATAGGGTAAAAGAACTGGAGGAAAAACTCGAGAAATAACTAAGCCTAACATGCTAACTGAAAGTTTTTTTTGGGTCAGTGATTCTACATAAAACCAGGTTTTCTTTCATGTTAAATTTATAGAACAATTAATTTGTTATATTAACACAGAAGCACACATATTAGTCTGACATTGACTGCAGGCCACTTGGCACAATAAGGGAGTATATAAAGTACAGTACTACAGTTACTTTGCCATATTGCACAATAGCATGTGTAACTTATAGAAAGAGATGGATACAACCAACTAAATGGTATAAAGATACAATAGGGAAAGTCCACAACTCTAATATTTATTAAGGTCTGAGATAGTGTTCTATATTGGTTATCAATATAATTCAACTCCCCTTTATCTCTGCTCTTGGACTGGCTGTTGCAGAAGATAAGACTCAAAGCAGGGGACTACAACGGCCCCGTCCAAGGACATAAAAGTAAAAATTGATATTCATGTAAACAAACACATTTACGGACGCATAAATGGCTAATAATAAACTATCATATGCAGAAAAGGTAGCACCTTTAGTGTCTCTTCCTCAGCATTTGTCCATGAGATTGCCTTTCTCCTCAACAGAGGAATTGCGGGATAGGTACTGCAAAGTAAAAGCAAGGCTTTGTCAATAAATCTATGACAACTGTAATACAAGAGTATTCAATAATGTATTCAATTATCATACACTAAATTCTAAGCTGAACATGAAGACAATAAAGTATGATAATGATGAGGTCAAATCTATATAGGAACACAACATATTTGGGATCTTCAAGTTTAAGAAACTTACTACTGGATTTCTTGCTTCTGGACTCTTAAGGTGTGATTAGAAGCAATAGACTTATCTTTTTTTCCTCCTGAACTTACCACTTTATCAGTACTTGGTGGCTTTACAGTTTCTTGAGGTAAAACGGCATTTTGTTGATTCAAAACTTCCTGCACCTTTTCAATTCCACCATGTTGCTCACTCCCATGGACAATTTTCGAGTCACTGCAGTTTGAATTATGAACTTCACAATCCTGGACAGCTTGCAATGCAATATTTGGTTCTTCTTGCTCCCTCGAGGATTGGAAGCACACTGAGTTGCCCATCATCTGTGCCTCTCGTTTATCTTGAGAAAGAACATGGTTTTCCACATGGGTTACAGCATTTGGTTGAGGTAAAACTTCCTGCTGCTCTTCAATTCCAATAAGTTGTTCGCTCCCTCTACAAAATGAATCATCAGCTTCACAATTTTGGACAGCAAGCACTGGGTTGCCAGTCTTTTGTGCATTACTTTTATCTTCCGTTGGGACATCATTTCCTCCATTGGTTACAGCTCTTCCCTTTCCCCCACAAGGTGAATCACTTGATACTGATGGCTCTGCTTGTTGCAAATCTTTTGTATTCACCCTAGATTGAGTGTTATTCACTCTGTCGACAACATTCTCAGCACTGCTTGGTTCAATGCATTCATCCAAATCTTCATCTTCTCTTGATCGATTCTGGTCTTCCCTATGCAATTTCTTGGAATTGTTCCGCTGCAGATATTTAACTCCTGAGCCAGTAAAGGATGCCAGGTATTTCCTTGCCAAGGAGCACTTTTTCTTACTATTCATGAACTCTGAAATTGCTCGTGAATATGCACAAAAGGGGCAGTAAAAGCTCCCACTTTCATCAAAGGTGGCTGCAACTCCCAAGCAGCTCTCATGGACCACTCTTGGGCAGGCATCAGAACTACAAACTAACAACTGATCACCTTTCTTACAAATGATACAATGTTGATGTTCTGTCCCGTCCGCTGTCCCCAAGGAATCTTCACTGCATGTACATTGAGAGCTCAAAAATGAATTCTTACCTATGATATCATTATTTTCATCATTGAAGCCGTCATCTTCTCTAGAAATTTCAGGTTCGCAACTATGGTCCATTGAAGCTTTGGCTTCACCACAACATACATCATTTGGGGCATTTAGTGGGAAACTATGCTCACATTTCTCTTTGGCTTCATCAACAGAATTTGTTTCTTGAGTTACAGCTTGTTGTGCACTGCTTAAAGTTTTCAATTCAGCGCAATCTTCACTATCTTCTTTAGCTTCATTGAGACCCATGTTTTGGCCTTGTTCCTTTCCAGATGTATTTTGAGACAATTTCTCATCATTACAAGAAGCCTGTTGTTGATTATGCAAGAGGTCAGCACCATCAACATCACTGCTCATCCTAAGCCTCTTTGATGCAACGTACTCATAATCAACATTCTCAAGCATGTTGCATTCCTTTAAGGCTCCCACCTGAGGTTCGTTAGACGAGGCGGACCCATTTTCAGTATGTTGTACGATTCTTCCAGAAAAATCTTCTATGAGTCTGCTTCCATGAAAAGAAACTGAGTTCTGACCTTTCATGGCCTGCTGGGTACAAAAGGGCTCCTTGGCAGCATCAGAACGGACATCATAAGCATTGTCCACACTGACTTGATTGCAAGTGGATGGTCCCCCATGATTATCAGTAGCTGAGTCATTCCTAACTCTCTTAGCAGATAAAGAGTTTCTAGTAGGCGAAATTTCTTGAACATCACTGTCACTCCCTTCAGATCTTTGTGTGTTGCCATCAGATTGATTTGTAATTAGCAAACCACTCCTTTCCTTCAGGGATGTGGGAATTAAATGGTTGTCTTCAAGTATAGCATCCTTCAGCTGTTTGTCAAGAAGAAACACAAGCCAAACAACAAACACAAGGGAAATTACAACTTTGTATTGCTTACTTCAACTTAAGAATTTTATAACTGTGCAAAAGAAATTATTTATACCTGTTGCAATGCGGATTTAGGCAAACAAGATCTTTTATGCTGAATAAAGGGCTCAAAATCCCGTTTCAACATTGCTGAATCTATCCAACTTGATCCAGAAGACTTACAACATATGCATATACATAAATAAAAAAAAAAAATCAAGAACCATAATAATTTTCATTCCAAATTACTTTACTCAAATGTTACACACACACTGAAAATATATATCACCTTAGGCAATATTTCTCGAAGGACATTCTCACAACTCTCTGATTGATCAAAACCAACTTCAGAATCAGATTTAGGAGAAACACTGCCTGTGACTCCTTTCTTCTGAGCAGACAAACTCTCTAAAATTCTTAAGGACACCTTCTCCCTTGCATTTTCCCCAACATTGTCCGAGATTTGTCCAGGAGCCTTTTTGACCAAATCTAGAGTAATACAGATAGAAACCATAAATACCAAATTCGTATAAGTCAAAATAATGTGAAAACCTTTTCATCAAGAAAACAAAAAAGGGTTTCACTAATGCATACCAATTAAAAGAGAGGTATCCACTTCACTGAAGCTCGCAAGGGCTTCAATTGCCAGAATCCAGGCAAGCGCTGAAGCATCAGAACGATTGGTAGCCATTAACGAAAAACACAGTTTTCTGAACCTTCAATACTCAAATTTCTCCGGTGGATTCATGAACAGACAAAAGTATCTTTTCGTGGTTACAGTCGAAATGCTTTCTTCAGAATCTCGTCCATAGCACTAACCCTAACGATTTTGATTTTGATTTTGATTTTGATTTTGGTAACAATTTACCAGAGGAAGACAGACGAAGAATCGTAGTGACAGCTTTGGGAATTGGAATTCATATTTCTCTCTCGCTCTGAAAAATCTGTTTTAATTTCTCTCTTTTTATACAAGTATCCACGATATATGGCTCGCTAGGGCCGTGGGGGAAATTGATTGGGATGGACTGGGCTACGCTTTGTAATATGTTTAATCGGGCCCATAAATGCTTCGTTTGTGTTTACGAATTAAGGTATTTTATTTGGTTCTTTTATTTTTCACTTGTTCATTAAAATTATATATTAGTCGAAATTTAATTTTGTAATAGATTTGTTGACGTTAAATTTATAAAACTATTTAAAAACCTGAAAACTAATATTAACTATTTGCTTTGAAATTTTTATTTACTAAAATGTAATACATAACTATTTTAACGTCTCAAAATACTTCATTAAAATTGTAAATAAAATTTTATATTAAATACTAATAAGTTGCTTTTATTAAAATTTATTTATATAATATTACATACTTCAACAATTGTTCACTTTTAAATTTTAATTTCATAGTGCCTTGGTCGTTACATATTACATATCGTCTATCAGGGGCGGAGACATGTATAGGTTAGGGTGGGCTTTAGTCTAAGTGGAGTTTTTAGAAAATATTTAGTACTTATATATTTTCAATAGTTCAGCCCAATATTGTTTTCCTATTTTCTTATATTAAGAAATTGCTTGGGCTTCTCATTTGTCTTTAAAGGTTTGTACAATAATTTTTAGTTCTGTTTATCCAAGTGTACAATAATTTTTAATAAGTGTTTATGATTTTATCCAAGTGTTTTTTCCCTTGTGTCTTCATCTTTATCCTTAAGATATAGTTCTGTTTATTTAATCTAGTATCCTCAAAGACTGTGATGTCCTTGTTTTTTTTTTTTGACATCTTGGAGGGAGTAGTTTTTAGTGCTATGTTGGCCTCTATCTTGTTTAATTTTGATGTTAACTTGTTCATGCATCATTTGTTGTTAATTGTGGCACATTATTAAGATAAGAGTAATTGTTTGATATTATGCTTGTTGTATGCCATGCTTTGACTAATTTACTTAGTTAAAAACTTTCTAGATTTTGAAATCTAATGATACTATTAGCATTCAGTATGTTATTTTTCACTATAATCATTCAATATAATCTTTCAATTGAACCAATTTTTTGTTAAAAATCCAAATTATTAAGCAATCTTATAAGCCACAATGGAAAGTCAAGGAAGCAAGAGAGAGAAAACTTTGTTTTCTTTCTTTAAACAAGAGAAAGTGCATCAACGACAACTAGTTTATACTTGTTAAATTCGTGAATTTGAGATAAATAACGTATTGAAATTACTTTGTTGATGTGATGAGAGGTTATATATATGCTAATTGGAGTAATAAGGAAGAAATTTTTGGCTAAGCTCCTTTATTATGCTTATGAAATATGGGATTTTAGAGTAAGCCTTCAAGGTGTTTGAAATTTTGCCTCTAAGAGGTTGTTATGCTAAAACTTGTGAATTAGCCAAGGTAACCTTTATATATATTTTGAATTTATGATCGATCTTGGTGGGACAATTTTTTGCGTATATGGTTGGTACTTAATAGCCCAGGGCGGCAAAAATATTCCTAGCTCCGCCCTTGTCGTCTATAATATATTTACAACTTATTTTTTAAGTTAATTCTTCGCCACCAATTAATTTTTAATTCATTTTTTTAATAAATAAGTTTCATTTTTGTTTCGATAGTATAAGTGTGAGACCCCGAATTTTATGAAATAAAAGTATTCAATTTTTCTATTTTGGTAAATAGTTAAATTGATAAAAGTTTAAAGTTAAGGGTGATATGTAAAAAAATTTCAAAGTAGACAAGTTGTCATAAAATACCCGGTTACTATTCACTATAGTATTGTTCACTCGAGTATTTGGGGTATTTTTTTGTGTCGGGGTACTATTCACGAGTTACTATTTATGGGTTACTATTCACCTAAATTACTATTCACCCGAATATTATTCACTCGGGTATTTGGGGTATTTTTCGTGTCGGAGTACTATTCACGAGTTACTATACACGAGTTATTATTCACGGGGTACTATTGATTCACATTCTTATACTATTAGGGGTAGTGGTGCAATATTGATAATACTTGCATGACTAAGTTAAAAATGGAGGTATAGTTGAAGGTACTATACTGTAATTAATTTTTTCACATGATTATACTATTTATTCACATGATTATACTATTTATTCACATGATTGTAGTATTTATTCACATGATTTACTATTAGGGGAGTTGGTGCAAAATTGATAATACTTGCATAACTAAGTTAAAAATGGAGGTATAGATGGAGGTACTATACTGTAATTGTTTTTATCACATGATTAGAACTATTGAGTCACATGATTTACTATTGATTCACATTATTTACTATTAGGGGAGGTGGTGTAAGTTTGATAATACTTGCAGGACTAAATTAAAAATGAAGAAAAAGAAGAAGGTATTATACTATAATTTTTCGAGCCCCAAAACGTGCAATTATCGAAATTATGTTTTCTTATAAATAGAAGCTCATTCTTCTTCATTTCTCACCAATTCACTAAAGCTATAGAGCATTTATTATAGAGAGAAATTATAGAAAAAAGCTATAGAGAGAAAATCTATAGAAAAAAAAGAAGAAGTGAAGTCTACTACCTCACTACTCCAGTATCCAGTTTCTTTCTAAGGTAGGGAATATTATTTGTTGTACTCGTAGGGAGTATTATTTCTTTCTTTCTTCATTCATGAAGAGAACTTCATTATTCCATTCTTTGTTATTATGTTGAATAACTGCTCATGCAAGCATCTGCATACTTGGTGAAATTCTTCATTATTCTATTCTTTATTATTCATTGGAATATCCTCGTGCATATGCGTTCTACGCGGGACCAGTTCCGCCTCTTTATTATTACATTAGAATATCCCGTCATGCATGCGTTTTACTGGACCTAGTTCCGTTATTTATTATTCATTGGAATAACTCGCCTGTCTGAAGCACCGCATGCATAGTGATTTCTGTTGTTATTATATTCTTTATTATTCTGCTTGGAACATCCCGCTTGCGTAAAATTTCGCTTTGACCGGTTCCGTTATTATTATTCTGTTGGAATAACATGTCTATGTAAGTCTGCATGCATGATGATTTTTTGTTATTCCATTCTTTATTATACTCGGTTGGTTAAAGTTTTGACTTCTATACTCCATGAAATTAGTGGAATATCCTTGATATTTGCGCTTCATCCAAAGATCTTTTCATGTAAATATTCTTCATGCATTCTTGAATTTTACTCCACAAAGCGATGATCATGTTGACAATTTGACGTTATTGTTCCTGGATAAATTAATTCTTGAACTTGTTTTATTGAATATTATGTCATTGTCATCATCTTCATGTTTATATTATGTTGAAAGTCATATGTGGCATGTAGTGCATAGATGGACTTGATATGATTATGACCAGGGATTATTCGGTGTAATCATGACCGTAATGTAACGAATGATGTGGTAAAAATCTTCATTTGCCGTAGTGCATTGATGGACAGTATTTGGTATGATTATGAATTGTTTTATGGCATGATCAGGACCGTTGATGAAAACACGATTATCTTTGGCCCATAGTGCATGGATAATTCGTGGTCGTGATACTAAATAATATCCTTGGCACGTAGCAAGGGGGATGATTTGATGATGTTGATTATTTATTAAAATTTGAGTCTCAAATGATAAAAGTGATGAAAAACCTTTTTAAATCATAAAAGATAGTAGATTTTATTCTCTACTTGACTCTTTTAATGGATTGTTTGTTCCGCTACAGTTAAACTTGTTGTCTATTGTATTCTATCAGTTTAACACTGTTAAAGGCTAATGATAATTTATTCTGCATTATATTAGTCATAATATTTTTTACTGGGCTAGTTGAGCTCACCATTTCTTTCATTGTTCTCTTCAGGAAATGAGAACGTAGCTGGGACTAGTCGGAAAACGGAGTGATGGTCCTAGATGGTAGCATTAGTAGTCCTCACTATTCTGTGAAATAGTGTGATAATAAATGTAATGAGGACGTCATTGGGTGTGGATATTGTCTAGAAGGCAATATTCTTGTATAAACTCCCAGCTTATGTTTTATCGTATTATACATGACAGTTGTATTATTAAGTTGTATTTGAATTTATGTACCATATATCTGACGACTCAAGATGGGTGATGTATACCTAATTTTGGGGGCGTCACAATAAGTTATTATGCTTAAATTTTTTGAAGTTTATTTGATATCAAATAAAAGTTATCTTCTAAATTATAATTGCAAAATATAATATTATATAATATGTGTAGTTAAATAATATATTCTAAGTTTGTATAATATAGGCTAAGTTTGTATAATATCCTATATTATTAAAAAATTAATTTATATTGCACTTTTGCTGCAACTAATAAGAGCTCTTAAGATATAGGATAATCCTGGTCATTGATATCATACATTGAGCGACAACCCCAGCAAAATAGAAAATTAGTTTTAGAAAGTAGAATGTGTTGAGAATTAAAGTAAACGTAAACTATACAATAAAATAAAGATATATAAAATAACATAAGATTTAATGTGGAAAATTTTTAAAGAGAAAATCATAGGTCAAACTCTAAATCTCTATTATATGAAAATAATAGACTTACAATAATTATTTCAAATTTTACGACCTAAAACTTGAGATTTCATAATATCACTACGCAATTTTTTTGTACGGATTAAAAACTGCAAAATCATCCCTTATACGATACAACTTTTTTGCACAAAATATAAAAGTTGCAAAAACCCTCTGTTTCACACCAACTCAAAACTCTCGCAACTTTTAGGATGCTACGTGACTTTTGATTGTGCTACATTTCAACAACTCAATATAATATAATACTCTAACACACAAATCTCCTCTTACTATTCAAAATAATACTCTTATCAAAAATAGGAGTTCTTCTTTTCCATATTAACAATCTTTCCTCAATAGGATTCGAGACGTATCTAATAATTTTTTCTCAACTGGAATACCCAAATACTTCAATTATTCAAATAGTATCCCAGCAAAATGCTCTTATAACTCTAATGTTATTTATCATTTTTGTTGTCATTCTAATTCATCCAACACATGATACAGTGGTAATATAAGTGTTATACCAAAGGAATATACAATCTCACATTTACTATCCTAAACCTGCTCCTTGGAAAGAAGAAGATTGTAAATGCTTGACTATTTTATGCGCCTTTGGGGCCCTTCTTGCTTATGATTTTGCACGAGGTAATGAAGTGACACGAATGTTGATCTCTTATTATGCTATTGCACAATCGGGATAAGTCCAATGGGACGAATCAGGCTCAAAGAGCTTCAGGATTAGCTGTGCCTTATAAACTCTGAATTTAGTTCATCTTCTGGGGCCAAATTAAACCTGCTACTTCTCATCAGGATCACAAAGAGCAGCTGCAGTAGCTGCCTTATCTTCTTCAAGCGATCGCCTGACTCCTCTCCGGTCAGATCCAAGGGTTTCAGGTACTTGAAACCATGCATATTTCATCATGTTTATTTTGCTGCATTTGGATAGCATGACTATCCCAAGAAATTTTGCTTAATCTTTGGACTTTGTATACATTTGTATAAACACTAGAATTAATAGAAAGAAATGAGGTGGGTTATATAAAATAGTGGAAACAACTAATTAACCGAATAAAAGGGAGAAGGGGGACTGTGTCATCTTTGCACTAGTTTGAGGATAACCCATGAGACCTTTAAGCACTTTTTTATCCTCAAATTAACTTGTGCCAAGATGACAGTCTCATGGATTATTTGTATGTTTCTAAGGTCATTTATGAGGGAGGAGGAAAATTAAATTAAATGATACCTGTTTTGGGGTATCAAATGGCCTTCGGACTAAAAAAAATATATTGAATATTATGTTCGGGACTACTTCAAGGACAAAAAAAAAGTACTTAAATTATATAATATTCCAATTCTATGCAACATAATAATTACAAACAAACTTAACCTTGCGGATGAAAAACTTGCATTCTTTTCTATTTTGGGCCGTCAAGTTTGTAGTAATAAATGTACTCTTGATCTTAAACTTTGATAATGCTTGCACTATAGGAAAGAGCGAGAACGTATCCGAGGATGAGGATTCTATAGAAACTTCTGAAGTTAACGAGACTGAGATTGTTCAGCCTGGATCAGAGATAGTGGGGGAGGAGTTGGAATTGTTATAAATTATTCACATAACAAAATGATATTTTCTATTTAAAAAATAGTTATTAAAAAAGAAGTTATTGGTAGTTATATTACCAAATATTATGATCATTCATATAGTTATATCTTTTGAGATTTCTATTATAAATATATGAATTTTCAGATTATTATGAGTACTGAAATTTGTTGTTCAAACTTCTTATTTCTCTCTAAAACTTCTTACTAAGACTATTTGCATTCATCTTATAGCAATCTCAAGAAGGAGACGGAGCAAATATTGCTTTTAGGAAAGTGATTTTACGCGTTTCAAATCATTTTTCTACTTCAAGTTTATTTGTGTTCTTGGTTCTTTTATCGATCTCCTTATTTTCATATTTTCCTAACAATCTAAAAGTAATATTTTTTCTTACTATTTAAAACACCATGCATGGAATCCTCAAACACCATCAAACTCATGAACCAAGATTTTGTTCGCCTTGATTGTTTTGGTGGAACCAACTTCAGAAGATAGAAGGACAAGTTGATTTTCAGGCTTACCGCCCTGAAAATCTTCTATGTTCTTGACCCAAACTTTCTTCTCATTCCTCCACCAAAAAATGATGACTCAACCGAATTGAAATCACAAAGGAAAAAAAAGACAGAAAGATGAAGTCATGTGTAGTGGACATATTTTTAATTCACTTTCGGATTGCCTATATGATCTCTACACGGTGGAGCCTTCTGTCCCAAAAAAATAATATTTACTTATTATGTATACACCCGCACCCCCCCACCCCACCCCACCCCACCCGACCCGCACCCCCGTCAAAAAAAATTAATATTTAGTGATTATGTATTACGTACCCCACCCCCCAAAGAAAAAATTAATATTCAGTGATTATGTATACACTTCCACCCTTAAAAAAATAAAATCAGTGATTATGTATACACCCGTACAAAAAAAAATATATTCAATGATTATGTATACATCCACCACCCAAAAAAATATTTAGTGATTAATTGATTATGTATACACCTCCTCCTCCCCAACCCCAATCCCAAATAAAATAAAATGCTTAATGATTATGTATACATAATATCTCTAATAATAATTTATTTAATTGGATCATAATAAAGGTAAGTTTGAAATTTAAAATATGAGTCGATCTATATTTGAACCATAATTATATGGTTTTAACTCACACAACCCATATTAAAAATCTATCTAACAAAATACAATTTATTTTGAATTTCATGTTCACCCTAATAAATTATTTAGACCGTCTAAAGTTTGGGATAAATTCTATCGTCCATAGTGCCGGAGGCAGGAGACTGTTCCTAATAATTAATATAATTTTAATTATTAAATAGAATCATAACCATAATTTATAAATCAAAATCAACTTATAACTATATTTTGCTTAAGTTTGGGTAGAAATTATTTTAGTGGTAAGGTTCGTGTCCAAGCTAATGTTGATATTATGATCGCAATACCTTTCACCTAACAATTATTGTGTTTTGTCTTTAATAAGCACGTAATTAAGTAGCGAAATATTCCAACAAGTCATCCAAAGTGTCATTGTTAAGAGACAATTTTGAATTTGCTTTTGGATTTTGCACCTTGTGATTCACAACCTTACTTAATTGGCCACATAGTTATATGGACCCTCCTCCATGTAATACCTCAAAATTTTCATATTCTATTACTTATCCATATCAACTACTTCCTCAAATTATTATTATTATTATTATTATTAACAATTCCCTTTCAGAGAAATTTTAATTTGTGATCATGGGAGTGTCTGTTTTCTGTAAATGGAAGTGAACTAATTTTTTTTCTAAATTCGTGGGAAAGTTCTGTAGCCTCTGGATATGCTCATATATATGTTTATTAAAAAACAGAAATAATTGATTTGTTAGATGAATCTGGAGGAAAAAAGTTTATCGGAAGATAGGCAAATCCTATTTTTTTTTATAAAGGAAAAAACTTAATTTTGACCGGATAAGTTAAAAACCATGCAACTTATCATTTTCTCATTGTTGTTATTTATACCGGTGGTAGGATACGCGTAGCGTGTGTAAATTATGTGGGATAAAATAAAAAAATTTAAAAATTTAAAAAAATAAATAGAAAGATATAAAAATTAATATTAACAACTAAAATTATAGAAATAAAATTGAAAAAAAGAAAAAAAATGTAACACAAAATTACCAAACTTGCGGAAGCTTTATAATATAGAAGATAGATATATTACAGATGGCTTTTCCCTCGCTTTGATTACCAAAACAATAATATTACTATCACATAAAATAATCACACATCGCTCACATACTGTTAACGTGACAGTATGTGATTTGTTGTTGACATGACTCACTTAACTCAACAATAAATCACATACGGTCATATGATGTTTACGTTGAGAGCAAATCTTTTGTCCACATTTTACATGTCCCCCTTGTGTCCCTTACTTAAATTTTTAACATCTGGTCTCTTATTTAACACAAGGAGGACATGTAAAAATTAAAATGTTGTTATTTATACTTGTGGTAGGTGTCAAAAATTTAAGTGAGAAACACAAAGGGACATATAAAATAGAAATAAAAGATCTACTCTCGTTTATATTAATCATTTTATGTGATAATAACATTATTTTTACCAAAATTATCAGACCTGCAGTATAGTTAAGTACTCTCTCCGTCCCTATTTAAATAACGTTTTAGAGTATTTTATTTGTCCCTAATTAATTGACGTTTGTTTAAATCTAGGAGAATTAATGATAATTTTTTTAAAATTATCCCTCATTACTCTACCTATTTTTTGAGTACTTTAAACTCTTGTGCTATGATAAATTAATGATTTAAGAGTATTATAGACAATTGAATATTATATTTAATATTTTTTAATTATTATTTTAATTCTTGTGTTCATCTTTAAAACGTCATTTAAATAAGGACGGAGTGAGTACTTTAAGTATATGCATGGAACCAACCAGACCTGCGGTACACTTGAATTGTGAAAATAGTTGTCTCGTATGAATTATGTGGTGACACGTGGCACTTAATTGTGGTGTCGGTCGTGGGGCGGTAAATCCAACCAAGCGGAATCGATTTGTAATTGTAAATCCAGTAAAATTCCTATTTCGAAATATTCTGTATAAGAATAAGTTGAATAATCTCTATAATATTATAAATATTATAATTTTAGAGAGAGCATAAAAAGATTATATATAAAAAGTGAGATTTTTTAATATTCTTCAAATTTACCAATATATGGATAGTGAGTCTTTATTTATAGGCTTCACAAATACATGAACAAAGATAAAAGATGAAAGAAATACAAAATTAAATAGGGAGAATGAATAGCTCATCAATGTACTATGTAGGTTATGTAGGTTATAGAAAATGAATGGACATCCATAATATAACTATTCATAACACTCCCCCTTGGATGTCCATTACTGAAGAATATGCCTTGTTAAAACCTTACTAGGAAAAACCCTGTGGGATAAAAACCTAGTGAAGGAAAAAGAGTACATAATTCTTCAAAAACTTATGAGATATTGCTTTATGAAAAACTTTAATTACTCCCCCTTATGATTATATCACTTGAGATCTCTGAGTCGACGCAATCCAACGTTTTGGACTAGCTTCTCAAATGTAGAAGTAGGAAGCGTCTTTGTTAATAAATCTGCCAAATTTTCACTTGAACGGATTTGTTGAACATTTATATCACCATTCTTCTTACAAGGTCATGAGTGAAAAAGAACTTTGGTGAAATATGTTTTGTTCTATCACCTTTGATATATCCTTCCTCGAGTTGACAATAAATGACGTATTATCCTCATATAAGGCCGTCTTGTTTCTTCTCCCGAAGATAAACCGCAAAGCTCCTCGTATGTGTTGAATTATAGACCTTAACCATACACATTCACGACTAGCCTCATGTATTGCTAAAATTTCAAAGATGGTTAGAAGATGTAGCTACTATAGTTTGCTTTCATCGAACGCCAAGAAAATATTTGCCCACCACAAGTGAATACATATCCAGTTTTATGATCGAGCATTATGAGGATCGGATAGGTACCTCTGCATCTCGCAAAAAATCGACCAAATCTATTTTGGGTTGGTTAGGAAAATACAAACCCATATCCTTTGTACCTTGTAGGTAACGAAGTATATGTTTAATCCCATTCCAATGCCTTCGGGTTGGACAAGAGCTATATCTTGCTAATAAGTTGACAGAGAATGATATATCAGGTCGTGTATGACTAGCAAGATACATTAGTGCTCCAATTGCACTCAAGTATGGTACTTCAGGACCAAGAATCTCCTCATCATTTTCTCGAGGTCGGAAAGGGTCTTTATTTACATCAGTGACCTCACAACCATTGGGGTGCTTTCAGCGGATGTGCTTTGTCCATATAAAATCGTTTTAGCACCTTCTCTATATAAGATGTTTGATGCACAAGAATACCGTCCTTTAAATGCTCTATATGTAACCCAAGACAAAATTTTGTCTTTCCAAGATCTTTCATTTCAAATTCTCTTTTCAAGTACTCTACTACCTTTGAAATCTCTTCAGGAGTTCCAATGGTATTTAGATCATCAACATATACTGCAATAATAACAAACTCAAATCTAGACCTCTTTATAAAAATGCATGAGCTAACATGATCATTCTTATATCCCTCCTTTAACAAATATTCACTAAGACGGTTATACCACATGCGACCAGATTATTTTAATCCATATAGAGATCTATTTAATTTAATCGAGTACTGTTCTCGAGAATCGAATTTACATGCTTCTGGCAATTTGAATCCTTCTGAGAATTTCATATAAATTTCATTATCAAGTGGGCCATACAAATATGCTGTAACGACATCCATTAGACGCAAGTGAAGTCCTTCTTTTATTGCCAGACTGATTAGGAATCGAAAAGTAGTCACATCCATCACATGAGAGTATGTCTCTTCATAATCAATACTAGGTCTTTGTGAAAATCCTTGCGCAACTAGTCGTGCTTTATGTCGCACAATTTCACCCTTTTTCATTTTGTTTTCGAACAAAAACCCATTTGTACCTTAATCGGTTTTACACCATCGTGTATACGGACCATCGGTCCAAAAACATTTCTCTTTTCAAGAGATTTCAATTCTGCCTCAATTGCGTCTTTCCATTTTGTCTAATCAATTCTATGCATGCATTCCTCAATAGACCTTGGTTCAAGATCCGCGTCATCTTTTATAACATCTAGCGCTATATTGTATGAAAAAACATTATCAACGTCAATTTCATTTCGATTCCAAATTTTTCTGGACATGACATAATTTATCTAGATCTCTTCATTTGTCAATGATTTCAGGTACCTGATTGTCTTTTGGAACGGTAATGTTAGTCATGTCTAGAGATTTTTCTGTAGACTCTTCTAGAGTTACCATTTCCTCGTTATGACCATCTTGAATCTTTGTTCCTTTTCTCATACGAGGATTCTTATCTTTGGAACCGACTGGTCTACCACGCTTCAAGCGTGCTTTAGATTCATTGGCAACAAGAGGTTGTCCTGCTGGGACATCAATTTTAATTGGAGCATTAACAGCAGGTATATGTGACTTTGTTAAACTCTTTGGGTCAGAAAATGCGTCTGGCAATTGATTTGCTAAACTTTGTAAATGAATTATCTTCTGAACTTCTAGTTCACATTGTTTTGTACGAGGATCAAAATGAGACAATGATAATTCATTCCAAACATCTCTTTTTCCAAATTTTATTTTCTCCCCCCTAATGTTGGGAAGACCGATTCATCAAAATGACAATCAATGAATCTAGTCGTAAATAAATCCCCAAATGATGGTTCTAAATATTTAATTATAGATGGGGATTCATATCCAACATATATTCCTAACCTCCTTTTTAGGTCCCATCTTGAAGATGCGTGGTGGAGGAATTGGAACATATACAACACAACCAAAAATTTTAGATGAGAAATATTTGGTTCCCCACCAAAAACCAATTGTAAAGGAGAGTACTTATGATAACTTGTTGGTCTGATGCGAATTAGTGTTGCCGCATGTAAAATAGCATGACCCCAAGCAGAAATTGGAAGTTTTGATATCATTAGTAATGGTCTTGCAATCAATTGAAGACGCTTAATCAATGATTCTGCAAGGCCATTTTGTGTATGAACATGTGCTACAGGATGTTCAACACTTATCCCAATAGACATACAATAATCATTGAAAGTTTGGGAAGTAAATTCACCAGCATTGTCAATACGAATTTTCTTGATGGGATAATCTGGAAAATGTGCTCGTAATCTGATTAATTGAGCAAATAATCTTGCAAAGGCCAGGTTGCGAGTTGATAATAAAGATACATGTGACCACCTTGTTGATGCATCAATTAAAATTATAAAATATCTAAAAGGTCCACATGGTGGATGAATTGGTCCACATATATCACCTTGTATTCATTCCAGAAAAGTAAGGGATTCAGTCCCTATCTTAGCCGGTGATGGTCGAACAATTAACTTGCCTTGAAAACAAGCGATGACATAGAAATCATTCGATTGAAGAATCTGTTGGTTCTCCAATGGATGTCCACATGAATTCTCAATTATTCTTCGCATCATTATCGATCCAGGATGGCCTAACCGTTCATGCCAAACAACAAAGTTATTGTGATTCGTTAGCTTTTTATTAACAACCACATTTGTTTCAATTGTTCTAATTCTCGTGTAGTACAAACCAGAGGAAAAAGCTGGTAATTTTTCTAATTCACTTTTATTACCTGAGATTATACTCGTAATGTGAAGATACTCAATCTTTCCTTCACATGTTGTCTCAATATGATACCCATTTCGGCGGATATCCTTAAAACTCAATAAATTTCTTTGAGACCTGGGAGAGTATAATGCTTCATCAATTTCAAGTTTTGTTCCTCCAGGCAAGAAAATGTTAGCTCTTCCGGAGCCTTCTATCAATTTTGTACTACCCGATATAGTATTAACATTGGCCCTTTGCATTATGAAAGAAGAAAAATATTTCTTATTCTGTAATATAATGTGCGTAGTGGCGCTATCTGCAAGACATATATCTCCACCATTCATTGCAAATCGAATCAAGAGAGTATCTATGTTATTCAATGAAAATAAGAAATATATAATCAGATTAATAAAATATCCCATATATAACGAATCATAAGAAAACAGTTAAACATGATAAAAACATAATAATTAGAATTTTATTAATGCTTAAAATAAAGTCCAATAACATCAAAGCATCATCTAAAAATTTTATATTTGGACACTCTCATCACCAAACAAGAAGTCAATTTTTTCTTCAGGATTTGAGAAAAAATCAGTAACATCTAGATGAGTGGTATCAACACAACCATAATTAAAATCATCATTTCCAGAATCAAGATTTGTCTCATCTTTTCCATCCTTACTAGAAAAATTGAGATTTGTCTCATCTTTTCCATCCTCACTAGCAAAATTTGTCTCTATCTTCTTCCCTTTTTCTTTTAGTGATTGTTGATAGAGCTCAACAAGATGTTTTGGTGTACGAAAGGTATGAGACCAATGACCTTTACATCCACAACGATAACACAAATTCTCCGTGGTATTTTTATCTTTATCACCTTTTTCGCGTTTTTCATCCTTATATTCCCACTTCTGGTGGGTATATGTGTTTTAGAAATGACTACCACGATGATTATTTCGACCACGTCCACGTCCACGACTAGTGGCGTGACCTTTGTTTTTACCATTATATGTTACGGCATTCACTGCAGGGAATGGAGCAGATCCAGTTGGACGGGCCTCATGATTTTTCATCAATAGCTCATTGTTTTGCTCAGCCACAAGGAGGCATGAAATCAGTTCAGAGTATTTCTTAAAGCCCTTTTCACGATATTGCTGCTGCAGGAGAATATTAGATGCATGAAAGGTGGAGAATGTTTTTTCTAACATATCTGCATCAGTGATCTTTTCTCCACATAATTGTAGTTTAGAACTGATTCTAAACATAGCTGAGTTATAATCACTTACAGATTTAAAATCTTGTAATCTTAGATGCATCCAATCATAACAAGCTTTAGGAAGTATTACAGTTTTCTGGTGGTCGTATCTTTCCTTTAGATTGTTCCAAAGGATAAGTGGATCTTTAACAGTCAAATATTCAATTTTAAGTCCTTCATGGAGGTGATGACGAAGAAATATCATCGCTTTGGCCTTATCTTGACTAGATGTTTTGTTTTCTTCTTTGATAGTATCACCAAGACCTTTTGCAACTAGATGAATTTCAGCATCTAACACCCATGATAAATAATTCTTTCCAGTAATGTCAAGAGCCACAAATTCGAGTTTAGCAATGTTTGACATTATGAACTATCACAAATATGATTAACAAGTTAGAAGAAAATATTCTAAAAATAAATTAAATACACAACATAATTAACATAATACTTTAAGCACAGTAATTTGTCGAATAGTTGTAACCACTTTGATAATTAACATATGTAAAGACTAATACTTGAAGCTAGTAAAAAAAAAACTTACACATGAGCTTTTTGTAACATAGCAGTGTGGTTAATAATATTAATTAGTAAACATTGTTGTACAAGCTATAATGCTTAACATTTAAATAGTAATAAACATAAAGATTAAATGAATGCATAGTAAATAATTATGTTGAATTTTCATAATAGTGACCGTGAAACATAATTTATTTTTTTATTTTTATTATTATTTTTATTTTTTATAATGGAGAAAAAGCTAGTAAAATAAATAAATAAATAATCCTCCAGAATGATGTGACTTGGATGACTTATTACTAATGATTTTCTCTACCATGCTAACATATGTACCAAAATGGCAGAAAGCATTGAAGAGTGTAGCACACAGTTCAACATACACCATAGAAAAATGTGAAAGCCAACATACACTGCAAAAAAAAATCGAGAGACAAAGTTATACCTTCTTCTGCTACAAAACAAAATATGATTATCTTATTATAATTTTAGAGAGAGCATAAGAAGATTATATATAAGAAGTGAGATTTTCTAATATTCTTCAAGTCCACCAATACATGGATAGTGAGCCTTTATTTATAGGCTTCACAAATACATGAACAAAGATAGAAGATGAAAGAAATATAAAATTAAATAGGGAGAATGAATAGCTCATCAATGTACTATGTAGGTTATGTAGGTTATAGAAAATGAATGGACATCCATAATATAACTATTCATAACAATAAAAAAAATTGGTTTCAATTTGGGCCAATTATAAATAGGAATAACATCTAAATTGTAATATGTTATATACTTTTTAAGTCCCGTATTAAGAAACTATACCTCTATATAGTAATAATTTCATATATATATATAGAGTCCGGATTTTTTTAAAATTCAAATTTTTTTTTTAAAAATAACTAAAAAAGGTTTAATATTTTATGGAACTGGAATTTTTCATAATACAGTGTTTGGGGCGTGATTTGGATACATATAACAAAACAATTGCATACTAATCAGTCCAGGAGTGCTCGACCTAATCCATTGCCTATATATATATATATATATATATATGAGAGAGAGACAATATTAATTTTAAAAGACTATATTTTCTATAAAAGACTACATTTCTTATAAAGAACTACATTTTTCTATAAATGACTATATTTCTATAAAGGACTATATTTTCCTCTAAAAGACTATATTTTCCTAGTTTGAAAATCTAAATAGGGAGTTCTTATTGATATTTTTGTTAAAGTGGATATTTTTGGGTGTTCAGAAAATATTTTGTACCAATAACTCTATTTAGTAATAACCTCTCAATTAGAATACAAATAGTTTGGTTCCAATTCTATTCCTAAATAGAGATTTTACTGTATATTTTTTAATTTTAAATAAAATAATAAGTTGATTTGGTAATTAGATATATATTGTAAAGCTATTTATTATGTGCAGACTCAAATAGTTTGAATAAATATTCGAGTCGAGTTGAATTTAAGTTGAGTATTTCAAATATAATGGGAATCCGAGGCCAATTCCAGTTAAAAATTTAATTTTCGAGTTGAATTCGAGTAATTTTTTATTTGTTTTGATTTGACTCGTTTACACTCTCTTAGTACTAGCACTCGGTGGTCATGCGCTACGTGTGAAAATTATGTGGTTAAAAATTTAGAAGATTAAATAGAAAGATAAAAAATAAATTAAAAAGGACAAAATAATAATAAATTTTAAAATTAATTATAAGAGTAAAAGGGAGAAAAAAAATCAATAAGCATGATACAAAATTACTAAAAACACTATGAATGCTTTATAATATAAATAGATTTGACCTTTTTTCTTTAATAACGGTTATCAAGAAGATAACATAGGGTAGACAAACTCACATATAACCATTTTCAAGTTATAAGGATTTTAATATTATTAAAAAGTAATAAATTAGATTATGATACCATTACATATTGCACTTCAGTCACATATTCTGTAAAAAAAAATTAATATGCTTTCAAAGACACAAATATATATTATTTTTGGAGCTACACAATTAACTGTGACCAAATTTTTGTTGACTATTTGCAATGAAGTTAATTAGTATTTACGTTGGTGAATATAGGGGGTTGAAAAAAATTACTACTACAAGTTATGTCTGGTGAAGGGATCGATCTTCATCCTTGATAGAATATACTACCTCCGTCTCATAATAATTATTTTTTTAGCTTAAATCACACATACTAATACACAAGCTAAAATGACAAAACTATCCTTAATATATTTTTTTTGAAGTTGAAGAGTTAATGAGTGTCATTTAATTGTAGTGATAGTAAGATGCAATAAATACCATTAAATGCATAAGGGCATATATGAGAAAATATTGCAAAAATTGTATTGGAGTTCGAACACATCACTTATTTTGAGAAAAAAATATTAAGCCTAAAAAGCACTTATTGTGGGACGGAGGTAGTATGTGATTATTCTCATTATTATTGTAAATATTTTAAGATATTATTCTGTTGTAAAATTATACCGTTTTCTTATTCTTAGCCTAACTTGTAGGCATAATATTTGTTTATACTTTGTATATATTACCAACAGATGAATGAGAAAAGATCAAGGGATTATATTCTTTTATGGTATCAAAACTGTGACGCCCCCAAAATTAGGTATACATCACCCATCTTGGGTCGTCAGATACATGGTACAAAATTCAAATACAACTTACTAATACAACTGTCGTGTACAATATGACAAAACATAAACTGTGAGTTTGAATACAAATATTATCTACTAGAGATTATACAAACTCAAAAGGAGTCCTCATTACAATTATTAACACACTATTTCACATAATTGTGAGAACTACTAATGTTATCCTCTGGACCGTTACTCCGTTCCCCGACTAGTCCCTGCTATGTTCTCATTTTCTGAAGAGAACAGTGAAAGAAAGGGTGAGCTCAATTAGCCCAGTAAGAAATAGTATGATTAAGATAATGCAGAATAAATTATCATTAGTCTCCAACAATGTTAAACTGATAAAATATAATAGACATCAAGTTTAACTGCAGCGGAACAAGCAATCCATTAAAAGAGTCAAGTAGAAAATAAAATCTACTATCTTTTATGATTAAAAATATTTTTCATTACTGTTATCGCTGAGACTCAGCTTAATAAATATTTCACATCATCGAATCACACCTGCACTACGGCCAAGGATATTCTTTAGTATCACGACCATAATTATCTATGCATTACGAGCCAAGAATATTTGTGTATTCATTAATGGTCATGATCATGCCAACAACTGTCCATCAATGCACTACGGGCCAATGAGGACTTTTACTACATCACTTGTAACATTACGGTCCATGATTACAATCAATAATCCTCGGTCATAATCATACCAAGTCCATCTATGCACTACAGGCCACAGATGACTTTCAACAAAATATAAACATGAGGATGATGACAATGATATAAGAATTCAATAAAACAAGTTCAAGAATTATTTTATCCGGGAATTATTAACGTCCAAATTGTCAACATGATAATGTTTTGTAGAGTAAAATTCAAGAATGATCAGAAGAATATTTTCATGAAAAGATACTGGATGAAGCGCAAATATCAAGGATATTCTACTAATTTCATGGAGTATAGAAGTCAAAACTTTAACCAACTGAGTATAATAAAGAATGGAATAACAAAAGAAATCACCATGCATGCGGTGCTTGGCATGATGTTTATTCCAATGTAATAATAATAACGGAACCAGTCGTCGTAAAATTTGCAATCGGAGGATGTTCCAACAGAATAATAAAAAGATTTTAACCAGTCCTGTAAAACACATGCATAGCGAGTTGTTCCAACGGAATAATAATAAAGATTTTAATCAGTCCGGTGTAAAACACACAGACGTGATGTTCCAACGGAATAATAATAAAGATTTTAACCAGTCCTGTAAAACACACAGCATGTGGATGTTCCAATGTAATAATAGAAAGAATGTCACCAAGTATAGGGTAGATCACAGATACAAAGTTATTCCAATGTAATAATAAGAAATGAAATAACAACAGCCTCTCTTCATGAATAAGAAAGAATAACACCCTCATCTAGTAAGACCCCAAATAATTAATAAATGAAATTTAATTTTCTCTAATTATTTTGAAATAGTAAGGGTTGATGTGATTAATGTGGATAGTTATGGGTAAAATACATAAATATTTCAAAATAAGCAAGTGGTTATAAAATATTCATTGTTGTTTGAATATTCGTTTGGTCGTGGAATATTCAATCGTCTTGTCGGGAATATTAAATGCGGCGATGCGACCATATGTGGGCCCCATAACTGGAAAGCGATTGGAGGAAGAAAACGACAAATATAAGTTGTTTAAAAATAATCTGGCGAATTGTTACTGCTTTCAATTGTTGGAATACCCGGTTAAAACATAAGAATATCTGGCGTTGTTGCTTGAAGATGTTGTATTGCACCAATTATTGACTTTTACGTGAAGGCACTACTCAAGAATGGTTACGATAATTACGCTCAAAGATTTTATTTTATTGATTCAATAATTGCTTTGCATTGATATTTTATATTATTGTTGTTTCAATAATTGTCATTACACAAGATTTTTCATTATCGAAGCAATAATTCATATTATCTGAATAATATTATTAGATAACATTATTGGCAATGTCTAGAAAGTTCTATCTAAGGAGAGGTTTGGTCACCTAATTGCGCACCAGTAAGGAGAAATTCTTATTGGAAAGCCCTCTTTCCTGAGGAACCGGCTATCTGGTTGTCGATATTGTGATTCTCAGTAATATTATTTGTGAATAATTAATTATTGATTCATATGATGAGGAAAATATTGATTTTATGTGGATATAGATGGAGAAAATTTTTAATGTGACAATTGTTGAAAATTAAAATTTTATCTTTTTCTGATAAAATAATTCATTTAAATATATATATATATATATATATATTATATTTTAATAATATAATAATGGTGATATTTTTACAACGAATGTGGGATATATGTGTATACGAGGAGGAAGAGTATTTTTGTTGCAATAAATATTTAAAACATGTTAAACATGCTCATGTGGACCCCATTTATTGATAGAAATTTGATTATAGCACAGTAAAATCGCTTGGTTGGTGGATTTCGGTCAATTTCTGTTTGGAATTTAAAAAAACTTTCTTCTGCAAAGTTGTAGAGAATTGAATTTCCTATAAAAACTCGTGAGATTCGAATTTTCTAACAAAAGGGCTATTTATTGTGAATTATTGAAGTTCCGGAGTTCCGAAATAATTGATTTTTGGAAGTTTTAATTGTTTAAAATAATAAAAACGTTTTTTATATGTTGTGAGCCTCATTAATCACATGCTAGGTGGCTGATTTCAGATTCCCAAAGGATGGCGTTGAAATTTTTTTATAAATATATTATTATATTAAATTTTCTGCTTTGGTGTTCTAAGCAATTTCCTATAAATAGGTGCTTAGGTTAGAATTAAAAATCACACCAGAAATTGAAGTTTTCTCTCTCTATATTATCGAGCGTATCCTTGTGAGTATTTTGAGTATACTTTGAGTATTGCTATACGGTGAAAGTTCATGTTATAGCTTTATATCCGATTATTCCATTTAAATCTTTGCCTTTCCGAGGTAAGGATATTATTTTTTTTCGTAATGATATTATTTCTTCAATATCATTATCTTTGAAATATTGATCTGAAGTTTTTATCAAATTTGGAACTTTTGGTGTCCGAGTTACTATTTACGTATCTGACCTTATTCACGATATCTGATCTATTCAAGAATACGACCTTTATTCATCTAAAAATAAAATTTTTCTTTTCGTCTAAAATATCTATTGTGGGATACTAGTTTTGATTGTATCCATGTTTTGATCATTCTTGAATTTTACACCACTATGATTATTTTTGAGGTTTTTTGACGTGGATAAAACAAAGTACGAATCCTTAATCCTTAATCCTTGTCATTTTGTTTCACCGATTCGTTTCTTTAAAAAAAAAATTATTTTTCATCATCCTCGGTCTTAAATGATGATATTATTAAATATCTTTGGCTTTGTAGTGCAAAGATGATTGATTTCGATGAATATCTTTGGCCCAGTAGTGCAAAGATGAATGATTTCGATGAATATCTTTGACCAGTAGTGCAAAGATGAATGTGTGTTAGATGAACATGACCAATCGGTGAATGTCCTCGGCACGTAGTGCAAGGATGAATATATGATTCGAGATATATATTGATTGATGTTACGAGGATAAAAATATTGATGATGGATCGTTAAATTCATAGATATTAGTAGATTTCATCCTCTACGTAACTCTTCTATGAATTAATATTTTTCGCTGCGAGTATTGATTTAAAACTTGTTGTCTATTGTATTCTATTAAATTTTTCCATGTTGAAGACTAACGATAATTTGTTGTATATTATCTTAGTCATAATATTCTTTACTGGGCTAGTTGAGCTCACCCTTTTCCTTTTTGTTCCATTTTTCTTCTCAGGAGGCGAGAATGTAGCGAGTACGAGTCGGGGTATGGAATGATGGTTTTAGAGAGTTGTTTAGTAATCCTCACCATTTTTGTAAAATAATATATCAATAATTATGATGAGGATTTATTTGTATGTGGATATTGTTTAGATGGCAATATACGTATTTAAACTCACAGCTTTTCTTGTTGTAATAATAAAGTTGTAGTTGTTTCATCATCTGTATTGACAACTTCGAATGGGTGATGTATACCTATTTTGGTGGTGTCACACTTACCGTAAAAGAAACTGAAAATAAAAGTTGTTAAGTAGCAGAATATTTTTCTTCTATCTCTCTATAGTCTCTCTCTATAGTTTCTCTCTCTAGAGTTCAAAGAATTAAAAGAAAATAATGAAGGAATGAGCTTCTATTTATAGGAAAAATGGAATGCATAGTAACTAATCCATAAACGGTCCAGATTAATTTACTTTAATCTGACGGTCCATATTTAAAACAAAATCTTTTAAATAAAATATATTATATTCTATTTATAATCTAATAAAATGAATAACTTTATAAAAGATTTTACTATGCAAATACTATGCAGGCACTATGCAAACACTATGCATAATAAAATATAATATATTCTAATTATTGTCTAATAAAACAGATAGCATTATAAAAGTATTCTATTTTATATAAAAAGTTTTTACTATGCAAAATACTATGCGGACACTATGCAACACTATGCATAATAGAATATAATATATTCTATTTATAGAATAACTTTATAAAAGTATTACATTTTATATAAAAAAATTTCAGATTATTACATTAATAATACCAACAAAAGCGAGTGACTTATCACGTAAGCATCAATAATCAATACCGTGGTACTGCTACTCTTATGCAACCACACGTATTCTCGTACTTTTAAACACCGGTGTTTCAACAGATTAACGGTAAAACTTCCATTTTTATTTTCATAAAGTATTTTTGTCATTTTCTCAATCCGATAATAATTCCGTTGTGGGGTCCACTCAATGATTGTGTCGTTGTACTAATATTCCTGTTAAAACGAATATTCCCCACCAATCGAATATTATATAACAACTTGCGTACTTTGCAAAATTTATAAATATTATCCACAACTATTATATCAATTTCACTCCATAATATTCAAAATAATATTTATAGAAAATTCATCTTTATTCAAAAAGTTGGGATTTTACAATATCCCCTTCTTATGAAATTTCGCCCTCGAAATTAGGGTACGTACCTAGTATGTCGAAGAGATAAGGATACCTTGATTTCATTTCAGATTCTAACTCCCAAGTCATTTCCTCAACATCGTGATTTCTCCATAAAACTTTGACTTGAGGTATAACCTTGGTGCGTAGAATATGTTCCTTCTTATCCAAGATTTGAACAGAACCTCTTCATACGTCAAATCTTCCGCTTATTCGTCCGGTTCCAACTCAATAATGTGGTTCGGGTCTTCCACATATTTACGTAACATGGATATGTGAAAACGTTATGAACACGAGACATACTTGGCGGTAGAAATGCGAGTCTATAGCCCACGCTTCCTACTCGATCAAGGATTAAAATGGGCCGATGAATCGAGGATTGAGTTTTCCTCTCTTTCTAAATCTCGTAACTCCTTTCCATGGAGCAACACGTAACAACACATGATCTCCTATATCGAATTCCATGTCCTTTCGATGAAGATCAGCATAACTCTTTTGTCGATCTTGTGAGGTTTTTATACATTGCCGGATCGTTTGAATCTTTTCCGTAGTCATACGTACCAACTCTGGTCCCAACAACGCTGCTTCACCCACCTCATCCCAGCATACTGGAGAACGACACTTTCTTCCATACAACGCTTTGAATGGAGCCATGCCAATACTTGCTTGATAAGCTCGTTGTTGTAGGAAAACTCCACCAATGATAAGAACTTGTCCCAACTTCCTTGAAATCAAGGACACGAGTCTTAATAGATCTTGAAGAGTTTGAATAGTCCTCTTCGATTTGTCCGTCTGTCTGAGGATGATATGCCGAGCTAAATCGTAAATCAGTGCTCATAGCTTTTTGCAACTAACCCAAAATCGCGAAGTGAATCTTGGGTCTCGATCGAAAACTATGGATCTTGGCATACCATGCACTCTTACAACCTCGTTTATGTACATCGAGCAATACGTTCAAGTGTATAAGTTTCTCGTGTCGGTAAGAAATGAGCGAGACTTGGTCAATCTATCAACAATGACCCAAATCGCATCTATGCCTTGAGAAACTTTGGGAAAAACGATAGCTTAAAATCCATGGTAATGTGCTCCCACTTCCATTCTAGAATTTCAAGTGGTTGTAATGGACCTTTTGGTACTTGATGCTCTACTTTGACTCGTTGACATGTTAGACACCTTGAGATAAACAACGCTATCTCTCTCTTCATATTGCCCCACCAAAATGTATGTCAAGATCATGATATATTTTGGTACTCCCGAGATGGATTGCAAAACGTGTGTTGTGCGCCTCCATCATGATTTTATACTTTAAATCGTGGTCGTTAGAACACAAAGTCCGGAGTTGACTCAAGTATTCCTTCTTCATCGATTCTTGCTTCCTGATCGCACCTTCTTGCATTTTCTTCCTCATACGCATCATCTCCGGATCAGAACTTGAAAGCGACTTTAATTTTATCAATTAAAGTCGGTTCTACTCGTATATTTGCCATCATCATGTGGGTCCCTGAAGTCTTTATCTCTATCTCCATCCTTTGCAAGTCATACAAAATGGGCCTTTACGTTAACAATATTGCACTCGTACCCGCATATGATCTTCTACTCAATGCGTCAGCTACCACGTTCGCTTTTCCAGGATGGTATTGGATAGTATGATCATAATCTTTCAACAGTTCAAGCCAACGTCGTTGTCGCATGTTGAGTTCCTTTTGAGTGAAGAAATATTTAAGGCTTTTATGATCCGTAAAGATCTCCACTTTCTCCCCATACAAGTAATGCCTCCAAATCTTTAGTGCGAAGACAACAGCTGCCAACTCTAGATCATGAGTAGGATAATTCCTCTCATATTCTTTGAGTGTTCGTGAGGCATATGCTATGACTTTCCCATGTTGCATGAGAACACATCCTAACCCTTTGCCCGAAGCATCACTGTAGATGACAAATCCCTCCGAACCAGATGGTATTGTCAGAACAGGTGCTGAAATGAGTCTCCTCTTAATTTCTTGAAAACTCTTCTCACATTCCTCGCTCCAACCGAACTTTGTATCTTTCCAAGTCAGCTGAGTTAGTGGAGTAGCGATTCGAGAAAACCCTTCTACGAATCTTCGATAATAACCAAAGAAAGTCGAGAAAGCTACGATTTCCGATCAACGATTTAGGTTGCTCCCAACTTTGAATAGCTTCAATCTTTCTTTGGGTCAATGATATTCCATGACTTGATACCACGTGCCCAAGGAATGCTACTTCCTCCGAACTCACATTTCTTCAACTTGGCATAAAGCTTATATTCACGAAGCTTTTGGAGTATCGACCTCAAGTGTTGTTCATGATCTTCACGGGTTTTGGAATATATGAGGATGTCATCAATAAAGACGACCACAAAGTGATCCAAATATTCCTTGAATACTCGGTTCATCATATCCATGAAGGCAGGAGGAGCATTAGTCAATCCAAAGGACATGACTAGAATTCATAATGCCCGTCATCGGAGTTCTCGAAAAGTCGTCTTTGGAATGTCATCGGTTACAATCTTCAATTGGTGATATCCTAACGAAGATCAATCTTTGAGAAGAATTTGGCTCCTTGCAACCGGTCAAAAAGTCATCAATACGTGGCAATGGGTACCTATTTTTTGATGGTGACATGATTCAACTCCCGATAATCAATACAAAGTCGCATACTCCCATCTTTCTTCTTCATGAATAGAGCAGAGCACCCCGATGAGAAGTACTAGGACTTAATAAAGCCAATGTTTAATAATTCCTGCAGTTGAGTTTTTAACTCACGAAGTTCAATAGGAGACATTCGATATGGGGGATTTAGAAATGGGTTTTATCTGGGTTCAAGGTCGATACAAAATTCAATTTCACGCCTGGGGTAGGCCAGAAGTTCTTCGTGAATACGTCGGAAAATTCATTAACAATAGAAATATTATTCAAAACTGTCGTATTTTTGTTTAGATCTGTGACATGAGCTAAGAAAGCTTGACATCCGTTTTTCAATAAACGAATAGCTTTATGGCTTGAGATGATAGTGATTGATTTTAATGGTTTGGTTGCTTGAATAAGCATAATAGGTCGATTAGGAATATGAAAGCTAACAACCTTACGAAAATAATCAATTTTTGCATGATGAGTAGTTAACCAATCAATCCCTAGAATTACATCAAATGCAAGTATTTTTAATGCAATAAGATCGACCCAGTAATGTGTGGGTACCAACTTGAACCAAACAAGACTTATAAACCTGTGGATGTAATGAAGGTTTCTCCCAACGGAGTTTCCACAGAGATAAGTCAAAGTCTAATTCTCCTGAGTTAAATTTAATCGTTGAGCGTAAGTAGGAGAAATAAAAGAATGGGTAGAACCCAGATCAAATAAAGTGCGACTTCGCTTAGAGTTTATGATAAGCTTACCCGTGATGACCTCATTCGGGTTCCTTGCTTTCGGGAGGTCGCAACAAACGCTTCTCTCAGACTACCTCTGGCTTTGACTTTTCCGGGACAACCTTTGGTGCCTCCATCCTAGTTGAATTTGTCTTCTGTGAACGACAAAATCGGGCTAAGTGATCTTCTCTTCCACAATTATAACATGCTTTGACTGACATCGCGCAATTTGGACTAATGTGTCCCTCCCTCCGCATTTGAAGCATATGATAGTGGTCTTTCTTCTTCCTTAACAACGGTTCTTTGGTCTTTGACGCCTTTCCATCATTGTTGAATCTCCTCTTCTTGAAATGTCCATTCTTATTGTTTTGGCCCGATTACCATCGAAGTGGTTACCATTTCGGCTTTTGATTCCTCCACGCTTTTGTTGTCACCGCTCATGATGGCTTCTCACCGGTATTATCATTTTGCCGGCCGCTTCTCTTTTGGTTGCGTTGACTCGTTATCGCTACTCCACCAATCGAACCCTATTTATAACATCCGAATACAAACACGCTTTATGAAAATAAGATGTTGACGTATTTCCGCCTTCAAACCTCTTAAAAACATTCACGCCATTCTCTCTCATTATCCACCAAGTGGGACGCAAACCGGGATAACTCCTCAAATTTTGCCTCGTATTGCGACACGGTCATATTGTTTTGTTCCAACTTGATAAACTCCACCTCCTTCATGTGGCGAATACTTTCGGAAAGTATTTGTCGTTGAATGACTCTCAAACTTCTCCCAAGACATCTTCAAGATAGCGGGTTGAGTATATTTTATCGATTCCCACCAAGAATCTACATTTCACAAGAACATAAAGGCGCAAAGGAACCTTTTTGCTCTCGTAGCATCCCAAGACATCAAATATCTTGGTGATCTGCTTTATCCATGCTTCCGCCATAAGTGGTTTTGGCTCTCCTTAAACTCCGGTGGTCCCAGCTCCTTGAATCTGCTTTAGCGGTGATCGCCTCGAGAGTTTCAAATATTTCCACCTACATTTTGGACAGAGCCGCTCTCTCATTTGCATTGCATGAATTGCATAAAGCCTCTCGAACAATCCATCATTCATCATTTGGTCGGTGTTGTTATTTGCATGAGGATTGTCGCCTTCCTGATGCACATTCTCCTGATTATTGATATGTGGAGACTCAACGGTCTCTTGTGCTCCATTGCTATTCTCATTATTTTCGAATGTCATTTTCAGATACTGCCACAAAACAAAGGTTAATTGACATGTAACATAATATCTCTAAACTATGACCAACCAATAAAATAGCACATAAACTTAGGTAGGTCATACTAGCGAAAGAATTCCCCTCCTCTCTCCTCACAAGACTATTCTCACATCTTAGCCAGGGATCATATCCCTAAGCTTTGATATTGTTCGTGACGCCCCCATAATTAGGTATAAATCACCCATCTTGGGTCGCCGATACATGGTACAAAATTCAAATACAACTTACTAATACAACTGCTGTCAGTATAATCGATAAAACAAAACATAAACTGTAAGTTTGAATACAAATATTATCTACTAGAGATTATACAAACTCTGTTAGTTCCCAAATGGCACAATAGATCTAGAAGGGGGGGTTGAATAGATCCTTTTTATTTCAAATACTTTTCTGGTTTATGACGTATTGTTCATATTAGAGTATATGACAAACATAAGAATCTTTTCAAGCCACAAAATGAATAAGTAAAAGATTCCCTTCATTGATATATTCATAATCATACGTGATAATGTTCATTGGGTTAGTTTAGTTGTAAGCAGTTAAAACATACATAGCAGTTAATAGACATATTGTAAATGACTTAATGTAAAGGACACAAGAGGTTTTAATTGTTTCGAGACTCAAGCTCCTAATCCACTCTTCTACTTTCAACTAGCAGGATTTCCACTAAGGAAGGCAAAGACCTCTAATCTCTACGATTTCTTCAAGGCCAGCAGCCTTGGGACTTCAGTTCACTAAGAACTCTTCAAGGCTATCAGCCTTGGGACTCTTCTAGTTCCCTAGGAACTCTTCAAGCCCAGCAAGCTTGGAACTTCGTTTAGTCCCTCTGGACAAGGACCCTTTGGCCCTGCTTTGTTTAGTCCCTCCGAACAAGGACCCTTTGGCCCCGCTTCATTTAGTCCTCTCGACAAGGACCCTCGAGCCCACAGCTTCGTTGAGTTGTTTGTTTGTTGTTGTTGAGTGGAGTCGGTCTTTGAAATAAGATGTCTTCATGCTCAACATCTTCTATCCCTAGCAGCTTGGCTTGATCATCCTTGAAGAGCAGTTGAGTGTTGCATGATGCTCAGCTTCTTAGGTTGCTCAACTACTCCGGATGACCCCTTGATGAACTTCCTTGAAGATCATTCTTCTTGGTACTTGATGGCTGTACATGAGAGGCTTCTAAGATGACTGTAAGCTCTTCTGCAAGGTACTTAAAAGCTTTCTCATGCTTGACACCAAGATGGCTTTTGTGATCTCCCTTCTTGCTACTCGATGCCTTCCCATGATGGACTTGCTAAGATGATCGTAAACTCTTCTCTGTTGTACTTTGAGTCTTCCCATGATGGACATCCAGATGGCATGATGCTCTTCTTTCTCTCGGCAGTTCAGAACACTCTTCATGTAGTAGAGCTCTCACTTCTACATAGTAGAACTCACACTTCTACTTCTTGCTTGATCTGACTTTTGAGTGTTCTTGGTGGATCGTAGAGTGAGCCTCTAGACTCACTATCACTTGATTCGATCACTCCACCTTCTCTCCAAAACTCACAACTCCAGCAACCTTTGATCTTTGAAGCTCTTCTACATTTATACACCTTCCCAATCCTTCTGTTGGAAAGTAGCCGTTGGAAGCTATTCAAATGTCTTCACAGATCTCAAGTTGCTTGAGGTAGACTACTTGATGTGACATGACATACTTTTTCTGACTCTGCAGTCTACTGTTTCACCTACCCTGTCAGATGTATCACTTTACTGTCTTGGGCAGGTTGAAGACTTTAGTTCTTCTGATTTCTTGATCAGAGGTTGTCCTATTGCATCGATGCTCTCAATAAGCACTAGTCTGAATGTTACCCTTCAGATTAAACCGTTGCCAATGCTTCAGTCTTCAGGTATTCGAACTCTACGATTCTGATGCGTGTCTTCAAGGACCTGATCGTAGTGTCTTATTGATTGTTGTTCGTTGACTAGTAGAGTTAATACTACGATCCTGAAGAGTGTTGCTTGGATCTTCACTGAAGAACACCTCTTCACTGTATTGTGCAGTGCTTCAATACTTCTGTTTGCTTTGACTGTTCTCAGATACTGATGGCCTAATTCCTTGCTCTGGTCCCCTTCTGAATATCAAGACACTTCAGATTTGTGGCGCGTCCAGCTTGCTTTCTCCTGGTGATCTTTCGCTCACTTATCATCAATGAACTAACCCTACACTTAATCACTTTAGCCTTGCTCTTCAGAAGCTGACCAGTATCTCGGTTCACCTTCCATCAGTTCTTTCTTTGTCTGACAAATACTACGATCCTGGTTGCTTCCAATATCGTTGTCTTCTGTTCTCTTGACAGCTACTGCATTAGCTGACTTTTCCTTAGTCAGCTGCTGAAGTCTTCATTGGATCTCCTTGTGGAAGACTTCATCACGAATGGCCTTTCAACTCAATCTTGATGCTGATTGGATTGGTGCTTACTTCTTCTGCTAGCCTACATGCCATTCGTTGAGTGCTCTCTGGTTCCCTTACTGTGGATTGCATCTTTGCAGTGCCAACCAGAGGCTTCGTACCTTTGGATATTCTGGGAGTGCTCATTCGTTGAGAAACGTAGCTGCTCTACGATCCTGACTTAGCATTGTGAGCACTTCTTTTGGAGTCGTAGTTCTGCACTCTACGATTCAGCTTCGGCTGTGCAGACACTACGATCCCGAGATCAGATCTTGACACTCTACGATTTCTGCCTTGTGCTTGTTGTCTTCATCTGATGTTGCCCGACTACGATCTCTGCATTCATTCAGTGAACTCTACGATCTCAGAGTGTAGCCTACGATCCTTGTCTTGGCTTTGGCATCGCTAGACTCTACGACTCTTAGTGTAGTCTACGTTTCATACTTGGCTTCGGCAGATGGTCGTTCGGCTTGTAGACAGGCTGTCTCTACGATTCTTAACATGACTTCCTCAGCACACTACGATCCCGAGGAAGCTCTTCTCGACACACTACGATCCTTCTTCGTTTCCCTTGGAAGTCTACGAACTCCGAGATCTCATTATCTTGCATACTCCTATTCTGCCTCGATAGCTCCCGAGTTGACTCTGACTCTCCTAGCAGACTACGACTTTTGGTGCAGTGCTCGACGATTAGATAAGCCTATCTATTACAACATAAGATCAACCTAACATGATTGATCTTTCTATATTTATAGTCCTTGTACATCATTTCTTTTTAAGGACTTCACAAAGCTGTTTTGCTTATGTAGGATCAACCTAACATATTTGATCAATTCATTCTAAGTCCTTGTACATATATTTCTATTATCTATCAAAGGACTTTATGACTTTTTCTTCATGCAAGCATACTTGCATATTCATTTTATATATATCATAATCAAATCATATATTAAATAGAATATCATTCACATGTTTATTCCCCATAATCTCCCCTATTTGATTATGATAAAAACAATAAGTGCATATGTATGTTATGAATGAATCTTAGATATAGTGAGCAGCTGTATTTCTAAACAGTTAATCATGAATGTCATTTATATTAATATGGCAATTATATATTCAGACATTCTACATCCTGGATCCAGAATATACTAACAGACTAGAGATGTACCTCCTTGGCTCCATGTATGTTTCCAGGATGCTTGTTGATCAACTACTCATCTGATTCTACTTCTTGCTCTTGCTCCCCCTTAGATGATGATCTTCTATCTTTGCTTGGCTCCCTTTCATCACCTTTCTGATCTAGTTTCCTTTCAGCTTCTATGATTTTGGTATCATCATCTTCAGGCTCCCCCTCAGATGATGATTCTTTATCTGCTGCTGCTACCTTCTTCTTTGACTTCTTCTCCCTTAACCCTCTGCTCTTCTTTTTTATTTGCCTCTTTTTCTCCCCCTTTTTGTCATTAATCATTTAAGAGAGCTGCTCCATGTTAGACATAAGCTGCTCCATCAGGTAGGAGGAGTTTGCAACTTCAAACTTTAGCTCTTCTTCGTCCGAGTTTCAAGTTGCATGAGAAGGGATCTGCTTGATTGTCAATCTTGTCAGAGAGGGCTTCGATCTGCTTTGCATTGGCCTCCTGAACTTGTAGAGCTTCTGCCTTCTGATCTTGAATGGCCTTCTGATAGATGTTATCTCTCTCTTGGAGTTTGAGATATACATCAGCCAAAATAGCTTGAAGGTTGTGCTGGAAAGAGTCATCTCCTCTGCGGTCTGCTTCTGTGATTCTTCAGTGAGCATAGATATCTTCTTGCTTAAATCATCGAGCTTTCAAAGAGTTCCTGCTCCAGCGCTTTGATCCTCTTGATTGGTAGCTTCAGTATGGGCAATGGATTGGACTCTACGATTGTCATCTTTGGGACAGATTTTCAAAGGTGTGGATAATCTAACAATTGTGGAGTACCAATTGCCTGTGGAGGATGATGGAGTGTTTGTTAGCAGTGCTTGATCATAAGGAGACTTCTGAGATTGGATTTGAACATTATAAGCAGTAGAGTGATCAAACTCTACGATCATCTTCTTGGACATGGTTCTTCTTCCTTCAGAGTCCACCCTACGATCGTAGAGGATGTAGAGATTTCCAGCATGTCGATAGATCTTGAAGTAATGGTTTGTAATCGACTTGGTGGCAAACTTCTTCACTCTTGAAAGTTCTCGAGCCACCGCCCATGCTTGAAACCGCTTATAACCCCAATCAAGTAGCTTCCATCTTTTTCAAGAATGGCCTTTAGCCATGTCATCCATCCTTGGAAGAACCATCTCATTAGTAGATCATCGTGGTTGTAGAGAATGGTTGTGCAGTCCATTTCCATGTTGTTCCAGTTCTTGATCAAGTCAAAGGAGGTCATTCTTACTATTCTGATGTGTTCACCTCCATGGTTTATCCATCTTCAGAGTTTAAATCATTTTCTGCTTCTTCCTTCTCTGGACTAGAACCATTTAGATTAGCTTCAGCAGATAGTCTTTCTTGCTGTAGCATTTCATTATCAGAATCTTCTTGATCATCTTCAACAAAGAGACCTTCTTCATCAATTTCATTGTCGTAACTTTCTTCAAAGAAGTCTTTCCTTAGATTCTTCTTCTTCACCGGTGGTTCTTCTTCAAAGATCTTCTCCTCAGGGATACTGATTCATCATCACTTAATTCAATGATGGCATTTGATTGGCTCTTTGTTCCTCTTGGAGGAAAAGCGGGCTTCTAAACTGTAGCTCTTCCTTCTTTGTGGAGGTTCAACTATTGGAGATGACTCTTCTTCTTCTTCTTCTTCTTCTTCGCCTCTCGACTTCTCTTGCTCATCGATAAACTTCTTCTTGAGATCAAGACTTTGGCGAGTTGCAGACTCTTCTTTCTTGGCCTCATCACTTTCTGAGCCATCATGAGAGCATTCTTGGTTTGAGGGGACATGTTCTTCTTCTTCTTGAATAGCATTTTCTGACCCATTCTCTGGGCTGGGTGGGGCAGTTGCATTTGGGGATGCACTTTGATCATCATGAATTTCTTTTTCTTCATCAGAGTGACTACTCTGAGGATTGGCTATGGGGCTTGAGCACTTTTCTTCTTCAGCAGTTTCTGCACTTTCCTTCATCACATCTGTTTCATTCTTATTGCTGGATGCTGACTTTGGGGACTGGAATACATCTTCTATTTCTTCCCCTTCTGCTGACTCCACGTCCCTTTCTTCAGTAGATGTATTGATTTGAGAAGCTAAGGTCGGTTTGTCTTCCACCTTAGCTTTCTTGTCGACAGCCCTCAAGCAACTCTCGTTGCTTCTTCTCTTTATGGTTTCAAAGAGTTTGGGCCTTTTCTTCTTTATCCTTGTTCAAGGAGGAGACTTCTCTTGGTGGGGCCTGGGCTTTCTTCACATCACCAAATTTTTTCACCACTATTGATTTCTTCCCAGGTGGTGTGTGATTTCACCGCTCAGAGAGTCATCGATTCTGAGCTCTCTCTGTCTCTACTATCTTTCTTTTCTTAGCAGAGAGGCTCTACTCACGCTCTCCCAACTCACCTTTTTTGTTCTCCTTGAGTTCTTCTTCCAGTTTTCAAATAACTGTGGAGACATTACTTTGTGCACATTCAGGGCTTCTCCCTCGTCATTCTTGATCTTTCCCCCTAGCTCTTTCTTTAGTATGATACTCAGCAGCCTCCCATGAAATACCTTGGTCAGGGGCTTCTTCTCAGCCTTCTCTACCCACTTGGAGATCTGATCAAACAAGATAGCTCCAAAGTCGATTTGTTTCTTCAGAACTATTGCTGACTTGATTTTCAACTGCTGATCGATCACTGTGTCATGTGCAGTGTTCTTACACAGTATGCACTTTCCAACTATTTCAGCAAGGAACTCATATTGCTCAGGAAACTCCTTTTTCTTCATGTCCTTGAAACTAGGGTTTCTTTGATACCCCATAACTTCCTTTGCTAGTTCAGTGTTGACATTATCAAGGTTCTTTAGCCTAGGAAAACCTAGGCATTGGTTGAGGTCAGAAGATTTTAACTTGAGAGACTGACCTTTAACCTTGGTAGATAGAGTTCCAGAGTTTATGGAGATGTTTGAGTAGAACTCCTTAACCAGGTCAATGTATACACGAGTACTCGCCTCGAGACATTCTGAAAACCCAACTTCCTTTACGAGTCTAAGGACGTCCCTGAACTTCTTCTCAAAATTTGCAAACGATTTGGTTCCAAGCTGAATGCCGGTGATAACATGCCAGTTCTCTATTTGAATCGTTCGAAGACTGTGGGTGTTTGATTTAGAGAGATTATGCGAGATGGCTGACTAAGATTTGGTTAGACTCTGGAAGGTTAACTGATTTTGCTCTTGAAAAGCTTTCTAGGGTTTTGAAAATGGGAGGGAGAAAGGTTCGATATCTTTTGGTAACTGTCTGCAGATTTGAACTTGTCTTTATGGCAGTTGCTTCTAACTCTGCATACTTAGTGATGTGTCAACTGTCCATTGGTTGCACGTTGCCCAGTAATGAGCTGTAACTCCCCACAACTTTTCAGTTATTAGAGGAGTGGATGTTTAATTGACGTGGCTTTGACCGTTGACCTTTTGATTATTAGAGTAACATGATGAGATAGCTATAGACTCTACGATTTCATTTGTTTACTCAACGATCAATTTTTGAGAGATGTTGCAGTGGATGGCTTCGTCTTTCCTCCTTACTTCGATGCAACATAGCTCAATCACTGATGTATTCGAACTTATCTCCTCAACTTGAATGGCTTAGCAGATGTCTCATTCTTCATTCTCCTTGAACTGGAATACCCTTTGGTAGGACTACGATCGTTGAGTTGTCTTCTTCTGTCGCTGAGGTTGCATTACGATCGTTTAGACAGCATTACGATCGTTGAATTTGTACTACAATCGTTTAGTCCTCTTCAAGTTCAACTCTATGATCGTTGACTGACTTGGTTCTTTTGAGATGAACTAGATCAAGCATTCCTTCTGGGATAAGGTAGCTCAGGAAGGGCCAACCTCTTAGAGTTAGCTAAGGGTCAGGTTTGTCCCCGAGGCGCTTTCTAGATGAAATACTAAGACAGTGATTTTCAATGACATCTTATTAGACCTTTTCTGATGAGGAGGTCTTTCTACCAGCTCTGGATATCTGCATTGCTGAAATCGTGGTGTCCTTCTGCTCTTACACTACGATCATGTGTTTGATCATAGGAACTTCACGATTATGGATTGGGTGGCTGAAGAGTTATCAGTAGTACGTTTTGAGACGTTCCTACTAACTATGGATCTTCATATGGTTCATCAGCCACAAAGTTTTGGGACTCTTTAGCTGGTACATCTCTTCCAGGTTTAATAGTCTTTATTATTCCTTAATGTATCACCGCCCCCATTGTTGATGTTGTCTTCTCGGATAGATGTGATTCCTTCTTCATGTTTATTTGAAGTCGCCATGACATTTCTCCTTCCGATTGGAATCATCATCGTTGCTTAGTTTTCCTTGTATCGTAGAGATGAGTATTTTCGTGATTGATCACTCTACGATCATTTGACAACACCTACTGACGTAGTCTTCTTTGTCGATCCTTTGTTTTGAGAAGTTCTCGCTTCATAAAGAACTCCTTTTTGTCTTAAGCTCAATGATCTTCTCATTGTGAGCTTCCCTTGAGGATCCTTTCCATAAAGCATGTCTTTCTTGATATGGGCACATAGAATCCTCTTTATCTTCTGCTTTTATGGCATGCTCTCATATACGTATGTGCGTATGCATGTGAGATCCATTCCTAAGTAGCTCGGAGGGTCTTCAGGGATGAGCTTGAACATATAGGAACTTTATCGGACTCATTTCAATGACCTTTAGCCTTCTCATTGGTTGTATCTTCTTGACTGAAGTCTTCTGCTTCATCATTCCTTAGTGTGGTCAAACTGTCCAAATACTTGCAGGTTTAAATATATTTCTATTTTTGGTACCCATAGTTAAATGGGTCCTCCTAGGTTAGTTTTCTAAACCCTTGTTCCTCTTATTTGGATAATCATCATTTTTATCATCAACATACATATCCATACATGCAACTATCTTATGATAATATATTTTGAGATGCATGATAGTGAGTGTGTGTGATTTGTCATTTAATAACATACTCTCTATCTATGATGGTTTCATCATTCACTGGGTTATGTTCACAATGTTTAAGTGTTCACAGTGAGAATCACCCACGATTTTAGGAGTATCCAAATGATTCATTGAGGTGATCGGCTTACAAATCAATGAAGATCCTCTTGCGAATCGATCATGCTCTGTGTGTTGTCAAACACTTAGAAAATAGGCTTGTACATACATACTAACCCATCAGCAAAAATTACTTCACATAACGTTCATTAGGTCTGTGATGCTCTTATAACCCATTTTAGACTTCCTTCAAGATATCATCTTCAACCTAAAACTTGGATGGAGAGAAAATTTGTAGTCATTTGAGTTTCCATCCTCATGTTACTTTCTCTCTTCACCTTTTTAGGTAGATTATGAATCCTTGACAGAATACTGTTATAGTTCATAAGAAGATGCAATAATGATGTACATTTATAATAGTGAGGAACCGTACCTTTTTCTTTGTCGATTCTGAAGCAATCATTTATCAAGATATAATTTAGTTTGGGTATTGATGTGCATGGCTTTACTTTTGCTCCCCGACGACTTTAATGCTCTTGTTGGCCTTTCATCAATCAGTCGTGGTCTTAAAGATGTAGATCAAGAGAATCGTAGCATTAAGATCTTTAACATTTTTTGAGTTTACAAAGATAACACCCAGTTGTTGGTTGGTCACTCATAAGTTTGAGAAGATTTTCTTTCTCCTCTCGATCAGCATTTCTTAGTACGCGTGACCTCTTCATCTTTTAGACTAATGAATGATTTACTCTTTGTCACTGATGTCTCTTGCTCTCTTTCTCTCATCTTTTCTTTAGACTACAAGATTGACTGCAGGCTAGGATTGGTCTTGTTGATATAGCAATCAAGGATATGGACCAATCTGAAAGCGAAATTTTCAGTGTATACACATTTTTACCTATACACAATATTTCCAACGTGTGAGCTCTTCTGCAAATAACAAGTTACTTACTACTAAACTAAGTTTAGAACAATGTTGGTGCCTTGGATCAGACTCAAAGCGATTAGCTTTTGAATATAGCATGAGAACCTACTTTGATACCAATTGTTAGTTCCCAGAGGGCACAATATATCTAGAAGGGGGGGGTTGAATAGATCCGTTTTTATTTCAAATACTTTTCTGGTTTATGATGTATTGTTCATATTAGAGTATATATGACAAACATAAGAATCTTTTCAAGCACAACTGGAATAAGTAAAAGATTCCCTTCATTGATATATTCATAATCATACGTCTGATGTTCATTGGGTTAGTTTAGTTATAGCAGCTTAAAACATATATAGCAGCTTATAAAGCGCTTATAGACATAATGTAAATGACATAATAAAAGACACAAGAGGTTTTAAGTGGTTCGAGACTCAAGCTCCTAATCCACTCTTCACTTTCAACTAGCAGGATTTCCCTTGGGGAAGGCGGCAAGACTTCGAATCTCTACGATTCCTTCAAGGCCGCCAGACCTTGGGACTTGATTCACTAAGAACTCTTCAGGCAAGGCCGACACCTTGGGACTCTTCTAGTTCCTAGGAACTCTTCAAGCCCAAAGAGCTTGGAACTTCGCTTAGTCCCTCTCGACAAGGGACCCTTTGGCCTGCTTTTTTTTCGTCCCTCCGGACAAGGACCTTTTAGCCCTGCTTCATTTAGTCCCTCTGGACAAGGACCCCTCAGGCCCTGGCTTCGTTGAGTTGTTTGTTTGTTGTTGTTAGAGTCGGTCTTTGTCGCTAAGATGTCTTCATGCTCAACATCTTCTATCCCTAGCGAACTTGGCTTGATCATCCTTGAAGAAAGCGGTTGAGTGTTGCATGATGCTCAACTTTCTTAGGTTGCTTTCAACTACTCTTGGATGACCCCTTGATGAACCGCCTTGAAGATCATTCTTCTTGGTACTTGATGGTCGTATACGAGAGGCTTCTAAGATGATCGTAAGCTCTTTTGCAAGGTACTTAAAAGTTTTCTCATACTTGACACCAAGATGGCTTTTGTGATCTCCCTTCTTGCTACTCTCGATGCCTTCCCATGATGGACTTCTTAAGATGACCGTAGTTCTTCTCTCATTGTACTTAGAGTCTTCCCATGATGGATATCCGTTGGCATGATGCTCTTCTTTCTCTCAGAGCTCGTAACACTCTTCATGTAGTAGAGCTCTCACTTTTACATAGTAGAACTCACACTTCTACTTCTTGCTTTATCTGACTTTTGAGTGTTCTTGGTGGATCGTAGAGTGAGCCTTTGGACTCACTATCACTTGATTCGATCAGTCCACCTTCTCTCCAAAACTCACAACTCCAGCAACCTTTGATCTTTGAAGCTCTTCTACATTTATACACCTTCCCAATCCTTCTGTTGGAAGCTATTCAAATGTCTTCACAGATCTCAAGTTGCTTGAGGTAGACTGCTTGATGTGACATGACATACTTTTTTCGACTCTGCGGCTCTTCGCTTCACCTACTACCCGCCGATGTATCACTTTTCTTGTCTTGGGCAGGTTGAAGACTTTAGTTCTTCTGATTTCTTGATTAGAGGTTGTCCTATTGCATCGATGCTCTCAATAAGCACTAGTCCGAATGTTACCCTTCAGATTGAACCGTTGCAATGCTTCAGTCTTCAGGTATTCGAACTCTACGATTTTGATGCATGTCTTCAAGGGCCTGATCATAGTGTCTTGTTGATTGTTGTTCATTGACTAGTAGAGTTAACACTACGATCCTGAAGAGTGTTGCTTGGATCTTCACCGAAGAACACCTCTTCACCAGATTGTGCGCAGGCTTCAATACTTCGTTTGCTTAACTATTCTCGATCTTGATGGCCTAATTCCTTGCTCCGTCCCTTCCTTCAATATCAAGACACTTCAGATTTGTGGCGCGTCCCACTTTGCTTTCTCCCGTGATCTTCCGCCACTTATCATCAATGAACCGACCTCGCACTTAATCACTTTAGCCTTACTTTCTCGTGGTGACCCGAAATCTTGGTTCACCTTCCATCAGCTTCTTTCTTTGTCGACAAACACTACGATCCTGGTTGCTTCCAATATCGTTGTCTTCATTCTCTTCGACACCTTCGCATTAGTGACTTTTCCTTAGTCAATTCTTTGAAGTCTTCATTGGATCTCCTTGTGGAAGACTTCATCACGAATGGCCTTTCAACTCAATCTTGATGCTGATTGGATTGGTGCTTACTTCTTCTGCTAGCCTACATGCCATTCGTTGAGTGCTCTCTGGTTCCCTTACTGTGGATTGCATCTTTGTAGTGCCAACAAGAGGCTTCGTACCTTTGGATATTCTGGGAGTGCTCATTCGTTGAGAAACGTAGCTGCTCTACGATCCTGACTTAGCATTGTGAGTACTTCTTTTGGAGTCGTAGTTCTGCGACTCTCACGATTCACCTCTACCGTCTGGACACTACGATCCCGAGATCGAGATCTTGACACTTTCACGATTTCGCCTTTATGCTTGTTGTCTTCATCATCGATCTTGCCCGACTACGATCTCTGCATTCATTTAGTGGACTCTACGATCTCAGAGTGTAGCCTACGATCATTGTCTTGGCTTTGGCATCGCTAGACTCTACGACTCGAGTGTAGTCTACGTTTCATACTTGGCTTCTAAGATGATGGTCGTTCGGCTTGTAGCGAGTGTCGTTCTCTACGATTCGAACATGACTTCCTCAAAGACACTACTACGATCCCGGAAGCTCTTCTCGACACACCTACGATCCTTATTCGCTTCCTTGAAGTCTACGATCTCCGAGATCTCACTATCTTGCATACTCCTATTCTACCTCGATAGCTCCTTGTTGATTAAATTCTCGACTCTCCCAAGGCATTACGACTTTTGGTGCAAAGGTTTTAACGATCGAACAAACCTATCTATTACAACATATAATATATTTAAAACAAAATCTTTTAAATAAAATAAAATATATTCTATTTATAATCTAATAAAACGAATAACTTTATAAAAGATTTTACTATCGCAGCACTATGCAGCACTTTATGCAAACACTATGCATAATAAAATATAATATATTCTAATTATTGTCTAATAAAATGAGATAGCTTTATAAAAGTATTTTGTTTTATATAAAAAGTTTTACTATGCAAAATACTATCGCGGACACTATGCAATACTATGCATAATAGAATATAATATATTCTATTTATAGAATAACTTTATAAAAGTATTACATTTTATATAAAAAAAAAATTACAGATTATTACATTAATAATACCAACAAAACCGAGTGACTTATCACGTAAGCATCAATAATCAATACCGTGTGCTACTATGCAACCACGCCAGACATTCTTTATTTCTTTAACACCGGGGTGTTTTAACGAGTTAACGGTAAAACTTCCGCCGTTATTTTTATAAAAGTATTTTTGTCGTTTTCTCGATCCGATGATAATTTCGCTAGGGGGGTCCACCAATGATTGTGCCATTGTACTAATATTCCCCGTTAAAACGAATATTTCCCGACCAATCGAATATTATATAACAACTTACGTACTTTGCAAAATTTATAAATATTACCCACAACTATTATATCAATTTCACTCTATAATATTCAAAATAATATTTATAGAAAATACATCTTTATTCAAAAAGTTGGGGTTTTACAAAAACCCTAGTTTTCCTCCTCCTTAACTTTTGCCATCTTCTTCTTCCCTGTATCAATGGCTGACTCAAAACTCCATCCCGCCACCACCGTCACCAATATCAAAATAGTCATCCCCATCACTCTCGATCTCGAAAGCAGCCAATAAAACAACTGGGCAACACTCTTCAAGCTCCATGCCCGCGCCAAACTTGTCCTTGACCACCTCATCCCTCCTACGGAAGCTGTCGCCGTCAAGATGGATGCCGAAATAGCGACTTGGCAGAGAATCGATGCCATTGTCACGCAATGAATTTATAGCACGGTTTCTTTGGATATTCTCAACACTATCATTGATCTGAATGATACAGCAAAAGATGCTTGGAACCGTGTAGCACATTTGTTCCAAGACAACAAGAATACGAGGGCCGCTCACCTTGAAGACTTTCCCAATGTTGCTGCATATTGCCAGCGACTTAAAGTGTTAGTTGATCAATTGGCCAACGTGGGAGCAAAAGTATTCGACGAGCGCATGGTTTTCCAAATGATTCGTGGCTTGACAGAAGCTTACGCGGGGTTCGTCACCACCATTCAACACCGCAGTCCTCTTCTGACCTTTGCACAAGCCCGTTCGATGATTTTATTAGAAGAGGAAAGCATGAAACAACATGCCGCTCTTGAATCAGGTTCGGATTCCGCTTTGCTTATGCATTCAACTAATGATAATGTTTCTGGTGGCAATAATTCCAAACAGCAGCAAGCAAATGCAAATGAGCATAATAATTCTGGTAGCCGAAATTATGGTGGCCGTGGTGAGCGGTGCGACCACTATCGCGGTGGTCGTGGTGGCCGTAGTGGCAACTGTGGTGGATCTCGTGGTCAGACAAGAATGACGACCTTCAAAGACCATCATGGCCGCAACAATGGGGTTCCATGCCTCCTTGGGCTCCCTGGTCACCTCCCACTTGGGCTAGCCCACCTTGCCCATTTCCCACTACAGGGCAGATCCGTCAATCATCTACAAAAGGAGTTCTTGGGCGTCAACCTTCCCAAGCCCAATACACGGCAGCAGCCCCAAGTGTGAACTACGAACCTACAAACTTTGATGCGGCTATGCACACTCTCTCTGTAAGACCCCAACTTTTTATAAATAAAGATTTAATTTCTCTAATTATTATTTTGAAATAGTAAGGGGTTGATTTGATTAATGTGGTTAGTTATGGGTAAAATGCGCAAATATTTTAAATAAGCAAGTGGTTATAAAATATTCATTGTTGTCGGAGAATATTCGTTTGGTCGTGGAATATTCTTGCTGTCGAGGAATATTCGTATGACGACAATGAAGCCTTGTGTGGGCCCATAACGAAAAGCGATTGGATGAAGAAAACGACAAGTATAAGTTGTTTATAAATAACTACCAAGTAGCTTGTTACCAAGTTATCTTGTTGGAATACCCGTGGTTAAAACACAATAATACGCGTTGTTGCACAAGAAGACACCTGCATTATTGCACCAATTATTGATTCTTACGTAGAAAGGCATTAATCAATAATTATTACGATAATTCTTGTTTCAATATTTTATTTTATTGATTCAATAATTGTTGCGTTGATATTTTATATTATTTGTTGTTTCAATAATTGTCACTACACAGTATTTTCCATTATCGAACAATAATTCATATTATCTGAATAATATTATTAGAAAACATTATTGGCAATGTCTAGAAAGTTCTGTCTAAGGAGAGGTTTGGTCACCTAATTGCATGGCCAAGAAGGAGAAATTCTTATTGAAAGCCCCTTTTTTTTTGGAGCGACACAGTTGCCAATCTTTGTGATTCTGTAATATTATTTGTGAATAATTAATTATTGATTTATATGATGAGAAAAATATTGATTTTATGTGGATATAGATGGAGAAAATTTTTAAAGTGACAATTGTTAAAAAATTGATATTTTATCTTTTCTGATAAAATAATATTTTATTATATTATATAATAACGGTGATATTTTTACAATGAATGTGGGATATATGAGTATATGAGGAGGAAGAGTATTTTTGTTACAAAAGTTGTTTAAAACATGTTAAACATGTTGGTGGACCCATTTCTTGACTGAAATTTGATTATAGTATGTAAAATCGTCCGTATGTGGATATCGGTCAATTTCTGTTTGGAATTTGAAAAAACTTTCTTCTGCAAAGTTGTAGAGAATTGAATTTCCTATAAAAAGCTGTGAGATTCAAATTTTCTGATAAAATGACTATTTATTATGAATTATTGAAGTTCAGAGATTCCAGAATAATTGATTTTTGAAGTTTACTTAATTTTTAAAATGAAAAACGATTTTTGCAATCCCACATGTGTGGTAAATGAGCTGAATTCAGATTCTTGGGTGGTGTGCTTAAATGTTAATAAATAAAATTATTTTATTAAATTTTCTGTTTTGGTGTTCTAAGCAATTTCCTATAAATAGGGTGCTTAGGTTAGAATTGAAAATCACACCAGAAACTAAAGATTTTTCTCTCTTATAATATCGAGCGTATTTTGTGAGTATTTTAGTACTTTGAGTATTGCTATACGGTGCAAGTTCTTTCAGCACTATATCTAGTATTCCAGTCAGAAGTAGTATTCTTTCTGAGGTAAGGGATGTTATTTTATTCAAAAATGATATTATTTCTTCAATATCATTATGCCGAAATATTGGTTGGAAATTTTTATCAAATTTGGAACTTTTTCATGCTGGGGTTACTTATTCATGAGTTCTTATTCACGAGTTTACTATTCACGAGTTTACTATTTATGAATACTATTAACGTGCGTGATGATGTTTTTTTTGTGAAATTTCTATCTTTTGAGGTCTGAGTTACTATTCACATATACTCTGCCTTTATTCACGATATACTACGACATTATTCACGAATCATTTACACTATTCACGTAAAAATTAAATTTTTTTTTCTGTGTCCAAGATTGTCTGTTATGATTCATATCTTTGATTGGATCTATGTTTTGATCTTCATTCTTGAATTTTACTCCAATCTGGTTATTTATGAAGTATTTTTGAACTTGGATTATTTAAAGCACAAATCCTTAATACTTGTTCTTTTGTTTCACTGGATTTGTTTTCTTTAAAATATTTTTTATCATCCTCAGTCCTAAATGATGATATAACTGAATATCTTTGGCCCGTAGTGTAAAGATGAATGATTTCTTGATGAATATCTTTTGCCCGTAGTGCAAAGATGAACAGGTGTTGAGATGAACATGACCGACTGATGAATATCTTTGGCCTATAGTGCAAAGATGAATATTTGATTCCAGATATATATTGATTGATGTTACAGGGATAAAATATCGACGAAGAACTTTTAAATTCATATATAGAAGATAGTAGTTTGCATTCTCTACTTAACTCTTCTAATGAATTATTATTTCCGCTGCGAAGATTGATTTAAAACTGGTTGTCTATTGTATTCTATTAGATTTTTTCCTGTTGAGGACTAACGATAATTTGTTGTATATTATCTTAGTCATAATGTTCTTTAATGGGCTAGTTGAGCTCACCCATTTCCTTGTTGTTCCATTTTTCTTCTCAGGAGGCGAGAATGTAACGAGTACTAGTCGGGGTGTGGAATGATGGTTCTAGAAGTTGTTCTAGTAGTCCTCCTCACTATTCGTAAAATAGTGTATTAATAATTGTAATGAGGACTTATTTGAGTGTGGATATTGTCTAGATGACAATATTTGTATTTAAACTCACGCTTTTATGTTGTATTAATAAAGTTATAGTTGTTTACATGCCATGTATTTGGCGACTCGTAATGGGTGTTGTATACCTATTTTGGGGGCGCGTCACGATTGGTATCGAGCTTAGGGATATGATCTCCACTTTTTCGATCGGGGAATAGAAACGAGGAGGGAGAGACGAGTAAATCCTTCATTAGTGTGTCCCACCTAAGCTTATTTGTTGGTCGGTCACCATAATATAGGTATTATGTGATTTGTTTATTTGTTTAATTAACCCTTGTTTTATGGCGGTATTTAAGAATGTCGATCGAGAATGTTAACAATGGAGTAAATGAGGCCGTGGAGACACCTTTCGCTCACCAACGAGGAGAACGTGCAACAGTGGCAAATGTTCCTCTCCGAACAAACAACACAATCGAGCGATGATTTAACGATGGTGGAAACACTAAGAACTCACGGATGGTCACCGCTTAAGCGATTCAAGGAGTTAGACCGCCAGAGTTTTTGGGAAAGCGTAACCACTTACTACAGAGACGCGGATAAAGCGATCACTAAGATATTAGATGTCTTGGGATGCTCGGAGGAGCAAAAGGTTCCTTTCGCCACTTTCATGTTACGAGGAGAGGCGATTATTGGTGGGAATCTGTAAAAGCGTACTCAACCTACCGCTGACCAAGATGTCTTGGGAGAAGTTCCAAGAATTGTTCAACGACAAGTACTTTCCCCGAAAGTATTCGTCACATGAAGGAGGTAGAGTTCATCGCCGCAGCAAAACAATATGAACGTGTCGCGAAGACAAAGCTAAGTTTGCCGAGTTGTCCCGATTTGCATCCCATTTGATTGATAATGAGGAGAGAATGACGCGAATGTTTCGCGAGGTTTGAAACCCAAAATACGTCAATACCTCATTTCTCACAAACTTTGTTTATATTCAGATGTTGTGAATAGGGCTCAATTATTAGAGCGCGATAATGAGTCAGCTCAACTGAAGAATAATGACCAACAACTCAATGATAATCGTACCGGTGGCGACTATCATCGGAACAATGATAACCATCGTGGAGGAAATTATCATGCCAGAAGTGGTAACCACTTCAGTGGTAATCATGGCTAAGGTAATAGAAGAAATAATTCAAGTGGAAATTTCAAAAAGAGAAGATTCAACAATGATGGGAAGACGTCGGCACCAGTACCAGCAACAAATTCTAAGGGAAAAGAACGACCACCAGTTAGATGCTACAAATGCGGAGAGGAGGGACATATAAGTCCAAATTGTTTAAATCCTTCCAAGGTATGTTTTAGTTGTGGAAAAGATGGTCACATAGCTAGATTTTGTCCTGTAGCAAAATCAAGTCCAGCTGGAACGGTGGCACCAAAGGCGGATACGGGAAAGATAAAGTCAATCTTCTCGGAAGAGCGTTTATCGTGGCCAATCGAATGCGAGAACCCAAACGAAGTTAGCACAGGTTAGTTAATTATAAATTCTTACGAAGTTTATACCTTATTAGATACCGGTTCTACCCATTCATTTATCTCTCCTGCTTATACTCAACGTTTAAACTTGACTCTGGAGAAAATTAGACTTTGACCTATCTATGGAAACTCCGTTAGGAGAAACTTTTGTCACATCCACTGTTTATAAATCTTGCTTGATTCAAGTTGGCACTATCACATTACATGTTGATCTTATATCTTTAAAATTCTTGCATTTGATGTGACCTTAGGGATTGATTGGTCAACCACTCATCATGCCAAAATTGATTGCTTTTGTAAGGTTGTTAGTTTTCATATTCCTAAACAACCTGTTATTCGAATTTAAGCAACCAAACCATTGAAGTTAAACTCTTTTATATCAAGTTGTAAAGTCATTCGTTTATTGAAAAACGGATGTCAAGCTTTCTTAGCCATGTTATGGACTTGAACAAAAATACGTCAAATTTGAATGATATTTCTGTTGTTAGTAAATTTTCGGATGTATTTCCTGAAGAATTTCTTGGCTTACTCCCAAAGTGTGATATTGAATTTTGTATCGACTTTGAACCCGGTACAAAAGCCATTTCTAAAATCTCATGGCTCCTATTGAACTTCAGGAGTTAAAAAATTCAACTGTAGAAGTTTGTACCCGAGCCTCTATCTGGTGACTTCCTTTGTGGAATGCACCGAAGCCAGACTCTCCGTAGGGGACACCATATTCGTGCGATAGAAAACTGATAGGTGTCATTATGATGTGCTATCCAAGGTTGGGATATGAGTTATAGTTGAGAACAACCTAAGTCGGTAATCGAAATACGTAGCTTTCTAAGCTTAGTTGGTTATTATCGGAGATTCGTTGAAGGATATTCTCGAATCGCTATTCCATTAACGCAGCTGACTCGTAGAGATACAAAATTCGAATGGAGCAAGGAATGTGGGAAGAGCTTCGAAGAACTCAATAGGAGACTCATTTAGCACATGTTCGACCATACCATCCTCGAAAAAGCGAACGTGGTAGTGACGTGTTGAGTAAAAGATCGTTATCTGATAGTGAATGCGATATTGTCAAAGACCCATTTCATATAACTTATAAATGATAGATATAGAGTTAAAGACTCTAGGGACTCACGTGATGATATACAAGTAGAACCGACTTTAATCGATAAAGTTAAAAACGTTCAAGCTACACACCGGAGCTGATGAATATGAAGAAGGAGGTATAAGAAGTTGTTATTCCAAAAGCGAGAATTGGCGATGTGAGGAAAGCTCAAATCTTCGATTTATTAGTCCATTTTAAATTCTCGATCGAATAGGAACTGTAGCCTATAGACTCGTTTTATCGCCAAGTATGACGCGTGTTCATAACGTTTTTCACGTATCGATGTTACGTAAATATGTGGACGACCCGAACCATGTTATTGAGTTAGAACCGGACGAGATAGCCGAAGATTTAACCTACAAGGAGGTACCAGTCAAGATCTTGGATATGAAGGAGCATGTCCTACGCACGTCAATTTTGAGGACGAAATTTCATATGGAGGGGAAGTTGTAAGACCCCAACTTTTTATAAATAAAGATTTAATTTCTCTAATTATTATTTTGAAATAGTAAGGGGTTGATTTGATAAATGTGGTTAGTTATGGGTAAAATGCACAAATATTTTAAATAAGCAAGTGGTTATAAAATATTCATTGTTGTCGGGGAATATTCGTTTGGTCGTGGAATATTCTTGCTATCGGGGAATATTCGTACAATGGCGCAGCCTTGTGTGGGCCCCATAACGGAAAGCGATTGGATGAAAAAAACGACAAGTATAAGTTGTTTATAAATAATTCACAAATTGATTATTCAGCATTCTCTCTTGTTGGAATACCCGGTGGTTAAAACACGAATACGCGTTGTTGCGCGAGAAGATACTGCAGTATTGCACCAATTATTGATTCTTACGTAAGAAGGCATTAATCAATAATTATTACAGTAATTACTGTTCAATATTTTATTTTATTGATTCAATAATTGTTGCGTTGATATTTTATATTCTTCGTTGTTTCAATAATTGTCACTACACAAGATTTTTCCATTATCGAGCAATAATTCATATTATCTAATAATATTATTAGAAAACATTATTGGCAATGTCTAGAAAGTTCTGCTCTAAGGAGAGGTTTGGTCACCTAATCATGCAAGAAGTAGAGAAATTCTTATTGAAAGCCCTTTTTTTCTTGGGAACGACCTGGTTGCCAATACTGTGATTCTGTAATATTATTTGTGAATAATTAATTATTGATTTATATGATGAGAAAAATATTGATTTTATGTGGATATAGATGGAGAAAATTTTTAAAGTGACAATTGTTAAAAATTGATATTTTATCTTTTCTCGATAAAATAATATTTTATTATATTATATAATAACTATGATATTTTTACAATGAATGTGGGATATATGAGTATATGAGGAGGAAGAGTATTTTTGTTACAAAAGTTGTTTAAAACATGTTAAACATGTTGGTGGACCCATTTCTTGACTGAAATTTGATTATAGTATGTAAAATCGTCCGTATGTGGATATCGGTCAATTTCTGTTTGGAATTTGAAAAAACTTTCTTCTGCAAAGTTGTAGAGAATTGAATTTCCTATAAAAAGCTGTGAGATTCAAATTTTCTGATAAAATGACTATTTATTATGAATTATTGAAGTTCGTAGATTCCGAATAATTGATTTTTGAAGTTTACTTAATTTTTAAATGAAAACGATTTTTGCAATCCCACATGCATGGTAAAATGAAATTGAATTCATTCTTGGGTGGTGTGCTTAAATGTTAATAAATAAAATTATTTTATTAAATTTTTCATTTTTGGTGTTCTAAGCAATTTCCTATAAATAGGGTCTTGGGTTAGAATTGAAAATCACACGAAAACTAAAGATTTTTCTCTCTTATAATATCGAGCGTATTTTGTGAGTATTTTAGTACTTTGAGTATTGCTATACGGTGCAAGTTCTTTCAGCACTATATCTAGTATTCCAGTCAGAAGTAGTATTCTTTCTGAGGTAAGGGATGTTATTTTATTCAAAAATGATATTATTTCTTCAATATCATTATCTTAAAAATATTGGTTGGAAATTTTATCAAATTTGGAACTTTTTCATGTCGGGGTTACTATTCATGAGTTACTATTCACGAGTTACTATTCATGAGTTATTATTCACGAGTTACTATTCATGAATACTATTCACGAAGCGTGATGATGTTTTTTTATGAAATTTCTATCTTTTGAGGTCGGAGTTACTATTCACGTATCACGCCTATTCACGATACTCTGGACTATTCATTCATCAATACGACACTATTCACGTAAAAATTAAATTTTTTTACGTGTCCAAGATTGTCTGTTATGATTCATATCTTTGTTTGGATTTATGTTTTGATCTTCATTCTTGAATTTTACTCCAATCTGGTTATTTATGAAGTATTTTTGAACTTGGATTATTTAAAGCACAAATCCTTAATACTTGTTCTTTTATTTCACTGGATTCGTTTTCTTTAAAATATTTTTCATCATCCTCAGTCCTAAATGATGATATAACTGAATATCTTTGGCCCATAGTGCAAAGATGAATGATTTCTTGATGAATATCTTTGGCCCGTAGTGCAAAAGATGAACAGTGTTGAGATGAACATGACCGATCGATTAATATCTTTGGCCCGTAGAAAAGCAAAGATGAGCAGTGTTTAGATGAACACATGACCAATCGATGAATATCTTTGGCAGAGTAGTGCAAAGATGAATATTTGATTCCGTATATATATTGATTGATGTTACGGGGATAAAATATCGACGATGAACTTTTAAATTCATATATAGAAGATAGTAGTTTGCATTCTCTACTTAACTCTTCTAATGAATTATTATTTCATTGCGAAGATTGATTTAAAACCCGGTTGTCTATTGTATTCTATTAGATTTTTCCTGTTGAGGACTAACGATAATTTGTTGTATATTATCTTAGTCATAATGTTCTTTAATGGGCTAGTTGAGCTCACCCTTTTCCTTGTTGTTCCATTTTTCTTCTCAGGAGGCGAGAATGTAACGAGTACTAGTCGGGGTGTGGAATGATGGTTCTAGAAGTTGTTCTAGTAGTCCTCACTATTCTGTAAAATAGTGTATTAATAATTGTAATGAGGACTTATTTGAGTGTGGATATTGTCTAGATGACAATATTTGTATTTAAACTCACAGTTTTTATGTTGTATTAATAAAGTTGTAGTTGTTTACATACCATGTATTTGGCGACTCGTAATGGGTGTCAGATAATCGATTTTAGGGCGTCACACTCTCCCTCCCTCCATCAACCGGATGACAATTGGTAAATGGATACCGGTGCCACCTCACACATGACTGCTAATCACGGTACTCTTTCGTCTTATTTTAATTTGAGGAAACATAATGGCATTATTGTTGGTAATGGTCATACAATTCCGATTCTTGGTTATGGAAGTGCCTCACTAACCCAAACAAATCCACCTTTGACGCTTAAAAATGTGTTGCATGCACCTAAACTTATTAAAAACCTCATATCAGTTCGTCAATTTACTAATGATAATATGGTGTCTGTTGAACTTGACCCATTTGGATTTTTTGTGAAGGATTTACAGACAGGGAAACACCTAATGAGATGTGATAGCTCGGGCGATCTCTATCCCTTCACCAAATTTCGGGGCACACCACCTTCACTTTACCTTCCGCTTTTTCTTTTTTTTTTTGATTTGTGGCATTCTCGTTTAGGGCACCTTGGAAGTGCCGTTTTGAATTCTCTTCGTAGTAGCAATTTTATTAAATATAATAAGGCTCGCAATTTTTTTTTGTGAATCTTGTCCTCTTGGAAAGCACATTAAGTTGCCATTTAATGATTCTTGTTCTTTTACTATTATACCATTTGATATAATTCACAGTGACTTATGGACATCTACTATATTAAGTTCATCCGGTCATCGTTACTATGCTCTTTTTCTTGATAATTATAGTAATTTCTTGTGGACTTTTCCTATGTCCAGAAAATCACAAGTTTATTCCATTTTTTTATCCTTTAAAGCATATATCAAAACTCAATTCAAAAAAAATTAAACAATTTCAATGTGATAATGGTAGTAGAGTATGACAATGGTCCCTTTCGGAAATTTTATGACTTAAATGGTATGTATTTTCGCTTCTCCTGTCCCCACACATCTCCTCAAAATGGTAAAGCCGAATGAAAAATAAAAACTATCAATAACATGGTTCGTACTTTACTTGCTCATGCTTCCATGCCACCCTCCTTTTGGCCTCATGCTCTCGAAATGGCAACGTACCTTCTAAATATTCTTCCTTCCAAGACATTACGCTACTACTCTCCTACTCAAATTCTTTATGGAAAAACTTAAGATTTTACCCATCTTCGAGTTTTTGGATGTTTGTGTTACCCTTTATTTCCTTCCACCACCATCAATAAATTATAAGCCCGTTCGACTCCATGTGTCTTCTTAGGCTATCTGTCCAACCATCGGGGTTATAAATGCTATGATATTTCGAATCGAAAAATTATTATTTCCTGACACGTTCTTTTTGATGAATCTAAATTTCCTTTTTCGACACTTCATACTCCCTCTCATACCTCCTATGAATTTTTAAATGATGGTTTGTATCCCCATATCCTTCATCAATTGCATGCCCCTACCTCATTAGATCTACGGACTCAGCCGTCCACTTTCCCTGCTGAGCCTCCCTCTTCGCCCACAGAAACATCCTCCCATTCCTCCCCAAATTTCAAGGCGTTCTGACCGTTCCCCCATCAGCCCATTCGCTCCCCTTTTCCCACTTCCACGCCAACCCCAACATCCATTCACCCCGGTTCAATTTCCACTACATCCATTCGCCCTCCTCCTCCAGCCCATCAAATGGGAACTAGGAGTCAACATGGTATCCACAAGCCCAATCCTAAATACCATAACTTAAGTGCCCTCTCGACCACTACCTCTATTTCTCCTATACCCCGTGAGTAAACTTAATGACCCGAATTAGAAATTGGCCATGCAAGATGAATATGATGTTTTTATTTAAAATAAGACGTGGAAATTAGTACCTCGTCCATTTGATGTTAATATTATTCTTTCAATGTGGATTTTTAGACATAAAAAGAAATCTGATGGTTCTTTTGAGAGGCATAAAGCCCGTCTTATAGGTGATGGCAGGTCTCAAAAAACTGGAGTGGACTGTGATGAGACGTTCAGCTCGGTTGTTAAACCGGCCACTATTCGTACCGTTTTGAGCATTGCATTATCCAAATCTTGGGTCATTCATCAGTTGGATGTTAAAAATGTGTTTCTTCATGGTAATCTAACTAAAAATGTTTATATGTATTAGCCTTTGGGTTTCAAGGATGCAGTACATCCTGACTATGTCTGCTTGTTGAAGAAATCACTCTATGGTCTTAAGCAAGCCCCTCGTGCCTGGTATCAACGCTTTGCAGACTATGTGGCCACTATTGGTTTCTCTCACAGTGTGTCCGATCATTCCTTGTTCATCTACAAAAATGGATCTGATATTGCTTATATTTTATTATATATTGATGATATAATTCTCACAGCCTCCTCCGATGCTCTTCGATTATCTATCATATCTCTTCTCAGTTCCGAGTTCGCAATGAAAGATTTGGGACAATTGAGTTATTTTTCGGGTATTGGGTCACCCTTGGATCGCCCATGGCCTTTTTTCTCATAGAATCGTGACGCCCCCCAAAATTAGGTATACATCACCCATCTTGAGTCGCCAGATACATGGTATGTAATTCAAATATAACTTAATAATACAACCGTCAGCAGTACAATACGACAAAACATAAACTGTGAGTTTGAATATAAATATTGTCTACTAGAGAGTATACAAACTCAAAAGGAGTCCTCATTATAATTATTATCACACTATTTCACAGAATAGTGAGGACTACTAATGCACCATCTATGACCATCACTCCGCTCCCCGACTCGTCCCCATTTATATTCTCATTTCACAAGAGAATAAAGGAAAGAAAGGGTGAGCTCAACTAGCCCAGTAAAAATATTATGACTAAGATAATGCAGAATAAATTATCTTTAGTCTTCAATAGTGTTAAACTGATACAATATAATAAACATCAAGTTTAATCTGCGTGGAACAAGCAATCCATTAGAAGAGTCAAGTAGAGAATAAAATCTATTATCTTCTATGATTTAAAAGGTTTTTCATGACTTTTATCGCTGAGACTCAGCTTAATAAATAATCCACATCATGAGGATAATGACAATGATATAAGAATTCAATAAAACAAGTTCAAAATTAATTTATCTAGAACCGATAACGCCTAAATTGTCAACATGATATCGCTTTGTAGAGTAAAATTCAAGAATGCTCGTAAGAATATTTCCATGAAAAGATCTTTGGATGAAGCGCAAATATCAAGGATATTCCACTAATTTCATGGAGTATAAAGTCAAAACTTTAACCAACCGAGTATAATAAATAATGGAATAACAAAAGAAATCACCATGCATTGATGATTGTATGCGATGTGTTATTCCAATGTAATAATAATAACAGTAACCAGGTCGTTTAAATTTGCAATCGCAGAGATATTCCAATAGAATAATAAATAACGGAACCATGTCCGGCGTAAAAAGCATGTATATAGAATATTCCAATGTAATAATAAATAACGGAACTAGGTCCCACGTAAAACGCATGCATGATGGGATATTCCAATGTAATAATAAATAATCGGAACCAGTCCCACGTAAAACGCATGCAGACGAGATATTCCAATGTAATAATAAAGAATGGAATATTAGAAGAATTTCACCATGTATGCGATGATTTGCATGAGACAAAAGTTATTCCAACATAATAATCTTTCTTTGGGATTATCGGTCCATTCTCTACCACCCACCATTCCCATGGGTCTCGTTTTAGATAGATCCTCATCCGAAATTTCCAGAAGTTATAATTTTCAGTTCCAAAGAGTAGTGGAGGTCGGTTTGTTGATTGTCCCTCGTGATGAGCGCTTCCAAGTTGTGTCATGTCAGAATCTTTCCCTACAAGTCACCTTTAAGACCAAGATAAGTAGAGCCAAGCTCTGATACCAAATGAAATTTAAATAGATACACTTAGAAGGGGGGTTGAATAAGTGTAGGCACAAACTATGTTTAATTTTTGTTTTTAATGCAGCAAGCTGGATTACCAAGTTAGGATATTATTGAGTTAATGATTTTACTAATGCAGCAAATTTGGATAGAAAAGCAAAATGACTCACGTAAAGCAATCACACCAACACTTAATTTTTTACGTGGTTCAACTACTACCCTCTAGAATAGTAGTCTAGTCCACGTCCAATACCAACTAGTATTGGAGACTCACTTTTATTAAACTCTTCCAATTACAATACAAGTTCCAATAATCAACACTTGTGTTCCCTCCTGCACCTATGCACACTTAAGCACCTATGCTTTCTTTATACTTGATTGTAAGAAATCGATAATTCAAGATGATTTATATGTAATATTGACTGAGATAGGAAATGAAAAATACACAGTAGAGGTCTAATGATCAAGCAATATATTACTCACCAACTTAAGGCTCTAGTATGAAATGATATGCAAGATGAATATTTACCGGAATATTTTAGCAGCAGCAACTCTGTTAATCAATGTCTATCTCAATGAAAAACAATCTTGTAGCTTGTAAGCTTATCAGTTTCTGTGTATGTTTTTCGTGTCTGTATTTGTTAAAGAGCTCAGTTTATATAGACGTCTCCCAAATAGTTTCATTGCTAACATTTTGCATGAATCTTAATCTCCTTCGTGAATCATGATATACTTAATTTGTTTTCCATCACAGAGATTCTGAGATATCATGCTATCAGTAACTTTTGACTAAATGATTTCTATTTGCAGATTTCTACGGTCCAATTTCTAAAATGCCGAAAGTCAACTTCTAGGATTACCATAAATATTCGCTGGCATGTTTCCATATTACTGAGCATTCATTGGACCGTTAGATTTGGCTAATTTGATTTCTCAAATCATGACCCATGATTTCTGCAGAGTCTGTTGATACACGCACCTTAATTAATTTCCTAGAATTAAGATGCTTAATTTATGAGCATGATCTGTGCAGCGTGAATTAATAATAGAATCTATAATGTCATTGATTTATGCTTACCTTTTATACATTGGTAGGTGTCCATATCTAACCATATATTTTTGCCCAAGTGAATCACTAGAATTATGGGGCAAGATTTATGGAGCATGATTACTTCTATATAATTTGTGGAAAATTATTCAATCAACTTGTTTCCTTAGTCAGTTTGCATGATTTAAGATATGTCAAGTTGATGGTATGATATTTACTAAAATCAATGGGATACCGACCCCATGTATATTAAAGTCTGAAGTGACTTAAAGACGTGGTACCAAGTGTGAGAATACAATTATGTAATGCACATGTTCTAGAGCCTTATTTTGGAAAGCAATAAATGTTAAGATCTTACATATATTCCTAGGACTCAAATTTGCTTTTCTTTCTTCAAGGATGTCTTGGCTTTGTAATTTCTTCCTTGACGTTTTCTGAAGTTCCATATCTTTCCCTGAAATAATATAGCATCAATTAGAAATAATTGAGTCATCATCAAAACATGGAGTGTGACATAAGTCAACAGATAATGTGAGTGCGATATACCTCTCCGGCAATCCAGTACAACATCAACACACTAAACATATTGAGATGGACATTCATTTTGTTCGTGAAAAGGTAAAACATGGTGAAGTCAAGTGCGTGTCCTTCATGTTCCGTCACGTTATCGGATTATTGCCAAACATATTTACCAAAGGGCTCTCAAGCGCATTTTTTGATGATTTTTCGACGATCTAAGCGTTCGACAACCTCCTGCTTCGACTGTGGGGGTGTGATAAAATATATGTGATTATTCTTGATAGATTATGTCAATAATCTAGTCATATCTGTTAATTTTAGAATATAATATCCTCATAGATATCCTTGTAACAATCCCTAACAAATAGCCTAAATTTGTAACAATACCTAACAAATAGCCTTAATTGTAGCCTGACTAAAAGCCTAATATGGCAAACATGTATATTGTATATATTGCAACCAAGAGGAAGGGAATAGACACGGATAACAATTCCTTCATGGTATCAGAGCTATAGCTGCTCCGTCATTCCTTCTCCTTCTATTCTCCTATTCCTCCTCCTCTTATCCTTTTTCTCTCACTTCACAACAAATGGCTGAACAAAAGTTTCATCCTGCTCTAGCCGTTAATAATGTTAAAAACTTTATCCCTGTGATTCTTGAGATAGAAAAAGCCCAATACTCCTCATGGGCGGAGCTATTCAAGATCCATTGCCGAGCATACCAAGTTATTGACCACATAATTCCTCCTAAACCAAGTCCAACCGATAAAGAAAACGAACAGGTTGTTGGACGTGATGAAAAGCTATAGACGCGCTTGGATGCTATAGTCCTTCAATGGATTTATGGCACTATCTCAAATAACTTATTGCACACCATTTTACAACCAGATTCGACTGCTCAACAAGCATGGGAGCGATTCCAAAATATTTTTCAAGACAACAAGATTTCAAGGGCCGTCTACTTGGAGAAACAATTCAGCACCGTCCATATGGACGATTTTCCTAACGTGTCTGCCTATTGTCAAGAACTTAAAATGTTGTCCGATCAACTAGCCAACGTTGGAGCGCCCGTGTCGAATCAAAGGTTAGTTATTTAATTAATTACGGGATTAAATGATAACTATGATGGTGTTGCTTCGTACATCCAACAGAGTGATCCTCTGCCTCCATTTTATGAGGCTCGTTCAAGGTTGATTCTTGAAGAAACCCGTAAATCAAAGCAAGCTGCTGCCGTGGGCACCGCCCTCCTCACCACCGGGAATATCATTGATGATGGTAAAGGTTCAAATTCTGGTTCGAGTACTGGCAGAAATAATCACAAACAAGGTCAGCACCGCACCCATACCAAAGGGAAAAATAACGGTGGAAAAGGTCGCGGTCGTGGTGGCTATAATCAGACCAATGGCAAAACACCACCAACAACAAAGCAAATTAATACGTCCCCGGCAATAAGCGATGGGGACAACCACCACCGGGGTGGATCCAGCACCATGGGCAAATTTCACCTTATCCATACCCACATCGGCGTGGACCAGGCCACCTACGGCTCGTCAGCCCGGCATATTGGGAAATCGACCACAACAAGCTCACACAGCTCATGTGTTCCCTTCTTTGAGTTATGCTCCTACCGACATCGAGCAAGCAATGCATACTATGACTCTTAATGCTCCTGATGAAAACTGGTACATGGATACTAGGGCAACATCACACATGACGGCATCTCAAGGTACTCTCTCCTCTTATTTTAATATGAGCATTAATAAAAATATTATTGTTGGCAGTGGCCAAGAAATTACAATTCGTGGTTTTGGTCAAATGGACATTCCCCCTCCCCATCCGCCTTTACAGTTACATAATGTCCTACATGCACCCAAACTTATTAAAAACTTGATATATAATAAGCGCCGCTTTACATCCGACAATAATGTTTCCATCGAATTTGATCCATTTGGGTTTTACATGAAGGACATTCGGATGGGATGCCTATAATGAGATGTGATAAGACCGGAATCTTTATCCTATTACCAACACCATCAATCATCTAGGCACCTCTCCATCAACTTTTACGAATATTTCTCCTATCTTATGGAATAATAGATTGGGACACCCTTGGAGCACCTGTTTTTACGCTTCTTTTGCAATAATAAGTTTATTGATTGTAAACATTTTCATGCTCAACTGTTTTTGCGAATCTTGTGTTTTTGGGAAACATGTTCAATTGCCATTTAATCCATCTTCTTCTTTTGCTTACAATGCCATTTGATATCGTGCATAGTGATTTATGGACATCTCCTATTTTAAGCTCGGCAGGTCATAAGTATTATATTCTTCTCTTGGATGATTACACAAATTTTTTATGGACATTTCCTATTGGCAAAAAATCACAAGTTTATTCCATTTTTCTATCATTTAGTGCGTTCATCCAAACACAATTTGAGAAGAATATTAAATGCTTCCAATGTGACAATGGGAAGGAATATGATAATGAACCATTTAAATTATTCTGCCACAAAAATGGTATGATATTTCGTTTCTCATGCCCTCACACTTCCCCTCAAAATGGAAAAGCCGAACGAAAAATACGAACCATAAACAACTTGATTCGAACTCTCTTTGCTCACTCATCTATGCCCCTTCTTTTTGGCATCATGCTTTACAAATGGCAACATACCTCTTGAACATTCTCCCTAGCAAGAAGCTCAAACACTACTCTCCAACTCAACTTCTCTATCATCGGGATCCAACTTATTCACACTTACGGGTTTTTGGTTGTCTTTGCTATCCTCTTCTTCTCTCTACCACAATCAATAAACTACAATCTCGTTCCACCCCGTGTGTCTTTTTGGGTTACCCACCCAATCATCGAGGCTATAAATGTTATGTTTTGTCTAGTCGCAAAATTATTATATCTAGACATGTCACATTTGATAAGTCCCAATTTCCATTTGCCAAGCTGCATTCCCCATCTTCTACTACTTATGATTTTTTAGATGATTCTTTGCACCCTTTGTTGCAACATCATTTACTAAATCAAAGTCACATTCCTCCCCAGCAACAAGCTGAGTCTCGTACATCCCCACTGGCTCATCCCCAAAGCTCACAAACCCCACCTCAAACACTACATAGGCCCAGTCCACATGTGGAACCTCCACGCCCTGTCCCGTCCACAAATGTGCAACCCCCCTCTTTTGGACCTAATTCACCACAGCCAGAGCTGCCTCACCGTACTACCCGTAGCATGCATGGGATATTTAAGCCCAAAGTCAATTTAATTTACAACCACGATTACACCATCCCTTCTTCCTCGTAACCCAAAAGCTGCCTTGTCCGACCCAAATTGGAATGCGGCCATGCTTGATGAATTTAATGCTCTTATTATAAATAAGACGTGGGAGTTGGTGCCCCGTCCTTTTGATGTAAATATTATTCGCTCTATGTGGATTTTTAGACATAAAAAGAAATCTGATGGTTCTTTTGAGAGACACAAAGCCCGTCTTGTTGGTGATGGCAGGTCTCAAAAAGTGGGTGTGGATTATGATGAAACATTTAGCCCGGTGGTGAAGCCTGCTACTATTCGGGCTGTTCTCAGCATAGCTCTGTCCAAATCATGGCCCATACATCAGTTGGATGTTAAAAACGCTTTCTTGCATGGACAACTTCATGAAACTGTTTACATGCACCAGCCTATGGGATTTCGAGATCAAGTTCATCCTGATTATGTGTGCTTGTTGAAAAAGTCCTTGTATGGCCTAAAACAGGCTCCTCGTGCTTGGTATCAACGGTTTACTGATTTTGTTTCCACCATTGGTTTCTCGCATAGCAAATCAGATCACTCTTTATTTATTTATCGCAAAGGAAATGACATGGCATACATTCTACTTTATGTTGATGACATCATCCTAACAAAGATCATCTCGATACTCTTCACGGCCTATTATGTCACTCCTCGCTCAAATTTGCTATGAAGGATCTGGGCCCGTTAAGCTATTTTCTGGGTATTGCAGTAACTCAACATGCAGGAGGGTTATTTCTTTGCCAACGAAAATATGCAGCAGAAATCATTGACAGAGCCGGTATGACTTCTTGCAAACCCGCTCCCACTCCGGTAGATATAAAATCTAAGTTGAGTGTCTCCTCGGGATCTGCCTATGCGGATCCCACACATTATCGTAGTTTGGCTGGAGCATTACAATATCTTACATTCACGAGACCAGATATATCATATGTCGTGCAACAAGTTTGCTTGCATATGTATGATCCAAAGGATGCACATATGAATGCTCTAAAAAGAATTTTGCGATACATTCAAGGTACTCTTGGTTTTGGATTACATCTCTACAAGTCTTCGCTTACGGTCCGATATCCTATACTGAAATCTTTGATTGGGGTGGATGCCCGAGATCTGAGACGATCCACCCTCGAGTTCTCGTGTATTTCTTGAGACAACTTGCTCTCTTGGTCCTCTGGCGACAACCCACTCTTTTCACGATCTAGGTCTTTGAAGCCCAGGAAATCGGAGGGTGGCAAATGTTGTCTCTGAATCATGTTGGCCAGAACCTTCTCTTCGAGCTTCACCGCCCACTCCACACGGCTACATTGGTATCTTGTGACAATGTTAAGGCAATATATCTCTTAGGAAATCCCGTTCAACATCAGCGCACTAAACATATTGAAATGGATATCCATTTCGTACGTGAAAAAGTTGCCCGTGGTCAAGTTCGTGTACTCCATGTTCCATCTCGATACCAAATTGCTGATATTTTCACTAAAGGACTTCCGCGCATACTCTTTGATGATTTTCGGGACAGTCTCAGCGTACGAGAACATCCCGCTTCGACTGCGGAGGTGTGATAGATTATGTCAATAATCTAGTCATATCTGTTAATTTTAGAATATAATATCCTCATAGATATCCTTGTAACAATCCCTAACAAATAGCCTAAATTTGTAACAATACCTAACAAATAGCCTAAATTGTAGCCTGACTAAAAGCCTAATATGGCAAACATGTATATTGTATATATTGCAACTAAGAGGAAGGGAATAGACACGGATAACAATTCTTTCAATTCTTATTATTATTATAAATATTTTAGGATATTATTATGTTGTAAAATCATACCGTTTTTTTATTCTTAGCCTAATTTGTAGGTACTATTTGTTTATACTTTCTATATATTACCAACAGATAATGAGAAAAGATGAAGGATTATATTCTTTTAATCCTTTGATCATGTGTAAATGAGGACATTTTACTACCACAGCCAGAAAATTTACTCGATTATATAATGGGGATGGGGATGGGGATGGGGATGGGGGTGGGGTGGGGGTGTGCGGAGTGGGGAGCAGGAAAAGATCAGCGTTGGGAATAAGAATTCAACAAACCCATCTCCCTGTTTTAATTCCACATAAACTCATCAAACTCGAAGCCAATGGGTTGTTACTACTTGTTTGGTTGGAAGAGAGCTGGCAAAAGGGAAGAGAAAGAAAAACAATGAGAAGAGTAAAAAAAAATTTAAGTAAAAACGCGTAATATAATATGCCTCTGAGTCTCCTATAAAACTAAAAGCAAGATAGTTTAAGGAAACACGGTGGAAAGCACATGGGTGTAATCAATGCTCCCTCCCTCTCCCTCTCTCTATGGTTTTCTTTTTCTTTTTCAATTTTCCTTTTATTTTCCCTCCATCTCTCCGAGAATTAATTTTCTTATTTGTTTTAAGAAAAGAAAGAAGAAGCTTTATTTGTCAAAATCATCAATGCATCAAGCATGTTTCTCTCTATATATAAAAACTTAAGAGAACTTATAGATAGTCATTTTAATGTGTCATACATAATGGAGTAATTACACAACCATAGACAGAAAGTTGTGGTTGCACTGAAATAACAAGGACGGACACACAGACCACCAGTCAGTCACAAGGGGCCTATGAAATTAAGTAAGTCATTAGTTCCACCAACAACTTCCTTCTGTTACACTAGTTATTCAATACACGGGGATCCCATCTGATTCTTATGAATTACTACTAAAACTGACACAAAACCCAATGCCAACATAAATACTAAATTCTTTAAATAAAGCAATATTCAAAAGGAATTAATAGTCATTTATGTGCTAATAGAAGTCAAAGAAGAAAGAGGAGAGATTAAAGAAGATGACATACGAGAGAGAAAGAGGTAGAATTGATGCCTTATAGACCGAGTGAAAATTCACAAGTCATTGTTCTTATTTTTTTAGTAAGGATTCAATGGAATCTAAATCACACACATTATTATCCATTTTACCTTCAAAATTCTATATAAACATGAATTATTTATATTTGAACCCCAATTACATGAAGAACTCTTCTGTATGAGTGCGAGAGGGTAACTTATAGTACATGATATACTTGTTTAGAGTATGTTAAGCCTCAAGATACAATAATTAGTAATTTTGAACTATTGGCGCATCAAATAAAAATGAACTTCTAGTTATCAACCATTATTTCTATATGTGTTTTCTTTTTCGCCTGAAAGTGAGACCCATATAAAAATATCAAAAATAACATATAGAAATATTACTTTCCTTCTACTATTGGGACAACAGCTAGGTATGATATTTTCAAATAATCAAAAACACAAAAATTTATAGCAAAAGAGTACTTACTAAAAATGCTATGTACCTCCTTTACGAATAAGAAAAAAAATTATAAAATCTTTCGACACAATCTTTTTCCATATTATTATTCTATTTCTAGGCTGCTAACAGTCGGTATAAACTGAAGAATCTAACGGAAATGAACAAATATGCCTCATAAGAGCAGCATGAAAATCTATATTACTATAACCGCGCCGTACCACCGTGTAATTTGACAAGGACAACGAAGCAATTGAGTCGACTGAACTCACGTCCGGTATCGACTCAGTTGAGATTATCAATTTTATGTTCTTCGATATGAAATCATTCTCCGCGAGTTGACTCAAGAGTCCTGACTCGGACACCGAGTTCTTCCTTTTGTGCTGCTGCATTGACGTTCTAACAATCTCCGTTAGAATCCTATCCGATAAGCGTCGAACTCCTCGAGCTCCACCCATTATGATTGACGGAGTAACCGGTTTCTGATGAGGAGGGGACTGAGTTTTATCCGACTTCTTTCTGCCATGCTTGCCTAGTGAGGATGTAACTGTTGATAAATAGACTGACTCGGGACTCCGATTCCTAACTCGACCGAGTGGGTCACCGAGTAGCAGAACATCTTTGACGTCCACTAGCATTACGTGCTTAAAATTCCGCCTAATTCTGCCCAGTAGCATTGTATAACATGCCCATCTTCTCAAATTCATCGGAACGTGCTCCAGAAAACCAGCCAACGAATTCTCCGGGTCAAGCTCGTCAACTTCAAAACCAACCATCGACCCGTAACTCAACTGGGTCAACTCAGTCCCGTTTTCTACGCTGGAATTGCTCCGAATTCTTCGACCCCATATAGGCTCTGCACTTTCTCTTTCCTTCTTGCTCGATTTCACGAACTGGGTCACATCAAAACTCACCGCCGAGTTCACACCCGCAGTGCCATTGTATTCTTTGAACCGAGCAACGAGTTTCAAGAACGACTCGTTCTCTTGGCGAATTGCAGAATCGAAAGAAATTGATGAACCTGAAGAGAATATAAACAAAAAGTCCGATCTTGAACCGAGAGAAGACCTCTGCAACAATCTCAAGAAAAGCCTAAGTTCGCTTACAGTAACAGATTCCGCTACATGGCAGATAATTAAATCGTTCATAGCTTTTGTGCCCCTTCTGTACAGAGTACCCATCCCCTGCAGCGCATGTGAAATTTGGAATTTTTTGGGTGAATAAATTGAATTGGGTGTGTTCAATCTGATCGAAGAGAGTTGTCTTCGCGGGGTATTAGTCATGGGGTTTGATTTGGGTTCGAATGTGGAGAGAGTAAAGAGGAGAAGAGAGAAAAACACAAGGAGGGCACAAATGGAGATTGTGGATTGAGCTTTTGTGAGGAGATGGGCTGAATTGGTCCGCCTGAGAAGCGAATTAAATGAAATTGGTGAAGAAGAAGATGATGAAAATATGGTTTTTTTCTTGGTAATATGATTGATATTATTATTTGGGTCTTCTTCTTCAGGGAAAAAAACTAAGAAGAAACCCATTCCCCAACCTTCAGTTCTGCTGCTGTCGTTTTTGGCCTTTGCTGTAAATCCCATCCCCCTCTCCCTCTTGATTTGTTTCTCTCTCCAAATTCTATTACTACTTGAACTCTAGCGGGACAAGGACATCTTCCTCTGTATTTTGCATTCAATATATTTTTTTTTCTCTCTCAATATTAATTGGTGGCGCTCCCTTTCTCTCTCTTGTGGGGAGATTTATACAATTTATTTTGGTGATTAAGCTTTTAAGTAAGGGTAATTAGGTAGTAATTAAAATGTGGAAAAGAAAATAGATTATTAAAGAAGAAAGCACTTGTAAATCCTGGAATTAGTGGATTTAAAGAAGAACGAGTTCTTCCCTGTTGAGTGGAATAATTGGTGGTTGGTAAAATATAATTAGTTCAACAGGGTTTAGAGTACTTAATGGATGTTTAAGAGTCGTCGGTGGCTGGCGTACAAGGAGTAGGGCACGAAATGCGAATAAGATGCATTTTTCTAGTTTTTGGGTGCTTCATTTCCATAAGGACTCGTCTGTCCTTCAAACTAGAAAGTAGCCCCCCCCTTTACTTTCTTTTCTTTTTGCGTATTAATTAATTTGCGACTTAAATTGTGACTCTAATATTCATGTTTTTCCATTTTCCTAAAAAAATATTTTCATAAGTGAATCATAAATCAAATACTAATTGTCTGTTTGGTTACAAAATAGAAATGAAAATGAGAACAAAAATAGGAATGAAAATGGAAATGAGTTGAAATGAACATTCATATGATATTAAGTTGCGACTCTGTGTATTATCAATGACAATTTAAACCTAAATCAATTGAATTTGATCGAATCAGTCAATTTTTATCCGTTGGGCTCGCAGTGTAGTTTTGGTACAAATTTTTTAAACCACGACCGATGTAATATCATTATATATAATCATAGAGTTATTCAAACACATATTTTTATTATTTACTTTTGCATATTGAATTTTAATATATAAATATTTTTCTATGTAGTTGATATATATTAAATAATAATATTAAAAATATAATAATGTTATTTTAATTTTTATTGAACATATATTCTTATATTACTTGTTAATATTTCTTGTACTATTTTAATAAATGTTAGTTTAATGTATGTTGTAAAAGTATTTAACTAATTTAATAAAAAGTAAGTTAAAAATATTTTTAATCTTTGGCCGATGCAAGTCAGTTCAGTACAGTTCAAAATATAAATTGACAATTACAATTTTGTTTTTTTCTGTTTCAAGATTTTTTAAGACTGATACAATGCCAAATCATTAGAAAAATTACCATTGTCATCCCTAATATACATGAATTAATTATTAGATGTGTATTCCGTAATATATAGTATTATTTAATATATATATATATATATATATATATATAAACAGAATTATAAAATATCAAATATAAACAAATAAATCTGAGTTATTTGAATTCACAAAGTCTCCTTAAAACAAATTTATCCCATCACTGATGCTAAAGGATTAAATGAATAATTGCTTCTCAAGATAAAACGGATTTTCAGTTCTTAATTAGAAGTACTTCAAAATTAAGAACTCTACGAACACAACATTATGTTATGTACTGAACTGTATGAACTATAATAATGCATGCGAGCAGAAAACTGGGAAAAACTCATTGCACAGAGTTATTTTTTCAAAGAAGGAGAATACTGTAATGGGAATGAGCAGAACGGAACGGGAAACCTACTGCAACGGAAAGAAGCAGAACGAAAACGGTAATATGCAAAAACGGAAACGGGAAAATTTGATAGAAAACAGGATTCTATACTTGCAAAACGGGAAACGGAAAAAACAGAACGGGAAGGAAATTTCTTATTCTTTTTAGGCGCTCCCACATCGATTATTTATCGGAACAATTCCGCGGTTTATTACCGTTGGCGCGATTATTTACCGTTAGCATCAAAACTACGTAGTGATAATTATTTTAACAAAATCTGATAAAACATTAAATAAATTTTGTCCAAAAAATATTTATCATGACCCGTCCACGACCCCAAGCCCAACCAACCAGACAGCAGCGTGCGTGTGGATTTCAACCATGTCTTGGCTAGGTCCTCGCGATTCCACAAAAGTGAAGTGCCCCTTGGGGCTCTTCTTATTGAGCAAATATCCCATATATATGTTTTTCATTTTTCCCTCTAATGCCCTATGTGGGACTTTTGCAATTTACAACTTCAAGTAGATGATTTTGGAGTCAATTTTCTCATTCAATTCTTAATGAATTTGAACACATAAATATACCAAGTTATACTCCTCATGAAGGAGAACACATTGGTGCAAAAACCCAATATTTTCGGAATGTGAATCCCTTATTTAATTGAGCCTCAAAATACTCTAATATTTAATGTTTTCAAAACTCATTTCCAACTAGATGTTGTTATTCAAATTCTCATATTCGGCCATTCACTCAAGTCTTAATTCCACAAAGTCTTTATCCCGGACTAATAGGGATAAACAACAAATGAATTCATACGGGAAAAAAGATAAAAGTAAAAAGACAATAAGAGCAAAACAATAAAAGAAAAAGACCATATCATAATTAACATAGAAAAAAAATAAGGGACTGTTTTTAAAAAGTAATTGATATTTCTACGAATAAAATTGATATTTTTGCAATATTTTATTTACATGAATAGTAAATAAGAATCATCATATTTATGGTTGTGGAGATATCAATTTTACCATATAGAAATAAAAGTTTTCTTTTAAAGTTATTTTTTTATTAAAATTAAAACAATGAGAAAAATGATATATCTTGCAACTTTATGTTTCAACACTTTTTGTTGCAAATTACGTGAATAATTAATAATGAATATCTATTCTAATCAAATATGTAATATGGTGGGTCAATCTTGTTCTTATTCCTGTACGAGTATTGTTATACTTGCAAATAACTACTACAAATAAAATATTTTATAAAATGTGTAATTAATAGATACTACAATTATACACATCACTTTGTATTTTTTTAGCAATTTTTTATATTATTGAACAATCTCATATGTACGTTATAAATTTATAATTATAAATCGATAAAAAACTTTAGCAATAGATACTACTAGTACACAACACATAATTAAATGTTTAACGAATATGAGACGGAAAATTTGAAACGGGAGTTCTGAAGATTATGAATGACAAATTGATAATAATCAATTTTTATAAGCAATATGCATGACCCGTCACAAGTTAGAGACGTGCTGACGCAACAAATAGAAATGAATAATGTTACAGACATAAATTATTCTATAAATATTTATTTTTTATGTGGGGCGGGAGATTATATTGAAACAATTTATTGATCAATATGTTGAGATAGAATACGACACATCAATAATTTATAGAATATTTATAGAATAATTGGTGTCTATAGAGTCTTGATACAATATATATATATATATATATATATATAGTCCGGATCTTAAGCTCACTCCTTATTCAACTCACCTGAGTTCATCCCCTTTAGCGATGGACTCGGCGACGGTTAGGTCATACAACCGTCGTCTATACTTTTAGCGACGAACAACATATAAGCGTCATTAAAAAAGTATAGACGACTATTTGTATAACGAAACCATCTTAGAATCCGATTAATAAAGAGGATGAACTCGGATGAGTTTTGGATAATGGGTGAGCTTAAGATCCGACCCATGTAATAATGTGTGTGTATATATATATATATATATATATATATATATATATATATATAAATTGAAGGAGATGCAATAAATAAAGGAGTAATATAGTATAAATAAGTACAAATGCATAAATAATGTGGCTATATGCCTATTTAATACTATTAGTGGAAAGAGTACTTACAGGTCGAATTCTGTTTTCTAGTTGATCGAGGGGGTTGGCGGTTAATGACCTACCACCTTTTTTTTTTTTTTTTTTAAATTTTATAACTCCCAAATAATTTATAAGAATTATTGAAACTGAAATTTGTACATAATCCAGTGATTTGGATGTTATTTGGATACATGTAAAAAGCAGTAATATGCATGACATGCAATTACTGCTTTTTACATGTATCCAAATGACATCCAAATCACTGGATTATGTAAAAATTTCAGTTCCAATAAATCTTATAAATTATTTGGGAGTTATAATAAAAAAATAAAAATAAAAAGAAAAAGTGGCCGGTCGCCAACCCGATCACTAGAAACCGGTCGGCATAGCATTAAGGTTAGTGTGGAAAATGTGATCGTCGGTGGACAAGTGCGCCAAAGTGTTGCAAGTACACATGCTGTGGTATCATAGGAGTTCATTAATATTCTAGTGCGCACCCTAGGTCTTTAGCCAACGCCTCTCTTTCTTTTTACATTAAAAAAATTTATAATATTTATTTTAACTTAAAATTTGGATTTTGGGTTTAGGGTTTAGAATTTAAGATTTATTATTTAGGGTTTAGGGAGTCAAAAGAAAAAAAATTAGACCAACTTTTTACAGAATTCAGTACGTGTAATTTAAATACATGTAAAAAATAAAATTTAGGGTGTAGGGTTTAAAAAAAAAAAAAAAAGAGGCCCAATTGCTAGCATCGATGGCCCTAGAAGGACTTGTCCAACTCTTAATACACGATGCACCAAGCCACCAAGGTGAATTTATCAAACGTTTGAATTTTTCGGATTTTTCTATTTTTTACCGAATCGGTTAATACCGGTATTGATGGTTCCAGTTTTTTTCAGTATCGATTTTTTGATATTTTAACACTTTTCGGTATTGGTAGCGGTAATGACTTTTTTTAATTCGGTAAAAACCGAAATACTGAAAATACCTAAATTTAATAATTTAATAATTAATAGTTAATGTTTTGTAATTTTATATATTAAATAATTTTTTTATATATAATAGTAGTTTTTTTTATATATATTAATAATGTTTTGTAGTTTTATTTTATATATTAATTATTATTAATAGTTAATAATTTCTTAGTTTTTAAAAAAATTATTAATATTTAAAAAAAATTATTTAATTATTATTAATAATTATACATATTACTACGCTGCGGTATAACCGAAAAAAAACTGAGACTGGATTTTATACCTAAATTGGTATCGATTTCGGCTCTTTCACCCCTCTCCTTCTCTAATAATTTTACATTAAAGGTGGATCTACGCACATTAGAAGGCGGGCAATTGCCCACCATAATTTTGAGAGGAAAACATATTTTGAGAGACAAATTAATAAAATATATAGAAATTTGTCACCATTATTTTGAAAATAATTGCACTAATATCAAAATTTGTCCATCTCCGGGTCTAAGATAAAATTTCGGACTTCATCATTATTTTACTCATATGAATATTAAAAATATACGTAAAATTATTAATTTGTTAAAAAAAATGAAAAAAAGAAGTTATTTTTGTTACTAGTTTGTTAGACTTTACTTAAAAGTGAGAGAAGGAGCATCTCCTAGCCCATACGGTTGAGTTTATCATCCGGTTCAATCATAACCCGCATATCATAATTCTCACGAAAGTTAAACCCCTAAACCCTTCGCATAATCACACAGAGCCACAAAAATGAAGGAAGCACAGCACGCAGAATCCATGGACGAAGAAACTCCCAATGACACAGTATTCACCGACAAATCAGATATATGCCAACAACTCCTCCACCGGTACGCCAAATCCTCTGCCCCGCAGCACCGCCATCTGTGCGCCACCGCCGCCGCCACCCGCTCCATCATACAGTCGGAGTCCATGCCCCTCACTCCTCTCTCCTACTTCGCCGCCACTATAGACGCTGTCTCCGACAGCTCTAAAGCCCTAGACGCTAATGCCGTTTCTGCCCTTTCATCGTTTTTGTCAATCGTGCTCCCGATGGTCCCGGAGAAGTCTATTGCTCCGGAGAAGGCAGCTGATGCGGTGGCGGTTCTAGTTGAGCTGGTTGATCAGAATGTGGCCGTTTCGGCACCTAGCGTGAGGGCTGTGGTCAAGTGTATAGGGGTTTTAGTAGGCTTTTGTGACTTGAAGGATTGGGAATCGGTTAAATTGGGATTCCAGACGCTTATCAAGTTCTCAATTGATAAACGTCCCAAAGTATTTTTACCCTCCCTCACATATTTATACTTCTGTGTCGGTATATTCATTGATATTAAATTACTGTTGTAAATGAACTAATTACTTGAAATCAATGTAGTTTTTGCCTAAATCTAACTTACTCAAATTTTATAGCTTTATTCACAAATGAATTAATTAATAAAAATGCCATTGCCCAATAATATCCAATTGCTCACGATGTCTATTGACATGCCTTCGTTGATTGCAATCACATTTTCTAAAGAGTACATTGCATAAAAATCATAAGTTAAAAACTGAACTTTGTATTGCATTGATATTTTCTAAAATGTTTATCGCATAAAAGTTAATAGTTCAAAAATGAACTTTAACAGTAGTTGGCGTGTTGCATTAAGTTTGTGTTGGTAGTAAAACTCATATATGAATTGATTAAATGGTAATTGTTGTTTATAGTCTGATTTTAATGTTGCAGGTTCGTAGATGTGCACAAGATTGTGTCATGAACATTTTGAAGGCTTTTGAATCTTCCACAGCTATAAAAAAGGCAAGCAAATTGGTGCTCTCTTTGTTCAAAAGTTACATGAAAGTGGCAGTTAATACATCTGCTTCTAGTTCTGATTCGAAATATGATATCTTGTCGAAACCTGACCACCTTGAGGTCCTACATATGCTCAATTTATTAAAACATCTTCTTCCATATCTATCTGCCGAAGTCCGTTTAAAAGCCCTTTTGGAATTGCAAAAGCTCGTGACTGCCCGGTTCTCAGCATTGACAAGGCACATTTTTGATGTTATTAAGGCAATGTTTGAAAGTCTTGGAGCTGATGATTTAATTCCAGAGGCAGATGGCCTTATAAAATCACTTGCATCATATATATCTGTGCGAGGGAACCCCCTGGACACTGTTTTATCTGCGGCATATTTATTAAAAAATTCTCTCAACAATATTCATGCCAAGGAATCCAGCATATGGACCAGCCATCTTTCTTTGGTAATTGATTCTCTTGCAGGTAAGATCTCCTCGTCATAACCAGTATCAATGGCTCTGACTATCAAAATTTAAACTGTCACTTTATTTAACTACAGTCTACATGATTGATAATGAAGAAAATATTTGGAGACAGAGAAGCTGAGTTTTTAATTGCTTCACTTCAATAAGATTAATTAGATTTAATTAAAAGGTGTGCAAAACCTACAAAGAATCTCTCCAACTATAGGGTAAAACTTTTGAATTTGTTTACATGAGTAAAACTTTTGAATTTATCATTTAAGGATTCTGAAACTAATAAGACTCGATGAATCTAAACAGAAAAAAGGTCTTGAAGAACTCGATAACCCATGACTAAAATAGACACTGATGGAGTCGATGGACCTGCAGATTACTTATCAGATATCACCCTAATTCCTTAATTGCTAAAGTGCTTTGAATGCATACAATTTTCATTTCACATCAGAGGAAGATGAACAATTTAATTGGCTGCATCTGATTTACCCAAAAAAAAAGGTTAAGAGAAGTAGTCCTTAATAATAAGAAAATGACACATTAATATCATGGATTTAAAAAAGATGTGAAGATGCGTTCTTTTTTTGGGCTTTAGCCATGGTGCTTTTGGGTGGATTTGTATCTCTTATTTTCTTAGAAACTATAGAAAAAGGACACTTTTCCTATATGCTTGGAGGATTCTCAGACTCTTTTTTTAATAAACACAGTGGATGAAATCCAGTATTTTGTAAGTTATGAAATAATCTGGTATTATAGTGTTATACTATTTTTTGCACTTGTATTTATACTAACATTATCCTTGTGTGTTTAGGACTCCTGACTTCTGAGGCCACCATTGCAGCACAGGCCTCAAATTTTTTAAAAGAACTAATCAACTGCCATAATGATGCAAGTAATAAATTGACAACTGAGGGTCAGTTGGTTGAGAATGAAGCTGCTTGTGAAATGGAATCAACAGTAAAATCTACATGTGCTGTATTTTCTAATCTGCTCAGTTCCTGTGGTGAAGTTCCAAATGAGCATATCTTGGCAGTCATTTCTGTTTTGTTCCTCAAACTTGGTAAGTAGACATTAACGATTTCTGCAAAGATTTTTAATAGCAAAAGGAATTCTTTAATGCCCTTGCAAATAGTTTCTGATGCTGTCTTCTGTTGGACTTATTTTTAGTAATGAGTAATTACTTCTAGTTAATATACACTAAGGAACACGAACATGATCACACGATAAATTATTTTGACCTACTGGAGTTACTTTTGACTGATTTGCTTTGGTTCTTTTGGATCCTATTGGAATTGACTTTGCAGTAATTTATTTCACTGAAAAAATTATAAAAGTGACTTTGCTTTTGACTTCCCATACACGCCTAAAAAGAATTCTGCCAGTTCTACTATTTGCTCAGCCTGACCGATCAGTTACAATTATGAAAGGCATCTTTATTTTGTTCTAAGCTGATCTTGTTTACTCATTTAGAGTCTCTCCGAACCACATTTAGAACTATCATCAACAGGGTAAGCTTACACACAGTGTCTGAATTTATTCAAACAGGTCATACTTAATTACATTTGGTAATCAAATAGGGTGAACCCAAGTACAGTATTCTCATGTGCCTTTGGATGGGGCTGTATGGATATACAAACAAAATAACATTTTTGCTCAATTTTGGGGAGATCATATTTTTCCAAAAGATGAGCTGCTTTATATGGTTTCTCTGATTGGCTATTATCAATTGTTGTTACTTATTCTTCATGTTTGCATTTGGATTGCAATTGTTACTATGGACCTATATCATGGCTGCGTTATGCTTCTACTATCTCATTGATTTACCTTTTTGATTGTAGGTGAGATCTCACACTTACATATGAAGGATATAATATGTAAACTTGCCGACTTTATGACAAATACTTCTGACACTGAGCACGTAAGTGTTGATGAAAGTCATTCATATTTTGGCAACAGTGATCAGGGATAAACAATTCATATGTTAGACTTACTGTTCCTTTCTTATTTTTAGTTGTTTTATCTGCTTTATTTTTCTTTTTGTCCGACTAATTTACGCTTTCGTTTGGAATTCATTTTAATCCTACACCTACTATTTTGGATACAAGGAGTTGTTGAGTTGTTAGATTTACTGTCATCCTTTTCGAACAGATGCAATTTATTACTTCACCTAATGCTCAAATGCAAATCAAGTGAAATTGCTTACTTTTAGTAAATAGCATACATATTCAGCTAGCCTTTTTGTTTTTCTTTGCAGATAATTTTCTTTGTTTATGTTGAAGTAAATAATTGGTTACGAGTATACTTGAAAGTTCATAGGTTTTGCCACATGCTTTGCATTAAATTATCAGACAAATGTACTTAATGGAATGGCTGAGATATTATTACTGGTCTGTCGATTATAAATGAGTAGTTTTACTGACTTTAACTATTGTACATGATTTTGTGGTGTAATTTTGCTTTTATTTTTCCTAATGTTGTTTCTAGCTAGAATACTCTACCTATCTAATATGGGATTTTCTTCTTATGTCCCTCTTTCTCTCTCTTATAACTATAACATCCAATGGAAGTATAAATTATAGTGGAGGAAATTATGCACTTGCTTCTCCTTGGTATTCCAGCTTTTGCTACCTGTTCTAAATTTGAAATCACAAACTAATTGGCTAGTTTAGAACCCATTGGTATTCTACTCGAGTATAATTCATTTGTTTTAGTGAAAAGGAAAAGATCTTGTATCCTGTTTTGGACTGCTCTGGTTTAGTGTAATTGTTTTATAATGGTTTGCAGTATCTTTTCTTTGGATGTGAAGAAAGTATCATATTCTTTTTGGGGGAGTCTATGGGGCCACATGCACTCAATTTTTTGTTAAAAAATTAATTAATTCCTAGCAATGAAAATGATAATAACTTATTTGTTTATGTTTTGTAGATAGTTAAAAGTTTTTCAAGAATAATAAGAAAATTTTCATTTAATTTTAATATTTTATAGAAATTTAAAGTGGTTAATAAATAATAGTTTGACCTTTTGTCCAATTTCTTAAGATATAGAACTCATTTAATTGACCTTTTAGTATCCTTTTTTACTTTTTCTTTAACTGTTTTCCCTACTGAACCTCTTTCTCGGTGTCTTAAAAGCAGTTAAATCTTTGTTTCTCTCCTTCATTCTTTCTCTAACATGCGTCTCTCTTGTCTCTCTCTTGTAGGTTATAGTCACAAATCTTGTAAATAAATTTTTATTTTGTAGTTATTTATTCATTATTTATATCTTTACTTTTGCTATATTTATGTAATGAGAAAACCAATTTGTGATATATTTTTTCATTTATTGAATTTTCACTTAAATCGAGGTCTGTAGTGCTTATAGAATGGTTGAGTTGCCTTGAGTTAATTCATTTTTGAGTAGTTATAAGAACCTTTTGACTTGATGCCTTTCTTAATTTGAGAAAATAATTAATTATTATGTTAGTTTCGTCACTCGCTGGGAAAAAATCTTGGCTACACCACTGTTCAAAGTCATTAATTTTTTGGCTGATTCACGTTGGCTCTGTCAGTAGAATTGATGAGCATGCTCTTGCTTTTTCTTAACTCCCAATGAACTTCTGAATTTTCTATTTTGTGTGCAGAAATTTATGTGATTTTAGGTTTCTGTTGAATCATTTAGACAATATGTTTTTTTAATTATTGCAGCTTCAGGAATGTATTGGATCTGCTACTATTGCCATGGGCCCAGAGAAATTACTTGACCTACTACCTATTTCCCTTAATGCTGAAGATCTCACGTGCTCAAACATTTGGTTAATACCCATTTTAAAGAATTATGTTACTGGAGCATCCTTAGGATTCTTTATAGAGCATATTGTGCCTTTGGCAGTATCCTTTGTAAGGGCTTCTCATAAAGGTATTTGCTTTGCTATTTGTTAAATAATATCTTTTGGCATTGTGTACTTTACCATTGAATTGAATTTGGATAAGATCTTCTTCTTCTTATCCATTTTTAATTTTTTGGTATTTAGCTAACAGAACATAATATTTTGAATATGCAACAAAAAACCTTTATTCATTCTTATTTGCATAATAATGGTAACTCAATTAAATGATAGCTTGTGTCTCATCCCTAATTGTTCAAGCTGTTTCAAATCGGAAATTTCGGAATCTACTTGTCTGTTTCTTGACTCTTTCAAAGAGAAATGGTAAAATTAAGAATACCTCTCTCTATGAGTGGAGGCCTTCACTTTCTGACATTACCTAGTAAACACTGAGCTCCAGATAAAAGAAAAAGCTCCAAGAAACATCTAGTTCTAGAAACAAGCTATAGAATATCACATATTGTCTTAATAGCAGTTAGTATACTATACTAAATTACGTTGTGTAATGATCTTCAACAATGTCAAATAGGACCTGCAGGCACTAACCTTAGACTTGATAAACCGGTGCACGCTATACCTCACCAACCATGCACGCCGGGCAATCCCCCTGGTAAACCATGTGTGAGTGCCTCAAGGAAATAATTGCTGCCACGAGTATTGAACCCATCCCATGAACTACGCCTTTCAAGGTACTTATGAGCTAGTACTCCTTGGGGGTAAAAATTGTTTAGAACTAGTTGTACAGTTATCCAACATTCCAACTAAAACAACAGATCAAGTTATAAAAATTATTATCAACCATTTCCCCCTGAGATTCTATGCACGTATTCAGTCTCTGGATTGTAATTTTAGAGATGCAATACTCAGATTTCCACCTATATCTCGAATTTAAAGTTGCTCTCTTTGCCAGTTAAAAAATCAGTTCGGCAAGATCTGAAGGCTCATGCCCGAGGTTTATGGGGATTATTACCTGCCTTTTGTGACCATCCAATCAATATGCACAGGAATATCAAACCTTTGGCCAAACTATTGATTCCTCTTCTCAAGGAGGATTCATTTATGGTCCAAAACATTGCTATTGCTTTGCAGGTTTGAACTGCTCTACATTATAAATAGTTGTTATTTTAGTTTCCTTTCTATGCAATTTTTTTCTTTTCCCTTATCTTTTTTACACTTAGTTCTAATCAACCCCCCCCCCACTCCACTATTTTGGGTTATTCTTTTCATGTAGGAACTTGTCAACCAAAATAAAGTTGTACTTAGTTTTGGTAAGGATGTTGGTGAGTTTGCAAAACTTCCAAAGATGGATGAAGCAAAAGGTTCAGCAACAAACTTTGAAAAGAAACTATCTTATTCGATAAAAACTGCTGACAGAAATCTTAGGGCTTTGGCATCATGCTCTGAGAAGTTGCTTCAGGCTTTAACAGATGTTCTATTTGAATTACCTCATGAGAAGCGCACATATTTAAAGGTTTTTATTATATTTTAGTTTATCTCATATTTCTTGAAAATGGTTAACTCCCTGTTACTAACAATTTTTATAAATCCAATTTCCTGTTGAACTAAAGGGTTGTGCCCTGTGCTTGTATTGAGGTCAGATTTAATTGTGCTCATCTGCCTATATACTAGTTTCTGCATCCTCTACTTGTTTCTCCCTAGGATCTACCCATATATCTTTGCACTTAAAATTGCCATCCTTTAATATAATGCTACTCCCTACGTCCCAGGATAAAAGTGTTGGTGGACTTTTCACGCATATTAAGAAGATGAATGAAATGACAAAATTTCCCATAATAATGTCATTAAATATAGAGAGAGAATTAGAATAAGAAAAGTATGAGATATTTAATGCTACGGGTATAATAGGAAAACATGGGTAAAAGTTTGGTTATTAAAGGAAAAAAGACATTTAACATGGGACTACCCAAAATAGTAATAATGACTTTTATCATGGGACGGATGGAGTATTAAACTTTAACAATGTAGATATTAAAAAGACAAAAAACTTCAAATTTGCATCCTAGTTTTCGACGTTAAAAAGAAAATACTTTTGTCGTCCATTAAAGATTTGGAGTGCAACTCATTGAGCTTCCCTCATATAACCATATTGATATTCGAGATCAGTTGAATTTACAACCACTACCAGTGCTGTTTCTTATGCAGAATGGAACAAGAGAACCAACTTGAAATATGAGGTATAGATAGGGGTTTGGTAATGATAATATATCCTTAAATTATACTCCCTCCACCCCATAAAAATTGACTCAAGTTGACTTTTAAGTCAAATTAACCATTTTAAAAAATAAATTTATCCCATTTCTTACATATATAGAGGGAGGAACCATGACCATAAGGAACTACATTGAATTTTCTACAAACTCCAATGTTCATGAGTTCAAAATTTCAAATAAATATGTTCAATTATTAATTCTAAAAATGGTTAATTTGACTTGAAAAGTCAAAACTAAGTCAGTTTTTGTGGGACGGAGGGAGTAGTAGATAGTAAAGTAGGAGTTTGTTTCCATATTAAATTAGGATATCTAGGTTATATTAGAATAGGGTTTTATGGTTTGAATAGAGGATGTAATCTCCATACTTTGAATTCATAGTTTTATATGTTAATTGAGATTAAGGCTTTGTGCCATTATGTGTTTCTACGGAAGGATAAGCTCTTCACCTTTCTTTCTCCCTCCTTTATATCTTCCCTAAACCCTTCTAGACCTTCTCCTGCATCAGATATGCTTGTGTCGTTTCTGAAGATAAAGATTCAATACTGAATTTGACAGCACCTTAGGTTCCCGTACTTCTACAAGATCCTTACAGGCCAAGACTCCTTTAATCGTAATGTGCTATTAAAAGTTCTGATTGTTTAATTGTTATATTGATTGAGGACTTTGTCATGGGAAAGTATTTAACAGGGTGGGTAAATGCTAGTCTCTGCCTTAAGTTTGCAAACTGTTCAGTATCTTTTTCTTTTTTTCATTTTATATCATTGTAATTTTTTTTTTAATTTTTTGATCTCAGAGTGCAATTGGGTGCTTGGCATCCATTTCCGATTCTTCAGTAATGGAAAAGATCTTCATTTCCTCTCTCGAGAGGTTTCAGCTTGTAGATGATTCTGGTGATTGTGGGAAGTTGGTCAATCATTCGGACGGTTTAGTTAATAAAGAAGAAGGCATTTCAAATTCTGCAGGAAAAGATGCAGAGAGGTATCAAATTCATTATTGAAGTAAAGAAGTAGATGTATGGTGGTTGTTTCTACAGTCTATTCATTTGAAAGAAATGATAAGTCTCTTATTATTGTGTGTCCAATATCCCCTTTTTGTAAAGTGGAGGGCCTGTATGGTTGATAGGTTGGCGTAGAATTTTTTATGATTCCCCCCTATGCTTGAGTTTGTATATATTGCGAGTACATAGGTTAACACACTTTTTGATACTTTTGGTGCATTGATAGAATTCTTACACTTTCCAAAAAATTGTGTTTCTGATATCATTTCAGAACTCCATGCCTAAATGAGAATGCCATGATTTATACTATATGGCTATAAAATATATTATTGCACTAATTTTTCAAAATCTAACTGCATGCAGATGTGTGATACTAGAGCTAGCATGTTCTATTGCTGAAGGAGCTAGCGAAGATCTAGTTGATCGAATATTTAACTTGATCAAACATGCTTTTCAGGTAATCTGATTACTGGATAGTCTTGTGAATAATCAGATATTTGCGGCTAATTTGATTTGTAACGACATTTATGCTATTCAGGAAGCTGATGAGATTGGTCAATGTGAAGCATACCTCACTCTGAACAAAATCTTAGAGGTGAGCAGTGATTCTGAAAAGATAAATTGTACTTTGTTATTCTTAGAGTTGAACATGGTTCGTTCTCAAAAACTTGCAACTCATTTATGTTACGGTTTGGTGCAGAAACATTCTTGGTTCTGCTCTTCTAAGTTCATTGAAGTGATGGATCTGTTAGTTGGTCTTAAGTCACCTGTTGACATTATATCACTCAGAAGTCGTTTTGCTTGCTTTCAGACCTTGTTGATTCACACAATAAAGGTATGTCCTATTCTTTAGCTAATTATTGGAGATCTATACTATTGCTGAATGGATCTGTAACGCCTTTTTAGAATTTCTCCAAGAATTGATATCTCAACCTAGTTGATCTGACATAAGGTTATGTGATTGTCTGGCTTGCAACTACTGAACTTCATTTAGTGTGCTACTTCTATTTCACATGCAATTGAAATTGTTAATCATTATCGTCAATAGTGCATGATTAACAAAAGTGCATAGTGATTTATTTCACCAGAAGATGTATACATTGGTAGATAAAGCATAACCTAGTTCTCCTAATTTTTTTTGAATCTTATATTCATAACGTAACAGCTCTACTGGTCAAACGTACAATGGTATCCATAACTATGTGCTATTGATGAGTGTTGTTAATCAGGACTTCATGTATGCTCATGAGTGCTCTTACGTAACCATCAATAAGGTGCTTCACAAAGAAGGCCTTCTTATGTCTAGCTGACATAAATAGTTACCTTAAGGTATACATGGTCACACTATATGCCTAGCATACTCTTCAAAATATGAAAATCTGGAAGAACTAGATGGTATCATATGAATGTGTTTTATCTTGGTATCGTTGCATAGTGCATACAATAATACTCATGTCTCTTCGTATGTATTCGATAATTCCATTTCATTTACTATAATATTTTTGTATATCTTCCTTTTGAGAATTGAGATCACTAATTTCCAAGCGTAGCATAGTTGAATGCTGAGCTGATAGTCTGGTGATCACATATGATCCATATAATTGCCTTCAATTATCTTGCTTGCTGGTTATACTGATATTTCTTCTCTTAATCTTTGTTGTTGTGTGGCTTTCAGACATTATCATATATTTTGGGCACTTTCCAGTTATTTATGTGGTTTCAGTTCGATGCACTACCCTTAATCAATATCATCTCATAATGATATGCGCTGCAGCAAGTCTACAATTTGTTGTATTAAGTTTAATTCATGCTTACCTTCCTATGCATTTTTTGCAGATTCTGGACGAGGACAAAAAGACTTTTCTTATACTCAATGAGATTATACTCACACTAAAAGATGTAAGTGATATTTCATTTGATTTAATAGTCCTGTATTTATGGTTATTTCGATATGTACATCCTATTTCTTCTTATAATTTCTTCTCAACCAGTGGTTTTAACGGGATCCTTGTTAATGCATCGGAAGCATGATTTATTTGTTTTAAATTGAGGTCTGAAACATGTTCCTTGTGCATTGATGCAAAGAATTGTTTTTTTCATATCTACTGGTTGAACAATTAAGTTTTACATCTATCATAGTTAAGAAGTCTGTGTTTCTTACTTGCATTTGAATCATTTTCTTGTGCATTGATGAAAAAATGTGCATGCCTGGTAGAATGATTTACTTTATATTTTTCATCATCAAGAAGTTGGATGTTTTTTAGATTACCTTTGATTTAGCAGTAGTTTCTTTTACCTTCTCCTTATCTGTTGTATTAGGTCTACATGTTATGGAAATCATTTTTGTGTTCTTGCCTAATTCTATTGGTTTAATATAAGCTTTACAATTGAAACTTATTGTGTGAGAGAAATCTAAAAGTTATTTCTCTTCCCTGCTTTTTCTCTTTTTTCTTTCTTCTTTCTTTTTGTCTGATGCCCATTCAGCTCAAAGTTCTTATTGCTCTCATGGTAAACTAGGTCTCCTTGTTACAAAAATATTTTTTTGTGCTTGTCTAGTTCTCTCCATTTGAAGTAAGCACTGCTTCAGAGCTATTGTGTTGAAAATACTCAAAATCTGTTTCTCTTTTCGTTTTCGTCATATTTTCTCTTATACTCAACATTCCTATTGCTTTCCTGGCTCAATAATGCAAGTTTTTTGTTTCCATCTCCAGTCTGATGAAGTTGTTAGGAAAGCAGCTTATGATATCCTCCTCGCTGTAGGCTCTAGCTTGCGAAACCCATCATCTGCTTCTTCTGATGGACCTTATCACAAAGTCATCAACATGGTAATGCATCTTATATCTACGTACATTATAAATAGCTTAAGTAGTTCAGAAATATTTATTTGACAGATGCAGGATTCACTACCCTAAAGTTGTTAGTTTGAATGGGGCATGCATAGACTAGTTGATATGCATGGGTCTTACGCTTTAGTTGATATTTTGCTGTGAGGGTCCCCATACTTGGGGCCAAACTTACATAACTACATATTTTCAGACTATATATATTACTGTACTAAGAAAGAGTAGAAAACTTATCAATGAAGTGAGTGGTAAGTTGAGGCATGCAAACACTGTTCTTAAGAGATTATTTCTGCCCCTTGGAGATGATATCTCAGTGCTAAAGGTGATTGACAGTAATCCCTCTAGGATTCAATAACTCTTTCTAAGTTAACTAGCACCTGAATAATTAGAGAACCCAAGAACAGAATATTTATGCAAAGAATAAAATCCATGTGTATATATGAATACTGTATGAAGAGAGTTTCGGCATACTCAGTAAGGTGGGAAAGGATCTCTTAGTAGAATTAGCCAACCAAATTAACTTGCCTAACAAAAAGCGGTGGTAATGGAAGCATTTGTCCTATATGTACAATTTGAAATTGGGTGGATCTAATGGAGAAAATACTGGTGGTAAACAACCAACAATGGCAGGAAATAAAAAATGTCCAACAGAAGATGGGGCACAGTCAAAACAAATTTTACCATCACAACATAAATTTCAAGTAACCTGGACACGAGAATTATAACAATAACAAATATAAGAAGGGAACAAACTGAAAAGATTTTGGTCAGGCTTTTGGCTTTGTGTATTTTAAACAATGCGTTGCAGAATATAATCAAAACAGGTTTACTGGAAAATTATGAAGTAAGAAACTGGAAACAGAGTGCTGTAATATACATATGAATGACTTATCCTCTCCATTCTGTCTTTATTTGGTTGTGCAACTTCGGCAATTTTTAATTCACATTATCTTTTATACAACACTGATGTTTAGGAGCTCTGCTAGTATATCTTCACATTAGTTAATAATATTTTTTGTACTTTTCAGATAATGGGCTATCTCTCTGGTTCCTCTCCTCACATAAAGAGTGGAGCAGTTTCTGCGCTATCTGTATTAGTGCATAATGATGTGGATATATGTCTTTTGATTCCTGATCTGGTGCCATCTGTCCTAGAGTTGCTGCAAAGTAAAGCTATTGAAGTTATTAAAGTGAGCGTATCCCAATTCCGACTCTCTACTGCATGATATTCATTCATCTCTTACTTTAAATGCTTATAAGTTCAAATTTGCACTCTGAACAGGCTGTTTTGGGCTTTGTGAAAGTATTAGTGTTGACCATTCAAGTGAAGGACCTGCAGAATTTTCTCTCCGAAATTGTCAATAAAGTACTCCCATGGTCATCTATATCACGGCATCATTTCCGATCAAAAGTATGAAATATTCTTTTTGTTTTGTAGTAGTATATATATATTTCCAGTGTGCGTATGCAATTATGCATGTATTGTCAGGATCATCCCCTCCCATTCAGTTGGGAAAGAAATGTTCTTGGCAACCAAGATAGGCATCCCTCTCCATAGTCCACCATATATTGCGAATGTTTTATGTTGACTATTTGATTGTAGTTACGTGGATAAGTATTAGTGATAACTTTTGTGGAGTGATGTGTAATAAATGGGGCCCTCCTATAATTTCTACCAATCCATCGTATTGATAAACTTTGCAATTGTAAATTGGTATAAATTTGTCACAATACATAGCATGACTTTTTTTTTTTGCTAAATTACATAGCAGGACGCTTCCTATGAATGTCAGGATGTGCTTCTGCATTCCTTTCTTTGAGAAGTGTTATAGATGTTTCTTTCTTGTTACAGGTTACGGTCATCCTGGAGATCATGATGCGGAAGTGTGGTGCTGCAGCAGTCAAGTTACTTGCCCCAGAGAAATACAGGAACTATGTGAAGAGTGTTTTGGAGGTATTTCTTCTGTTTCTCTTCCCTTTCGTAAGTTTCTATTTTATTACCATGTCAAAGATGATGCAAATTCATTATGATGATCTTGAGGGCACTGGAAAGGAAGTAATCTCTTACTGCTAAGCTTGCTTTTGCTGTAAAAATGTTACACCTAAAAGGATACCGACTCTGTAGGCTGATATTTTGTTTCCACATAGATTCTGTATTTATTTTGATGTTGGTGAAATTTGCTTTTGAATTTATGATCATGCCGCCATATGTATAATATACCATGCTTACCCATTGCAGAATCATCGAGGCAAGACAACTTCCAAGGAAACTGGCAGTGCTGACATAGAACCCAAACTTTCAGAGTCGTATCCTAAAGGGTCTGATCTCTTTTTAAAAAAAACGCTAAAGTTGTGTCTAATGGTCTTGTTGAAATCATCGTTCTCACACATCTGTTGAATTTTTGTACATCTTAAGGTGGCAGAAGAGGAAGCGAAAGGAATATGAAAAGTCTGCGATGGAAGAGGATTCAGCAGTACCTAGAAAGAGGAAAAGGGAAGGCAAATGGAAAGCCGTTACTCGCAGCAGAAACGAGCCCAGTATAAATGCTGGTAGTGGTAATGGTGGGAAATGGGCAAAAGAAAACAGACATTCTGAAAGAAGTACAAAGAAGAAAAGGAGAAATCTCAAAACAGACCCATCAAGTGGAAACCTAAGCACGAAAGGTGAAGCACGTGTTCACAGACTTGCCGGGCTATCGGATTTACCAAAAAGATGGGTAGGAAATGGCGGGAAAAAGGGTAAATGAGATACCCCACTACATTACACTTGATCTACATTGGGTAAATGGGTTGGCACCAGCAAACAGAGAAAGAGAAGAAAGGATGAACCGTTTGTGCTTTTAGCCTCTCGTCCTGAGATTTTGCTGGGTAGGAAATTTTGTGAGTTTGAAGTCCCACATTTCCAAAGGAGCAAAATGGGCATCAGTTCTTCTGCCAATTAGTTAGGGATATATTTTCATGAGACCATCACTTTAGAGTTTCTGGAATTAAAATTACCCCCTTGTTTCTCTCTCCTGCTGTTGTAATTGTCAGTCTAATTTGTAATTGATCAAAAATTGTCATGTTCTCATTTCACTTCAGTAGCCACTTCATGTTTCGGTTGTCAATATGCTTTGTTGATATCTACTTGTTTAATTTGTGGGATAGCAAATTATACATGACGCATACAGGCAGGTTAATAAAAAATAAATATGCACTTCTCAAGTTTGTATATATTAAATAAATAAAAAATGGTGCAAATTATGCAAGCTGGATCCCCCACTCCACACCCAAAATAAAAGATATAAATATAAGAGAGAGAAATAACTCAGACAAGTAATTATCAAAATTTTAATAATTACAACATAATTTGTGCATCCAATAAGTAATTAATGAATATTTTTTTTATACAACTACAATTTCTTCTATTAAAATAATAATAATTATAAGATCAATGTTGTTGCCTTTTTTAAATTTTAATTTCAAATTCAAAATTGATATATATTTATTTAGTTTATATCAATATAATATTATAAATATCATAAACAACTAAAAAATAGTAATAATTACAAAATTTAATAATTTTGAAAATATGAATAAAAAACAGTCGCACTTCTGTGAAGAAAATTAAGTGTCTTGGCAGCATTCTAATAATTATGTCCGTGGGGTTTATTTCGTAAGATACGATGTCGTTTTATCAGTTATATGACAACTGGGGTTCGCGTTCCACATGATCGGTCTGATTCGATTCGATCATACAGTTTCAAACCGTTGAAAATTACAGATTTAGCCTCATTTCGAACCATAGCCGTTAGAAACCCCTCTTTCGGTCTTTCTTACCCAATCAGTAAATCAACAACTAACCCCCCCAACGGTAAATCCGTCCCTATCCTCTTCCTCCAACTGTAGTTTTCACTTGGCGGTGAAATCAATTATCAACCCACTTTTATTTTTTTTATTTATTTATTTATTTTAGGTTCCGTAAATCAAACCGCATCACTCTCTCTCTCTCTCTAAAAAACTTACTCAATTGCACACATACAGTGTTTCCAATTCCAACTCAGCTGTGTCTTCTGTATTTTTCTCTCTTCTAGGTTTATACTTCGCCGATGGCTTCTACCTCCTCTGAACCACCACCAGCAGTAGCAACTAAAGCTGAAGTAGCAGTCAGTACTGGCGGAGGTGGTGGCGAAACATCAGAAGCATCGGCAGCAGCAGTGCAAGTGCCGGGTATAAAGGATCAGGAGGTGATGATGATGATGATGTACAACAGAGGAGTGAAGAAAGCTAAGAAAGAGAGAGGTGGATGTACTGCAAAAGAGCGCATCAGTAAAATGCCTCCTTGTGCTGCCGGCAAACGTAGCTCCATTTACCGAGGTGTCACCAGGTATGTATAATTTTAATTATATATATATATATATATATATATATATATATATATATATATATATTCTGCATTTCTGCTACTGAGGCTGAGCATAGTATGTTGAGCTGTGAGTTTGATAGCTATAGAACTATGTTCATGAAAATGTCTTTTCTTTATTTTTAAGTCTTCTTGTGTTTTCAAGCAACAAGCCAGTGAAGATCTAGGGAATGTGAAAGTTAAATTGATCAAGGATATGGAAAAGACTTTATTTTATTTTTTTCATGCGACATGAACTAATTATATATGGAAGTTAAGTTAAGACGTTTTATGTCTTAGACTTTATTGTAGTCTGTAGATTAGTAGGGATTTGGAATTCACTTTGAAACTCAGTTCAATACAGATTCTGTTTGGAACAACAACGCTGACTTTTCGGTTTCGCCTGTTTGTATATATTTATACACTTTCTACGTTTCACAAAAAGAGTCATTTGCCAAATTTACATTTTACCCCAAAATTTATTGCATGTTTAGTTTAGTAGTGATAGCAATGGCTTAGCAAGAAATTTCTTTAAGTGAGGGTTGACATGTATAAATAACCCAATGAAATTTTTTTATGAAAATATTGGTGGAAGCAACTCCTCACATTTTTCTCCTACACATATACCCAACTCGCTGTTTTTCCCCATCACATATAGCCAACTCAGTGTTTGTTCCTATCCTATAATTCTACTAAATAACCAACTCAATCTAGTAGTATTGATTTTGTTCAACAAGCCTAAGTGATGGCTTGATGAAAATATTGAGGACATTATGTCATCTTATACCAACATCAAAACAAATTGGACTGTTTTGTAGAACGGAGGGAGTATTTAGAAGAGAAGAGGAGATACATGATAGAACAACAGAATGGTAGATCTTCACTGGAATCCTGAAGAGTACATATAGTCATATACGTATTTGGGTTTACTTGCCTTGATATCAAGTTGTTAGTTCTTATCTCTCTTAATCTAGCCAGATTACTTCTGTTTAGTGAACATAATTTTCTTGCCTATTACAATGTCCCCAACTTCTTGTGCAGCATTTTGGATCTTTATATATAGATCATTCAGTGGTAATTTCTTCTCTTTTACTTTTTGTTTCTGAATTAAAAAAAAATATGGAGAGGAGAAGGGATCATTCAATGGTAAGTAAGCAATCTTGTAATTTCTCAGGAAGGAGGATGCAAAAGATACTGTAATTGCTATAAGGTTTCAGCTTCACGATAAAGAATACTTGATAGATATTTGGTGTTGGAAATAAATTAATATTGTATTGAGCAACTAAAAATGTTGATGCAGATTAAATGGAAACAGTTAATTAAAATGGAAACATTGCTGCACTTTGCGTAAGTTCAAATTTATTTGATCTCTTCGTAATGACCCACAGTTCTAGGATACATACCTGATTAGGACTTAGCCCTAGGTAAGCTTCTATGGAAATTACACAAATTTTGTTTCATTTCTTTGATCTCCCAATCTTCACTTTTTTTATTAATCATATTCTTTTTGTTTTCTAATGAGCCTCTATATCATGGTTTATGTGGCTAGCTTATCTTGTTTCTTTCATAATAATAATAATCTCTTGCTTTTGGTTTCATGGTATTAGGCATAGATGGACTGGTCGTTATGAAGCTCACCTTTGGGATAAAAGTACCTGGAATCAAAATCAAAATAAGAAGGGGAAGCAAGGTCTCTCACTCTACATACATTACCACACTATCCTTTTCCCTACATGTGCTTATCAGAATATCTAACATTGAGCTCAAAGTTTGTCAAAAAAATGCTGACACTTTCTAGTTGTCTATATTGCATGGGAACTGACAATTGATTGGTGCATCACTAAATCTTAACAGTTTACCTGGGTAAGTAGGTTTTTTTGGATGCATTTTTTGGAACAATTTAACCTCGAAGTTCTGAACAAAATATATAAAGATTTACTATTTATGCATGCTTATAGGTGCATATGATGATGAGGAAGCTGCAGCCAGAGCATATGATCTTGCTGCCTTGAAATACTGGGGCCCAGGGACACTCATAAACTTTCCAGTGAGAAATGGGCGATTTGAAATCATCCTTTAGACAATAGAAAATATATGTTCCATCTTTTGGAAAAAACTTGAGATACTGCCTGTTGAATATTTCTCTTAATTGTACTCAGATAGAGTAATTTCTAATTTAGTTGATGTGTACTTAATCAAGCTTCTGATTTGATAAGCTCATGGGCATAGTTCTAAGTTTTTCTTGTCAAATATTTAAATGCCGAATTGAAATCGATGGTGACATGGTGTTGAGTATTTTTTTAGGGGGTGAGGGGGGTGGAAGGGGGGTAGTTACAACCCGGCAACTGTTTGCTCAATGTACCAATGCATCTGAATATGCTTTTACAGGTTACAGATTATGCACGAGATCTTGAAGAGATGCAAAACGTCTCAAGAGAGGATTACCTCGCATCACTTCGAAGGTGTGTCTATAGTCTATACTTTAAAACCAAAATTTCTCTGGAAAGGTACTGTTACTTATGATACTTGCTTACTTGCAGAAAGAGTAGTGGCTTCTCAAGAGGAATCTCAAAATATCGTGGGCTTTCCAGGTACACTCGTTGATACGGTCTTTTGTTCTTTCTTGTATTGATTACATCAAATCCCATAGCATGCTGACTTTGTACATACAATATGGCTTCCCAGACAAGCCATACTTACATTATCGAGATTGAGTAACTAATATCTTACTCATATTTGGGTTTACCATCTTCTATGTAATTTTGCAAGATCATTAAATGTGTTTGTGTTTTTTCCTTGCTATAATATGATTCTGCTTTTCTGTTCTATCACAAATTAGTCGATGGGACTCATCATTCGGTCGAATGGATGGAGCTGATTACTTCAACAGCGTACAATATGGTAAGCAAGATTAGTAAGATTCAACACAGAGATTTGTTAAAGTAGAAAACCTCACCGTAATTAATTTTAGTTCACTACATGCTTTTCTAATGTTTATCAACTTAGAAATGCAGTCTTCCTTTTCTGGAAGTGCAGGTGATGATGCAACAACAGAAAGCGAGTTTATAGGCAATTTTTGTGTTGATAGAAAGATTGATCTGACAAGCTACATCAAGTGGTGGGGGCCTAACAAAACTCGTCAAGCAGATTCACACTCAAAATCATTAGAAGAAACAAAACATGGTTGTTCTGAAGACATTGGCAGTGAACTTAAAGAATTGCAATGGGCTATAAAACCCACTGAACCATACCAGATGCCCCATTTGGGTATGTCTCGTGAAGGAGAAAAGCGTAAAGGTTCCACTGTTTCTGCTATGAGCATTTTGTCACGGTCTGCAGCCTACAAGAGCTTGCAAGAAAAAGCACTAAAAAGGAAAGAAATTGTCATTGAGAATGATGAGAATGAAAACAAGAATAGTATTAACAAAATAGAATACGGAAAGGCAGTTGAGAAATCATCAAGTCATGATGGCGGAAGTGAGAGACTTGGAGTTGCATTGGGAATGGCTGGGGGAATGGCACTTCAGAGAAATTTTTACCCGTTGACTCCATTCTTGTCTGCACCACTTATGACCAACTACACCACGATTGATCCTTTAACAGATCCTATTCTTTGGGCATCTCTTGTTCCTAGTCTTCCTACTGGATCTTCTCGTCCTGCTGAGGTTGGTTTCTGTTATTTATGCATGTGTTAGATTAGCAAATTATGACATGATTAACAGTTGCTCAAATGCACAAAAATCTATTTTCAAGTACTTCCATACAAGTAATTTCTCACAATGTTTCATAATTTTACTGCAGGTCACAAAGACGGAGGCCAGTTCAGATTATACTTTCTATCGGCCAGAAAATTAACATCTATTCCCTTAGATTATCGTTCAAGAGCAGTTCTGTTTGAGTTCTACTGGGGGGAAATGTAAATGCATATGCATCATACAGAAGCAATATCAGAATTATCATCTCGGGTTTTGTATATGTGCCTGGGTTTTGTATAGGAATTTATTTAATGATAAATGACCGTAATTTTATCTAATAATATAGGAGTTGATGGTTTACTTTTGACTAAAAATAATTTCAGACTTAAATTTCTGTCGTTGTTGACTTTTGCATTAATCAAATCGAAAAAGGTGTCTAAGATATCTCAAACTTCATTATACATAAAAAAGAACTTTTCTTTCTTGACTTAACAAATTCAAAAGTGATCGGCTAAAAGTATAACAACAAGTTTGGGGTGCAAATTGTCTTTTAGTCTTAAAAATTGGCAAAAAATTAATTTTAAATAAAATAAAATAATTAATTTTAAAATAAAATAATTAAATTAAAAAATATTTGGAATTAATATTAATTTTTAAAAACATTTTTTTTAAAAACAGATTTTTTTTGTAAAAAATCTGTTTTTACAAAAAAAAATTAAAAACAATTCTGTTTTTACAAAATTGTAAAATAAATGTGTGTTTTTAATTTGTAAAAACAGAATTGTTTTTAAATTTTTTTGTAAAAACATAATTTTTTACTTTTTTTACAATTCTGTATTTAAAAAAAAATTAATTATTAATTTCAAATATTTATTTTAATTATTTTATTTTATTTAAAATTAATTATTTTTGCCAATTTTTAAGACTAAAAGACAATTTGCAGACTCCAAACTTGTGTATATACAATTTCCAATTTTGGCCACTTTTGACCTAAGCTAAGTCAAGAAAGTTGCTTTTATTACGTATAATGAAGTTTTGGGTGTACTTAGACACCTTTTTCAATTTAAAGTGCAAAAGTCAACAACGATGTAAAGTTTAGAATGTAAATTGTCTTTTAGTCTATACTTTTAATGCTTCATTTACTTTTAATGCCTCATTTACTCTATTGCTTATGCAGTTTTTGCTTTTATTCCATGTTCATGCCAACTTTCTGTCATGAACCAGCAGTGTTCCTTGAACTATCTTTCGACCAAAATATCCTGCTGCCAAGTGTTGTTGGCACCATCTTTGAATCTGATTAGGTTTCCACGTGCACGGATGGGTATTTGAGAATTTCACTCACTAAGAGAGGGATAAATAATCTTTTGGTCACTGTATTGAGGTCCAGTTTTTATTGTGATTACCGAAATAATAATTATTTTTAAATAATAATAATTTTGAAATAATAATAATAAAAATATTAATAATTATTATTTTTAAATAATAATAATTTTTAAATAATAACAATAAAATAATAATAATTTTTAAATTTTTTTAAAATTTTAAATATTATGTAAATTATAAAAATATTTTTATATGAAGTTGATGTGTATTTAAAAATAATATTTTTATTATTTTATTAATTTAAATTATTTGAGCAAGGGTTAATTTGACAAATTATTTTTATTCTCCATTAAAATAAAAAAAACAAATTTCATACAAATTTGTAGGAACAAACCCCAAATACAATTAATTTTATAAAATTATAATTTTTATAAAATTAATTATTATTATTATTTAAAATTATTATTAATATTATTTTGAAATTATTATTAATGCTATTATTATTAAAAATTATTATCATTATTTTAAAATTATTATACAATACTATTAATTTTACTCTCAAGTTCTACATATTATTAAAATTATTATTATTAATAGTATTTTATTATTATTATTATTATTATTATTTATTATTATTTTACAATTATTATTATTAATAGTATGTTATTATTATTATTATTGAGTTAATAATTTCAACCTTTTTTCTTGTTTTGATAGGCAAATAATTTTTTTATAAATTAACACGTCAAAATTGTGTGAAACCAAATTTATTAATAATTTACAAAGAAATGACTCCAAACGAAGCTCTTTATAGCTATAATGACAAATTCATATTAATTTAAATATCTGAAATAAAAGAGTTTAAAATTTTATCTTAATTATTATTATTTTAAAATTATTATTATTATTAGTATTTTTATTATTAATAATAATGTAAGACCCCGAATTTTATAAAATAAAAGTATTCAATTTTTTTTATAATTACTATTCAGTAAATTGTTAAATTGATAAAAAGTTAAAATTAAGGGTGATATGTGAAATTTTTTTAAAAATACGCAAGTGGTTATAAAATATTCATTGTTGTTTGGGAAATATTCGCTTTTGTCGTGGAATATTCTTTCCTGTTGGGGAATATTCAGATGACGACAGCTGCCATTCATTCAGGCCCCTATAACGTAATAACCGCTCGGATGAAGAAAATGACAAATTAAAGTTTTTATAAATAACGGTAATGTCGTTATCAAGTAATCTTTGTTGGAATACCCTGAGGGTAAAAAGTAAAATGTCTGCGTTGTTGCAGATCAAGACACGTTTATTGCACCAATTATTGATTCTTACGTCACTACTCAATAATTGTTACAGTAATTACTATTCAATATTTTATTTTTGATTCAATAATTGTTGCGTTGATATTTTATATTATTATTGTTTTAATAATTGTCACTGCACAGTATTTTCCATTATCAGATCAATAATTCATATTATTTGAATAATATTATTAGATAGCATTATTGACAATGTCTAGAAAGTTCTCGCTTAAGGAGAGGTTTGGTCACCTAATTGCGCCAAGAGAGAGAAATTTTATTGAAAGCCCCTTCTCGAACCGCCCTGCGGTTGTCATTATTGCGATTCGTAATATTATTTGTGAATAATTAATTATTGATTAATATGATAAGAAAAATATTCATTTTATGTAGATATAGATGGAGAAAATTTTTAAAGTGATAATTGTTGAAAATCAATATTTTATCTTTTCTCGATAAAATAATATTTTATTATATTATTATAATATAATAATGGTGATATTTTTACAATGAATGTGGGATATATGAGTATATATAGGATGAGGAGTATTTTTGTTGCAAAAGTTGTTTAAAACATGTTAAACATGTCTCAGGGCCCATTTCTTGATCGAATTTGATTATATCCTGTAAAATCGTCCGTGTGTGGATTTCGGTCAATTTCTGTTTGGAGTTTGAAAAAACTTTCTTCTGCAAAGTTGTAGAGAATTGAATTTCCTATAAAAATTCGCAAGATAAGATTTTTTTCTGATAAAAGGGCTATTTATTATGAATTATTGAAGTTCTAAAATTCCAGAATAATTGATTTTTGAAAGTTTTAATTGTTTTATTCAAAAAAACATTTTTTTAATGTTTAGTGGGTTGTTAAACATGTTGAAATCTGAATTCAAAGAGGCGTAGGAAATTTGTTATATAAATATAATATTTTATTAAATTTTCTACTTTGGTGTTCTAAACATTTTCCTATAAATAGGGTGCTTAGGTTAGAATTGAAAATCACACCAGAAACTGAAATTTTCTGTGACACCCCCAAAATAGGTATACATCACCCATTCTGAGTTGTCAATACACGGTACAGAAACAACTACAACTTTATTATTACAACAGTAAAATTGTGAGTTTAAATACGATATTGCCATCTAAACAATATCCACATACAAATAAATCTTCATCATAATTATTGATACATTATTTTATAAAATGGTGAGGACTACTAAACAACTCTCTAAAACCATCATTCCATACCCCACTCATACTCGCTACATTCTCATTTGTTAGAGTTTATGCCCTGAGGCCAATTATTTGATATAATTGCTTAACGCTTTTGATATTATATTTGATTGAATAAATATATGATTTTATTATGGTTTTATTTACTGCGTAATATAATTGTTAACATAATAAATTCCTTATAATACTATATATTATGGGTGATATCCATAGGCCTCTTGATTGAGTAGATTACGAATGCATGGCCATGCTCAAATAGTGATTTGTTTCATATAGTCTACTCATTGATCAAGAAAACTCAGATTAAATTATGAAGAGTATGACACATTCCATGACTCGAGTTTTAATCTAGGATATTAAGGTTAAAAGGATTAAATTACATTGAAACATTGGTCACGAAAAGGTTGCATCGAATCATCGATCTTATTATTACTTGGGTAGCGAAGATGATTCATTACTAGATGCATTTCACCGCTTATAATTTTATAATATGATTTTAAAATTATTGCCAACGTAATAATAACCTATATGTCACACACACATAAACGTTATTTAAAAGGGAATTAATTTAAATTTTAAGGATTTAAATATATTAATATGATTAATAGTATTTAAATCACAATTTAAATTAAAAGGATAATTAGATATATATGTATATTAATTAAGTAAGACTTAATTAAGAGATATATATATATAAATTCGGATTTTATAAAATTAGGTTTTGATTTGATTAATTCCTTTTAACTACTATATATATGATATATAGCGTACTACTTGGGGTAAGATATCATAATTGAAAAACCCTAGCCGCCTTCTAGAGACCAGAGAGAAAAATGCTTCGTAAAATCCATTCCTTTTGGTGGCTAGTCTGCAGTCCCTTCTTATTGCGAGAATCGTTCAACCAGTTGCGTATGCGGCGTTCGATGTGGATACCGTAGTAAGCGCTTAATCGGTTTGTATTGCGTTGGAGATTCGAGGCGCAGTCGGTTTCAGATTCTCGTTTTTTTTGTTTATATCTGGTATAATCTCTAAACCTCTGAATTAATTGATTTTCGCATGGATCCTATTTTAGGGTTTCGGAAATTGCTTTAAAATTTTAATTTCCGTTGTGCGTTTCTGTGCCGAAGCCCAACACTCACCTCGTGAGAAGAAAAATGGAACAAAAAAGAAAATGGTGAGCTCAACTAGCCCAGTAAAGAATATTATGACTAAGATAATATACAACAAATTATCGTTAGTCTTCAACAGGAAAAAATTTAATAGAATACAATAGTATAACAAGTTTTAAATCAATACTGCGTGAAAATATTAATTCATAGAAAGAGTTACGTAGAGGATGAAATCTACTAATATCTATGAATTTAATAAATCCATCATCAATATTTTTATCCTGTAACATCAATCAATATATATCGAGAATCATATATTCATCCTCGCACTACTGTGCCAAGGACATTCACCAATTAGTCCTGTTCATCTAAACACTGCTCATCTTTGCACTACTGGACCAAAGATATTCATCGAAATCATTCATCTTTGCCACTACAGCCAAAGATATTCATCGAAATCAATCATCTTTGCACTACAGCCAAAGATATTCAATAATATCATCATTTAAGACCGAGGATGATGAAAATATATTTTTTTTTTAAAGAAACGAATCCAAAGGAAACAAAATGACAAGGATTAAGGATTAAGGATTCGTGATTTGTTTTATCCACGCCCAAAAAATACCTCAAAAATAATCATAGTGGTGTAAAATTCAAGAATGATCAAAACATGGATACAATCAAAACTAGTATCCACAATAGATATTTTGGATGAAAAGGAAAATTTTCATTTTTGATGAATAGTCACAGTATTCGTGAATAAGATCAGATATCGTGAATAGTCAGATATCGTAAATAGTAACTCCGACACCAAAAGTTCCAAATTTGATAAAAACTTCATATCAATATTTCAGCATAATAATATTGAAGAAATAATATCATTACGAAAAAAAATAATATCCTTTACCTCGGAAAGACAGTACTTCTAACTGGAATACTGGATATAGGCTATAACTTGAACTTTCACCGTATAGCAATACTCAAAGTATACTCAAAATACTCACAAGAATACGCTCGATAATATAGAGAGAAAACTTCATTTTAAAGTGTGATTTTCAATTCTAACCCAAGACCTATTTATAGAAATTGCTTAGAACACCAAAGCGTAAAATTTAATATAATAATATATTTATAAAAAATTTCTACGCCATCCTTTGGGAATCTGAAATCAGCCACCTAGCATGTGATTAATGAGGCTCACAACATATAAAAAACTTTTTTTGTTATTTTAAACAATTAAAACTTCCAAAATCAATTATTTCAAACTCCTAACTTCAATAATTCACAATAAATAGCCCTTTTGTCGAAAAATTTGAATCTCGAGAGTTTTTATAGGAAATTCAATTCTCTACAACTTTGCGTAAGAAAGTTTTTCAAATTCCAAATGAAATTGACCAAATCCACTAACTGGACGATTTTACAAGTTTATAATCAAATTTCGGTCCAATAAATGGGGTCCAATCGACATGTTTAACATGTTTTAAACATTTATTAGAAAAAATACTCTTCCTCCTCGTATACTCATATATCCCACATTCGTTTGTAAAAATATCACCATTATTATATTATTAAAATATAATAATATATATATTTAAATGAATTATTTTATCGAAAAAAGATAAAATTTCAATTTTCAATAATTGTCACATTAAAAATTTTCTCCATCTATATCTACATAAAATCAATATTTTCCTCATCATATGAATCAATAATTAATTATTCACAAATAATATTACGTAATCACAATATTGACAACTGTGCAGCGGTCACAGGAAAGAGGGCTTTCCAATAAGAATTTCTCCTTCTTGGCGCAAGCAATTAGGTGACCAAACCTTTCCTTAGATGTAACTTTCTAGACATTGCCAATAATGTTATCTAATAATATTATTCGATAATATGAATTATTTAGCTTCGATAATGAAAAATACTCAGAATGACAATTATTGAAACAACAGCAATATAAAATATCAACACAACAATTATTGAACCAATAAAATACTGAACAGTAATTACTGTAACCATTATTGAGTAGTGCCTTCTTACGTAAGAGTCAATAATTGGTGCAATACCGTGTGCTACTGTGCAATAACGCGTATTACTGTGTTTTAACCACCGGTATTCCAACAAAGAAAAAACGATATAACAATTACAATCGTTATTTTTAAACAAATTATATTTGTCGCTTTCTTCCTCCAATCGCTTTCCTACATGGGGACCACACATGGTCGCTACCGTCGCATTTAATATTCCCCGACAAAGATTTAATATTCCACGACCAAACGAATATTCCCCGACAACAATGAATATTTTATAACTACTTGCTTATTTTGAAATATTTGCGTATTTTACCCATAACTATCCACATTAATCACATCAACCCTTACTATTTCAAAATAATAATTAGAGGAAATTAAATTTCATTTATTAATTATTTGGGGTCTTACAACCTCCCCTTTTTATGAAATTTCGTCCTCGAAATTGACATACGTACCTGGTGTTTCGAAAAGATGAGGATACTTCGCTTTCATTTCCGTTTCCAATTCCCAGGTAATTTCTTCTATAGCATGGTTCCTCCACAAGACTTTAACTTGTAGTATGACCTTCGTGCGTAGGACATGCTCCTTCCTATCCAAAATCTTGACAGGTACCTCCTCATACGTTAAGTCTTCAGCTATCTCGTCCGGTTCTACCTCAATAACGTGGTTCGGGTCTTTCACATATTTACGAAGTACAGATATGTGAAACACATTATGAACACGAGACATACTTGGAGGTAAAGCGAGTCTATAGGCTACATTTTCTACTCGGTCAAGAATTTGAAATGGACCAATAAATCGTGGATTGAGCTTTCCTCTCTTCCCAAATCTTATAACTCCCTTCCATGGGGCAACACGCAACAATACATGATCCCCTATACTAAACTCCACGTCCTTTCATGAAGATCCGCATAACTCTTTTGTCGATCCCGCGCCGCTTGTATCGTTGTCTAATCATTTGGATCTTTTCGTGGTCATACGTACTAACTCGGGTCCCAAAATGTTGCTTCACCCACCTCGTCCCAACATACCTGGAGAGCGACATTTTCGTCCATATAATGCTTCAATGGGGCCACACCTATACTTGTCTCGATAACTCATTATTGTAGGAGAATTCCACCAATGGTAAATACTTATCCTAATCGCCTTTGAAGTCAGGACACGAGTCTTAATAAATATTCAAGACTTTGAATAGTCCTCTCGATTGTCCGTCACTTTGAGGATGGTATGCCGAATCAATCAAATCCACTCCATAGCTTTTTGCAAGCTAACCCAAAATCTTGAAGTGAATCTTGGGTCACGATCCAAACAATAGATAATTGACATGCCATGCAACCTCACAATCTCATTTATATACATACTAAAGCAAGACGCTCAAGAGAATAAATCTCCGTGATCGGCAAAAAATGTGCGACTTGGTTAATCTATCAACAATAACCCAAATAACATTTATGCCTTGAGAAACCGTGGGAAGACCCGTAACGAAAATCCATGGTAATGTGTTCCCACTTCCATTTCGAATCTCAAGTGGTTGCAATGGTCCCTTAGGCACTTGATGCTCGCCTTTACACGCCGACAAGTTAAACATGTTGAGATAAACTTTGCAATCTCTCTCTTCATATTGTTCCACCAAAATGTATGTCAAGATCACGATACATTTTAGTACTTTCGTGATGGATTGTAAATGGTGTATTGTGTGCCTCCATCATAATCTTGTACTTCAAATCGTAGTCGTTAGAAACACAAAGTCTAAAGTGGACTCAAAGTATTCCTTCTTCATCGATTCTCGCCTGCAATAGACCTTCTTGTACTTTCTTCTTCATACGCATCACCCGGCCTGCGGGCTTGAAAGCAACCTTAACTTTTTCTATTAAAGTTGGCTCTACGCGATACTTGACATCATCGCACTCTCTCCTCGTGATATGATCTTCTACTCAACGCCATCAACTACCACGCTCGCTTTTCCAAGATGGTATTGAATAGTGTGGTCGTAGTCTTTCAATAGCTCGAGCCAACGTCATTGTCGCGATATTAAGTTCTTTTTGAGTGAAGAAATATTTAAGGCTTTTATGGTCCGAATATATCTCCACTTTCTCCCCATAAAGATAGTGCCTCCAGATCTTTAATATAAAACGATCACCGCCAACTCTAGATCATGAGTAGGATAATTCTTCTCATATTCTTTAAGTTGTCATGAGGCATAGTCTATGACTTTCCCATGTCGTACGAGAACACATCCTAACCCTTTGCTCAAGCATCATTGTAGATAATAAATCCATCCGAACCGGATGGTATTGTTAGAAAGTGCCAAATAAGTCTCCTCTTAAGCTCTTGGAAACTCTTCTCGTATTCTTCACTCCAAAAGAATTTTGTATCCTTCCGAAATCAACTGAGTTAATCTGAGTAGCGATTCGAGAAAACCCTTCCACGAATCTCCGATAATAACCACTTGAACCCGTAAACTACGTACTTCATCACCGCCTTCTGCTGCTCCCAACTTTGTATTGCTTCAATCTTCGGGTCAACAGATACTCCATGTTTTGACACTGATATGCCCAAGAAATGCTACTTCCTCGCCGTAACTCGCATTTCTTTAACTTGGCATATAACTTATTTTCACGAAGCCTTTGTAGTACCAACTTCAAATGGTGCTTATGATCTTCATGACTTTTGGAATATATGAGGATGTCATCAATAAAGACAACAACGAATCGATCCAAATATTCCTGAATACTTGGTTCATCATATCCATGAAAGCCGCGAGGGCATTAGTCAATCCAAAAGACATGACTAGGAATTCATAATGCCCGCACTGAGTTCTAAAGCGCTTTGAATATCCTCGCCTAATCTTCACCGATGATATCCGTAACGAAGATCGATTTTTGAAAAGAATTGTGCTCTCAGAATCGGGTCAAACAAGTCATCAATACGAGGTAGAGGATACCTATTCTTGATAGTGACATGGTTCAATTCCGACGATAGTCAATACAAAAGTCGCATACTCCCGCCTTTCTTCTTTACGAATAAAACAGAGAGCACCCCAAGGAGATGTACTAGGGCCAGATTTAATGAAACCGGATGTCCAACAACTCCCAGTATTGGACCTTTAACTCCCTCAAGTTCAATAGAGCCATTCAATATGGGGTTTTAGAAATGGGCTTTGTACTGTGTTCAAGGTCAATAAAGAATTCAACTTCACGCTCGGGGGTAGACCGGAAGTTCTTCAGAAATATGTCGAAAGTCAATAACAACAGAATATTATTCAAATTTGACGTGTCTTTATTCAAATCCATAACATGGGCTAAGAAAGCTTAACATCCGCTTTTTAATAAACGAATAGCTTTATGATTAGATATGATGATGATTGATTTTAATGGTTTAGTTGTTTGAATTGCATAACAATGTTGTTGTTTAGAATATGAAAGCTAACACCTTTACGAAAACAATCAATTTTGGCATGATGAGTAGTTAACCAATCAATCCCTAAAATCACATCAAAAGCAAGTATCTTTAAAGAGATAAGGTCAATAAGTAAGGTGATGGTGCCAACTTGAATCAAACAAGATTTATAAACAGATGGATGTGATAAAAGTTTCTCCTAACGGAGTTTCCACAGATAGTCAAAGTCTAATTTCTCCTGAGTCAAGTTTAAACGCTGAGCACAAGCAAGCGAGAGATAAATGAATGGGTAACACCGTGTATCTAGTAAAGTATAAACTTCACAAGAATTTATAAATAAATTACCCGTGATCACCTCGTTTGTTCCTCGCATTTTGACCACCACAACAAACGCTTCTTCCAGAACCGCTGACTTTGACTTTTCTCGGGATAGATTTTTGAGTCACCGTCCCATTGAACTAGGTTTCGCTATCGTGTAAATCTCGGCGATATGTCCTTCCTTTCCACAATTATAGCATACGTGGAACTGCTGTGGGCGCTTTGACCGATATGTCCCTCTTTCCCGCATTTATAAAGATATAATCGGTGGTCGTTTCCTTCCTGGAACCAGCTTGTTTCTTTAACTGCTGCTGCTTCATACGGTCGTTGTTGAATCTCCTCTTTTTAAAAATCTCCTCCCGACTTTCGCTTTTTCTATTTTCATGGCCATGATTACCACCAGAGTGGTTACCATTTTTGTCCGCTTTTTTCTTTCTCCACCGGTTATTGTTGTTTTGTTGATCGCTTATCTCCTGGTATGATCCTCGATTGTGGTACCTCTCGGTTGACCGTACTCGTTATCTCGCTTAACAATTGAGCCTACAAGTAACAACATCCTGAATAGAGAAAAATTTATGAGAGATGAGATATCGACGTATGCCGTTTTTCAAACCTCTCGTAAACATCCGCATCATACGCTCCTCATTCTCCACCAAATGAGGTGCAAACTGATAACTCGCAAACTTCACCTCGTCATCGAGACACCGCCATGTTGTTCTCGCTTCCAATCTAATAAACTCTACTTCCTTCATATGATTTAACACTTTCGTGAAAGTATTTGTCATTAAATAGTTTCTGAAATGTCTCCCAAGACATACGCCGAAGTAATGGTGGATGGAGTACGCTTCACGACTCCCACCACAATGATCACTTTCGCCACGGAACATAAAGGTGGCGAATGGAACCTTATGTTCTTCTCGCATCCCAAGACATCAAATATCTTGGTAATTTGCTTGACCCATGTTTCGCCATGATCGGATCGGCTTTCCTTTAAATTCTGGTGGTCCCAACTCTTTGAATCTAACTTGGGTCATGACAACCCGTGAATTGCTATCATTTCCTCCTATGTTTTGAACACGAGTCTCCTCGTTCGATTTTGCATGAATCGCAAAAAGCTTCTAAACATTGCGGCTGCTCATCATCCGATCGGTGGTGTTGTTCACAGGGAGGAACATTGTCACCTGTTACAGACGCTCTCCTCGTTGGTGAGTACAGCGCTCTCCACGGCCTCATTTCCATTGTTAATATTCTCGATTGACATTCTCAAATACCGCCATAAAACAAGGGTTAATTAAGAAAATCAATATATCACATAATATCCCTATATAATCGACCAACTATCAAATAAGCATAGGTAGGACACACTAAAGAAAGGATTTACTCGCCTCTCCCTCCTAGTTCTATTCCCCGATCTCCGCCGTAGATCATATCCCTAAGCTCGATACACCAACCGCACACCCCCAAAAATAGGTATACATCACCCATTCGAGAGTTGTCAATACAGTGCATGTAAACAACTACAACTTTATTATTACAACAGAAATTGTGAGTTTAAATACGAGATATTGCCATCTAAACAATATCCACATACAAATAAATCCTCATCATAATTATTGATACATTATTTTACAAAAATGGTGAGGACTACTAAACAACTCTCTAAAACCATCATTCCATACCCCGACTCGTACTTTCGCTACATTCTCGCCCTCATGAGAAGAAAAAAATGGAACAAAAGGAAAAGGGTGAGCTCAACTAGCCCAAGAAGAATATTATGACTAAGATAATATACAACAAATTATCGTTAGTCTTCAACAGGAAAAATTTAATAGAATACAATAGATAACAAGTTTTAAATCAATACTGTAGCGAAAAAATATTAATTTATAGAAGAGTTACGTAGATGATGAAATCTACTAATATCTATGAATTTAATGATCCATCATCAATATTTTTATCCCCGTAACATCAATCAATATATATCCGAATCATATATTCATCCTCAGACTACAAAGCCAAGGACATTCACCAAATGGTCATGTTCATCTAAACACATGTTCATCTTTGCACTACGGACCAAAGATATTCATCAGAAATCATTCATCTTTGCACTACAGGCCAAAGATATTCATCGAAATCAATCATCTTTTGCACTACAGCCAAAGATATTCAATAATATCATCATTTAAGACCGAGGATGATGAAAAATATTTTTTTTAAAGAAACGAATCCAAAGAAACAAAATGACAAAGATTAAGGATTAAAGATTCGTACTTTGTTTTATCCACGTCCAAAAATACCTCAAAAATAATCATAGTGGTATAAAATTCAAGAATGATCAAAACATGTATACAATCAAAACTAGTATCCACAATAGATATTTTGGACGAAAAGGAAAATTTTCATTTTTCATGAATAAAGGCCGTATTCGTGAATAAGATCAGATATACATGAATAAAGGCCGATAACGTAAATAAGAATCTCAGACACCAAAAGTTCCAAACTTGATAAAAACTCGCAGATCAATATTTCAAAGATAATGATATTGAAGAATAATATCATTACGGAAAAAAAAATATCCCTTACCTCTGAAAAGACAAAGATTTAACCTGGAATAATCGATATATAGCTATAACTCAACTTTCACCGTATATCAATACTCAAAGTATACTCAAAATACTCACAAGAATACGCTTCGATAATATAGAAAGAAAACTTCAGTTTACGGTGTGATTTTCAATTCTAACCTAAACACCTATTTATAGAAATCGCTTAACACACCAAAGCGTAAAATTTAATATAATAATATATTTATAAAAAATTTCTACGCCATCCTTTGGGAATCAAATCACCCACCTAGCATGTGATTAATGAGGCTCACAACATATAAAAAACTTTTTTTGTTATTTTAAACAATTAAAACTTCTAAAAATTAATTATTTTAACTCCTAACTTCAATAATTCACAATAAATAGCCCTTTTGTCGAAAAATTCAATCACGCGTGTTTTTATAGAAAATTCAATTCTCTACAACTTTACTGTAAAGAAAGTTTTTTTCAAATTCCAAATGTAAATTGACCGAAATCCACCAACTGACGATTTTACAGTGCTATAATCAAATTTCACCAATAAATGGGGTCCAATTTACATGTTTAACATGTTTTAAATATTTATTGCAACAAAAATACTCTTCCTCCTCAGATACTCATATATCCCACATTCGTTGTAAGAATATCACCATTATTATATTATTAAAATATATAATAATATATATATTTAAATGAATTATTTTATCGTAAAAGATAAAATTTCAATTTTCAACAATTGTCACATTAAAAATTTTCTCCATCTATATCCACATAAAATCAATATTTTCCTCATCATATGAATCAATAATTAATTATTCACAAATAATATTATGTAATCACAATATTGACAACCAGGTAGTTTTTAGGAAAGAGGGGGCTTTCCAATAAGAATTTCTCCTTACTGGCGCTCGTAATTAGGTGACCAAACCTTTCCTTAGATGTAACTTTCTAGACATTGTCAATAATGTTATCTAATAATATTATTCAGATAATATGAATTGTTGCTTCGATAATGAAAAATCTTGTGTAATGACAATTATCAAACAACAAAGAATATAAAATATCAACACAACAATTATTGAACCAATAAAATATCGAATAAAGAATTATCAGAACCATTATTGAGTAGTGCCTTTACGTAAGAGTCAATAATTGGTGCAATACTGCAGCCATCGTCTGCAACAACGCCAGACATCGTGTTTTAACCACCGGGTATTCCAACAAAGGTAAACGATAACAATTACGCCAGTTATTTTTAAACAACTTATATTTGTCGCTTTCTTCCTCCAATCGCTTTCCGCTATGGGGACCACATACGTTGCTACTGGCAGCATTTAATATTCCCCTACAAGATTTAATATTTCACGACCAAACGAATATTCCCCAACAACAATGAATATTTTATAACTACTTGCTTATTTTGAAATATTTATGATTTTACCCATAACTATCCACATTAATCACATCAACCCTTACTATTTCAAAATAATAATTAGAGGAAATTAAATTTTATTTATTAATTATTTGGGGTCTTACATTTTCCCTCTATATTATCGAGTGTATTCTTGTGAGTATTTTGATATCTTGAGTGTTGCTATACGGTGCAAGTTTATTTGAGTGTTGATATTTTGAGGAAAGGGATGGTAAGTGATTTTAAGGGATTGTAAGGGATGTTATTTTCTTCGTAAGTGATATTATTTCTTCAATATCATTATGTTGAAATATTGGTTTGAACTTTTTATCAAATTTGGAACTTTTCATGTTGGGGTTACAATTCATGAGTTACTATTCACGAGTTACTATTCATGAGTTACTATTCACGACGGGTTACTATTCATTAGTTACTATTCACGGATACTATTCACTACAAAATTAGTTTCTTTTTCTAACCAAATTATAGTTGATTTATGAATATTACTATGGAGATTAAATCTATATGTTGATTATATTGATTTTGTTATCATATATAACATTTTTATAACCCTGATGTTGAAATTCTCTTTCACTGAGTGTAAAGATGGGTAGATTATTGGTATGATCATGACTAGGGTTCTTTGGCCAAGAGTGAAAAGTTGAATTGTGGACCGATATGATCATGACCATTGAATTTATAATCAATATCTTTAACTTAAGTGCAAAGGTGAATTGATCAACATGGTTATAATTATTGTTTATATAAATTCGAAATGATTATATATTTCTTTGAGATATTAATATATTTGGCACAGTAGTGCAAATATGAATGTTGAGGAATATCTTTGGCCTCAGAAGGCAAAGATTAATTGTTAATGAATATCTTTGGCGATGAAAGAAAGATGAACTGTTGATGAATATCTCTTTGCCCGTAGTGCAAAGATGAATTTATTAGTATGATTATGAACATGAACTGTGATTTGGTATAACCATGATCTTTGATGTTTCAGGTGATGAAAATTAATTTTGTCCTGGATGAGGAAAGAAATTTAGAACTACAATTACGATTATGAGTTATACACGTGATCGTGGACATGAATTGTTGAGTTACAGGGATAAAACATTGTTGATGAGACTTTTAACATGGAGAAGATAATAGATTTTATGGTCTATTCGACTCTTCTAATGGATCGCTTCGTTCACCGCAACTATGGTTGAAAAGTTTTATCATCTACCATATGTTCTAAATCTCCGATTTATTACTTCGTTGAAGGCTATTGATAATTTATTTATCTTTAGTCATGATATTCTTTATCGAAGCTAGTTGTGGTTTCACCCTTTTGCTTCACAATTACTTTCGTGTAATAAAAGTGTAAAATCAAGTCGACGGAGAATAACAAGGAATAGATAGTGAATCTATGGTCTATAGATGTTGAGGTGAGGTGAAATTTAACTTGAAGGGTGTTTTGCCACTATCATACAAGATGTCTAATGACATACAACCTCAGTGTTATCATAAAGACGCGGTTGTCTTTCATCCACTTGTTGAGTATATTTATAAAGACTACCTATATAATCTTGGTGTTTGTTTAGAGTTTAATTCCCAATTAGAGACAAAGAAGATAATGATATGTCAAGAGAAGACTCACCATCGGGAAGAATACGATAAGTAATCTTCTCGCTTTTCTTCGGTCTATTAGATCAACCAAGGATAATTCTGTGGACATATGATATCTATCATAACCTATACGCACGGCCTCCCATGCACGAAGGTTTCTCGAAGACTTCCCAAAGATTTTAATTTCTAAAATAATTTTTTGACCGTACCTTTACGTAAGGTGCCATTGTGACGTACTGTCCAAAGTTGGGACATGAGTCACAGTTGGTATATATTTGTATCAAAACTCACAACATATGTGTTGTTATATTTTGCACGACAATTGTAGTAATAAAGTTATAATTATTTTTTGTACCATGTTTTTGGCGACTCATAATAGGTTGGATGGATTGGACCTATTTTGGGGTCGTTACAAATAATATTTTAAAATAATAATAATTAATAGTATTGTATTATAGAACTTCGGAGTAAACTTAATATTTTAAAATATTAATAATAATAATAATATAATACTATTAATAATAATAATTTTAAAATAATAATAATAATAATAATTTTATAAAAGTAATTGTATTTGGGGTCTGCATCTCTACTGATTTGTATGAAATTTATTTTTATTTTATTTTAATGGAGAATAAAAATGATTTATCAAATTTACCTTGTTCAAATTATATATTTTTATAAAATTATTATTATTATTATTATTTCAAAATTATTATTATGACTATTACTATTATAAATAATGAAAAGTCCAACTAAGTTTGTGATGTCCCAAAAAAGTCCAACTTAGACAAATAATTTTTTCTGGACGAAAATTGAAGATAATAACCAATTTTTGTAAGTTTTTGAAGATACATGCTTATTCGATTGTTAATAAAAAAAGTTTCAGAACTACAATGAAAGCCGAACCTCAAGACAAGATTACTCCTCCGCTCCAAATTAATTGCTTCATTTGACTTTTTAAAGTCAAATTGACCATTTTTAAAATTAATTTTTTATTATTTTTGCTAAAATATAGGTGAAGAGAATATAACCAAAAGAAAGTATATACAATTTATTACTAATCTCAATTTTTATAATTTTAGAAATATATTTATATATACTTAATTATTAATTCTAAAAATAATCAATTTAATTTAAAAAATCAAAATTAAATAATTAATTTGGATAGGATGGAGTAATATTTTATTCCTATGAGGTGAGTAGGGGTTGGTCCCAAATCCCAACCATCCAATCTTTTAAAGATACTATCTGCCTGCCTGCCTGCCACTGTGTCAGTTAAGTTAATCCCTCACCATTTGTAGTCTTGTGTACAATAATACTTACGTGCCTTTACGTTTACGCAGTACTTGGACTGGCCCATTGGGCCCACTACGAACCTTCTTCCTTGTCACCCAAATCCGTACAATTCCTATTTCTTGTCCCTGAATTTCATGGAGTATTTGCCAACAAAACACTCTTCTTCAAACTCTTTATCTTCTTTTTTAATCCTATAATAAATATTATGAGGATAAATTCACAAATAATATTTATTTCTAAGTGAACTCTAGAATATATATATATATATATATATATATATATATATATTTAATAGATAATATACGCATAACATGAACGATCATATCATGTTTTTCATTTGGGGTCAATTCACGCACGTATATTATATAATATATATACATATTAACTTCCCTATAAATATACATTCGGCTCAATTACTATATTTAACACTCCATTTTCAAAATTTTACATACGTTTATAAAATAAAAATGTATATAATTATTTTTAATATATTTGTTAAATGTGTAATAGTGGTAGAATGATACTACTTTTTTGAGATTTAGATCCCTTCCACTACGCATTCTCTCTAGTATCTAATTCTATTAAATACATCGTATTTTTATAATTGTGCATAGTATAATTAAATTCGATACCAGTCAACTAATTTATTATATTAAATAACATAATTGTTTAAAAAAAATATATTAATCCGATATTTTTGAACATGTGAATTTTTTATCAAAATTTCAATGAATTAAAATTCTTTTAGATTTTTAACAGTGAAAATATTTTTTATGATTCTAATTATTGATCTTAATAAATATCATCAACTATATATTAACATATTTTGATCATTATTAAAATCAAATAACTGGTGTATTGAATTGAAGTAAATGTGCAATGGAGGGGTGTCAAATTCACTCTTTTGACATAGTATGTAAATAATGTTGTGTTATGAATTTTATAATATAAAAATAAAATTGTATTTCTTATAATGTAGTAAAAAATATATATATGGAGTATACATAATTTTAATAATTTAAATTAAACTTTCAAATGACTATTTTTTTTATATCACACTTGTACGATTCCTTCCATCAATTGCATGAAATTTATATATAACTTATATGGTGATTACATATTACACTTTGTAATATAAGATGCTCATAATTTAAAATTACATAATGGTAGACAATTTTTTCTCTGTAATTCTGTGTTGCACTATGCAAATCTTTTTTTCAATATTTAGATGTGTTTTCATCCTAAAAAAAACCATTAAATCTACTATCACATAAAATCGTTCTTATGCATATTTTGATGGTTTACGTGTAGAGTAAGTCATGTGGACCACATACATATGCATGTGAATGTATGTGAACGGTATGTGAGCAATTTTATATTATAATAGACTTATTTAAAAAATAAAAAAATAATTTTTTATTTATTTATATGATGGTATGAATCAAATGAGAATTTATTTACTTTTTTTTCTTAAATTTTATGTGAAAAATTCAATTTAGAAATCTAGAGTACTTTACAAGACGGGGAGAGTACTTAACGGAAAAATGATCGGGACGTTAGCAGCCGCCTGAGTTGCCTTTTCTCTTATTACCGCTTTACCAATTGATAATACGACAACGTAACACTGAATTTTCAGTTTATTTGCGTCTGCACCAGCCTCCAAATGCCTACATTTCAACGCAGAGGTGCTTCTTCTTCCTTTGCTACCCACTTGCTTTGTCCTCTTACACGAACCTGTACTATCTGTATCTCTAAACTTGATGTGATTCTCCCTCATCTTAACTATCGCTCAGTTGATTAGGGTTAGGCTAGGGTTTATTATTGAGAGGGAGATGAGGACTTCAGGGCGGCAGTTGAAGGCGATGCTTCGAAAGAACTGGCTTCTCAAAATTCGCCATCCTTTCGTTACTTGTGCGGAGGTCTGTCATAATTTTTGTATCAGTGTTCTGTATGCATAATTGAAGTCGAACTGCTATTATAATTTCAGTTTGTAACACAATTTTAGTTTTGATTTTTCAGTTACACTTGCTTAAGTTGGTTTAGTTACAGGAATTAGATTGTATTTTTCTGAAGTTTGTTGTATTGATAGTTAATTATAATATATATCATATATGTGTGTATATATAGTTGATCATACTTCCCCCTGTTAATTAACTTATTTATTTATTATTTGTACGGATCTGCACTTGAAATTTTGGTGGGGTTTGACTGACAGAAAGAAGCTACAGAAATGAGATATTTGTGTGTTTCGTGTGCAGATTTTTCTTCCCACGGTTGTAATGCTGATGTTAATAGCTGTAAGGACGCAGGTGGATACCCAAATCCACCCGGCGCAGCAGTATGTCCTCAAAATCAGTGTTATGGTTCAAATTTTTATATATGGAGCTTAAAATTTGATTGATAAAGTTCATTAGTTAAAACAATTTAGTAGAAGATGATGATTACAATAATGCAAAATAGTAACTGGATTTAGCCCAGTTGCTTTGAGGTTTTCAATTTCACAATGATCTAATAATTAGAAAAGTGAAAGTTTCAATCTTTCTTAGGGGTGATTCTCTAACAAATGGATGATTGCACCAAAGGGTAACGATGAAGGGAAAGATAAAACAGTCTTTGTTAAATAGATGTTTTTTTTTGCTTTCATGGCGATTTGGGAAGTAATAGTTCTAATTTATTTTTTAATAGTTTTATAATAACTTATGCAGATATATTAAAAAAGGAATGTTCGTTGAAGTGGGGAAAGGTGATACATCCCCTAGTTTTGATCGAGTTTTGGAATTATTGTTGGCCAAGGGCGAGTTTTTGGCCTTTGCACCTGATACAAGGGAGACAAGGATGATGATTAATGTTTTGTCTTTTAAATTTCCCCTACTGAAGGTACATGTTAAAGATCCATTTTTCAAGTTTCTTTTACTTGGTTTGTTACTTCATTTTCCCAAGATGTACAATTCATTTTTTTCCACATCAATATATTTTATATTTGTTTATCTTTTGTAAACATATTCAGAGATACATCGTTGTTGTGCCAGACTGCCAGCTAGTTTGAATGATGTTCTTCTTTGCGAGTTTAAAATGATTAAGATTGTGCATCCTAATAACAATTGATGGTATGTCCCAATAAATGTAGGACGTGGAGAATAATATTTTATATATGACATGTCCTAAAAAATGGTAGGATTTGGGTAGTAAATTGATATTCTATCTACAGATCCTTGCATCTTCAGCTCTTTGCTTTTCATGTAATAGATTTTATAATAGAGTGATACACCATAGCTACTCCTCTTGTTCTCCCCCCCCCTCTTGACTGAACCTAGCATACCTATAGGTATGGTATATAGTCTATCCTCTCTATATTTTCTTCTTGACATATAAATGTTTGTTTGATATGTCTAAAAATCCTAAGCCAATATGCCTAGAAAGGGGGAGAACAAAAATGGTACAAAGGGGTACAAATATCAACTTTACGATGTTGGTGACTTTTTCATCATACCTCTGTTTCTTTGATTGGTTTATCTGGCCAATGTCGTCTCCTTTTTGGGGCTTCGTCTGTGCTGCATCTTATGGGTATCCCAAGCCATTAAGCTTCTTTTTTTCATAGTCTTTGTTTGCACGTCTGTTTTCCCCTCCAGTTCCTTTTTTTCCGCTCTTTCTTACTCTGCAGCCAGCTGGGTCCACTCCAGGGACGAAGGGCCCATCTTCTTCTTTTATACATTTGTTTGAAATTCCATTTATGCAATTAAGGACTTAATTTCGTGGACTTCTTCTAATCAGAAACCAAATAATAGAATAAAATTACATTTGACAAAGTTTATATGCAACGATGTCATAATTTTCCTGGGGATCTAACAACAACTTACTTTACGCTTACAGCTTGTATCAAGGATTTACAATGATGAGTTGGAGCTTGAGACCTACATACGCTCAGATCTTTATGGTGCTTTTGACCAAGTGAAGTGAGTTCTGTTCTGCCCCTTATTTTGTTTAGTAGAGCTTATATAGTAAGGACTTTTTGAATGTATAGTTAAATTATTATGTGCCTGAATGTTACACGAAGCAACTATGAGTTAATGGTTTACAAAATGGACATAATTTAATAATAAATTAAGTTTTTAATTTATGTTGGTTCTCTTAAGCTTCTTTTTACTGCAATGTAAATAAATTAATTATGGTGGAAAATAATTTTTTTCCTTTTAATTTCAGGTTTTAAATTAGACTCATTCGCTCACCCTTCTGAATGTTCTAATCTGAATAATGTTTAGTGAATTCAGTTCCAAGTGCCTCTGTTACTCTGTATGCATATGTTTATTCGGAGAAGGAAAAATGCATCCTATTTGTGCCACTTTTCCCTTCATGATGATAGAACAACCAGTATTAAAGTCTTTATTTGATTTTTTTTTGCATACTTGGAGACCTGGCATTTAAAAGTTTACCCTATACTGGCTATACCTGCCAAAAAAAAGTGTACCCTATTATCATCTTGGTTCCAAGAAGGGAGAAAAAGGAGAGAAAAAAATGTAAAAATAAGAAAAAGAAACCGTGTCTACTAATATGGACGTCTGTTTATTTATATTTGCAGTCTTGCAGCCAAACACTATTTGGATTCGTTTGTTCATTATGTTTCTTTAGGATCTGGTGTTATCTTGTTTTCTACTTCTGCTTTATAGTTATGCTACACTCGATTTCAGCATTAGCTGTATTGGTTGTCAAATTTATGGATGTAAAACAATTTGAATTTCACACGTTTCTAAAAACTGCTTATTTGATATGTTTGTACCTTGTATATTATTCACAAAAATTCCATAGCTTCTCACTATGAACTAATTAACTAAATGGTATGCTTGTGCCTGTTTTGTAGTCCATAAATTTTTAAAAAGTGTTTTATGGGCCACAAGTTGAAGCAGAAGTTAAGAAATTTCTTTCCCTCTTGATATAGGAATTGCTCGAATCCAAAAATCAAAGGAGCTATTGTGTTTCATGATCAAGGCCCTCAATCATTTGATTATAGCATACGTCTCAACCACTCATGGGCTCTTTCAGGATTTCCTGATGTTAAAAGCATCATGGACACAAGTGGCCCCTATCTCAATGACCTGGAATTAGGCGTCAATATTCTACCAATTTTACAGTATAGCTTCAGTGGCTTCTTAACTGTATCCCTCTTCTCTGTCTCTCTCTTATGTGTGCTATTTATGCAACTATATTTATATTTACAGATGAATAGTCCAGCGCCCAACATGCTATGTAGGTGCTTGAAGTATCTTACTAATCTAGTGAACATGTGATGGGGAACGAGTTGCCTACAATTGGGTTGTGTGTGGGTTAAGGTGAAGTGTAACTTCCAGGATTGGGATTTTGTTAAATAGGAGAAAGGTTATAGGCTTTCTAGGCGGAGAAGAGTTAGAATTGGCTGCATGTAAGACTTTAGTTGCAGAAATAGTAATGCAAGTATTGAGAAGAGTTGTGGTTAATTAAGGACTAAAGGGGTTGAGGAAGGGGGAAGTGTTAATTGAAGCCCAATACTGGCAATAAAGAAAATTAGGGTATTGTCACTGTACATTTGAGAAATAAATTGTCTTAAAGTTTCTTTTTTGGTTGGTAAGACAGAATCTTCAATGGGATTATAGCTGGATTTTTAGGGTTGCATAGAAGGATAGTAATAATATAATATAGCAAAAAAAGATGATGATTGTCAAGTCACCAGTTGATCTAGTAGCTTAGTTATTAAAAACAGGATCCAGTATGTGTATGGTGTATCATGATTCATGTCATCACCCTCCCATCACATGCAGCAAATCAAGATAGTATTGTAGAAGTGACAATGTCACATTATGCTATAACAATTACGATAATAACTGTAATCCATCTCAAATGCAACTCTTGGATGTCAGTACTTAACAACTTCTAGTGTAGTGGGCTTGCTAAGATGCTTCAAAATCCATGGCTTGGATTGTTAGTATTGGCTTCGGATGTTATCACATGTTCCCTCTCAAATCCTAAGGCCTAGTATCCTTTACAGATCTCACTTTTGTGACACACAGATCAATTACCTTTTACTGTTAAATACACCTGAAATTCTGCCATGCTGCTGAACTAGGCGAGTTTTCCTCACCTGGGTAATCAGGACACCGATACCAGATGGTTGTAATGGCAGTTTGGTTTCATATCATTTTGTCATGAGATGAACTTGTGAGGTTCTTAGTACTAGTAGTGGCAACTCCAAGATCTTGTATACATCTCAAAGCTTACACACGCTTTCAATGTGAGATACAACTCAAAAGTCAAAGATGTTTTCATGCCTATGGTACCTAATTTGTTGTTGACTTCTAAACTTTATCTTTATAATTATATAATTTCTGGAATGAGGTACTCACAAATTGCCAAAGAACTCATGACTCATGAGCAGCAGACAACCAAGTGGTTGCTTACACCAGCCTTCAGAACCGTTGATATCAGCAGGTTATTGTAATATACTCCTGAAAGTGTAGGTTGACTTGCCGGTTTTACTTGGCAGCTCGATTTATTGGCTATGTTACTTCTCTAACTTTTTTTTTCCTTTTTGTGCCTGTGAGTCAAAACTTATACCTTTTACTGGTGAGTAGCAAACATTAACGTTGATAGTAAAAATTATTATAACATCTACGACCTGCTTCTTCCTTTCAGCTTTTAGTTAGCACTAGGCCAGAATTGTTTTCAATAATTTGTTGTTTGTTTGTACTTTACTGAATGAGATGCAAGGCATATGTTCTGCTTCTCTGTATTAAACTAAAGGATATGACATCTTTAATGATATTAGCCACAGTTTATTTCAACTGTCATTAGGGTTGTTGTTTATTACTTATTATCAAATGGGAATAAAATCGGGATGTGCAACGTCTTTATGAATTGGGGTGTTATTACTTACTGGTACCCCTTAACTTTAAGTAATATACTAGGAGCTTAAACTTTGTTCTGTTTTAAATTGGAATTAATGTCCTTAATTCTCTGGCATACTCGTATCTTTGTAATATCTGTTCTATATTTGGGACAAGTTAAAAAGTTGGTTGTATTTACTTTAGTTTCCGCATTTATTCTTTTTCCAGCTCCAACAAGTCATGGATTCGTTTATTATTTATGCTGCTCAACAATCAGTAACTAACTCAGTCACCAAAGATGTGTCGCCTTGGTTCTCATTTGACACAAATTCTTCGCTGAATATACCTTGGACTCGGTTCAGTCCTTCAAACATAAGGCTAGCTCCATTTCCTACTTGTGAATATACAGATGACGAATTCCAGTCCATCATCAAGACAGTCATGGGAGTGTTGTATGTATCTTATAAGTTCCATATTCTTTCCTCGTATCTATGTTTAGTTTTTATGTTATCTTATTATGAATGATTGTCTAGCCTATTTTTTTTAATCTATTGACTAGTGTTTTTTCATTGTCTTGGGATTGTGATGAACAGGTATTTATTGGGATTTCTCTATCCAATTTCTCGTCTGATTAGCTACTCTGTGTTCGAGAAGGTTTGCTAATGACTATGATAAATTAATCATTTAGGTCATGGTGAAACTGATCATTTCTTTTAGATTTGTCTGCCCGTGTTTGAGTTTTAAATATAGCACTTCTCCAAAAGCTATTGGCTTAGCACAATTTTAATTTCTAATGCTTCAGGAGCAGAAGATAAAAGAAGGTCTTTACATGATGGGTCTGAAAGACGAGATATTCCATCTTTCGTGGTTTATTACATATTCTTTGCAGGTAGATATTGTATGATTGTATCTGTCTTCTAAATAGAATATTGTTAATCAACACTCTAAATTTCACTATGAAAATGATTCAAGGCTTGATTCATGGGGAAGATATTCTAGTAACTGTGTTTTAGGATTTTAATTCATGCTAGTATATATTTTGTAGCGTTTAAGTGCCTCCAGTTTTGTGGAAAAGGTATTGAGCATGTATTATCAGGTGGTAAGTACTAAATTATTATTGGAGATAGAAAAATATTGGGTTTCAAATGGTGAAACTTTACAAGGGAACAAAGGAAATTATTTTGTTTATTCCCATTTGTTATTTATATGCTGATGATAAGTTACCTATGCATTACAGAGAATTCATGTATAAAATTGGGGAAGTGTGTATTCATTATAATAGGTTAGAGTGTGGCTCTCGATTTGAAATTTTACTATGAGATGCGATCTTTACCTTCATCATGCTTGTGATCCTGTAGAAATCTTCATTTTAGGCAAAGATGGGGTGCTAGTTCACCTTTATGCAGTGAGGGCCTCTCTAGCTTTCTGGCTTATTTGGAGGGATGAAACTGTTATCCTACTATTGATGTTTTTTATTTTGGAGTTCTCATTTTATTTAACGAGCCAATTCCAATGTTTGTAGTTCTCTTTTTTATTTTTTTCTCTTTTGTTTTTGGGTTTAAGGGGTTTCCATTCTGATTATTGATTTTGCTTCTTGTACAAGTATATAAATTACCGCGAGCTACATGGTTCTGACCCTGGGTTTCGCCCCTGAAGTGGATTTAGGATTTTTATTTTTAAGAAAGATAATTATTTCTTGTTACTCATTAAAAAAATAAGATCTTTTTAGTGTTATTTTTTCTGTTGAATATATAAAATATGTTCGGCGTGCTTTTCAGTTCTGGGTGTTGCGTATTGTATAAATAGTAGTTGTCCTTTTGATAAACTTGGCACATTTGATATTGTACTAAATATTTCATAAGCTATAAATTGGTTCAGTCAGCTCTATTGTTTCAATTACAAGCACCACTTATGCTCATCTTGTCTCCCCCTCCCCTCCGGGGAAATGGTTCTTATGTTTTTTGTTTACCTGCAGTTTGCAATTTCTTCTGGAATCATTACTGTTTGCACAATGGGTACCCTTTTCAAGTACAGTGATAAAACACTGGTCTTTATGTACTTCTTCTTGTTCGGACTCAACGCAATAATGCTATCATTTCTGATCTCTACATTCTTCACACGAGCAAAAACAGCTGTGGCAGTTGGAACTCTAACTTTTCTGGGGGCCTTTTTCCCTTATTATACTGTGAATGACCAGACTGTTTCTATGTTAGTACTCTTGCAATATAGGTTTTATATAAAATATTCGTGTGACAAAGTGCTGCTTCTAGGACAACCAGGGAAATAATTCTTACTGTTTATTTGTAGGGTAGTAAAGGTCGTGGCTTCTTTTCTTTCACCCACTGCCTTTGCATTAGGGTCAGTAAACTTTGCTGATTATGAGCGTGCTCATGTTGGACTCCGCTGGAGTAACATATGGCGGGTATGCTAATAAACATGCGCCGTTATAATTAATTGGCATTTTCTGTTTATTGAAATCTAAGTTAAGATCCTTGCAGGCGTCATCTGGAGTGTCCTTTTTGGTCTGTCTCTTGATGATGTTGCTCGACTCTTTTTTGTACTGTGCAGTTGGTCTTTACCTAGACAAGGTATATATTCTAGCTTGTGCCTCTACTCTGTCCAAATTTTTACTTTCAGATCGACAATATCAATTATTAGTATATGTAACTTACAAATATAACAGTATATGTTTCGTTGATTACAGATTATTTTTTCTCAGATGAAACATTCATTATCTTAAAGTAGTGATATTTTTTCAACTTACTGACTGCTCTAAAAGCTTAAGCTGTTAGAAGAGTTCCCAACAATGTATATTTCATGTGAAAACCCCACTTGCATGTAGCGAAACAGCCCATAAGTATCATAGCGCACAAACCAAACAGAGTGCAGTTGTACTAACAACATAAAAGAGGGGTGGGGGGGGGGGGGGGAAAGAATAAACTGCAAGCGCAGAGACTTGAACCCAAGATCATGATACCATGTCAAGCTACCTACTGCTCTAAGAGCTTAAGCTGTTTGAGTGAGGACTCAACAATTTTTATCATGCTTTAACAATATATTCCTTTGAAGATAGATTGTGATAATGAATTTTATGAAATCATATTGTAGTGATCTGTTGGATGTTTGGAAATAATGTTGGACATAGCATCCCAATAAGCACCATGATGTTATGGAAACATTTGACTATAAGAGTGTATTGATGTTATAACTTCACCATATGTTTATGTGATCAGGTACTTCACAAAGAAAATGTAGCGAGTTACCCATGGAACTTCATATTTCGCCGAAGTTTTTGGAGGAAGAAAAACTCTAGTGAACTTCATGCTTCCAGTTTACAAGGTGAGATCAATGGCAAGCTTTCCAAAGAGGACAGTTCTTCTGGACCTGCTGTGGAAGCCATAAGCCTAGAAATGAAGCAGCAAGAGCTGGATGGCAGGTGGACATGCTAGAACTTCAATGCCGAGGTATCGCTACTTGCAGCATACAAGTATTTGCTAATATCCCTATCTTGTTTGTAGATGCATCCAGATTAGGAATCTGCACAAGGTGTATTCTACTAAGAAGGGGGAGTGTCATGCTGTTAATTCTTTGCAGCTCACTTTATATGAAAATCAGATACTTGCTCTTCTAGGTAAGCTCCACTTGTTTTTCGTTTCGCCACTCCCTCTCTTGTGTAACTTTTTAGAAGCCCATTTATCATAAGCTCACTTTAAGAAATCAAATTCTTACACTTCTAAGTAATCTGATTTTTCAGTTTCTTCACTCTATCTCTTGTTTAATTTTCACTACTCTAGTGCCCATGCATTTCGCTTTATGATGGTTCTGTCATCTTTGTTTCTTCTTTTAAGCATTCTAGTACATTTGATTTGCTTTTTGGTAAATTAAACTTTAAATATATTGCAGGACACAATGGAGCTGGTAAAAGCACCACAATATCCATGATTGTTGGCCTTCTTTCTCCTACTTCTGGGGATGCTTTGGTTTTGGGGAAGAATATCTTAACCGACATGGTAACTTCATTGTCAAAAATCCTTTTGGGTCTTTGATTGCCTCATGCATATCACAAATATTTTTCCTTTAATTCCTCGATTGTTTCCAACATGCTGAATAAGGAGTTTGTCAGAAGATCCAACTATTTGATTAGTCCTTGGATATCTTATGAAAATGTCAGTTTCAAGTCTTTCAAGGATCTTAACAAAGCAACAAGCAGTACTCCAAAGTTTTCTATAAACATATATACTTGTTCTGTATAGTTAAACTAGCATAATAATTTAGTTGCTGTTCTAATTCATCATAATTGCTGCTGTTACTCAGTTGTTTTTTCATTTCTCTTTCTTTCTTTTGTAACTTCCTTACTTTGTGGTAAAAAGTAGATCATGTAATTTCAGATGTTTCACTTTGAAGGCCTCAAAGACCATCATTCAAATTAGACATGCATACAAGTTACCTCTTCCATTTATGAATGTAGGACTACTTCAGTTTCCCGCAGATATGCTAGAGTTGTAATACTGTATTTAAGTTTTCCTTGGATATGTTTGATGTAGTATAATGAGTTGGTCGTCTGTTGGAATTAGGCTGTGTTTAATAACCTGAACAACTAACTTATCTGCTGCTGCCAATCTGCCATTTCACCAAGGGGTACAACATACCCTTTTGGTTGGCTCAGGAACTTCTAATTTCCCTTTTATTTAGTTATGACAATTGGAATTCTTCCAAATTATTATCATTTTATATCCATAGAAGCAAGTTGCTTATAACCTTGGTGGTTTATTTTATATGATATACCTTCTGTCAAATCTATCTTTTGATTCATATCCTCATCTGTGGTCATGGATAGTGTCCCAATTTTCTAACCAGTTTGTTTATCCTGCAGGATGAAATAAGGAAGAATTTGGGTGTGTGCCCTCAATATGATATTCTCTTCTCAGAATTAACTGTAAGCAAAGCTTACTTCTTATTGAATGTTTAATTTATTATTATTATTATTATTATTATTATTTCATCACTTATGGTGGTGGTGATCTTGGGGGCTTCCTTTAAAGAGCACCATACTTACTTGAATTATGTATGGATGAGTTTTTGTACTTGGTTGTCGCATGCAATGTTGGGGTTTGAAGAAGGTTGGTAGTTTTGTGCTCATTAAGCATTATATATTAAGTTGTATATTTGATTTATATTTTGGTGTATATGGATAAATAGCTATAATCCTGTACTTTTGATTTACTGTTCCTTTTTATTCTCCTCTGCCACTTTTCACTTCCACCCAAACAAGTGGTGAATCTGGCAGTTTGTAAATATGCTTCTGGCTTTACATTTTTTTAATGTTAATTTGATGAACTTGTGTTTGGTGACATCTTATTCATTCCTTCTCTTGAGATGCTTAATAATTGCAGCGATTTTATATTCTAATTACTTGAATTGTCGGGTAATGCTTGCCAGGTGAAGGAGCATTTGGAAATTTTTGCCAATTTGAAGGGTGTGAATGTAGACTCTCTGGATAGTGTCGTGAGTGAAATGGTTGACGAAGTTAGTTCCTAGCCTTTGTTATTTCTTGGATTCTTTTGTGCTTATTGTATCACATGTTCTAACTGCACGGTGCACATTTGAAATAATGTGCTTTGATACGTTATTGGCGGTTAGTGTATTTTATATAGTTTTTGCCTTCTATGGGGTTGAAAGTATGGTTGCATAGTCATGGAGAATTTTCAGTGCTACTATTTGTCTGTGCAGTTTCTCCTTCCAAGTACCTATGTAATTCCATGAGGTGTGTATATTGAGTATGTTTTTCAGAGCCACTGACGAGCACTAACATACAGGGTACCAACCTTTCTTTGTTCAGACAAGTCATTCTGTGCTAGAAAATGAATTGCACTCTCCACATTCAGTAGAACTACGTCTATGACAAAGATTTTTGAAGTGCTGGTGCATTGTAATATATAATTTAAAACCTAAGAAGTTTCCCTCTCCTTTTCATTTTCTCCCACTTGCCAGTCTATGATTTTGCTCCCTTCCTCTTCCTCTTGGAGGTATCCGTAGATTACATATCGAATTCCAATTCCAATTAAGTGAGGAGCATGTAAGCTTAAAATCATCAAGCAGAAAACTATTGAAGACAGTAATTCAGCAAGCAATTCCCCTAAAAAATAAAATAAAGAAATGAGAACTGAATTTTAAATCTACCTGTTGTAATTCTCAACTATCAAAGACTTGGCATTTGGATTCATGTTGAAGTTCGGTATCCATAAATATTTCAGTTAAGACCTTTTCCTCCTAATTTTGATTTGTGTGTCAATCTGGTGTAAGGTATTCACTTTACCTCTTCAATTTTCACCTTTCCCTGAAAAATGTTACTGTTGCATATATGTTTTTTTTGAGCTCATACTGATTACTGGTAAAATATTATTATTTCTACATGAACTTGTTAGGTTGGATTGGCAGATAAACTTAATACTGTTGTGAGAGCTCTTTCTGGAGGCATGAAAAGAAAGCTGTCCCTTGCAATTGCACTGATAGGAAATAGTAAGGTGAACAGAGGTGTCAGAATATCTCTCTTATTTATCTCTGCTAATTTTTGACATATATGTGCATATTCACTTTTATAGATTATTGTTCTTGATGAACCTACAAGCGGAATGGATCCTTATTCAATGCGGATGACATGGCAACTAATCAAAAGAATAAAGAAAGGCAGGATAATATTACTAACCACACACTCAATGGATGAAGCTGATGTACTAGGAGATCGAATTGCCATAATGGCTAATGGTTCTTTAAGATGCTGTGGAAGGTTATTCTTAGACCCAATTTTGTTTTGAAGCAGAATATTAAACCCTTTGCAACAGTTTTTTATGTAGATATTTATATTTTCTGCAGTTCCCTTTTCTTGAAGCATCAGTATGGGGTTGGTTATACTCTTACTTTAGTGAAGGTCCGGTTCAAGTCCAGTTCATTTTTCCTTTCGACATTCTTGATTGGTTTAGTTAAAAAAGAGGGTATATATAATATATATTTATGCCTTTACTAGTATCTTTCTTTTCAGACTGCAGCTGATGCCTATGTAGCCTCGAGTATTGTTTACCGTCATGTTCCGTCAGCAACATGTGTGAGCGAAGTATTTTTCTGATCTTGTATCCTCAATATTTACACTTTCTTAATTACGAAGGGAACACATTATTGTTGCAGCATTTTTGTCAGTCTTTTGTATGGGGATATGAGTTCCCTAAATAATTTGTTATGGTGCGAGATGTGTTTCTAAAACCAAAAATTAAAGTTTTACTCATAATATCTATGCACATAAGAATTATCAATACTGTTATTCATTATACTCTAATAATTATTTGGGCTTCAATATTTCTCTATAGGTTGGAACTGAGATTTCCTTCAAGCTTCCTCTTGCATCCTCGCCCTACTTTGAAAGCATGTTTAGGGAAATTGAACAGTTCATGAGAAGATCAGACCCTAACTCGCAAACAACAGATTGCGAGGACAAACACTATTTTGGCATTGAGAGTTATGGAATTTCTGTCACAACTCTGGAGGAGGTCTTCCTGAGAGTTGCAGGATGCGACTTTGATGAAGCAGAGTGCCTTGAGGAGCAAAAAGATGTAGTTTTACCTGATTATGTTGTTTCTCAAGCCTGTCATAATTATGCTCCTATGAAAAGATTCCACTCCAAATTATGTGGAAGTTATATGAAGGTCGTTGGGTTTATATTTACCATATTACAAAGAGCTTGCAGTATCTGTTTTGCTGCCATCCTAAGTTTCATGAGATTTTTAAGCATGCAGTGCTGCTGTTCTTGTATGCTTACGAGGTCAACATTTTGGAAACATTCTAAAGCATTACTCATAAAGAGGGCAGTATCAGCTCGAAGAGACCGGAAGACAATTGTTTTCCAGCTGTTAATTCCTGCTATTTTCTTGTTTTTTGGTCTTCTCTTTCTCAAGCTTAGGCTACATCCTGATCAGCAGTCTGTTACTTTCACAACTTCATATTTTAATCCTCTGTTGAGTGGCAGTGGCGGCGGCGGTCCAGTGCCTTTTGATTTATCCTGGCCTATCTCGCAGGAGGTTTGTTCTTAATTCTTAGGAAATGTTAATGCCTCAAAAATATTTGTATCTGAGACAGTTTAAGCTTCATACAATATCGGGTACACCACTTGCTTAACATTTATCAGCTCTGGAATTATCGCACATAACTTTTTCATGTGCAATGATTTTTTTTTGGGTGATAGAATTTCATGTGCAATGTTGTTTTCCTTATATAATGCTCTAAACTCGTCTGTTTTACAAACAATTATGACATTGTATGTGGATGGTGTTATTACACTAGCCAATGATGCTTTTTTTAATGCCACAGGTTGCACAGTATATACAAGGGGGCTGGGTGCAAAGATTTCAAGAGAGTACGTATAGATTCCCTGAACCAGAAAAGGCATTAGCTGATGCAATCAAGGCAGCAGGGACACCATTGGGACCGGTCCTCCTGTCCATGAGTGAATATTTGATGTCTAGCTTTAATCAGACGTATCAGTCAAGGTGTGTTGTCTTGATGTTCATATCTTTGGAACCTTTATATTTTCTTCTTCTTCTTTGATTCGAAATTTTGATGTCTATAGGTCTGATTGCTTTTAATTTTTTTGCTCCAGCAATAAATTACTTTGCGTCTGAAAGTAACATTTTTGACATTTTTTTTTACAATATCTATAGTTAATGTCAAGAAGTTGGTTACAAGTTTTACCTTCACTTTTGTCATAGTTCAATTCTTACATAGCCGACGACTTTCAATATTTAGTATTTTCTCTTATTTTTTGTTGGATAAGAAAGGTTGGATAATTATTGCTATACCTACTTATGTACTGCAAATGTAGCATAGGAGGGACCTTGATGGGCTCTCATATGCGGAGAATCGCACACACTCCCTGAAATGAAGTTTGTGCTATAGCTTGACCCCAACCCCACTAAGGGTGTAGTTGAATATCCAAGTACTAAAAGCACTAGTCTAATTTCCCCGAGGGTTCGAATTCGTGACTTCCTTGACTTAAACACAATGAGAGTGAGCTCTAAGTGCTAGGCTATACCATTTAATTGCAAAACACAAAGGTCAATTATACTCTCACTTGGCTCTCATTATCTAGCTTAATTGAGTTAAAAATTTGGTTTCCTATTGAGCTTTCGATATGATTTGAAGTTGAGGGAGACGTACGTTCTTCCTAGACTGCTTTCTTGTAGTTCCTTATTTTCATGCAGTTAGGAGCACAATTTACCACTTGAATGTTAGGACACTATCCATGAATAACTCTCAACACTGTCAACCTTTGTAAAAATTCAATTGATCCTTTTGAGCTAAATATTACCCTACCTAATTTCCAAAATTATGTTTGTCTGTAGATATGGGGCAGTTGTAATGGATAATCAGAATAATGATGGGAGTCTTGGATATACTGTTCTACACAACAGTTCTTGTCAGCATGCTGCCCCAACCTATATCAATTTAATGAATGCAGCAATTCTTAGGCTTGCCACTTCCGAAGAGAATATGACAATCCAAACACGTAACCATCCGCTGCCCATGACGGAAAGCCAGCGCGTGCAACATCATGTATGCTTATTTGTTGTGTCTACAGTGCCTATGTTTATCTCCTTTCATTGGAAAATGAAATCATCAAAATGAAGGTCTAACTATAAATATCCACACTTGTTGCATAAGATTTCCTTTACTTTGCATGGACAGTTCCATCCTGTTATTTCTATTTTTCTTGAGGAATTTGTAATTGTTTTCTACCTTTTTACTTTAGAAAGTTGGCCAACTAAATGGGGTTCCATGTCGGCAATTCTATATAAGCCATTTAAGTTATAGAAGCTGATATTTTCACATGTATTTTTTATATTTCCACATGGCTCTCTCTCACATGAGCATACAGTGGGTCCCACCTTCATGTGAGAAGAAACCATGTGGAAATATCAAAAACACATGTAAGTTATGTCTGTAATATAATCTAGAGTTCCTACAGTTCTAGTGCAATGCCTTTTCATTTTCGTTTCCTAATTTCTTGGAAATTCAAATAAGGAGGCAACTAAAATAACCAATAACCATCTAATTATCAATTTCAATTTGGTTAGAAACTGATTACTACCCAGATTAGTGAATCATATATTTTAGGCTGAATATTTGTAATGTTACACAGCCGCAAAATGGAAGAATGGGCACAAATATGTAAATTTCATCTTGTTATTATGTGATTGTGTTAGCCTGCGATGCATTTTGAATTATATTTTGTTGACTTTTGGATTATCATATGCAAATATAGGACCTGGATGCATTCTCTGCTGCTGTTGTTGTAAATATTGCGTTCTCCTTCCTTCCTGCCTCCTTCGCTGTTGCTATTGTAAAGGTACTTTCAACTTCTTTTGAGAAACATGCACCTTGAGATAATTTCTGAATGTATGTGCTGTATTATTGTACTTCTTTGGTTGTTATCAATTCCAGATAAATGGATAAAAATAGCTGTTCAAGGCAGTACACTTGTGAATTCTGCTTCTACCCGACTGTTCTTACAACTTTCGTTTATAAGTCTCTGGGTTTTGAGAATTATTGATATATTAAGTAACCTAAAATATCTGACTTTTGAAAAACAGACTTCTTCGGTGGACATCTTTTCCATATTAATAATTGATGATCATATCATCAATCCAGAACATAATTTGGTTCCGTGGATATCTTGCTCTGAACGTTTGAACATATGATTTATTCTCCTTCTTGACACCTTCATTAGTTTGGTAATTTGTATGATAGGGAGACTGAGGAACTCTTTCTGTTTCACAATCTCCTTGCTGCGAGCCATTTTTCTCCTTCTGTGTGTAGGTGAAATTGGTCTTTGGACACTGAATTATTTCTCTAAAGCCTTAGTTGATTATTGGTTTAATCTCGATTTCCCATTAAATTCCCTCTTTCCTCCATTGAAAACTAAGATCCCTTCCAATCATAAATTTTTTGTGTGGCCTGTAGTCCCAAATAAGTTCAAAATTAATAACTTGTTGCAGGTAACCAGGGTGTGTATATCCTCGTCTCCAAGCATACGTGTCATGCATGTGAAAAATAATGAGCCTCACTCTCACTTGTTTCGTTATGGCCTTACTGCTTGGTTCCCTTAAAGTTTTATGTTTTGTTTATTTGACAAGGCCTGCCTATGCTTTTTCTTCTTGGGTGTTATGTTTGTTGTCAGATTTCAGTGGTGATGTGCCTATAGTTGTGTTCTGACTTTGCTTTGTGCTTCTGCTATGGAAGCTTTAGGAGGGGTTGGATTTTTAGATATTCAATATTTTTTTTGGCTAGGTTAGGACATAATTTAAAATTACACACACCCAACCTTAGCCACTGCCAAGATTCGATACCCCTCTTGGTACACAAGGGATGGGGGTAACCATTGGGCCAAGGCCTTTTAGTTATTTTAATTTTTTATTTTATTTTTCAGATATTCATATGGACTGAACGGGTGTTTTGTATAAACTATATTCCTTTTTTGTTTTCCCCTCTCTTGTCTTGTCAGCTTTGGATTGAATATTTCCACTCCCTTTGTACTCTTTTGCGTATCTCAGTATAATCTTATTTATCTAAGGTAGGGTTTGGGTCGCCAAATAGAATTTTGGTGTAATGCAATAGTCTACGTAATGCAGTAGAGCTATAATGTAATGGTATTAGGTCATTACGACATATTTATTTGGTTCATACTTGGTATTTGTGTGATAATTTTAATGTTATTACATTACGTTCAAAATTGTGTTTAGTTCACTAATTATATGGTTGTATGTAATGAATAAAGTAAATTCTAAGTCAAAATATCAAATCATATTGTGATGTCTTTTATTAGCTATTGTATTACTGAAATAATGAGCTAATACACCCACTGTAGGGCCTAATGAAGATCATCCCAAATGATGTTATCTTATTACACCTATAATGGGCTAATACATGTAATCAATAAACCAAACAGAAAAAATGTCACATCAATGTAATAACTTATTGCATTACACGGCTATTACATTGATTTGACACGAACCTAGCTCTACCTAAGAATTTTCTCTTCCGATAGCAGCTTCTTAAGACTGAATAGCAGCGCAATTTTACTTATTTCTTATGTGAAATATATCTAAGAACTATAACTCACATTGGAACTATTACACAGCATACATGGCTAGTTAATTGGTTGGCTGAGAGCACAACTCCTCCTTCCTTTCTTCTCCAATGTTTTGTCATCCTCTTGCGGTGCAGATTTTCTTTGTGTGATGAATAACATTACATCACATATGGTCCATGATCTTCTTTTAGCTTGATATGTTACTGACCTACAAAGATATAAAAATAAAGATGTTACGCGGAAATTATCTATTATTATGAACAACATATCTTACATTTATGTATCAGCCTGATAGTTTCATCATCTGATATCAGTCTTTAAAAGAGGTACTGACATTGGTTTGGTGCAGGAACGTGAAGTAAAAGCTAAGCATCAACAATTAATTAGTGGGGTATGTTTGTTCTCTTCATTTTTCTTATAATTGTTGGAACTAGTTTCTTTATCAGCCATGCTTTTTTTCATGGAGGTTTAATTCTTATTAGGTCTCTATATTATCATATTGGGCATCCACTTACATATGGGATTTCATCAGCTTCTTATTTCCTTCATCTTTTGCCGTGCTTCTCTTTTACATATTTGGTAAGTCATCAGACTTCTTGCCAGGTGCTATACGTGTAAAAGGGTAATTCCAATCACTTGTGTTATTTGTTTGATTTGTAGAAATTGCCATCTTTCAGTACCCAAAACCCCCAATTTTTGGTGTTTTTTGATTGAAAATACATTGTTCATCTTTAAGTGTCATGTAAGTTATTTAAATGATATCTGGAATTTATAAATGTCCATCTGCATATAATGGTACAATATTTTATGCGGTTGCAATGTAATATTGTAATGGTACTGTGATGTATTAAAATCTCTGCTCGGAGATGGTGATATTATTGTATCATCTTAATATTACTTACTTTGGATTTAGTTATTTATATAATTTCCGTGATCAGTTATTTTAACTTTCTTATCATGTGTTTGTAGTCTTTATATATCTTCCTTTATTTTTCCCCCCTTTGTATGCACTTGTATGTCTTCTGGGTTTCTAAACTTTCATATTCAAGCAATATTACTAGTATTACTTTCATGATTGGGTTTTGTCCGTTGCATTATATTTGCTTCCCGTGTTAAAATGAATCTTGATGTTCTTTTAAATTAGATTATCACAATGTCAACCGAAAGATTGTTACCAATATTAGTATCTCTTTACAATCACTAATATTAGTATCTGAATCCGAGTATTTACATCAGCTGAAAGATGATTATAGAGGATATGTATGGAATCTAAGATTTAACATTCATTAAGAGTTTGAAATTTGTTTTGAAACTGCTGTTACATGAAGAATACTTTAATGATAGTGATCACCTTTCCTGCTAACCCTTCATTGTTTTGTAAGGGTTAACCATTTTAGGGTATTTCCTTGCATTAAACATTTGTTTGGTTGTTCAGGTCTGGAGCAGTTTATTGGAAATTATTCTCTCTTCCCCACGGTGCTCATGCTTTTGGAATATGGACTAGCAATTTCATCATCAACATATTGCCTCACTTTTTTCTTTACTGAGCACAGCATGGCACAGGTACAGCTACTTCTTAGTTCTTATTCTTTGTTCAGCATTTAAAAAATTTGGCTAGTTTCCTGTCAATACTTATGTATTCAAATTCATTATACCTGCAGAACGTGGTTCTCTTGGTCCACTTCTTCACTGGGATTATTCTCATGGTTATATCATTCATAATGGGGTTTATAGAGACAACTGCAAGTGCTAATTCATTTCTGAAGGTAGGATTTTGACTTCTAGAAGTGTTCATTTCTCAGTTCCTGTATAAATACTGATTATGCTGAACATGTAAACTGCGTTTTCAAGCCAAAAGAACATTTGGTGTCAAAAGTTTGTCTCATAACTTCCTCCTTGGCAATATAAAATTCTTCCCTAAGCTCAGGCGTACAACCTCTTGGTCTTTTTTTTTTGCAGATAATTGAATATTAGTGTCTGTATAATTATTTTATTACAAAATTTATTTATGTGGGTTCAGTGACCATGTGCTTCAATTACTTGATACATATTGTCAATGTGTTTGGCTCAAATCACGCCATACATGAAACAGAGTGTTGAGAATATAATCCCCCACATTGGACAAATCAAGCCTTGAGAAGCAATACATAAAAACCCTGTAGGGTATTCTGTTTGTAGCTAGTTGGTGTCCCACATTCAACAAATTAAGGCTTGAGAAACAAATCAAACAGTTCATAAACATTGTTGGTTACTCCATGTGTAGCCAATTGGTTTTGTGTTTGATGTCTCATTACCTTCATTCGCTGTCTACATTTCAGAATGAGTTGATTTTCTCCTGCGGGAGAGTGTTGGAGTTTGTTCTACATCGGTGTAACAAAGTTTTCCAAGCTAGCATATGCTAGTTGTGTGTTTCTCTAGACATTGGTATATCTTTATGTTGAATATTCCATCACTAGCCAGCTGCATATTTTTGGTTTAGGTTGATATCTGTGGGGACAGCAACCTCAGAAACCTAGAAGTTATATAGAAATCTTATATCTATTCGCTGGGTGGTTAGATGACTACATTAAGTTTTTTTTTAGCAGCATCATATTAATGTTATGGTATTTTGGTAATTGTTTTTCATTCCTTTCTTTTTTGCAAGTAATTTTGGTAATTATTCTTTATTAATAGTACTTGTAGGATAAGTCTCAACTGATTATTAATCAAGCTCAGCTAATTTTTCACAATAATTTTCCTTTATTAGTAATTGTTCCTGATATCCTGTATGAATATGTGGTTGTAATGGTGAAACTCTTTTCTAACATAGGCTGTAATATTCCAGAACTTTTTCAGATTATCACCAGGATTTTGCTTTGCTGATGGACTAGCTTCACTGGCTCTTTTGCGCCAAGATATGAAAAATGAAACTGGTGCTGGAGTTTTTGACTGGAATGTTACTGGAGCTTCTATCTGTTATCTTGCTGTCGAGGTCTTTCTATCAGCCTCAATACTTCATAAATTCGTGTGCTCTTATGTATTTTTACAACTGGTTTCATCTCTACAAGTAGCGTTTTTAGAAAGAAAACTACACTGCTCTACTAGACTTAGGAATTTAGATCTGAATCTTTAGTGTTCTTTTTCATTATTCAGGATATGAACGTGTTGATGAGGTAAAATGATAACATGATGCACAAGTAGGTTAGATACTCGAAGAAACCAGAACTAAAGCATGCTAACATCATTCAATTCTTTCACCAAAGCATCTAATATTCCTCAAACGATCAAATAATTGCAATATGCTGCCGAACATCTTCAGATTAAAGAAGATATGGAAATTAATTTGTGCAAAAGTGTAGTCTAAGCAACTTCGCCTCAAAGCATTATCCTCATCCAAAATGATTGCAAGAATTTAACTGAAGTTATAGCCAAGATCAAAAAGACAGTTTAGGGAATAAATGAATCACTTCTGGACCTTATAAAAAGCCTTTCCAAGGTAATGAAGCTAAAAGCTCTAACTTCAGGTTTTTCAAAATGAAAAACAGCATAGATGGATTGCTGCTCTCTGCATCCAAATTTTCTATTTTCTCTAGCACAAGGAACCATATTCTTTTATAGCTAATATAACTAAACAATCTATACTGCTGTCAAACACATTGCCTGGGCTTAAAACAGTTTTGTTTTATTTACATTTCTTTTCCTCCATTGAGGAGTTTCTTATACTATAAATAAGGATTGTAAACTGCTACCACTGACCTAGAAACACGTTTTTTAGAATATAACTAGTGTAAGTCTGATGACATAGTGAGTTCGCGTATAATTTCTTCTACCTGATGTATCCACAGGTGCAGTACGCTGCGCCATTACAAAACCCTCAACTTAAAACTGAATAACTTTCAAGTCATACTGTCAAAGAAGAAGTGCTGATATTTATACCATCTAATTATCTCCATATGTTTTGTTGCTGAAATAGAAATTTTGGATCAGTATAAAATTACAGTTATTATTATCTTTAACCTGTGATAGGGCGTCGCGTATTTCCTTTTGACGCTTGGGCTTGAACTATTGCCTCCTCAAAAAGTAAGTTCATTCTCAGCTACGGAATGTTGGAGAAGTATAAAGAATTTGTACGGTACGACTTCCAGCAGTTATACCGAGCCACTTCTACAATCTTCTCCTGAGAATGTTGGTCTTGACCTTGACGAAGATATCGATGTTCGATCAGAAAGAAATAGGGTACTGTCGGGTTCAGTTGATAAAACAATTATCTACCTTCGTAATCTTCGCAAGGTACCCCTTTTGCAGAGAATATTTTTACCATATTTAGTTTATGCATGAAATGCCCTGCACTTGGTAAGTAGTATCTCTTCCATTTCAGGTGTATCCGGGAGGAAGGCATCGCAGTGCAAAAATTGCAGTTCATTCATTGACTTTTGCTGTTCAAGAAGGAGAATGTTTTGGCTTCCTAGGAACCAATGGAGCAGGGAAGACTACGGCTTTATCGATGCTATCCGGTATTTGACAAATCTTCATCACGAAACTTCTTCTTTCTCTCCACCCCTTACACTCCAGCACCCGTCATCTTTGAGAAGATCATTACGAACCATCTCATAAATTGTTTGTGTGGATTTGAAATAAAGTAGTGGGTTATCAGGATGAGAATGTTTCTGGCAATGGAGGACATTCTCATCCAGGAGCGTTATGAGTGTATCGTCTAGTCAGTTTCTTTATAGAGAGATGTGTTGAGGGAAACCTCTTCCTTGATCTCTCATCTGATGACCTTGAACAAGGAGCTGCTCTTTATATGAGAACAGCATCACAAGAAAGTAGATATTGGATTCCCCAGAACAGCAGCCTCCTAACTCATATTGAAGTTTGGTCAACTTGAATGAGTTTCTAACGTTTGTTATAAGTATAATATTAGGCCATTTCATATTACACTCACTTACACACAAACATCTATACGTGTTTTATTGATGTATTTATGTAATTTGTTATGTATATGTGTATATATATCGTATAGGGACTGGATACCTTTTCTTCGTCCGTTCTTTCATCATCTTGTTGCTAAAAAACTATTTATGATGGTCTGGAGTAACTTTCCTTCCTCTTAAACCTCCTTATCTATCTGATTTACCCGAAAGTTTCACCTTCACAAGTCCCTAACAAAATATGTTTAATGAACGAGTATATAATGTTGTCTTTGTTTGTTCTGATTATTAAATGCAGGAGAGGAATATCCAAGTGATGGAACCGCATATGTCTTTGGTAATGATATGCGTATGAACCCCAAAGCTGCATGTCGGCATGTATGTACCATTCCGTCTTTTAATTTTCAATAAGCACTCCAATTACTGGTTGGAACAATGTGTAGTTGGCACCTAATAACTTGATTATCATACTCTTTACATTTCAGATTGGATATTGTCCTCAGTTTGATGCTCTGCTAGAATTTCTAACTGTCCAAGAACACCTTGAGCTCTATGCAAGAATAAAAGGGGTCCCAGATTACAAACTGGCAGATGTATGTGCTACTTGAACACTTCACTCGTTTTTTTTACACAGATACTCATCATGTGCTGCTGCCCGATATTGTTTTTTGATAAGTTAATGTTAATTCAATAAGATGCCAAAAGGGGGCACCAGCCGCCAGGATCCCCATCTACAAAATGTCCTCCCAGAAAAGTCAACAAAGGATAATACTGAACTAGGATAAGCGTTGTTCTGCCAAAAAAGCTATTAGCTTAAAAATAAAATTTAACATGGAGAGAACTTCTCAGCGTAGTCAAAATAATATCCGTTCCTTTCTCGCCAAATTGTCCACCAAAGGGCACGTGAATTCATATCCCTCTCCAGCCGCGATCTCTCACATCGGTGAGAGATCTTAAACCTTCTCCAAGCATGAATGAATCCAACTACTGACTCAACCTGTACAATGCGAAGACCATCCCTTAAATATAAACTCGCAATGTGATTCGTCAAATTATTCATCCAAGCCTTTCCGAACAATACAAATTAAAACATTACAATACAACATGAATGTGTAAAGCCCAGAGATGATTTGGGCAAACAATAATCTGCAACTGTAATCGAGGTGTTTAGCCAAGGAATTTCAAAAGGGCGAGGAGCTAGTTGAGGTTGCAGGTTTGATCGTTTTAAAATTGCAGAAACAAGATCATTCTCACACTCGTTATTGACAACAATTTTGATTGGTTGTGATTAACAAAGAGCATATGTATGATGGAAGTAGAAGCAGTTCCTGGATCAATCTTTCTGAATAAAATGCGGAATAGATACATCTTTTAACACCATTTTTCTAGAGGAACATAGAATATCATTCATTTCCTTTTTCTGTTTTTCCTCCCTCTTCTTTTGCCCTTTTTTCTCATTGTCCCCCTTTTTTCTTTTTGTTTCCAATTTTTTGTTCCTTTAAAAAAAAAATCCTTTTTTTCCCCATTTTTAATCTATGGGCTTACTAAATAAAAAATAATAATAATAGTAAACAGCGGCTAAAACTGTATTTAAATGAAGTCAGGAATGTTTTTTGTAAAGTTACTTATAAAAAAAGGTGATTTTTGGAGAGTTAAAAACTTTAAGATTAAATTCAAAGCATTTGATTATGGACCAGGATTTAATTACAACTACAATGGTTACTTTCACTTTATGAACTATTTTATAAAGAATAAGCTTCTACTTTCTTTCGGTTTCATTTTTTTGTCACAAGAAAAAGGGAAAGTCCTGTGTTCCTTTCTCAAATTTTCAGGCTGGTTATAATCACTCTCTCTCCCTCTCGAGTTTATACTTATAAAAAAATTGTTGTCTACTTTTTTGAAATAGATTATTGGTATGCATATTATCACGTTCAAGATACCATGAGGTTGAGCTTGGTTCATGAACAAATGCCCCAAATGAATATTCTTTTCTTAGTACTCTGATTAGTATGAGAATCATGTAGACAATTAATGCTATTGACGTACTTGGCAGGTTGTTATGGAAAAGTTACTGGAGTTTGATTTGTTGAAGCATGCTAATAAACCATCATTTACGCTTAGTGGGGGCAATAAACGAAAATTATCTGTTGCCATTGCTATGATTGGAGATCCTCCTATAGTCATTCTTGACGAGCCATCCACTGGTAATCACATTTCTTTTAGTTCATCATGTATCCAATGTCCAAACTTTCATGTGAGTTCCTTTTTGGACTACTTAAACTTTCCAGTGTAATAAATTACTCACTTTGAAAATGCACGTTCTGCTTTACTATTTGGCTCGAGTATATATAAAGTCAATTCACCAAACTTATTAAGATGTGCGTATTTAAATGTTTCTGACTAACAGTCTTAAGCAACAAAGGTGTATTTAATGAAAAGTACACTCAAATAGACATTCCAAGCTTAAAACAGATCTACTTTTGTAGTGATACTCTTAAGAATCGACATCTTTGACTAATGATGCCTAATAAAAATTTGTAAATTCATTATGGTTGCTAACCGTTTTTTCTTTTTTTCAAATACCAGAATATAACATTCTGTCTGCATTAAATTATTTAAATATGTTTCTTTTCGACAATTACCCCCAATTTCCTGGATACATGAATTACATGTTAGCTATATTTTACATAAACTTGAAAAAAACCAGGTTGAACCCTTAATCTGCATGCAGAGCTTGAATCTGCATTACCTGCAGATCTTCTCTAGAATGACTTTTCCATAATCTCTTCTTCATAAGAAAACAAAGGAAAAGGTAACATTAGGAATATGAATTAGTTACCACAAAAAGTGAGGGCTGAGGACCTTTCAATTTAAATGAAGTTATAGGGGTAAAGGATTGGTTTTGGAAGCTGCCAATGGCGTGAAAGAGAGCAACAAATGTGCTACTAAAATATGAAATATCAAAGTGAAGCTTTGACCTCCAGAGACTAAATGCATACACCCATAGACGATATGAGCTAAAATTCTTTCTTATTTCCACAGTTGAATGCATCTTATGTGGGTCTCTAAACTGCAAGCAAGACAACAATCTCTCGCTTAAATGTTTCCCATATAACGAAGTCTAGAAGTCGAACTTTTGTTCTGACAAACATTAAATTACTCTCCTTTGTGCTGGAAGATGTCAAAATTAGTGAACATATTTCTGACTCATATCCCCCATAGTAGGACTTCTCGGTTTATATGTTTTACCAGCTTGTGTCCCGAATCAATCATCTTTCATAAGCGTTACCAATTCTAGCAATCCGCACCCAAATCAACAACTACAAAGTACAAACGGATTCCCGGATTGTTGTAATATTTCTGGCTGACTTGTTCCTGTTTTGAGTTTTTCTGTATAAGTTACACCCTAGTGAATTCTTTAAAGAATTCATATACTTTATTACTTATTTAAAAAAAGTGAATTCTTTACAGAATTAAGCTGTGAAGCTTCACCAAAGCATTTGTATACACAACTTTCAGCTAATGGCAAATCCCGCTTTGTTCTAGATTTCAGATTATACTACGCTGTAGGTTAACTACTAATGGATTACAAATTATTGCTCATGTATTGCGTTGCCAAAATCATAAACTGGTCCATTCTCATATAGAAAGCTGGGTGCACTAATAATTTAGGTATGGATCCCATTGCCAAACGATTCATGTGGGAAGTTATATCTCGTCTGTCAACCAGACAAGGAAAGACAGCTGTTATCCTAACTACCCACAGCATGAATGAAGCTCAAGCACTCTGCACCAGAATTGGAATAATGGTACTTATTTAAGGATACAGGTTTATTTTGCAGGCTGAAATGCTTGATGAAACTCTGATGGGACCATTTTTGTTCTCTTTTGCATGTAATTTTAAGGTTGGAGGTCGGTTAAGATGCATTGGAAGTCCCCAACATTTGAAAACCCGATTTGGGAATCATCTTGAGTTGGAGGTAAAATTCATTGTTGCTACCCTTGTATTCGTATTTTCAAATATAGTTACTCTCTTTTCCCCTCTCCTTTAGGTTAAGCCTACTGAAGTTAGCTGTGTCGATTTGGAGTGTATGTGCCGTATAGTTCAAGAAAAGCTCTTTGACATTCCTTCTCATAGAAGGGGCATACTAGGCGAACTTGAGATTTGCATTGGGGGGAGTGACTCTGTACCGTCAGAAAATGCTTCCATTGCAGAGATTAGCTTGTCAAAGGCAATGATGTTAATAATTGGACGTTGGCTTGGCAATGAAGAGAGGGTAAAGACACTTGTATCTGCAACTAATGGTTCTGATGGAATTTTTGGTGAGCAGTTATCTGAGCAGTTGGCTCGTGATGGTATGCTCTATCCTTGAACTCTTTTTTGTCTCTTTAATGTGGGATCTTCATTTCAAACATTGTGCTTTAGAATTTTGACTTAATAGAAGACTTAGTTATTTACATTATCATTTTTTAAATAAATATTCTTTGTTTTAAAAATATAAGATCAATATTATTTATATAAATTTTGAAAACAATGATCTCATAACTAGTACATGTTTTAGATAGTTTATAATATTCACATGTTAGGCCATTCTTAGCACTCGCCATATAGATGCTATCTTCAGTATTTGGGAATAGCATTGTAACACCCCCTTCCCGAAAAGGAAAGGGAGGTCACGTGCAAAGCACAACAAACCTCAAAATAAGTAAACAGAGCACTAATGACTTCAAATATGTAATAATGATATCCATTAATGAAGTACTAATTACAATTCTCCAACTAGAGTCAAAATAATCAAAACTTAAAATCGAAACAACCTAGATGGTCAAAGGCAATACTCTCATCACACTAGCCCTGAATCACCCCTGCAAACTGCCGGAAGAAAAACACAGCATGAACCAAATGCCCAGTACGGATACAAATATACAAAAGATATATAATTGATATACGAAATCAACTGAGACAAAATACTAAACAAAACCTCTAGTGTAAATACTGACGAAAATATAATCTCTAAATATCTGAATGGAATATATTTGAATCAACAAAATTAACGAAACTAATAGAAGAGTAGGAATAACGAACTGAAGTAACTAACTCAATGAATTGAATTGAACAGAAACAAATAAAACTAATACAATGAAATAATAGACTGAATCAAATGGTTGGGTGTTATTTCATACCGAGTGAGCTCAAAAATATACATTGCCACACAGACAAATCAAAACAATGCCACACATGCAAGTCAAAATAATACCACACTGGCAAGTCAAAATATTGTCACGCAGACAAATCACACATTGGACCGCGAATCCAAATATATGCAAATCGGATAGGTGTGTTTGGCATAACATCACAAATTCGCAGAACAGAAAACTATGATTAACCCATACGTCTCCCACAACAAAACACCAAATGGCCCACTTCCTTCGGAGCCCAAACGGAGACGCCGTGGACTAATCATACCGTGTCACAACACATGCGACACAATATCCACAAAATGGAGTTCTAATGTATATGTTGAACCAGATCAAATTATAATGTCTCCAAAAGAAGGTAACAACATATATCACTCTACAAATATCAAAATAAATACTAGACATGACAATCTTATTCAAAGAGTACAAGTACGAGTCCAATGTGTCAACTCCAAGATGAAACAAATATATGAATTTCACAATAAACAATTATGTGAAATAATAACAGAATTCGAAACGAGGAACAAAACGAAAAAAAATCAAATTTAACAAAAGTATCGCTGAAAGAGTACGAAATCAGTACATGATACTTCTAAACCATTTATAGCATACTCCACAAAATCTTACCCTAAAATGCCAACGATATCAAATACAAAACGTTATTCACAACTTAAACATATTCACCTCAAATTAAAAATAATCCAAACTAATAATTCTAAAATAATTCATAATCTATTTAATATGCCTTTAATCATCGGCTTATATCAATTATTAATACTCCAAAATTTATATTCTAAATATAACTCTTTAAATTCCTTCCGCTCGAACTAATTACACAAATTAACAGAAATAAATTAATAATTCATACGCAAAATTACTAATTAATAATCCTTTTTCCCAAGATTTTTTGTTGTTGTTATTATTATTATTATTATTATTATTATTATTATTATAGCACATTGTATATCTTACAAGCTTCAATACTACTGATTATATAAAACTTTTGCCCATCCGTTCCAAATATAATATATAAACTGAAATTAACAATTTACTTATATGGTAGTATACTGTATTAATGTAGTTTCACTTTATCATTTAGAGCATGCCACGCAATACACCTATTCTTTTACACGCCATGCAAAAATTCATATGACCATAATTATGGCTAGAATATTAAGAAACCATTATACCAACATACAGTGGCGGAACCAGAACAAAATTTAAGGGCGGTTACCGGAGGTCCGAAACAGCGACGTGTAGGTTGCAGCGGCAAGGGAGTGTAGATTCAATCATCTTTTTTTTATAAACTCAATAACAATGACTGAAAATTTTTTACTCTCTTATTATGGGCAATTGGTTGACATGGACCTCTAGTCAACAGTTCTTTGTCGCTTAATCAAGTATTTATCCATAATCTAGTATAAATAAAAACATCAATTGCTAATTAATAATTTCATCAATTTAAACATTTCATAATAATTTCATCATTCAATTTCTATTACGCAGAAACCCAAAATTTCAATTTAAACTCAGTTTTGCAGAAACCCAAAATTTCATAACTTTTACACTTTCTAATATGCATACATGACCCAAATATCCATACACTGAGATTACATTATAATTCAATTATATATATCATATTTCCTTTATATAATATACCAATTCTTTTATTTTAATCAACCCTTTCCATTGAAACATTTTAGCAAACATAAGATAGGCACAAATTACTTTCAAAAAATTTCAGAGTTCATTAATCATGAACAAACCTAGATTTTAGTTTGAAATCAGTCCTTAATCCTTCATATAATTACAACATCCAAATAACACAAAGTATCACACCAATTTGTTTATGTATATGATTACCAAAATTGAACTGAGAATAAATATATCATTACCTTTGATTTGGGTTTCTTACTTGGCTCTTGATTTTAAGTCCAAAGCAGTCGGCAGAGGCAGGAGCAACTGAGCAAGTGGAGGCGGAAGCCGCGGAACTGCAGAAGAGGGAAAAGATGAAGAGGAGTAAGAGAGTCGGAAGAGTGAAGCCCTAATAAAAATAAAAATAAAAATTTAATTTTTAATGAAACGACGCTGTTCTCGTACTATTTCTTTCGCGAACAAACTTCTTGTTATTCTCACTGTTCTCAGCCGCCGCAAACTTCTTCTCTTTTCATCTCTTTTCCTCGATTTGATAATGAAATAAGATTAGGTCTAGTTATATGTTTATTTATCAACACGTTTTATTAATTCTCCTAATTATAATAGAATTTAATATTACCCACATAAATTAAATCCAATAAATTTTAAGGCACAATTTTATCAAATTAGCTTATCCTCACTTATTAATACTTATTAGTCCACTTAAATCAAATGACTAGTTTGACCCAAATAAAAGACCAAGTCCAATTAATATATATTTTATTTTATTTTATTATTATTATCATTTTTTTTTACTGGGTATTACAAGCATGTATCCTCAAGCCTTGCTCTTTGCTATTGCAATCTTATGACCAATTGCCAAAGTGATGGCCGTATGCATCCTTTAACTGATCCCTTTTACTATTTATATTTATTAACTTAATTTTTTTATCAACAAAAAAAATACGTACTTGAACAATAAAATAAATAGAGGATACCACATTTACCAAAATAGCATAGTTTAATTTGTGGTATGCCTATTGCCCAAGAGGTTTACCACAAACCAGGGCAACTCTTATAGCAACCACCTTGTTCTTATGAATGGAATCTAATTCTTGGTGTGCTTTATTCGTAAACTTTGATCACTATTTTGTGCATGCAAATGCCTCGGAACAGCCCTCTTCAGATATGAATGGGGATCAATTATGAACTTCAGAAGTATGAAGCTATCGAATAAATGAGACTGACTTCAAAATTGTTGGGCATATCAGCATATGCTTGTTTTATTCATTGACATCCTAGGCAATAAGAGAGAGTGGACTTGGTTCTATCATTTTGTAAATTGGTCTTTACTCATCTTATTTTCTTTAATTATTTTGACTAGTAAGTTTTTTTTACCTCAATCATTGATAGTTCTTATGACCAATAGCAAGTTCAATTATCCCTAATGTTTATATAATTTTCAGAAGAAAAAAATACAAGACCAGATTTTCCTTTTTCTTATTTTAAGCATCTTCTATCAACGTTCTTTTTGTTTGCCAAAGTGAATTAGTTATCCTTTTCCTTTTGTCTCTTTACCTTCCATGGAGTTGGAACTAGCCATTTAAGACATTAGTACATGTATTTCTTTTGTTTTATTGTCAATATCTTGTACGTTATCATTTATTTTTAATTTGTAGCAATGCATAATTGATTTGCTGTTGTGCCTTTTCTCATAGGTGGTATCCCATTGCCAATATTTTCTGAATGGTGGTTAACCAAAGAAAAGTTCTCAGTAATAGATTCATTTATTCTAGCTTCATTTCCTGGCACAACGTTTCAAGGTTCCAATGGTTTAAGTATTAAATATCAGGTACATTCTATATTAAGCTTTCTGAAAAAGTCTCAAATTTATATTGTACCTACTACCATATGGCAATATGAGGGTAGATGTAGGAACATTAATTTAGTAGGACAAGCAAGACCTGTAATTTCAGTTTGTTTCTACAAGTAGATTAAAGATGGAGTAATGGTATTATTATGCCCATGCAACACAAGCTTTAATTTCTGTTCTCCAAATTACTGCAGTTGCCATATGGAGAAGATCTCTCGCTTGCTGATGTTTTTGGGTACATAGAACGGAATAGGTGAGACTAGTCGTCGGTCGGCATCTTTATTTTATTTTATTTCCATATTGTTGTCGCACTAACTTGTGATGTGAATATGAATTTGCAGAAATCAATTAGGCATCGCAGAGTACAGCATCAGCCAATCAACACTCGAAACCATTTTTAATCATTTTGCAGCAAATCCATGAGCCACTCAACCAACCGAACTACAAACTTGATTCCCTCGTTTTTAATTATTATATTTTTAATTTTGGAACATATATTTATATATATATATATATATATATATATATATATATATATATATATATATATATTTTAATTTTTTCGGAACAATCTAACCAAAGGAAGTCCTCCTTGTATATACAATTATTATATATAGAAATAAAATAGCATTAGGATTTACGAAACAAGTAATGCGTCATGTTTTCTACTTTTGAACATTTTTGTCGTGTATAGAAGAAACTCGATTCATTTTTATTTACTTTACAGATTTTGTAGGGAAGGTTAGATATGAAAACATTAGTCAACAATTCGTGTTTTAAATTATGTCGCTGTTAACCATGTCACATGAAAGGGACGGCAAAAAGTTGATTTTATATGATTTCATTTAATAATTAATATTATATAATCTGTTTTATTTTTAGTATGACTTAATTATAGTGTCAGTAGTATATTTTAAATTTTAAGGTTATGTTTTTATAAATAATTTATCCATTAGAGAAATCGATGTTTTTTATTGTGGTAACAGGTTTAATCAACTTAGTAGTTAAGAAACATATACTTTCCTATGTGTTATGAAGGTGGAGAAAGCTCTTGCAGATTCAGAATTCCTATTTACAATTACATTAAAATGTCAGACTTTGCGTCTCTCTCTCTCTCTCTCTCTTTCCTTTCGTTTTCTTCTATTTCTCACTTCACGATGAGACAAAATAATTGGATAGATAAAATATGATTCCAAACCAGTTAATTGTTTTGAGTCTATTTTTCTTTTAAAAAATATGAATTTAATTTTTAACTAATTTAAAGTAGTTAATCAATTCAAATAGTTATAATTAATTTAAAACAATCCACTAGTTAATTAATTACATTGCGATGTCTAAATGAGATGATGGTGTTTGTTCTTCGAGGAGTTAAAATTAACAGTTTAGTCATTAAAAGTGAATTCTTTTGATTGAATATGTAGTTGTAACACCCTAATATCACATTGAAAGATAGATATGATACCTAATATAGTTGTAACATTTTAGTTTCACATCGAAAGATATAGGAAAAAATTTGTCAAGTGGTTTAAGGGCTTTATTTTGATGGATTTGTTCCGGACTCGAGATTTGACCCGAGTAATGACTTTTTGGGTGAGTCTGTGGTGGGCTAAAATGACCCAAAAAAATACTATTGGTCAGTGGTTTAAGCCTTTATTTGGATGGATTTGATTCGATTCAGACTAGATTTGACCCACCTTTTGGGTGAGTGTGATGGTCTTAGATGACCCAAAAAAATATTATTGAGCCAGTGGTTTAAATTTTATTTTGATGAATTTGATTCGATTCGAACTTGGATTTAACCCGAATTGTTTTAATAGTTGTGTCAAATTATTAAATTGAAGATAGTTTGTCAATTCACTAATTTTGTTAATATAGCTATTTTTTGTAATTTTATCAAACAAGATTCCGTCATTTTGAGCTGATTTAATTCATTGACTGATAATTAATCACAACCACATTAATATATATGTGTGTGTGTGATCCGATGGACAAAAACTAAAGTTGGCTTCTTTTGAAGTTTTTTCTTTCTTCTATTTCTCTCTTGTTCCCTACCCTAGGGCAGGGTATCTAGTTAGATTTAAATTTAAAGTTGCAGCATAAACTTTTATGAAAGCAGAACTAAATTTCAAATTGGATACGTATGTATACATGTCAATTCCTTCTTTTGATATTATGTAAATTCAAAAGAATATAATACATATATAAGAAATAATATTTATTTTTAATATTTCAACATAATCATCTCAAAAATTAATCAGAAATAATATGTAAAAATAAAATAAAGGAAGTCGAAAATTGTACGTCTATGCATGTCCCCCAAACATCCACTTGGCATCACATCTACGTTGAATTTCAGTCGTTAGTGATCTTAAAAGTTAATCGGAAAGATTATGTAAAAATAAAATAAAGGAAGTCGGAAATTGTAAGTCTGTGCATGTCCCCTAAAGATCCATTTTGGCGTTACATCTATGTTGAATTTCTGTTGTTAGGCTTTAATGAGACTGACTGACTGACTCTCTCTCTCCGTCAAAAGAAGTAACTGCTCTTCAGATTCAGTAGTTGTGTATTGAGTTGGGTCGGTGAAAATTTCAAACAGCCCCATTAATTCTAATTCAGCCTTCAACTTTCTATATAAACATACTAGTGTTACCCTAGTAATTTCTCCCATTTTCAAAAAATTAAAAATAAAAAATAAAGTTAAAGAGAGAGTATATACAATTAATATTACTCTAGTAGTACGTAAATCGTTCAAGTATTTTTAGTGAAATTTTGTCTTTTTCCAAATTAACATGCCATATATATAAATATAGTAATTTCAAGGGTAAAATAATTTAATTTTATATAGTAGTATATATTTTAGATTTAAATTATGTATTTGAGGACATGCATGTCTAGAAGGTGGACAGATTAAGACATCCACCCATCCCATCCAGAAGTTTAAAAGGTGGACATGCAGGGGCTATTCTAATTAATTAATTACTCCAGTACTCTGCAATCTTATTATGTACTACTACTACTACTATTTTCTAATTTTTCTTTTGCAGCCAAAACTAGAGCTGCTATTCTAATTAACACATGTGTTTATATATGACGGCTGCTACCTTCTTATAACTCCTAGAAAGAGTACATATATATATATATACTACTACTATTCTACTAATAGGGCTAGGGTATGATTATTGATTAGATTAATCAATGCTTTAATATCTTAATAATGCTTTTTATATTTTCGGCAACAATTAAATTAATTAAGTATCATCAGAACGAGTCCATCTATTTGATGCATGGCTGCTACGTTATTATGAGTCAATAGAATGAGTACTTACGTAACATGCACGATCAATTAATTAATTAATGGTTTTAATATTTTTATGTTTTACTTATATACATTGCATATATACGAAAGTATTTTACAATAACTACTTTACGTAGAAAATTAGTGAATTTTTTTTTTTTTGCTATTCAAATTAATTATACTAACACACGTATTGATTTGCTATATAATATATTCTATGAATTTTCGGCATAAATGTGGAAACAAGTCATGTTGATTTCATTTATAATATTCATAAAAAAGTATTTTAAGTATCGGTTTTATTTATAATTTTAAAATAAAATTTCAATTATAATATCTGAAAAAATAATATTGAAGAGAAATAAAAATAAATATAACAGAGATCTATAGGTTAAGTCCTAAAATTACATCTCACCTTTATTCTCCAAGAATAAGATAAGATGGAGAGAGACAAATATTTTAAGGTTAGCTATCTTAGTAAATATTGTTAGGATTAACTCATACTTAATTTAGTGGGTTCGATCAATGGTAGTTCGATTTTAGGTTTGACTAAATATTTTAGATGAACTGATCATCGAGTTAATTAGTTATAGGAGTTAATTAGGATTTTATAACTAGTTACTATAAAAATAATATTAAGCATATACTAGATCATAGTGTATATATAGTGTGTGAGACATCTAATTATAAATACATCACGTACTAATTAATCATGGTTTGATGAATTATATATATATATATATATATATATATATATCACGTGTTTGATCATTCGTTCATCTATTTTCTGTTAAATTGATTTTCTATATATATTCGATCTTAAATGACAGTTAGGGTGCTGCTTATAATTTAATTAAGTACTCCATATATATGATAAGTCAAATTGAAGATGAGCTCTCTCTCTCTCTCTCTCTCTCTCTCTCTCTATATATATATATATATATATATATATATTTCACGCACCCATCAATTATTCTTAGGCTACATTCAACTTTTTCAAAATTATGGAGGACACATTTTCCACCCATCACTTTCTTATCACATGTTTTTGAGGAAATAATACACTACTTATAATTAACCATTTTCCTTCAAAAAATATATAATTAAGGTGGAAAACTGGCTACCTTAATTAGTTAACTTTTTAATTAGCATAATAAAAAAATAAGAGGAATTAAACAAATTTGTAATTCAAGCCTGTAATTGAATTAAAATGATAGTGCGCGATATCTTAATTAATAAAAGAAGTCAATTAATCTTGCTTTAATTAGTTTGTAGGCTATATATATATATATATATATATATATATATATATATATATATATATCAAATTAATTTTATTAATGAATTGCATTGCATGCGCGAAATTGAGCACGTGATTTTTATATACTGCATTACTGCTGCATGTCTTTAGATTAACTACAAAAATTCTACTTTATTGACTTCTTGTCAAATACTCCTCCATTTTATTAACTTTAGTTTCAATTCTAAACTCTTAATTTCTAGACTTCTTTTTGAAAAAGCAAAATCAAGATGGTGCATATATGGTAGGGTCCTTTGAATATATATATATATGGGATTCATTCACAAAGAATCCATTGTTTGGAGAAGAATCCATTTTCTTGCCACATTCTGTTTATAACGACTTGTTAGAATTTTAATTTTTTTTTATAAGCCGCTACAACCTGTAGCGGCTGGACCAAAATGAGTTGCTCTCCAACAATCGGTTGCTGTGGATGGATACCCTATATATATATATATATCTTCTAGTCGATCATGTTCCCGCACTATTTTTTATACTCGTCTCCACCTTTAATTAGTTAGTTTACCTACTTCTTAATTAATTCTCTTCAACTACATAATTTCATAAATTGGGATGATAATCTCATTTCATGTTGAATTGTAACCCCCATAAATTACACTGAGCGAAGACCAAATCTGATGAATCATAATGTGACCTTAAAGATACGTTATTTTATATAAATTATGTTATTTATGCTGATAATAATTTGAGATAATTGTGGTTTCAAAACTCTTCCTCCGTATTTCATATTTTTCACTTTATTGAATTTGTAAAAAATTCAAAAATTCTTTGTTGATTATCTGATCAATGATACTTTGAATACAATCTCTACTGCACATTTGGTACATGTAGACCTTGAGTTGGATAAAGCTATGCGTAAAAAAATGTTCTAGATCATTTGGCAACCCTTCACTCTATGACAGTTGATTTTGTAAAAACAGGAGCACCAACTGAAATGCCTAGCTATAACTTTAAAACCGAGGATGTTTTTCGATTTTATGGCCAGAGGTGGGACAAAACTAGCTTACAGTACTTCTTAAAGAGTATTGGGGGCAAATATTATCAACGACGACCGACTATTAAGATTATAATCTTCTTCTTACACTTGGTGGACATCTTCAGTATCTGAGTCCTGAGAAGTTATAGCTTATGTAATGGCGAGAGCAGTACATCAGCAGGATGACGCCGAAGTAATCTTGTCATTGTTAAGTTTTGCATGTTTCGTTTAACTTCACATTCAATAATACATGTTTAGTTTAGCTTTCTGTTTATGTTTAGCTTTTAGTCAGACGGTACTTGTTATGTTTATACATGTGTGGATGTTTATAGATTGTGTTGGTTTTATTTGTATATCGATGAATTTGTATGGATGTTGATTTATTTATAGATACCGTTGTGTGTTGAAATACAAAGCGGTTACAAACAAATACAGTTTTTTAATTTCAAAAATCCACAAAATAAGCAATTTTTTTAAATTCAGTGTCAGCGACTGCATACGGTCACTAATATTGGTCGCTGACACGTAGATCATGTCACCCCTGAGACCTGACTCACGATGACTCAGCTTAGCGACAGAATCGGTCTCTATAAGGCGATCACTGATATATCGGTCGCTAATAGTGGTAAATGTGTCCACCCAAATGATTAAATTATGTCACGACCACTATTAGCGGCAATGATCGATCATTGATACATTTAATGATCGAGCCTTGATCACGATAAAGCGATCACATATAAGACTTTTTCTTGTAGTGATATATATGTATGTATGTATATATATATATATATATATATATATATATATAATGCATTATAAATTTATTGTAATTTCAGTATATAACAAGAGAGTTGTGTCGGGAATATGCATGTTAATATTAATTATTCCTTATTTATATAATTTGATGATGAAGATGATAAAGTCAATAAATAAATATGAAAATATGTCTGCATTGATAAAAGTTGTAAAGTCCTTAATAGATGATAGATAATATGGACAAGGACTTCGATTGAAAAGATCAAATGTGTTTAATTTATCTAATATGAATGAATAGCTTTGTGAAGTCCTTCAAAAGATCATAATGTTAAAGGACTATGAATAAAAAGATCAAACTTTTTAGGTTGATCTTATAAAGTGTAAATAGATAGGCTTGTCTGATCGAAAAGAACTTCGTCAGCCATCATAGTCTGCCAAAGAGAGTTAAGGCAGAATCGTAGTCTATCAAGGCAGAATCATAGACTACACTTGGAATCATAGAAGTTGTCTGCCGAGCGCCTACCGAGATAAAACAAGAATCGTAGGCCTCACTCGAATTTATATCGTGGTACAAGTCGTTACAAATCAGAATCGTAGTCTGACGAGTCAGCCAAGAGACTACAAAAGCCAAGGCGAAATCATAATCTGTCAAAGAAAGTCACTCTCGAAATCGTAGAGACAGTCTGTAGAGTGCATTCCGAGCCAATCAAGTCAAGAATCGCAAGCTTCGTTCAAATCACGGAGTCTACAAGTCGTCACAAATGAAAATTGTAGTCAGTTAAGTGCTCGCAATGCTAAAGTAGAATCATAGATGTAAGACCCCAACTTATTATAAATAAAATTGAATTTTCTTTTATTCATTATTCTAAATTAATAAGGGTTAATTTGATATAATTCTTTGGTTATGGGTGAAATGTGCAAAGTTTACAAAATAAGCAAGTGGTTATAGAATATTCATTATTGTCGGGGAATATTCGTTTGGTCGTGGAATATTCTTTTTGTCGGGAATCTCCGTACGACGGCGCAGTCATTGGTGGGCCCCATAACGGAAAACAGTTGGATGAAGGAAAACGAAAAAGATTGAGTTTTATAAATAATAACGTAAATTGTTACCAATTAACAATCGTTGGGTTACCCGGTGGTTAAAATACTGATGTCTGGCGTGGTTGCATGAGAAGCACCACCAGTATTACATGCAGTATTATTGAATTATTGATCCTTACGTAGAAAGGCACTACTCAATAATTGTTACGATGAATTCTTTATTCAATATTATATTTTATTGATTCAATAATTCTTTGCGTTGATATTTTGTATTCTTTTTGTTTCATAATTGTCATTACACAAAGATTTCCATTATCAAATCAATAATTCATATTATTTGAATAATATTATCGAGATAACATTATTGGCAATGTCTAGAAAGTTCTGCTAAGGAGAGGTTTGGTCACCTAATTGCAATTGCTGATGAAGAGAAATCCTTATTGAAAGCCCTCTTTCCTGAAACTACCAGTTGTCGATGATTGTGATTCTCGTAATATTATTTTTTGAATAATTAATTATTGATTATTATGATAAAGAAAATATTTATTTTATGTGGATATAGATGGAGAAAATTTTTAATGTGACAATTGTTGAAAATTAATATTTTATCTTTTTCGATAAAATAATTCATTTAAATATATTATTTTAATAATATATTAACAGTGATATTTTTTATAATGAATGTGGGATATATGAGTATATGAGGAGGTAGAGTATTTTGTGGCATTAAATGTTTAACATATGTTTTGTGTGTGTCGGGACACAATTCTTGACCGAAAATTTATTATAGACTGTAAAATTGCCCGTTTGTGGATTTCGGTCAATTTCTGTTTGGAATTTGGAAAAATTTTCTTCTGCAAAGTTGTAGAGAATGGAATTTTCCATGGAAAGTCGTGTGTTTTGAATTTTTCTGATAACCGAGCTATTTTCTACGAATTGTTGAAGTTTCGGAAAATAAAATGATTTTTATTAAATTTATGGGTGGGACCCACTTTTTGGTTGGTGAGTAAAACACATGGGCTGTTGAATTCTTCCAACATGGCTGCCCAAAATATTCAAAGAATGCATGGGATTTGAAAAATAAATAATAATAATTTATTAATTTAGTCTCCTTTGGCGTTCTAACATTTTCCTATAAATAGAGGGCTAAGTTAGAATTGAAAATCACACCAGAAACAAAGTTTTCTCTCTTTCTCTCTCTAAATTATCGAGCGTATTCTTATGAGTATACTTTGAGTGTTGCTATACGGTGCGGGTTTCTGTCAGCACTATACCGAAATTCAGTCAGAAGTACGGTTATTTTGAGGTAAGGGGTATTATTTTCTTCTTAAATGATATTTTTTCTTCAATATCATTATGCCGAAGTATTGGTGAACTTTTTTATCAAATTTGGAACTTGTTGTGTCGGGGTTACTATTCACGTATACGGCACTATTCACGTATATGACAATTATTCACGAATACTGTGCCTATTCAATTTAAAAATAAAATTTTTCTTTTTGTCCAAAATATCTATTCGGATACTAGCTTTGATTGTATCCATGTTTTGATCATTCTTGAATTTTACACCAATATGATTATTTTCAAGTATTTTTTGACACATGGGTAAACAAAAGTACGAATCTTTAATCCTTAATCCTTGTCATTTTGTTTCACCGGATTCGTTTTTTTAAAAATATTTTCATCATCCTCGGTCCTAAATGGTGATATAAATGAATATCTTTGGCCTCAGTAGTGCAAAGATGAACGATTAATCGATGAATATCTTTGGCTGTGTAGTGCAAAGATGAACAGTGTTGAGATGAACATGACCAACCTGGTGATACAAATGAATATCTTTGGCACAGTAGTGCAAAGATGATTAAAGATGTATATTGATTGTTATTACAGGGGATAAACTATTGATGATGGACTTTTAAACCTTAGAAGACGGTATAATTCTTTCTCTCACGTGACTCTTCTAATGGATTCTTTGCTTCCACGCATTTGTTGATCTAAAACTTGTTGTCTATTGTATTACATTAGATTTTTCCTGTTGAAGACTAACGATAATTTGTCGTATATTATCTTAGTCATAATATTCTTTATTGGGGCTAGTTGAGCTCACCCTTTTCCTTTTGTTCCATTTTTCTTCTCGGAGGTGAGAACATAAGCGCGAGGATCGAGTCGGGGTATGGAGTGATGGTTATAGGAAGATTTTTATCATCCTCACTATTTCACGTAAAATAGTGTATGAATAATTAATGAGGACTTATTTGGGTGTGTATATTGTCTGAAGACAATATTTGTATTCAAACTCACAAATGTATTGTCGTATTCTACACGACATCCATATTTTGTCAAAGTTGTAGTTTGCTTTCTATACCATGTATTTTGGCGACTCGAATGGGTGTTGTATACCTATTTTGGGGAGTCACAGTTGGTATCGAGCTTAGGGATATGATCTCCATGCGGAGATCGGGGAATAGAACTAGGAGGGAGAGACAGGTAAATCCTTCGCTTGAGTGTGTCCTACCTAAGCTTATTTGTTGGTCTGGTCATAATATAGGATATTATGTGATATGTTAATTTGTTTAATTAACCCTTGTTTTATGGCGATGTTTAAGAATGGGCTGCCGAGAACGTTAACAATGGAGTTTATGAGACCGTGGAGACGCCTTGGTCTCACCAACGAGGAGAAACGTGCAACAGGATGACAATGTTCCTCCCATGAACAACGCCACCGAGCAAATGATGAACGACGGGATGTTTAGAAGCTTTTGCGCTCATACAAAATCGAATTTGGGGAGACTCGTGTACAAAATACGGGAGGAAATGATAGTAACGTGCGGTTTGTCACGCACAAAACAATTCAAAGAGTTGGGACCACCAGATTTCCATGGAAAGCCGGATCCGATCAAGGCAGAAACGTGGGTCAAGCAAATTACCAAGATATTCGATGTCTTGGGGTGCACGGAGGAACAGAAGGTTCCATTCGCCACCTTTATGTTTCGTGGTGAAGCAGATCACACGGTATAAAATTGAGAAAGCTGAGCATGACTAATCAAAAGAGTCATATAAACTAAAGGGCCAAGGCAGTCAACAAGTTTGCTAGTTCCTGAAGAAGGGCAAGACAAGTGAGACGCCCCCAAAATAGGTATACATTACCCATCTTGAGTCGCCAAATACATGGTACAGAATTTAAATACAAACTTCTTTTATACAGTACGACAAAACGTAGCTGAGAGTTTCAAAACGGATAATGTCTCGTAGAGAGTATCCAAACTCAAATAAAGTCCTCATTACAATTATTATCACACTATTTCACTGAATAGTGAGTACTACTAATGCAAACATCTGGACCGTCACTCCGTTCCCCAACTAGTCCCAGCTACATTCTTATTTCCTGAAGAGAACAATGAAAGCAAAAGGGTGAGCTCAACTATAGCCCAGTAAATTAAAAATATTATGACTAAGATAATGCATAATAAATTATCGTTAGCCTTCAGCAGTGTTAAACTGATAAAATATAATAAACATCAAGTTTAACTGCAACGGAACAAGCAATCCATTAGAAGAGTCAAGTAGAGCATGATATCTACTATTTTCTATGATTTAAAAAGTTTATCATCAATTTTATCGATGAGACTCAACTTAATAAATAAACCACATCATCGAATCATCCCTGCACTACGGGCCAAGGATATTCATGTAATCATCAATGGTCATAATCATACCAACAACTGTCCATCAATGCACTACGGGCCAATGAGGATTTTTACCACATCATTTGTAACATTACGGTCATGATTATACCGAATAATCCTCGTCATAATCATACCAATCAATAAAGACATCTATGCACGTAAGCCACAGATGACTTTTATCACAATATAAACATGAGGATGATGACAATGATATAAGAATTCAATTAAAAGAAAGCAAAGGATAAATTTTTAAAGATTATAACTTAATTTATCCAGAATTCAATAATATCCAAATTGTCAACATGATACTGCTTTATGGAGTAAAATTCAAGAATAATATTGTATCAAAAATAATTTGGACAGCAAAGAAATTAATTTTTGTCATGAATAATTCCACGGGTGAATAGTACCCGAGTGAATAGTACTTCGGGAATAGTACCCCGTGAATAGTACTTTATGAATAGTACTTGTGAATAGTACCCATGAATAGTACTTTATGAATAGTACCCCGTGAATAATACTTTGTGAATAGTACCGTAAAAATAAATACTACTCATGGACAGTACTCCGGCATGAAAAACTTAAAATTTAACAAGAATATGTAGAAAATATCATTGTGGAACGATACTAGATGAAGCGTAAATTTCAAGGATATTCTACTAATTTCACGGAGTATAGAAGCAATACTTTAACCAAATGAGGGTATAATCAGGAATACAAGACGAAATAATATTACTCATATACTACAGAGTATGGAAGAAAATATTATTCCTATGAATACTGAACAAAATAATATCTCTTACCTCAGAAGAAGACTGGATACTGGAATAGTGAGGTAGCAGACTTCTCTTGTAAGACCCCGAAATTTTTTTAAATAAAAAGGAATTTCCTTTATTTATTATTTTGAAATAGTAAGGGTGGATTTGATTAATGTGGTTAGTTATGGGTAAAATGCGCAAATATTTTAAATAAGCAAGTGGTGATATAATATTCATTATTGTCATAGAATATTCGTTTGGTCGTGAAATATTAAATCTTGTGTGGGAATATTAAATGCACGGTAGCGACCAATGTGTGGGCCCCATAACGGAAAGCGATTGGAGGAAGAAAATGACAAATATAAGTTGTTTAAAAATAACGGCGTAATTATTCTGCTTTACTGTTTGTTGGAATACCCTTGGTTAAAACACGATGTCTGGCGTTATTATTGCAAGAAGCACTACAGTATTGCACCAATTATTGATTCTTACGTAAAAAGGCACTACTCAATAATGGTTACGATGAATTATTGTTCAATATTTTATTTTATTGATTCAATAATTGCTGCGTTGATATTTTATATTCTTTGTTGTTTCAATAATTGTCATTACACAAGATTTTTTCATTATCGAACCAATAATTCATATTATCCGAATAATATTATTAGATAACATTATTGGCAATGTCTAGAAAGTTCTGTCTAAGGAGAGGTTTGGTCACCTAATTGCGGCAAGGTAAGGAGAAATTCTTATTGAAAGCCCCTGCTCTTCCCAGGCGCACAGGTTGTCAATATTGTGATTCTGTAATATTATTTGTGAATAATTAATTATTGATTCATATGATGAGGAAAATATTGATTTTAAGTGGATATAGACGGAGAAAATTTTTATAGTGACAATTGTTGAAAATTAATATTTTATCTTTTTCGATAAAATAATTCATTTAAATATATTATTTTAATAATATATTAACGATGATATTTTTACGATGAATGTGGGATATATGAGTATATGTGGAGGAGGAGTATTTTTGTTACCAAAAATATTTAAAACATATTAAACATGTCGGTGGACCCTATTTATTGACTGAAATTTGATTATAGCCTGTAAAATCGCCTATTTGTGGATTTCGGTCAATTTCTGTTTAGAATTTGGAAAAACTTTCTTCTGTAAAGTTGTAGAGAATTGAATTTCCTATAAAAACTCGCGAGATTTGAATTTTCTGGCAAAAGGGCTATTTATTATGAATTATTGAAGTTCAAAGCTCAAAATAATTGATTTTGGAAGTTTAAATTATTTTAAATTAGAAAAACGTTTTTTTTATTTTTTTTAGAGAAGTTTGGCATGTGTGAATTGCTGAGATTAAGATTTCAAGGAATACATATAATATTTTTATATATATTAATATTATATTAAATTTTACGCTTTGGTGTTCTAAGCGAATTTCCTATAAATAAGTCTTTAGTTAAATTGAAAATCACACCGAAATCAAGTTTTCTCTCTATATATTATCGAGCGTATTCTTGTGAGTATTTTGAGTATACTTTGAGTATTGTTATACTGGTCTGCAAGTTCAAGTCATAGCTTATATCCTGTTTTAACTAGAAGATCATCTTTCGAGGTAAGGGATGTTATTTTCTTCTCAAATGATATTATTTCTTCAATATCATTATCTTTGAAATATTGGTTGGAACTTTTATCAAATTTAGAACTTTTTCATGTCGGGATTACTATTCATAAGTTACTATTCATGAGTTCTTATTCACGAAGTTCTTATTCATTCTTATTCATTCACGAAGCGTGAAGATGTTTTTTTTGTGAAATTTCTATCTTTTGGTGTCGAGTTACTATTCACGTATCGACGACACTATTCACGAATCTGACACTATTCAATTTAAAAATGAAATTTCTTCTTTTTGTCCAAAATATCTATTATGGATACTAGCTTTGATTGTATCCATGTTTTGATCATTCTTGAATTTTACACCACTATGATTATTTTTGAGGTATTTTTGGACATGGATAAAACAAAGTACGAATCCTTAATCCTTAATCCTTGTCATTTTGTTTCACTGGATTCGTTTCTTTAAAAATATTTTTCATCATCCTCAGTCTTAAATAATGATATTATTGAATATCTTTGGCTGTAGTCAAAAGATGAATGAGTTATGATGAATATCTTTGGCTTTATAGTGCAAAGATGAATGATTTCGATGAATATCTTTGGCCGTGGTGCAAAGATGAATGATTTCGATGAATATCTTTGGCCCGTGTAGTGCAAAGATGAGCAGTGTTTAGATGAACATGACCAATCGGTGAATGTCCTTGGCACATAGTGCGAGGATGAATATATGATTCCGGATATATATTGATTGATGTTACGAGGATAAAAATATTGATGATGAACTTTAAAATTCATACATAGAAGATAGTAGTTTGCATTCTCTACTTAACTCTTCTAATGAATTATTATTTCATTGCGAATATTGATTTAAAACTTGTTGTCTATTGTATTCTATTATATTTTTCCTGTTGAAGACTAACGATAATTTTGTTGTATATTATCTTAGTCATAATATTCTTTACTTTCGGCTAGTCGAGCTCACCCTTTTCCTTTTTGTTCCATTTTTCTTCTCGGGAGGCGAGAATATAAGCGAGTACGAGTAGGGGGTATGGAATGAAAGTTCTAGGGAGAGTTGTTTAGTAGTCCTCACCATTGTTGTAAAATAATGTATCAATAATTATGATGAGGATTTATTTGTATGTGGATATTGTCTAGATGGAAATATCTGTATTTAAACTCACAGTTTTACTATTGTAATAATAAAGTTGTAGTTATTTCTGTACCATGTATTGGCGACTCAGAATGGGCGATGTAGACCTATTTTGGGGGCGTCACATCTCTTCTACTTTCTCTCTAAAGCTTCTCTCTCCATAGCTTCTCTTTCTATAATTGCTCTTGTGAGTCTTAGTGAATTGGTGAGATTGAAAAAACAATGAGCTTCTATTTATAGGAAAACATAGTTTCGATAATTGTACGTTTTGGGGCTCGAAATATTACAGTATAATACCTGCAAGTATTATCAAACTTTTACCACCTCCCCTAATAGTACATCATGTGAATCAATAGTACAATCATATGAATAAATAGTACAATCATGTGAAAAAGTTAATTACAGTATAGTACATTCATCTATATCTCTATTTTTAATTTAGTCATGCAAGTATTATCAATCTTGCACCACCTCCCCTAATAGTACATACATGTAAATCAATAGTACACACATGTGAACAAATAGTTATAAGCATGTGAATTACTAGCAATTAATTGCTCATTTATCTGATTAATTACCCGATTGGTCAATATAACCTCCAGACATCAATTATTATCAAAATAGATGTCGATTTCCACTAACACTAATAATCCCAACATAATGAAAATATCAATTTCATCTTTATATAATCAATACGAACTTATTCATCATTAATATTATAACTCACAATATCTAACAACCAGATCATTCACAGGAAAGAGGGGGCTTTTCGATAAGGATTTCTTCCTATTGACGCGCAATTAGGTGACCAAACCTCTCTTTGACAAAACTTTCTAGACATTGTCAATATTGCAAATATAATAATATGAATAACTTTGTTGTCTCAGTTATTGATCTAATAATATAAGATATTATGCAGATGATATTGTGACAATAATTGAATCAATAATATGAGAGATATTATGCAAAGAACTCATCAGTAGCAATAATTTAGTATAACCGAGTGACTTCTCACGTAAGCATCAATAATCAATACCGGTGTGCTACTATGCAACCACTCAGATTCTCGTATTTTACCAACGGGTAGTTCAACGGTTTAACGGTAAAAACTTTCGCCGTTATTTTTATAAAAGATAATTACGCTGCTTTTAACTACGACAATACTTAGTTAATGGGGTCCACTAATGATTATTCCGTCGCATTTAATATTCCCTGTTAAAACGAATATTCCCCGACCAATCGAATATTATATAACCACTTGCTTACTTTGCAAAATTTTTAAATATCACCCTTAACTTTAACCTTTATCAATTTAACCAATTACTAAATAACATAATAATTATTAGAAAATTGAATACCTTTATTTCATAAAATTCAGGATTTTACAACAAGCATGATTGAAAAATAGACAGCAATTACAAGATGGTACTGCCAAGTCAAAGAACTCTTTCGGAATCGTAGAAATGTCAAGGGAATCGTGGACCAAACAGATCACTCCACGATTCCCATAGACAAACTACGACCAAGTACATAAACGTTAGCATCAGAATCGTAGAGGTCATTTAACTAATGATTGAGTCTTAGCAATGTCTAACAGTGAAGACTGTCATACGAACGTTGATGTTTGAGAATCTCAATGCTTTCACCAACATCCTTGGTTTGGATTGAGGAAACTAAAGGAAAGAGAAAAGGTGACTACTAACTAGTCTGCTGAAAATGACGTTTCAGAAGTGTTAGGACAAAAATCAGTCTGCTATGTCAGACCAATCAAAAAGAAGCTGTCACATCAACTCAGTATGTCTGCATCAAAGAAAGAATGTTTAAAGCTTTTCAAGTAGCTCTCAACGGCTATAATCCAACGGGAAGATGATGGATGATCGAACCTATAAAGAACTGAAGCTTCAAAGAGATGAAAAAAAGAGAGCAAAAATGGAAAAGGTCCGAGTAAGAGTAAGACTACCTAAGAATGAGTGAAGCACATCTAATGAGGGTCTTTCACTGCTAAAAACTTCACTCAATAGGAGTATGCTAATAGAGTGACATTCATGCTAAGAGCCGGAAGGCCAAGAAAACAAGAACTAGAGTGGCAGATCAAAAAGTATAACTCAAGAGCCACTCTACGTTTCACCATGAACACATTGAGCTGAAGAAAAAAAGATGCAGAGCCAAATCTGTGCACAAGACAACCAGTATTCAAAGATTGCTAAGTACCAGAAGGAGTCGAGCTGATATATAAGACTTAGTAGTACCTAAGTGGTGATAGTGTGCTATGTTGAATATCCGATGAAATCAAGCATCAACTACACAGATCAGCAGCACCATGTAATTAATCAAACTGATAAGTTTACAAAGATAGATGTCAAGCTAAATGTACCTTTTAGCAGTCCATCAGTTGTGATCAAGTATATATCAATGCTGAATTAATGCCATACGATCACAAGTAGATGCTAAGTACCAGAAGATGAATAAGCTAAATGTCATCTTAGCAGCTCAACACAACTACAACAAACAATCATCCAAGCATCCAGGGCCTTAGGGGTATTTGTGAGACCCCAGATTTTATGAATAAAGATTTAATTTTCTCAAAATAATTTTTTATTATGGTGTTGATTTGATGTAATGTTATAGTTAGGTAATATTTACAAATTTTGCAAAAGTAAGCAAGTGGTTATATAATATTCGATTGGTCGGGGAATATTCTTTTTTGTTCTGGGAATATCCGTCATTTGTACAATCATTAGTGGACCCCACAAATGTAATTATCATTTGATTGAGAAAAACGATAAAAATACTTTATGAAAATAACGGTGGAAGTTTTACTGTTAATCTGTTGAAACACCCGTGTTAAAAATGCGATGAATACGGCGTGGTTGCATAGTAGTACACTCGGTATTGATTATTGATGCTTATGTGAGAAGTCACCAAAGATTGTTCAATCGGGTTATTCTAAACACTTTTTGTGTCGAAGTACTTATATTCATGAGTTTCTATTCACGAAGTTACTATTCACCCATTACTATTCACTCTAGTATTGTGCATTCGGTATTTGGGTACATATTATTCCATGAGGAGATGTGCTAATTTTTCGAATCGTTGGTTGAAGATATAATAAGTAAATCAATATGGACCACCGTGGAAGTTATAATAGTAAATCAATATGGATCATTTGGTTTAAAGTTTTAATAGTAAATCGGTATGGATGACCGTTGTTTTAAGTTTTAATAGTAAACCAATCTGGATCATCCGCTTAAAGCAAATCAATCTGGACCGCTCATAAGTTAGTTACTTATGCGGTCCATTCTTCTATAAATAGAAGCTCATTCCTTCATTATTTCTTACGAATTCACTGAAATTCTAGAGAGAAAAGTTATAGAGAAACTATAGAAAAGTATTTTGCTTGTTCCGCTGCAATTAAACTTGATAGTTATTATATTTTATCAGTTTAACACTGTTGAAGGCTAACGATAAATTATTCTGCATTATCTTAGTCATAATATTTCTTACTGGGCTAGTTGAGTTCACCTTTTCTTTCACCGTTCTCTTCAGAAATGAGAACGTAAATTTGGGGACTAGTCGGGGAACAGGTGATGGTCCTACATGGTGCATTAGTAGTCCTCACTATTCTATGAAATAGTGTGATAATAATTGTAATGAGGACTCCTTTTGAGTTTGTATAATCTCTAGTAGACAATATTTGTATTCAAACTCACAGTTTATGTTTTGTCGTATTGTACACGACATTTGTATTATTAAGTTGTATTTGAATTCTGTACCATGTATCTGGCGACTCAAGATGTGTGATGTATACCTAATTTTGGGGGCGTCACAGTATTTGTCTTTGTGTTTAAACCAAAGTCAAGTCTGATGGGCTTGCTGAGTACAATAGGGTACAAGAGATTCTAAGTCTGCTGGGCTTAGTACAATTTCCAAGGCTGCTGGTCTTGAAGAGTTCTTAGTGAACTAGAGTTCCAAGACTGCTGGTCTTGAAGGAATCTTAGTGATTCGAAGTTGATCAAATCCTTAGTGGAATATCCCTGCTTGTTGAAGCAGAAGAGTGGAGTAAGAACATTTAGTCTTTGAACCACTTAAAACCCCTGATGTCACTTACTTTATGTAATTTACATTCAACACTATAACTGCTATATCTGCTTGTAACTAATCTAACATTAGAATTGTGTTTAATGCTATATCCTTGGAGGGGATCCTAACATATTCTGATGTGCATGAATTGATTCTATTATTTGTTAATCACTTAGCAAGAAAATTACATGAAAAAGCTTTAAAGGATCTATTCAACCTCATTTCCCTTCTAGACCTTTTTTGTGCCTCTGGGAACTAACAAACTGCATTTCAAGTTCTATCAACAAAGACATCGGTGGATGCGATTCTTTATTATTGACAATACAACAAATTAATCCCTTCCTATAGATTTACATGTGTTAAATTGGGGATAAATTTAGACGAGATGATATCCGTCTCAAGTCATGATATAGTAAGTCCAACCACATAATTAAGTGGACAAAGTCAAAATGTTAGTTTCTATTAGAAGTTTAAGGTTAGGATCAACAAATATTAGTGAAATCTAAATGAGATGATATCACCTTCAATAATTCCATGCCTATTTTTCACATACATATACCCAAAACAACTGAAATACAATTGTTGGTTAATGCAAAATAAGTCCTCTACTATAGAAAATTTTGGATAACAAACCTTTATGTGACAACGGGGCATTGACTGTCCTACGTGGCAACGATGACATGTAAGTAAACCAAATTAAGACTAAAAAATTCGTTTTCATCAAGATTCGAACTCAAAACCTCAACCTCATAACATTAAACAACTGCCCAACTGAGATACATTATGCAACTTTAAATGTAACAACATAAATTTTATTTATACAAGATTCTCCATTTAAACCAAAAAAAAGAGATGATAAATAAGTGGGTAAATGCTTTGCTTGATAAATATTTTAGATAATTAAATGAGTGATCAACTTAATTTGAAGTCTAAGCCAACAAAAAGGACGAGTTTACCTCATTAATTTTAAATTAAAAAAATTTAGGTTGTTTATAATATTAGTTTATAATTAATGCTTCTTATTCTCAGTGTCATAATATGAATACGAGAGTAATCACTAGATCCGGAGACAATGGAGAGCCCTCCTTTCCTCAACCTATTTTTTTGAATACTATTACAATAATTATAGTCATATTGTTAAAAAATTGAATAACACTACTAAAAAAATGGTCATTTGTGATGGCCAAAATTCATCACAAAAAGTAGAAAACCATCACGAAAGGTTTATGTGATAGCTTTAAGCATCACAATGGTCGTCTTGTATACGCCCATCATGAAAGGTTTTACGTGATGGTTTTGGTAATCACGCAAACGCTTAGTGCATTTGTGATGATTAATACAATCACATTACCACGTAATCTATTGTGATTGTCAAAGTCTATCACAAAAAAAAATAAGACTTTAAGGATCAAATGTAAGAATTATATCTATATATTAATTGTATCAAATGATACTTGTAGGATTCGAACCCTCTCCTATTTGCAAACTAAATAACGAGTATTACCACTACACCAAAGTCCATATCATGATTACAATTTTAAAACAAAATATAAAAGGAAACATATGTGAGTTGACTTACTAAACAAAATTACTTCCACATAAGATTTGGTGATTGGAATGGCAGTCACAAACACTCTATAATGATGGTAAAATTAGTCATCACTAAGAGCCATCATATATTTTATGATTTTGTGATGGCTTAAAAATTTCATCACAATACCTTCTTTTTGTAATTTCAAATAAAAGTCGTCACAAAAATTTATCTTTTTTAATGATTGTCACGACCGTCATAAAATATTGTTTTGCTTATTTTTTACATTAAAATATTAGTGATAGCTTAAATGCAATCACAAAAAGGGAATATCTATAAGTGATGACTTAGTGTGTCACAAAAAAGAAATTTTATTTTATGTGAAAAAATTTGTGTGATTGACATGACCATCACAATTATAATACATTGATGGCAATATTAATCATCACTAAGAGCCATCATATATACTATTATTTTGTGATTGCTTAAAAAGTTCATCACAAATTACTATCTTTTGTGATTGTTTTTAAAAACTGTCACAAAATTCTGTCACGTATTCTTATTTTTGTAGTAGTGTAAATATATATTAATTTTAATTAAATTTGAAACTTCGTAAATTAAGTTAAATAGATATTCTTATATTAAAGGAGAATATATCATATATATTATGACTACTCTCGTATTCATATTATGATACTGAGAATAAGAAGTATTAATTATAAACAATTTAAAAAATTTAAAATTTAAAATTAATGAGGTAAACTAGTCCCTTTTGTTGGCTCAGACTTCAGAGTTGATCTCTCCTTTATCTAAAGTATTTATCAAGCAAAGAAAGGTTTACCTACTTATTTATCTTCTTCTTTTTTGATTAAAATGGACAAACTTGTATAAATAAAATTTATATTGTTACATTTATAATTGCATAATGTAGCTCAAATATTGGGCAATTATTTAGTGCTATGGTCTTGAGTTCAAATCTTGATAAAAAAGAATTTTTTAGTCTTAGTTTGACTTACTTACATATCATCATTGTCACATAGGACAATCAATGTTTAGTTGTCCAAATTTTTTTTATAGTAGAAGACTTGTTTTACAAACAAAAAGAAGTACAATATTATCCAAATATATTAAGAGTATAATCATCATTTTTGTATTTTACTCATCCCAAAACAGTATAGTTTATTGTGTACAATTTAACTATGCATGAACTAAATATCTTCATAGTTCACTATTACATTGCATGCATGGTATATATATATATATATATGCAAACCTGCTGATAAAAAAAGAAGATATATATTAATATATGCAAACCAAACTAGTTTTTGAATGGCTTAAATATATATATATATATATATATATATATATATATATAGGTATTAATTAAAGTTCTTTTACAATTAACATTGCTATATATATATATATATATATATATATATATAGCTAGGTATTTAAATCTTATTTGCATGACTGAGGCATAATAAAAAGGCTTGCACTTTCACCATTAATCTCTTCCCTCTTTCTCTTCCTGATCTCCCTCTCTCCTTTGAAGCCTTACACCAAACAGCTTTGGCCCCTCATCATCTTCTCTCTCTTCTTCTTGCTTCTCGAAACTCGTGCTGGCGTACATGGCCACCAAATCAAGCAGCTCCTTACACTTGTTTTTCATGTTTGAGAGCTCATAGTTTAAAACTCCATTCTCCTTCTTGAGCCTTTTGTTCTCATCCACGAGGCTAACGTAGCCGGATGATGAGGAAGTTGAAGAATTAGACCTCTGATCATCTAATTCATTATCAGATTGGTGATCTTTTGGTGCAGCTGCAGATAGGGGGGGCTGCGGCTTGTTAGCCCATGATTTTCTACGGCGGATTCCGGAGAGTAGATCTCTTCCACCCTTGCGGAACATGTCGTTGCAAAACTCCCACCGGCTCGTAGCAACTTTTCGGAACCCCTATCAATCAAAATAACTTGCTTCTTAATTAATTAATTAATAATTTTATTTTAACAACGCTAGCTGGAGCTACTTAATAGATCTCTTATCTTTTTTTACATATATTATACGTACGTGCAAAGAGGCAAAGAGTATATCGCTAGCTAGCTTCTAGATTACCTAACCGGTGATCTCATGCATGACATCCCAAATAGTCTACTCCTGAAACAAGCAATGAGCTCTAGACCATGATATATTTATTTATTCATTGTTTGAATGAAGTGTGAAAGCACCATAAATCTACATCAACAACAAATGAGTTATGAATGGCTTTATTAATGTGATATGATTGAATTCAAGATATAAGTGAAAAAATATATATTATGTGTGCCCATTTGGTGTTTTCAAGATTTGTGAACTGCTAATAATTTGATGATCCAAAACGAATATATATAGATTACTATACAATAACTATCATTTTTATTTGCTTGAGATCACTCAACAGTTCGGGCTCGATTCAGGTTTGACTCAAAAAAAATATGAGCGAACCTCGAATTCGTTAATAATATAGTTCGAATAAAAATTATGAGTAAAATATGAGTAAATTATGTTCGACTCGTTTAAGATTTAAATTACTCAAATTTTTTATTGTGATTTGATTCATACTTGATTAATACAAATTCGATTAGATACTCGATACATTCTCTTATAATATATACAAAATTAAATCAAATTAGGATAATTAATTATTATTATTTTGTTTTGTTTTTAATTTTAATTGTGATTTTATATTTGTTAAGTGTAATAGTAAATATATTTTCTCATTTCTAATTAAGTAAAATAACAAATTTAATTTATAATTATATTTATTATAAATCTAGTTTTTATGTGGAAACTCTAATTCGAGCTTGATTTTGAAGCTCGCGGAGCAGCTAGCTTGAATATAATTCGATATGAGTCGTATCGAATTCGAGTAATAAATATTCGAGTCAAGTCGAATCTGAGTAGAATTTTTTAAATACAATTCGAATTCGAGTTGAATTCGAGCAATTCTATGTTCACTTTGGTTCGTCACGTTTACAACCTTACTCAACGGTTACCCAAAAAGTGAAATTATTTTTGTTTTATAATAAATCGTGCTTTAATTGTGCATATATAATTGTATAATCTTACATTTGGTATAATTAATTAATATATGCACATGAAAGTATAAAATTTGTATATAATGATTTTTTTTGTCAAGACTGTTGAACTCGGATTTTCTCATTGCTTAATTAAATTATACCAAAGTTGGGTTTGGAAAATAGTTAATTAATCTTTCATTCAATAAAATAGACAAGATCTAGAGATGGATTTGGTATTTACATACATAAGTGTTGAGCTGCCTGACAAAGCTGGAGAAGTTGCTGTGCTTGAAGAGTGTCGGTAGCAAATCTCTGGCAAACTCCGCCGGTTGCCGCACCACGAAAGCCGTCCCGTCGGTGTTCCAAGAAATAACCTCATCGGTGGCCGGATCTTCCACAAGCATGTAGGTTTTCAACAAGAAAGGTGGCGGTGATGACTTTCTTCCATATTCAACAAAACCCTTTTCACATTGATGATCATGACCCCGCTCCATATTCATCATCATCATCATCATAATATCTAATAAATATAATTATCAAGACAAGACAGGGAATTTAAAGAAATTAATTAGCAAGAAGAAGAAGAATTAAGAAGAAGAAGAAGGAGGAGGAAGAGTATTGGTGATAGATCTAAATTAAGGAGAAAAGAAGAAGGGCGGTTAAGAATTCCCAGCCCCAGCAATAGAAACCCAACACGACTCCACAGTTCATGAGAAATATATTCTCTCTTTCTTTGCTTTCTAAACTCAAACAAATATGCTAGCTTAGCTTCAAACGTTTCTTCTATCTTTACCTCTTCTTATATACTAGTGCTCACTCACATCTCTATCTATATATTATAAATGCATATGGGTGGGTGATATATTATACTGTTTTAATTCCTTATTAAAGAATAGATACAAAATAATGTATATAGTTGTGATTCATATATATGAGAATTATTAATTAATTTTTAAATTTTGTTACATCATTTGTAAGAGCTTTTTTGTATATATATATATATATATATATATATATATATATATATATATCAATACTCATTATTATTTTGTCTTCCCTAATTTAATTTATTTTGTATGTTTCTATTTTATCCTTCAAAATTAATAGATTTTTTATTATTTTTTATATTAATTACATACGCAATACGTGTACAAAAAAGATTAGTACACTTCTAAATCACTCTAATTAATAAATAAAAATAATACTATATATATATAAATATACCTCTCGCACGCGCATATATATATTTATAATTTTATATAATTCTATTAACAAACATACGCATAGAAGAAAATCTACATTAGAAAAATATGCCCATCATACACTTACTGAATTGATTTATGTAGTATGAGCTTGACGGGTCAATTATGTGTAACATTCAAAAAATGAGTCATCATTTGATTTTTTTTCTTTCTATTCATACTAAAATTTGTCGGATATGATAAATTCAATCTTAAATTTTCTAGTAAAAATTCTTCAAAAATTATAATAATAAAAAAAAGTCAAAATAGTCCTCATTTTGGTTTTTGGATTGGAAGCTACATAGATTATCCAAGTGTTGTTCTCAGGGACGGATTCAAAATTTGTCTTCAACAAGGGTAGATTTTTTTATCTGAAAATCGAAGTAAATGCGAGTTAGAAAATGAGAGTTTGAATATATTATATATTGTGTATTAAGTTTTTTTAGAGTAATAGTAATTTAAATTTTTTTCCCTCTCTAAATTTATTTTTTTCATAAATTTGTCCTCTTAAATTTATTAAATTTTATTTTTACTCATATTTCTATACTTAAAAAAAATTAAATATAGACAATGTCTATTCTACCTTCTTAATAAATTCGCCACTGGTTATGGTTGTTTGAATATTGTTCTCATAAGATATTATTTAAATAATACATGTTGGTGTGATGATAGTTTTCTACAATCTACAACCTTCTGTTTATAATTATTTAATTTCGCTACGTGCAAATATTTATTATTATTATTAGAGATAACGTGCAAATTTGTCAATCAATTTTTTTGTCTCTCTCTCTCTCTCATGTTAGAATTTGAATATTGATTTTGTCTTCCATGATGATCCAGAGAGATTTGTCTTTTATTCTGAAAAGTGGTGGTTGTTTTTTTTTAAAAATTTTGTGCGCTTTTATACTTCTTTTGCCCAACTTCTTCAAAATGCCACTGGGCACCGGCAGCAGCTCACATCTACTATTTTTATCTTCATTTTAAGTAGTGACGTGACGACCTCCTTAGTTGTTTCATTTTGATTGTTCTAAAACACTAGTCATCAAAGGTGTGCATGCAGGTTGATCCATATGAGTTTCAACATATATATGGGCTATATATATATATATATATAACCACGAATTTTTTGGACTATGATGACAGTTGAAATCGTCGTTATAACTTAAAAAATCGACGTCATAATTGACTGTATACTACACTGTGTATATATATTTTATATATATATATATATATATATATATATATGTATATACTCTATTGTTTTAAAATAAAAAATATATTTTAAAAGAATACTTTTTCAAAAATATATATTCATAACATAAAATTAAAATATAATAATAGTGGCCTGTGATAATAGTATTCAAAAATAGCTAGAATATAGGAATGTTATATTTTAGAATTTTATGTTACTTTATAATTGGGTTAAATATATTTTTTTCCTACTATATACTCGATCTCAATTTGCAAATATATCATTTGATTAAAATTTTAACAATCGAATTTGTGAACTACAAATATTTATCAAATCTTTACAAAATCCGTTAAATTTTAACAAACCTAACTTGAGAGAGAAAAAATAATTTTTTACACATTTATCTCCTCATTCTATCTTCATTTATGTACTTCTAGTAGCTAGGAATCATTCAAAGTCAAACAATAGATCGATCAAATAAAAAAATTGAAAGAACAACGTCATTATTCTCAAGATCCCAAGAAAACCACCAGCACTACGACACCCAACAAATTCATCTCAATACCATCCACATCACATCCATCAGAAATCATATGCTAACCATGCATGGTTGCCGCCTAAAAAATGAGGTTGATGTCTAGATCTGTTTCTCTAACAATCACGAAAAGAGAGAGAGGAGAGGTTGATGTCGATTTTGTAAAAGGGGCGACCGAGATGATGAATCCACAAATTTGCTACTACTTCTTTTTGGTTGAATGCATCCAATTAATTTTGGGTGAAGAAAGAATCGAGGAGGAGAGGTGTTTTGAAAATTTCCATTTTTCTTTAATGAAGTTTAAACATTAATTAATGGTCTTTTAAATTATTTTAATTTTATAATTTGAGCCATGGATTTGTTGTATTTTGGTTCTAAATTAAATATCCATGTAAGCATATGACGTGGTGCCACACAAACAATATGTTAGGTTTTAACAACTTTAGAAATAAATTTTAATTTTTGTAAAAGTATTGTAGTTCAGTGAGTTGATTGAGAAAAAAATAATTCAATGATCGATGTATAAATAAATTAACAGAACTCGAGTATAGTTGGGAAAAAATATATTTAACCCTGCATAATTCATAAGTATACATCGATGTATATTTAATTTTAAATTAGATTTTAAAATATATATTTCTATTTTTGAAACAAGGTTAGGGACTTATATTACGTTGATCTCAAAAGGAGAGTTTTCGTCGACTTTCAAATCAGTAGCTAGTATGTAATTATGTGATTGTTTGATTTGGGTTTTTAGAATTAATTTTTGGAGTATAAATGAGGTTGAGAATTGTTAGTGTTAAAGCCTATATGCCTGACGAAATCACCAAAATAATTTATCAATTAAGTTGATGGAGTAGTTGATTGTATTATTGTGCAATCAAACTCACGAAAATACATATAGATAAACATACACACACCATTGTAAGAGATAAAATATGAATACAAAAATTTACGTGAAAAACTCAATTTGGAAAAAATCACGGAGAGAAGAAATCCACTATAATAATATGAAAAATACACATTGTTTATTTATAGAAGTTATTTCCACTCGAATCCAAATAGGAGTAGGAGTCCTTTTCAGAATCACCTTATAACTATAATTAATGATTGATTACTTTCTTTCCAAGTTAGATCTACCTATCTGACCAAATAAGGAAACACAATTTTACTTTAATAAAAACTCTCCCACTATTTGAGCAAATAAATAATAAACGTATATGGGCCAACACCAAATCTGGTCTATTAAATAAATTGAGCTACACCTTGACTAAACCCAAATAATTACATCCCAACAGTTAGGGAACAGTACCGCAAGCAGAATTAAGTTAGGATACAATCAAATTAAAACACAAGGTGTGATCGAGGGTAGCTACTCTCTCATCCCATACAAAATTGACAAGAGAATGGGGGCTTGTTAAAATGTGTTATCCCGGACAACCCTAGGGATCACCCGAGTCCCTAACGGTCCCCAAACCTCCCTTGAGTCCTTAGGAGGCCTCGAACATCATTTGATACATGCATCTCGAGTTCTCATCAGTCGTGAAATGCATAAGAGATTAGACTCCATGTTGCTGAGGGCTCTTATCCATATATCAATTCATGCACCCATATTTAGACTTATCAGTAACGATTCCCGCCATTATATACTTGGGGGAAATCATAACAGACAGATATCCTAATAGCATATATAAAAAGGAGGGGCTCTGGTATGTTTTTTACACAATACACCTTAATATTCTCAGATTATCAATCTCCATATATAAACGCTTACTGACTTAACCACCGAAGGCAGATCTAGAGGCTAATCCTCCGCATATTCGTTCTGGTGGTTGAGCCGACCGAAATACAACGTTATCAAAAATCTTACTATTTTAAACATGTACAACTTTAATTTTTAATTCATTTTTAAAATTAAATTATCAATTCCCTGTATAATTTAAGGATGAATGTTCATTTATATGATTTTGATAAATTGAAATAGGTGGAGTTTTGTTGACATGTTACATTCACATAGTATTTGTTGGTTGTATATATATATACAACTGATGCGAACTCCACACTAGACCGTAAGGAATAGTCTCACGTCGGTTACAAATGCAACATGATGTGAGTTGATATAAGCCTTAGCCTCTCTCCTTGAGTAGCTAGTTTTTCAAGGTTGATCAAAGGGGCTAAGGTTTGTATCATTAGCGCTTTTATTGAGAGCCCTACTTGCAAGTAGATAATTATTTTGTTCAGTTTTTAATATATACTATTCTAAAAGAAAAATACCTAACCTCTTAACAGAGAGATATTTTACATGGCTAGCTGTACACTATCGGAGATGATTAAGCTTCAGGTTTTCAAACTTTGATTTTTAGGAAGAAAAAAAGAGTCTAAATTAATGTTTCAATTGACATGCTTATTATAAATATTTATTCTTAAACCCGATCAATCTTTATTCTCAGGGAAGCTCAATAACTTGACATTTAAAATTCTAATTAAAAATGTCAACTGATTAAATATTTAAGTTGAGCTAGGAAATTACTTTGAAATTACAAAATTTTCTTTTGGAGAAATCTTATATATATATATATATATATATATGAGCAATATGGTCATACACAGTCGTATATGTTTTATTTGTGCACAGTTTGCCAAAACTACGTCGTTTTGACAGGTTTATTTTTAAAAAAACACAGTTTTTCTTCTCCCAAATCAGAAATAAAAAATAAATTTGTCAAAACGACGTAGTTTTTGACAGAATGTGCACAAATAAAATATACACGTATGACCATTATTCTATATATATATATATATATATATATATATATACTGATGACATTTATCCAAAAACAAAATAATATAATAAAATAAAATAAATTTGTTTAAGCTAGGAATTTGCTGTTTATATAATGTGAAACTGTTTTATCTTTTAGTCAAGGTTCACTTAAAATTCCTTGAACCAACTGTAAGTGTTGTCTGTTGACCGACATGGTGACAAACACCAATTAATTTCTTTGAAGTTGGAAAATTATTTATTTCACGCGCTTGAGCGTACGTAGGAATTAATAAGGGGAAGGGGAAGCGGAGGGGGAGGGGGAGGGGAAGGGGGAGGGAGTGGGAGAGGGGTGAAACGTGGGCCGTGCGTGGGTGGGGTACATATATATAGATATGTTTAACTAAAAAGGAAGATAAATTCGTGGTATGTAGACATTTTTGGAAAGTTCTGATTTTAGTTGGGTGGCTGCACTTTCTTGACCCAAAAAATTGTCTTGTTTCCTTCTTCCATTTCAACAAGAATTGGGGGTGGGGGTGGGGGTGGGGGTGGGGGTGGGGGGTGGGGGGAGTGGGATGGCGGGGGGGGCGTCCGGTCCTCTTAATGACCGATAAGACCAGTGCCTTTGGTTTTTTTTTTTTTAACCACAATTACAAGAATAATAAATAAAAAATAATAGAGCAAATTTGAATAAAAAACTGTAAAAGAAAGTATATTTTTTACTGAAAAAATATTGTAAATTGTTTACAGTGTTTTTACCGTATTTTTTCAATAAAAAATATATTTTCTTTTACAATTTTTTGTTCAAACTTGTTCTATTATTTTTTATTTATTATTCTTATAATTGTGATTAAAAAAAAAAAAAAAAAAACTAAAGGCACCGGTCATTAAGAGGACCGGACGGCCCCCCAACCCTTTCAACAACCAGTCTGTTTTCCCATTAATTTGAATACCCAATATTAAATGTGTTTAGTTTAGGCTAGCTAATTCATGAGTAATGACCAGTAATTACTTTAATCAACTTGATTGGATAAACTCTCTAACCCTTATTATGCAATTTCAAACATATGGCATGCTTCTTCTTCTTTCATTTTTGGCTATATTAGACTGAAATTTTATAACGGATCCCAAGTTCTCATGTACCAAAGACTTGTGAGTAATTTTTTTTTTAATCATAGAGTCATGCGTTGACTTGGTATGTGACATGTGCTTAGTGTTTACTAGATCATGATGCTCGAGTCTTTTGAAGTCGATGACAAATTTATTTATTTACTCTATTATAATTATTTTGCAAATTTACTTATATTTTCCTTGATAAAAAAATTATTTCATCAGTTTTAAAATTAGAGATGCAGTTCGAAAATAATTTTTTTTTTAATCTTTAGAAACATACTCCTAACATTTATTAAAAAAATATGATGATGGTAGCATGGTAGTGCTCTATGTACATAAAATATAAATAGAAACATGTAAGAAACTTCATGTTACTTTAATTAAAAACATAGTTCTAATGTTAGAACTAAAATATTAAAACTTTATGTTACTACCTTCTTCTTCTTTTTTTGAATAAGCAATCCGAAGAACTAAAATATTAAAACTATAATTTGCTGCAAAGATAAGATTACAACAGTAGAAAAAACATAAAATGAATTCACTCAAAAATTAACAATTTGATATTTAAGAATATTTTTTATTTTTTATTTTTTTGAAAAATCAAATAGAATGAGGGAGCTCAGCTGATAGCTTGAGTCGCTTGACATATGTTTAGCGGATAAATTATTTGGTGGGCCTCTACCTGCGCTAAAAAGCTTTCGATCACATTGAAGGCCTATGGAATTTCTCGATAGCTTATTTTCTTCCTAAGGTTGGGCTGGGCTGGGCTGGGTGCTTCTTTAATACTTAGTTACAAATAGTAAAATTTATTATTAAAAAATTGGGACAGTATTATTTTCGTGGACCTTTCACTATAATAATTGGTCTCTTCTACACCCATTTGTAATTGTGAATTGGGCCGAAACTCCAATTTCCCAAAGGCCCTAAACAGTACTCCAAATCTCCAATATAATCAAGTAATAATTATTTGGATGAATTACATAATCTATTACATTTTTAAAAATAATTACAACAATAGTGTACTCATAAAATATTTACACAATTAATACAATTTCATATTTATTTACAATATTAGTGCAATTAGAATTCCTTAATTTAGAGAATTAGAATTCAATTAAGATTCATTAATTTAAGGGATTAATTATACCCATGATTTCTTCTCTCCTCTTCTCTCTCTCCTCAAACAGAATAACTTCATTGGTGCTATGGGAATAAGGGAAGCTTCAGAAGTCCCTCTACCCCGTGTGTTGCCTTAGAAAACGGGGAATGTGATGTTAGTGTCTATGAAGGCCTTGAGAATCCAACTGCTGGGAAGAAGAAGATTGGTTTTGCAACTTTTACCACCGGGATTGTTCATGGGCTGCAATCGGATCTACTTGATGATGGTCCCGCTTTTGCTTTCGCTTTTGCCTTCGCGTTTCTTTGGTCTTTGCATTTTTGGGTATTGGTTGGGGCCAGAATTGCGATGGGAAGTTATACTGTTTTTATAGGATCTTGTAGTCAGGCACTAACACTCTGTTTCTGAGTTTTGAACAGAAAAGAAAAGAATAGAAAACTTAAATTAGAACAGAAAAGAAAAGAATAGAAAACTTGAAGTTTTCCTTTGTGTTGTTTCTGAGTTTTTAATGGAAAAAAGATAGAAAATTTAAAATTGAGGACATGCGTTGTAATTTAAAATTTATTATATTAAAAGTTGAGGATAATATGGGAATTATAAAAATATTGCTTATTCTAATTTATTTTCCGTCCAAATCATGCCAATTTTGGACGGAAAACTTTGGCAGAAAAAGTGGCCAAGTTTTCTATCCATTTCTTTTTTTCTTCCGTTTATTAAAAAACTCAGAAACATAAGAATTGGAAAGAAAACTTAAATTTTTCGTCCATTTCTTTTCTTTTCTAGTTCATTTTAAAACTCAGAAACAGAGCGTAAAAGATAGGATCTCTTATTTCAGCTGCCCATTTTTGGTTTATTTTTTATGAATATTTGGTTACCCACAAAATGTAGAATTGTTACCTTTGTACGAAGATTTGGCTACCAACTGCACCGTATTCATAATAATTTTATTTTAAAAATGTTATTTATATGTTGGTAGCCAAACCTTCATAAAAAGGTAAATAATTCAGTTTTATTGGGTTACCAATTAATTATAAAAAAATTTAAGAACAATTTTCAACTGTTACATGCAGATGGTATCCGAAATGCCATGTCTAAGTTTCCATTTATGTAGCTGTTAATTACTTATTAATAACCTTTTAAAAATAAAATTATTTTGAATATAGTGCAGTTGGTAGCCAAATCTTAATACAAAGGTAACCATTTTAGTTTTTGTGGGTAACCAAATATTCATAAAAAAAAATTGTTTGTTATTTTCTCTTTATTCGGCTACTCCGAATTCGTTTTGGATCTGTTCTTGTTGGTTTGGTAACTCCGACTTCTTCTTCTTCGATTTGTTTTGGCAACTCCGATTTCTTTTTCTTCTTCTTCTTCGATTTATTTTGTTTTGGTTGTTCGTGATTCCTCTTTGTTCGGCTACTCCGAATTCGTTTTGGATCTGTTCTTATTGGTTTGGTAACTTTGACTTTTTCTTTTTCGATTTATTTTGGTTGTTCGTGATTTCCTCTTTGTTTTGTTTCGATTTGTTTGGTAACTTTGAATATTTGAATTTGAATTATTATTTTGAATTTGAATTTATTTTTGTTGTTAGATCCAAGATATTTGAATTTGAATTATTATTTATGGTAGTTATTTCTCTTTGATTTTAGATTTTCTTATTATTATGAATTGAATCTTATACTAATTCCCTAAATTAAGGAATCCTAATTGCACTAATATTGTAAATAAATATGAGAAAGTTATTATGTTTGTAAATATTTTGGTGATGCACTAATAGTGTAATTACTTTATAATTGTTGTATATTTATGTAAAAAACCCTAATTATTTCCCATAATATTTTTTTGTTGTGATGAACAATCAAGTATTGATTTATTTAAAGTGACGTTTTAGGAGAAATACAAATATTAAAGAAATATAATTAATGTTTTACCTGATTTATTAAATTTGATGTAAAATCTTTCTACTATCTTCGCAAAATTTATTAAAAAAATGAAAAAAAAATTAATATTTAATATGAAAAATAAAATCATAATTATTTTTCCAAAATTTACAAATGTAGAGAAAAAGGAAAATTTTGATTCTCTAAATAGAAACGAGATAAAAATATTCGATTATCATATAGTTAATTTCATTATAAGTTGATTAATTTATTGCATACAGAAATGACTTTCGTCTACATATCAATATTATACTCCCTCCGTCCTAAAGTTATAGGCTGATTTTTCATTTTGAGATATCCTAATATATAGGCTACTTACTATTTATAAAATTTAGTTGGTTCATTGTTTTACTTTTATGCCCTTATAATAAATATTCAACCATTACTCTTTTTTTGAAGAAACAACATTCAATATCATTATTTTTATCACCACATTTAATGTTATTGTATTCTCTTTGGTTAAAGTTTATGGATTTTAATGGTTAGTATACGTCAATCAATGAAGTTGAGAGTTCCAGTGTGATAAGTAAGGAGTAATTAACTTATTCATTAATTTCATATTAAAGAGTATACGTGAAAAATTTATGTTAAAAATTGTCACTTAACTGATTTTCTTAAATTATATGCCAAAAAAAATCATCGTATAACTATTGGGAAGGAGGGAGTATTAATTAACTTCGTACCCCCTTTCGAGATAAAAAGGAATGGTGTGAGCTGACGGATTGGTGTTAGCCCCTACGTACGGGGTGTATATCGATAGACAGATAGATAGGACTAGCAGAGTATTAATAGGCGACTTTACAAAACCCCAGAAAAATAAATAAAAATAAAATTGAATAAGCTAGCTGGTTGGGGGATATATTATTGTATGGTCCGAAACAAATGGCGACGATAGCAAGCGGAGTCGGAGTGGCCGTCGGAGTCGGCGCCGGTGTCGGAATTGGTCTGACGCACCGTCCAGCTACTACTCTATCTCTCTCCAATTCATTTGTTTTCACTCGCCACCGCTCAATTCACTTCCACCCGGTTTTTGCTGCTCCTCGATCAATTTTCCACCGTGCTGCCTCCTTTTCTTCATTCCGTGTCAAAGCGTCTTCTGAGGACCAGCCCATCTCTTCAGGTCTTTCTCTCTCAAAATTACATAGATTTGGGTATTATCTTCAATAAGCTTTTATCTCTCATTTTTGGCGGATAATATTTTTCCATTAAAGGTTGGGCATTTTACGTCTGAAATTACAAAATCAATGTGCTTACTTTTACTGAATGAAACAACCAACGGCCAACGTTGTAAATTAAAGTTATTATAACACATCTCAGCGGTCCATTCAGGAATCAAAAATAATGGAACTCTAATCAGCACTTTAATATGGGTAGACAGCAGTTGCTGACAGAACTATGTCAATTTATAAAATATCCTTTTTTTTTAAAGTAATTATTGTACGCACAATTAAACATTGGAGAGAATTTATTTTACATCGCCGGAATCTCTTTTCAAAATAATCCTCGTCCACATAATTAAATTGTGGTTGAAGTGATTTTATTTATTTATTTACATCAAATTGGTCAGAATCTTTCCTTCTTTTTCCAACAAAGTGACGAACTACCCATTTTGTTTAATTTACTGAACTTTTGTATGGATTCAACAATACTTGCAAAGAATTAAATGAACGAGAAAAGAAGTGGGAGTGAGAGAGAGAAAGGGTGGAAGAGATAAAGAGAGTTAGGTTTATATAGTTTAACAATGAAGTACCATATTTATCACAGCCATGGGCATATATGATGTTTTGCAAAGAGATTTTCTTATAAGTATCTTCTTTTTTGGACCACTCTGTTGGAATTCCCGCTAATTTGACTTAAAAAAAAATCTCTCCGATCTACAATTTAATTATGCGGACGAGAATTACTTTTAAAAAGAGGGTATTTTTGTACATTGACATAGTGGAGCTCCGTCCGCAGAACTAAACTGCGGACTCCCCCATATTAAAGTGCGGATTGGGGTTTCATTATACCATTCGATCTGCGAATGAACGGTTGAAATCTGTTATAAGAATAATGTTAAGTTTACAACGTTGGCTATGGATAGGTCCATGTATATATATATATATATATATATTATTATTAAGGGAATGGGAGAAAAATAATTACCTCTTGAAGCTCTGTAACATTTTAATTTCTCTAGAAAAAAATTTATTCTCTTTCCGCCCTCCTTATTAACTCCTAATTTCTCTCCGGTATGTTTTTAACTGCACACACATAATGTGTGCTTGGAACACTAAATATTATATTGAAAAAATGCGGTTGTAATTGTCACAGCTAGTTGGTTGTGAAAGCTACTCAAAACGCAATTTTTGGTAAATAAAATGGTAAAATAACAATAACTTCCTGAATAAAATTGATTAAATGACACAACTACCCCTATTATAATACTTTGGCTACACCTATATGATTGTGGCCTGTGATGATCATAGTCGTCGTAAGCTTATATTATATTTATGTATATACTGCATTAAACGTGGTTGGCAGGCATGGATTTGTATTACATATAGGGCATGAATTTGTATTACTTATAGGAGTAAGATGGTTGTGGTCACCACAACCAAGCTAGTTGTGGTAACCACAACCACACTTTTTGCTTGTTTAGATATCTATGTGATTCAGGATTAAAAATTAGGGTATGTTTTTTTGTATCTGGTACAGATCTATGCGAATAACTTGGCTGTGGTTGCCATAGTTGGGTATATTATATGTTTATGTTTGCTTGAACTGGGTATGAATTTATGAGGACGGCTTGGTTGTGGCAATTGTTCAAAATGACCTAGTTTTAGGAATTTCACTAATGGTATCTGTGTCATTTGAAATATTTCATTTCATGATAATTTTGACATTCCATCATTTAATTACTCAAAAGTCAAAACTATGTCTTTTGAGAAGTAGCCAAAGCCAACTAACTGTGGCAACCACAACCACACTTTTTCCATAGAGAAGTTGATTATTAGAGAACTAGTATAGAATGTATCCACATTCTATTAAGTAGATGGGATAAAATCATAAAACTGTCGAGATACAGAAAATGCAAGAGATGAACAGTTTATGAAACTGGAAGGACGAAAAAGAAAGGAGTTAAAAATAATTTGAATGGGAAATGTTCAAAGAGTAAACTTAACAAGGGATGATAAATCAGGCATCAACCATGAGAAAGGTAATGAATACTGCAGCAAGATGATCAAGGAATAAGTTTCCATCATACCACACTCCTTGATAAAACATTTGATGAAGCCGCAACAGGGTTATAGTCAAGGTTTAAGGCAAGTTGGAGCAATTATAACTTGTAATGATTATATATTGTATTTATTAAGATTGGAAGTAAAATTGTCACCAAGAGATACTTAGATGGCCATCTTGTTATCTATGTGAGTTAACTGGCAAACTTGGTTGTTGCTTGCTGCTAGAAGAATTGGTTCTGACTGAAGGAGATTCACCACAATGTAGTCAGAATCTCATGCTGATCTGACCTAAAATCATTTCCAAGGAGGTTTTTCTTCTAGGTGTGAGGATAGGTTGTATCTCTCTGTTTCTGTGGAAATCATTTGTGAAGTACTTAGTGGTGGAGTTGCCATTATCATGTTATGTGGTGACAAATTTGTATTTCTAAGTTTTACTTTTATAGTTTAAGAACAATATAATACCGGACTCTTTTGGACCGATAGTCGTGTGAATTCTAATGGTTCCTTGAGTGTAGTAAGTCATTTTGAAGAAGAGTTTTATCATTCAGGACTTTATTTTTCCTTCCGAACCTTTATATTATTGTAATCTACAAATTAGCTTTAGCCACCACGAAAGGAATGATATATTCCATAACTATCACATAAGATGCATATAAGTTAGTTCTTTGCAAAGCGTCAATATGCATTGATTGTCATTCAAGAATTTTATTAATTATTTAGATACTTCTCTCTTCATTCAAGTACTTCTAATTTGTTTTATCAATTTCTCACTCCAACATATTCTAGCTGTCTCGTCGAATTTTTTTTTTTTTTTTATGTGAGCACTTGTACCAAGCTTCATTCTTTTGGATGAAATTGTATAAATTTCTTTTCCCTGTTGTGGTTTTATTTATCCTTCTTCATGGATTATTTTTTCTTTCCCTTACCTTCTTGCAGCTCAAGGTATAGAGAATTTGGTGATCATAGGTTCAGGTCCTGCTGGATACACAGCAGCTATTTACGCAGGTCGAGCCAATTTGAAGCCCGTACTGTTTGAAGGATATCAGATAGGCGGTGTTCCTGGTGGACAACTGATGACTACCACTGAAGTGGAGAACTTTCCAGGTTTCCCAGAAGGAATAACTGGGCCGGACTTGATGGATCGGTAAGTAAAACATTGGAATTATTATTATTATTAATTTTTTGTAGTGGCATTGTTTAATCTATCTATGAAACTGTTAAATTTCAATCAAGTAAAATTGAAGTTATTTCAATGATTAGGATGCGACGGCAAGCTGAACGTTGGGGTGCGGAACTATTCCAAGAAGACGTTGAATTCCTTGATGTGAAGACTAGTCCCTTTACTGTGCAAAGCAGTGAACGTAAGGTGATGAGATTTTTCAATGGGATCTTGTCAGTTTCTCTCTTATTATAGCTTCAATTTTTTGCCTGTTCAAATACCATATTATTTTAGCATGTTTACCTTGACTTAAACAATTCCTTGATGGTTTCAGTCTTCCTATGTGATTCTTGGATGAACTCAAAACTAATTTGTTTTTAAAAATGAATTTAAGCCAAGTGTGTCTTTGTAACTTAATGTGTTGGTGGTGTTTTATTATTTTATTTTTATTAGGGAGGGGGAGAGGGGGAGATTGGAAAGAAATTGTATGGAAATAGATCCTTTCCCTCTCCTTGAATAGCACAAAAGTTGTTGCTCCTACTACCAAAGCATCAAAGCCTTATCATACAACGCAACCCTAATGTGCTTTTATCCTACATGATTCTTTAGTTTTACTTTTCCTTGATAAGTGCGTGTCATGACTTCATGCTTTGGGAACTAAAGTTCAAACTGGATACATGTATATGACCCAGCATGGACTAATGGACGACTCATCAATAAACATATTTATATATTTTCTATATATAAGGTAAGTTTTGTATAGAACTGTCTTTATGGTAGCATAAATATAATGTTCAGGAAAAAGCATACTCCGAGGAGCACCCTCATTAACCCAAAAGTAAACTATAATAATTAATAATTTCCATATATATATATATATATATATGCACACACATTATATGCAGTTGTAGTTTTATGAAAATGTATATTGACACATGTGTATGTAGTTGTGACAATTGCTCTTTCTTTGCCTCGTCTGAGACTTTACTAATTTGCCTTATTGTACACTTGTTATGATTCAACATGCGCTTTGTTTCTTCTATAAAAATAATTATATTTCCTAGACTTTTAAAGTAATATCATATTTTTTGGGCATGTTAAGACAAGTATCTACAAGTGTCAAACACATTATTGACACAAAGGGTTTATATTTAAAATTTGAGCATGTATAAGTAGTGTCAAATCCATGTCCGCGATTGTCCGGGTAATATCGGTCGCTAACACATGCCGACATAAACATTTTGACCTTGTTATAAATGGTGCCAACTGCCAAGCATCCATATCCGAAACCATCAATTTGGGTGTTCCTCTATTTCCTTGCTTGTTATTAAATGTGTTCTAGTTAACACCAAGGAAACAACACGTAATTAGTTTTTTTTTTTTGAGAAATAACAGATGCAGATAATTATTGAAGAAGTGAAAAGAGGAGGCAGAGGAAATGCTTATTCTAACACTGAGCCAGTTAATCTGTGTTTTGGTAAATTGTGTCAAAATGTCGGCTTCTTCATTAGTCTTTAGGTGGATGCATATATACTTGTGAAAAATATCCAAATAATCAATAATTTGGCTTACTAAACTGCCTTTTTTATACTCACCTATGTTAATCTCTCTCTATATATGTATGTTTTGTGTGTGTGTATTTGGTTCAAAAAGATACTTTCTATTGGAATTGTGTGCTTCTCCCATTTAGGTATCGATTTAACTTTTGAATTATCCCTTTCACATAACTCTCGTAGCTTGTTCTATTGCAGTGTAGTCCTCTCTTTTCAGTCTTTAACTCTTTATAAACTATTACATGGTGTTTATAATTTTCAAATTTTTTCGTGTTCTTTTTTCTCCAGGTGAAATGCCATAGCGTTATTGTGGCTGCAGGAGCCACAGCAAGAAGGCTCAGTTTACCTCGGGAAGATGAGTTCTGGAGTCGAGGAATTAGTGCCTGTGCTATCTGTGATGGCGCTTCACCACTATTTAAGGGGCAAATTCTTGCTGTGGTTGGAGGGGGTGATACAGCTACAGAAGAAGCATTATACTTAACTAAATATGCTCGTCATGTACATTTACTTGTACGCAGGGACCAATTAAGGGCATCCAGAGCAATGCAAGATAGGTGGGTCCAAATTAATCCCACTTGAGCCTTTTAATTTTTTTTAGTATCAAAATATTATTTAAATCTTGTTTTTTCTTTGTAGTTATGTTGGAAATTTGATTTCTATACCTTTTCATTCCCAGGCGTTGATCTCATTTGATTTTATTTTTATTTCTTATTATTTTATGACACGGGTCCTTGTCTGAAACTTTTTGAAGTTTATCTTCCTACTGTTTGCTTCATTAATCATTTTCTTTAATTTTTGTTTTTGTTTTTACTAAATCTTATAAGAGACTAACAAAAGATTTAGAGTTCTTCGGATTTCTGGGTGGGTTGTTTCACTTATTGGAAGTACACTTGTTGGGCATATGTGGTTTATGCTTTCTTTTTTGGCTTCTTGATAGTTTGTGTGGGAAATCTCTACCTTCTTTTCTCATTAGATCAAATGTAGGAGACTTCAAAGAATTTTCTAGATATTATATTCTTTGGAAAACTGTATTCTTGTGTAGTTCCTAACTTCCTATTTAAGATATTATGTGGGTTGATAACAATTAATAATTTTTCTGACCAATCAAATTTTCTGGTAACTGAAAGTGCATAGGCTTGTTGATAAAAGAGCTCACATTTGGCATCAATTTGGTATACTTAGAGATATGTTAGTGGATTTTTTTTGTAATTTTATCTTATGGTAAAAAGTTGTTAAATGAGGACCTATGAAAACTTAGAATCCGTCAAAATTTTCTTTGTTCAAATTGGTTTAAAACACCAATAGAGAGTAAAGCAGTTTTTTTGGTTATTTAGACAATTAGACAATATGGTTGCAATAAAAGCTAACAACAAGAGCAGAATAAGATTTTTTTATTGACCCATAGAGGGTGATTAATAAGTTATTCTGGTAGATTATTTATTTTCCCTTATAATTCGGATTCAGGTACCTTTCTGGCATCAACTATTCCTTCACTCCCCCCCCCCTTTTATTTTTTTTTAAAATCCCTCTTTTTTTAATCTTCAAAATCCCTCTCTTTTTTTTTTTTGAAAATCTACTTTATTTTCAGGTTCTTTTTTCTTACTTATGAAAAAAGTACTCCCTCCGTCCCATAGTTATAGGCTGATTTCTTTTGGCACATAATTTAAGAAAATCAGTTTAAGTGGCAATTTTTAACATAATTTTCCACATATACCCCTTAATATAGAATTAATGAATAAGTTAATTATTCCTTACTTATCACATTGGAACTCTCAACTTCTTTGATTGACGTGTACTGACCATTAGAGTCCATAACCATAGAACTTAAACCAAAGAGAATACAACAATATTAAATGTGGTGATAAAAATAATGACATTGAATGTTGTTTCTTCAAAAAAAGAGTAATAGTTGAATATTTATTATAAGGGCATAAAAGTAAAACAATGAACCAACTAAATTTTATAAATAGTAAGTAACCTATATATTGAGACATCTCAAAATGGAAAATCAGCCTATAACTATGGGACGGAGGGATTATTATATAATAACTGTAACTAAAACCAAGGACATCTATCCTTTTATTCAACTTTAGATTTTAATATTTTATAGGGGGCTTCTATGGCATTCATATCTAGACATCATGAAGCTTATTGTGTACATTGAGTTATCTTTCTATTATTGATGATATGGGGTTTACGAAAGAAGTTTGAGGAAGGTCATGGAAAAGAGAGGGAGCTGTCATTTATTAATGACATATTTATATTCCAATTAGCTTTGCAATGCAATCCAACCTAACCTCTGTGATGACGGTCATAAATTTTGTACGATTTGTGTGATGAAATTTGTTGGCTTCTTGTTACCCTCATCTCAAAAAAAAGAAGAAAAAAGAAGAAGCAATAAGTGCATATTCTCTTATGAGTAAAAATTCTTTTTACCATTTGCCCCATCACATAGATAAATTATTTCAAATGTAACTTTATTGGCATTGTATTACAGGCATCACTAATTGAAGTGCAAAATGGTTATTTCTCTTTTCATTTTCCTCTTTGCCCTTCTTCTTCTGGCTACTTGTAGTTATATTCTGTCTTAAATATATCAAATTTGAATACCCATTTTTACACGAACTAACTTACTAATCAAGGATTTGTATTTTAAGTTTCAACTCCCTGAATGTTTGTTTAACAGGTTGATTCTGGCGAATGTTTCAGAGTTTTCAACAATCCGAACATCACCTTGCACTTCAGTACAGAGACAGTGGATGTCGTTAGCAACACAAAAGGGCAAATGTCTGGCATTTTAATTAGAAAAGTTGATACTGGAGAGGAATCAGTGCTGGAGGCTAAAGGCTTATTCTATGGGATAGGACATTCACCAAATAGCCAGTTATTGGAAGGCCAAGTTGATCTTGACGTCTCAGGTTATGTGTTAGTTGAGAAGGGTACTGCAAAAACTTCTGTTGAAGGCGTATTTGCAGCTGGAGATGTACAGGTAAATATACTGGATACTTTTCTGCTCTAGTTTGTTTTGTTCTAGATGTTGTTAACATTCATTGTCTCTCCAAACTACGTGTGTATTTCAATTCGGATATAATAATTAATTACTTCACACTAAAAGACATTTTTCTTTTGTGGTATGAACAAGATTTTCATATATTCTCTCTGAAATTTCCAGAGGAATTATGCTATCTTGATTTGTTGTTTGCCTGTACTTGTTCCCATGGATCAGCAATCTTCTTCACCTTCAGCATTTACCATGCATAATTGTATATGCGTAAAACGAAGTCGTTTTTGCTGCAAATACCTTGTATTTTGATCTTTATACGCCTTTTTGTTATAGAAATGAAGTTTGTATCTCATTTTCTGGTACACTGATTAGGACCATGAGTGGAGGCAAGCCATAACTGCAGCTGGTTCAGGATGCATTGCTGCTCTATCAGTGGAGAGATATCTTGCAAGCAATAATCTCCTTGTTGAATTTCACCAGGTATAGGATTTCTAAAACATCACAACCAGATATTTCTTTTTCATAGCAAATGGTCATGCCTAATTGGAAAAACCATTTTTACAAAGTAAAATTAGAACAAGTTCTGTAGGCATCATCACTGCATTAAATGATTAACCACAGATAGTATAGTATCAAAAAAATTTCTTCTAAAATGGCAGATCAACTATCTCTTGTTGACCATCTAAAGTGGAATACTAATTATTAGTATTTGTTGCGTGATTCTAATACCCTTCCCTCGCAACATAACAAGCATTATCTACATGTAGGATAAATGCCTTGAGAATAAGCAACACCATATGCTAATGCTCCTATCATCAATTGAATTAAAAATGAAGTGTTTAGCTTTTTAGTCCTCCAATTTAGCTTGTAAGCAAGACAAGCTCACTGTAATCATTCATCTCCAACTGAAGATATCACTTCTTGATAAGTTTTAATGGACACAAATTCAAAGTAGTTGTAAGTATTAGATCATCTGAGCTATCTAACCATTATATCTTTGGCCATGGTTACAAGAAAGTGTCGATCAATTTTGGATTTTACTGTAACTTTAGGTTATATCATTAGTGAGTGTAATGCTATGGTTCTCTTGGAAAGACTCTCGTCTCATTGGTTTCATGGTTTGGTTTCAACAGCCCCAAACTGAAGAGGTTAAGAAAGAACTCACGACCAGAGATGTACAGGAGGGTTTCGACATCACGCTTACAAAACACAAGGGCCAGGTATGTGTACATTCTTCGACGCATCAAAGGAGATTTTTTTATGTTGTGCGTCTCGCCGACTTAAATATTCCTTCATGTATATCATTTTTTCATTGCCTCTAAACTTTATCCTTTTTTGCCCACAGTATGCTCTACGAAAATTATACCATGAAAGTCCAAGGCTTATCTGTGTACTATATACAGCACCGACGTGTGGTCCATGTAGGACTTTGAAGCCTATTCTTAGCAAGGTATCACAATTTGTTTCCAACTTTCCTTATTGCAAGACTTGATTCTGAAAGCAGGATTACTGTAAAAGTACCAGGTTACTGATACAATCACATATTGTGGGATAGGAAAAGGAACTTATTGAGGGCAAAAGGCTACAATTATACCAAATTTGTTTTATTTATTTATTTTTTCTCTGTCAAACTTGTCTTTGGGGATTTTATTAAAAGGTCAGGAAATTATTTTAGCTTTAGATTGTGAACCGCTGGCGAATTACTTGAACTGAAACAGTTGAAAATTCCAAACATTTAAGAACTTGCTAGAGGAAAATGATTAATGTATTTGATTTTACACATTTTAGAAGACATGCTGATTAAAAGGAAGTGAACGTTCATTATATGGACTTTGGGATCCTTATCGGAATGATTAATGTATTTGATTAATTACACACTATATGAACGTTCATTATTATATATGATAAATATTTAATTCTATTAGTATATTATTCTAGAATAGTACCCCTCCATCCCATAAAAGATGCCAGTATAAAAGCGGGAATGCTAGAATTTCGCAAGGACAAGTGGCTCCTGACTTTGAATAAGATAATAAACTATTAATTTGTTGTTTGATGATTTGTTTACATTTAATGCCAAATCTATCCTCGACAAGAAAGCCACGCATTTCTTCATCATTTGTTGAACAATTGATTGACCAGTTATTTCTCTGTGAACTTTCTATATCTTCAGGTGATAGATGAATACGATGAGAATGTCCATTTCGTTGAAATTGATATCGAGGAAGATCCAGAGGTTACTGAGGCAGCTGGAATAATGGGTACACCATGTGTACAATTTTTCAAGAACAAGGAAATGATCAGGTTGGTAGCTTCAATCTTTTACGTTATTGTCCTTGTAGAAAGCATACACTGCTGGTTTTGCTTTTTTTCATCACAATCAACTCATCTTTTTTCCTTTTTCCTGCTAAACATACCTTTAACTATATTTAGGATTCGACATTAATTGAACACTACTTAGCAAGATATTGGGAATCTTCCTCTCCAATAAGCTCTTTTAAAGTCTTTCCTTGTTTTTATATGAAATTAGCATTTCCTTCCATACAATCTCAACGGAAATATATTTTATGGCCTTGGTTTTCCTCAGGGGCGGATCCAGACTAATAGTTCAGTGGGGTCAAATTCGGGGAAAAAAAATTCTTACGAATAAAAATTTCATAAAATAACTTACAAAACTAAACAATCCTCAAATATTATTTATAATAACATTTTTCGAAGTTTTATTGTTGTTGCATGATAGCCTTATTTTTAATAGTTACAAAAACATTACGCTCAATATATGTTACTAAATAGTCATTCATCCATTCATCTGCCATTTGGTTACGAAGTTCATTCTTCACGATATTCATGGTTAAAAATGTCCTTTCAACAGTTGCAGTAGCAACGGGCAAAAGTAAAGCCACTTTCAACAACAAATAGACTTAGGGATACACATCATCCTTTTTTTCTGAACCAACATTTGAGCCAATTCACCAATTCCTTTTATACTCGAAAAATTGGGATCGTTTCTAATATCCACAATATAATTTTGGAGTTAACCATCAAGTGCCAAAAGTTCCATATCATCAAATTTTGAAGGGTAAAGTTTCGCAAATTCACTTTAGACCCTCTTATTTTTTGGAGTTGACCATTAAGTGCCAAAAATTTCACTTTTAGACCCTCTTATTTTATTTTATTTCTAATATGCCCCCTGACCCCCTGAAAATTCAGTGGGGTCAGGTGCCCCCTGCCCGGCCTTAGGTCCGCCCCTGGTTTTCCTTGAAACCTCCAATCCAACGATTTCCATGGCAACAAGAATTATATGACTTGTTATTTTGCAATATTTCATCTTCTATTTGTTCTTCTTCTAACTTCTCAGTGGTGCCGTTTTCTTATTTTATCTGCTCCTTGTGCGTCTCATCTCTCTCTCAACATTTCCAATTCAGCTATACTCGTTGCTTGTATATGTTACTTAAAGTGAAATTTATTCATCAACTTTAAGCAAGAAGGTAAAATATTATAGAAAAGTTATCTTCAAGAAAGTAAGTAATATGGAGGATCAACCAATCTAATGACATCAATCCATGTATGACCTGCCTACATGCAGGACTGTATCAGGGGTCAAAATGAAGAGAGAGTACCGAGAGTTCATTGAATCAAATAAGTGAGTTTATATACTTAAGAACAAGGAGGCGGCGATCAACCATCCACTCTCGAGATTCATATTGATCAGTCGATCTCCGCGTCCTGCCAGTATTATTTTTTTGCGATTGGGAGGGGGTTCAAGTGTCTGTTATTGTTCGGCGGATGCCATCATTTTGTGATTCAATTTTGTTATTCTAGACTAGCTAGTTGAATAATGAATGCCTTGTACTATTCTATCTTGTATTGAGCAAGTACCACCTTAACTATCCAATGCTGCTGTATTACAATTTTTGAATATCAGTTGCACCCATTTTTTTTACACCACCATGTAAATCTGGCTTTGAATTTTGAGTGTTTCCAAGTCTTAAAACATTTAGCAATTACTATATTATTGGCAGCTGACATGGCCATTAGGAGGTTGGGTACCAGTGACATAACAGGATTAAAGCTGAAAAGGTTGATACATACATAGGCATAATGAGAAAACCATGTATTTTAGTATAATTGTACAAGTGTTTGTCCCTTTGCATGGTTTTCTTAACTGGTAGTGGCAGATGTATGAATTTTGTCAGGGGTGAAAATATTTAAATATTGAAGAACTATTATAGAACAATTAATTCCCTAATAGAAAAGATAGATCACAAAGATTTAATTTTAAAATTAATATATATATTCCCACTATGTTTACATGAAATATCACTACAAAACATTCTTGTTAAGCTTCATTTTTTGAAATTGTTTTATCATTGCTATTGTGTTTCAACAAATCAAATTTATCAGTCAGACAAAAATTCTGAATAACATAAAAAAAAAAACAAAAAAAAAATAGAGACAAGTCCTCGTGGAGCTCAATCAACCAAGTGATATTAATATACAACTAAAATAAAAATAACACAATACGTATATACGTATATATACAAAAACACGCACAAAAAAAAAAGAAGAAGAAACTCTTACGTATACTTTTCTTTATTTAATCATAATTTTGATTTTAAACCTACCTTAATTTTAACTTTATACTTTAATCTCATAGAAAGAGAGAGGTGCACGGTCAATATTTATTTTTACCTCTTCAAAAAGGGAGGAAATAAAAAATAAGGGTGGGTGGCAATTGGCAAGTGCCCTTGGGGCTTGGGGATGTATGCGCACGTGTCTCCATGCAACATTTTAAAGTTATACACTGTAGGAAGTAATCACAAGGATTTCCTCTTCTTGTACAAGGCAAGGCAAGGGAAGGGAAGGGAAGGGAACCTTAAAAAGTTAATTTCCTCTTCATATATAGTCCAGTTGTTATTACAGGACGTCCGTCAGGTTGGATTTTGGGGTAAAAAAATTTCGTTTTACCACCCAAAAAAAAATATTAGTCGGAGGAGAGTTTAGTTTGATAATTTCATACCACAAGTTAAAAGGAGCACGTGATATTAGATATTGTTATTTTGTACTACTAGCACTAAAAATATTTTCTTTTTATGGAACCAACCAAAAAAATTGCCAAACTTATACAAGAAAAACAAATATTACAACAATATTGGAAAGAAAGCAAAAAAGAGAAGAGAGTAGGCACCAAAATCATGTTTAGATCAAGACTGCATTGTATATGTAATGTTAGACGGACTAGTTTGGTGAGAAATCCCAAGGGGAAAACATGATATGGGATCATACTATTATAGTCTCTCTTAACCAAAACTTTCAGGATACAGCAGTGGAGGCATCAGGGACATCATCGAGGATGAAAGGACCTAGTTTACCTGACCCCTAAACAAAGTAAGGAACTTCTTTGATACCATAATTCGAGCCTCTGATGCCTTGTGAGGTATCTTAAGCGCCTTCTGCAGTGCTTCAAATTGCTGCGCTATCAGATTCTCCAACTCACTTTCGTCCTCCAAATCACCATTGAATTCTGAGAGACTCACATAAAGTGTGCGTTGGACAATATCCTGCAAGACAACAGAACTTTTGTGACCAAGAAAAGAAATAGACTAAACCCGCAGAGACTCTAGCATGTTTATTAAAATCCCTTCTAAATACATGCATCTAATAATTCAAATGTTTATTCCCCCAAGTTATAAACTCGACTAGTAACAAAGAGTATTGAAAGATGAATCTGAATAAATAGTTTATAAATGTGTTTAAGGCAATAAATTTAGATACTTTTTATACCATCTATCATTGTGCTATGTAAAACCTTCCCCAGTCTCAGCCATGTTCCCTAATGTACATGAGTACATCATATTTTCAAACATGCTAGATTCATATAACTATCTATTCACACGATTCAAAACATGCTACAGACATTTCAGTTCATAATGCATTCCCGCTAAAGAAACAGAGATTTCTAAAACTCTCGAGAAACTCTAGCCTCTTTGTTTGCAAGAACTTGTCAAACTCACTCGTAGTAGGAGAATTTATGACGAAAACAAATATTTTGTAGTTTTTTTTTTAGGTATACGTAGTATTTCCATAAAGGAAAACAAACAGAAAGTTTGAAGGCTTTAGTTCAAAACATTTGCAAATGTAGAAACAACTTTTCAAGAGTAATGACCAGACAAGATAATGAAAAGCTAAAGCAAGTGTAACATTAATGCTACGTTTGGATTGAAGGAATAGAATAGAGTAGGGAATGTAATAGATGAGGGAATGGAATAAGGAAGGGAATAGAATGATTTTTTAATATTCCATGTACATGTTTGGTTGATGTTAGGAATACATCTAAGAATGAAATAAATAATTAGAAAGTGACCTAAATACCCCCAAATGTTCAAATTTAACTTAAATTCAATTTATATTAAAATTTAACACATATTTCTCTAGATTTTTTTATAATTATATTCATCTTTTTTTTACTATACTTTTCATATAATTTTTTTTATAATTTTTTTCTTACTTGTAAGTTATCTTTTTTTATATATATTTTTTATTTCTCTAGAATTAACTTTATTTTAATTGATGATCAAAATAATATATGTTTTTTAATAGATTAAATAATAATAATATTTTAATTGTTTACTAACATATTTTTTAACGTCAAATATTTGACGTCAAATAATAATAATATATGTTTGATGATAGATTATTTGAGTTCGAATATGTTCGTTAATTTTTTTAATATTTGAACGTCAAATAATAATAATATATGTTTTTTCATATATTTTTTTATTTTAATTGTGGGGTGGGGTGGGAGTAGGTTGGTAGGGGTGGGTTGTGGGGTGGATGGGTAGGGGTGGGGGTAGGTGGGTAAGGGGTAGGGTGGGGTGGGGGTAGGGTGCGTAGGGTGGATGGGTGGGGTGGGTGGGTGGGGTGGGGTGGGGTGGGAATGCACGGGGGTAAAGGGGTGGGGTGGGCGTGGGGGGTGGGGTAGGGGTGGGTGGGTAAGGGAAAGGGGTATTTCTTTTAATAAAGATAATTATTTCTTTTTGAATAAAGATAAGTATTTCTTTTAAGGGGCATATTTGTCAATTACTTAAAAATAGTAGATGAAATAAGTTATTCCTGACCCCCCTTCCAGGAATAAAAATTATAATTTTAAGTTAACACCTATTCCACTAGGAATATATTATTTCGTTGGAATAAACAAACCAAACAACATTTTTATCATTCCAATGAAATGATTCATTCCATTCTCCCTCCTATTCCATCGATCCAAACGTAGCATAAGAGAAGGTAAGTGAAAGTAGATAAGAAGAAAAGTGTTCTTCAGGTTGTAAGATATTTAAAAGGAAAAAAAATACAAATAAAATCCTGCAAAAAAAGCACACATTAATATGCTACACAAGTTATACCTGCCAATTCACCTTTTCCATAGGGAAGACCCACAAAAAATTAAAGAGCATATATAACAAAAAAAAATGACCACCTAAAATAGCATAATCCGTTGTTAAAGTAATGTGATGGAAAAAAAAGATGCCTTTAGCTAGCAGGGGAGTATGGGACAGGTTGCATTTTTTTTATATAAATAAAAATTTCATTTACTTCCTCGCACACAAGAATCAATAGATCATAGGTTACCTCAATGTAGTGCACATCGGATAAATTAGGGGGTTTCCTCCTTTTTCGCAGAAGATCCTTGACATTATACTCTTTCCTATCGTTGGAATCATTTGGAAGCCCATCACACCTTCTATTATCTAAGTGCCTCCAGTGGAGGGGCATGCTTCGACAGTTCAAAACTGCCAGTAGGTACTGAGCAATACGCTCTTCACCTACCACCGAGTCTTTCACAGACCCTGCATGAGCAGTTGAGTGACTGATAAAAATAGACTAGGAATGTCAAGGGGCAGCGGAATCCATCAATAATTGGAACATGTAAAAAAAACACATACCAAAGCTCACAAATTAATACAAATTTGTTACAAGTTGTTGATTCACAGGCATTATTGTGAAAAAAGATTAAAAATAGAAATGAAATAAAATATCTCTTCTCAATCTGTTGGTACCAACATGCATTCTCCATCTCAAGCTGAATGGAGTACTTAATATTTTAGTCATCCATTCCTCAACATGCCAAATATTTTTTTTTGTGGCATGGTCAAACAATATCAGGATATAGCTTTTTATATATGGAAAAAGGAAATTTTATTAAAGAAAAGATAGGTTACAATTAGGGGTACATGAAGTCCAACCTTACCGAATTAGAAAACAAGAGAAAAATAGCGCTTAAAAAAGTAGTCTAGCATCAGGTTGCAACGTGCCGCAGCTTGACAGATTTTGATTAGAGACTGAAAATTCAAAGATACTTGACAGTTGATTTGGTGCCAGTGCTAAAGCCGTTCTAGTCTCATGATATTTTTTTTATTTATTCTCTTTGACAAGTGATCTTATGATTTCTGTTTGGACAAGTATATGTGATCTTATTAATACATAATATATATGGAAGGAACTTACAGAGAGTTGCATCAACTTCATCGTACAAAAATAAATAAGAAGAGAATAACTGAATTCTTCTGCAAAAACTTCAATTACAAAATAATTTGATAATTTAAAGTCAACACATCAAACTCATACTCTATATTAACCTCTTATATTATGATTTTGTTCGCCTCCAATAAGTTAGTTGATCCAACATCCATCTCTTAATGGGAGTAGCGAAACTGACGAACAACCTAAAGTGACAAAATCTCTTATAACCGGACCATTATGTTGTCATAAGCAGAGCACTGCTTGTTAAAGAAAAATATGCAAGCGGAGCACTTGTTTTAACATTGCTCTGCGGCAAGGATCTTGTGGAACTCCTTATTTGGGTTTATGATGAAGCTGAAGCCTGCCTATTGCCTTCTACGTACTTTACAAGTCTGGCTCGAGGTTGTGGGAGCAAGGATTAGAGGATTCTGTGTTGTACCTGTTTTGCTATCTTTGGTGCATTCAGATAGGGAAGAATGACAGGAACATGAGTGTACATGGCCCTCTTCATGACTTTAAATAAAACTAGTATTACTTATCGAAAAGAAATACAAGAAACTCTAACTATACACATCTTCCTCTTAGCTTGTTATGGGATAATAAGATGTCAATTCTCGTCTTTATTTAAGTGTAGCTATCAGGGGGCTTCTAGAAGACTTCTGTTTTGGCATTCCATAAGGATTGGCGGGATGTCCTACATTACAACTTTGTTGTCTTTAAGTATTAGTTGTTGAAAAGTGTTAGTAGGATATTATTCTAGTAGCATGATTTGGGGAATTACATGATTAAGGGATGGTTGATTTACTTTCCAAATGTACTGTAGTTTAAGCCTATATAAAGGCTCTCTATTGTACATTGTAAGATATATAATAGAAAACATCATCCCTTCTTTATTTTTTCACATGGTATCAAAAGCTTGGTTGGCAATCAAATCAAAATATTTTGCTTCCGTTGCCGCAGGCACATAGTTGGCGGCGGGTATCGTTTTTTTATTGTTTAACTTCATCTTAAAGAAAAATTAAGTTGTTAGGGTTCAGTTATGGGTTTTTTTGTTAGAGTTTGTGTTTTTTTTATATTTAATTTTCTCATTTTCAAAAAGACGACGTGTCCAGAGTAGTTAATTTCTCGAATTGAAATATGTAAATGGGTTGTTGATTTAGAGAGCAAGGATTTTTATGGGACAAAGGTCTGAGTAAGGCGTGTGTCCTTCGATTTGTTGGGAGACTTAAGAGTCCTCCATTATTGAGGAAGACAAAGAGTCCTTCATTGTTTTTGTAGTGTTCTCCGTTATTGTCTGCACATAATATCCTTAGAAAGTGGATGTGAAGTTATGTATTGAAGGTGAGAATCAACTTTGGACGTAATTTTCTTTCTTTTTATTTTATTTGTGCAAATTGAAGAGGGTCTCAATTTAAGGGGGAATATTGAAGATAAAATATTATCCTTTTAAGTTTGGTTTGAATCTTTTTAGTTTTGAGATTTATATTTTATAACAAATTGTAAGTCATAATATATAACTTTCAGTTTGAGGGGAGTATTAATAGATAATCTGGAGAATTTTAGGATATTATTCTAATAACATGATTTTGGGGATTGCATGATTAGGGATGATCAAGACTGTAAACGAACAAACACAATTCGGGCTCGACTCGAAAAAATACGAGCGAGACTCAGATTCGTTAATAATATGATCCAAATCTGAGCATTAAAAATAGTTCGAATAAATATATGAGTAGAATCTGAGCAAGGTTATACTCGACTCGTTTAAAATTCAAACTACTCGAATTATTGATTGTGATTCGATACATACTCGGTTAATACATATTCGATTAGATCTTCGATACATTCTCTTATAATATATACAAATTTAAATCAAATTAGGATAATTAGTTATTGTTTTGTTTTGTTTTTAATTTTAATTGTGATTTTATATTTGTAAAGTGTAATAATAAATATATTTTTTCATTTTTAAGTAAAATAAAAAATTCAATTTATAATTATATTTATTATAAAACTAGTTATTATGTGGAGACTCGAATTCGAGCTTAAATTTGAAGCTCGCGAGTAGTTTGAATAAATATTCGAGTCGAGTCGAATCGAATTCGAGTAATAAATATTCGAGTCGAATCTGAGTAGGATTTTTCAAATATAATTCGAATTCGAGCCGAATTCGAGTACGGATTTATCATTTCGAGTCGAATTCGAATAACTCTATGTTCGTTCCGGTTCAACTCATTTACACCCTTAGGGATGATTGATTTACTTTTCAAACGTACCGCAATTCTAAGACTATATAAAGGCTCTCTATTGTACATTGTAAGATATATAATAATAGAAAGCATCATCCCTTCTTTATTTCTCCACATGGTATCAAAGATTGGTTGATCTTGGCAATCAAATTAAAATATTTTGCTTCCGATGAGCACGCACATAGCTGGCGGCGGGTATCGTTTTTTTTATTGTTTAACTTCATCTTAAAGAAAAATTAGGTGGTTAGGGTTCAATTCTGGGTATTTTGTTAGAGTTTGAGATATTTTATATTTTATTTTCTTATATGTAAATGGGTTGTTGATTAGAGAAGGATTTTTATGGGACAAAAGTTTGAGGAAGACGTGTGTCCTTCGATTTGTTGGGAGACTTAAGAGTCCTCCATTATTGAGGAAGGCAAATTGTCTTTCATTGTTTTTGTTGAAGACAAGTGTTCTTCGTTATTGCCTACACATAATATCCTTGAAAAGTGAATGTGAAGTTATGTATTGAGTGTGAGAATCAACTTTGATCACACACAACATTTTTTTTCCTTTCTTTTTATTTTATTCGTGCAAATTGAAGAGGGTCTCAATTTGAGAGGGAGTATTGGAGATAAAATATTATCGTTTTAAGTTTGATTTGAATATTTTTAGTTTTGGGATTATATTTTATAACAAGTTGTAAATCATGATATAATACTTTCAGCTTGAGAGGGAGTGTTAGTAGATAATCAAGAGAATTCTAGGATAATATTCTAATAGCATGATTTGAGGGATTACATGATTAGGTGGATTGCATGATTAGGGGGATTGCATGATTAAAGGGAGATTGCATGTTTAAGGATGATTGATTTACTTTCCAAATGTGCTGCAGTTCTAAGCCTATATAAAGGCTCTCTATTGTACAGTGTAAGATATATAATAGAAAACATCATCCCTTCTTTATTTCTCCACATGGTATCAAAGCTTGGTTGATCTTGGCAATCAAAGTAAAATATTTTGCTTTCGCAACTGAAAGCACATAGCTGGTCGCGGGTATTGTTTTTTTTTGTTCTTTAACTCCATCTTAAAGAAAAATAAGGTGACTAGGGTTCAGTTCTGGGTATTTTGTTAGTTTGAGTTTTTTTTTTCTTTTCTAATTTTCAAAAAGGCAACATGTTCAAAGTAGTTAATTTCTCGGATTGAAATATGTAAATGGATTGTTGATTAGAGAGCATGGATTTTTATGGGGCAAAGGTTTGAGAAAGGCGTGTCCTTTGATTTATTGGGAGAATTAAGAGTCTTCCATTATTGAGGAAGGCAAAGAGTCCTTCATCGTTTTTGTTAGAGACAAGTGTTCTCCGTTATTGCCTGCACATAATATCCTTGGAAAGTGGATATGATGTTATGAATTGAATGTGAGAATCAACTTTGGACGTACACAACATTTTTTCTTTTTCTTCTTTTTATTTTATTCGTGCAAATTGAAGAGGACCTCAATTTAAGGGAGAGTATTGGGGATAAAATATTATCCTTTTAAGTTTGGTTTGAATCTTTTTAATTTTGGGATTATGTTTTATAACAAGTTGTAAGTCATAATATAAGACTTTCAGCTTGAGGGGGATTGTTTGAGGATAATCTAGAGAATTCTAGGATATTATTCTAATAACATGATTTTGGGGATTGAATGATTAAGGGATGATTGCTTTATTTTCCTAAAGTACTGCAGTTCTAAGCCTATATAAAGGCTTTCTATTGTATATTGTAAGAGCATTCACAACAATTTCCCCAATTAACTCTCTATCCCCAACTTTGAAGAATACATCAACAAATCATTATAGGATTTTACATCTCAGAGTAAAAGGAATCAAGAGACCGTTCTATATGTATGCAAAATGACATTTCACACTCTCATTTAAATGAACAAGTAAGTTTTAGAAAGGGCTAAAGGAATTTAACGTTGCAACATCGCAAATTTCGTCTTCTCCATACATAGCTTCTTCAACCGACGATTTTCTTCACCAAAATTATTTTGACGATATTCTTCAATCTTCATCGATTGTCCTCTTCAGCGACTGTCTTCTTCTCCAAAGTCTCATTTGCGGCATCTCTAATCATTTAATTCGAAGGTATTTTGCAAAAAAACAAAATCTAGGGTTCCAATTTCGATCTTCTTTTTTTTGTTCGATTTTGACCTTTGTTTGTTTCGGGATTTCAAACTTTGTTTGTCTCATGCTTTTGACCTGTTAGTTTCATTATTTGTTTGATCTCGACATCTTATCTATCGATGGGTATCTGATTTTGTGACTATTTTGACTTAAGAAAGCGTGTATGTATTGCAGTTTCCTGAATGTCTTTATTGAATTAAACCTTGTTGTATTAATATTGTGATAGGAATGCAGGGTCAGGGTCGTTTAGATCTGATTTAGAGCTCTGGAATTTGGTTGTGTTATGGCAGATGTGATTTGTTTAGGTCTGGGTTTGGTTATGCTTTTTTCCATTTCAGCCTGATTTGGGGCTTGTTGTTTTACTTTGTTTTCAGTTGATTTGGTGTTTTGTCTAATCTTGGCCTACTGTTGAGGCAATCTGGGTTTGTTGTGGTCCTTCCCCTGGCCTCTGTTGCATCACTTAATTGTTAATTTGCTATTGATTTGCTTTCAAATTTTAACTTTTAACATCTAAATTTCATTATTTAAGGAATTAATATAAGGAACATGTTGGGTACATAGTGAAAAAATTGAATCCATATCCTGCAGAATGACTCAATAACACTGCAGAGGTGGTATAGAGATAAAGAAACTATTGTCAATAATATAAGATATATAACAGAAAACATCATCCCTTCTTTATTTCTCCACATGGTATCAAAGCTTAGTTGATCTTGGTAATCAAAACAAAATATTTTGCTTTCGCTGTCGTAGGCACATCGCTGGCAGTGAGTATCGTTTTTTTTTATTGTTTAACTTTTATCTTAAAGAAAAATTAGGTGGTTAGGGTTCAGTTCTGGGTTTTTTTGTTAGAGTTTAAGTTGTTTTTATATTTTTATTTTTAAAAAGTTTTTGCGACATGTCCAGAGTAGTTAATTTCTCGGATTGAAATATGTAAATGAGTTGTTGATTAAAGAGCAAGGGTTTTTATGGGGCAAGGGTTTAAGGAAGACGTGTGTCCTTCGAATTATTAAAGAAGGCAAAGAGTCATTCATTCTTTTTGTTGGAGATAAGTAATGAGTAGGTTTCATACCTACGATTTAGGTATCAACTTACTGGAATTGTTGTTTACTTGTGCTTTTACGTTGATTTTCATGCATTTTGGTTTGTTTTTGTAGATTGCATGTTCGAAAACTAGATTAGTGGTACTTGATGTCAATTGGATGGGAATAGTAGCTAAAAGGGACCAAGACTTGAAGGCTCAGAAAACAACAGTGAAGGAACTAGGACTGCATCCTATTTGTACTAGGGTGTAGCGCGGCCGCACCATCTGCCAATCAAAAATGTATGCTATCTGCCAATGTAGTGCGGCCATGCCCAATGAAGGCTTAAAGGCAGCACGACCACGTCAGTTCGGGGTTGACCAATGTTTGACTTTTATTTAACATGCAGCTTTTGGCGTGTAATATTGAGTCGGAACTTCTAATTAGCTTAGGATTTAGAACAGAGGCATATATAAGTCTCTAATGACAGACTTTTGGAGGGGATTCTGCTTTTCATTCATAAACCCTAGTTTTTAATTAGCTATTGGAGATTGAAGCAATTTGGCTAGCATTGGAGATTCAAATTAGGAACAGAAGAGGAACTTCAAGATTGCAGAAATCAAATTCTACTCTCTTCTTTACTTCTATTTTTCTATTTCTATGTTATCTCAATTGTGGATTCTAGGCTTTAATTCAATGACAATGAACTAATTCTCTTGTTTAAGATTTAACAGATCTTATTGCGTAGCTTATTTTAGTATGCTTCTGTGTTAATTACTGTGATCTATTCTATGGATTATCTATTATGATTTGTGCTTAAGTGATTAATTGCCTAAACAACAATTACTGTGATAACCTGTATGAACTTGGAAACATATTATAGGTTTAGATCTGATCATAATAGCATGTGATTTTGTTTTCTGCATGGCGATGGAATTCATGATTTGTGTTTAGGATAGAGATATACATACGCACCGCATGTAATCTAATAAGGGAACTTGTGTTGTAAACTCTCTTTAATGTTAATTCACATAGGAATTAGTTAATTAGAGTGTTCAATACAATTTTATTTACTGTGGATTTGGATTGATATGTTTGTAATGCATCGAGAGATGGTTATAAATACTAATGAGTTCCTAATTAACAGTCCAGAATAGTGAACATAATTAATGGGAAGTATATTAATATAAGTGAAGCAATAAGTAAAGTTGTAATCTTAAACCTCCATAATCTGATTTTAAAACTTGTGGTAGTTAGTTTAGTTTAATTAATAGTTTTCTTTTACAAAATTCACAAATTGGTCATTTGTTTAATAAAATCGAGATAATACAAAACTGGTACTTGTTAGTATAAATTGCAGATATTTTTCCTATGGATCGACACTTGACTTACTCTTTATTACTTGTTGACCACGTATACTTTCGTGTTGTGCTAAACTGAAAATAGTCCAACAATAAGTGTTCTCCGTTATTGCATGCACATAATATCCTTGGAAAGTGGATGTGAAGTTATGTATTGAGGGTGAGAATCAACTTTGGACATACACAACACTTTTTCTTTTTCTTTCTTTTTATTTTATTCATGCAAATTGAAGAGGGTCTCAATTTGAGGGGAGTATTGGATATAAAATATTACCCTTTTAAGTTTGGTTTGAATCTTTTTAGTTTAGTTTTAGAATTATGTTTTATAACAAGTTGTAAGTTATAATATAAGACTTTCAGCTTGAGGGGAGAGTGTTGGTAGATAATTTAGAGAATTTTAGGATATTATTCTAATAGCATGATTTGGGGGATTGTATGATTAAATGGAGATTACAAAGGGATGTTTGATTTACTTTCCAAATGTACTGCAGTTTTAAGCCTATATAAAGGCTCTCTATTATACATTGTAAGATATATAATAGAAAACATCGTCCTTTCATCTTCCTCTTCCTTGTTGTGGGATAATAAGATGTTGATTCTCGTCTTTCTTATAAGTGTCTATCAGGGGGGCTTTTAGAGGAGTTCTATTTTAACATTCATAAGGATTGGCGGGCTGTCCTACATTACTACTTTGCATCATATTTCCAACTCCTTGTTTGTTTCTGGATTAAACATTTTCCTCCTTCATTATAAACTCTCTGCCTTCTAATATTTAATAACTATTTTATCTATACACAGCCTGAATAGAAGTTGATAATCTCAAAGAACCCTCATCCTAATTTCTCTGATTTAATTCCGTTATTTTATGAGGAAAGTAACACAATCAGCCAATCTGACAGTTAAACGAATTTGATATGATTTAAATATACAACACAAGTGGTATTATAACTTAACAGCAAAGATATAACCAATTAAATATACCTAATACTCCCTCCAAAACAAAATATAAGGTTAAGCTCGACTTTAAAGTCTATATGAGATATTTTTGTATTCAAAATTGATGTGTATCATTTAACTTTTGAAAACAATATATTTCGTAATTAGTAGTACTTTTTAAATATTTTATAATTGTATTGCTAAAATTAAATGAATTCATAATCAATTTTGAATTTGGAAATCTCAAATTGACTTCAAAACGTCAAAATAGATCCTATATTTTGGAACACTGGCGGAGAACATTAAAAATACTCATCCAAGAGATGCTATCTTCAGAACAACCTTTCATGAGGTCCAACCCACCTTTATAGAGGAGAGAACTAGAGGGCAAACCTGATAAAGCTAACTTCAACCCTGTTTCAATGTCTGGAATACTTGGAACCAATACTCCTGGGGTGTCCAGAACATATATGCTTGGTTGATTTGCAATCTGAATGCAAGAACAAACCATACCACTTAAATAATCACAAATAACTCGTCCTCAATATATGACAAAGAAAAAAGAAGGTAAAATGTAATCATGACGAAGACAGTTTTAAAGAGGATTTTACTATTAGTATTATTATTTGTATTTTTTTGTGTTGTTTTTTTTTTTTGGGGGGGTAGGTGGGTATGTTTGTTCAGCTGCCACTGTGTCTGAACATTAATAGGCTGATATAAGGAAGCATGTGTATCACGATTCCTATTTGCTGATCAGCCAAAGGATTCTATATCACCAATAAAATGAAACTACTTCCAAATTATATCTGGAAATATTTCAGTTGATAGCAAGCAAAGTCTACAATACACGGAATAATGAATGAAGAGATTAAGGGAGGTGCGAGAATGTGCACCAACTTAGTTGGTGCTCAAACCCTAAAACAACTAATTTATAAAAGGCACTTTTGTAATTTGACCATTTATTTAATCAAAACTACTGAGTTTTAGGTACTGAGCAAGGAGTGTAGTTCCTCACCACCCTTTTTCTCATAAATGAAATAGTCTAGAATTTTGCATTCAAAAACAGAGGAGGGCTACAGAACAGACAAGGAAAGGACACAGACTTCTGGAAATCAACACTTTCCCTATCCTACAAATGATTTGAAATTTGAGGATAGTTTTCTACTTTTCCAATATGCTTTTTGCATATTTATCCATTTAACAATTCAAAATTTTTTAACATGATTGTTAAAGAGAACGAAACTACAAATGATTTCAGACTTTTTTATTAATCTTTTGATAAAGTCATTAATTTAGAACTTGACTGAAAACAAGTCTTGCAAAAAAGTACTGACTTTACTACTCAATTCGGACAATAAATTATGTTCTTGATATAGAATAAACTTAGTTTATATAAGAAAAATCATAATCGTAACTTAAAACAAAAATTAAGTTGTAAAAACAAAAATATGGAGTTACTAAGAAAAATTGACCTTGTATCCAGCAATATCCTGAGTAACACCAGGCAATGGTCCTACTGTGGCTCGCTTCTTCTTCTCCCGCACTAAGGAAAAACTAAAGTTTATCGTTGTAAGAGACTACTTTCTTACTGGTAAACTAATGCACTCTGACAATGATTTGAGGAGAAAGAATTGCAAAAGAAAACAATAGACCATCTTACCAGGAAATCGAGACGATGCAATTTGATGGATTGAATTGATTAGAGCTGATTTTCCAACATTGGGAACCCCAACCACCATAACAAGAAGAGTAGGTTCCCTTGAGATTGCCTCCTTCAATTTGAACTCCACAAGTTCAAGAAGCTTTGTTACATGAACTAAGAGTCAGAACTCAGAACATAATAAATTATGCTAAGTAGATTACCAGCATATGATTTAAATAGGTTCAAAACATTAATATGTATTAAAGACATGCCATATAACTGGTGTTCATTATGGATCTATTCTCAAATTCAGTAGTGCCAAATGGAGACAATGATGTTGCATTGTGTGCAAGACTATTTTTTACATATGTGGGTGTGTGTGTACAATGGCATAGTGTGGCACACATCTAGTCAGTGAAATAAAAACTTGCAGTACCTTACCAGTTAGATAAGGCAAGTGTTACAAAACAGTCACACCATTAAGTGATATAATCTTAAAGAACTAAATCATTAAGTTGGTCTTTGGTACATTTTAGGCAACGAAATTATATGGTTCGCACAAATAGATTAGCAAACCTTTTGAACAGAGCTCCTGCTATGTGCATTTATGGTTAGGCAATCTTGTTTACATGACTCAAAATAATGAATCCATTTCTGCAAAAATCAACCATTTTTAAATTATATTTTGTTCAGTACAAAATATCAACCCTAATAATGAAAATTTAATTGTTCTTTACATGCATGATATTGGGGTTGGCCAAGTCTTTCTTGTTGAGAGCAATGACACGGCGTTTGCCAGTGAGCAGAGGTTGAAGATCTTGGTTTGCAGAGGACAATGGTATCTGTTCAGATATAAAGATTACTAGAGAGAATATAAAATTTGTTATGATATGAGATTTCTGTAGAGGGAGAGAGAGGACGAACACAAGAGTCGCGAACTTCAATAACGAGGTCTGCGAGCTTGAGGCGATCACGAATGGCGCGAGTTGCAGCAGCCATGTGACCAGGGAACCAATTGATGCTTCCTCCACCCTTGTTGAATCCCATCTCTCCCAATCCCTTCTTCACTATCCTTCTCACTCCTCCCACCATCTCTCTCTATCACCCATGTTTGTGAGTTTGGATGGAAAAGACAAAATAGGAAAACACAAATTAAAACACAAAATAGAAGAACTGAAATCATACAAATTTTCATTTGGGTTGTTTGAGTTTATAAATGACAAATTAATAAGTTTCTTTTCTTGTGTTTGTGAGTTGCAAAGAAAATAATAGAAAATGTAACTTTAAAATTTAGATTACTACTTTACCCATCTATTAATATATTTTTATATATTTCAAAAATTATGTAAAGTTGGATAATACCTAAACAAAATTAGTTATTTTTACAATACATGGCAATAGTAACCAAAGCATGAGCACTTAGATCAATCATCATATGCCCAGGTGAATCATATGAAATCTGAGAAACATATAAAAACAAAATGAATCCTTCAGTAAATAACAAAAAAAACAATTATTCATTCATGATCATGGTTCATGCATAATAAGTTCCTAGGAGCTCTACTGCCCAAATCAATGGTAACTTTTGCAGTTGGAGTACTATAAACTTGGTACCAGGAACAGAAATGTCGAGCAGCCCTTTGTCCAAAATCATCAATAAGCGTATAAGAAAACGCTCTGATAAAGCCCGAGTCGGACCCACGAGGTAACAGCATAATCTGGCTCAGTGAGTTATTTCATCAAACATCTTGAATGCAACATAACATGATGCTTCAAAGTAAGAAACTTTAATTTGATTTTAAGAACATAATTGAATAATTGATTGAAGAAGAAGGGCATTACCAAGCATAAACACACCATCAAGTAAATCTTTCAGACATAAACACTATAAGCATAACATTACATTACCCTGCACAAAAATCAGCATAACATACCGAATCAAGGAATTGAAGAATAGGGATTTGCACCGAGTTTAATACTCTTATTCTTCTCTAAAAAAACTAGCATTAAAAATGTCAAGATTGTTATTGTCAGACCCTCTAAACCCCACCCTACTTTAAACCCTAATTCGTTTTGTTTCCCCCCAAAATAATTAAGTCAGTTCTCAAAGAATTATACCCGAACTTGATCTATAAGCCCAGTAAATCGTAGGCCTTATTCATATTTTGAAGTTCATAAAATTGACCCTTAATTTTTGGGTCGATAGATAGAAGAATGTAAGTAACCTGGAGTTTTTGACAAGTACGATTTACTTTGTTTAAATATGATAAAATATGGTTATGGGTTGATTTTGGTTTTTAAAATATGGTTAATCAACCATTTAAGAACTAAAATTATATTAACCATTTTTAATATGAATAATGCGGGTTGGAACCATATGGTTATGGTTAAAAACCATATTAACCATTTTTAACATGGATAATGCGGGTTGGAACCATATGATTATGGTTAAAAACCATATTAACTATTTTAATATGGTTATAGTTCCATGAAGTTAATACTACAAATTATATACTTTAATTTTGTTTCAAATCCAATCGATTTTGACTATTTGATGAGTGAGGTAGTATATTAGTAAATAAGTTGGATAGATTTTGCAAGAAAATTCACCAAATCAAGATATAAACATGCACTAAACAGTAAGAGAAGAAATGTTAACTCGTGTAACAGTTGAGCAAATCCTAGTTGAAATTTATTTTTTTTTAGGTGGGTGGGGGAGTGGGGTGGGATGGTGGTAAGGGGTATACATAATCATATAATATATTTTTTTGGTGGGGTAGGGATGGGGATGGGGTGGGGTGGGGTGGGGTGGGGTGGGGTGGGGTGGGGGAGTGGGGTGGGGGTAAGGGGTGTATACATAATCACATAATATTAATTTTTGGGTGGGGGTGGGGGTGGGGTTGAGGGGTGGGGTGGGGGTGGGGGTGGGGGGGTGGGTGTGGTGGAGTGGGGTGGGAGTGGGGGTGGTAAGAGGTGTATACATAATCACATAATATTATTTTTTTGGATGGGGGGTGGGGAGGGGTAGGGTGGGGTGGGGGTGGGGGTGGGGATGGGGGTGGGCATTATTAATCACTTCAGAAAAATATCAGCATGATGCTGCCAATTTCTCTTCAGAACAAAAAAAATACACACACAGTGTACAGAGAAAGTTAAGTTTAATTCTATATAGTATATTTACTGTAATGTTAATGTACCTATATATAATGCTAATGCTGCAACAACAATTGATAATTGTCAAAACAATATGTAAATATGGGTGAAAAAACTTTTGATTTGGATTTGGAATAAAATATGGGTCGAAAAATAGTTAACCGGGTCGGAACTATATATTTTTTTAAAAATATGATTCCAAACTTTAACCAACCCAAATAAATAAATATAGTTAACCAACTCATCTAGTTAATATAGGTTGACCCAACAGTTAACCAACTATATTGCCAGGTCTAACTTTGTTTCACTTGACATATATATACGTTACAACAATTTATTGGGTTAATTATATATTCTATTATATTTTTGAAAATAATTACAACAATAGTGTATTCATAAAATATTTACACAATTAATACAATTTCATATTTATTTACAATATTAGTGCAATTAGAATTCCTTAATTTAGGGAATTAGTATTCAATTAAGATTACTTAATTTAGGGATTAGTTATCCCCATGACTTCTTCTCTCTCTCCTCATCTAGAACAACTGCATACTAATTACAAGAACAGAACAACATTCACGCTCCTACTCCTCCACCCTCCTTATCTTGTGATATATTTTGTAAAATAACATATCATAAAGTTTTCTGAAAAAATCTTCGATTTCTTTGCTTTTGCTTGCTATTGATTCTGTTTCGATCGTAACTTAAAAGTAATTAACTTTTGACGCAATCGATTTTGTTCATCCAATATCAAAAGATCAACCAACAATATTTTTGGTCAAAACAGGAAGAAATCTGGTTTTTCGATTTCTGGGTAGGATCAGAAACCCGTGAAATTTTGAATTTTAGTTTCTGGGTATTAACCGAAATTTGATTTTTCAATCTGGGTTTGGCTACCAACTGTTATTTTTGGTTGTGATCGTGTTGAGTTGTCAGTGGCTGGTGAGGAGAGAGAAGATGATGGAGGCTGCAAGATCGGTTGTGGGAATGAATTTGAAGCTGGTAGGAGTAAGGGGAGCAAGGTGGATACTGGTAGAGATGATCATGGTGGTGAGATGAATGTGAACCAGATGGTTAGCAATTACAGCTATAGGGATGCTGAGGCATTAACTGATGAGATTGAAGAGGAGTCTCAGATTTTTGGGGAGGTTTTGAGAATCAAAGAGATTGGTGAGGCATTACGATTCATTTTATGAGTTGGTGAGAGGCTTGCGCAGAAAACGATTTTGTGGTAGAGGCGCGATTTATTTTTTATGAATATTTGGTTACCCACAAAAATAAAAATTATTATCTTTGTACGAAGGTTTGGCTACCAACTGCACCATATTCATAATAATTTTATTTTTAAAATGTTATTTATAAGTTGGTAGCCAAACCTTCATAAAAAGGTAACCAATTCAGTTTTATTGGGTTACCAATTAATTATAAAAAAATTTAAGAACAGTTTCCAAATGTTACGTGCAGATGGTATCCGAAATGTCATGTCTAAGTTTCCATTTATGTAGATATTAGTTACTTATAAATAACCTTTAAAAAATAAAATTATTTTGAATATGGTGCAGTTGGTAGCCAAACCTTCATACAAAGGTAACCATTTTAGTTTTTGTGGGTAACCAAATATTCATAAAAAAAATTGTTCGTGATTTCCTCTTTGTTCGGCTACTCCGAATTCGTTTTGGATATGTTCTTGCTGGTTTGGTACTAACTCCGACTTCTTCTTCTTTGATTTGTTTTGGTAATTAACTCCGACTTCATCTTCTTCTTCTTCTTCTTCTTCTTCTTTTTCAATTTGTTTTGTTTTGATTGTTCATGATTTCCTATTTGTTCGGCTACTCTGAATTCGTTTTGGATCTTTTCTAGCTGGTTTGGTAACTCTGACTTTTTCTTTTTCGATTTGTTTTGGTTGTTCGTGATTTCCTCTTTGTTTTGTTTTCGATTTGTTTGGTAACTCTGTTATTGCTGGGAATTAGTATGAAATTATTTTTGAATTTGAATTTATTTTTGTTGTAATTAGATCCAAGATATTTGAATTTGAATTATTAATTATGACAATTATTTCTACTTGATTTTAGGTTTCCTTATTATTATGAATTGAATCCTATACTAATTCCCTAAATTAAAGAATCCTAATTGCACTAATATTGTAAATAAATATTGGAAAGTGTATTATTTTTTGATGTACTAATGGTATAATTACTTTCTAATTGTTGTATATTTCTGTAAAGAACCCCAATTTAGTTAACAATAATTCTGGGGGATAGGGATTTGGCAACATTTTTGGTTACCGGCTGATGTGGCATAACCACGTCAGTATGAGAGAGGAATGAAAAAAAAATCAATACCCCGAACAGGGGTTTACTCTTCTCACTAATTTTCCAAACAGTCTTTTATCTCTAACATCAATATTATCTTCCTCTCTCTCATGTCAGATGCCAAACCGAACTCCAACATCGCTGGACAAGCTTCTTCCTGAACTCCTGCTTCACTGAACAAGTTTCCTCTTGAAATAAAACCGGCTTTCAAGGTATTCTTGTGACGCCCCCAAAATAGGTCCAATCCATCCAACCTATTCTGAGTCGCCAAATACATGGTACAGAAAACAGCTACAACTTTATTACTACAATTGTCGTGCAAAATACAACAACACAAATATTATGAGTTTTGATACAAATGTATACCAACTATGACTCTCATCCCAACCTTGGATAACACGTCACAATGACACCTTACATAAAGGTACAGTCAAAAACTGTTTTAGAAATTAGAATCTTTGGGAAGTGCTCAAGAAAACCTTCGTACATGGGAGGCCATGCGTCTAGGTTATGATAGATATCATATGTCCACAGAATTATCCTTGGTTGACCCAATAGACCCCAAAGAAAAACGAGAAGATTACTATCATATTCTTTCCAATGGTGAGTCTTCTCTTGACATATCATTATCTCCACGGTCTCTAATTGAGAAATATACTTCAACCAAACACCAAGATTATATAGGTAATATTCGTAGATATACTCAGCAAGTGGATGTACACAACCCTGTCGTATGATAACACGAGGTTGTAGGTCATTACACATCTCGAATGATAGTGACAAAATACCTTTCCAACGTTGGGTTCGCCTCACCCTATTTGATTCACCAAATATAACTACTAAATGATGTATAAAATACAATACACTTTTCTATACTGTTTAGGGAGAACTTCCACCGCTAGAGACCACTGTTCTATTCCCCTGTTACCCCCGCTCGACTCAGCTACACTCTTATTACCTGAAAGGAATTGTGAATCAAAAGGGTGAGCTCAACTAGCCCAATAAGAAATATCATGACTAAAGATAATTAAATTATCAATAGCCTTCATCAGTAATAAATCAGAGATTTAGAACATATGGTAGATGATAAAACTTTTCAACCATAGTTGCAGCGGAACGAACAATCCATTAGAAGAGTCAAATAGACCATAAAGTCTATTATCTTCTCCATGTTAAAAGTCCACCAATAATGTTTTATCCCTGTAACATCAATCAACAGTTCTTGTCCACATTCATGTGAATAACTCATAATCATAATTGTGGTTCTAAATTCCTCTTCTCATCCAGGACAAAGATAATTTTCATCACTTGTCTTTACCTGAAACATCGAAGATCATGGTTATTGTAAAACCCCAACTTTTTGAATAAAGATGAATTTTCTATAAATATTATTTTTGAATATTATGGAGTGAAATTGATATAATGTTATAGTTGTGGGTAATATTTATAAATTTTGCAAAGTACGCAAGTTGTTATATAATATTCGATTGGTCGGGGAATATTCGTACAACGGCACAATCATTGGTGGAACCCACAACGGAATTATTGTCGAATTGAGAAAATGACAAAAATATTTTATGAAAATAACGGCGAAAGTTTTACCGTTAACTGTTGAAACACCCGGTGTTAAAAGAAAAGAATATGTCTGGCGTGGTTGCATAAGTAGACACTACAGTATTAATTATTGATGCTTACGTGATAAGTCACTCAATTTTGTTGGTATTATTAATGTAATAATATAGAAAATCTTTTTATAAAAAATGTAGAATACTTTTATAAAGTTATTCTATAAATAGAATATATTATATTCTATTATGCATAGTGTTGCATAAAGGTCTCCATAGTGTTTTGTATAGTAAAATCTTTTTATATAAAATAGAATACTTTTATAAAGTTATCTGCTTTATTAGACAATAATTAGAATATATTATATTTTATTATGCATAGTGTTTTTTGCATATAAGGCCTACATAGTGTTTGCATAGTAAAATCTTTTATAAAGTTATTCGTTTTATTAGATTATAAATAGAATATATTATATTTTATTTAAAAGATTTTGCTTTAAATATGGACCGTCGATTAAAATAAATCAATCTGGACCGTTCATGAGTTAGTTACTATGCTGATCCATTTTTCTAAATATAAGCTCATTCCTTCATTATTTTCTTACTTAATTCAATTGAAACTCTAGAGATAAACTATAGAGAGAAAGAAGAAAGTATTCTCGCTACTTCACTACTTATATATCCAAAGATTTTCTTCTTAAGGTAGGGAATATTATTTGTTGTACTGTAAGGGGTGTTATTCTTTTGTATTCATGAAGAGAGCTTATGTTATTCCATTCTTTATTATTCTATTAGAATAACTCAGATATCGCTGAGCTACCCCATACTTGGTGACATTCTTCATTATTCCGCCTTTACTATTCTCATTGGAATATCTTGTTCGTATGCTTTTACGCCGGACTGATTCCGCCCTTATTAGTATTCTCGTTGGAATAACTCGCCTATCTGAGTATCGCATGCATGGTGATTTCGTTGTTATTCCATTCTTTATTATTCTTTGGAACATCCCAGCCGGTCAATAATTTCACCGACCTAGTTCTCGTTATTTAGTATTCTATTGAATAACTCGCTCATGTCACGCAATCTGCGCATGCATGGTGATTTCTTTTGTTATTCCATTCTTTATTATACTCACTTTGGTTAAAGTTTTGACTTCTATACTCTATGAAATTAGTGGAATATCCTTGATAATTAAGGCTTCATCCAAAGATCTTTCATGAAAATATTCTTCCGAGTATTCTTGAAACTCTACAAAGTAGTATCATGTCGATAATTTGGACGTTATTGGTTCTTGGACAAATTAATTCTTGAACTTGTTTTATTGAATTCTTATATCATTGTCATCATCCTCATATTTATATTTTTTTGAAAGTCATCTCGTGGCATTTGTAGTGCGTAGATGGACTTGGTATGATTATGACTGTGGATTATTCATGTAATCATGACCGTAATGTTATAAATGATGTGGTAAAAGTCCTCATTGCCCCGTAGTGCATTGATGGACAGTTGTTGGCATTATTATGACCATTAATGAATACACAAATATTCTTGGCCCGTAGTGCATGGATAATTGTGGTCGTGATACTAAAAGAATATCATTGGTCAGTAGTCTTGAGGGGTGATTCGATGATGTGGATTATTTATTAAGCTGAGTCCTAGTGATAAAAGTGATGAAAAACCTTTTAAATCATAAAAGATAGTAGATTTTATTCTCTACTTGACTCTTTTAACGGATTGCTTGTTCCGCTGTAGTTAAACTTGATGTTTGTTATATTGTATCAGTTTAACACTGTTTAAGGCTAATGATAATTTATTCTGCATTATCTTAGTCATAATATTTCTTACTGGGCTAGTTGAGCTCACCCTTTCTTTCACTATTCTCTTCCAGAAATGAAGTGGGGACGAGTCGGAGAACCGGAGTGATGGTCCTAGATGGTGCATTAGTAGTCCTCACTATTCGTGAAATAGTGTGATAATAATTGTAATGAGTACTCTTTTGAGTTTGTATACTCTCTAAATAGACAATATTTGTATTCAAACTCACGCTTTATATTTTGTCGTATTATCAGATACGACAACAGTATTATTAAGTTGTATTTGAATTCTGTACCATGTATCTGGCGACTCAAGATGGGTGATGTATACCTTATTTTGGGGGCGTCACAGTTATACCAAATCACAGTTCTTGTTTATAATCATACTAATTGTAAGACCCCAACTTTTATAAATAAAGATGAATTTTCTATAAATATTATTTTTGAATATTATGGAGTAAATTTGATATAATGTTATAGTTGTGGGAAATATTTATAAATTTTGCAAAGTAAGTAAGTTGTTATAAAATATTCGTTTGGTCGGGGAATATTCTTTTTGTCGGAAAATATTCGTACGACGGCACAATCATTGGTGGACCCCATAACGGAATTATTGTCGGATTGAAAAAATGACAAAAATACTTTATGAAAATAACGGCAGAGGTGTTACCGTTAAAACTATTGAATTACCCGGTAGTAAAGTACAGTAATACACGTGGTTGCATAGTAGCACACGATATTGATTATTGATGCTTATGTGAGAAGTCACTCAGCTATACTCAATTATTGCTACAGTAATTGCTGCATCATATCTCTTATATTATTGATTCAATTATTGTCACAAAGATCATCTCAGATAATATGTTATATTATTAAATCAATAATTGAGACGACAAGTTATAAATGATTAATAATTATTGAAAGATTAAATATGTGTTGATTAAAAATAAAATGATTTGTGGTAATATTTATTCAATCCTTGATGTATATAAAGAGTCTATTATGAGACGTTTGTGGTAAATTTGGTTATTTTATGGGGAGGCCCATATGTCATCTAAGAGTCTCTTCGTCAATAGTAATTACCTTCGTCAATAGTAATTATATTCGTCAATAGTAATTACCTTCGTCAATAGTAATTACTTTCTTCAATTGTAATTACCTTCGTCAATAGTAATTACCTTTACTAGACGTCAAACCACTTGGTGTTTCACATTACAGGCGTCAAATCACTTTTCTTTTCACATCACCAGTCGTCAAGCCACTTGCCTTTTCACATTTCAAGTGCTTTAGAAATCTTCTATAAATAGAGGCCTAAAGTGCTTCATTATTTTTCACGAATTCATTCAAGCTATAGAGAGAGAAAGTATAGAGAGAATAAGAGAGAAAGAAGAAGAGTATTCTTTACTACACTATTGCAAAGATTCAATCTCCTACTAATGTAAGAGGTGTTATTCTTTCTTATTCATGAAGAGAACTGTTGTTATTCCATTGCTTATTATTCAGTTGGAATAACTTTGTATACGCGATTTACCCTATACTTGGTGACATTCTTCTATTATTCATTGGAACATCCTATCTCAGTGTTTTACACCGGATCTGGTTCCGCTTTTTATTATTATTCATGTTGGAACATCCTGTCATGCATGTGTTTTACACCTCGACTGGTTTCGCTCTTTATTATTCTGTTGGAACATCCCGTTTGCAAATTTTGCCTCGACTTCGTTCCGTTATTATTATTCTTACATTGAATAACTCGTCTACGCAATACCGCATGCATGGTGATTTCTTTTGTTATTCCATTCTTTATTATACTCAAATTGGTTAAAATTTTGACTTCTATACTCCATGAAATTAGTAGAATATCCTTGATATTTGCGTTTTATCCAGTATCTTTTCATGGAAATATCCTTCTGATCATTCTTGAATTTTACTCCACAAAGCAGTATCATGTTGACAATTTGGACATTATTAGTTCCTGGATAAATTAATTCTTGAACTTGTTTTATTGAATTCTTATATCATTGTCATCATCCTCATGTTTATATTATATTGAAAGTCATCTCGTGGCAGTAGTGCATGTAGATGGACTTGGTATGATTTTGACCAGTGATTATTCTTTGTAATCATGGCCGTAATGTTACAAATGATGTGATAAAAGTTATCATTGGCCTGTAGTGCATTGATGGACAGTTATTATTGACATGATCATGACTATTAATGAATACACAAATATCCTTGGCTGTAGTGCATGGATAATTTGTGGTCGTGATACTAAAGAATATCCTTGGCCGTAGTGCAGGGGTGATTCGATGATGTGGATTATTTATTAAAATCGAGTCCAGTGATAAAAGTCATGAAAAACCTTTTAAATCATAAAAGATAGTAGATTTTATTCTCTACTTGAATCTTTTAATGGATTGCTTGTTCCGCTGCAGTTAAACTTCATGTTGTTATATTTTATCAGTTTAACACTGTTGAAGGCTAACGATAATTTATTCTGCATTATCTTAGTCATAATATTTCTTCGGGCTAGTTGAGCTCACCCTTTCTTTCACCGCTTTCTTCTCTTGAAATGAGAACATAGCAGGACTAGTCGGGGAACGGAGAGACGGTCCAAAAGGATAAGATTAGTAGTCCTCACTATTCTGTGAAATAGTGTGTTAATAATTGTAATGAGGACTCCTTTTGAGTTTGTATAATCTCTAGTAGAGATAATAATTGTATTCAAACTCACAATTATGTTTTGTCGTATTGTACACCACGACAATTGTATTAGTAAGTTGTATTTGAATTTTGTACCATGTATCGACGACCCAAGATGGGTGATGTATACCTAATTTTGGGGCGCCACGGGTTAATATCAAAGCTTGGGATATGATCCTGCTAAGATGTGAGAATAGTACTAGGAGGGAGAGACGGGAATTCCTTCGCTAGTATGACCTACCTAAGTTTATGTGGTATTTAATTGGTCATCGAAATTTAGGGATAATATGTTACATGTCAATTAACCATTGTTTTGTGGCGATGATCTGAAAATGACATCCGAGAATGTTGAGAATAAGAATGGAGCACGCGCGCACCATTGATTCACCACATATCAATAATCAAGATATTGTGCATCAGGAAGGCGACAATCCTCATGCAACCAACAACACTGACCAAATGATGAATGATCAAATGTTCAGGGGCTTTATGCAATTCATGCAACAAAGAAAGCCGTAGCGACTCCTGTCCAAAATGAAGGTGGAAACACCGAAACTCTCAAGCCACACCGCTAAATGCTTCAAGGAGCCGGGACCACCGGAGTTTAAGGGAGAACCAAAACCACTTATGGCGGAAGTATGGATAAAGCGAGATCACCAAGTTATTTGATGTCTTGGATGCTCAGGAGCAAAAGGTTCCTTTTGCCGCCTTTATGTCGCGCGTGAAAGCGGATTCATCGGTAGAAATCGGTAAACGTACTCAACCCGCCAGATCAAGATGTCTTGGGAGAAGTTCCAAGAGTCGTTTCAACGATAAATACTTTCCCAAAAGTATTCGTCACATGAAGGAGGTGGAGTTTATCAAGTTGAACAAAACAATATGACCGTGTCGCAATACAAGGCAAAATTTGCGAGTTATCCCTGCTTACGTCCCACTGGTGGATAATGAAGAGAAATGACACGGATGTTTTTAAGAGGTTTGAAGTCGGAGATACGCCAACATCTTATTTCTCATAAATTGTGTTTATATTCGGATGTTGTAAAGTAGGACTCACGGTAGTGGAGCAGCGATAACGAGTCAACACAACTAAAAGAGAAGCGGTGACAAAATTATAATACCAATGAGAAGCGATCATCGAAGCGGTGACAACAAGCGTGGAGGGAATCAACAGGCCAGAAATGGTAACCACTTCGGTGGTAATCAGGGCCAAAATAATAAGAATGAACATTTCAAGAAGAGGAGATTCAATAATGATGGAAAGACGTCAGCACCAACACCTGTCGTTAAGGAAAGAAAACGACCACATATCATATGTTTCAAATGCGGAGGGGAGGGGCACATCAGTCCAAACTGCACGATGCCGTCCAAAACATGTTATAATTGTGGAAGAGAAGGTCACTTAGCCCGATTTTGTCATTCACCGAAGACAAATTTAGCTAGGATGGAGGCACCAAAGGCCGTCCCAGAAAATTCAAAACCTAGTAGTGCAAGAGGAGGCGTTTGTTGTGACCTCTCGAAAGCAAGGAACCCGAATGAGGTCATCACGGGTAAGCTTATCATAAACTATAACGAAATCTATACTTTATTTGATACCTGCCTACCCATTCTTTTATTTCTCCTACTTGCGCTCCATCGATTAAATTTGACTCGGGAGAAATTAGACTTTGACTTATCTGTGGAAACTCCGCTGGGAGAAACCTTCATTACATCTACATCGCTTATAAGTCTTGTTTGGTTCAAATCGGTACCCTCACACTACCTGTAGATCTTATTTCATTGAAAATACTTGCATTTGACGTGATTCTAGGGATTCATTGGTTAACTACTCATTATGCAAAAATTGATTATTTCCGTAAGGTTGTTCACTTTCATATTCCTAATCAACCTATTATGCGAATTCAAGCGACCAAACCATTAAAATCAATCATGGTCATCTCAAGCCATAAAGCTATTCGTTTATTGAAAAATGGATGTCAAGCTTTTTTAGCTCATGTCACAGATTTAAACAAAAATACGTCAGTTTTGAACGATATTTCTATTGTTAATAAATTTCCTGACGTATTCCCCGAAGAAATTCATGGCCTACCCACAGAAATATGTGAAATTGAATTTTGTATCGACCTTGAACCCTAGACAAAACACATTTCCAAAGCCCCATATCGAATGGCTCTATTGAACTTTAGGAGTTAAAGACCCAACTGCAGGAATTGTTAGACATCGACTTTATTCATCCTAAGATTCTCCTCGGGTGCTCTCGCTCTATTCGTGAAGAAGAAAGATGGGAGTATGCGACTTTGTATTGATTATCGGGAGTTGAATCATGTCACCATCGAAAATAGGTATCCATTGCCACGATCGATGACTGTTTGACCAACATTGCAAGGAGCCAAATTCTTTTCAAAGATTGATATTCGTTCTTGATATCACCAATTGAAGATTAGAACCGATGACATTCCAAAGACGGCTTTTCGACTCCTAAGACGGGCATTATGAATTCTAGTCATGTCCTTTGGATTGACTAATGCTCCCCGCCGCCTTCATGGATATGATGAACCGAGTATTCAAGGAATATTTGGATCACTTTGTGGTCGCCTTTATTGATGACATCCTTATTTATTCCAAAAGCCGTGAAGATCACGAAAGCAACCATTGAGGTCGATACTCTAAAAGCTTCGTGAATACAAGCTTTATGCCAAGTTGAAGAAATGCGAATTGGATCGAGGAAGTAGCATTCCTTGGGCACGTAGTATCAAGTCATGGAATATCCGCTGACCCAAAGAAAGATTGAAGCAATTCAAAGTTTGGAGCAACCTAAATCGATGGACCGAAGTACGTAGCTTTCTCGGCTTATTTGGTTATTATCGAGAGATTCGTGGAAGGATTTTCTCGAATCATACTCCATTAACTCACCGTGACTCGAAAAGATACAAAGTTCGGTTGGAGCGAAGAATGTGAGAAGAGTTTTCAAGAACTCAAGAGAGACTCATTTCAAGACTGCTCGCTCGACAATACCATCCGGCTCGGAGGATTTGTCATCTACTGATGATGCTTCGAGAAAAGGGTTGGGATGTGTTCTCATGCAACATGGGAAAGTCATAGCCTATGCCTCAAGACAACTCAAAGAATATGAGAGGAATTATCCTACTCATGATCTAGAGTTAGCGGTTGTTATCTTCAGACTTAAAATTTGGAGGCATTACTTGTATGGGGAGAAGGTGGAGATCTTTACGGATCATAAAAGCCTCAAATATTTCTTTACTCAAAAGGAACTCAACACGCGACAACGACGTTGGCTTGAATCGCTGAAAGATTATGATCATACCATCCAATACCATCCCGAAAAGCGAACGTGGTAGGCCGACGATTGAGTAGAAGATCATATGCAAGTACGAGTGCGATATTGTCAACGCAAAGGCCCATTTTGTGTGACTTGCAAAGGATGGAGATAGAGTTAAAGACTCCGGGGACCCATGTGATGATGGCGAATATACGAGTAGAACCGACTTTAATCGATAAAGTTAAAGCTGCTCAAGTTACAGACCTGGAGCTGATGCGTATGAGGAAGAAAGTGCAAGAAGGTGCTATACCGGAAGCAAGAATCTATGAAGAAGGAATACTTCGAATCAACTCCAGACTTTGTGTTCCTAACGATCCTGATTTAAAGTATAAAATCATGATGGAGGCGCATAACACACCGTTTGCAATCCATCTTGGGAGTACCAAAATGTATCATGATATTCGTCATACATTTTGGTGGAGCAATATGAAGAGAGAGATAGCGTTGTCGGATTAAGAAAACGACAAAAATACTTTATAAAAATAACGGCAGAGGTGTTACCGTTAAAACTGTTGAACTACCCGGTAGTAAAAGTACAATAATACACGTGGTTGCATAGTAGCACACAGTATTGATTATTGATGCTTACGTGAGAAGTCACTCAGCTATACTCAATTATTGCTACAGTAATTGCTGCATCATATCTCTTATATTATTGATTCAATTATTGTCACAAGATTATCTCAGATAATATGTTATATTATTAAATCAATAATTGAGACGACAAGTTATAAATGATTAATAATTGTTGAAAGATTAAATATGTGGTGATTAAAAATAAAATGATTTGTGGTAATATTTATTCAATCCTTGATGTATATAAAGAGTCTATTATGAGACGTTTGTTGTAAATTTGGTTATTTTATGGGGAGGCCCATATGTCATCTAAGAGTCTCTTCGTCAATAGTAATTACCTTCGTCAATAGTAATTATCTTCGTCAATAGTAATTACCTTCGTCAATAATAATTACCTTCGTCAATAGTAATTACCTTCGTCAATAGTAATTACCTTTTACCGACGCCAAACCACTTACTACTTTCATATTACAGCATCGAACCAATTGTCGTTTCACATTACAAAGCGCCAAACCACTTGATGTTTCACATTACAAAGCGCCAAATCACTTTTCTTTTCACATCACCAAATAAAGCCACCACTTGCCTTTTCACATTTCAAGTGCTAAGCTAGAAATCTTCTATAAATAGAGGCCTAGTGCTTCATTATTTTCACTTAATTCATTCAAGATATATATAGAGAAAAGTATAAAGAGAATAAGAAAGAAAGAAAGAAGAGTATTCTCATACTATACTACTGCGATTCAATCTCCTACTAATGTAAGGGTGTTATTCTTTTTATTCATGAAGAGAATCATTGTTATTCCATTGCTTATTATTACATTGGAATAACTTTTGTATCTGCGCGGCTTACCCTATACTTGGTGACATTCTTCTATTATTCTATTGAAATATCACATGCTGTGTGTGTTTTACACCTGACCGGTTCCGCTTTTTATTATTATTCTGTTGGAACATCCTGCTCGTGTGTTTTACACCGACTGGTTCCGCTCTTTATTATTATTTCGTTGAAACATCCTCATGCAGGTGTTTTACACCTGACTGGTTCCGCCTTTTTATTATTCTCGTTGGAACATCCATGCTTGCAAAAATTTTGCACGACTGGTTCCGTTATTATTATTCTATTGAATAACTCGCCTGCGCAGCACTGCATGCATGGTGATTTATTTTGTTATTCCATTCTTTATTATACTCAGTTCGTTAAAGTTTTGACTTCTATACTCCATGAAATTAGTAGAATATCCTTGATATTTGCGCTTTATCCAGTATCTTTTCATGGAAATATTCTTCTGATCATTCTTGAATTTTACTCTATAAAGTAGTATCATGTTGACAATTTGGACATTATTAGTTCCTGGATAAATTAATTCTTGAACTTGTTTTATTGAATTCTTATATCATTGTCATCATCCTCATGTTTATATTATGTTGAAAGTCATCTCTGTGAAGTAGTGCATAGATGGACTTGGTATGATTATACCAGGATTATTCGATTGTAATTATGACCGTAATGTTACAAATGATGTGGTAAAAGTTATCATTGGCCCGTAGTGCATTGATGGATAGATTGTTGGCATGATCATGACCATTAATGAATACACAAATGTCTTTGGGTAGTGTATGGATAATTTGTGGTCGTGATACTAAAGAATATCCTTAGGTAAGTAGTGCGGGGGTGATTCGATGATGTGGATTATTTATTAAAAGTGAGTCCCAATGATAAAAGTCATGAAAACCTTTTAAATCATAAAAGATAGTAGATTTTATTCTCTACTTGACTTTTTAATGGATTGCTTGTTCTACATGCAGATTAAACTGATGTTGTTATATTTTATCAATTTAACACTGTTGAAGGCTAACGATAATTTATTACGCATTATCTTAGTCATAATATTTCTTCTTTGGGCTAGTTGAGCTCACTCTTTCTTTCACCGCTTCTCTTCGTGAAATGAGAACATAGCAGAGGACTAGTCGGGAACGGAGTGATCAGTCAGAGGATATCATTAGTAGTCCTCACTATTCGTGAAATAGTGTGTTAATAATTGTAATGAGGACTCCTTTTGAGTTTGTATAATCTCTAGTAGACAATAATTGTATTCAAACTCACAGCTTATGTTTTGTCGTATTGCACCACGACGGTTGTATTAGTAAGTTGTATTTGAATTTTGTACCATGTATCCGACGACCCAAGATAGGTGATGTATACCTAATTTGGGGGCGTCACAATTAATATCAAAGCTTAGGGATATGATCCCTGGCTAAGATGTGAGAATAGTACTAGGAGAGGAGAGACGGGGAATTCCTTCGCTAGTATGACCTACCTAAGTTTATGTGGTATTTAATTGGTATACCTAATTTTGGGGGCGTCACACTAATAAATTCATCTTTGCACTACGACCAAAGATATTCACCAACAATTCATCTTTGCACTACGGGCCAAAGATATTCAAAAACAGATCATCTTTGCACTACAAGCCAAAGATATTCATCAACAATTCATCTTTGCACTACAGACTAAAGATATTCAATAATAGGTCATCTTTGCACTACGGGCCAAGGATATTCATCAATAATTCATCTTTGCACTACAGGGCAAAGATATTAATATCTTAAAAAAATACATAATCATTTCAAAATTTATATAAACTGTGACGCCCCCAAAATTAGGTATACATCACCCATTCTGAGTCGCCAGATACATGGTACAGAATACAAATACGACCTTAACTATACAACATGAGCTGTGAGTTTTAATACAAATATTGTCTTCTAGACAGTATTCAAACTCAAAATAATACATTTATTATCACACTATTCCACGTAATAGTGAGGACTACTAATGCTATCATCCGGACCGCTACTCGGCCTCCCGATTAGTCCCAAATTTACGCTCTCATTTTCTCAAGAGAATCTATGAAAGAAAGAAAGTAAAGCTCAACTAGCCCAAGAAGAAATATTATGACTAAGATAATGCGTAATAAATTATCATTAGTCTTAAATGAAGTTAAACCGATACAATATAACAAACATCAAGTTTAACTCAATGTTGAACAAGAAATCCATTAAAAGAGTCAAGAGAGAATAAAATCTACTATCTTTTATGATTTAAAAGGTTTTTCATCACTTTTATCACGGGACTCAAATTTTAATAAATAATCCACATCATTGAATCACCCCCCCGCACTACTACCAAGGATATTCTTTAAGATCACGATCATAAATTATCCATGCACTACTACTTAAGATAATCATGTTTTCATCAATAAATCCCGATCATGCCATAAAATAATTCATCTTTGCACTACTACCAAAGAGAATCCATAGCCATAATCATACCAAAACTCGTCCATCAATGCACTACGGGCCAACGAGGACTTTTTCCACATCATTTGTAATATTACTACCATGATTATACCGAATAATCCTCGGTCATAATCATACCAAGTCCATCTATGCACTACAAAGCCACAAATGACTTTCAACATAATATAAACATGAGGATGATGACAATGACATAATAATTCAATAAAACAAGTTCAAGAATTAATTTATTCAGAACTAATAACGCCCAAATTGTCAACATGATACTTTTTGTAGAGTAAAATTCAAGAATGCTCATAAGAATATTTCCATGAAAAGATCTTCGGATGAAGCGCAAATATCAAGGATATTCCACTAATTTCATGGAGTATAGAAGTCAAAACTTTAACCAACTGCCTATAATAGAATATATGAAACCGTAAATGGATTTTCGTCTTCGCCATGCGGTAATCCACGTAGATGATCATTTCCACAATTTAATAAGGAATGAATACAAAGGATCATTCACCATGCATGTGGTAATCCACATGTACATGTTATTCCAACAGTAATAATAAAGAATGGAATAATGAAAAGATTCACCATGCGTGTGATAGATCGCATGCATGAGTTATTCCCAATGTAATAATAAATAATGGAACCAGTCCAAAATAAAAATGCATGTATGTGATATTCCGGCGAATAATAAATATTGGAACCAGTCCGTTGTAAACGCATGCATGTGGTATTCATTCCGGCGAAATAATAAATAATGGAACCAGTCCCACAGAACGTATGTATGTGATATATTATTCGCTGTAATAATAAATAATTAATGGAACTGTGTCCCACAGAACGCGATGCAGATGTGATATTCCGAGCGTAATAATAAAGAAACGGAATATTAGAAGAATTTCACCATGTATGCAGTATTGCGCATAAACAAAGTTATTCCAACAAAATAATAAGAATGGAATAATGTAAGAATTTCACCAAGTATAGGGTAGCCACAGATACAAAGTTTATTCCAATGTAATAATAAAAATGGAATAACAGAAGTTCTCTTCATGAATACAAAAGAAATAATACCCCTTACAATGATAATAATAATATCCTTTACGTGTACGATAATTATATCCCTTACCTTGGAAAGAAGAGTATTCTGATTGGTAGGGCGAGGATATACTCGAAGAAAACTTGCACTACGCTCAAAGCTTTCTTAAACTCTAAAAGAATACGCTCAAGATTATAGAAGAAGAACTCTCTCTATAGTTTCTCTCTCTAGAATTTCAGTGAATTCGTAAAAAATAATGAAGGAATGAGCTTCTATTTATAGAAGAATGGACTGCATAGTAACTAATTCATGAACGGTCCAGATTGATTTACTTTTAATCGGACGGTCCATATTTAAAGCAATCTTTTAAATAAAATATAATATATTCTATTTATAATCTAATAAAATGAATAACTTTATAAAAGTATTCTGTTTTATATAAAAAGATTTTACTATACAAAACACTATGCATAATAAAATATAATATATTCTATTTATAGAATAACTTTATAAAAGTATTCATTTTTATATAAAAAGATTTTACTATGCAAAATACTATGCATAATAGAATATAATATATTCTATTTATAGAATAACTTTATAAAAGTATTCATTTTATATAAAAAGATTTTACTATTAAAACTTTAAACCAACGATCCATATTGATTTACTATTATAATTTCAACCAACTATTACTAAAAAATTAAGACATTTCCTCATGGAATAATATTGTACTCAAAAAATGATTTGAATGAAAAGAAATATATTTTTTCGGTTGAATAGTACCCTGTGAATAGTATTTCGAATAATAGTACCACATGAATAGTACCCCTAACACAAAAAGTATCCCAAATACCCGAGTGAATAGTAATCGGGTGAATAGTAATTAACTCGTGAATAAGACGCAGAATACGAAAAAATATCCCAAATACCCGAGTGAATAATATTCGGTGAATAGTAATTTAGGTTAATAGTAACCCATGAATAGTAACTCATGAATAGTACTCAGACACACAAAAAAGTACCCCAAATACTTTTGAGTGAACAATACTAGAGTAAATAGTAACCTATATTTTATGACAACTTGTCTACTTTGAAAAATTTTATATATCACCCTTAACTTTAAACTTTTATCAATTTAACTATTTACCAAAATAGAAAAATTAAATATTTTTATTTCATAAAATTTGGGGTCTCACATATGTAGGGTTTTGACAGAAAAGCATGCAAATAAATAGAACAATTTAAACCAAATTCAAACCCTAAAACAGGATCCATGCGAAAAATAGTTAATTCAAAGGTTAGAAATTATACCGATTAAAAAGCGATTAAACGATGCGGTCAATCTCCAACGCAATTCGAACGAATCTGCGCCTCTACTAGTATCCACACGAACGCCCACGAATCGTCCCCACGATCTACGTAAGAAGGAATCATGATACTATCCACCAAGGATGAGGATTTTTACTGAAACTGCTTTCTCTAGTCTCTCTCAAGAATGGCTAGGATTTTTTTTTTTTGATTAACTTTCCAAAGACGATATATATATATATATAGCAATAAATCGAATTAATCAAAAACCCTAATCTAATTAAAATAAAATCCGAATTTATATATATATATATATATATATATATATCTTAATTAAGTCTTACTTAATTAATATATATATATATATAAAAGATCCTTTTAATTTAAATTGTAATTTAAATACTATCAATCATATTGATATATTTAAATCCTTACAATTTAAATTAATTCCCTTTTAATAACGTTCTTTGTGTGTGACCCTATAGGTTATTATTACGTTGGCAATAATTTTAAAATCATATTATAAAATTATAAACAGTGAGCGGCATCTAGTAATACATCACTGCTACCCAAGTAATAATAAGATCGATGATTCGATGCAACCTTTTCGTGACCAATGTTTCAATGTAATTTAATCCTTTTAACCTTAATATCCTAGATTAAACTCGAGTCATGGAATGTGTCATACTCTTCATAATTTAATCTGAAGTTTTCTTGATCAATGAGTAGACTATATGAAACAAATCAATATTTGAGCATGGCCATGCATTTCATAGTCCTACTCAATCAAGAGGCCTATGGATATCACCCCTAATATATAGGATGGTTAAATTCCATCTAGATCACTCATATTCCTCACACGATTCATGATGTACCCAATAATCACCTTTATAGTCCACCCTATTAAAGGTGACATTTGATGATATCAAAGTACATAAATTCTCGTGTAGAAATATAGTGATTTCAGGTCGGAGGACCATTACATCATTGTCACTATGAGAATCGCTAATAACACTTCGATGCTCCACATAGAATTCTCATGGTGGGTCTGTCCAGTACATCGTTCTCTATCACATACCTATGCATTGGCTTAATATCTCATATATTTATGACCAATGAGATTTGGTCATCAGTCAATCCACATACTAGTCTCAATGCATCATTGTTGTCCTATCAACAATGGTACTCAACTAAGGACATTTAAGAGCAATGATACTAATTGTAATTATATAATCTCATGTTCAAGTCACATACTTGAAACTATATAAATTGTATCACTATTCTAAGGAATTTTATTATGTTAACATTTATATAACACAGTAAACAAAACCATAATAAAATCATTCATTTATTTAATCAAATATAATATCAAAATGTTAAGCAATTATATCAAGTAATTGGCCTCTAGGGCATAAACTCTAACAACATAAACCATAATTATAACCATGTTGATCAATTCACCTTTGTACTTAAGCTAAAAATATTCAATTATAAATTCAATGATCATGATCATACCAGTCAATGATTCAACTTTGCACTACTGGCCAAAGAGAACTCATAGTCACGATCATACCAATAATCTACCCATCTTTACACTCAAGTCAAAGAGAAATTTCATCACCAGGATTATAAAAATGTTATATATTATAATAAAAATAATATGATCAATATATAGATTTAATCTCAAGAGTAAGATTCATAAATCAACAATAATTTGGTCAGAAAAAGAAACTAATTTTGTCTTGAATAGTACCCATGAATAGTAACTCGTAAATAGTAACTCATGAATAGTAACCCCGACACGAAAAGATAAAGTTTCACAATAATATGCATATCAATATTTACAACACCTTAATCCAAATGTTATAAATCACTTAATAATCTCATGATCTAATATTATTAATATTACAATAATATTTTAATCATTTTTTAAACTTATAAACAATTTATTTTAATTGTTTACACTTTACTAATTAATGCATTTAATCATCCTAAAATGTCAAACTCATAAGATTTCATCACCAATAATCAAAACTCTCATAAAAAATTTGCATATACCTTATATAGGATTCCCAAGCCATAAAATCCTATTTTCCAAATATCTTACTTCACATAACATATTTAATTCATTTACTCATAATAAGTCCATTTTCAACCAAATCAGTACAAATAAATTTTTTTTTCTGGGCAGAACATAGTCCCATATTGAACATATATTTCTCTCAGAATTTTTAAAATTCATTTACTATTTTTTATATGACCAAAACTGCCGAATATTTAGACATTTATCATAAACTGTACTTTTGTCCAAAAATTCCAAAATTTATAGAGTATACTTCTGTTATATACATGTACTTCCAATAAAAAGTTCACCAATTTTGGAGTTAACCACAAGGAGTTATAAGGGTTTACTTTTAAAATAGTCTTTTCCCATAAAATTCATAACTCTTAATCTATACATCCAAAAATCGCCATTTTTGGACACAATCTAGAAAACTCATCAAATTATAATTTCAAATTTTTCCAGAATTTTTGAAGGTCGAAAAATTACGAAACTGAAAAACATAATAACCCTTAAAATCTATTACCTCAAAAGAGCAGTACTTCTGACTGGAATATCGGATGAAAAGCCGAAAGAACCTTTCACTGAATAACAACTCTCAAAGTATCTAAATACTCACAAAAATACGCTAGATAATATAGGGAGAGAAAACTTATGTTTCTGGTGTGATTTTCAATTCTAACTTAAGCGCCTATTTATAGGAAAATGCTAGAACGCCAAATGAAACTAAATAATAAAATAATATTATTTTATTTCCTCTTTCCACATCACCCACCAAAACCAGCCTCTAGAATGCCATACTTGAACAAATTTGGCAGCCCATATGTTTAAAACATTAGTGGGTCCCACCCATAAGTTTAATAAAAATATTTAATTTTTGAAACTTCAACAATTCATATAAAATAGCCCTTTTATCAGAAAAATACGAATTTTATGTCCATTCCACACGAAATCGAATTCTCTACAACTTTGTAGCTTTAAGTTTTTCCAAACTCCAAACAGAAAATATCTGAAACCCACAAACGGACGATTTTCAACACCTTTTAAAATTCATAACAAATCATACGTTAATTTTTAACGGTTCAAAATTTGTTGACATATACTCAAATTATATATGTATAACATATCCAAAAATCACAACAATCCAACGGTCGAATTAAAATTATAACTCACGCAATAGAGCTTTAAGAACACCGATTTGATCTTTTAATACCTCAAATCCGACAAAATACTGATTAAACACCTCAACATTAATTCCTTCATTTATAACCACATAAATAAATCCATCATTTATATCCGCATCAAATAAATATTTTCTTATCATATAAATCAATAATTAATTATTCACAAATAATATTACGAATCACAATAATGACAACCGAGACAGTTCTCTCGGAAAGAGGGGCTTTCGATAAGGATTTCTCCTTCATGGCGCAAGAATTAGGTAACCAAACCTCTCCTTGACGTAACTTTCTAGACATTGCCAATAATGCTATCTAATAATATTATTCAAATAATATGAATTATTGATTTGATAATAAAAATATCGTGCAAAGGACAATTATTGAAACAACAATAATATAAAATATCAACGCAGCAATTATTGAATCAATAAAAAAATATTGAATAAGAATTATCGTAATAATTATTGAGTAGTGTCTTCTTCACGTAAGAATCAATAATTCAAAATCTTACCGTGTAATATTGTGTTCTACCGCATGCAACCACGCGTAGACATCGTATTTTAACCACCGATATTCCAACAAAGGTTAATTCAGTAATAACTTCGCCCGTTATTTATAAAAACTCAAACTTGTCGTTTTCTTCATCCGACAATTATTCTATTATGGGACCCACAATTGGTTGTGCCGTCGTACGAATATTCCCCGATGTAAGACCCCGAAATTTTTTTAAATAAAAAGGAATTTCCTTTATTTATTATTTTGAAATAGTAAGGGTGGATTTGATTAATGTGGTTAGTTATGGGTAAAATGCTAAATATTTTAAATAAGCAAGTGGTGATATAATATTCATTATTGTTTGAGAATATTCGTTTGGTCGTGGAATATTCGCATCGCTTCGTGAATATTCAGATGCGACAAATAAGTACCCATGTATGGGCCCCATAATCTGAAAAAAAGCGATTGGAGGAAGAAAACGACAAATATAAATTGTTTAAAAATAACGGCGTAGTTGTTACCGTTTATACTGTTGGAATACCCGGTGGTTAAAACACACTAATACGCGTTGTTGAACAGTAGCACACGGTATTGCACCAATTATTGATTCTTACGTAAGAATGCACACTACTCAATAATTGTTACAAAGAATTATTGTTCAAGATTTTATTTTATTGATTCAATAATTGCTGCATTGATATTTTATATTGTCGTTTGTTTCAATAATTGTCATTACACAAAGATTTTTCATTATCGGCAATAATTCATATTATCCGAATAATATTATTAGATAACATTATTGGCAATGTCTAGAAAGTTCGCTCAAGGAGAGGTTTGGTCATCTAATCACCGCCAAGAAGGAGAGATCCTTATCGGAAAGCCCTCTTTCCTGAACCGCCTCGTCATCAATATTGTGATTCTCGTAATATTATTTGTGAATAATTAATTATTGATTCATATGATGAGGAAAATATTGATTTTATGTGGATATAGATGGAGAAAATTTTCTTAATGTGACAATTGTTGAAAATTGAAATTTTATCTTTTTCTGATAAAATAATTCATTTAAATATATTATTATATTTTAATAATATAATAATGATGATATTTTTACGATAAATGTGGGATATATGAGTATATGTGGAGGAGGAGTATTTTTGTTATCAAAAATATTTAAAGCGTGTGTTATGTGTCGGTGGACCCCATTTCTTGAATCGAAATTTGATTTATACCAAAAATCGTCTGCTTGTGATTTTCGCCAATTTTTGTTTGGAATTTGGAAAAACTTTCTTCTGTAAAGTTGTAGAGAATTGAATTTCCTATAAAAACACGCGAGATTCGAATTTTCTGGCAAAAGGGCTATTTATTGTGAATTATTGAAGTTCTGAAGCTCCAAAATAATTAATTTTTGAAGTTTAAAATATTTTTTTTAAAAAAAACGTTTTTGGTGAGTGTTTCACATGTGATATACATGTGTTCAATGGCTGAAATCAGATTCAAAGGTTGGCATAGAAAACTTAATATATATATATATATATATATATATATTATTAATTTATTAAATTTTCTGCTTTGGTGTTCTAAAGCAATTTCCTATAAATAGGGTGCTTAGGTTAGAATTGAAAATCACACCAGAACCCAAGTTTTCTCTCTATATATATCGAGCTTATTCTTGTGAGTATTTTGAGTATACTTTGAGTATTGCTATACTCTGCAAGTTCAAGTCATAGCCTATATCCTAGATTTCAACTGTAAGTCATCGCCTTTTTCGGTAAGGGATGTTATTTTCTTCTCAAATGATATTATTTCTTCAATATCATTATGTTTGAAATATTGGTTGGAACTTTTTGTCAAATTTGGAACTTTTTTCATGTCAAGGGTTACTATTCATGAAGTTATTATTCACGAGTACTATTCACGAAAGCGTGAAGATATTTTTTGTGAAATTTCTATCTTTTGGTGTCTGAGTTACTATTCACGATAATCGACACTTATTCACGAATACAAAGACTATTCACCTAAAAATGAAATTTCTTCTTTTTGTCCAAATATATCTACTATGGATACTAGCTTTGATTGTATCCATGTTTTGATCATTCTTGAATTTTACCCCACTCGATTACTTATGAAGTATTTTTGAACTTGGATTGTTTAAAATACGAATCCTTAATATTTGTTCTTTTGTTTCACTAGATTCGCTTCTTTAAAATATTTTTCATCATCCTCGGTCTTAAATGATGATGATTCATCAATATCTTTGGCTTTGTAGTGCAAAGATGAATGATTTCTTGATGAATATCTTTGGCCGTAGTGCAAAAGATGAACACGACCGATCGATTAATATCTTTGGCCCAGTAGTGCAAAGATGAACAGTGTTTAGATGAACATGACTAAATCGATGAATATCTTTGGCTCAGAGTGCAAAGATGAATATTTGATTCCGTATATATATTGATTGATGTTACAGGATAAAATATCGACGATGAACTTTTAAATTCATATATAGAAGATAGTAGTTTGCATTCTCTACTTAACTCTTCTAATGAATTGTTGTTTCACCGCAGCTTGTTGATTTAAAAGCGGTTGTCTATTGCATTCTATTAGATTTTTTCCGTTGAAGACTAACGATAATTTGTTGTATATTATCTTAGTCATAATATTCTTTATCAAGCTAGTCGAGCTCACCCTTTTCCTTTTTGTTCCATTTTTCTTCTCGTGAGGCGAGAATATAAATGAAATGACACAGTCTGGGTATGGAATGAAAGTTCTAGGGAGAGTTGTTTAGTAGTCCTCACCATTGTTGTAAAATGATGTATCAATAATTATGATGAGGATTTATTTGTATGTGGATATTGTCTAGATGACAATATCTCGTATTTAAACTCACAGCTTTACTATTGTAATAATAAAGTTGTAGTTGTTTCGCATACCATGTATTTGGCGACTCGTAATGGGTTGGATGGAATGGACCTATTTTGGGGGCGTCCACAGTTGGTATCGAGCTTAGGATATGATCTCTCGGAGATCGGGGAATAGAACTAGGAGGGAGAGACGAGTAAATCCTTCGCTAAGATGTCCTACCTAAGCTTATTTGTTAGTTGGTTAAGTATATAGGGATATTATGTGATGATATATTGATTTCCTTAATTAACCTTTGTTTTTATGATAGTATTTGAGAATGTCGATCGAGAATATTAACAAATGGAGTAAATGAGACCGTGGAGATGCCTCAGTCTTTACCAACGAGGAGAACGTGCAACAGTGGGCAAATGTACCTCCCATGAACAACACCAATCGAGCGGATGATGAACGAGGGATGTTTAGAAGCTTTTTGCAGCTCATGCAAAAATCGACGAGGGAGACTCGTGTTCAAAATACAGGAGGAAATGATAGCAATTCACGGTGGTCACAAATGCAAGCGATTCAAAGAGTTGGGACCACCAGATTCGGGGAAGCGGGATCCGATTAAGTGAGAGACGTGGGTCAAACAAATTACCAAGATATTCGATGTCTTGGGATGCACGGAGAAACAGAAAGTTCCATTCGCTACTTTTATGTTCCAGAATGAGGCAGACATCGGTGGGAATCATGAAGCGTACCCATCCAAATGCACTCAAAGATGTCATGGGAGACGTTTGAAACATTTCAATGACAAGTACTTCCTCGAAAGTATTCATATATATGAAGGAAGTGGAGTTTATTAGACCGAGCAGTAATAACATGACGGTCCCAAAGACGAAAGCGAAGTTCGTGAGTTATCCAGTGTTCAGACCTCATTTGGTGGAGAATGAGGAACGTATGACGCGGATGTTTCGAGAGGTTTGAAACCCGACATACGCCAAGATCTCATTTCTCATAAATTTTCTCTCTATTCGATGTTGTCAACAGGGCTCGATTGTTAGAAGCGAGATAACGAAATACGCTCAACCGAGGACCATAACCAGGATCATACCAAGATAAGCGGTCCATCGTAATAACGATAACCAAATGAGAAAGAAGAATACGGACAAAGCGGTAACCACTCTGGTGGTAATCGTGGCCATGAAAATAGAAGAAGCGAGTCGGGGAGATTTTAAAGAGAGAGATTAAACAATGACAATTCGAAGACGCCGAGATCAAAGAAAGAATCGGTTCCAAGGGAGGAGAAAGACCATCGGTCGATATGTTACAAATGCGGAAAGAGGATATATCATTGGCCTCCACAGCAGTTTAAGGTATGCTATAATTGTGGAAAAGAAGGACATATCGCTTTCGAGATTATACGCAGAATAAACCAAGTCCAATGGGGATGGTGACTCAAAAGGATGTCCCGAAAAAGTCAAAGTCAATGGTTCCTGGAAGAGCGTTTGTCGTGACCAGATTAAAATGCGAGAACCCGAACGGTTAAGCAGGTTAGTTAATTATAAATTCTTATGAAGTTTATACCTTACTAGATACCGGTTACCCATTCTTTTATCTCTCTTTGCTTGCGCTCAACGTTTGAATTTGACTACGGAGAAATTAGACTTTGACCTATCTGTGGAGACTCAAGTTAAGAGAAACTTTTATTACATCCGTTGTTTAGAAATCTTGCTTGATTCAGTTGGCACTATCACATTACACTCGTTAACCTTATTTCTATAGAGATATTTGTTTTTGATGTGATTTTAAGGTTAACTACTCATCATGCCAAAATTGATTGCTTTCGTAAGGTTGTTAGTTTTCATATTCTTAAGCAACTCATTATTCAATTCAAGCAACCAAACCATTGAAGTCAAACTCTTTCATATTAAATTATAAAGCCATTTGTTTATTGAAAAGCGAATGTCAAGCTTTCTTAGTCCATGTTATGGATTTGAATAAAGACACGCCGATTTGAATAATATTCTGTTGTTATTGATTTTTCCCGACGTATTTCTGAAGAATTTCTTGCCTACTCCCGAGGCGTGATATTGAATTTGTATCGACTTTAAATCCCAGACAAAAACCCATTTCTAAAAATCTCATATCGAATGGCTCCTATTGAACTTCAGGAGTTAAAAACCCAACTGTAGAAGTTGATACCCGAGCCTCTATCTGGTGAATTCCTTTGTGGAATGCATCGAAGCCAGACTCTCCGTAGGAGACACCATATTCGTGCGATAGTAAACTGATAGGTGTCATTGTAACGTGCTATCCAAGATTGGGATGTGAGTCACAGTTGAGAACAACCTAAGTCGGTAATCGAAATATGTAACTTTCTAGGCTTAGTTGGTTATTATCGGAGATTCGTTGAAGGATATTCTCGAATCGCTATTCCATTAACGCAGCTGACTCGTAGAGATACAAAATTCTAATGGAGCAAAGAATGTGGGAAGAGCTTCGAAGAACTCAAGAAGAGACTCATTTCGACACATGTTCTGACCATACTGTCTTAGAAAAGCGAATGTAGTAGCTGACGTGTTGAGTAGAAGATCGTATACAAGTACGAGTACGATATTGTCAAAGACTCATTTCGTATAATTTACAAATAATAGAGATGGAGATGAAAACTCTAGTACCCACGTGATGATATCTGAGTATAATCGACTTTTAATCGATAAAGTTAAAGTCGCTCAAGCTACACACCGGAGTGATGAATTTGAAGAAGGAGGTGCAAGAAGTTGTTATTTCAAAAGCGAGAATCGGTGAGGTGAGAAAGCTCAAACCTTCGATTTATTAATCCATTTGAAATTCTCGATCGAATAGGAACCGTGGCCTATAGACTCATTTTACCGCCAAGTATGACGCGTGTTCATAACGCTTTTTTACGATGTCGATGTTACGTAAATATGCGAACGACCAACCACGCCATTGAGTTAGAACCGGATGAGATAAATAAAGACTTAACGTCGAGGAGGTACTATCGGGATCTTGGATAAGAAAGAACATGTCCATGTACCGAGTTTATACCACAAGTTAAAGTTTTTTGGAGAAACCATGCTATTGAGGAAATGACCTGAGAGTTGGAAACGGAAATGAAAGCGAGGTATTCTCATCTTTTCAAACACCAGTACGTCGTCAATTTCGAGACGAAATTTCATAAGGAGGGAGGTTGTAAGACCAAAATTTTTTTAAATAAAAGGAATTTCCTTTATTTATTATTTTGAAATAGTAAGGGTGGATTTGATTAATGTGGTTAGTTATGGGTAAAATGCTAAATATTTTAAATAAGCAAAGTGGTGATATAATATTCATTATTGTCATTTGAGAATATTCGTTTGGTCGTGGAATATTCGTGATGCTTGTGGAATATTCGTATTTACAATGCCAAGCAGACCATGTGTGGGCCCCATAACGGAAAGCGATTGGAGGAAGAAAAAGACAAATATAAGTTGTTTAAAAATAATGGCGTGGTTATTCTGGCTTATCTTGTTGGAATACCCGTTGGTTAAAACACACTAATACGCTTGCGTTGTTGAAAGAAGATACCAGTATTGCACCAATTATTGATTCTTACGTAAGAATGCACTACTCAATAATTGTTACGAAGAATTACTTTAGATTTTATTTTATTGATTCAATAATTCTTTGCATTGATATTTTATATTGCTTGTTTTTCAATATAATTGTCATTACACAAAGATTTTTCATTATCGAAGCAATAATTCATATTATCTCAATAATATTATTAGATAACATTATTGGCAATGTCTAGAAAGTTTTGTCTAAGGAGAGTTTTGGTCATCTAATTGCGCGCCATTAAGGAGAGATTCTTATTGAAAGCCCCTCTTTCCTGGGAAACGCCTCAGTTGTCAATATTGTGATTCTGTAATATTATTTGTGAATAATTAATTATTGATTCATATGATGAGGAAAATATTGATTTTATGTGGATATAAATGGAGAAAATTTTCTTAATGTGACAATTGTTGAAAATTGAAATTTTATCTTTTTCTGATAAAATAATTCATTTAAATATATTATTATATTTTAATAATATAATAATGATGATATTTTTACGATGAATGTGGGATATATGAGTATATGTGGAGGAGTATTTTTGTTATCAAAAATATTTAAAGCATGTGTTATGTGTTCTATGGACCCCATTTCTTGAATCGAAATTTGATTATAAATTTGTAAAATCGCTCTGCTTGTGAATTTTACCCATTTCTGTTTGGAATTTGGAAAACTTTCTTCTGTAAAGTTGTAGAGAATTAAATTTCCTATAAAAACTCATGAGATTCAATTTTCTGGCAAAAGGGCTATTTATTATGAATTATTGAAGTTCTGAAGCTCCAAAATAATTAATTTTTGAAGTTTAAAATATTTTTTTAAAAAAAAACGTTTTTGGTGAGTGTTTCACATGTGATATACATGTGTTCAATGGCTGAAATCGATTCAAAGGTTGGCATAGAAAACTTAATATATATATATATATATATATATATATATATATTAATTTATTAAATTTTCTGCTTTTTGGTGTTAAAAGCAATTTCCTATAAATAGGTGCTTAGGTTAGAATTGAAAATCACACCGTAAATCAAGTTTTCTCTCTATATTATCGAGCTTATTCTTGTGAGTATTTTGAGTATACTTTGAGTATTGCTATACGGTCTGCAAGTTCAAGTCATAGCCTATATCCCAGATTTCAACTAGAAATCGCCTTTTCGAGGTAAGGGATGTTATTTTCTTCTCAAATGATATTATTTCTTCAATATCATTATCTTTGAAATATTGGTTGGAACTTTTTGTCAAATTTGGAACTTTTTCATGTATTTGGTTACTATTCATGAGTTACTATTCATGAGTTACTATTCACGAAAGTACTATTCACGAAAGCGTGAAGATGTTTTTTTTGTGAAATTTCTATCTTTTGGTGTTTGAGTTACTATTCACGATACGACACTATTCACGATATCGACACTATTCAATTAAAAATGAAATTTCTTCTTTTTGTCCAAAATATCTACTATGGATACTAAAACTTTGATTGTATCCATGTTTTGATCATTCTTGAATTTTACCCCACTCTAATTACTTATGAAGTATTTTTTGAACTTGGATTGTTTAAAATACTTAATCCTTAATATTTGTTCTTTTGTTTCACTAGATTCGCTTCTTTAAAATATTTTTCATCATCCTCACCCTAAATGATGATGTTCTCAATATCTTTGGCCAGTAGGTGCAAAGATGAATGATTTCTTGATGAATATCTTTGGCCCAGTAGTGCAAAGATGAACATGACAGATCGATTAATATCTTTGGCTCAGAGTGCAAAGATGAATGAAAGTTTAGATGAACATGACTAATCGATGAATATCTTTGGCACAGTAAAGCAAAGATGAATATTTGATTCCGATATATATTGATTGATGTTACAGGATAAAATATCGACGATGAACTTTTAAATTCATATATAGAAGATAGTAGTTTGCATTCTCTACTTAACTCTTCTAATGAATTGTTGTTTCACTGCAGTTGTTGATTTAAAACCGGTTGTCTATTGTATTCTATTAGATTTTTTTTTTGAAGACTAACGATAATTTGTTGTATATTATCTTAGTCATAATATTCTTTATTGGCTAATCGAGCTCACCCTTTTCCTTTTTGTTCCATTTTTCTTCTCGGGAGGCGAGAATATAAAGCGAGTATGCAGTGGGGTATGGAATGAAAGTTCTAGGGAGAGTTGTTTAGTAGTCCTCACCATTGTTGTAAAATGATGTATCAATAATTATGATGAGGATTTATTTGTATGTGGATATTGTCTAGATGACAATATCTGTATTTAAACTCACAGTTTTACTATTGTAATAATAAAGTTGTAGTTGTTTCTGTACCATGTATTTGGTGACTCAGAATGGGTTGGATGAAATGGACCTATTTTGGGGGTGTCACACCCGACAACAAGAATATTCCACGACCAAACGAATATTTCCCGACAGAAATGAGTATTTTATAACCACTTGCGTATTTTGAAAATTTTATATATATCACCCTTAACTTTAAACTTTTATCAATTTAACTATTTACTTAAATAGAAAAATTGAATACTTTTATTTCATAAAATTCGGGATCTTACAATTCTCTACCCATTTCGGATTTTCCTCTCCTCCTACCATTACTCTCTCGTACGCCTAAATTCCCAAAATCCTAAAATTTGTGCAAACTCTTATTTAATTTTGCGTAAAAATTTTGTGCAACCTCTTTGAGAATTGAAAAGGGAGGGATTACTCTAATTGGGAGAGGCAGGTAGATGTCTTAGTTTGGTTCAACTGTACAATTAATTTGATCTATATATCTACTTCCATTGTTTCAAAAAATAGAAAAGCAGTCGTTTATGTTTTCTGTGTGATTTTTTATTTATTAATTTTTTTGTTGCTAATTATGTTTTGTTTATTATGTCTTTCGTTTCTCTTTTTTAACTGAATGTTACATCAAAAAAAGAAAATAAATTTCGATGTGACTTTTCAATCTTCATGTTGATATATACTCGTACTATTGTGAATGGGTAAAATATGGGAATTTTCTTTGACAAAATAATAAGTATTTTTCAGAAGTAGAAGTGCATACAAATATCAACAGTCAGGGTAAAAATATCATTTTTAAGCAATATTAACCATCATTTTTGATTGATAAGGCTACATTAAAAAAAATGAAAAGGAGGGAATTCTTTTTATATATCTATGGCATGTATTAGGTAATATATATATTTTTATAAATTTGCAGAAATGGCAATGAGTTTCATTCAAGTGTGAGGCAAATTCATTCTGCAACTTTAGTGATGAGTATAGCAAATGCCAAAGATATATAAAATTCATTTTATGGCAAACTCATTCTGCAACTTTAGTGTTTGTTAGTAGTTCACTGCTTAATTACTTTTTCCTTTTAACAATTTGTGTTCCAAAATTTCATGAATCCACGTACAACTGTACGTGCAGTTGCTGAATTAATTAAGAGCAGTTTCCATAATCTGTTAAAAGAAGTTAGTACTAGTATTTTAGAGAAAAGATGATTCAGGACTGAAATTTATTATTATTATTATACATTTTTTCTATAGTCTGAGGAGAAATACGCTAAGTTCAGGTCCACCATGACCATCAGGATTCATCATATAAAACGCTTCCGAGTGATGTGTCCCCACCACTCGCTCAAACCTAGCTCTCATATACACCAACTCGCCCTCCGACCTACAATCTTTCCGCACCGGAATCACCCCGGCACCAACCGACACGCTCTGAACAGTACTAAGCACGTGCAAATCGGACTCATTACACGCTCGTGATAGCGCCTGGCCACACTTCCTGCCATTACAATACATAGTCCACATAGGCTCCTTAAACAACTTCCCCGGCCGCCCACGTCCCTTTTGGCATTCCAATGCAATTCTCACCGACCCCGACGACATTTCTTTCACCAGAGAAGAAGTCGAGACCGCCAGTTCGATCAGCAACACCGGGGCAGATCTCGGGTCGTCTTGGACCGCAAAACTCACGTGACCTCTCCGTTTGCCGAAGAGCGTGCCGGTAACCTTCCGGCCGAGTGAGGGTGTGATGGAGAGCTGGGAAGGAAGTGCTAGCCAACGGCACGTGGGGAGGATCATGGGGAAGGAGATAAGGTTAATGAGTGATCGGAGAAAGGCGGAGACGCCGATACGGGTTTTGGTGAAGCGGTGGAAGGCGGGGTCATGCATGTAATTGGATGGGATGTTTTTATTGGTGGTGCTGTTGCAGTTAGTTGTTCTAGGGAGTTCAAATTTCATGGTTTAATTAAGAGAGAGAAGTTTGGGTTGTTGTTTTTGCTGTAAATTAAAGAAGACAAGGAGAGTTCAGTGAATGATACTCCTACTGGAGAGATAGTGAGAGAAAATAATTAGAGGCCGACAGAGTGATTATAGTGTTGGAAAGGAGGAGGTGGGCAATATGCACGTACTAAAAGGGTAAGGATGCTATCTACTGCTGGCAGCTGATCAGTGCATGCTTATGATCATTTCGTTCCTTCATGCTCGATCTCACACTCCCAATTAATTACCAATAAATTATGAATCGGATCCGAGAGCTCGCGTGGTGATTCTAATTGACCAAATAATTAAAGGTCTTATATTTTAAATAAATTTTATTGTATTAGGGATCCGAGTAGTGTTTGAGATAACTTATAAGTAATTAATTAAGTTTGTTTATAATTAATTTTAAAAAGTAAAATGTGTTTAATAATTTAATTTTAAAATTGTAGTCATGTAATTGGAATCTAATGAATGGAAACTAATTATTATTATTTTAACTTACAGAAAATAGTATACTCTACCTTACCAAATTGGAAAAAAAATGTATAAAATTATAGTACTATATTTAGTTTTATTATACATTAATTATGCACAAGAGCTAGGATGATACAGAAGTTCGCAGACTAACAAGTCTATACGCAGCTCAAGAACACAATGATTAATTAATACTACTTCTTGTTTGTAACCCTGCAGGCCACCCTACAAATATATACAGGCACAAGACTCACACATATATATAATTTCTTTAATATATAAGTGTACATGCGTGTGCAAATTAATATTATTAGTTTTTTTAGATAACAGAAAACAAAGTTCTTCTTAAAAATAATTATATTGGACATATGCATTATTTATTTTTTGGAAAATTAAAATACAGTAAATTTACTCAATATTTTTGGCATTTGAGAGAGCTGCAAACTTTTGGAAGGCGCGTAAGGTATCAAGCAATCCAATATGGTGGGAGAGAAATAGCTTGAAAGTGATATGCAGGTTATGACCAGAAAAGGTCAATGCAAAATAATGTGCCTAAAATTAATGAAATTTTATTGTTGCCATCAGTATGAATTCGATCGATGCTTAAAATACTACTACTAGTACTTGAATTATTACTATTACTCTCTCTGTGTCTTATTTGTAAATTTTTCTGTGCTAATTAGTTATATATTAATTCGCCTTAAACATAGAGATACATTTTGAATTTTTTAATTAAGATAATTTATAAAATTTTAAACATTAAAATTGATATATGGAGTATAATTTTGTTTATGTTTTAAAAATAACAAAAATAAGAATTAATAGTTCGGGCCTTCAAAGATGTCTATAATGGCGACATCATATATATATATATATATATATATATATATATATATATATATATATATATATATATATATATATATATATATATATATATATATATATATATATAGGTAACCCTTCGAAAAAAGGACACTTGACTTTTGAGATATATTATCATAATAGAAAAACAATTAGAAAAAGGCGGCACGCCCATTAAATTTAATTAATTGTTTGTACTAACAAATTGAGCAGCTTGTTGTATTTAATATGCAGGGATTTGAGCTGACCAATTAGTTTAATAAGGATAATTAGGACAAGGTAATCTTATCAACTTGAACTGCCTTCTTTGATTTGTATATATTTCTTTTTAGTTTAATAAAAAAAAGAATATTATATTGCATGATGCCGCTAATTTAACCAGAATTAAATATTTATTAACCAAGAAATGACCTAATCAATTTTAGAAAGATATTTTAGTAAATTTTTAAAATAAATGTAATATAAATTACTTTCAAAAACACTTAAAAAATAGTTTATCCCAAAAGTATTCTTATACCTCAGATTTTTATTAATAAAAGCATTTTTTTTGTTAATTATGTTGCCAAGTGATTTTATATCCCCACACTCCACTAAGCGGACACTTGACACCTTTAATTAAAGATAAAGTTTAAATGTCATGTCACTTATATATATATATATATATATATATATATATATATATATATATATATATATATATATATCAAAGCTCTATTCTCATGATCTTTATATAGTTGGGACTCACCATACAATCACTCAAGATTATCTTATACAATTAATTAAAGATACTAGGAATAGAGAAGTTGTACATGCATGTAGGAGTTTCTACCATCAAGAGGGAAACAATAATAAGTAATAAATACTAAAAGATATATAGAAGAGGTTTTTAATTGAAACAACAAGCCGTAATAATAAATTAAGATGAAGCCATTTCATGCATTATTATTTGTCCATTCATTCGAATAAGCCCCATTCAATCTTTGGTATCTTTCTCCTTTGATAAGCATCACCTGCTGATAGCCTGTAACAAATTAATGCATAATTAGCAATCTTTATATAGCTAGAAATTAAGATAGTTCATACTATACTTGCACCAATAATTAAGCTAGAATTGAAAAATAAATAAATGAGAAATTATGATACCTGCAGTGACTACATACATGCATGCATGCATATCCAAGTTTTTATATATCTTTTATTTCGTTAAGGGTATTTATGTAATTTTAAGGTTTTTGTGATACAATTAACAATATAAATACAAAAAAAATTATTGGGTATGTGCATTGTCACTACATGTAAAAAAAATTCAAATTAAGTAAAATTATGTACCCCAAGCATAGTGAGGTGTCAGAATTATCTCTTTCTTTTACGCTCGAACTTGCTAAAAAATTCATCCTTTCAATGGGATAGTTTTCGTGATATGGTGCTCGTGCTGGGTTGCGGCGAAGCTCCTCAATCTTAAAATAAAATTAAAAAAAATCAAAAATAGAAAAGAATTGTTTTTAGCATCATAATATATATATATATATATATATATATATATATATATATATATATTCGGACCGTTGACCAACTTATTGGAAGGCTTAGCCCAGTCGACACAATTTGTACCGACTTTTATTTTAATATAAGAGTTTCACATGGTCAACATCTTGTCAGTATATTTAAACAAAACGAATTTTTATTATTAAAAAACACCAGCTGACACAACTTGTACCAGCTGTGCCTTTTTTTTAACATAACAGTAATTCCTATAACACTGATTTGCGTCTTAAGGTTCTGCTTATGGGAAATCTGCTCATATGATATATTACAACTTTGAAAACACTGATTTGTACAAATATTCAAATTTCATATGATGTGACAATGTAATTCTCATCATTTCATATTTGAGAAATATAGGAGTTATTGGATGGATGTTATAACAAATACATATACAAGTTGTGTCAGCTGGGTATTTTTTATGTTTCAATCTAAGCCTTCCAATAAGTTGATCAACGGTCCGAAAAGGGGTTGTTAGAACAGTGTCCATGACAACCGGTTGCCATGATGGAATACCATATATATATATATATGTGTGTGTGTGTGTGTGTGTGTGTGATGAACAGACGATGATGAAAATTTGGAAGTAATTAAAAAGCAAGATTTCCAGCATTGATCGAGTCAAGCTTGCCTGTTCCCGCAAAGTTTCATTTTCCTGCATTGCCTTTTGTTCCTACGTACAGATCACAAAAATCTTAGGAATAATTAAAATTTCTAGCTACCAGTTTATTTTTTCTCCAATACTGAGCGTCACATATACAAAATGTTAGGGAAGATTTTGCCCCAGTGCACGTACGGTACATAGAAAATTTTCATTTTCTAGTTCTTGTCTTGAGAGATTGATTTTGTAACTTACAATTAATTATTATATATTATTATTATTTGACCAGCGCATGCAGTTTTATCATTGGCAATTAGGTACAAAACTGTTAATTTACCTGCACTCTGGATTTCTCAAGCTGTTCCAGTAATACTTGCTCCTGAAATGCATAAAAAGAGAAGAAAAAAATATCTCTAAACCCCTAATTTAACTATAGCTCGAATAAGATCAAGGTGGAAGGGAAAAAAAATAAAAGGAGCTGAGTACTATATAGGGTTTGGCATGAATGTAATAAAACTTACTGAAGCTGAATTCAGATTATACAAGTAGAATTTAGTCCTTTAAAATAAACAGAATGGAGTTATAATTCTAGAAGGGTCAAAATATTTGAATATTTACAAACTAGCTGACTTGTACTTGTGTGAGGCCGGCGAATGACCACTACGACAGGTTAGTCAAGTCTTAAGTTTGACTAATGTATATTGGGCTTATTAAGTCATGTTATAGGAGCTAGGGTTTCTAATGACTATAAAAATATTGTTTGGTGTGTGTGTTATGCAAATTGTGTGAGACTTAATTCTAAATGAATACATTAGATCTGCAGGATTAGTCAAAAAGGTGACTCTAGGTAGATTTATGTGTACTTTAATTTTGGTGTGACTAATTAATTGGTTGTGATATCCGATCTTAAATCTAACATATTGATTCATATTAAATCCTAATAAAAATGCTAGCCGGAACAATTCATATTTGATTGATTAATAATAAAATTAATTACCTTCCGGTCCTTGACTGATAATATTCCTTCATGTAATTGATGCTCTAAGTGCTGCAACTCCTTGAAGTTCAAGCCATCCAGTTCTTTTCCCATCATCCGCCTTAATTCACAATTATAATAGCAAAAGTTTTGTTAATTACTTTTATCCATTATGATATATTAATTGTTCTTGGTTTTTTTTTTTTCACAGTACTTAGCTAGTACTTATATAATTAAATTAATTTCTAAATGATATATGCAATGTAAAAATAGAATTAATCAAAATAAGTAATGCAGGAAACTTACCGGTACACCTTTTGAAGCTTTGCCATCTCCGTTTTTAAGGCATCCACCTCAGGCTGAAAATCATGCTTGAAATAACAAAGAATTGTGTTTGAATAGTGCATTATGATGTATTTGAACTTAATTCAAACTTTGAAATTTAGCTTTTAAGCATGTTTCAGAATGATTCTCTCAACTTACTTAATTACTAGCTATGAATGTCTTCATTTATATATATATATTTCCACAATCAAATTGATATTTTCAAGCCTCTCCTGCTCAATTTGCTTCTGATCTCGATAAAACTACCCATAATCAATTGGCAAAAGGTCAACGCTCAAACAATATTCCCAATCAACCCCTCTCACGGCGGAAGAAACAGATAATGATTATTTATACCGGAACAAATGATTATCTTAATTTATTAGAAATTGAGCAGATAAAGAAATTTCTTGAATAGTAAATGAAATCCACGTTAATTCAGGTTAGTGAAAACTTGTGGAGATATTAATTTTTTGTTATAATATATAGTAAATGCCTAAATAATGATGGGTACTAAGAATTAAGTGATAATCCTAAATTTGTCAAATATACCCCTAAACTTTACGTCTTTAGCTAGTACTGCTGCCGTATGATCTTATGTTACTCCAAAAACTACTACAAATTAACATCTTATGACTTCTACAACCTTTCATGTAATAGAGGTGGATATTAAATTAATCCCTACTTTCGGCCCAAAAAAAAAAACTTTTATTTCCAATTTGCAAATATTAATGTTATGATTTAAAAGGTTTTTCATCACTTTTATCGCTGAGACTGAGCTTAATAAATATTTCACATCATCGAATCACCCCTGCACTACGGCCAAGGATATTCTTTAGTATCACGACCACAATTATCCATGCACTACGGGCCAAGAATATTTGTGTATTCAGTAATGATCATGATCATGCCAACAACTGTCCATCAATGCACTACGGGCCAATGATGACTTTTACCACATCATTTGTAACATTACTACCATGATTACAATCAAATAATCTCCGATCATAATCATACCAAGTTCATCTATGCACTACACAGCCACATATGACTTTCAACAAAATATAAATATGAGGATGATGACAATGATATAATAATTCAATAAAACAAGTTCAAGAATTAATTTATCTAGGAACTGATAACGTCCAAATTGTCAAAATGATACCGCTTTATAGAGTAAAATTCAAGAATGCTCGTAAGAATAGTTCCATGAAAAGATATCGGATGAAGCCGCAAATATCAAGGATATTCCACTAATTTCATGGAGTATAAGTCAAAACTTTAACCAACCGAGTATAATAAAGAATGGAATAACAAAAGAAATCACCATGCATGCGGTGATTGATGATGTATAAAGTTATTCCAATTAAATAATAATAATAATAACGAACCGTGTCGTGCAAAATTTTGCACCGGCTGTGATATTCCAATGTAATAATAAAGATTTTAACCAGTCCTGTAAAACACATGCATGTGATGTTCCAATGTAATAATAATAAAGACTTTTAACTGTGTCCTATAAAAACACATGTATGTGGATGTTCCAATGTAATAATAGAAGAATGTCACCAAGTATAGGGTGATCACAGTGCACAAAAGTTATTCCAATGTAATAATAAGCAATGGAATAACAACATTCTCTTCATGAATAAGAAAGAATAACACCCTTACCGTAAAAAAAACCGGATATAAGAGTAGGAAGTAGCGTATAATACTTTTCTATAGTTTCTCTATAATTTCTCTCTCTAAGCTTCAAAGAATTCGTAAGAAAATAATGAAGGAATGAGCTTCTATTTATAGAAAAATGGACCGATAAGAATTAACTCATGAATCGGCCTAGATTGATTTACTTTAATCGACGGTCCATATTTAAAAGCAAAATCTTTTAAATAAAATATAATATATAATATATATTATATATTGTAGAGCCCCAAGTGCAAAATTAGGGTTCACATGACCTAATTGAATTAAATGCACAATTAGGGTTCCACGACCTCATTAAATGTGCAAATTAGGGTTCGCGATAACCCTAATGGAATGAAGATGGAAAAGTCGTAAATAAATGTGCTAGACTTCCGGGATAAGCCTCCACGTGTCCCGAGGCGTAAGACTCGTGGAGGCTACTCGCTTTGGGAATCGATTGAGGGATTGGATTGGTGGCTGTATGACAGGGCAAGGCAATATGAGCATTATTCTAACGACTAAAGGGTATTTCGAATTTCTCTCGAAATCATGTGCCTTGCACATGACTACTTTCCGTAGAACCCTATAAATACCCCTTCCATTCCATCGGGAAAGGGATACACAAGACTTGGACCCTTTTGGTGACTTAAAGGCTTGGATTTTTCACCTAAAAGCACTAAAGAGTTTAGACTTCTCTTCGCACTCAAGACTTGGACTCTCGAAGATCAAAAGACCCTTTTGGTGACTTAAAGGCTTGGAGATTCCACCTAAAAGCACTAAAAAGGGTTTGGATACTCGCCTCAACTCAAAGGACTCAACTAGAGGCTCTTGAATCCCAATAACCCTAACCCGGTTTCCGATTCTAGGAGTTCTCGCCACGCGCCGTTGAGTAATCGCCCACCGCTGCTCTCCTCTTCAATCAATCAATCAATTCCGCGTTTTCGTGGATTTCTCTCCTCCTCACCCAACACGAAACCCTAACTAAAGAAGGCACGATTTCTTTCGCCCACATTTATTTGGCGACTCACTGGGAGGTGTAGAATTCATGAAGGGTATGCCCATAACTCAAGTGGGAGAACTACAGAAGAGTTGCTTCACCAACAAATAGCATTACTTCACCGGATCCAGCCCAAGGCAAGCAACTCAAGCTTTCCAAAGCGCAACTGGATTTTGACCAACCACTTATCAAGACGCTTCAGAAGGAAGTTCGACATCACCACATACGGCCAATCAACAACAAACCAACGTAGGGCAAGGCAAGGTGAGGATGCAAGTGGAGAGCAAACAAATGTTGTGCAACCGAGATGCTCAAGGCGCCAAGGAAGCACGAGAAGGACAAGGGACGATGATGACCATGATGTCGAAAATGCAGAGAAGCAAGAGGAAATGGGAATTTCCGCCAAGAAATGATGCAGATCCCTACCTTCAAGGCCATGTTCCCAGCGCTCACACAGGAGAGAACAAGCGGAGTGAGAGGACAACAACAACAATGAGCAACAACAAAGAGAACCAGATTGTACCTCCATCGACGGAAAGTCAATCGGCTCCAATAATCAACTTGAGCCCCGCAATGGGTGACATGCCACAACCTATGTCGGAAGCAAGCCAACCTCGCATAAACATCATCCCAACCGCTTCCCCAAAGATTTTCACAGTGCATGCCAACCATCCCAATCCATGTCCAATGAAAGTGAGCCAAAGAATCGCCACTAGTGCCACCAGCACGATGCAAGTGTGCATCAACCATACACACCACGCCAGACAAAGAAAGATATCACAACACCCCGTAGAGTTCATGCCATTTAGCCAAGATGCGTGACGAAGGATGATATGATCGATGTGATCAATCAACTTCGCAGTGCACATCCCGACCCTGAGTTAGACTTTACTCCACCTTACCCGACACACATTCGGAGGCAACCTTACCCGACAGGTATATCGAGCATCCCCACAATTTCCAAAAAATACAACGGAGAAAGGAAATGCCAGGAAACATATTGCTGTGTTCAGAGAGTCGATGTCTCCGGCTAGGATATGATGAAGTGAATAACCACAACTTGTTGATGCGGAATTCAACAAGACTTCACGATAAAGGCCTTTTACTTGGTACTATAATTTGGAGAAGGGGTCAATCTATGATTGGGATGACCTAAAATTACAATTTTTAAAGAAGTTTTTCTATGTGTAGAAACAGGTAACCATTGTAGAGCTCATGCGGTTTAAGCAGGTTTAATGAGGAGTCATCGATTACGCCGATGTGTTCAGGGCCCAAGCACGTAAGTATGTAGAACCAATGGAAGAAAAGAACTTGGTTAGCATATGCAACAATGGTGCTTTTAGACGCCTTTAAAGCCCCACCTCATTACCAAGGCGTATGATTCATTTATGACCCTCTCATCTTTTGCACAAGACTTGGGGAATCATGACATTTCCCACCAACCATGCGATGGATACATGGAAGAGCAAGAGGACAAAGAATCAGGGCTTTGTGGATTCTCACCAAAAAAACCACAGGGGGAAAAAGGGGAGAAGAATGAGAAATTTGAACGAAGCAGAGAAAAAGTATGGGGACAAGTATACCACAATGCCGCTTTTGAGGCTATCACATGCAATGGTATATGCTCAGAGCTCAGTCTTAACAATGGGTCCAAAGACGGAGCGGTGAAACCTCCAAGTCCCCTTGGCGGTTATTGAATCAAGAAATGAAAAGAAGATCGACTTCATGTATACCACTAATACGCAGGGCATTCCACTATGGATCATATTACCACTACGGAGGATATACCATGAGAAACTGCACGGGAGATTGAACTAGAGAAGAAACGTGTAACACCATCACCCATGGTGCAATTCCTAAGTCAAGAACTCAAATATTGGCTTTCTACGCACCATCGAACAAACTTTGAACTACAGATGAATTAAAAATCCACCTAAGATGGTGGTCCACCAAAAATGGTGGTTTAAGTCCTCGTGAATATCCTTTGCCAAGTAAATTGGATGACCAAGGAGGAGGCACAAGAATCGACGGAAAAAAAAAAAAATCCCAAGATGGTGGTCCACTCTAACGGTGGTCAAGTCCTCGTAGACCGTGACTTGACAAGAAATTGACGACCCAAGTGACGAGGCACCCGATTTCAAGTCCTCAAGATCGTGACTCACAAAAAATTAGACGACCCAAGTGAAAAAGTCCTCGTAGACGACCCAAAAAATTGATTTACCCAAGGAGGCACCCGAGTGTTACACTTTATCATCAAAAGTGAATGAGGCACCGACTATAAGCCCTCGGACCCAAAAAGTTACACTTTATCTCTAAAAGTGATGAACGTTATGCTTTCACCGACAAAAAGCAAGATTTATTATATATGAAATGTTATGCTTTTCGTTAAAAGCAATTTTATTATCAATAAATTGACAAACTTTCACTTATACTTGAACGCTTTTTTTTTAAAATTTCTTAAAAAAAAAAAAAGAAAAAAAAAAAAAAGTATAGATTCAAGTGTTAGTTTGTATGAAATAAATGTACATGATTTTCCGATACAAGAAATGAAGAACTACGACAGCTTCATGATCCAAAGGTCACGACCATTCAATCAAGATGAGGAATACCTAAAGCTTGGTCTTCGAGGCCATCAAGAGGTCTTCGATGCTATCGTAGATCTTCAAGGCTATTATCGCCTTCGAAGCTATCAGCCTTCGGCTATCAGTCTTCAACACTATCGCCAGGACTTCGAGGCTATCAGCCTTCGGGCTTATCGTGCCTTCACGAAATGTTTGGTTCTCAATGACTTCTTGATTCCAAAAGAAAGAGAAATTTCAAGAGATGGTAAGAAAGATTAGATCAAGATTTTCAAAATATCCCAGAGAGCTCCTCTAAGGCTCGCCTTTCTAGGGTTTGCTCCCCTGTGAGGTTCCTCTCCTAGACTTTCGCTTTTGAGGATCGCAAAACATCAAGCCCCGCCAAGTGTTCGTATTAATCGAATCAAGACTTCAACACTTATAATATTTTGCGCGATCATCTCACCAAAGGCGCGACTCACGCCAAGCAGGGGCAAATACTTACCGAAAGAGGCATAGACATCCTCCAGAGTAAAGGTGCATTCACCCCAAGCAGTTGATGAATATGTAGGTCCTATTGATACGAATGTTCCTACATAGTGGATGCAAAGTTATCCACATAATCAAAGATTCCTAAGTAGCTAGTCAATCCAATGTTGCTATTCTCAAGGTGGTTAGATGAATCGAGATAAGAAGTCATCCCAACTTCCACAAGCCGCTGGATATAGAAAAAGCCTTCCTTCTATGGTGGAGGAAAAGTCAGACGGCATAAGTTTGACTTGCTTCCAAAAGACGACACAAAAAGACCAAAGGAGGGAACCCTTCCCAATCATTGAGAAACGGGCCTCCTTGTTGTTCCTAAGTCTCGCAGAATGTTCAACAAGGAGGGCCTGCAAGAAAAAAAAAAAAAGAGTTCAAAGATAAGGGATCTAAAGAAGCAAGGAAGGGACGCCAAATAAAGTACTTGAGCTCAAAATGCTCACCATGCCAAAGAGGAATATCCGAGAGTAAAGCTTCAAAACACCTTAAAGAAGATGAAACAATGTCGAAAGAGTTAGGGTTCACCCCTGGGTTCGGCCCCTAGGTTCGGCCCCCCTGAGCGGTTTCACCGCATCTAGAGCATTTTTTCTTCCTTCGTGTTCTTCGTGGACTTAAACATCAAGTCTTTCTTTATTATCCGAGGAAAAAACCAAGATGTAATCAAGGTAATGGGGCTCTCAAGACAAAAGAAAGATTGGGGAGTCCTAAAAAAATTTGTAGGTTCCGCCCCTAGGGTTCACCATGTTGGCTTTGTAGGTCTCCTCGCTAGCTTCGCTTTTGATATATTATGGGCTCCAAACTCCAAACGAGTCAAAAGTTATGATCAAAATAGTAGTCGCTTCCTCCAAAACTTCATTTTTTTTCATTAAAACTTCATTTTTCCCATAGGGTTCGGCCATGTTGCCTTAGGCCACCTAGGGTTCGGTCATGTTGGCTTTGTAGGGCTTGTCGATATCTTCATTTTGATATATTATGGGCCCCAAACTTCAAACGAGTCAAAAGTTATGATCAAAATAAGAATCGCTTCTTCCAAAACTTTATTTTCCCCATAGGGTTCGGCCATGTTGCCTTAGGCTACCTAGGGTTCGCCATGTTGGCTTTGTAGGCTCACGATATCTTCGCTTTGATATATTATGGGCCCCAAACTCCAAACGAGTCAAAATTTATGATTAAAATAGTAATTGCTCCCTCCAAAACTTCATTGTTCCCCAGCCATGTCAGCTTTAGGCCACCTAGTATGCAACCATGTTGCCTTAGGCCACCTAGGGGCGTGCCATGTTGCTTTTAGCCACCTAGGGTCGTTCTTTTCACCCCTTAAAAAAAATCTATGTAGAAGCTTCTACCATGTAGTCTTCACCATGTAAGCTCGACGACTACCTAGGGGTCAAGTACCTTCATACCTTTGAGGTCCCGTTGTTTCTATCAATCAACTCGCTTGAAATGAATGCTCCTTCGTCATGAGATTTTCCAAAAGATAAGTATCTTTGAATTCATTTCTAAATAAAAATATATAAAGATATTATTTGCTAAATATAAAAGAAGATTTAGTTTTATTCCCAATAAGGGTAATTTTTGAAAATAGATTATTTATATGCATATATATATATATATATATATATATATATATATGTATAAATAAGTAAAATTTTTGCTTTCAAATAAAGAAAGATTTGGTTTATTTCCAAAATATAGAAAGATTTGATTTATTTCCAAAACAAAGAAAGCTTTGATTTTATTTCCAAAATAAGATTAAGATTTGATTTATTTCCAAAACAAAGAAAGCTTTGATTGTATTTTCCAACATAAGATTAAGATTTGATTTTATTTTCAAAAAAATAATATTAATTAAGGTCCGATTTACCAAAAGAAGGATTTTATTAGATTAAAATTTATTTATATTTGATTATATTTCCTTGTTTCCATTGCTGTAAAAAAATAATGAAACAAATATCGACAAGATACGGAAAGATTTTTGGAGAAGTTCCCAATTTGTCAAGAAAGAGCCCCGCAAAATCATTCAAAGGCTTATAATTTTCTTTTGCACGATCGCTCTATTTGGGAATGCGACTCTCAAGAGGGGGGCAAATGTGGGGCCAAGTGCAAAATTAAGGTTCATATGACCTAATTGAATTAAATGCACAATTAGGGTTCCACGACCTCATTAAATGTGCAAATTAGGGTTCACATAACCTAATGGAATGAAGATGGAAAAGTCGTAAATAAATGTGCTAGATCCGGGATAAGCCTCCACGTGTCCCGAGGCGTAAGACCTCGTGGAGGCGCTCGCTTTTGGGAATCGATTGAGGGATTGATCGGTGGCTGTAAGATTGAGGCAATATGAGCATTATTCTAATGACTAAAGGGTATTTCTGGAATTTCCCTGAAATCATGTGCCTTGCACATGACTACTTTCCAGAGAACCCTATAAATACCCCTTCCATTCTATTGGGAAAGGGATACACAAGACTTGGACCCTTTTGGTGACTTAAAGGCTTGGATTTTTTCACCTAAAAGCACTAAAGAGTTTAGACTTCTCTTCAGACTCAAGACTTGGACTCTTGAAGATCAAAAGACCCTTTTGGTGACTTAAAGGCTTGAGATTCCACCTAAAAGCACTAAAAAGGGTTTGGATACTCGCTCTCAACTCAAAGGACTCAACTAGAAGGCTCTTGGAATCCCAATAGCCCTAACCTGGTTTCCGGATTCTAGGAGTTCTGCCACGTGTCGTTTGAGTAATCGCCCACCTGTCGTTCTCCCCTCTTCAATCAATCAATCAATTCCGTGCTCTTCGTGGATTTCTCTCCTCCTCAGCCAACACGAAAGCCTAACTAGCAAGGCACGATTTCCTTGCCCACATATATATATCACATGCGTCTAATTAATTCACGGGATACACTCCCGTGACTTTTCCTTTGCTTTTACTAAACAACATCATATATATATATATATATATATATATATATATATATATATATATATATATATAAACTAATACTTAGTACCTTATATATATATAATAATACTAATAATAACTCCTCCCACAATCAGATTACCCCCCCAATAATTCATGCCAACTGTATATATATATATATATATATATATATATACAAGACTTATATATATATATATATAATGAATAATTTTCTATCTAAGTATTTTGAAAATGGGTAAATAAGGGTCCATAAAATAAGCAAAATTTACAACAATTACTATAGCAATAATTGAACAAAACTGAGTGACTTCTCACGTAAGCATCAATAATCAATACCGCAGTGCATCGCTTTGTAACTACGCCAGACATCGTATTTTTTAACACCGGTGTTTCAACAGTTAACAGTAAAACTTCCATACCGTTATTTTCATAAAGTATTTTTTTGTGCTTTTCTCAATCCGACAATAATTCCATTAATGGTCCCACCAATGATTGTGCCGTTGTCATGAATATTTCCTGTTAAAACGAATATTCCCCGACCAATCGAATATTATATAACAACTTGCGTATTTTATAAAATTTATAAATATTACCCACAACTATAACATTATGTCAATTTTACTCCATAATATTCAAAAATAATATTTATAGAAAATTCATCTTTATTTAAAAAGTTGGGGTTTTACAGTACGTTCGGAGAGGATCAAGTACATACGACTCTTTATTTAACATATCTTGTTCACCAACTTTAGTGATGGACTAAGCGATGATTCGGTCTGTCGCGTATATCAGAGAATCATCGTCTTAACTTTTAGCGACGCACTGAACTGTCGTCATAACATATAAACCGTTTATATGTATAGCAACGGACAAAATCGGCGCCCGATCCGTCGCTAAAGGTGGTGAGTAGGGTATGTAAAATAAAAGGAGTATGCACTTTAAATGGACTTATTGTATGTTATTATATATATATATATATATATATATATATATATATATATTTAAGAATTAAGAATGCTCTTTTAATTTGTGATACGAATTCTTTCTGCAAATGAAACTCTTTTTCAGAGAAATGGGGATATCATTTAGCATCTTGTTTCTAGTGTTAGTATAGAGAAAATATGAATTACCTCATATACATTCTCAATGGAAGGAAGTTCGGAAGATTCTGGACTCTTGTTGTATCTTGCAATTATTTGCTCCATGCTTCAACAAAAAGAAAACATAATAAACAATACTAAGTGTGCAAGATATTTTTTTAATAAAAATTATAAGGTAAGTTTTTTAAGTGGAGCTAGGTAATTTTGGTTAAACCGGCATGTACTTGGTCCGGGGGTTCAATCTTGGGCCTAGCTAGAGGCGATGTGCTTCACTAACATCATGATATAGTAGAAGTTTAAATTAAACACCATTTATATGAGGTGTTTTTTTTTTTTTTAATGTTTTTTATATGTGAGACTTAATTAATTATTGTAATTTTTTATTATATGTGTGCAACTTTAATTTCTTCTGGAACTAGGAGGGTTGTGTTTATTTGCAAGAATTATATTTGGGATAAGACTATTAATCCCAAGTGTCTTGTTTGTTTTCAAATTTAGACTTAGAACTATTAGTCTAGGGATTATAAAATGACTTAATAGTTTTTAGATTATAATTATAATTCTGGGATTAAAATATTAGAATTAATAGTCTTGAGATTATAATCCCATGAATTATAATCCTTGCAAACAAACATAGCCTAGAAGAGAAAGTCTATTTAATGAAATTTTATATAATTTCAACTTTATCCCCATTTGTTTCTATTTTAAACTTCTTTTTCTATGTTCTTGGTATACCTTTTCTTTTCCTCAATAACTTATTAAGTAACAAAAAGAAGATGAGATCCTAACTTTTCTTTCTTCTTTAAACTCAATTAACTCGATCTTCTTTTATTCTTTATCTTCACTTACAAACTCACAAGCAACCAAGCAAACCCATAGTAATCATGTTCAGTACTTAGCAATCAACTGATCAGCCTTGAGAGTTGAGACATTCTTAATTATACGTACCTCTTTCTCATATGAACAACAAACTTTCTAGAATTAATGTAGCCAAACAATTAAGTGACCAAGATTTTATATATGAATAGTTTGAAGAATATGTCAAACAGTTGGATAAATGAAGTCGTCCGTCCAACTATTTGACAGACTATTGACTACAACCAACTTTGATAATTCATATATAAAATTACATTCATCAATAAAATATAATATAAAACATTGAGATTTACATGATGATCAGTCAATGAAAATCTCATATATGAGCATGCATGTTCTAGCTTACTAAACTAGCATCAAAGAATATTATTTCTTTTATTAAAAAAAACCTACCAATTGATGATCGATGATGGAAAAATTAAACATACCAGGAACTAGAGAAGTCATAAAGCTTCCCTGTGCTAGAAAAAATTATAACCCCAATCTCGGCGTCACACAAAATCGACAACTCCTTGGCCTTCTTGAGCAACCCGGACCGGCGTTTAGAGAAGGTAACTCGCCGGCTATTGACATTCTCAATTTTCTTGATCTCAATTTTCCCTCTTCCCATCCTAATTAATTAATCAAAAAAACAAACAAATGGTACTGGTGGTATATATATATATATATATATATATATATATATATATATATATATAGCTACACTCTCTTTAATTTAGTTATGAAACTTTCAAGGTAAGTTTAACCAAATATGAATTTTAAGATGAAAAGTAAATAATAGCTTTACTATATACGAAACAAATACCAAAAAATGGAAATGTCAATTCCTTCTTGTGTAGGTTTTGCTACTATTGGAGTTTGAGTCTCTTAAAGTCATGTAGTTGAGATGGGGTTACATTATTTTTACATTTTCAAATATTAAATTACTAAATTTTAATGTCTATATATATATATATATATATATATATATATATATATATATATATATATATATATATATATATATATATATATAGACATGCATATATATAGTAAACTAATTTTAGTTTGAACCATTAATTAATATATATTATCTTAAATTTATGTAATTTTTCTCTAAATTAATAGCAAGCATTTGAACCTTATTTAATTAATTCCTACAAAAAATATATTGAAATGTCATTGTTTTGTTTAACTGGCCGGATGACGGATCTGTAAATGTATAAACAGATAAAGCAAGCTGTTGTATTGCCAAACACGTCCCTACCATTTAACTAATGTTATTGTATAGCCCATTAATTTTTCTGTTTATAGTAAACCAACCTGTATAAAGTAACTGCACGTGTATCTTTTTCTTGGTTTGATTTGGTTGAATTATTTCCAAAAATAAAAACGTGTTACTAATCTTGGAAGATAGGTTAAAAAGATACTGATGAATATACTATTTGTAGGAAACACCAAAAATGGTACGTAAATACCGATTCGCCATTTCAAGTTTTGATCCACCTTTCTCTTACTATTCTTCCAACTCATATATATTTTTATGACCAATCATAATTAAATTTCACTTATATATTTGATCACCGAGTTAACCCAAAAATATAGAGTAAAGCTGTAAACGAATCAAACAGTTCGAATCGATTCGATTCGGACTCGACTTGAAAAAATACGAGCGAGACTCGGATTCTTTAATAATATGATCCAAATCTGAATATAAAAAATAGTTCGAATAAAAATATATGAATTTTTTCTCCTTTTTTTCCCTTTTTTTTTACAATATACTTTTATTTAATTTAATATGGGATTAAACTACACCAAAATAACAATCAAGTCTATTTTTCCCGCTTAATAACAAAGATGTATTACTATTTACTATAGCTTGTAAGGGTAAGCATGGTGCGGTTTGGTGCGGTTTGAAGCCGAAACCGCACCCGAAATCGCTTAAGTGCGGTTTGATAAATTCAAAATCGCATATAAAATCACTTGTGATTGGTGCGGTGCGGTTTTAAAAGTGCGGTGTGTTTTCATTTGGTGCGGTTTCGGTTCCAAAATCAATTGAAATAACAATTGATATAAAATAAGCTCTCTGTTTTCGAAATTGATATAAGTTCATTAATGTAGACAAATACAACAATGGAAACTATAAACTATCTAAAATATAAATTTTTTCTGCAACAACTTCTTCATTACATGAAAACTGTGGAATATTTTCTAAATCAAAATACAAAATGAGTCATCCAATTCACAGGAACATGCATGATCATCCAACAAAACCATATAAGTTAAACCTGACTAGCAGTAACTAATTCATAATTATGGCAAAAAAAAAAAAAAAGGAGTTTACTTGTTTATTAATATGGCCCTTTGACTTTACTAACTTATAAATTCTGCCCCTATTGAGTTTACCTATTAAAAAAATTGAGCATAAGCTTCCCTTGTACTCGATCCGCCCCTTCATACATACATACACACATATGGTGCGGTTTCAGTTTTATGATTGCGGTTTTGGCTAGTAACCAAACTGAAACCATAAATTTGGTTATTCAACCAACCCAAAATCGCAACATCTGTAGGAATCGTTGAGTGCGGCTTTGTGCGATTTTTTGTGCGATTTGCCCAATTTGTTACTTGCTCAAATACTATTGGCTTGTATGTAATTGTAGTAGAAAATTGAAAGTGGACATTGCATTTTAACCATTCACCTCTTAATGCCTCTTAAGAGGTTACATATTTATATTAAGAGATTCTCTGAATAGCTAAGATATAATTATGAGTCTAAACTAGACTTTAAGGGGCATCGTGGTATAACCGTCGAGGTGAAGTCGGGACCTAAAAGAACTATCCAGAGGATATCTTAATACAAAAATATAAACTGCTAAAATGTATTAAGAGATGGACTGTTAAGATGCAATGAAATACCATCAAATTTATTCATATCTTATTCGGATATGATATGATGCATCTATTATATATGTAATTAATATGGATAATGGATAACACATGGATAAAAAAATTTGTATATAAAAAAATAATTAATCATATTCTCTTTCAACTAAACAAAATATGACTAGGATCATAAAAGTTTAAACTACATGCAAATTGTTGATGTGTTAAGGCTAAAATTTATTTATTAATCTGTAGGTCAGTATTGGCAATCTTTGCTATTAATTGGTTATTGTAAATTTATATGTAATTGAAAGCCTTCCTTATTCATAGAGGGGAGATATAGTCTGATCCAAGATTCAAAAAACTCTTCTTTATCAAAAAAAAATTATATGTAATTTTTCATCATAATTTGATGTTTCAAAAAAGAAAAAGAAAAAGTAAATGATGATTTTATCCAAGCATTTTTTTTCTTATATCCAAGAAATTATGATTGAAAATAAAATAATCAATATTTTCCTCCTTAAATGTGGTAATCAAACACAGTCAATCAATCAATTAATTAAAAATGGAAATAATATTAACTTAAAGAACAATTGTGATGCCGCATTGGTGCTTAAATTAATTGTGTGTAACATTATTCCTTTTTCTAATTGTTGTGTTTGAGGAATCCAGAGAAAATCCTCCTCAAAGTTCAAACAAATTCGTTTCTTTTGAGGGGAAACATGAATTATCTGCTTCAAATTTAAAACTTATAGCTTAAATAAATAAACATTGTAGTGTTTGATGCAATTTGTGTAAGTTATATATCTATAAGTATATCATAAATTAATAAGCATTATTAATTAGTAGTACGTTCTAAGAAATTAATTATCAGAAAATATACTGCACATGCATTAGTTTCAACAACAGTTTTAAATAGACTTATTAAAAGTTGTCAAACAATCTGATCGTCAATTGTGCTAAGGTGTTAGCACTTCGCAGTGCATTATATTTCTCAAAAGATTGTACCTTGAACTATATATGTCGCGATATTTGACGTGAATTTCACGTCAAATAAATTTAAGAGTTTACATTGGATAAATTCAAGAGTATAAATAGGATAATAAGTATGATAGAATCTCAACTATGGTTGAACAAAAAATAGATAAAATCGAATAACCGAATCAAACCGATTTTTTTAACCAAATTATTTCGATTATTTGAGTATATTCGGTTATAATCGTTTTAGATTTCAATTTTCGATTTAAGATTTAAGATATGGAAATTAGACTCTTCGAGTAACCGATTAACCGAATTAGAAACTTAAAAAAATAAAATACTATTTTTAATTAGAATTTGATAGATTTTGTCATATAGATTATGTACTTATGTATTGTTAATTTAAAATTATTAACCGAATAGTATAATTCAATTATTCAGGATTTGATTATTCGATTAGTACATATTTTGAATACTTGTTCGAATAGTGAAATTGTATGAAATTTGGTTCGGTTATAATCGAATACTCACTCCTAATTTTAACCTAACAGGTTAACATTTTAAGTAACAAGGTGATCCAACATGTTTATTGAATCAGTTTACACAAGTGTATGTTACATTGGTGACAAATTGATGTGAGATAGATCGTACAATTTCATTACAAGTGGTATAGAGCTAAGAAAGATTGATCCCAAACTGGTGAACCTATTCAAAAGATACGCAATGGTGGTTCAAAAATTAAAATCTCGGACAGTCTCTGCAAAAGACACGCGATGGTGGTGAATTCTCGATAAAGGGTTGGTGTTTTCCACAAGGTTCTCTCGATGAGTTTAGCTAAGAATTGGTGATCCACGGTGATTGAAGAGAAAATATTCATTTTTTGATGCCACTATTAGTCAAGAATTAGTATTATGGTGATTGGAGAGAAGTATTCAAGTGAGGAGTTGCTCTTGATGTGATGAACTCACTTGTGAGGGGGAGATTGTTAGGATATTACAAGTCTCATATCATTTTAGTATTATTCCTTTAATTATTTATTTAAAAAAAACTATACTTTTTTAAAATACAATATAATTTCATAATCAAGTACATCATCAAGAACCAAACATCACCAGAGGAGAAAGAAATAAACTCTTAACCAAATCTTACATAAAAGAATAAACTTATATAAATGAGAATCAAACATGAGACCTAAAGATGACAGTACCGCTTTAGTATTCACCACTAAGCTAATTAAGACTTCATCGGCTTATTCTTTACTTGTAGCGGATGAGTTAAATCAATAAAACTTTTAGTCTTTTTGACAGTTCTTTATAAAATAAAAAGGAAATTGATATTTTCGCAAGCTAATTTAATATTTTTACAAGTGGGTCCCATTTTTAACTAAACCAACTCTTTGTACAGTAAACTAACTATATAATTTAGTTCTTATGTCCAAATTACCCCTATTTAATAAATAACTAAACATCTAGTTGCTATTATTTGATTAGTAGTGTTACTCAATTGAAGACAACTTTTATTTATTTAATTTTATGATAGTAATAATATTAATAATAATTAGAAAATTGTTAGGAAATATGTAAGACCCCAAATTATTAATAAATGAAATTTATTTTCCTCTATTTATTATTTTGAAATAGTAAGGGTTGATTTGATTAATGTGGTTAGTTATGGGTAAAATGCACAAATATTTTAAATAAGCAGGTGGTTATAAAATATTCATTGTTGTCGGGGAATATTCGTTTGGTCGTTGAATATTCTTGTTGTCGGGAAATATTCGTACGACGGCGTAGTCTTTTGTGGGCCCCATAACGGAAAGCGATTGGATGAAGAAAACGACAAGTATAAGTTGTTTATAAATAATTGCAGCGCATTATTCAATTAATCTTGTTGGAATATCCGGTGGTTAAAACACAAGAATGTCTGGCGTTGTTGCAGAAGATACCAGGTATTGCACCAATTATTGATTCTTACATAAGAAGGCACTACTCAATAATTATTACGATGAGCATCTTCATTAGATATTTTATTTATTGATTCAATAATCTTTGCGTTGATATTTTATATTACTTTTGTTTCAATAATTGTCACTACACAAGATTTTCTATTATCGAAGCAATAATTCATATTATCCTGAATAATATTATTAGAAAACATTATTGACAATATCTAGAAAGTTCTGTCTAAGGAGAGGTTTGGTTACCTAATTGCGCGTCGATGAGAAGAGAAATTCTTATTGAAAGCCCCCTCTTTCACAGGAGCGGCACAGTTAGCGATCTTGTGATTCTCATAATATTATTTGTGAATAATTAATTATTGATTTATATGATGAGGAAAATATTGATTTTATGTGGATATAGATGGAGAAAATTTTTAAAGTGACAATTGTTGAAAAATGATATTTTATCTTTTTTGATAAAATAATTTATTATTATATTTTAATAATATAATAATGGTGATATTTTTACAATGAATGTGGGATATATGAGTATATGAGGAGGAAGAGTATTTTTGTTGCATTAAATGATTAACACATGTTTTGTGTGTCGGTGGACCCCATTTCTTGACTGAAATTTGATTATAACTTGTAAAATCGCCCGTTTATGGATACGACACTATTATGGATACTAGTTTTGATTGTATCCATGTTTTGATCATTCTTAAATCTTATTCCACTACTGGTTATTTACGAAGTATTTTTGAACTTGGATTGTTTAAAGTACGAATCCTTAATATTTATTCTTTTGTTTCACTGGATTCGTTTTCTTTAAAATATTTTTCATCATCCTCAGTCCTAAATGATGATATAATTGAATATCTTTGGCCTGTAGTGTAAAGATGAATGATTTCTAATGAATATCTTTGGCCCGTAGTGCAAAGATGAACAGTGTTTAGATGAACATGACCCGGTCGATGAATATCTTTGGCTGTAGTGCAAAGATGAATATTTGATTCGGATATATATTGATTGATGTTACGGGGATAAAAGATGAGCGATGAACTTTTAAATTCATATATAGAAGATAGTTGTTTGTATTCTCTACTTAACTCTTCTAATGAATTATTATTTCCTCTGCGAATATTGATTTAAAACTTGTTGTCTATTGTATTCTATTAGATTTTTTCCTGTTGAAGACTAACGATAATTTGTTTTATATTATCTTAGTCATAATGTTCTTTACTGGGCTAGTGGAGCTCACCCTTTAACTTGTTCCATTTTTCTTCTCAGGAGGCGAGAATGTAGCGAGTACTAGTCGGGGTGTGGAATGATGGTTCTAGAAGTCGTTTTAGTAGTCCTCACCATTTTTGTAAAATAATGTATCAATAATTGTACTGAGGACTTATTTGAGTGTGGATATTGTCTAGATGACAATATTTGTATTTAAACTCACAGTTTTTATGTTGTATTAATAAAATTGTAGTTGTTTTTGTACCATGTATTTTGACGACTCGGAATGGGTGTTGTATACCTATTTTGGGGGCGTCACAGTTGGTATCATAGCTTAGGGATATGGTCTCTGGCGGAGATCGGGGAATAGTACTAGGAGGGGAGAGACGAGTAATCCTTCGCTAGTGTGTCATACCTAAGCTTATTTGTTGGTCAACTGAAGTATATGGTTAATATGTGATATGTTAATTTGTTTAATTAACCCTTGTTTTATGGCGAGTGTTAAGAATGGCGGTGAGAATATTAATCTATTGGAGTTAATGAGACCGTGAAACACCTTTAATCACCACCTGAGGGGCGATACAACAGAAGGCAATATTTCTCCCATAAACAACACCACCGAAAGCGAGCGATGAACGATGGGATGTTTAGGAGCTTTTTTGCGATTCATGCAAAACCGGATGAGGGAGACTCGTGTACGTAATCACGGGTGGAAATGATAAAACCTGCCGCTGACTTATCACGCACCAAGTAGTTCAAAGAGTTGGGACCACCAGAATTTAAGGGAAAGCCGGATCCGATCATGGCGGAAATGTGGGTCAAGAAAATTACCAAGATATTCGATGTCTTGGGATGCACGGAGGAACAGAAGGTTCCATTCGCCACCTTTATGTTCCGTATGGCGAGGCAGATTCTTGGTGGGAGTCTCGTGAACGCATCTACCCGACTGCAGTACTCGCGATATCTTGGGAAGCGTTTGAAACTTTTCTCTGAAAAATACTTTCCCGAAAGTATTAAATCATATGAAGGAGGTAGAGTTTATTAGACTAGAACAAAACAACATAACGGTGTCCCAATACGAGGCGAAGTTCGCAGAGTTATCCAGGTTTGCACCTCATTTGGTAGAGAATGAAGAACAAATGACGAGGATGTTTCTGAGAGGTTTAAAACCCGAGATTCAGCAATATCTTATCTCTCATAATTTTTTTTTATATTCAGATGTTGTCAACATGGCTCAATTATTAGAGCGAGATAGCGAGTACGTTCAACCAAGGGACTGCAACCAGGGTCATACAGGTGGCAGCAGTTATCGGAGCAATGAAAACCAGTGGGGAGGAAAATATTCAGACAAAAACGGTAACCACTCTGATGGTAATCGTTGTGACGCCCCCAAAATAGGTCAATTCCACCCAACCCATTCTGAGTCGCCAAATACATGGTACAGAAATAACTACAACTTTATTAATACATTTGTCGTGCAAATACGACAACCTATATACTATGAGTTTAAATACAAATATAGTCTTCTAGACAATATCCACATGCAAATAAATCCTCATTATTGATACACTATTTTACAGAATAGTGAAGACCACTAAAACAGCTATCTAGAACCATCACTCCACACCCCGACTAGTTTCTGCTATAATCTCGCTTTCTGAGAAGAAAAATAGAACAACAAGGAAAAGGGTGAGCTCAACTAGCCCAGTAAAGAATGTTATGACTAAGATAATGTACAACAAATTATCGGTAGTCTTCAACAGGAAAAAATCTGATAGAATACAATAGACAACAAGTTTTAGATCAATATTCGCAGCGGAAATAATAATTCATAGAAGAGTTACGTAGAGAATGAAATCTACTATAATCTATGAATTTAACAGTCCATCATCAATATTTTATCCCTTTAACATCAATCAATATTCATCTCAAATCAAATATTCATCTTTGCACTACAGGCCAAAGATATTCACCAGTTGGTCATGTTCATCTAAACACTGCTCATCTTTTACTACGGCCAAAGATATTCATCATAAAATCATTCATCTTTGCACTACGGGCCAAAGATATTCAGTAACATCATCATTTAGGACTGAAAATGATGAAAATAATTTTAAAGAAAACGAATCCAGTGAAACAAAAGAACAAGTATTATGGATTCGTACTTTAAACAATCCGAAGTTCAAAATACTTCATAAATAATCATATCAAGTAAAATTCAAGAATGATCAAAACATGGATACAATCAAAGCTAGTATCCATAATAGATATTTTGAACGAAAAGGAAAAATTTAATTTTTCGTGAATAAGTGTCAGATATATCGTGAATAGTGTCGTATCGTGAATAAGAATCTCAGACACCAAAAGATAGAAATTTCACAAAAACATCATCATGCTTGCGTGAATAGAACTTGAATAATAGTAACTCATGAATAGTAACTCGTGAATAGTAACTCATGAATAGTAACTCCGACATGAAAAAGTTCCAAATTTGATAAAAAGTTCCAATCAATATTTTGGCATAATGATATTGAAGAAATAATATCACTTACGAAGAAAATAACATCCCTTACCTCGAAAAGCAAGTATTTAGTTGAAACACCTGATATAGGTTATGACTTGAACTTTCACCGTATATCAACACTCAAAGTATACTCACAAGAATACGTTCAAAATATCGAGAGAAAATAGAGAAAACTTCAGTTTACGTGTGATTTTCAATTCTAACCTAAGCTCCCTATTTATAGGAAAATGCTTAGAACACCAAAGTAGAAAATTGAATATAATAATATTATTTATAAACAAAATTCCTTAGCCCACCTTTGAAATCTGATTTCAAACATAAAGACATGTTAAATGAGGTTCACAAACTCACCAAAAACGTTTTTCTCAAAATAATTAATTAAAACTCCCAAAAATCAATTATTTCGGAACTCCGAAACTTCAATAATTCAAAATAAATAGCCCTTTTATCAGAAAATTCGAATCTTGCGAGTTTTTATAGGAAATTCAATTCTCTACAACTTTGCAGAAGAAAGTTTTTCAAATTCCAAACAGAAATTGACCGAAATTCACAAATGGGTGATTTTACAAGCTATAATCAAATTTCAGTCAAGAAATGGGTCCACCAACACACAAAACATGTGTTAAACATTTAATCCAACAAAAATACTCTTCCTCCTCATTTATTCATATATCCCACATTCATTATAAAAATATCACCATTAATATATTATTAAAATAATATATTTAAATAAATTATTTTATCAAAAAAGATAAAATATTAATTTTCAACAATTGTCACATTAAAAATTTTCTCCATCTATATCCTCATAAAATCAATATTTTTCTCATCATATAAATTAATAATTAATTATTCACAAATAATATTACAGAATCACATTATTGACAACCAGGCAGTTCCTAGGAAAGAGGGGGCTTTCCAATAAGGATCTCTCCTTACTGGCGCGCAATTAGATGACCAAACCTCTCCTTAGACAGAACTTTCTAGACATTGCCAATAATGTTATCTAATAATATTATTCAGATAATATGAATTATTGCCCCGATAATAGAAAATACTGCAAAGTTGATAATTATTAAAACAACGAGAATATAAAATATCAACACAAAGAATTATTAAATCAATAAAATAAAATCTTGAACAATAATTACTGTAACAATTATTGAGTAGTGCCTTCTTCACGTAAGAATCAATAATTGGTGCAATCTTTGTGTCTTCTTTATGCAACAACAACGCCATTCATCGTGTTTTAACTATACCGGGTATTCCAACAAGATAATTCATGAATAACTACTGCCAAGTTATTTATAAACAACTTATACTTGTCGTTTTCTTCATCCAATCGCTTTTAGTTTATGGGGCTCACATAAGGTTCAAGGCCGTCGTCACGAATATTATTCCCCGATGCATTTAATATTCCACGACCAAACGAATATTTCCCGACAACAATGAATATTTTATAACCACTTGCTTATTTTGAAATATTTGCGCATTTTACCCATAACTAAACACATTAATCAAATTAACCCTTACTATATCAAAATAATAAATAGAAGAAATTTTAATTTCATTAATAAAAATTTGGGGTCTTACAATCGTGGCCATGAAAATAGAAGAAGCGAGTTGGGGGGAGATTTTAAAAAGAGGAGATTCAACAATGACAATGTGAAGACGTCAGCACCAGCAACAACTGGTTCCAAGGGAGGAGAACGACCACCGGTCATATGCTTTATAAATCGAAAAAGAAGGACATATCATTGAATCCGCCCACAACAGTTTAAGGTATGTTATAATCGTGGAAAGGAAGGGCATATCGCTTCGAGATTGCACCGTATGTGCGAAACCAAGTCTAACGGGATGGTGACTCAAGAGGTCATCCCGAGAAAAAGTCAAAGTCAACGGTTCTGGAAGAGCGTTTTTAAATGATCGGTCAATATCATATCGAACCCAAACGAGGTGATTACAGGTAAGCTAATCATAAATTCATGCGAAGTTTATACCTTATTAGATACCGGTGCTACCCATTCATTTATCTCTCCTGCTTGTGCTCAACGTTTAAACTTGACTACGGAGAAATTAGACTTTGACCTATCTGTGGAAACTCCATTAGGAGAAACTTTTATCACTTCCACTGTTTATAAATCTTGTTTGATCCAAGTTGGCACCATCGCATTACCTGTTGACCTTATCTCTTTAAAGATACTTGCTTTTGATGTTATTTTAGGGATTGATTGGTTAACTACTCATTATGCCAAAATTGATTATTTTCGTAAGGTTGTTAGTTTTCATATTCCTAATCAACTTGTTGTGCGAATTCAAGCAACTAAACCATTAAAATCAATCACTGTCATATCAAGTCATAAAGCTATTCGTTTATTGAAAAACGGATGTCAAGCTTTCTTAGCCTATGTTACGGATTTGAATAAAGACACGTCAGATTTGAATAATATTCTTGTTGTTATTGACTTTCCTGACGTATTTCCTGAAGAACTTCCCGGTTTACCTCAAGAACGTGAAGTTGAATTCTTTATTGACCTCGAACCTGGTACAAAGCCCATTTCTAAAACCCCATATTGAATGGCTCCTATTGAACCTCAGGAGTTAAAGGTCCAACTACAGGAGTTGTTGGACATCGGTTTCATCTGGCCCCAAATACATCTCCTTGGGGTGCTCCTCGCTTTTATTTGTAAAGAAGAAAGACGGGGAGTATGCGACTTTGTATTGACTATCGGGAATTGAACCATGTCACTATCAAGAATAGGTATCTGCTACCTCGCATTGATGACCTGTTTGACCAGTTGCAAGGAGCACAATTCTTTTCAAAAATCGATCTTCGCTTCGGATATCATCACCGGTTGAAGGTTAAAAGCGAGGATATTCAAGACCGCGCCGAACTTCGGTAGGAGCATTATGAATTCCTAGTCATGTCTTTTGGATTGACTAATGCTCCTGCTGCTTTCATGGATATGATGAACCGAGTATTCAAGGAATATTTGGATCAGTTCGTTGTTGTCTTTATTGATGACATCCTTATCTATTCCAAAAGCCGTGAAGATCATGAGTGTCATTTGAAGCTGGTACTGCAAAGGCTTCGTGATAACAAGCTATATGCCAAGCTGAAGAAATGCGAGTTCTGGCTTGAAAAAGTAGCATTACTTGGGCACATGGTGTCAAAACATGGAGTCTCTGTTGACCCGACGAAGATTGAAGCAATACAAAGTTGGGAGCAACCAAAGACGGTGACCAAAGTACGTAGCTTTTTGGGTTTAGCTGGTTATTATCGGAGATTTGTGGAAGGATTTTCTAGAATCGCTACTCCGTTAACTCAACTGACTCGTAAAGATACAAAATTCATATAAAGTGAGGAATGCGAGAAGAGTTTCCAAGATCTCAAGAGGAGACTCATTTATTTTGTTTTGACAATACCATCTGGTTCTGGATGGATTTGTTATCTATAGTGATGCTTCGTGCAAAGGGTTAGGATGTGTTCTCATGCAACGTGGGAAAGTCATAGCCTATGCCTCATGACAACTTAAAGAATATGAGAGGAATTATCCTACTCATGATCTAGAGTTAGCGGCCGATCATTTCATGCTTAAAGATCCGGAGGTACTATCTATATGGGGAGAAAGTGGAGATATATTCGGACCATAAAAGCCTCAAATATTTTTTCACTCAAAAGAACTCAACATGCGCAGCGACGTTGGCTCGATTTGTTGAAAGATTACGACCACACTATTCAATACCATCCTGGAAAAGCAAACGTGGTAGCTGACACGTTGAGTAGAAGATCATATGCAGGAACAAGTGCGATGATGTCAAATATACGCATAGAACCGACTTTAATCAAAAAAGTTAAAGTTGCTCAAGCCACGGACCTTGGGTGATGCGTATGAAGAAGAAAGTACAAGAAGGTGTTATTCCAGAAGCAAGAATCGATGAAGAAGGAATACTTGAGTCCACTCCAGACTTTGTGTTCCTAACGATTCTGATTTGAAGTACAAGATCATGATGGAAGCGCATAATACACCATTTGCAATCCATCCTGGAAGTACCAAAATGTATCGTGATCTTTGACATACATTTTGGTGGAACAATATGAAGAAAGAGATTGCAAAATTTATCTCGAGGTGTTAGTCTTCCCACGGTTTCTCAAGGCATAAATGTTATTTGGGTTATTGTTGATAGATTAACCAAGTCTGCTCATTTCTTGCCGATACGAGAGACTTATTCCCTTGAACGTCTTGCTCGTATGTACGTAGATGAGATTGTGAGATTGCATGGCATGCCAAGATCCATAGTTTCGATCGTGACCCAAGATTCACTTCAAGATTTTGGGTTAGCTTGCAAAAAAAGCTATGGGCGCGGATTCTGATTTAGTTCACCTTACCATCCTCAAACGGACGGACAATCAGAGAGGACTATTCAAATTCTTGAAGATCTATTAAGACTCTGTGTCCTAGACTTCAAAGGTAGTTGGGATAAGTATTTACCATTGGTGGAATTCTCCTACAACAACAGTTATCAGGCAAGTATCGGTGTGGCTCCATTTGAAGCATTGTATGGACGAAAGTGTCGCTCTCCAATATGTTGGGATGAGGTAGGAGAAGCAACATTGTTGGGACCCGAGTTGGTACGTATGACTACAGAAAAGATCCAAATGATTCGACAACGTATACAAATGGCACAGGATCGACAAAAAAGTTATGCGGATCTTCATCGAAAGGATGTGGAATTTAGTATTGGGGATCATGTATTGTTGCGTGTGGCTCCATGGAAGGGAGTTACAAGATTCGAAAAGAGAGGAAAGCTCAATCCATGATTTATTGGTCCATTTCAGATTCTTGAACGAATAGGAAATGTGGCCTATAGACTCGTGTTACCTCCAAGTATGTCTCGTGTTCATAATGTTTTTCATATATCTGTGCTACGTAAATATGTGAAAGACCCAAATCACGTTATTGAGTTAGAACCGGACGAGATAGCCGAAGACTTAACGTATGAAGAGGTACCTGTCAAGATCTTGGATAGGAAAGAGCATGTCTTACGCACGAAGGTCATACCACAAGTTAAAGTTTTGTGGAGAAACCATGCTATTGAGGAAATGACACAGGAGTTGGAAACGAAAATGAAAGCGAGGTATCCTCATCTTTTGAAACACACAGTATCGTCGTCAATTTCGAGGACGAAATTTCATAAGGAGGGAGGTTGTAAGACCCCAAATTATTAATAAATGAAATTTATTTTCCTCTATTTATTATTTTGAAATAGTAAGGGTTGATTTGATTAATGTGGTTAGTTATGGGTAAAATGCAAAAATATTTTAAATAAGTAGGTGGTTATAAAATATTCATTATTGTTTGGAATATTCGTTTGGTCGTTGAATATTCTTCATTGTGGGAATATTCGTGCGATGGCGCTAGATCTTTATGGGCCCCATAACTGAAAGCGATTGGATGAAGAAAAACGACAAGTATAAGTTGTTTATAAATAACTGGCAGCTAGTTATTCAGATTAATCTTCGTTGGAATACCCGGTGGTTAAAACACGATAATATCGTTGTTGCATAAGAAGATACGTGGTATTGCACCAATTATTGATTCTTACGTAAGAAGGCACTTACTCAATAATTATTACGATGATTCTTTATTCAATATTTTATTTTATTGTTTCAATAATTGTCACTACACAGTATTTTCCATTATCGAAGCAATAATTCATATTATCTGAATAATATTATTAGAAAACATTATTGGCAATGTCTAGAAAGTTATGTCTAAGGAGAGGTTTGGTCACCTAATTGCGCACTAGTAAGGAGAAATTCTTATTGGAAAGCCCCCTCTTTCCTAGGAATGGCCTGGTTGCCAGTACTGTGATTCTGTAATATTATTTGTGAATAATTAATTATTGATTTATATGATGAGGAAGATATTGATTTTATGTGGATATAGATGGAGAAAATTTTTAAAGTGACAATTGTTGAAAAATGATATTTTATCTTTTCTGATAAAATAATTTATTATTATATTTTAATAATATAATAATGGTGATATTTTTATAATGAATGTGGGATATATGAGTATATGAGGAGGAAGAGTATTTTTGTTGCATTAAATGATTAACAAATGTTTTGTGTGGCGGTGGACCTCATTTCTTGACTGAAATTTGATTATAACTTGTAAAATCGCCCGTTTATGAATTTCGGTCAATTTCTATTTGGAATTTGGAAATACTTTCTTCTGTAAAGTTGTAGAGAATTGAATTTCCTATAAAAAGTCATGAGATTCGAATTTTCTGATAAAAGGGCTATTTATTATGAATTATTGAAGTTCCGAAGTTCCGAAATAATTGATTTTAGAAGTTTTAATTAATTATTTTAAGAAAAACGTTTTTAACAAGTTGGTTGCACATGTTAATTGCTAAAATCTGATGTCTTGAGTGTGCGTAGGAAATTTATTAAATAATAATAATATTTTATTAAATTTTTTGCTTTGGTGTTCTAAGCATTTTCCTATAAATAGGGTGCTTAGGTTAGAATTGAAAAACACACCAGAAACTACAGATTTCTCTCTCTTTCTCTCTCGATATATTGAGTGTATTCTTGTGAGTATTTTAGTACTTTGAGTATTGCTATACGGTGCAAGTCCTTTCAGCACTATATCCAGTATACCAATCAGAAGTACTATCCTTTTTAGGTAAGGGATGTTATTTTCTTCTCAAATGATATTATTTCTTCAATATCATTATGCTAAAATATTGGTTGGAACTTTTTATCAAATTTAGAACTTTTTCATGTCGGGGTTACTATTCATGAGTTACTATTCATGAGTTACTATTCACGAGTTACTATTCATGAGTTACTATTCATGAGTTACTATTCACGAGTACTATTCACGAAACATGATGATATTTTTTTGTGAAATTTCTATCTTTTGATGTCGGAGTTACTATTTACGTATATGACACTATTCACGAATACGACACTATTCACAGAAAAATTAAATTTTCGTTTTTCGTCCAAGATATCTATTATGGATACTAGTTTTGATTGTATCCATGTTTTGATCATTCTTGAATCTTACTCCTCTGGTTATTTATGAAGTATTTTTGAACTTGGATTGTTTAAAATGCGAATCCTTAATATTTATTCTTTTGTTTCACTTGGATTCGCTTTTCTTTAAAATATTTTTCATCATCCTCGGTCCTAAATGATGATATAATTGAATATCTTTGGCTGTAGTGCAAAAGATGAATGATTTCGATGGATATCTTTGGTCCAGTAGTGCAAAAGATGAGCAGTGTTTAGATGAACATGACCAATCGATGAATATCTTTGGCTGTGAAGTACAAAGATGAATATTTGATTCGGATATATATTGATTGATGTTACGAGGATAAAACATAGACGATGAACTTTTAAATTCATATATAGAAGATAGTAGTTTGCATTCTCTACTTAACTCTTCTAATGAATTATTATTTCATTATGAATATTGATTTAAAACTTGTTGTCTATTGTATTCTATTATATTTTTCCTGTTGAAGACTCTGAGATAATTTGTTTTATATTATCTTAGTCATAATGTTCTTTCTTTGGCTAGTTGAGCTCACCCTTTTCTTGTTGTTCCATTTTTCTTCTCGGAGAGGCGAGAATGTAGCGAGTACTAGTCGGGGTGTGGAATGATGGTTCTAGAAGTCGTTTTAGTAGTCCTCACCATTGTTGTAAAATAATATATCAATAATTGTACTGAGGACTTATTTGAGTGTGGATATTGTCTAGATGACAATATTTGTATTTAAACTCACAGTTTTTATGTTGTATTAATAAAGTTGTAGTTGTTTCTGTACCATGTATTTTGACGACTCAGAATGGGTGTTGTATACCTATTTTGGGGGCGTCACAAAATAAGTGACAAAAATTATTTACACATAAAAATTAGAATATAAGGCTTTCTCCCACCAGGAAAAAAAATTATTTTCAGAATTTCTATTATCATATCATATTACTAAAATGTCTAGATTTTTAGTAATATAATTTACTAAGCAAATTATATTACTAAAATTAGTTAAGTACTAATATTTGAATAAAACTAGTTAGTTATAAATCCTAAAATCTTCTCCACCAACTAAACTAATTTTGATTAACTTGTTTCTTTTTAATTTTCTTTTATCATGTCTAAATAAAATAATATATATATATATATATATACATACATAAAATAATATATATATATATACATACATACATATATATATATATATATATATATATATATATATATAGATCTTGTCAAATAATTGCCCTCCGCTTTCTTTCTTTTCTCTCTTGTGATACTTAGAATCGCACGAGTCGATTAAAAAATAGAAGAAAAAAAAAAACAATGAAAGTATTAATACATGTATAACATCACTCAAACTTAAATTTGTCTGTAAATTTTAGGACTAGTATTTATTATTTTATTTTATTTTAATTCCAGGTTTTGTTGTGAACAATCTACATCTGTTGCTTATCGTGCGTCCTCAGTCGTATGAACTTCTCGATTCTCTCTTGTGTGTGTATATATAGAGTACTGTTATGTTTACACTTTTTTTTACATGTGAATTCAATAATAAAGAGAATATGGATAGACTTTTGAGCAATAGTTAAAATATATTTGAATTCGACTTTTACTAAATAAGGGCAAATTAGGCATAAAAACAAAAATTTATAGTTAATCTACTGCATAGAGGGTTGATTTAGTTAAAAATTGGACCCACTTGTAAAAATATTATATTAACTTGTAGAAATATCAATTCCCAATAAAAATAACAAATATAAGACTTTAATGCTCCTAAGTCATAATCTTGTTGTAATAAATTAAAATATTTTTTAAAGAAATTCATTAATGGCATATATTGTTAAATATTACCTCCGTTTCTAAGAGATTGTCGTTTAAGATTTTTACACATGAATTAAGAAAGTTATTTAATACTATCATTTAACAATTAAAATTTATTTGAAATTTCTTCACTACCCTTTTACAGGAAGTTGAAAACTATTAATACAAGATAGAGACTTTCTTAGAACAATGAGAGAAGGTAGGAGTGGTATAGGAAAGTAAATAATTTATTCTCTTAAAAAGTTGTAACGACAAATAAATTAAAACTTTTTTTTTCTTTCTAAAACGATAATCTTTTAAGATTGGAGAGATTACATTTTTTAATGTTATTATTAAATACATTGATTATCGGTAGTTTAAGGGAAGTACTAGTACTCCATTCGTATGTACATATGCAAGAATCAATTCTATGTGTGAAAGTATAGATTTTATAATAATAGTTTTTCCTATTTTACAATTGGTGAATGGTGATTAGTTCTCATAATCTTCATATTATGATAATTTTCCAACTGCATAAGACCAAAAAAGGAATCATTTAAAGTTAATAGAGCTTAATTTAAGCACAATTAACCATTTCCTCAGAATGCAAGGTACGTTAAATTCCACGCGCACGTAAGCGATTGTTTACAATAACAAAAAAGCCAGTACATGGCGCCATTTTAATTGGTCATAAACGAAGCGTGCTACACACGCATCAATAGGTAACTTCTCTTTCACCAACATAAAAACATCGTATCCATCAAAAGTCCAAAACAGAAACCGAACACTTGCCTGTGTTGCCCCGACCCAACCTTCAACTCAAATATTTTCTCTCGGTTGGGTTGACTTCCTTTAATAAGCAACGGCTGAGATCAGTCGAGAGTTGAGACCCTACCAGTTTGAATTCAAAACAAACATAACGTTAATATTCCGTAGCCTCAGGTTCGGGTTCCGAAGCTAATCTTTCCTTCCTATGAATATATATATACTCACTGTATCTCTACAGTCACATCACATACCAACTGAAAGAATTGGAAAAATTCGGACTTTTGGTAAGTAAATTGAATTTATCTCTCTTACTAGGTTTTTAGGATTTTTCTCCCCTTTCTGCTTAAAAGATTTCATTTCTGTCTAGGGTTTTGAAATTTTGACTTGTTTCTTGAATCGTAGATTTTTTGTTCTTCAATAAATGGAGGATTCTACAAGAACTCAACAAGACTTGAATTTAGCTACAAGAAAAGCCGAACAAGCAGGTCTGATCATTTATTATTCTATTTTTGTTCATTTTCTGGTTGAAGATCCTATTTTCTTTTCCCCCCTTTAATTTTCCACTCTATTTTTCTTCAACAAGAGTGACCTCTAATTATTTTATATGTGAAAAAAATGTGGAAATGTATGTACAGTATATATGTATATATCTGTAAGAATGATTTTTTCTCGATTTTATGTATTTATTTTGTGAATGTGAAGCTTGGAGGCGATTCCAAGCTACTCAATGGCTTGAGAGCTTAGTGGGACCTCTCGGCATATCGAATCAGCCCTCAGAGAAAGAATTTATTTCTTGCTTGAGAAGTGGTTTGATTCTCTGCAATGCAATTAACAAGATTCAACCAGGATCAGTCCCAAAGGTAAATTTTATTTCTATATATAATATCTGTATTTTATGATTAGTGTATCCAAATTTTTAGTTTAGCTAGTTAGGGCTTTATTTTATTTTATTTTATTTTATTCTCTAATTATTTTGGTTCTGAAATTTTATGTAAGGTTGTGGAGAATCACCCGCCTTCACAATCCCTCATCTGGGATTCTCAGCCATTGCCAGCTTATCAATACTTCGAAAATGTTAGAAACTTTGTGGTTGCTGTAGAAGAGTTAAAACTAACTTCTTTTGATGCATCTGTCCTTGAAAGGGTATGTTGTAATCACCATAATTGACTTTTTATAGTATTCTTGGTTGTATATAGAAATCATTCTCGTGAAGAAAATTTGGATCTGTATCTTATTAGGACAATTTGGAAGCTGGATCATCAGCTAAAGTAGTTGATTGCATCTTAGAGCTTAAAGCGTTCAATGAATGGAAGCAGATGAGTGGAGTAAAGGGATTTTATAAGCCCCAGAGATCGCCTTTGGTTATGCATTCTGTGGGTAGGATACATTCTCGAGTTGCTGCAGGGGCAAACTCTTTGGACGCTCATCGGCAATTGGATATGACTGCAAACACCATTAAACAAATACCAGCTGAGATTGAAAAGCAGAAACTTGAAGGTTTTGATGGTCCCTCTGCCCATTTTGATATATATATATATATGCGCTAGCTCAATGCATTTGTCATACAAGTTTGGCAGCTCATATAGTCATATTATTGAACAATTTTGAAGCAATTATAAAGCTAAAATCTGCTAACAAGAAAAATTAGGACCCTACATGTTCTTAGTGTGTCCCTCTGCCTAATTTACTATACCTATACATGTTATCTGAATGCATTTGTCATGCAATTTTAGCTCCTCATATTATACGTTGATATAACTCGAAGGTCGAAGCAACTATATATCTAATATATGCATAAAATATGAGGACTTTACATATTGCATGGTTTTAGGTTTATAAGTTACATATCTTACATCACTTATTAAAATAAATTACATATCCAATGTTTGTTAAGACTAGTGTGTAAACTATTTAATTAGCCCATAAATTCACATATTTCATGTGGTAGATAATTTTTTATTGAGACATCAACTGAAATTTTAAGTTAAGCTGTAAAAGAAAATTCCAGAGCCCCAAGTAAGTGGGACAAAGTTCCATTGTGTATAGAGAAGTGTTGCCAATTCTGAAAGTGGTTCTTTCTTAGTTCATTTGATAGATTAATCTTTTTCCTCTTATTGCACCTCTCAATGCAGAAAACACTATGATATTGTTGTTACATGGTTTAGAAAATGAAAGGAAATAGCTACTTGCATCGCAAAATTTAGCAGTTATGATAATTTTCTATATCACTGTCATAATACACACCTCTTTCAGTAACCAAAGAAGACTAATATATGGATGTTACATGAATTTTATTCCATGTTAGTTGCCCAAAATGGAATTATCTTTTATTCTATATTTCTTCTTACTCTTTATCATCAACTCAATTGTGCAGAGTCAATTGTTACAGCTCTTACTGAATTTATGGTTGACAAAAAGGAAAACATAGATGCTAACCTTCTTTCTTCCTTTCACAGTGGGAATCCGGTATATATTCGTCCTATGCTTTGCCTGATTTTGATTTTAGACTTCTTATTTTTGGATAAGTTACCTTGATTTTAGCCTTAGATATTTTAAGGTGTACATTTTGATTTACAGAAACTCTATTACAGGATGCAGTCAAGTTATTACGCAAGACTATGTTAAACTGTTTGGAAGAACAACTTCAAAACAGGCTCCCAGATGTGAGTTGGTAGTCATGACTAACGGCGTCTTTTTCTTCTTCTTGCATGTTCTAAATTTCTATGTCATGTGTCCTCTAGCAAATGAGCATATTTGCCCAAGTTGAAAGAAAGCCACATAACACAAAATCAAAGCACAGTAGCATTGCCTTGTTTCACTTGCTTTTATTTCTTTATTTTATGTTTATATTTTCTGGATCGGTTTGGTGCATTATTGCAGTGTTACTGTCCAGTAAAGGTTGTTTTACTATTGATATTTTAGTGATGTTCAAAAAAGAAGACAACATTTATGTGGGGACCCGTGTTTCTATCATGGCTCCACTTATGTCGCTGTTTATGCAAGTGAAAATGGTTGTCATATTTACAAAACATTGAAAAATTGTCAAACTACCATGTATGTTTTAATTGTAATTATGTAATTTAAATTATGTGCTAGATGGGAGGGAAGTCTATTCTCTAGGGAATTTATTATGCTAGGGGCCAAAATTAATAGTTGAAAAAAGCGAGCTTAGGAGCTAGCATCCTTAGAATTCTTACCTTGTGTAGCTTAGTTCTGCTTGAGTGAGAATAAGTGTCTTACGTTGACAACAGCGATAAAGTTGTGCTACTCGGTCGTCGATGAAGCTCCCGATGATTATAATAGAAGCACGGGACACAAGGGGAGAATGTAGCATTCATGCATTGCAATCATATCATCAATGCTTATCTATCTCAGCTTAATCTTAAGTCTGTCATTAGAATGTACTACTGGTTCTTATGTACTTGAAGAATGTTTCAGTCAACTTAGTAGCTCAATATGTGTAAAGTAATTATTAATATTCAAAGGTGTCCATTTAAGTTTCACATTCATTAGTAAACCTATATGGGGAAGTTAACTTGTAAACCTTACAGACGCTGGAGAACTAATAATTGATGCCTTTATAATATACTCTTTTTGGACTAGAATTTTGTACACAACATGGCTAAAGTGATTTAATGGTTCTCATCAGTTTCAAGAGGACTGTAACATTATTTGAGAAATCCTGTTACTTTTATCATGTAGAATATTTTAAAGTCTTTTTAGTCTTTTCCATCTGTTATTTAATGCTCACAGTAATTAATTAAGAAGAAATTAATATATTTGATATGTCACTGAGATGTGTGCGTATAACAAGTTCAATATAGTTTTGTTTGGTCCCTTTTGAAGTTCTTCTCTGACTCAACATTTTTCCTACATAAGAGTTGATGAGCCTTACAACATTAACTTCTCATGTCAACTAGTTGAAACCAGTCTTCAATGATCTCTTGAGAGAAGAAAGTAGCTCCATCACCCATTCAACGACTACACCAATGGGAAATTCATGCATTCTTGGGACCAGAAAGGTATTTTTCAAAATTTATTTCAGTAGAAAGTGGTTTTAGTTTTCATAGATATGAAATTCACTAAATAATCAACTCTTTCTGGTTCAAGTATAAGTGAGGATGATACACGTGATTCTCTCTCTCACACACTCTCTCTCTTTCTCTTTTCTTTTCTCTCTCATGTTGCATAAAAATAATAAAATAGAAATATATGCTTTCAGTGTGTATTAATATTGTTTTGAAGTATTCCATAATTCATTCTTCTTCTGTAACCTACTATCTGCTCTTTAATCTCATTAACATTCAAGATACTGTCCTTCGAAATTTATTTGAGGCTGAAATGTGATAATTTTCAACTGTTTACTTTGTTGGAGCTGTTTTTAGTTTTTTTTAGTAGAATGTGAAATAAATGTAATCCTTGTGCCTCAATATCTCTGCTTAGTTAAATGGATTCTGGACTTCAAAGTTTAATTCCACACGCAAGGACATTCTGTTTGTTGTACAAATGATCTTATTTCATACATGATGCACATTATTTTTCTTCATTGCAGTGTTGCAGAGCTTGCTTGAGAAAGGGTTACTGCAACCACCACCAGCTATTTCAGATCCAAGAGATAGAACTATTTGTAAGCGTTCCACAAATGTACTTTAGAAGTTATGTGAATGGACACAAATTTCCACTAAAGATAAAGTACTAACATTTTTTTCTAGAAAAAATTAAAATTCTCACACTATAATAGAAAATATTATATTATGGTTCCTGTTGGGTTAAACATTGAGCCTAGATGCAAAAATTACAAAACACTGATTACAAAACACTGATTCTTTAATATTTATGATATACGGAAAACTTAATTTAATATTTAAAGGAAACATATGATAACTTGATTGGATGGAAACTTCCATATTTCATCTAAAGAATATTACTGTTGTATGAAATCTCCGCTGAGTAGAGCTTTCATTTTTTCCCCATGGAAGTACGTCTTTATCCAACAACAGAAATAAGTCTTTCCTTGACAAAATATCTTTCGTCGATCTGAAATTGACTAGCTCTCAGTGCAGTAGTGCACTAATTAAGCTTCTGGACATGTTCATTAATAGTAAAGATCCCTTGATTTGTTTCACTGTTGCACTATTCGCATGCTTTCCTTTTTTGAAACTTGTTAGACTACAAGCAATTACTTTCAGGTTCATTCACACTTATGATGCAAAAGATAAAGTACATTAAATGTTTAGGATTCAAGAAACCTGATAAAAACTCGAGTGTTTATTTTATATCAAATATGGTATCACAATTCACAACTAATTTTTTTTCATCTGATTTAATTGCATAGATCTCATCAAGCCTGCATATCAGGATGTAGCCTTTGATCTGTCTATGTTACCCATTTTCTGTGTGTTATTATTTGTCTAAGAAGTCATATTTGATATGTGTTCAAAACTAAACAAATTTATGAGATTGATACATGTTGTTCCATAGAGCTGATTTTCATTATTGAATCGATCCTGTGGGATAATATCATATTACCCAATGAGAGTAATCTCTATTTTTGAGTTATGAACATCTTTGTCTTGCAGAACCTTAAGTCATTGCTGTCAAGAACAAAGGAGGAATTTGAAGACTTGCAGTCCCAGTTTCAAAGAGACATGAAACAACTGGGTATTAAGCTATAACATGAATTTGAATCACATTACAAGTAGGATTTAATCAATTGAAACTTAATTTGTACCAATGGTTTCATTTGAACCTTAATTTGAACCACAAGAAAATTGCCCTTGAAAGCTATTATAATGCTCCTGTTTTACGTTGTCCAGGGAGTGAGGTGCAAGAGATGTCTAGAGCGGCTCTTGGGTATCATAAAGTTGTTAAAGAGAACATGAACTTGCATAACATGGTTCAAGATTTAAAAGGTCAGGGAATTTCTAATTTATAAAAAGTTCATTGTATTTAAATACTGTCTTGTCATTTTATTCTTTTGCTAACGGTATTTGTTATGTGAATTTGAAATTTTCTTCAGGAAATATTAGAGTTTACTGCAGAATCAGACCTCCATTTAGTGCTGAAGCAAAAAATGTGATTGATTTTATTGGACAGGATGGTTCATTAGTTGTTTTAGACCCCTTGAAGCCCCAGAAAGATGGAAGAAGAGTTTTTCGATTTGATCGTGTATTTGGTCCAACTGCTACTCAAGGTAAATGCTGCACCGCGTTCTACGAAATTAAAGTTTTTCCTAACTTATCTTCTTCTTTATCATAAGTATTCTTCTTTTTCCTTTTTCTCTCAGATGAGGTATTCAAAGATACCCAACCACTTATTAGGTCTGTGATGGATGGTTACAATGTGTGCATTTTTGCATATGGTCAAACTGGTTCTGGAAAGACTCATACTATGGTAAGATTTAGTTTAAGTGGTGCAAATTGTGTAGCTTATATTTAATTGCACCTAGTCATTTTGTTATATGCACCAATTCAAAAACAACGCTCATGTGCATGGTTAAATATCCAAAAAAAAAAGGAAAGAAAGAAAGCTTGTGCACAGAAAAGGAATAAGAATAGCAAAATGATATTTGCATGCCAAATTTCTCCATTTCATTTGTTACTTCCCTAAGAATATATTGCATTTGTATGATCAGATAGCAACTTATTAGCAGCTGATGTTAATCTATTTTGGCAGTGTGGTCCTAAAGGTGGAGTAACTAAAGAGTTGGGAATCAATTATCTAGCTCTTGATGATCTCTTCCAACTGACCAATAAAAGGAAGGATATCATAAAATATGACATTCATGTACAGATGGTTGAGATATATAATGAGCAAGTCCGCGACCTTCTTGCAGAAGATTCTTCAGCAGCAAAATATCCTTTCATGTTTGCAATTCTGCATAAGCAAAAATTCAAAAGGAAAAACATGTTGATTAGTGACCTACTTACCATGTGTTTTTCAATCAAGCCTTTTGTATTCTTAACTGTCAGCAAATTAGAGATTCGGAGCTGTACAAAAGACAATAGCTTGAGTCTTCCTGATGCTACAATGCATAATGTGACATCCACGGGTGATGTTCTCATCCTTATGAAACTTGGTGAACTGAATCGTGCTGTCAGTTCCACAGCCATGAACAACCGAAGTAGTCGTTCCCACAGGTTAAATTATAAGAACTGAGTTTTTTTTGTTTTTTATTTTTTATTTTTTTGTCTTCAAGTGATACAAAATAAATGTCAGTTATTTCTGCTGTACTCATGGAGGAGAGGTTTTTTATCTGTAGCATCTTGACTGTACATGTGCATGGCAAAGATGTATCTGGAAGCATACTTCGTAGTTGCCTCCATTTGGTTGACCTTGCAGGAAGCGAACGTGTGGATAAGTCAGAGGTTACAGGAGATGGGCTCAGGGAGGCCCAGTATATTAATAAATCTCTTTCCTGTTTGGGAGATGTGATGACAGCCTTGGCTCAGAAAAACTCTCACATCCCTTACAGAAACAGCAAACTTACTTTACTCTTGCAGAACTCTTTAGGTAAGTATATAAATCCAGATACAACTTTCTGCTGTTGATTAAGCTTCCATTATATGATTCTACTTTATTTGTCAGTTCATCAATCACATAATGTTACATAGCTTGCAAAATGTTTTTTTGCTAAATAAATGTATTTGCTTTCTCAAGAAACATATGCCGGTAATACATTTAAAATTAAATAAAAGAATCAGGGTTTTTGTTTTATAATAAGGCTTGATCTTAAAGAATATTTTAACCAAATGGCCGGATTACCTTAAACAAAACAACAGGCTTTCAATTTTTTACTAAAATCATCTTCTATATTGAAGTCTTTTTTTTTTAATGAAAGTGGAGAAGCTTGAGCACAGAGTTACTGAAACCTGTTCACTTGTAGAAGATACCTACATGGATTACTGATAATATTTAACTATTTGACAGGAGGACATGCAAAAACGTTAATGTTTGCTCATGTGAGTCCAGAAGAAGATTCTTTTGGAGAAACAGTTACTACCTTTAAATTTGCTCAGAGGGTGTCAACTGTCGAACTTGGTGCAGCTCGACCTCATAGAGAGAGCAGTGAGGTGATGGAACTTAAAGAACAGGTAAATATTTTAGCTTGCATGCTATTTTTGTAGGCAGATAAATAATAGCTGAATCATATGTAGGTGGTATAAATGCTGGCTGGCTTTGGATTCTTGTTTATTTTCAACTCTGATGACAACTTATCTTTTGGGTAAAATAAGGACCTACTTCGCATTTTCTTACAATGTTTTGTGGATCAATAGAAAAACCAATTAGAATAAACATGTTTATTGATGAACACCATTGTCAAGATTCATTTTTTAGTTTCTTGAGAATACGCCTGATGAGTTTAAAAAATGTAAAAATATGTGAAAAGGTCATAACCAAGAAAAGTCAACTAGGTTTGAAAAGTATTCTCTCGTGTGTATTTACCTTACCAATAGTGGGAATGTCCACCTTTGGTCACAAGTTTGTTATGATATTTTTCTTTTTCCTGGAGAAAAAGCATGTGATTGTTATCCAATTGAGGACAATTCAATTGTCTTGTTCAGAGAATCATAATAAATCTTGAAATGTATCTGTGGTTTCTTGAGTGAGTATTCAGAATTAATTTGGATTATAAGTTGTACCTTTTTGTTTATATTGTGCCCATAAACCATAAATGTATAATGAAGATTCAGTGTGCCAACATCCCTCCTTTAGAAAAAAATTAAACTATCAGCATCCTTATGTTTTTTTGGTTCTTTCTTGATTTATTGCTAAATGCTAATCATAACGCGTGGTTGATTTGCTCAAACTTTGCAGCTTGAGAGCCTCAAAAGGGCCTTGTCCAGTAGGGAGCCACAGACTGCAGAAGTAAATATTCTCAAGGAAAACAGATCACCATTTGAGAAACCCAAATCAGTGACTGACCGAACTCCTCCACCACCTTCCAGAAGGTTAAGCATTGAAACTTCCACCGTGGTCAAAATGGAGCATGCACAGGCAAATAAACCAAAGGAAGCAAAATCAATGTTTGACAAAACAATGACTGACAGAACTCCTCCACCACGTTCCCGAAGGTTAAGCATTGAAACTTCTAGTATGGTCAAAATGGAGAAAGCACAGGCAAATAAACCGAGGGAAGCAAAATCTCCATCAAGCAAATCAATGACTGACCGAACTCCTCCACGTTCCCGAAGGTTAAGCATTGAAACATCCAGTGTGGTCAAAATGGAGAAAGCGCAGGCAAATAAACCCAAGGAACCAAAATCCCCGATTAAGAAACCTAAGGTGGTTGCTGAGAGAACTCCCCTTCTTACTCGAAGGCTGAGCATAGAGAACTGCAACACCACAAATACAAGAAAGACAGCAAATCTTGAAGACAAAAAGGTTACCAAAACACCTTCAGTACAATCTAGAGCTCGAAGATTAAGTTTGGAAGGAACAAAATATTCAAGTAAATTTTCAGTCAATTTAGAGAGGTCTGGCCAACCTCAAGCTGCTGAGGCAGCTTCAAAGCCGAGTGAGCTCAATGTTGGTTCCTCAATGGACATATACCATCATTTGCCTCCTAAGAGTCCTACAAATTCTGCCTGTCAAAATCAACTGAGAAGAACAGAAAGTGTAACGAAAATTCCATCTCTTCAACGTCCCAAAACACCTGAGCCAGCTGCACTTGCCAGAGTCGAGCCTCATGCACTGATGGAAAGTGAGCTCATGAAACCTTTGGAGTCCCAGACATCCAGCACGAAGACTGGTACAAATGGAAAAGCATCTCAGATAAGGAAATCACTTCGGGCCATTGGGAAATTGATCAACGGCTCTGAGAAAAGGTATGTAAAATTCGAGTTTTGTTCTATTTCTTTACCATGTGATCATTCTTTTATTGTCAATGTAGATGTTGTAGCACTCAGATACTAAGCTTTAAACAGCAAAACATACTACAAAGTTAAAATGACTTTCAGCAAGATATGCACTATTGAAACAATTTAATATAAAATGCTGCAATCATTGTCCCTCAAAACCTTAACGCAAAATTACAGGAACCAACAGAAACAGACTGAAGCAGCGTTGCCTTTTAATGGCACAAGCATTATACATGATGATGAGAAGTCACCAGCTCCGCTTAGTAGTGCAAGGGCACTCAGAAGACAGTCACTAACTGGGATTCAGCCATTGGACTCGTCAAGGAGAATTTCGCTTGGAGGAAATTCAAATGACTATTGTAAGTCAAAATAAACTCAAGTCTGATTTATAATGCATTATGTTTTTTATGTCATATTTCAAGTTTCGGATTCTCTATATGATTCACTTGACACTAAAGTGTTTTCCCTTGTAGGTTTAGGGAATGCCAAGACACCTCCTCCAGTCAATGCTTCTGCTAAGGCGACGCGCTGGCTTTAGATATTGAGTTGGAACTAAATTTTGAAGGATTATAGAAGTGCTTTGACTCGAAGCATACTGACATGCTGATATTTGAGTTGGAAAATATTTGGTTGTTGGAAAATTCGATTATTGCAAAACATTTGTTGACTTTTTAACCCGGTTAATAAAAATAGATGATCTTTTAAAGGCTAGATATATTGTTCTATCAGTATTTTACCTGTTCTTATATAACCATACTTAATTACTTATGTAACACTACTTTATTAGATACATGACTATGTAATTCTTTGTTTTTTTGCATGAATTAAAATTGCAATGGCATCTTAAAGCCACCAAATAATTTTCTTAATAAAAGCTTTGAGACAAGAACTAAGGTAGGTTGCATCAAAAGCTCTACAATTGAATCTACATATTGAAAAAAATAACCATGTTACAAGAAAACAAAGGTATAATATAAACTTGATTTCTGCAAACATCTCTAATATAAACCAAAAAGCATTTTATTTTTTTCCGCTAACAATGTACATAAGAAGGTAAGATCACTGATTTCTACAAACATCTTCTAATCTCAAGTGCTTAATTAAATCAATCATTTTGAGAAATCAATTCAATGGGGCCATAGGGTTGAAGAATATATTACAATTAATTACATTTAAAAGAAAGAAGGGTAGTGATATTTCTGGTGCAACACGTGTGAGGATTTTAACGCACCGGAAATATCTATACCCTCAAAAAAGGCTGAGACTTATTGAGATTGATGATGAAAATGCAGGTTCCTCTTAGCAATGGAATAGTAGTAGGCACGAACCAAACGCTTCCGAAATCTTTCAAGATTTAACTTCACTTTTTGGCGATCAAGATAGATCTTCTTAGTGAACTCCCAACCTTTATCATTGACACTTTGAGGGTCTCTCAGAACAGGGTCACTTTTATGATACTCATCATACAATGAGCTCTCATTTGGAAGAATTTCATAGCCGACATACCTCAAACCAAGCTTCTTTGCAGGTTCTCCATAATAAGTCTCTGCAGCCCAATTGGTTCCGAGGGGAACCACCTGAATAAACACTGAGCCCGGCTTCATGAAAAGAAAATGTGTCATGGCTGCACCATGGACTCCAATCATAACATCACTCGAATTGAGTGCTCGATAAATCCTTGCCAGTTCTGTCGTCGGCTCAGGCCTTAAAACTTCCACAAGAAACCCAATTTGTTCTGCCACTTTCGCCAATGAATCTTCATTAGTAATCGCCCTAGACCCATTCCGTGACACTATGACCAGTTTCGGTTTATTCAACCAATTTTCATTCGTCCCATTGTTCATTTCCACTGGATTAATCGACAACGACCAGGGTGATGAAGCAAGCTTATCTTTTAACAATTGTGCTTCTCGTTCCTCATCTTGAATTATACTTGTAATTCTAGGCCAATAACCTCGGTCCAAAATGTTGCAAAAATCTCTTATAGATTTATCCCCTTCCATCAAAGAAAAATCCACTGTGAGCTCATCATGAATTCTTAGGCCAACAATGGCTTCAGGGAAACAATGTATTCTCTTATCTCCACTAAAATCGATAGGCGGATAATCAGAAAGAAGTGAAAGGATATCACTATACTTGGTAACCCACCAATTATGATACTCAAGAATAACAAACACAACTTTCTTGTTCAAATGCTGAGAAGTAATGAAAAGGGGCAAAAGCCCGTCATTGAATTCATGGTAAACATTACCAGTATAGCCTCCAGTCGAGAAGACAACTGCAGGGACATCATGCTTAACATCACAATGCTGATGAATACCCAAATTTTGATTCTTTGAAATGAGGCCTAGTTCATCAATGGTGTTCATTACACTCCTTTCCCATTTTCGGGTATAGGGTTTGATCTTTTCATGTTGGAGTTCCCCATTGTTATATATTGAGAGATCCGATACATAATTCATGTAGTCATTTGTGTTTTTGGTGGAATACAGGAAAATTGAAGAGGAAGAAGATTGGGTTCTGACATCCCCTATCATGATACATATATCTGAACGAATACTACTCCTATCACAGCATATAGTCCCTGCACATATGGACCAAAATTTTGACATGAGGAGAAATCAACCAAATAAACTGTGACCTGTGTAGTAGCATAAGATCTTCACTGTTACATTGACAATTGAATGATTGAGAAATAATGCAAGAAATAGAAAACAAAAACATATAGGCAAAAGAACATATAGAGAGCATGTTAAGTTGAACCAAATGTAGCGTATACCAAAAAATTCATATTAACATAGAATAATTTATTAAATCAAAAAGAAGAAACTAATAACAGAAAAAATAGGTAAATATTAAAAAGCAAAAGTGGGCTTTGATCCCTCAAACAGCCATTGCACAATGAAATGTATTCGTTTTGGCAGAAAAAAAATAATGAAACACAAAAAGGGATTCAGTTGTATCTATATACCACCATTATTGAACAACAAAAACATAAACCGAACAAAATTATAGAGTAAAGCACAAAAAGAGTGAATTTTTTTCTTTTCGTTTTAAGTAGCCATCTCACTTAACAAAATCACTGGTGGATTAAATGGGGAAAATAACAAAAGAGGGCAGATTAACCACTTATTGACAAATCAAGGAAATTGGTACATGTGTTGCAGATGACTAATAAAAATTTTTAAAAAAAAAGCTAACAAATAATTTACCATTTGGGACTGAAGAACATAGTGAAGCATTTGCATCTGTTTCAGCAACAAGTCCTTCATCTTCAGAAACACAAAAAAACAACAAAATAAACAACAACAAAATCAGAGAAATTTAGAAGGGAAAAAAACAGAAACACAAGAAGAAGAAATTAAGAAGCTTACATAAGCGTGGAAAAGTAGAGGGAAAGAAAAAGAACTGGGGTGCAACAATCAGGCCGCAACATAAAATAGAGAGGAAGAGGAGTGACAAAAGCTTTGGTCTTGTTCTCTTATTATTATTACTACTGGTGTTGTAATAATAATAATCAGTAGCAGTACCAGAAACAGAGGATTTCCCACAAACCAAACCAAGCGGATTCTCAACATCATCTTGATAAACCACAGCAACTACTTCCCCTTTTTTGAAATGAACAAATCTACCATATTGAACCATTTTAATGTCTCTTATTAACAATCTAGAGAGAGAAACAAAAAAAAACTAAAAAATGAAAGAGAACGATATAGACTACTTTACTACTATGAAATAGTAACAGATGGGTATGAGCAGATCAATGGAAGGTGGCATTTGTTTGTGCCTTACTGGCGCTAGCTTAGCTACTCTGTTTCATATGTTAGGAGGGAGGGACTGGGGGAGGAAGAGAGAGAGAATCAAAGGAGCTGTCAATGGAGGAGGGCTTTTCAGAGTTTTTAGTTTTATTAGTACAATTTGCAAGTCAAAATAAATAAGCGGCCTGATCCGAATATTGACTTGGGTGAGTAACACGCGCCTTTGAGTGCCGTGTAAAAATTTGCTCACTTCAAAAATTTAGCGCTCTTTTTGAGATGGGGTGGGAGTAGCACAGGCCAAGGCTCCAAGCGAGCATCCTCTTTGGGTTGAGGAAATCCATTTTTTATTATTCCAAAAAAAAATATCCTGTTATAAAATTATAATGGATGTCTAGATTTATAGGATGTCTAGATTCATTCTTATCTTGTAATTCTCATATTCAATGAGTTATAAAATTCATGACTTTTGAGTTTTATAACCTCCTAGTATTGATGTTAGTACATTTATAAATAATATCATTTTATAAAGTGAATGGTGGATACAAAATATTATAGAAATACTCTCTTCTCTCTAATCATCTTTGTACTTAATTTTAGTTATCTTTTATAACATTTCATAACACGTTATCAGCACGAGTTGCTCCTAACTTTCATCTTGAAGATAATTATATTTGATTTGAAGGAAAAGGTATATTTATATATTATATATAGAAGCCCTTCCATATAGAAATCCTATCATGCCATGAAACTGTCGCAACAACCCCTTTTGTATGCTGTTGATAAACTTATTGGAAATTTGAGATTGAAACATAAATATACCGGTAAAATGCATGACATATCAGAACTTTTATTTTTTAATATGAGGACCCCACCATAGTCAACATGTTGTCGGTTTATTAAAATAAAATGAATTTTTAATATTAAATAATGCCCGTAATAAGACAAACTTGTCTGCATTGTGCCTTTTTATAAAATACTCCCATGCTACAAGGTCTTACTACATAAAAAAAAAAAAAAATCAATAACCCAAGACAACCTCTTACTACTTGCACACAAAAAAAAAAAAAAAAAAATCCAATCAAACCCTAAGCACAACCTCTTACGACTTGCACAAAAGTTCTTTATTTGCTATTCCAAATAAAATATTTGTTATTTTTATAACTCTTTCATTTAATAACAAATAAATAATTATAATTCAAATAAAAATAATATCCTATTTTATAAAAATATATTTTATAATTTTTTATTTGCTATTTTATAAAAACATTTTATAAAAATAAAAGAATACAAAATATTGTATAACAAATAAAGAATATAAAATATTTGCTATTTTTATTTCTATTTGTTATAAAAATATTTTATAACAAATAAAGGATATAAAATATTTTATAACAAATAAAGAATATAAAATATTTGCTATTTTTTATTTGCTTATTTGTTATAAAAATATTTTATAACAAATAAAGGATATAAAATATTTTATAACAAATAAAGAATATAAAATATTTACTTTATTTTTATTTGCTATTTGTTATAAAAATATTTTATAACAAATAAAGAATATAAATATTTTATAACAAATAAAGAATATAAAATATTTGCTATTTTTATTTGCTATTTGTTATAAAAATATTTTATAAAAATAAAGAATACAAAATATTTTATAACAAATAAAGAATATAAAATATTTGCTATTTTTTTATTTGCTATTTGTTATAAAAATATTTTATAACAAATAAAGAATATAAAATATTTGCTATTTTTATTTGCTATTTGTTATAAAAATATTTTTAAAAAATAACTAATACAAAATATTTTATAACAAATAAAGAATATAAAATATTTTTATAAAAATAGCAAATAAAAATTATAAAAATATATTTTTATAAAATAGGATATTATTTTTTATTTGAATTATAATTCTTTATTTGTTATTAAATGAAAGAGTTATAAAAATAACAAATATTTTATTTGGAATAGCAAATAAAGAACTTTTATGTGTTCGTAGTAAGAGGTTGTCTTAGGTTTGATTAGATTTTTTTTTTTTATCAACTGTACAAAAGGGGTTGTTGCACAGATTCTCATGGCAATGGGTTCTTTATGGAAGGGCTCCTTTATATATATATATATATATATATATATATATATATATCGTATAAGACTAATATTTTTTTGTGTTCGCATACATGGTTTGATTCTTTGCATGTATATTGTGCTTGTCTATTGTATTGTTCATTTCTTTTATTCACATCTCTACTTATATACTTTCATATCTATTTTTCTGATGATACAAAACATACTGCAATTTTTATTTTTATTTCAATGGTCAATAACGAATTACTACACTTGAGAGATCGAGTAGCTCATTTTTGATATTGTGTGCTCGATCTTATGTATCGAAAACTCTCAAATTTGAATTCATTTTTCTCCATTTGAGATAATAGGCTACATAAAAGCTGATTTGGAGTTGTGAGCAAAATTATTCTCATGTGTATCGGTTTATGGGACCAAAAGGTTTAGTAAAAGAACTTGCAAACAAGGTATAATATCTGAGAAATTAGTTTCAATTAGCATTTTATTTTATTGTGACAAAAGATAAAATATACCTCACATAATAACATCTTGTAGTACAGTATATATTTAGTCATACAATATAATGATGATGATGTATAACGGAAATGAGAGAACAATATGTGTCGTCTTGACACGAGAGACATGACACTTTCCGTGGCGGTGTGATTAGTCCACGGCGTCTCCGTTTTGGGCTCCAGAGAAAATGGGCCGTTTGGTGTTTTGTTGTAGGAGGCGTATGGGTTAACCCTAGTTTTCTATTCTGCGGATTGGTGATGTTGTGTCAAACACACTGTCCGATTTCTGCATCATTTGGATTCGCGGTCGATGTGTGATTTACTGTGGCATTATTTTGGTACTGCGTGTGGCATTATATATTTTGACTTGCCTGTGTGGCATTGTTTTGATGTGTCTGTGTGGCATTATTTTGGTTGCCTATGTGGCATCATTTGATTTGCCTGTGTGGCATTATTTTGACTTATGCGTGTGTGGCGAGTATATTTCGAGCTCATTCGGTGTGAAATAACTCCAACCATTTGTCTCACCTTTATTATTTTATTGGATTAGTTTTGTTGGTTTTGTTCGATTCAAGTCATTGAGTTAGTTACTTGATTCGTTATTTCTTTATTCTTTTATTGGTTTCGTCAATTATGTTGATTTAGATATATTCCATCCAGATCTTTGGATATTATATTTTCGTTCGTATTTGCACTTGAGGCTTGTTTAGTATTTTGTCTCAACTATTTTCGTGTATCAGTTGTATATCTTTTGTATATCTCATGTCCGTCTTTGGGGAAATTGGCTCATCTTTGTGTTTTTCTTCCGGCGATCAAAGGGGGTGATTCAGGGCTAGTGTGATGAGAGTTTTGCCTTTGACCATTTAGGTTGACTCGAATTTTAAGTTTTGATTATTTTGACTCATTTTGGAGAATTGTACTTATTACTTCATTAATGGATCACCACTATTAATACATTGAGGTCGTTAGTGCTCTGTTTATTTATGTTGAGGTTTTGTTGTGCTTTGCACATGACCTCCCTTTCCTTTTCGGGAAGGGGGTGTTCTGAAGATAGTATCGAGCTTAGGTTCTTTCTTGTAGAAACCTATTTAGGTTTGACCTGTGAGTTGTGGGTAAATCATTAGGTAGACGTAGGAGTTTGATTTGATTTTGTTCTCTGTTTGGTTGGTCTTAATTTTGACCAAGTGTTTTTAGCTCTTTAAATTTTAGTTGATTTGAGAAAGGCGAGTAACTTGTTAAGATTATTATTGTTATATGCGTTGGAGCAATAATATTAGTTAAGGATTGTGACTTGATCATTAAGGAGAATAATGTCATATTTTGTTCAGTTAAGAAATGATTATACGATTATGATATGAGCATTTGTATCAGTGAGTTTTGATATTGGAGAATTATTTGTTAGAGTTATTTCAAGTAATTATAAATTATTATAATTTTGGAATTGAGAATTTTATTTGGGTTAGATTCTGATTTTTGTTAAGTTGTGAATAATTTGAGGTATGTGAATCAGTAGGATAATATGATAAAGTGAAAACTATTAAGTACAGAGGATCCCTTGTAATTTTGAGTTGTTATAAAGATTCGAGGTAATTAGATTAATCTTTTGGAGTAAATAAATTTTGCGATTATTTCCTAGTAGAATATTGGAGTTATCTTATATGAAATTTTGAGTGATAGTATGAGGAGATCTTGGAATTTGTTGGGTCAAGGTTTGCACTAAGAGAATGATTGATTTTTTGAATGATTAGATATACAATAAGTGATGAATCTTTAAGAGATTTTGAAAGTTATAGTTTGCTTATTCAGATAGTAGAGTATATGATTTGGAGTTTGGTATGGTGATTAATTAAGAGATCTTAGTAGTAATATATTTTTGGTGTAATATTATTTGAGAACTAATTTGATTTGAGGTTATGATATTTTGAAACTCTTGAGGACTTAGTGAGAGTTGGTGATGTAATTTAAGTTGTTTTGTTTATCTGATGCCCTTAGAGTATTGCATAAATTTATGTAAAATTAAATAAAAATAATTTGTTAAATCTTTGTCATGTGTGGAACATAAACATTTTACGAATTGAAGATAATTTTAAATATTTTGGGTATTCGAATTGTATTTAGATGAAAAGAAAATTTTGTGTTTTCGAATTATGTTCCGAATAGTACGTACATTTGAAAGAATGAAACTCAAAGATATTAGCGACAGCCGCACCAATGGTGGATCATGTGATCTAATTTGATGCAACACGAACAACCTTACGAAGGCTTGACACGATGGTAAAATTTATCTTTTACAAGTACATTGATAGTTATGTGGACCGATGACTTACCCGCGTTGATCGTTACAAATGGAGACGCTACGTCGTAACTAAATTTATTTATTTTTTTGTAGCTTATTTGAATTCCGAGGACGGAATTATTTTTAAGGGGTGAAAAATGTAATAATCCATATTTTTTTAATTAAATATTAATTAATTTTATTTGATACAACTGTATTTAAATTGAAAAAGGTAAATAATTTTGTTTCCCTCTTTTATTCCTTGTTTTGTTTGGAAAATTAAATTCTTTTAGTAGATAATTAAATAACTGATTAAATTAAAATTGAGAAAGATAATTCCTTTTGTTAAAGTCTTGTGGTAAAAATTTTCAGAGCAGGAAACTACTTGGGAGATAGAGAGTTCTATTCGAAAGAGTGTCGCATCTTTTGATAATTAGGTACGTTCATTCTTTTTTGATTTCGAGGATGAAATCCTTTTAAAGGGTATGTGATGTAATACCCAAAATATATATATATATATATATATATATATATATATATATATTTAATTTTAAAACATATTAATTGGACTTTGTCCATTATTTTGGGTCAAAATAGTTATTTAAGTTATGTAGGCTAATAAGTATTAATAATGATGGTTATTAATTTAGTACAATTTGGGCCTTAAAATTTATTTGGGTTTAATTTAATTTATATATAGGGTAATATTAATCATACTCTAATTAAGAGAATTAATAAGATAAATAATAAGTAAATAAATAATAAAACCTAATCATATATGCCATACAAGTTAGAAAGAAAAGAAAAGTGGTTGGCGGCTGCTGTGAAAAGAGAACAAAAGGAAAAGAAAATTTGCAAATTCACTCTGTTGCATAGGAAGCCAAAAGGTATTATAACTTTGCTATTATTAATGAATTGTTGTAACTTATCTTTGATTGGCATAAGGAATGGATTAAACAGATTCTAAGTTAAATATTATGTATATATGAATTTATGATTTCATTTTTCCAAAAAAAAAAAACAAAAAAAAACGCTTAATTAATGCATTAAAAGCTACTTGTAATAGATAGTAAGGATATTTGATTTAGGCTGCAAGAGTTAGAGGCATGAATTTCGCTTTTATTTTTTTTTTTTTTATATATATATATATATATATATATATAATTATATATTATAGATTTTAAGCATAAAATTTATAATTGGGGTTGTAAATAAATTAGAGTTTGTATATTAATTTGAATTAATTAATTTTGTTGTCACATAGTTATAAAAGTTTTTAATAATAATTTAATAGTATTATGTTATTAATGATTGATTTGTAATAAAATCTTATTAAATTATTTGAATTGAAGCGAGAGAATTTAAAGGTTTATTTTTGGAATATAAATTTTGGAGTATTAATAATTGATATAAAGCGATGATTAAAAGCATATTGGAATAAACATGTGAATGATATTCCTATTTAATATATGATTTGATTATGATATATATATGAATGAATATGCAAGAAGTATGCTTGCATGAAGAAAAACTATAAAGTCCTTTGATAGATAATAGAAATATATGTACAAGGACTTAGAATGAATTGATCAAATATGTTAGGTTGATCCTACATAAGCAAAAACAACTTTGTGAAGTCCTTAAAAAGAAATGATGTACAAGGACTATAAATATAGAAAGATCAAAGCATGTTAGGTTGATCTTATGTTGTAATAGATAGGCATGTCGATCGTCGAACCTTTGCACCAAAAGTAAGTGATGCTGCCGGAGAGTCGAGTCGACTCGGGAGCTATCGAAGCGAGAATAGGAGTATCTGAAGATAGTGAGATCTCGGGTTTAAATGAACTTCGGGAAGCGAAGAAGGATCGTGGTGTGTCGAGAAGAGCTTCCTCGGGATAAATAGTGTCTTTGAGGAAGTCGTGTTCGAATCGTGAGGCGACTGTCTGTCTGGCCCGAGCGACCATCTGCTTAGAAGCCAGTATGAAGCGTAGACTACACTTTCGAGTCGTGAAGTCTAGCGATGCCAAAAGCCAAGACAAGGATCGTGGGCTACACTCACGAGATCGTGGGAGAGTCCATTGAATGAATCTGAGAGAGAGATCGTGGTCGGGCAAGATCGGATGAAGACAACAAAAGCCTGGCGAAATCGTAGAGTGTCGAGATCGATCTCGGGATCGTGGTGTCTGCTGCAGTAGAAGGCTTTGAATCGTAGAGTCTTGAACTACGACTCAAAAGAAGTGCTCACAATCTTGCTAAGTCGGGGATCGTAGAAGCGGATCGGTTCTCAGCGAATGAGCACTCCCGAGAATATCAAAGTCTGAAGCCTCTGGTTGGCCTTTGCAAAGATCTGATCCACGATGTAAAGGGAACGAGAACTTTCAGCGAATGACATGCGAGGCTAGCGGAGAACTAAGCAACAATCAATCGACATCAAGATTGAGTTGAAAGGCCATTCGTGATGAAGTCTTCCACAAGATGATTCAAAAGACTTGACGGTGACTAAGGAAAAATCGACTAATGCGATTCTTGACAAAGAATAGAAGACAACGACCTTGGAAGTAACCAAGATCGTAGTGTTTGCCAAACAAAGAAGGGTGATGGAAAGTGAAGCAGAGATCTTGGTTGACCTCTGACGAAAGCAAAGGCTAAAGTGATTAAGTGTTGTGTCGGATCATTGATGATAAGTGAGCGGGAGATCCTGAGAGAGAAAGTAAAATTTGGGCCTTTCCTGAAAATCTGAAGTGTCTTAATATTGAAGGGGACGGGACAAGAATCGGGCCATCGATGTCGAGAGAGCTGTCAAAAGCAAGCGAAGTATTGAAGCCTTTGCATAATCTGAGGAAGGGGTTACTACATTGAAGATCAATCAACACTCTTCCGGATCGTAGTGTTAACTCTACCAACCAACGAGCAACACTCAACAAGACACTCGATCGAGGTCCTTGAAGACGTACATCGAGAATCGTAGAGTTGAATACACGAAGGCTGAAGCATTGCAGCAGGTTCAATCGAAGAGTAATATTGAAACAAATGCTTATTGAGAGCATCGATGCAAAAGGACAACCTCGATCTAGAAATCGGAAGAGATAAAGTCTTGACACACTTGAAGCGGTAAAGTGATACATCGGCGAGGCGGGTGAAGCGATGAAGCTATGATGTCGAGGAAAAAAAGTATGACATGTCACATCAAGCGATCTACCTCAAGCGACTCGAGATCTGCGAAGACATTTGAATAGCTTCAGCAGCTACTTTCCAGCGGAAGAATTGGGAAGATGTATAAATGTAGAAGAGTTTCAAAGATCAAAGGTTGCTTTGAGTTGTGAGTTTTGGAGAGAAGGTGGGTGATCGAATCAAGTGATAGTGAGTCGGAGAGGCTCACTCTACGATCCACCGAGAACACTCAAAAATCGGATCAAGCGAAGTAGAAGTGTGAGTTCTCTATGTAAGTGAGAGCTCTACTACATGAAGAGTGTTACGAGCTGCTGAGAGAGAAAGAAGAGCATCATGCCATCTGGATGTCCATCGTGGGAAGACTCTCTAAGTACAACAGAGAGAAGAGCTTACGATCGACTTAGCAAGTCCATCGTGGGAAGGCATCGAGTAGCGAAGAAGGGAGATCACAAAAGCCGTCTTGGTGTCGAGCATGAGAAAGCTTTTAAGTACCTTGCGAAAGAGCTTACGGTCATCTTAGAAGCCTCTCATATGCGACCATCAAATACCAGAGAGAATGATCTTGAAAGCGGTTCATCGAGGGTCATCCAGGAGTAGTTGAGCAACCTAAGAAAAAATGAGCATCATCTGACACTCAAGCTGCTTTCTTGAGGATGATCAAGCCAATTCTTAGGGATAGAAGATGTTGAGCATGAAGACATCTTAGCGACTTCGTGCAAACTCAACAACAACAAACAAACAACTCAGCGAAGCGAGGGCTGAGGGTCCTTGTCGGAGGGACTAAATGAAGCGAGGGCGAAAGGGTCCTTGTCGGGAGGACTAAACAAAGCGAGGGGCCAAAGGGTCCTTGTCGGAGGGGACTAAGCGAAGTTCAAGCTGCTTTGGGCTTGAAGAGTTCTAGGGAACTAGAAGAGTCCCAAAGTGCTTTGGCCTTGAAAAGAGTTCTTAGTGAGCTGAAGTCCCAAAATTGCTTTGGCCTTGAAGGAATCGTAGAGATTCGAGTCTTTGCCCTTCACTTGGTAAATCCTGCTTGGTTGAAAGCGGAAGAGTGGATTAGGAGCTTGAGTCTACGAACCACTTAAAACCTCTTGTGTCTTTTACATTATGTCATTTACATTATATACATAAGCTAATATATAAGCTATATGTATGTTTTAGCTACTTAAACTAAACTAACTTGATGAACATTATGCGTATAATTATGAATATATCGATGAAGGGAATCTTTTACTTATTCATTTGTCTTTGAAAAGATTCTTATGTTTGTCATATACTCTAATATGAACAATACATCATAAACGAGAAAAGTATTTGAAATAAAAAGGATCTATTCAACCCCCCCTACAGATCTATTGTGCCTCTCGGGGACTAACAATTGGTATCGAAGCGGGTTTCATCTTTATATTCAAAAGCTAATCGCTTTGAGTGCGATCGAAGCACCAACATTGTTCTAAACTTAGTTTAGTAGTAAGTAACTTGTTATATCTGAGAAGAGCTCACACGTTGGAAATATTGTGTATAGGTAAAAATGTGTATACACAGAAGGCTGCTTTCTTTCAGTTGGTCCATATCCTCGATTCTTTATATCAATGAAGACCAATCCTAGCTGCGATCGATCTTGTAGTCTGAAAGACAAGGCGAGAGAAAGAGAGCGAAGAGACATCGGTGACAAAAGTAAAAAAGCATTCATCGATCTGAAAGATGAAGAGGTCCGCGTCTTACTAAATCTTCTTGATCGAGAGGAAGAAAATCTTCTCAAACTTATGAGTGACCAACCAACAATTGGGTCTTATCTTTGTAAACTCAAAAAATGTCGAAGATCTTAATCTTTACGATTCTCTTGATCTACATCTTGAAGACCACGGTGATTGATGAAAGGCCAACAAGAGCATTAAGGCATCGGGGAGCAAAAGTAAAGCCATGCACATCAATACCCAAACTCGGTATATCTTGATAAATGGTATTTTAATGGCCCGCGGTAAAAAGTGCAGTTCCTCACTATTATAAATGTACATCATTATTGCATCTTCTTATGAACTATAACGATGATATTACATCGAGTCATAATCTACCTAAAAAGGTGAAGAGAAAAAGTAACATGAGGATGGAAACTCGAATGACTACAAATTTTCTCTCCATCCAAGTTTTAGGTTGAAGATGATATCTTGAAGGAAATGCGAAATGGGTCGTAAGAGCATCATGAACCTAATGAGCGTTATGTGAAGTAATCTTTCTTGATGGGTTAGTATGTATGTATGAAGCCTATGTTCTAAGTGTTTGACAACACACGAGCATGATCGATTCTGCTGAGAGGATCTTCTTGATTTGTAAGCCCGATCACCTCGATGAATCATTGGATACTCCTAAAATCGTGGGTGATTCTCACTCTGTGAACACTTAAACATTGTGAACATAACCCGGTGAATGATGAAACCATCATAGATAGAGAGTGTGTTATTAAATGTCAAATCACACACACTCATATCATCATCTCAAAATATATTATCATAAGATAGTTGCGTGTATGGATATATACATTGATGATAAATATGATGATTATCCAAATAAGAGAGAGCGGGGTTTAGAAAACTAACCTAGCGGGACCCATTTAACTATGGGTACCAAAAATAGAAATATATTTAAACTGCGGTATTTGGACGGTCGACCACACTAAGGAATGATGAAGCGAAGACTTGATCGAGAAGATCTGACCAATGAAAAGGCTAAGGGTACATTGAAATGAGTCGATAAAGTTCTATATGTTCAAACACATCCTTGAAGACCCCTCTGAGCTAAGCTTGGAATGGAGCTCACATGGTATTGCTGTCTGTATATGAGAGCATGCCATGAAGCGAGAAGATAAAGAGGATTACATGTGCCCGTATCGAGAAGACATGCTTTATGGAAAGGATCCTCGAGGGAAGCTCACAGCGAGAAGATCATTGAGCTTAAGACAAAGGGAGTTCTTTATGAAGCGAGAACTTCTCAAAACAAAGGGTGACAAAAGAAGACTACGTTAAGTAGTCTTTGTCGAATGATCGTAGAGTGATCGATCTGAAAATACTCATCTCTACGATCTGAGGAAAACTAAGCAACGATGATGATTCCGGTCGAGAAGGAGAAATGTTTGGGCGACCTTGAAATAAACATGAAGAAGAAATCACATCTATCGAAAAGCAACATCAACAATGGGGAAGCGGTGATACATTAAGGAATAACAACACTATTAAACACGGAAGAGATGTACCCACTCTGAGTCCCAAAACTTTGTGGTGCGATGAACCATATGAAGATCCGTAGTCGGTAGGAGCGTCTCAAAATGTCTCTTGATAACCCTTGACCACCCGATCCATAATCGTGAAGTTCCTACGATCGAACACATGATCGTAGTGTAAAAAAAGAAGGACACCACGATTTGATGATGCTGAGATATCCGGTGGTGAAAAGACCTCCCCATCGAAAAGGTCTAATGAGATGTCATTGAAAATCAACATCTTAGTATTTCATCTGGAAAGCGCCTCGGGGACAAACGACCCTTAGCTAACTCTAAGAGGTTGGCCCTTCACAGGCTACCTTATCCCGGAAGGAATGCTTGATCTAGTTCATCTCAAAAGAACCCGAAGTCGGTCAGCGATCGTGAGAGTTGAACTTGAAGAGGACTAAGCGATTGTAGTACAAACTCAGCGATCGTAATCTTGTCTAAGCGATCGTGAGTGCAACCTCGGTGACGAAAGAAGACAACTCAGCGATCGTAGTCCTACCAAAAGGGTATTCCGTTCAAGGAGCATGAAGAATGAGACATCTGCTAAGCCATTCAAGTTGAGGAGATAAGTTCGAATACATCGATGATTGAGTATCTTTGCATCGTAAGGAGAGGAAAGGCGAAGCCATCCAACTGCGGCATCTCTCGAGAAATTGATCGTTGAGTAAACAAATGAAATCGTAGAGTCTATAGCTATCTCATCATATTACTCTACGAATCAAAAGGTCAGCGGTCAAAAGCCACGTCGATTAAACGTCCACTCCTCAATAAGCGAAAAGTTGTGGGGAGTTCTGACTCATTCTTGGGCAGCGTCTGACAATGGACAGTTGACACATCACTAAGTATCTGAGTTAGAAGGAAGCGCCATAAAGACAAGTTCAAATCTGCGAGAGCGATTACCAAAAGATATCGAACCTTTCTCCCCCATTTTAAAAACCAGAAAGCTTTTCAAGAGCAAAATCGAGTTAACCTTCGAGTCTAACCAAATCTTAGTCGACCGTCTCGCATAATCTCTCTAAATCAAACACCCACAGTCTTGAGCGATTGAATGGAGAAGCGGCAAGTTATCACCGGCATTCGACTTGGAACCAAATCGTTTGCAAATTACGAGAAGAAGTTCGGGGCGTCCTTGGACTAAGTAAAAAGAAAGTGGGTTTTGAGAATGTCTCGGCGAAATACTCGTGTATACATTGACACAGTTAAGGAGTTCTACTCGAACATCTCCATAAACTACGGAACTCTATCTACCAAGGTTAAAATCGGTTACTGAAAAAAAAATCTTGACCTTAATCGATACTAGGGTTCCCTAGCGAGTGAAGAACCTTGAAGATGTGAGCGTTGAGCAAGCGAAGGAGTTGATGGGATATCAAAGAAACTCTAGCTTCAAAGATATGAAGAAGAAGGAGTTCCACGAAGAGTATGAGTTCTAGGCTGAAATTGTAGGAAAGTGCATTACGTGCAAAAACACTTTGCTTGCGTGATCACGGTGATTGATCGACAATGAAGATTATATCGATTATAGTCTTTGAAGAAACAAATTGACTTTGGAGCAATTTTGTTTGATCATATCTCTAAGTGGGTAGAGAAAATTTGAGAAGAAACCAACGACCAAAGTGTTTCATGGAAGGAATTTCTTTGAGTATCATCTTGAAGAAAAAGCTAGGTGGAAAGATCGAGGATGATGAGGAGAAGCCACAGAATGTGCACAAAAAGTAATGTCTCCACAGTTATTTGAAAAGCTGGAAGAAGAACCCCAAGGAGAACAAAAGGGTGGCAATTGGGAGGCGTGATGAAAGCCTCTGCAAAGAAGAGGAAGATAGTAAAAGGCGAGAGCTCTCGAGTCCGGTGACTCTGAGCAAGCGGAAAATCACACCGAGGGAAGAAATCAAAAGTGGTGAAAAGAAATTTGGTGAAGTGAAGAAAGCCCGGGCCCCACCAGGAGAATCTCCTCCTTGAACAAAGATAAGGAAGAAGAAGCCCAATGCTGAGACCACAAAAAAAAAGCGGCGGAGTTGCTTGAGGGCGATCGACAAAAAAAGCTAAGTCCCCACGATCGGCATTCGAAATGAAAGTGAAGGCGATGTGATGGAAGAAAAGTGCTCAAGCCCGTGGCGATTCTCGGAGAAGCAACTCGATGAAGAAAAAAAAAAATTGAGAATGATCAAAGTGCATCCCAAGTGCAAGCGCCCCAACTTCCTTGAGAGAATGGGTGGAAAAATACTATTCTAGAAGAAGAAGAAGAACATGTCCCTCGATCCAAGAAAGCTCTCATGATGGTTCAGAAAAGTGATGAGGCCAAGAAAGAAGAGTGCGCCCTTGCCGGTCTTGATCTTGAAAAGTTTATCGATGAGCAAATGGAGTCGGAGAGAAAAAAGAAGAAGAGTCTGTCTCTCTCGATATAGTTGAACCTCTACGAAGAAGGAAGAAATTACAGTTTTGCAAGCCGGTTTGCCTCAAAAGGAATATGTGAATCAAATGCCATCATTGAATTAAGTGATGATGAATCTGTATCCCAGGAGAAGATCTTTGAAGAAAGAAGCCCGGTGATGAAAGAAGAAGTATCTAAGGAAAGTCTTGATGAAGAAAGTTTAGATAATGAAATTAAGTAAGAAGGATTCTCTGTTGGAGATGATCAAGAAGAGTCTGAACATGAAATGCAACATGAAGATGATCCCTCTGCTGAAGCTGATCTAAATGGTTCTGGTTCTGAGAAGGAAGAAGCAGGAAATGATTCCAACTCTGAAGATCAGGAATCAAAAAACTCAGAACTCCACCTGTTCTCTCACTGCAAGATTTATCGGGGAGAATAGTAGTAGAAGTTCCCAATGAACCATCGAGACTCCTCGGACGATGGATAAACCATGGAGGTGAAACGGATCGAGAATAGTAAGAATGACCTCCTTTGACTTGGTCGAGAAGCTGGAACAACATGGAAATGGTTGCCTGACCATTCTCTACAACCACGATGATCTGCTAATGAGATGGTTCTTCCGATGGATGCCATGGCTAAAGGCCATTCTTGAAAAAAAGATGGAAGCTACTTGATTGGTGTTATAAGCGGTTTCAAGCATGGGCTGGTGGCTCGAGAACTTTCAAGAGTGAAGAAGTTTGCCACCAGTGATCACAAACCATTACTTGAAGATCTATCGACATCTTTGAAATCTCTACATCCCCTACGATCGTGGGGTGGACTCTGAAGGAAGAAGAACCATGTCGAAGAAGGCGATCGTGAAGTCTGATCACTCTCTGCTTATGATGTTCAAATCAATCTCGAAAGTCTCCTTATGATCAAAACCTTTGCTATGAGACACTCCATCATCCTCCACGAGCGATTGGTACTCCATGATTGTTGGATTATCCACACCTTTGAAAATCATCCAAAGATGACAATCGTGAAGTCAATCCATTGCCCATCTGAAGCTACCAATCAAGAGGATCAAAGCGCTTTGGGCGGGAACTCTTGAAGAGCTCGATGATTTAAGCGAGAAGATATCTATCTTCCTTTGAAGAATCACAAAAAGCGCGGCCATGAGGAGATGACTCTTTCCGGCCTGAAAGCTTGAAGCTATTTTGGTGATGTATCTCTCAAACTCGAGAGAGATAACATCTATCGAAGAAACCATCAAGATCGGAAAGCGAAGCTCTACAAGTTCGGGAGGCCAATCTGAAAGCGGATCGAAGCCCTCTCGACAAGATTGACGATCTGAAAGCGGTCCTTCTACATGCAACTTGAACTTCGGACGATGAGAGCTAAAGTTTGAAGTTGCAAACTCCTCTACGATGGAAGCGACTTATGTCCAACATGGGCGACTCTCTCAAATGATTGATGACAAAAGGGGAGAAAAAAGCGAAAGAAAGAAGAAGAAGCGGAGGGTTAAGGAGAAGAAGTCAAAGAAGAAGGTGGCGGCGACGGATAAAGAATCATCATCGAGGGGAGCACGAAGATGATGATACCAAAAATCATAGAAGTGAAAAGAAACCAGATCGAGAAAGGTGATGAAGGGGCCAACAAAGATAGAAGATCATCATCGAGGGGAGCAAGAGCGCGAAGCGAGAATCGGATGAGTAGGCGATCAACAAGCATCCTGAAAACATCGTGGAGCCAGAGGAGGTACATCTCTAGTCTGTTAGTAGTATGTTGGGATCCGGGATGTAGAATGTACGAATATATAATTGCCATATTAATATAAATGACATTCATGATTAAGCTGTTTAGAAATCTGATTTGCTCAACTTTGTATCTAAGATTCATTCATAACATGCATATGCACTTATTGTTTTATGTATAATCAAATAGGGGAGATTATGGGGAATAAACATGTGAATGATATTCTATTTAATATATGATTTGATTATGATATATATATGAATGAATATGCAAGTATGCTTGCATGAAGAAAAGCTGTAAAGTCCTTTGATAGATAATAGAAATATATATACAAGGACTTAGAATGAATTGATCAAATATGTTAGGTTGATCCTACATAAGCAAAACAGCTTTGTGAAGTCCTTAAAAAGAAATGATGTACAAGGACTATAAATATAGAAAGATCAAGCATGTTAGGTTGATCTTATGTTTATAATAGATAGAACATGTCGATCGTGAACCTTTTTGCACCAAAAGTAAATGATGCTGCTGGGAGAGTCGAGAGTCGACTCGGGAGAGCTATCGAAGCGAGATATAGAGTATCTGAAGATAGTGAGATCTCGGGTTAAGTAGACTTCGAGGAAAGCGAAGAAGGATCGTGAGTGTGTCGAGAAGAGCTTCCTCGGGATCGTAGTGTCTTTGAGGAAGTCGTGTTCGAAAATCGTGAGGCGACTGTCTACTGGTAGAAACGACCATCTGCTTAGAAGCCCAGTATGAAGCGTAGACTACACTTTCAGTCGTGAAGTAGTCTAGCGATGCAAAAGCCAAGACAAGGATCGTGGGCTACACTCTGAGATCGTGGAGTCCATTGAATGAATCTGAGAGATCGTGGTCGGGCAAAATCGGATGAAGACAACAAGCCTGAAAGCGAAATCGTGTAGAGTGTCGAGATCGATCTCGGGATCGTGAGTATGCTGCTGCAGTAGAAGGCGAATCGTGAGAGTCTTGAACTACGACTCAAAAAGTGCTCACAATGCTAAGTCGGGATCGTAGAAGCGGATCACGGTTCTCAGCGAATGAGCACTCCCGAATATCCAAAGTCTGAAGCCTCTGGTTGGCATTGCAAAGATCTGATCCACGATAAAGGGAACCCGAGAGCACTCAACGAATGACATGCAGAGGCTAGCGGAGAACTAAGCAACAATCCATCGACATCAAGATTGAGTTGAAAGGCCATTCGTGATGAAGTCTTCCACAAGATGATTCAAAGAAGACTTGACGGTGACTAAGGAAAAAGTCGATTAATCACGATTCTTGACAAGAGAGAAGAAGACAACGACCTTGGAAGTAACCAAGATCGTAGTGTTTGCCAAACAAAGAAGGGGCCGATGGAAAGTGAAGCAGAGATCTTGGTCGACCTCTGAAAAGCAAGGCTAAAGTGATTAAGTGTTGTGTCGGATCATTGATGATAAGTGAGCGGGAGATCACAAGGAGAAAGTAAAATTTGGGCCTTTCCACAAATCTGAAGTGTCTTAATATTGAGAGGGGGGACGGGGACAAGAGAATCGAGGCCATCGATGTATCGAAGCTATCAAAGCAAAGCGAAGTATTGAAGCCTTTGCATAATCTGAGGAAGGGGTGTTACACATTGAAGATCCAATCAACACTCTTCCGGATCGTAGTGTTAACTCTACCAACCAATGAGCAACACTCAACAAGACACTACGATCGAGGTCCTTGAAGACGTACATCGAGAATCGTGAGAGTTCGAATACACGAAGGCTGAAGCATTGGCAGCGGTTCAATCGAAGAGTAATATTGAACAAGTGCTTATTGAGAGCATCGATGCAAAAGGACAACCTCGATCTAGAAATCGGAAGAGATAAAGTCTTGACACACCCAAAGGCGGTAAAGTGATACATCGGCAGGCGGGTGAAACGATGAAGCTACGATGTCGGAAAAAGTATGACATGTCACATCAAGCGATCTACCTCAAAGCGACTCGAGATCTGCGAAGACATTTGAATAACTTCAATGGCTACTTTCCAACGGAAGAATTGGGAAGATGTATAAATGTAGAAGAGTTTCAAAGATCAAAGGTTCTTTGGAGTTGTGAGTTTTGGAGAGAAGGTGGGTGATCGAATCAAGTGATAGTGAGTCCGGAGGCTCACTCTACGATCCACCAAGAACACTCGAAAATCGGATCAAGCGAAGTAGAAGTGTGAGTTCTCTTATGTAGAAGTGAGAGCTCTACTACATGAAGAGTGTTACGAACTACTTGAGAGAAAGAAGAGCATCATGCCATCTGGATGTCCATCATGGGAAGACTCTAAGTACAACGAGAGAGAGAAGAGCTTACGATCGACTTAGCAAGTCCATCATGGGAAGGCATCGAGTAGCGAAGGGAGATCACAAAAGCCATCTTGGTGTCGGCATGAAAAGCTTTTAAGTACCTTGCGGAAGAGCTTACAGTCATCTTAGAAGCCTCTCGTATGCGACCATCAAATACCAGGAGAATGATCTTGAAGGCGGTTCATCGAGGGTCATCCGGAGTAGTTGAAGCAACTAAGAAGTTGAGCATCATGCAACACTCAAGCTGCTTTCTTCAAGGATGATCAAGCCAAGCTTCTAGGGATAGAAGATGTTGAGCATGAAGACATCTTAGCGACTCGGCCAAACTCAACAACAACAAACAAACAACTCAACGAAGCGGGGCTGAGGGTCCTTGTCGAGAGGACTAAATGAAGCGGGGCCAAAGGGTCCTTGTCCGGAGGACTAAACAAAAGCGAGGGCCAAAGGGTCCTTGTCGGAGGGACTAAGCGAAGTTCAAACTTCTTTGAGCTTGAAGAGTTCTGAGGAACTAGAAGAGTCCCAAAATTGCTTTGGCCTTGAAAGAGTTCTTAGTGAGCCCCGAAGTCCCAGAAATTGGCGGCCTTGAAGGAATCGTAGAGATTCGAGTCTTGCCCTTCTTGGTGGAAATCTTGGTAAAATCCTGCTTTAGTTGAAAGCGAAAGAGTGGATTAGGAGCTTGAGTCTACTTGAACCACTTAAAACCTCTTGTGTCTTTTACATTATGTCATTTTATGTTATGTATATAAGCTATATATACATAAACTTTATGTATGTTTTATTCAACTACTCTACAACTAAATACTATAACTTCATTAATGATGAACATTATGCATATATTATTATGAATATATCGATGAAGGGAATCTTTTACTTATTTTATTTGTCTTGAAAAAGATTCTTATGTTTGTCATATACTTCTAATATGAACAATACATCATAAACGAAGAAAATATTTGAAATAAAAAGGATCTATTCATGTTCCCCCCAATTTTATAACTCTTTTGTGCGAAAAAAATTGAAGGTGAAAAAACTGAAGGTGTGCCGTATGAATTGGTTACCTTTGTCTGAAAGTTTGACAACCAACTGAATGAAGGTTTGGCTACCAACTGCATCACATTCAAAATAATTGGTAACTTAATTAAACTGAATTAGTTACTTTAGAACCCACTGCAATATAAAAAAATTGAAGGTTTGTCGTGGATGGGGGTGAGGAGGACGTCGAAAAAGCAATTGATTATTCCGGCCGACCATCGTAGGGAGACGGAGCAGAACGATGAACCCGACCCGAAGAGAATCACGACTCGCATCCTTTTCGGGAAGGGGGTGTTACAATATGTGTGTGTTATATTGTATATATATGTATATGTTATATATATGTTCATGCACATGTGAATAGTTATATGTGGATAGTTATAATAAACTAAATTTCTAATGATTTTTGATATTTTTTGTATGAAGTTACAATGACAAATATACTTAGTAGTGTTGGTTTATTATTTAGTTTTAGTGGAAAATTTTAGTTTCGTATTTTACTGCATTTCTATAAATTGTTTCATTATAATTAAATCTAAATATATATAATTATTTAACTTGATGGGGAATATGTTTAGTTATTTAATATTCAAATTTTATAAATTTGAATTTGGTGCCCTTGATTTATATCGAGCAAGAATTATTTGTAATGGAATCTTGATGTTGAGATTCATATAAAGGCAAAGAACCTTAGAGCTTAGATACAATTAAAGTTGGCAAGCATGCATCCCTGCAGGATCATGCAAAATTAATTATTCGCTATCATCTCCATGAAAAAAAAATATTGATAAAGACATGTTAGGAAAAAGAAAAAAAATATTTACTATATTTCATGCCTCGAATATGCTCCTGTAGTGGCAATATTGTGAGTGTAAATTCATAATATATTCCTTGAAGCGATAAAGGAAATTATATTCCTAGAAGTGATATCATTTCTTCTAGTGGTTGTACAAAATAATGAGTTTTTGCTGAAAAACCAACAATCTCGCTCGACCGATTCTATTACATTCCCTGAAGTGAATGGAACCTCATTTGATAATCATAGAGGAAATTATGGTTGTAGTTGTGGTAGTGGACTTGAAAAGAACAATTAATACATAAAAGGGAATATACCCGTCATACTCCTAAACATTTGGTAGATTTGTACCAAGACTCCATAAAAGAAAAGAAAATGGAATGATCTTGAAGATCCCATGAATTATTTTGACTTTTCAAATGGAGTGGATATAACTAATTTTGATATCTATGATTTTCTTGATGATATGTTGATAGAAATGTTCATACCAATTAATTATTTTTATTTCATTATGACATTATAATAAGTATTTTTATTATATGTTTTATTTATGTTTCAAGTAATAAAGTTAAATATATGGTTTTGCATATATAAAGATGTATGGGCCAGAAGCTCATCAAACTTAATTAAAGGCTCTCGAAGAGCGATTATAATGTTGTCAAAGGGTACAAAACTTTGTATTGATGATTCTTTATATTCTTCTGAGACAAGCAGAAATTTGCTCAGCTTTAAGGATATACATTATAATAGTTATCATATTGAAACCAATATTGAAGGCAGTGAAGAATTTCTTTATATTACTTCAATAGTATCGGGTCAAAAGCTCATATTAGAAAAACTGTATATTTTCTCTTCTGGGATATATTATACTAAAATGAGAATAATTGAAACAAATGTTGTAATACACCAGAAGTGTGCAATACACCAGAAGTGTTTGGATCCAAATATTTTTATGATTTGGCATGATCATCTAGGATCAATAATGATGCATTGAATTATTGAAAACTCCTATGAACATTCTTTAAAGAACCAGAAGATTCTTTTCCCTGTTGATTATATCAAAGTAAATTAATTACCAAATTATCACGTTTAATTATTGTTATTATTTGGTGTTCATCTTCTAAGAAAGAATTCAGAGTGATATTTTAAAGGTATATTTTAAGGATTATTATTTTAATAGTCTTCCCACCATTAGGGGGAGAAAAGTCGTTGCCTGAAGGACGACGTGAGATCATTGCCTGAAGCACGACGGGAGATTAATTGGAATATTTCAACGTTATTTAATCCTTATTCTCATACAAATCAATATGAACTAGAAGTTCAAATGATTATTCATTTGCAATGAATTGCAAATCAATTACCAGAATTATTCACCGATAATAAGAAAAGTGTGATATCTCTTATTTTAGTTGTTAATACTCTAGAAGAAATTGAAGTCCCTGCAGGACAATCAGTTAATACAGCAGCAAATTGAATCAAAGTCACACTTGAAACATGGAAGAATGATCGGTGTTAAAGATAAAATTTTCCAAAAAAGAAAGTACAAGAAAAACAAGTTGCAGAATTATAAAGAAGCTATACCCATGAAACAGGCTACAAAATTTATTGATCTATCCAAAATTTATGAACAAAATCTCCTGTAAATAAAACTCTTGAAGAGTTATCTCCTGAAGAGGATGAGTTATCCCCTGCAGAGGATCAGGTACCTGAAAATAACGAGATCTCGATACATTATAGGAGACGGATATATTGGATAGAAATAAAATTGTTGTCGACAACATATTTTTATATAAAGTTGTTCTTTATATTACCAGAAGTAATGATCATGAGTATGAACCACAAATCGTTGATGAATGTAGAAATATTTGGCAAATGTAGAAAGAGGCGATTCAAGCAGAATTAAATTCACTAAGTAAATGTGAAATTTTTGGACCTGTAGTCCGAACACCTAAAGGTGTAATGCCTGTTGAATACAAATGGGTATTTGTATGAAATAAGAAAAATAAAATTATATGGTACAAAGCGCAACTTGTAGAACAAGGTTTCTTCACAGAGACATGGTATTAATTATGAAGAAACATGTGCTCATGTAATGAACACAATTATATTCAAATTTTTAATTAGCTTGATAGAAAGAGAAATTAATGGATGTTGTTACATCATATCCGTATGGATCATTATATAATTATATATACATGAAAATCCCTGAAGGATATAAAATGCCTGAAGCATATAATTCTACATCTCGAATATGTATTCTATTAAGCTACAAAGATCTTTATATAGGTTAAAGCAATCCAGATGCATATTGTGGTATAATCGCCAGAGTGAATATCTTTTGAAAGAAGGATTTGAGAATAATCCAATTTATGCATGTATTTTTATCAAAAGATAATAATCTGGATTTGTTATTATTATTGTATTTATTGATGAAAGATCTTGCTCCAGAAGAGTCGACAAAAACAACTAATTTAAGATGAAAGATATTGGTAAGCCAAATTTTTGTCTTGGCCTACAAATTGAACTATGGAATTCTTGCTCATCAATCAACATACACAGAAAAAGTCCTGAAGTAACTTTACATGGATAATGTTAATCCTTTGAGTACTCCAATGATGGGTTGGTCACTTGATATCAAGAAATATCCGTTTTGCCACAAGAAAATAATAAAGAAACTCTTGGTCTTGAAGTACCATATATTAGGTCCTGAAGTACCATATCTTAGTGCAATTGATATTTTGATGTATCTTGCAAATTTCACAAGACTTGATATAACATTTGCATTTAACATACTAGCAATGTATAGTTATGCACCAACTCAAAGATATTGTAATAAAATTAAACATATTTTACGTTATCTTCGTGAGACTATTGATTTGAGATTATTTAATCCAAATGGTGATAGAACCAAGCATATTGAACCAAAATTATTTTATACACATGAGCCCCAGAAGAATGGCAATATTGATCATGTGATAATTTGGTTGATATATTCATTAAGTCATTACCAACTATGATTTTTAAGAAGATGGTGCACAATATTGGCATACTTCGACTTAATGATATTTTTACCATGAACAATAAAAATTCTATGTACTTATGAAGAAGAGTAAAAAGGATATGTGCTGATTGTACTCTTTTTCCTTTGCTAAGATTTTTTCCCACTGGATTTTCCTTTGCAAGATTTTAATGAGGCAATCCCAAGGCACTAGAAGTTATACAAGAATATTGTACTTTTTTCCTTAGCCAAAATTTTTTTCCACTGAGTTTTTATTTGGTAAGGTTTTTAACGAGGCATATTCTTAGAAAATTGCTACAAAAGAACTCCATCCATTCTGTATGAAGACAATGTTGCATGTATAGCTCAATTAAAGGAGGATACATCAAAGATAATCTAAGCAGCATCAACCAAGCAATAACGTTTGAAGGATTAAGGTCGCAATATTGGAATGCATGTCACGGTGAACCAAGAATCAAGTATACATTCATGAGGGGGAGCTAATGCGCGCTGCACTCTTTTTTCCTTGACCAAAGTTTTTTTCCATTGGGTTTTTCTTGGTAAGGTTTTTAATGAGGCAGCTTTCAATGCGTATTGCTATACAATAGACATCCAAGGGGGAGTGTTATAAAATTATAGTGGATGTCTAGATTCATAGGATGTCTAGATTCATTCTTATCTTGTAACTCCCATGTTCAATGAGTTATAAAACTCATGAACTTTGAGTTTTATTGTGAGAGCCCCGAATCCGGGGCCCAATTCACCGCGGATCCGGTTCACTCATTCTACTACTATTACGGAAGATATAAACATAAATTGTTTATACATTAAACATTATACACTATCCCAAGGTCGAGTAACCATAACTTATACACATTTTATAACTTATCTAACACATGATATTATCATCATACAAGACTATTACAAAACTAATCGCAAAGACATTAACTTTAAGTTGGAATTGTCTTTAACTTTCCTCAGATCCGACGATTCACACCTTAATCTGCAATGTTTTATCATGATATAGCAAGGGTGAGCATGAAAGTTGCCAAAGAGTTTAAATACAATTTAAGGATATATCATGATTGAAAGATTTAGAATAATAAAAGGGCTATAATTCACAATGTAGTTGTGAATTAGCATGAACAAACTTTGATCTAACAAGTATTACATATGAACAATATATATCTGGACCAACTGGTAATGAAGGTGATCGACCTTTTCATACCGACTTATACATACAAGATGTACAGAGTACAATTCTACATGACAATCAAAGAATGATTAACCATAAGCATCCTCGAATGAAAACACTCTTAGTAGAGTTAAGAAAACAAACTTGCTCGTTCAAGATTGATTACCGATACTTAAATATAACTAAGCTTTATCCCAAGACCTAATATACGATAATATCGATCTCCAATTATTAGAATAATATCATCACAAGATAAAATAACCTAAACACATTACCACATAATCCTATCACCATACAACACATGACTTAGCATCAAACCGCATTTATTTAAGTCTAAATTGAAACAACACAATTCAATCATCCCGACTATTAATCGGACAAATATCGAGTTTAAGTTCAATTAAACTCTGCCTAAACAATTAACAATAACCTTAGATAATTATATTATCAGTCAAAACATTTTTAATAAACTTGCAAAAAATTTCAGATAATTAATATCATTTAACAACATTTTTCAATCATTAATATTGTATTTAAATGAATTAAATACCACAATATTCTAATATCATTAATATTTATTTAATATTAAACATTAATGAAACACATGTCATAATATTATAACATATTTGTAATATCTCAAAGTATTTTCAATACTTTATTATTTCCTTTAAATATTTTTAAAGTAATTAAAAACATTAATCAATAACCGATATTAATATAAATACCACATTATTCCTTGATCATTAATATTAATTTAATACCAAATATCAATGAAAATCATAACATAATATTATAATATATTTATAACATCACAAAGTATTTTTAATATCTTAAAATCATATTTCTATGATTTTTAAACTATCAAATCCATTATCCGATAATTGCTATAAATATTAAAATATTAATATTTTCATGACAAAATATCAAAAGTTATATATTATAACTTAAAATATTTTTATAACACTTAAATCATTTTTATATGATTTTTAAATCATTAATTCTATTTTTCCATAATTTATCTAATATATTTATTAAATAAACTAATTACCATTAATAATAAATATTAATGAAATTCATCACAAAATATCAAAAGTCATCAAAATAACTTAAAATATTTTCTAACACCATAATAAAAATTTTCATGATTTTTCATGAATTAAAACCATTTTAAATAATTTATCTAATATTATAATTAAATAAATAAATACCATTTATATTCCAAAAATATTAAATATTTTCAAAATATACTCCAAATAATTAAAAACTATTTTTCGGACTTTAAAATAATTTTTCGAATTTAATATGTATTTTTAATAATTAAAACCATTTTATCTAATTATTAATTAAAATAATTAATTTTCAAAATAAATCTGTCATTATAGGGACATTAGGCGACAAATCAAATCGCTAATGGTGTTCTTGGGTCGTTTCTTCAATATACCCGAACATCATGTCGACTTCGAGATCTGCAAGGTTCGAATGGGTCTAGTTTAGCTTTTATTATTACGCTTCGGTTTTGTACCATGGTTAGATCTCGTAATATTAATGTAATACTACAACGACCAACTTGTGCTCTAGCAATCCTATCACACAAATGTAAAGTTATAAGCTATTGAACTCCTTGTCGTGCATGTTCTTCGCTTTTTCTGGTTAAACAACGATCGGGTCCCTACTTTTGTTAACTTTCTAATCGGCATGCTTCTATGTGTTGTTTCTGTGATCTAAATGCTCCAACATGTAGTACACATGAAAGGGTCCAATATCTTATCACTAGATCCACCTAACAACATAACATAAACAAGATCCGCCATTAAACATGTCTTTGTCGACAACGTTTTTTCACGAAATCGAAAATTTCCGAATTTGTCAAAATGCAGACAATCAACGCATGTTTTTGACCTAAATTTTCTACTTTCTCTCATTACGAGATATAGGTGATGTAAAGGTTTTAGTATGTACACAACATGTCACCACAATGATAAATCAATAACATGGCCAAAAAAAACAAACGAAAGCAAGATTCATGGCCTTGAAAAACTTGTCAGACAACATAGAAATTTCTAGGCGGCCCAGAAATCATATTTTGTGATCGGTCAACTAGGTTTGACCATTCATAACTTTTGATCTAGACAAGATCCGACTTGATTCAAGTTGGAGATCAAAGACCACATGGCATACTATAGATGTATAACATAAAACACCAAAAAATATTAATAGAGAGACAGATCTGGAGACCGACATTTGCTTGTCGATCAACATTTTTCGATTTCCAGATTTGAGAAATATTTAAATTGCGTGCATCTAGATGTTATAGATCCAATATGTAACAACCCAGTTATCAATTGACACCCTATTACACAACTTTGAATAATCAATTGCAACAAATAACATAAAATCAAATGATTTCTAAAATTAGGGTTTTATACCTTTTGAACTTTGATTTTGATTTACGACCTTTGATGTTTGTTCTTGGCAAGCTAACACCGATCTTAGCTTAACTTATCACTCACTATCACTCTAAAATTTCTGGATGGGAGAGAGAGAATACTTGGATAAAGTTAAAATTAAAGTGAGCATTTTATCTCTCTCAATCTATATATAATATGATACGATGCAATGGCGGATCATGTTGGTTGATTAAAGGCTAGCCCATAGACCACATGCCTAGCAAAGGTTGGTCACCAACTAAAGTTATGGCAACCTACACAAGTTATCTTATTAAATAATGCTAAAAGGGCATTTTGGTCATTTGGCTCATAAAAGTGCATAGCAACTTGGTAATTTCCCATAATCATTAGGTTTCAAAAATAGAAATTTAATATTTCTAAATTATAATTAGGATTTGATAATTATATTATAATTTCCTAATCATAAATCAAGCTTACCAATTAGGATTATTATTTCTAATTAAATTTGCTAATTTAGCAATTAGGATCATAATTGGTCACTGTAGTTTATAACCCATTAATTAGGATTTTACATAGAAAATAATCTTTCAATTTAGAAATTAGGTTTCCTAATTTAGATTAGGGTTTTCTAATTACAATAAAGTTTACTAATCTCATTCAAGCTTCATAATTAGGGGTTAAGGCTTCCTAATTAACATTAAACTCTATAAGTTAATAATTAGGTTTTCTCTAATTGCATGTCAGGATTTTTTATATTTGAAATTAGGGCTTTCCAATTAACCAATTAGGGTTATCCCTAATTACACTTACAATTAATAACATAGAAACTCTATACTTAACTTCAAGTTTCCCACTTAGGGTTTTAATATCCCGATTAGGGTTTCGCATGTAATAATTAGGGTTCAAATTTTAGAAATTAGGATTTGCTAAATAATTAAGTTTTACCCTATTAAGCTTTTAATCTAAATCACTTGAGCATTATAATTCTCCATTATATTCCCAGATTAGGGTTTTCAAATATTCGAAATCTGAAATTAGGATTTTCAGATATGGTATTAGGGTTTTCTAATACTCAAATAGGGTTTCCAGTAATTCATTAGGGTTTTCCCTAATTAATTTATAATTAATAACGTTAAACCTTATACATAGCATTGCACTCCCAATCTAGGGTTTTTAATATCCGAATTAGGGTTTCGGATTCCCGAAACTGAAACTAGGGTTTCCAGAATCGATTCTAGGATTTCTTATCAGACGTTAGGGTTTTCTAACCTAACGCTGACGTTTTAATATAAACTTAGGTTTGTCACGAGATATAATTTATCCGTCAACCCACATGACCTTAACCACGCTACGAACACATACATAATCATAAACACGTAACATATTCACAAAATCCTTAAATCCTGAATAATTCACCTAATCCTTCACAGAAATTTTGAAATCCTCAAAATTCCTTCCTAATAACATCAAACGCATACACTTATTTCCTATCTAGGTCTAATATTTGACCTTAAATCAATCATTTAAGATTTTAATAATTTGTCTAAATTCTCGGGTTGTCACATTCACCCCTCCTTATAAGAATTTCGTCCCCGAAATTCACCTTACACCTTACACCGTGCACCTTACACCATACACCTTACACCGTTCACACATATCACATGCTACCCAATACACCACTCACAAGAGCAAAAGTTTTCAAATTGTGCTGAGGGGTCATATAGACCATGAACTACTGAGGTTTATAGGTATTACTACCCGCTACCTATTTCAATTAAGAAAAAGGTAATCTACCCCTTTAAAAAGGTTAACAATATGTTTGCAATCACGAAGAAGGTAAACTACCATTACTAGTACTTTAGGTGATTAAATTTATCGTACTTCTTACGTTGTCATAACGATTAATCATTTTTAGCGAATATTTCTACTAGATTGGATTATTTATCCAAACATTATCGTTCACCTCAGTCTTATCATAGGATTCCGCACCAAAACAATTTGGTTCGGGAAAATTCTTTCAATGAACACTTTAGAGTTTTCATAACATTAGTCTAGCTGAATCAAATAACATAGACTCATATCGATAATTCAATTCAATCGAATTATTTAGGTGTAGCCAAACCCCGTTGACAATTTAAACTTTTTGAAAACATTTTTGAGAATGACATCATGATGCCGTACTGTATTAACAGTCCGTTTGAGGATGCCGTCATTGTATGACTTTGTCATAACACATCATACAATAGTGGAACAACGACTTCAGGTCAAATTCACACTAAGTATTCCTGTATTTACAACTCCATCACATTTTTATCATCTCTGCACTTTTGAGTTACATGGTACATGAGTGATAATTAAAATAACTTTTGATATTTCAAATCATTTGCGTCTAAATAAAAATAAATAAGATAAATCGTACTTTAAATCGTTTCAAAAATGGTTACGAGTCTACTTTTTTTTTTTAAAAGGCACATAGTGCGTATTTAGCTTGATGTCAAAATTTCGAAGTTTAGCATAGCTAGGAGTTTAGGAAAACCTAATGCCTCCGCTAGCAATCATTTGCTTAACAATCTATCTGTTCCTGAAATCCTCAATACTCCATTCACACAAAATTATACCCAGTTCATAAAACCACACTTACGAGTTCATTAATTGCCACAATCATATGAGTTTAAGAACTTACCCTAGTCAGACCTTTGGTGTCCATTCGCTGAGGGGTTCATAAATATTTCATATAACTATGAGTCAAGAATGTCACATAAGTATGAGTTTTAAGAACTCGTGACTTAACCTTATATTCTCTACCTATGACTATCTATTTTTTATACACACGAGAAAGGAATCACCTCTTAACTGCGTATAGCAAATAGCGACACACAACATTTCAATGATTATCAATGTCAGAAACTAAGTAGTTGTTACACCAAGTACAATTCAACTCCCATACGAAGAATCATACAACTCAATTTGCAGGCATGAGTCCTCATTGAAATCCCCACCTAATCTTAACCCCTTTTCAATACTGAATTTCATTTAATTCAGATTCATAATCCATAACTCTTTCATGAGTTTTCATAGTACCATTTCATAAGTATAACAATTGACACACGAAGATCTTCTCAGTAAACTTTTCAATCATCGATTGATTCTTTCTCAGTTATCATAACTTTAACGGATCACGGGGTGATCTCATTGTATATATTACGATTCAATTCTATGACTTGATCGTTTTGTTTTACTGATCTCCTATCCCTCGCACTTTCAGTCTTTTAGACTCGATCTATCCATTTTTCTATACTTGGTACACATCGAGACTCAATAGTTTCAATATGGTACTGCAATGGTGGTTTCCCACAAACAACCAACAAACTAGGCTCAGAGTTCTTTGGTTCAGATATACCTACCTCCGCTCCAATGAAGGAATCGTTTAGCCCAAATACCATACATCAACTATTAAAGAGTACAATTGTACCATAGTTAAATATAACTTTTTGATTCTTAACTTCTTTATCAGAGTTAGGGAACTCCGTATCTTTATAACTCGCCGAGATTCTTCTTTGAATCTTACCAACACACTAACTCTATGTGAGTTAGATCTTATCCTATCACTGCGGTTATTAGTCTAAGGTAACTCTACCCTAGGTTTATAACCAACAGCTTTGATACCAACTGTGAGAGCCCCGAATCCGGGCCCCAATTCACCGCGGATCCGGTTCATTCATTCTACTACTATTGCGGAAGATATAAACATAAATTGTTTATATATTAAACATTATACACTATCCCAAGGTCGAGTAACCATAACTTATACACATTTCATAACTTATCTGACACATGATATTATCATCATACAAGACTATTACAAAACTAATCGCGCACATTAACTTTAAGCTGGAATTGTCTTTAACTTTCCTCAGATCCGGCGCATTCACCTTAATCTGCAATGTTTTATCATGATATAGCGAAGGGTGAGCATGAAAAGTTGCCAAAAGAAGTTTAAATACAATTTAAGGATATATCATGATTGAAAGATTTAGAATAATAAAGTGGCTATAATTCACAATGTAGTTGTGAATTAGCATGAACAAACTTTTCGATGGTGAACAAGTATTACATATGAACAATATATATCTCGGACCAACTGGTAATGAAGGTGATCGACCTTTCATACCGACTTATACATACAAGATGTACGAGTACAATTCTACATGACAATCGAAGAATGATTAACCATAAGCGTCCACGAATGAAACACTCTTAGTAGAGTTAAGAAAACAAACTTGCACATTAAGATTTGATTCCGATACGAAATATAACTAAGCTTTATCCCAAGACCTAATCTTCGATAATATCGATCTCCAATTATTAGAATAATATCATCACGAGATAAAATAACCTAAACACATTACCACATAATCCTATCGATCTATACAACACATGTGACTTAGCATCAAACCGGATTATTTAAGTCTAAATTGAAACCGAACATGAATTCAATCATCCCGAAGCGATTTAATCGGACAAATATCGAGTTTAAGTTCAATTAAACTCTCTTAAAACAATTAACAATAACCTTAGATAATTATATTATCAATTGAAACATTTTAATAAACTTGCAAAAATTTCGGATAATTAATATCATTTAACAACATTTTCAATCATTAATATTGTATTTAAATGAATTAAATACCACAATATTCTAATATCATTAATATTTATTTAATATTAAACATTAATGAAACACATGTCATAATATTATAACATATTTGTAATATCTCAAAGTATTTTCAATACTTTATTATTTCCTTTAAATATTTTTAAAGTAATTAAAAACATTAATCAATAACGATATTAATATAAATACCACATTATTCCTTGATCATTAATATTAATTTAATACCAAATATCAATGAAAATCATAACATAATATTATAATATATTTATAACATCACAAAGTATTTTAATATCTTAAAATCATATTTCTATGATTTTTAAACTATCAAATCCATTATCCGATAATTGCTATAAATATTAAAATATTAATATTTTCATGACAAAATATCAAAAGTTATATATTATAACTTAAAATATTTTTATAACACTTAAATCATTTTTATATGATTTTTAAATCATTAATTCTATTTTTCCATAATTTATCTAATATATTTATTAAATAAACTAATTACCATTAATAATAAATATTAATGAAATTCATCACAAAATATCAAAAGTCATCAAAAATAACTTAAAATATTTTCTAACACCATAATAAAAATTTTCATGATTTTCATGAATTAAAACCATTTTAAATAATTTATCTAATATTATAATTAAATAAATAAATACCATTTATATTCCAAAAATATTAAATATTTTCGAAATATACTCCAAATAATTAAAAACTATTTTTCGGACTTTAAAATAATTTTTCGTAATTTAATATGTATTTTTAATAATTAAAACCATTTTTATCTAATTATTAATTAAAATAATTAATTTTCAAAATAAATCGTCGCTATAGGGACATTAAAGCGACAAATCCGTCGCATTAATGGTGTTCTTGGGTCATTTCTTCAATATACCCGAACATCATGTCGACTTCGAGATCTGAGGTTTGGCCGGTCTAGTTTAGCGATTATTACGCTTCCGGGTTTGTACCATGGTTAGATCGTAATATTAATGTAATACTATTAACGACCAACTTGTGCTCTAGCAATCCTATCACACAATGTAAAGTTATAAGCTATTGAACTCCTTATCGTGGCATGTTCTTCGATTTTTACGGGTTAAACAAAGACGGGTCCCTACTTTTGTCAAGCTTCACAATGCGTTACATGTGTTGTTTCTGTGATCTAAATGCTCCAACATGTAGTACACATGAAAGGGTCCAATATCTTATCACTAGATCCACCTAACAACATAACATAAACAAGATCTGGCCGGTCAAACATGTCTTTGTCGACAATCGTTTTTCACGAAATCAAAATTTCGAAATTTGTCAAAATGCAGACCAATCAACGCATGTTTGACCTAAATTTTCTACTTTCTCATTACAGATATAGGTGATGTAAAGGTTTTAGTATGTACACAACATGTCAGCCTACAATGATAAATCAATAACATGGCCAAAAAAAAACAAACGAAGCAAGATTCATGGCCTTGAAAAACTTGTCGACAACATAGAAATTTCTAGTCATTTTGTAAATCATATTTTGTGATCGGTCAACTAGGTTTGACCATTCATAACTTTTGATCTAGACAAGATCCGGACTTGATTCAAGTTGGAGATCAAAGACCACATGGCATACTATAGATGTATAACATAAAACACCAAAAAATATTAATAGAGACAGATCTAGGAGACTGACATTTGCTTGTCGACCAACATTTTCCAGATTTCCAGTTTGAGAAATCTTTAAATTCGCATGCATCTAGATGTTATAGATCCAATATGTAACAACCCGTTATCAATTGACACCTATTACACAACTTTGAATAATCAATTGCAACAAATAACATAAAATCAAATGATTTCTAAAATTAGGGTTTTTATACCTTTTGAACTTTGATTTTGATTTCTGACCTTTGATGTTTGTTCTTGGCAAGCTAACACCTGATCTTAGCTTAACTTATCACTCACTATCACTCTAAAATTTCGGATGGGAGAGAGAGAGAATACTTGGATAGGTTAAAAATTAAAGTGAGCATTTTATCTCTCTCAATCTATATATAATATGATATGATGCAATGGCGGATCATGTTGGTTGATTAAAGGCTAGCCCATAGACCACATGCCTAGCAAAGGTTGGTCACCAACTAAAGTTATGGCAACCTACACAAGTTATCTTATTAAATAATGCTAAAAGGGCATTTTGGTCATTTGGCTCATAAAGTGCATGGCAACTTGGTAATTTCCCATAATCATTAGGTTTCAAAAATAGAAATTTAATATTTCTAAATTATAATTAGGATTTGATAATTATATTATAATTTCCTAATCATAAATCAAGCTTACCAATTAGGATTATTATTTCCTAATTAAATTTGCTAATTTAGCAATTAGGATCATAATTGGTCACTAGAGTTTATAACCCATTAATTAGGATTTTACATAGAAAATAATCTTTCAATTTAGAAATTAGGTTTCCTAATTTAGATTAGGGTTTCCTAATTACAATAAAGTTTACTAATCTCATTCAAGCTTCTTAATTAGGGTTAAGGCTTCCTAATTAACATTAAACTCTATAAGTTAATAATTAGGTTTTCTAATTTGCATGTCGAGATTTTTATATTTGAAATTAGGGCTTTCCAATTAACCAATTAGGGTTATCCCAAATTACACTTACAATTAATAACATGAAACTCTATACTTGACTTCAAGTTTCCCACTTGGGTTTTAATATCCCGATTAGGGTTTGCATGAATAATTAGGGTTCAAATTTTAGAAATTAGGGTTTGCTAAATAATTAAGTTTTACCTTATTAAGCTTTTAATCTAAATCACTTGAGCATTATAATTCTCCATTATATTCCCAGTTAGGGTTTTCAAATATTCGAATCAAATTAGGATTTTCGGATATGGTATTAGGGTTTTCTAATACTCAAATAGGGTTTCCAAGAATTCATTAGGGTTTCCCTAATTAATTTATAATTAATAACGTTAAACCTTATACATAGCATTGCACTCCCAATCTAGGGTTTTTAATATCCAATTAGGTTTTGGATTCTCAAATCTGAAACTAGGGTTTCGAATCGATTCTAGGATTTCTTATCGACGTTAGGGTTTTCTAACCTGACGTTGACGTTTTAATATAAACTTAGGGTTTGTCACGGATATAATTTATCCGGTCAACCCATGACCCTTAACCACGTTACGAACACATACATAATCATAAACACAGAACATATTCACAAAATCCTTAAATCCTGAATAATTCATCTAATCCTTCACAGAAATTTTGAAATCCTCAAAATTCCTTCCCAATAACATCAAACGCATACACTTATTTCCTATCTAGGTCTAATATTTGACCTTAAATCAATCATTTAAGATTTTAATAATTTGTCTAAATTCTCGGGTTGTCACATTTATAACCTCCTAGTATTGATGTTAGTACATCTATAAATAATATCATTTTGTAAAGTGAATGGTGGATACAAAATATTATGAAAATACTCTCTTCTCTCTAATCATCTTTGTACTTAATTTTAGTTATCTTTTATAACATTTCATAACATATTCATTTTTATTATATGAAAACTAATTGTAAAATGGATATGAGTATAAAATAAATTTTATCTTGAAGAAATAATATAAAAATATGTAAAAATAGTACTTTCCTTTAGTAAATATTTTAGTGTATTTTGTATCAATATCTATTCTAAGATTATAGTCTTATAAATATATTTATAAAACGATAATTTTTTTTTAAAAAATATTTTTAAAATATGGTTTTAATGTTTGTTACAAATATTGAAATAATGGCACGATAAATAATAATAACATGCTAGAAATTTTATGTGATTTTATAATATAAAAAGAAATATATATATATATATTTCTAATAAATGGACGAAAAATGTATTTTTTATTTTAAGAATAATATTTATTTATTTATTTATAAACGTGACATTTAATGCGCACCATCGGGTGATTTCCATTAAAGGGTGTAGTCAATTGGTGAAACTATCTTACCGTTACAACTATAGAATTTTATATCAATTCCCTCCATTCCACATTAATAAATTGGAGTAATTTTTACAAAAAATAAATCTTGTCTTAAATAGAATAACTGCAAATTTCGTGCTGCCATTAATTAATGTCTGGTGGCCTGCTAATAGAATTGTAAATAATGCATTTTTGATAATTAATTAATTGCATGTGGTGATAAATTGATAAGATTATGTCTTTTTTATACAAAAAGTGAAACTTAACTTGACTTTAGCCGCCATTTATGCACTTAGAAAAATATACACAATTTTTACGAAACTACTAAAATTAATTAAAATAATGTTAAAAACACAAATTATTCTATAAATATTTTATAAATTGTTGATGTGGCATATTCCACCTCAGCACATCGAAAACTATATTAAAATAATTTATTGATCAATATGCTGAGATGAAATATGTCATATTAACCATTTATAAAATAATTTATATTTGTAGCATTATTTTAAGACTTTGAAATCCATTCCTAGGGTAGTAGTCTATATGTACTTTTTATGTATAAGTGTGAAGTTTAGTGATGTTGTTGTTAATTTTAATCAAAATTTATTTACAAGCTGCAATAGCTTGTAAATGATGATATCCCACTAAAAGATTCGATTAGTATGAAGTTCACTTCATGTTCAATACAGTGCTGACACACAGGTAAAAGTTTGATATATCTGCATGCGTGTCAGCACTATTTTGATCAATCTCTCGCTTGTATGTCAGCACCGTATTGATTATAAAGTGAACTAACCATGAAGTTCACTTCATGCTAACCGCTCCCCCCACTAAAATAGAGTTTTAGGGAAGAACAACTAATTGTTTGTCACATGAGTGATTGTGAATTTGTTTGGTTACTTAAAACAACTCCATCTGAATTCGAAACAAATTTTTAATCAAATTTTAAATCCGAATCGAATTCATTCAAATAGGGTTAAGCACTGACCCAATATATAGTATCTTATTGGGTCATATATATCTTAAGTCATCACAGACTCATCCAAAATGTCATGACTGAATATACTATTGTTAGTAACTTAAGTCATTCTTTTAATGTGGGACTGGAGTGTTATATTAATAATATTTGGTGTGTTTAGATTTTAAAATAATATATTTATAAGTTAAATAAGTTGTGTTTAAAAAATTTTATCAAACACGCCAAATAAACATTGTTAACAAGGGTTTCTCTTGTGTTGGTCTTTACAAAGTAGCAAGAAAATAGGATGCCATTCAACTTGCAGAATATACGGGTCGAGAAAACTCAAGGATAAGATGATGGTCAATTAATGTGCTTTCATTAATTATAAATTAATATATATGTTTGATTTCAAAGGATATTAAGGAATTGTTTATGAAAAAAATAAAAAATAAAAAATTCAAAGGATATATAAGAGTACAAGGAAACAGCTAGCTTAATTAAGAAAAGTACAACTGCAACTTGGATTATAAATAATAATGAACTAAAATATTCTACTAATCCTCCATTGGAGCCATGTGCTTGGCGAGGGCATCTTAAATATAATTAAATTATTTACTTCATGGTACTTAATAAAATAATTAAAATAAATTAATATTTATCCAAAAGAAACTCCGATCCTCACATAGTATCAAGTGAAACTGGTGTGCATATAGAGATAGATAAACTCCTGTTTAGTACTCCAATATGATATCAAAATTTTAATTTTAAAGTATTTTAAAACTTAAAATTGATATAATTTATTTAATATTTATCAATAAAATTCTTTATTTATTAAATTATTAATAATTACTAATAATTTTAAAATTTAAATGAATCATACCAATATTAAATATAAAAAAAAATAAATTAATTTTAAAAAGTTAATATTAATATTATAGCTAGTATGGAAAAGAAAGGGAGAAAGAGTGTAGAAAATAAAACATATTTTTTTTAGCTGATATTAAATCCTAAACATATATATTTATGATAAAAAAAAATATCTATAATTGAGGCATTTAAACACAAGCACCTGACATGGTTAGGCTTTGGTGGCTGTGCTTTAAAATTTTAAAATGATAAGAGACTAGAAAAGGCATGTAATTATAGTAAAAAGTACAAAAATTCATAGAACTGCTAACCCAATAACTTACACGTTCAGGCTGACGCGGGCGAATAATAATACTGGAGTTTAATATTTTTAGGAACAATGTTTTATATTTGTAGTGTGTTTTTAATTTATTCCGATGTCTATACTTCTTCCCTTCTAAATTATAAAATTAATATTAATTTATAAAAAATTAATATTAATATAATTATAAATATTGTTAATTATGGTTAAAAAGTGAGTCATATGTGTGGAAATATCAAAAATTATTGTGAATTTATCTATTCCCTATTAACTACTTAAAATGTACGGCTAGTTATAAGATTTATTGTTTTTAAAACTTAAATATTATGTAAATTTTGAATTTACAATATTACCCCAAGTAATAAATATAAATTTGGTTATCTTCCTTTTTTTTGTCCAATAAATAACACATGGACTATCTTACTTTGGTTATAAATAACACATGGATTATATTGGTTATCAATATTACTTTGGTTATTTTTGACTGAAATATTCGTCGGACATAGACTATCTTCGAGGGAATATTTTCGTTGCAATTAATTTCACCAAAATTAGTCGATTTTCTTGTAGTGTTCATTTTAAAAGTAATATAGACTATTGATATTATATTTAATATTATATAATTATTTCCTTAATATTTGTTCACAACTCTAAAATAACTTATATTAAAGAACACGAGAGTACTCTACACACAAGCACATGATCTAATAACTCTTATTTTATACATATTAAGATTTATTTGCACACTTTGTAGGGGACAGGTCATAGAATAATAAAATTATGAAATACTTCTTTCGAATCACTAGAAGGGTCTCTTTCTTTATAAAATTTATAAATAAATAATAAATTTATTTAGTAAAATAAACAGATATAAGAGGGGATGAGGGTTTTCTTCCTTTAGAAATACCTTTCCCTCTTAATTCGGCTTCCCATATATCGTTGGTACCAAATTAATTAGATAAGCATTGAGATCCATCTTAAATTTTGAAAAATTAGTCAAAAGAGTCATACGTACATTACATTACATTGGTACAAACAAAATCCATGTTTCAAAACACTACCGCTATTAATCTTATAATTATAATTATAATTCTAAAATTATAATTATAATCATAAAATTATTAAATTAACAAGATACTTAAAATTAATATTCATATATATCTCAAATATAATATTTCCAAATAAACATAACATACCTGCTCTTGGGAGTATTAACAAATAACAAATGCAAGGCATGCTATACATGCATGCATGGATCCAATTCGTACCATTACCCACTATTCATCTAATTAATTAATTCAGTTATATCATTATAATTGCCAAACATATTTGACCAGCTTAATTAGTAGATATTGGCTCATTCTCGAAAACTTACACATAACTACGTTGTATTACTCCCTTTAATTTGGAGAGTTTTATTCCTTAATTTTTGTCTTATGTTTTGTTAATTACGTTGTTCTTCCTAGCTAGCTCTTTTATTTATGCACCATATTCCGTATATATTAATTTATGGCTACATCATGAGTTGTTTTTAGTTGTAACTATATATATATATATATATATATATATATATATATATATATATATATATATATATATATATATATATATATATATATAATTCAATGTTATTGGAATATTTATATATTATCATTTTCAAATAATTATGTGTTTTATAAACCGACGACGAATATCACTTGCATGCCATGCATGCATGCTTCAATTTGAAAGCACGTGAACAGTTCAATTACAATTTCATCCTACCTACCCAACCAAATTAGATTCCAGTACGTAAGTAATCATTAATTCTTCATCAAATTTTATTAGTACAATGTTTTAGTTGGTTAGTCAACACTATACTATACTTTAACCACTCGATCGAGGAATTAAGCATATACATAATTTAGTCAATTTCCATTTAATTTTTGCTTAAAGAAGATTATATTATTTAGTACATAAATTAAGGCTCACTCAAATTGCTGCGAACAGAGGCGGATCCAGAAATTTTTCTCAATAGGGACAGATTTTAATTGATTTTTTTGTTGAAGTTAAATATAAAAAAATTGAACTAATCATAATAATAAGTAATCATAATAATGTTTACAAATTGCAATAAATTTTCATAATCCAAACTAAAAAAAAATTAAAATATAAAAAATATTTAGATACAATTTAGAAATTATTTCGGTTACTTGTCATAGTTCAATTTGAATGATTCTCCAAATGCTCAAAGTTTCAAACCAAATTTGTTTTATTTATTAAAACAAAACCATGACTTAATTTCAAAACATAAACTAGTTTTGGTATTTTTATAAGTTTTACTTGAAATAAGAGAAACAAACCATCCAAAATTTATACTTAGAACACCAAAAAATATACATGGACATGGAAATAAAGTAATAATTATAACAATCAGAAATGAGGGACCGCTAAAGGCTCAGTCATTTTCCATTTTCCATTATAAAATAAGGTAAAATCATTGTAAGTTATCACAATAAAAGACAGAAACAACTCAATCAAAATAATCTAATTTTCAATTGAAGATTAAACAACAAAAAAACAAAACTCAATCAGACTAAACAAACAGCCATCACAGTCAACCAAATCAATAACAAAAAAAACAATTATGAATGGATCATCACAATTCAAATCATTGTAGGTGATGTGGACACTTCCTCAATGGATCATCACAATTCACATGGATTCTAGATAGATATTAGACTTTAGTAGCATATAAATATAAATATATATATGTATATATAAATTATAGGATAATCAATCACATGCAAGTCACCTGCCTATTGTCAGGCCAAACCCCACACCTGCTTTCTCTCTCTCTCTCTCTATATATATATATATACTAGATGTGTATCGCGCTTCCCAGATCTTTGTATGACGAGATTTATCTCAAACTTTGAATGTTCCTGATGATTTATTGAGTGAAATGGAAAATTCAAAATTATTTGTATTTTATTATATATATATATATATATATATATATATATATATATATATATATATATATATATATATATATAGGAAAGCAGCTAGCATGCATATTAATTACTCCAATATATATTAACAAGTAAACAAAGCTACATATATATATATATACACACACACACTCAGCAGTCAGCTCCTTAATTTTTATCTGCAATTTGGCTTGTGCTCCATTAATCAAATAAAGAAGATTAATTCATTCATGGCCAAAAGCTAGCAAACAAATTCACTTAATTAAGTAGCTCAAAAATATTAGCAAACGCACATGATCATACAACCAACAAGGGAACCATAAATAATAATCATTGAGCATCCATCCCATGAGATCAATTGGGTCAAAGCAAGTATCTAAATTAAGTCTTAACATCCATTTATTAAATCAGATTACTAATTAATTAAAAAAAAATCTTGACCCTACTGAAAAATCATTTATTTTAAATTATCAATTCATGTATAGAAATAATTGACACAGAAGTTTAAGGCTAATAAATTATGTATCACTTTTAAGGTGGTAATGTAAACAGATCTATAATGAGCATCGATCGATGCCAATTAAAGGAGTGTATAGTAGGGAAAATTAAACACATATCATTAATTAATTATTTTAGGTCAATGTATGGTAGATTTGACGAATTTGTCATTTGATATATAATAAATGTATAAATAAATATTAAAATACTCCTTTTTAGTTACACATCATCTCAATTATTGCCTACTTAGACAACCATGTCAGCAATTTCTGACGTGACAGACTCAATTGAATGAAAGTGGAAAAAATTAATAGTTTAATCATCTAATTGACAAAATTAAAAAGTGGATCACCAAAGTGGAATATGACTGATAGTTTAAGGTAGTAATTCATGAACCTAAAATTTATAATCTTACAGATATATTTTTCTTTTATATTTATTTTTTAAATATAATAAGTGTTTCATTCAGTAATAATATTATGATATAGTTGTAATTGAAAAAAAAAATTATGTCATTTTATTTTTTATTAATAAAAATATATTTTTAAAATAATAAATATTTTTACAAATAAATTTATTTTTGTAAAACAGAGAAAGTATAAAACCTATTTTAGAGTTGATTCATAAGGTTAAAATTTTACTTTTGGAAAACTCTATTCTGACTTGAGTCATCATCATCCATTTGAATAATGAGTAGAAGTAGTAAATAAATAAAAGAGTGAGAATTATTATTTTTACAAGAGAAATTTGATAATTCCACAATTCAATAGGTCTTATTTATTATTTATGTGAGAAAATTAATTTACTTTATCAAAATATCAATTCCGAAGGCATTTCGGATCAAGTAAGTATCCGAATGATATATAAAGGAAAAAAAAAATTATTTTATTGCAAGTATATGATTTTAAATTCAATCCAAAATGTTATTATTTGATTAAATAAATTTCAGTATCATACAGCCAATCATTATACAGAAATTAGTAGGTAGGGAGGGAGGGATTAGAGTTGCTGACTGCCCACGGTGACAGTGCCATGGCTGGCCCAAGCCCATGGAGATCCATGGGTTTGGTACCATCGTACTCTTCTACACCACCCTTAACACTTGGGCTATCCGCAACAAAAACAAATAAAGTGGCCCAATTAGCTGTCAGTTTAAAGAGCTTTTGAGGAAAATTGTTTTATTTAATAACTAAAAATAGGAGGGGAAAATTCATTTTGATTATTAAGGATATATTTTTACTTTATCTCTAAAGGCTAAATATAATGAGGTTTAATTTGGTAAATACGGACTTGACTTGAGGATATTATGTCATTTTATATAATTATATAAAAAATTGATTAATCATTTCAAATTGCCAAAATTTATGGAACTGTATTAGAATTAGTGTCAAGTGTCAATATTAACTATAAAGACCACCAGCACCCCCGGATTATTTTTTTATTTTATTTTTTGTTAATTTATTTGGGAATCATCTTTTGACTCAAACTTGTTAGTAATGTATTGAGCCTATGAGTGATAATTGGGTTGGGTTGGGCCAAATTTATGTAGACTTAATAGATCAAATGAAATTTTGGGCTCAATTCAAATTTGGCCCATTCAGAATATATTCCTACCAAATACACAACTCAATAAATAGCACGAAATTAAAGATTTTTTAACATTTATTTAGCACACTAATACTAATATATTTAAAAACTTTATATATATATATATATACCAGATTTTGTTGAAATTCGGACTTTTTTGGTTTTTTTTAAAACAACTATAAAAAAAAATTAATATTTTATGGAACTGAAATTTTTTCATAGTACAGACTTGTTTTGTTATATGTATCCAAATTACACTCAAAACACTATATTCTAAAAAGATTCTAGTTCCATAAAATATTAAACTTTTTTTATAGTTGTTTTAAAAAAAAGCAAAAAAAAATGTCCGAATTTTAATACCGTCCAGGCCAAAGATATTCATCAGTTAATCATTCATCTTTGCACTACATACCAAAGATTTTCAGTAATATCATCATTTAGGACTGAGGATGATGAAAAACATCTTAAAAAAATGAATCCAGTGAGATAAAAGATCAAAGATTAGAGATTCGTACTTTAGTTTATCCAAGTTCAAAAATACCTTTATATTAATCAATTGTGGAGCAAACTTCAAGAATGAAGATCAAAACATGTATACAATCAAAGATAGTAACCATAATAGACAACTTGGACAAAGAAAAGAAAATTTCATTTTTTCCTGTAAATAGTGTCGATTCGTGAATAATTATCAGATCATTGAATAAGAACCCCAGACACAAAAAGGTAAAAATTTCACAATAAAATTCATATCAATATTTTGGCATAATGATATTGAAGAAAATAATATCATTTATGAAGAAAATAACATCCCTTACCTCAAAATAACAGTACTTCTGATCGAAATATCGATGTAATGTCAAGGAAACTTACAGATTGAATAAAGAACTCTCAAAGTATCTAAATATTCACAAAAATACGCTCGATAATATAGAGAGAGAAAACTTATGCTTCGGTGTGATTTTCAATTCTAACATAAGCACCTATTTATAGGAAAATGCTAGAACGCCAAAGCAGACTAAATTAATAAAATAATAATATTATTTTTCCTCTTCCACGCCCACACCTTTTGAATAGCAAAGCATGCCATCTTGGAAAAAAAATTCAGCTCACATGTTTTTAAAAAAAACAAAAGTGGGTCCCACCCATAAATTTAATAAAAATATTTATTTTCAAAATTTCAATAATTCATAATAAATAACTCTTTTATCATAAAAATACAAATTTTATGTCCATTCCATAGGAAATCAAATTCTCTACAACTTTGTAGCTTTAAGTTTTTCCAAATTCCAAATAGAAAATGTCTGAAATTCATATACGGATGATTTTTAATACATCCATTCCGACAAAATACTGATAAAACACTTCAGCTTTAATTCCTTCATTTATAACCACATAAAATAAATAAATCCATCATTTATATCCACATAAAATAAATATTTTCTTATAATATAAATCAATAATTAATTATTCACAAATAATATTACATAATCACGATTATGACAACCAGGTCGTTCCCAGAAAAAATGGGCTTTCTGATAAGGATTTCTCCTTATTGGCGCACAATTAGGTGACCAAACCTCTTTCCTAGACAGAACTTCCTTAGACATTGTCAATAATGTTATCTAACAATATTATTCAAATAATATGAATTATTAATCTGATAATGGAGATACTGTGCAATGACAATTATTGAAATAACAATAATATAAAATATCAACGTAATAATTATTGAATCAATAAAATAAAATATTGAATAAGAATTACATCGTAACAATTATTGAGTAGTGCCTTCTTTTACGTAAGAATCGAGAATTCAAAAATATCGTGCAATACCGTAATATCATGCAAACCACGCCAGACATCGTATTTTAACCAATTTGATATTCTAACGAAGTTAACGATAACAACTACACCATTATTTATAAAAACTCAAACTTGTCATTTTTTTATCCGACCGTTTTTCGTTATGGGGCCCACAAATGATTGCGCCATCGTACGAATATTCCTCGACAGCAAGAGTATTCCACGACCAAATGAATATTCTCCGACAACAATGGATATTTTATAACCACTTGATTTTTTTGCAAAATTTGCACATTTCACCCATAACCAAAACATCAAATTAACACCTTATTATTCACAATAATAAATAGAGGAAATTCAATTTTATTTATAAAAAGTTGGGGTCTTACAATAATAGTCTAAACAGTAAGTTTTTATCTAATTCTCTAAATAATCATATACAAAACAAACACAACATGAGATTATTTTAAGTTATACTGTGAATAATTTTATAAAAATAAACATGTGACTAAGACTATTTAATTGTATAATTAATAATGCTAAAATTATAATTCTTACAAATAAACACGCTCTCACAATCTAATATGAATGTCTGCAGCAGTATATAAATACATAAAGTAGATGTTCATGCTATTTTGTTTTGGCAAAATTAATGATTTGGTCATTGTAGTTGGCAAGTTTTACTTATTATATCACTGTACTTTTAATTTTTTAAATTACTCCATTGAACTAATTATAAATTTACAATTGGGTCAGTCTTCTGTTAAAAAAATTAAACAAGCGTTAATATTTTTATATATGTGGCTCGGAAAAGAAATACAAAAATAAAAAATATTACTATGTGGCAAAAAAATAATATTTTTTTTCACACGTGACAAGTAAAAAAAACAAAAAACAGAAAAATAACATGGACTGACCTACTTGAATTAAGCGTCAAAACCCTTTTCTCATTCCTCTTCCATTGCTCTGCCGTGTTTTTCTTCTCATCACCATGGCTGACCGGAGCACCAACGGCGGTGCCATCCTCTAACAGTGGCCGTAAGTGGTGCACTTTATCTTGTCCATCCGAGTCAGCCCCGATTCGACATCGCGTATTACTCACCCACCATTCAATAGTTCGACCCGAAGAAGTTCATGACCTGAAATACTGTTTCCAAATAAACCAAAAAAGTTGCAAATGATAATATTGTTTGATTTCTTGTCAGATAAGTCCATGTGCCAAAATACTCTTTCAAATTTATTTTCCTAATTTTTTCTGTTGGCGATGGTCGAAATCATCAATCAACCGCCATCACCCACCTACATCATAGTAAAAAATACTCAAATTTTCTATCGCGAGTGAAATTGAGCAAAGGATGGAACCCAAAATCTTTTGTACATATGTAAAATTTGAAAACTAAACTCCTTTAGGGCTTTGTAATTCCTTTTTAAATATGAAATTTTTAAAAATTGGACTCAATTGAGGTTTTGAATTTGAGGGAAGTTGGAAATTCCTTTTAAAAATGAATGATTTACCTTTTCATCTCATCAAATATAATTGTTGGTTATGGATCCAAATATGAAAATAAGGTCAAATCCAAACTTAAATTGTGTGCCGTGTTTGGAAGCATAGTTATCTTCTCCACGGACCAAAATTCAGTTTCGTCGTTGCGATGTCGCAATTCTTAAGTTATGACGTGTACAAAGTTGATCTCTTGAGAGTTTCAGACGATTTCGATCTTAAAATACTTTTATTGCAAACCAAAAAAAAAAGTTGGTACAATCATCCTAAGTTCATAAAAATTTGTTATACATATACTTTCAAGTTCATAATTATGTGATGCAGGATGGAAAAAAGATAATAATATGTCGGAGTTGTGCCAAAATCTATATCTGATATCGTCAGAGCCTAGTCGAATGGGTGGTCTCAGAGGTCAGAATGGTAATCAAAAATTCGTGATTCGTCTCAAGATCCAGTATTCGAAAAAAAGCGGATATTATTCAGATTCGAAAAAAATGTATATATCCGTATTCGTTTTAAAGGTATCCGTAAATAAACGGATACAAATACGGATATAGGCGTATTCGTATTCGATTAACATCCGTCCGTAAATATATCTGGCGGATACGGATATCCGGAATCCGATATTTGGAATCCGTATCCGAATAACTTATATATATATATATATATATATATATATATATATGAATAACTTATATATATATATATATATACACACACACTTAATATTTACATTAATTAAGTTATTAATTAATGTAAATTATTAATTAATAATTTACTATATATAAGTTGTTAATAATTTAATATATACATATTAATATATATATATATATATATATATATATATGTATTTATTAATAACATACATTCATTGATTAATCACTTACATTCATTTATATAAGTTATTAATATATATATATGTGTATATATATATATTAATAAATCATAACTTAGATTCATTAATTAATCACTTTAACTTATATTCATTAATTAATAACTTACATATACATTTATATATATAAGTTATTATATATATACACACATATATATTAATAACTTGCATTAATTAATTAATAACTTACATATATATATATATAGTAACTTACATTTACATATATATATATATATATATATATATATATATATATATATATATATATTATTATATATATATACAATATACACACATATATATTAATAACTTACATTCATTAATTAATCACTTACATTCATTTATATAAGCTATTAATATATATTTATATATATATACACACACACTGCTTTAAGGACAACGATTAGAGGCGGGGAGCAATGGACAATATAATTTTATTGTTAAAATGTGTTAAGTCTAAATTAATTTAAAATTAATCTAGAAGGGAGAGTTAAATAAATTAATTCACGTTTATGAATTTTTGGGTGGAGAGAGTATTTATCACTTTCATTTGCCTAATTATTTAGAAACTAGAAGTCCAAATATGTAAAATAAGTTCAATGTCAATTTTGAATCAAGTTAGATTAACTAGTTGTCACACATACATTATAACTCGTACTCTCCATAAATATAATAAAATCAAATAATTTCTTATAACCATGTAATTTATTTATTGAGGATAAATAATAAATAAATCTCCCATAAATATTACTATTCATTTATTTTCTTTCCTAAGCTTGAATGTGGCGAAAAGCAAGTCGGGCAAAGAGATTGATTTAGTTGAGATCTTACTAATAATGAAGGGATTTTGAAATCCTAGTAAACTTTTGTCTGACTTTGACTTCTGTGATTACTCTACGCTACGATATTGATTCTAAGGAAAGACAGAATCATGACCAAATCAATTGCCGTTCTAGGAGGGAACTTGGATGGTGAGCCCAAGCCTATTCTTTCCATTGAGAAAATTCCCTTAGGCATGGGACTGCTTCCTTTGCTACATATGCCTAACTTCTTCACTGGACGAATAGGAGAAGGGTTTGGCTGATGGACTATTAATTTATTTCTCTTTTTTATTATTTAATAAAATTTGAAAGAATAATATTGAGATCTTAATTTCAATTTGATCCATCAAACAAAGTATCGGTTACATTATTGAATCTTTTTATTTTCACCCAAAACGTCAATTAGCATGTTCCTCCCTTTATGATTAGGATGTTTAATTAATATGTATGGTTTCAATATTAAATTGTGTTTAATTAATATGTATGATTTAAACTTTAATTTTTTTTTTCGTAAATATTTTGAATGAATTTTATATTAGGTTACTGATAAACGAATTCGGATATTCGGATATCCGAATAATTTGTCTATTCGGATAAAATAAACAGTAACGGATATTATCCGTATTCGAATATTTTTTCGAATACCGGATACGGATAATATTTTAAAATCCATGGGATCTGATAATCTGGGATACGGATACGGATAGCGAATTAGTTTTTCGGATACGGATACGGATATACCTGTATCCGTATCCGTTTAATACCGTTTACACCCCTAGTGGTCTGCAAGTTGACTTGCTAGTTTTCGTGTGTGGCTAACTTGGATTGGGTCATGTCATTTCCTTTATTTCTCATTTTCGGATTAAAAGTCACGTAGTAAAAAAATCAAATCAATTTAATAGAAGTTAGTCGAAATTAACGGATTGGTCCAATTATAAATTTATAATTAATTCAATAGAGTAATTTAAAAAATTAAAAATACAGTGATATAATAAATAAAATTTGCCAACTAAGTAGTTAAATTATTAATTTTGTCTAATTTTGCCATTTTGTTTTATGACAAAATTCAGAATCCGACGTGTCTTTAATTTTTGTTATTTTTTCTTTTATTTTTATCGCACCAAGGAGGCAAGGACTTCCAAAAATATCAATCAAACCACACTTGACTTTCCTAACACCATCTGCGTATAAATATCCTACACAACTCCTGTTCCTGCTCCTGCTTCTGCTCCTTCTCGCCCAGCTAGAAAGATTGGACAGGACAGAAGCATCAAAATAAAACTCACTACAATACCCAAAAAGAAAAACTGTAAGACAAAAGCTAAATAATACAGATTATCTGTACAAAACAATCAATCGAAGAAGCATCAATCGATGGCTGATGCTTACTGCTCCGACTGCAAGAAAAATACCGAAGTTGTTTTCGATCACTCAGCCGGAGACACCGTTTGCTCCGAATGTGGACTTGTTCTGGAGTCTCACTCCATTGATGAGACCTCCGAGTGGCGTACTTTCGCCAACGAGTCCGGTGACAACGACCCCGTCCGTGTCGGTGGTCCCACCAACCCTCTCCTCACAGACGGCGGCCTTTCCACCGTCATATCCAAACCCAACGGCGTTACCAGCGATTTCTTGTCTTCGTCCCTGGGTCGCTGGCAGAATCGCGGTTCGAACCCGGATCGGTCCCTCATTTTGGCCTTCAAGACCATAGCCACCATGTCCGACAGGTATACTCTATATGTATCTGTTATGTAAACCCTGATAGGGTTATTCTTTGATGGTGAGGTGCTGCGGTAATCGGAATTATTAGGTCATAAATTTTTGATTTTAGGTCTCTGTTTGGTACAGATGAAATCTAATACTATTTGCTAGGGTTTTACTTCTTTTTGGCTGAGTTTATTGGTTGTATACATACATACATGTAATGTTTTTCAAGTTGTGAATCCTGATGATGGTGGTTTTGTTGATCGTGGGGAAAACGTTTGAATTGGAGTGAATAGGTTAAAAGGTTGGATCTTGGGTCAATATGTTTTCTGGGAACATGTGGAAAAATGTAAATGCTTACTTACATTGACTTGTTTTACATCCCTGGTGTTCCTGTTTTTGTTTATGTAATTACATTCACCTCTAGTTTAGGATTTCAAAACGAAACTAAAATCTTTGATTGCTTTTACCTATATAGGTTGAAAGGCAGTTGTGTAATTAATGTTAGCGGTAGTTAGTTGATATCGATTAGGGTGAGTGTAGATGGAGAAAATTAATGTTTGGATCTTTGAAATTAAGAGAATGTGATAACTGATTGATTGGCTGATAAAAGGTTGAGAAGTTGAGCATGGTAAATTCTTGGTGCAAACTAGTAATTGGAGTTGGGTTGTTCGGGCATTTCTATTTTGTCCTTGGGTTAGAGAGACCAAATGATAACGAGTCACTTTTCTTCTTTAGAGCGACTTCTAGAAGGAGATTCCTGCCCTGGTACTAAAGGATTGGATTATAGCGGAGTTACTGCCTCATTAGTAAATTCTTGGATTGTAATTTTGTTGTTTATATGTTCTTTTGAATTCACTATATTAGTTCATTGGCTTTAGTTTTAGAAGTAGGTGATTTAGCAATAGATTTTCACCCAACATTAAGAAAGTTAGGTATAAAATGTTTCTGTGACATAGGACACGTTTATGGATTTTCAGTGCAAATCAGAAGGATATTGGCTAGGAAACAGGGATTCCACAGCTAGCTAGGGAATTGCTGAAAGGATTCTGCTTAGATTCGGGAGCTTCTGAATTCTCTTAGGTGTGATTTGGTCAACTTCGAATCAGCGAATTTGGACCAAAATTTTATGTTTAGTTGGTGGGATTCGATAAGGGGTTCAGTAAAGAGATTCGGGAAGGGCTAACTAACTAATTTTTTTAAAAGTAAAAAAATTTGAAACTAAACAATACTCAATTGATTACCCTAGTCAAACATGCAATCTAACCTTCATGTGCTAGGCTCCACTTGGCGACACGACTCGATGTCACTCGACTCAACTCAACCCCACTCCTTCACTTGCCGCCGTTCGATTGCCTTAAGATCTCTTTTTTTCTCCCTCCTCCCATTTTCTCTCTCTCTCTTGCTCTCCCTTCTCATTTTGGTTGACTGTGTGACTATCATGAGGTCGTCTTCTTTACTCATCTGTTTCTCGTTGTGCGAGTTCTTTGTTTGACTCCTTTGTGATACTTCTTTAATTTATATTTTGTACGTGGTTCTTTGTTCATCTGTTCAATTTATATTAGCCTATAAGACTTTAATTGATGGATACATATATGAATATTATGGACAACTATTATATTATAATAAATATATCATTAAATGTTAATTTATTATATCTAACTAATATATATATATATATATATACGGGAAATGATCCATAGCATGTATTTGCTATGGATGAAAATTGGACAAATATCATTTATACCATCCATTGCAATAACCAAGTACGGAGATTAAATTGGGAATAGCGCCATCCACTAGTTGAAGTAGTGGACGGTAAAAAAAAATTCTCTCCCCAAATTGCCCACTACACATCCGCTAGTTGAAGTAGCATACGACTCCTTTGCAAACCCCCAAACCCCTTGTGCGATTTCTTCTTTGATGCGAAGAAGATGTTGCGATAATCTCCCTCATCCTCTGCTGCGATACTAAACCAAATGCTGCGATACCAAACCAAATGCTGCGATAATCTCCTTGATGCTCTGCTGCAATTTCTTCTTTGATGTGAAGAAGATGCTGCGATAATCTCCCTCAACCTCTGCTGCGATACCAAACCAAATGCTGCGATAATCTCCCTCATCCTCTGCTGCGAAACCAAACCCTCCTCTGTGTCCTGCTGGCGATTTCGAATACAGATCTCAAATACATCTCTTTCCTCTCTTCACCCCAATCCAATCCAATCCAATCCTTTGACCATTTTTGGGCTGTTTTTTTGTGTGCCTATTTTTTTGGGCTATTGGGATTAGTTACGGTTCTACATGTTCTTCCCACTTCGCAATTTGTTATCTCCGTTTGAACTCTCTTGGGCAAGGGTAGCGCTTAGAGGATGTTGGTCTCTCCGAAGAGGAGTGATAGATCAAAGTTTCATAGTTTCTTTTGAGATGTTCATCTTGCTTAGTCTGAGTTGTTCCTTGTTTTAATCTTTTTTAGTTCTAGGTGATAGATTTGATTTGTTTGGTTCTTATTATCTTGGGTTAACTTCCTGGGTTATTTGATTCCACCGATACATGATGATTTATTTCGCTTTTATTCCTTCCCTTTCTTCACTGGTCATCCTTATACTAGGGATTGGGAGGCCCTAGTTGTTCTTCATCGGGGTGTGTGTTGATTGATTTCACAATCAATAAATGCATGCAAGTGTACACGGTCAACAAGTAATAAAGTGAAAGTAAAGTATCGTTCCCACGAGGAATTATTTAATAGAAATCACCAAGTACTAGTTTTTAACCAAACTAATTTTATTTAAACAATCACAATTTATGATTTTTAAACTTAAGCAAACTAAATTAACTAATTAAACTGGATTACTTAATAAATGAATTCAAATAAATAAAGATTAAGACTACAATATCCCCAATTATGAACTATAAACCAATTATCCAATTGACCCAATTATTACGCCACCTGAATTGTTAACTGGAATTCTAGTTGTTAAAAGCCCTTTTCCAAGTGAACAGATAACTTTTATTCAATTCAATTAAGCCTGCGATATTCCTATGCAAAATAATTAAACCAAACCCGTTAAATTCCAATTCCAAATTTGTTACATGCAGTGAACAGATATTCCTATTCAATTTATGACCTTAATTATTCATCTCATGCAAATAATTAAGCATACATGTTATCATGTCCAGTTCCAACCCTATATTTCATCTTCCGAATCTTTCTAGAATAACACAGTAATTATTAGCCAAATAATTAATCAATATGCACAAAACATGATAAAAAATTCACTTGGACATAAATAATTGGAATAAATTAAATAATTAATTCATAGACATAAAAAGTTCAATTTGTAGTCTTAATAAAAGATTTAGTTCATGATTAATGAATTAAAACTAAGAATCCACAATTGAATAGACATTAAAAGATAAAAGTAAGAGTAGAGTGAAGAATAAATCTGTTGTCAGCAAATCTCCATCTTCCTCAAGCTCCTGCTCTTGATCTCCAAGTTGCTTCAATCTCCAAAACTAATAAGAACTAGGGTTTATGTTCTAATCTAATGGAGTGTATCTCTAATCTAATCTATGTAATCTCCCTTTATTTTATGCCTTACATCGTGTATTTATAGGCTACAAGTCCAATTTTTAGCTTAGGAATAAACTCAATCCAATTTGGAGTCAAAAAAGTGTCAAAATTCGCCCTAAAACTCGTCCAAGCTTGACCAAGCCTTAGCCCAGCTCCCCGGCGCTGCTCACCGCGCTGAAACACTGCCTCCCAGCGCCCCGGCGCTGGGATTAGGCTATGTTTGGGCGCCCCGGCGCTAGGCCCTTTTTCGGAAATTTTCTGCTTCGACGTCCTTTGGGAAAATGGCCATAACTTCTTCGTCCGAACTCCGATTTCGATGATTCAATATGTTCCGGAAAGAGGAGACGTAGATCTACAACTTTCATTCTTTGCGTGTTTCGAAATAAGGCCTGGAACAATGCTGAAATTGGGTTTGAAGTGGCTGCTATGTAAAACGACGTAGTTTTGGCCGATTGTGCACAAATAAAACATACACAGCTATGTATGACCATTATTGCCATATATATATATATATGTAACCAACTTATATAATTTATTATGGGTAAGTAATATTTATAATTTTAGTATTCTTACGGGTAACCTGCACATGCATTGTGGCTTGGATCATCAATTAATCATCTCAAATATATTCATATGTATTAATAAATATTTAAATATCTGTAGAATCCCCGAATCTTTTTTTTTTGAAATTTGCCGAACCCGTGAATTCCCGTATGGTGAACTTGACCCAAATCCATGCCTCATAGGTTATTAGGCATGCACTGTTGTACGTGCATTCTACATTATTTTAAAATTGATATGGATGCCCTCTTTAAGTATGAGCCTCAACTAGTTGGTTTTTAATCATATTGTTTAATATGGTCCGCAGAGTATTTGGTTTTCTAGTTCTCCCACTGGAGATGGAAGTTCTTCAGAAACTACTATTGTATAGTCTTTAGTGAATTACACATTTTACTTTTTATTTGATCACTTAATACTGGTGGTTTGTAAATATCCTTGCCCTTCTTTCATGTTTTGTTGTAAATCCTTACAAAATTCAAATATTCATGTATTAAATTTGCATAGAAAGCTGATTTAGCTAATTTGTGTTTCAGGTTGGGCCTTGTTGCAACCATTAAGGTACATTGGTCTCATCTCTTAACGTTGTCATATTTGGTTATTTAACCTATGTGATTATTGAGACTTTTAGCATGGACATACGATCATGCAAAATGGCGTTGGCGTTGGTAGTATTAAATATTGATATCCTAAATTCCTTACGTTGTTAATAGTTGTGAGGTTTCTATGTGGATAATGTTTCATCTTGTCCATCTGCAGCATGATCAAATGATATGAAGACAATTTTAATTAAATTACTGTCCTATTGGCTTGTCTAATGTGATAAAAATATCATGTTTGAATGGCTTCCTCCTTTTCTTTGTTGATGGAAGGTATCTTGAAGATTATGTTTCTTTGATTTGATTCTATGTGGATACCATATGTTGGATATTCAGCCTTTTTTTAGGGGATTTTTGAATCAGTTCTCATATCGTCGATCAGTTAGCTTATGGTTATGGACAAAGATAATCTTTAGGCAAGAAATCTGCAATATCTCAATGTTAACTTCCTTTGCTCATATTCAGTTTTTTATTATTCTCTTTTGACTCGGAAAAGTACTAAATAACCTGCATGAGCGTTGTCGAGAATTTAAATGAATTTACAAATGGTTTACTTGAGTACTCCATCTTGATTTACTCAATGTAGATTGGCTATAATTATCGAGTTCTTGTATTGAATGTACCTTCTATAGTACTGCCTCTGTCCTAAATAAAGTCCTCATTCAAATGCCAAAGTTTTTAAGAATACTGTCTTACGTATCTTTAATGTCCAAAATCTTAATTTACTTGATTATGGTGAGTTTTGTTGCCTTTTTTTGTTGGACTATTGTTCTTGGGACATCCAAGAAAGGGGAAGATAGACACTTTATCTGGTATGAATTGAGTATTTTATTATTCGATGCTGTTTATGCCATCTTACAAGGTAAATAGAAAGACGTAACCATAATTTTTTAATTTTAATTTTATTTTGTGTGGTGTGCACTTAGCCCCTCAGTGTCTGAAATTCTGAACTATTGCTAACAAAATTTCTGAACATACGGTGTTCTCATTTGAGGAAAAAGCATATGAAGTTGGTGTAGTAATTCATCAAAAAAAGAGTAATATTTCATTAGATAAATAGGCAATTGATTGTGTCATATTGAAGCATTCTTAAATGCTCATATTTTGTCCAAAAGACCCACTGAAATTGATTGGCTGTATTTTTAAAGTCATATCTTTTTCCATTCAACATAGTGCCCTCTAAGATTGAGTCCTTTGCAATCTCTTTTTTGTTTTTATGGAAACGTGGTGCCAGATTCGGAATACCTCAGTGAATTCTATTGTGTGCGTCATATTACAAGTAAAATAGTAAATAATTAATATGATCAATCAGAGAACAATGGGATATGAACTTGTTCAATTCAATAGAACAAGTCTAGTCAGAAGAGGTGGTTACTGGGTAGTGGGTATTTGTTTGGATGATTGGATCATTATAAAACAACATTGGTTTTTGAAGATAATAAAGAGTTCTGATTGTTCCATGGTGCTGCATTTTGTCCTATTAAAATTCTTTGATCGAGGATTCTTATCTTTCTCATTTCTGGAACTATATTCTTTAATATTGTATATAATGAAACTGCAAATCGTAATATCATATGTGTGTCCCTTTCCAATATGTCTATGAAATGCTTTAATAATAGTTAAATGCTTGCCTGTTTCACATATCCGCTTACTTTTATTGCAATGCCTCTGCGTTACTCTCTTTTTTGTTTCCCATAATGTTGCTTATGCTTTTTTTTTCTAAGGATCGTGCTAATGAGATATACAAGAAGGTAGAAGATCAAAAGTCTAGTAGAGGAAGAAACCAGGATGCAATATTGGCTGCTTGCCTGTACATTGCTTGTCGACAAGAAGACAAGCCGCGAACTGTAAAAGGTACAACCTAAGATTTTTTAATTTTTTTTTTTATCATTAGGATCCTGCTTTATCTCTATGTGAATGAGATTTCCCGAACCTGTGGATTTCAACTAGAAATTTGCTCTGTTGCCAATGGAGCGACAAAGAAGGAAATTGGCCGAGCAAAAGAATACATAGTGAAACAACTAGAGCTTGAGATGGGTCAGTCAGTGGAGATGGGTACTATACATGCTGGGGATTTTATGGTGAGCCTTTTGTGAAATAAAATCTGTATACTACTATCTGATTGCCATTTTTGGCAGCATTTGACACATTTAAGGGTTTTCGTATGATCTGAATTGGTTCTTGCTTTGCCTCCATTAACTTGAATATTATCCTGCAGAGGCGCTTTTGTTCAAATCTTGGTATGACAAATCAAACAGTCAAAGCTGCCCAAGAAGCAGTCCAAAAGTCGGAAGAATTTGATATAAGGTAGGTTCTTTCTGGTTTACACTTGTTTCATGCAGTTGCAGAATTTATATTGCATATATAATCAAATCTTCTGAGAGAGACTAAATATTTCCAGATGATCACGAACCTACAAATTCTGAAACTAGATTGTTTGGAGTTTGGAGTGAAGGATGATTGGGTTGTAGACAAAAATAGCTAGGATAGTGCTTAGGGGAAGAGTTTGCTAAGACAGTTTTTGGTCTTTACTATTTAATATAACTTTGGATTAGAACCTGTTGATGCATGTGATGAGAGTTGGAAAAATAATTGAAATACATATTTTTCAAAACAACTAGCATATTGAAAATTGTTTTATTAGCTAATAGTGATTATTGTTTTGATAGTTTTTTTTAGCCATGTCATATCATTCACTTTAGTATTATATTGATTTAATTATTAAAGAGAACAAAAGAAAAAAACCCATCCAGATTCTGTCCGTGACTTCGTCTCTCTCAGTTCTATTCATAAACTTTTCATCACAGTAACTCCCTCTCCCTTCCCCTCACCCTCTTCCTCACCTTATATATGTATTTTTCTCTCATTGTGAACTTTCACATTCTGAGAAATTCAGAAAATACAACTCTTGCAATATTCTAATCTGGGTAATTGGGAAATTTCAAATAGCATACGAAGCTTGAAGATTCCAGAAGTCCCCAAGTCGACCCGCGTGAACCAATTATTAGGCGACTTGCGAATTTCCACCAACCTAATTGATGGAATCAACTAATTTAGACGATGATATTTTAGTACGCCAGTGATATGTTTGACAATCCAGTGGAAGTTACCTGCTATGATTTTTGGTTCGGTGGAAGAGAAAAATATGAGAATGTGGGACTGAGAGATACCAAACTGAATTTATTTCTTCTTCCTTTTTTTTGGTTAATTACTACGATTACTTTACTTATTGGTATGACAGGCTTGCCAGGTCTAATCACACGTAGATCGCAATCCATTTTCGGCACATTCCAGTCGCAATATATAGCATTCCACTTTTTCTTATTCTGCTTCTCGGACCATTATGAACTTTTTTACCTCTCAAACTTTCGTTCTTAACTGGTTCTCTCCACCCTTTTTTGTGAACTGAAGTAGTTGCTGAAAAAACCTTGATGGTTGTGGGCCTTTTGAGCACCCTAAAGGCTGTATGATCCTGCTATTATGAACTTCTTTGTGGTTTTCGGTCTTAACTTGATAACTTCAGACAGTTATCCGTGCTACTTTGTTATAGTTGGTATACAACCTCTACAGTATGATACAGGAGATAATTTCCTACGTATCTTTTCCAAATATACTGAAAATTCCTATAATACATAAAAAATTTCGGTACATTTAAACTTCAACCGATGCTCATTACACCACTTTTGGGTACAGCAAGTGTATCAACACATCTGAGTTCATCTTAATTTTATGGACAAATGTATGCATTGCTATTTTAGTTCTGAAGCAGCAAATCTTTGAATTTTTATATTAAGTTGAAACAGTATGTATGCACGCTATCATTATAATATCATTTTTCTCTTTTTCTTTGAAAAGGTGCATTTAATATAGGAGTATTAGAATACTGGGCATTGTTATGTAATTTGGAAATGGACTTCGTGAAACTGCTGTCTGGCAGTGTTGCTTATTCTGGTTCCTAAATGCTTAACCCTTAGATTTTGAAACACCATCAGATGGATCTTCTTGAGGAGTATTTGGCGTCTTTTGCCAAGTAATTTTTATTCTATTTTCATTGTAGGAGGAGTCCTATATCTATTGCTGCAGCAGTTATCTATATTGTAACTCAGCTTTCTGATGACAAGAAGCCCCTTAAAGGTAAATTCTATTTAATAACTTGTATAGGAACCTACACACCATCTTTAACTCATAGTCTCATACCGCACAACCCATGTACGAAAATGTTATGAACTATGGAAAATTATTCAGTTGAAAATTGGTTTATTGTTGTTCTGTTCTTGAACCACAAGTTGAAGATTTTGCTTTTCAAATAGAAATTTGAAGAGAATTTATTGTGGTTTACCAATATGGTCCAGATCACTTCTACTAGACTTTGCAACACTCATTTTAGGTGGTTACATTACTGTTATACGTATAATATGCATTTGAATAAGGCCATGTGAATGTAGATGTTGCTCTTGCAACTGGAGTTGCAGAAGGGACAATCAGAAATGCGTACAAGGATCTTTACCCTCATCTTTCTAAGATAATTCCAAGCTGGTATGCCCAAGAAGAGGACCTCAAGAATCTCTGCAGTCCTTGAAATGCTGAGCACAACAATTGCGGGAAAAAACAATAGTTTTCAAACTGGTTTTGGAGTATTTTTGGTCTACATTTTGGATGTTGTGATGTACTTGAAACCAAATATGCCCATTCTTCTCCAATACATTTTAAGTAGACCTTGAATGATGAATGGCACCAAAATGTTGAGACTAATGATTGATTAAAATGCACAAGTTGTGCATTTTTACATGTTTTTGTTGCCAGCAGTTGCCTTTTATATGATCGCCCCCTACCTTCACAATTTCCATTATACAGGTACTGCATTGTGTGGTTTTATTGATGACAATGATTTTGAAGGTGATTTTAATTGTATTGCACAGAATTCTTGTCTCCCTCTGTTACTTGTTATTTAGTTATATGTCGTTTTAGAGTTGTATAAGAATATGATTGTATAATTATCATATTTAACTCGTACAATCTTTTATCTGTCATAAAAAATGATAAATAATTAAGAAAAAATAAAATTATTTAAAATGATATATATTAAGGTATATATTGCTTGTGAGAAAATTAGGAATCTCCTTGGGTCTGAAGGGTTAGTGTCCCTAGACGTGATGATCTAATTTTCACAGTTCAAAATGCTGTGATATCTTTAAACAAGCAGCCATGATCACGAGTGCAATATAAAACGTAAATTTTGTGCAGAATCATGACCCAAAATTAATTACCATAAATAAGTCTTTTATAATTCATATTATCTCTTTATGTTATGAACATAACAAACATAATATTATATTTGTAAATTTCCTTTTTATTCCATAAATTCAATAACAACATAAAAATAGAAATTTGTTTTATTTTAATATTCAAAATTTATTTTTTAAACTTAAAAATATAAAAGATAATATTAGTAGTCTGATCAAATAATATTAAAATATTAATGTGACACCATGATTCCAAATTTAAAACCCTAATAAGTATGTGACAAATGATTTATCAAAAGATAAATATTTAGGTAGGAAAGAATTAATAATAATGTTTTCAGTAAGATGTGTAATAGATGTGATTATTTTATAATTTTATTTGAATAAAGAGAAGCATACTATTTAATAAAGGATGATATTATATACAAAAACTTATCAAGAATATGATTTTTTTTAATACCATCTGTGCATAACTTTTTGTTTTGTTTATAGTTGGGGGTACATAAAATTACTCTTTAACGAGTGCAACTACTGCAACATCACAACTGCTAGACTGCTAATTAGCTTAGCAAAAAGAACAGGAGGAGAGGAGAAAAGAGGACTGAAGAGGGATAAAAATGGCGGAATGTGAGGGCTTCGATGATGGGCCATTCGCCGTCAACTTTGTTGAAGAACAAAGACTAGACAGAAAACTGATCAAACCTTTGCCGCAGATTACCTCCGTTCCCGGTGGTGCTCCGACATTTGATAGAGCCAAAGGAGGAGGCAGAGGTCCCCGGCGAGAAACTGAAACTCTTGTAACCGCCGCCGCCGCCTCCAAGGACTTGCCGCTATGATGTAAGTTCTTCATTCTTCCTTCCTTTATGCATCTATGTTGATTATACGAGTATTGTGTGCAGTAGGCCAGTAGCGTATACATACATATGGAAAGCGTATATAATTTTGTTGCAGAATGTTACTGTTATGTGACTCTGTATGTGTGTGAGGAGTTGATGCGTATGTATGATTGTGTTTTTTATATAACATGTGTGTTTGTGTCTGTTTACACTTATATAATGTTGATATTGCTGTTTGCTATTATCAGTATAAATGATTCTCACACTTCCAATTTGATGGATTGTTGAAGATTGTGAAATATGCGTTGATTTATCATGTATTCATTTACTTGATTGAATGTATAATTTTAATTTCTTATTTATTTGTGTTTGTTGTTGGGATATTTCACATGAATTCCACATTGGATAAATTCAAGAGTGTAGATGGATTAATAAGTATGGTAGAGCCTCAACCTGATAGGTTAACCTTTTAGGTAAGGAGGTGGTCCAACATGCTTATTGGGCCCGTTTACACAGGTGTGCGCTGCTAGGTGATGAATTGATGTGGGATGGATTGTACAATTACGCTACAAAATGGTATCAAAGCCGTGCGAGATGGGAGGAAAGCCTTGCATGAGAACCACAAGAAGAAAGCTCTTCGCTTTAAATGGGTACCAAAAGTGAAGAAGGAAAGTGATAAATATGACCCGAGTCTACAAAGCGGTTGTGAATGAATTTGGCAAGCAAAAATCAGTCAAGTTTGAGTTAGATCCTCTCATTGAGAAGAACCATGCCGATGAGACAATGCCGGACATGAAGATATTTGAAAATTCCAAGAAGCTTGAGTTGAGCGAAGACATCGTTGGAATTAACTCCCAAGTAAGGAGTTGTGGTTGGTGATCCTTCTCTCACCATGGGTTCGGAGGGGAGATTGTTGGGTGTGGGTCCTCACCCATGAGATAGAATCCAAGATAGAAAAGAATTGATTTTATTTGTGAGCAAGTAAGTGGGTTTACTTGATATTAATCCAATTAGAAATTGGGTTAATGGAAGCAATATTGGAATTGGAGATTCCATGAAAGGAATCCAAGTTAAAAAAGGATTTACTTGTTCGAGTGGTTGGTAACCAAGACAAGGAGATGTGATCCCTAATTTGATTAGGAGAATAAATTGTTTCTAATCCATAATAAGAATGGATTAAGAAGAGTACTATAAATAAGGCTATGAGGGAGTCTTATTTGATACATGAGATAAGCTTGGTAGTAAGAAGATACCAAAAGAATAAATTGAGAGAATTACTGTTTGTTGTTCGTCGGTATCCGCCATCATCTCCGTTCAATTGAAAGCTTGAAGACTTTATTGCTTGGGGTGTTTTTTGGGTGGTGAAGTTAATTAGGTTTCTAAACCTAATTAAAGGTAAATTTGTACTATCTCAATTTATTGTGTAACCTCAAGTTTTAAGGCATAAAACTTGAGAGGATTATTGTAAGCCCATTATTAGTGATATAGTGGAGATTCGGAGTTTGACCCGTGGTTTTTACCTCTTAATTTTAGAGGGTTTTCCACGTAAATTTGGTGTCTTGCTTGTGGATGGTAAGATTGGTTATTTTTTGTGGTTTTCTTGTGCGAATTAAATGGAGGATTGGACAGCAGGTTGCATGATTAATCTCAAGGCTACAAATTATGCAATTTGGAAGCCAAGAATGGAGGGTTTGCTTTACTGCAAGGATTTATACGAGCCACTTGAGAATGATGGAGTTAAGCCCACAAACAAGAGTGACGCGCAGTGGAACAAGATGAACAGGAAGACTATTGGTCTGATCAGATTGTGGATTGATCAAAGTGTGTTTCATCATGTTGCTACGGAAACTAAAACCTATGATCTCTGGCAGAAATTGGAGTCCATGTATGAAAGGAAGACGGCGCAAAATAAAGCTTTTTTGATTAGGAAGCTTGTGAATTCTAAATTCAAGGATGGAAACTCCGTTACAGAACACTTGAGTGATTTTCAGAGTTTGATAAATCAGTTGAGTACGATGAAGATGGTAATTGATGATGAGATGCAAGCTTTGTTGTTATTGAGCTCTTTGCCTGATAGCTGGGAGACGCTGGTTGTATCGTTGAGTAACTCCACTCCTAATGGCAAGCTGACTATGGATACAGTTAAGGATAGTTTGTTTCACGAGGAACAGAGGCGAAGAGATACTATGGTTATTAGTGTTGATTCACAAGTTTTGTCGCATTACAGTAGTAGGCAAAACAAAGGGAGAAACTCTCTTGAAGATGACAAATTCGGGGGGAAGGTCGAGAGATGAAAAGAAGTAATTTGCTTTCACCGCCGAAGCCGGGTCACATAAGACGAGAGTGCAGATTTTTAAGAAGGAGCGATCTGGGAAAAAGATGAGGATAAAGATTCGATTGTGAATCTATCCGACGTTGATGTAGCTATTGTTTGTGATGATAAACCCAAGTGCCATGTTAATGATTGGATTATTGATTCGGTGCTTGCCCATGCTTTACTTGGCGTGGTGAAATCTTCACATCTTACAAATAGTGGTGATTTTGGCCATGTGCGGATGGGAAGCGAAAAGTCATCCAAGATTATAGGCATTGGAGATATTTGTTTGAAACTAACAAAGGTCGCGAGTTGATCTTTGAGAGAAGTCGGGGCATGTTCCTGATATTCCTTTTAATTTGATCTCTGTTTGGTAAGCTTGATGAGAATGGTTATAAAGTTACTTTAATTTGGTGAAGGTCAATGACAACTCACTAAAGGGTCTCTAGTGGTCATTAGAGGTAAGAAGGTGAGACACTTTTTACACGATGCGGACGCACGTGTGAGAGGTGTTGAAGATGGGGAGTTAAGCGAAAAAAATGTGGTACAAAGCCGTGCGAGATGGGAGGAAAGCCTTGCGTACGAAACCACAAGAAGAAAGCTCTTAGCTTTAAATGGGTACCAAAAGTGAAGAAGGAAAGTGATAGCTCTTCATGACCGAGTCTAAAGCGATTTGAATGAATTTGGCAAGCAAAAATCATCGAGTTTGAGTTAGATCCTCCCATTGAGAAGAACTATGCCGATGAGACAAAGCCGGGACGTGAAGATATTTGAAAATTCGAAAGCTTGAGTTGAGCGAGCGACATCGTTGGAATTAACTCCAGAAGTAAGGAGTTGTGGTTGGTGATCCCTTCTACCACGGGTTCGGAGGGGGAGATTGTTGGGTGTGGGTCCTCACCCATGAGATAGAATCCAAATAGAAAAAGAATTGATTTTATTTGTGAAGCAAGTAAGTGGGTTTACTTGATATTAATCCAATTAGAAATTGGGTTAATGGAAGCAATATTGGAATTGGAGATTCCATGAAAGGAATCCAAGTTGAAAAAGGATTTACTTGTTAGAGTGGTTGGTAACCAAGACAAGGAGATTTGATCCCTAATTTGATTAGGAGAATAAATTGTTTCTAATCCATAATAAGAATGGATTAAGAAGAGTACTATAAATAAGGCTATGAGGAGTCTTATTTGATACGTGAGATAAGCTTGGTAGTAAGAAGATACCAAAAGAATAAATTGAGAGAATTACGGGTTTGTTGTTCGTAAATTGATCCGCCATCATCTCTCGATTCGATTGAAAGCTTGAAGACTTTATTGCTTTGGGGTGTTTTTTTGGTGGTGAAGTTAATTAGGTTTCTAAACCTAATTAAAGGTAAATTTCTACTATCTCAATTTATTGTGTAACCTCAAGTTTTAGGGCATAAAACTTGAGAGGATTATCATAAGCCCATTATTAGTGATATAGTGGAGATTCGGAGTTTGACCCGGTTTTTTTTACCTCTTAATTTTAGAGGGTTTTCCACATAAATTTGGTGTCTTGCTTGTGGATGGTTATTTGTTATTTTTGTTCTTATAATTGGTTTTGTTGATTTCATATTTAATTGCACAAAGACGGAAAAGTAATTCATGCGATATAGATTATTTTTGGCGTACTTTTCCCAACAATGGTATCAGAGCTCATGGTTCGATGGGCCCCGAGCTCCAGTCCGCGAGTCAGTGAGAGAGTCTGAGGTAAAATTCGCAGGCCTTGTGGGTGGAGCAAATAAAGTCCAAGTATCAACTCCAAAGTGCGAGGGGGTGCGAGGGTAAATTCGCAAGGCCTCGTGGGTGGAGTAAATAGAGTTGAATCAGGTGAAGCACGGGATGATTTGAGTCGGGTGGAGCGGGCTTAGGAAAGCTCTAGGGAAGTTGCTGAGACACGTTTGCCCCGGACGTGGTGGAGTAATATTAGAGTCAAGCAAAGTTTTTGAAGGACTCAAAGGTGAAGTATTTGAATCGGGTGGAGCAGGGCTCGGATGACTAGGAAAAACTGCTGAGACACACACGTTTGTTGCTGGCGTGGTGGAGTAGTATTAGAGTCGAGCAGAGCTCTTGAAGGATTCAAAGAAGGTGTGCTTAATGATGAGAATACTCTAGTATGATACTTGTGATGGGTATTCAAGTGAAAGGTGGAGATTGTTGGGATATTTCACATGAATCCCACATTGGATAAATTCAAGAGTGTAGATGGGTTAATAAGTATGGTAGAGCCTCAACCTGACAGGTTAACCTTTTAGGTAAGGAGGTGGTCCAACATGCTTATTGGGCCCGTCTACACAGGTGTGCGTTGCTAGATGATGAATTGATGTGGGATGGATCGTACAATTACGCTACAAATTGGCAGGGAAATGATGTTTTTGGGTAAAAAATAAGTTGTGGCAGATTTAGGGTTGAATTCTATACTGTTACATCTTTGTTTCCTTACTATGTCTGTACTCCTCCTGTTGGGCAAGATTTAATATAATTACCTGACATGGTGCTTTTTTCAGTTTGGCTTGCACACTGCTAAAGTTGTTGCAACAGCCAGGGGAATTTACTAAGGGTTCTGTATTGCATTTTCACGTGTGTGCTGTTCTTAAGACTAGGTTCACATATGCACTTCGCCCTTGTTTATCAAAAACAAATGCACAGAAAAAAGAACAAACTGTGCTCTTTTGGCCTTAAGGTTATATTATTTGTTGATGTGGTTCGACATTGTTTTTTTCCTATTCTTGGCTACCTTATATGTGAAGTGCTCTAAACCTTGGGAAATAGAAGTAGTTTCCTAAGTTGCTTTTGAAAAAGTTATACTAATAAATACTTTTTTCCATATTAAAATGATTAGTCATGGAAATTCTGCTAGTCCACAAATTAACAACTGTTTACTTGTTAGTACAATAGTACTTAGTTGTCATTGGAGTGAATGCATATGATTCTTTTGTTTTTTTGGTGGCTTTGTTCTTCTTTTTGAGAATTTTGTGTTGGTTGATGAATGCTTGCAGCTGTTGAGGGTTGGATTGTTTTGGTTACTGGTCTACATGAGGAAACACAAGAGAATGATGTCTATGACAGATTTGCTGATTTTGGTGAAGTCAAAGACTTGCATCTGAACTATGACCGTCACACTGGTTATACCAAGGCAAGCATTCATTATAATTTGTTTTCCTAGAACAAAAAATAAAATCTTTGTACCAAAAGAAAGAAGAAAAAAAGGGCTATTTATATCTTTATTCCTCCCCCCCCAATTTTTTTAAAAATTATCTGCGACTTGTAATTCCTAATATTTTGGATTATTCATCGACAATTGTCTTGATTACCTTGTAAGTTCTAATGTATTTTTTTGGTAATCTGTAAGTTCTAATATATAAATTCACTCGTCAGCTGAATAAAATCAATGATGTAAAATACTAAACAAAAATAAATAAATACTGTTTATTGTGTTTTCTTTATGCCTTTTATTTTCGAGTCTTACTTATAAATGTGATTCGGAATTCATATTCGCTGCAGGGAGCATGTAGTCTTCTCATTTGCTAATTTTGAATATACATCTGAATATTACCAGGGCTCGTTCTTTTTCCTTAATATCTCTATGATATTCATAGCTAATAACTCAAAATAGTACTTTAATTTCCCCTGTTAAAATTGTATGAAATACCATTGGTTGATTTCTTACGTGACCAATTCCAGACTTTTTCCTCCAGGGATACGCACTTATCGAGTATAAAGATTTTGTAGCTGCTCAGGATGCAATGTCCAGGATGAATGGGGCTGAATTTTGTGGGCACATTATCTCTGTTGATTGGGTCTTCAGCAAGGGTCCTACCAAAGGGAGTATTGGAAGGTTTTGGTTTATTTGCTTTGTTCTTGCACTAAAAGATCTTGTGATTTCTATCTTTGCTGCTAATCTTAACTTGATTGCTTGTTGGCACCAGTTGCTAGATTATTTCTTAATTGCTGAAAGTTTTCATTCATGCCATTTAGTATGTGGTTAACATGCATGACTATATGTTTATTGTTAAAATAGTTTCCGTTAATTATGCTGCCTCTGTTTAAACGGTCTCTGGTTCATAATACTTTTTAAGAATAATAGAGAATGTCCATTTGCCCAAAGTCTCTTGCTTTTATACACTCCTCCGGAAATTAATTTTCAATCTTTTTAGCAAAAAAATCTATATAAACTGGGTATAAGACCTGCTCCCTTTTTCAGCTAGACTCTCTGTTATTTAGGGTACTTCTGCATGTTCCTGTCTGAAGTACACATGGACATCAAAGTGATTTCATTTTGTTAACTTAATAGCTGTTTTACGGTAATACAAATTCCCCTTTTTTCTTTGTCTGTAGACAACAACTTCCCTGCCGTTCAAGGAGTCCAGTGAGGAGATATTGACACCACACCCTGGTTTCAGATGCATAATTGATATTTGGTTTGTTCATAAAAGAACTTAAGTTGAAATTGTACTCGCTTTTGTTTCACTTGTATGTTATACTTGATAGACTTTCAGCTGCCTATTGACGTTCATATGTGATACTGATGCCTTAGTATAGATGGTAGTAGTACTGTTAGTTTGTTGATGTTTGGAATACAAGCACGTTTCTTCTTTGTAACTTCACCCTAGGGTTGTTCCAAATTGCTGCGGTGATTTGAATAGCTTAATAGCTCTATATTGCCTTTTGCCCTTTTCCTAGCAGTCTCACGTATCTTTCTCGTCTATTACCCCATGGCATGTGCTCTTGATCAAATACATGTCGCATAGATAACTTGAAAAACCTCATTTTTTCTAACAATCAAGCAGTTGCTCTTTCGAAAAGTCATTTTGCTAATTTATTTGGTACAGAGCCAAAGTTTATTTTGCTCTCTTTTTTATTTATTTATGGAGTATTTATATATGAATATCATGAAATCTTGGTTTCACAATTTGAAAATTACATTTTATTGAAGATTCTTCCCAAAAATTATGCCCAGTCTTGGCAAAGGTTTTAGTCCAAAAAGCTAGTAAAAGTATGTGCATGATTGAATTTGCTTATAATTTTTGCATATTTAGATGAGTATGATTATTGAGTAATTCGATTGTTATGATGTTGAAATACTTTGGAATATTTAGTATTGTCTTATCTAAAATTGCTGGAAAAAACAAAGCTCCGGTTGTTAATTAGAATTGTATAATAAACCGAATTGAGTTGAATCGAGTATTGACTTGTCCGTGTTTGGTTCATAAAATTTACCGATTTTGAAATAAAGTTTGATTGATGTTCGTTTAGTTATTGAGTCGAGCACGATCTCGAATCGAGTTAAGATAGTTTGAATTTTTCAAGTGAATATAATCTAAAAATTATAATTTGAAAATATTTGAATAATTTATCGAACTTTAAAATTTACTCATACTTTAATCATTTATATTTTGAGTCGAGTTAGCGAGTACGAATTGATCGTATATCTCCATTTCTCTTGATCATGGCTCCATTTGCTTTCCTTAATACGATTTGTTTAAATGATTTAGGCCCAAAAGCTAGTAAAAGGACAGGAATAATTGAATTTGCTTGTGATTTTTGCATATTTAAATGAGTGTGATTATTGAAGGAATTTAATAATTATGATGTTGAAATACTTTAGGAAATTATTTAGAATTGTCTTGATCTAATTTTGCAGGAAAACAAAACAAAACAAAGATCCAGCTGTTGATTAGGATAGGAACTATAAATGTCCATTTCTCTTGATGAGCATTACTGATTTTGCTTTTTATTTAGTATGAATTGTTTAAGTTGTTAAAAGTACTTATCACATTATTGGACAACATATCCATATATACGTTGAGAATAATTATTCTACTAGAGAAAATGCTTAAGCTTACCCGAAATGACAAACTAAAATTAAAACTATGTTTAGATCGTTATCTGGCCGAAACACCGATGATCTCATGCACTACGTACGTACAAAACACAAATGGAAATGGCCTTTATTTTCAACAACAAGCCAATTTACATTGAAATTATCTCCTGATCGATCCATCCATAAGCTTCTTTTTCTTATAAATCCATTGCGGATCACTCTCTAAACATCTTCAATGGAGAAGAATCACTGTGACAACCAAAGCAGTGGCCTAAAACCAGCCCCCCCGGTGACTGTAATTATGGTGCCCTTTCCAGCACAAGGCCATCTCAACCAGCTCCTCCACCTCTCCCGCCTCATCTCATCCTATAACATACCGGTCCACTTTGCCGGCACCACTGCCCACAGCCGCCAGGCCAAGCTTCGAGTCCATGGTTGGGATCCACTTTCCATCGCCAATATTCATTTCCATGAATTCTCAACCCCTGCTGTTCCCTCTCCTCCTCCCAAACCCAATAACTCGGGGAAACTCCCTCCCCACCTCGAACCGTTATTTGATGGCTTGTTACTCCTTCGTGAGCCTGTCGCTCAACTGTTATTCGCCCTCTCATACACCACTCAAAGAATCGTCGTGATTCATGACCTTGCAATGGCTTCCGTTGTCCAAGATGTCGTCTTAATTCCATACGCGGAATCCTACTCTTTCCAGCCTGTTTCTGCTTTCTTCATTTCTTCATATAAAGGGGAAAACATGAGAGAAAAATTCGGGATTGAAGATGATATAGTAAAAGACCTTCCTCCTTTTGAAAGTATTCTATCTTCAGAGGTATTGGAATTCAGTAAAAAACTACAGGTGCACCACAAGTTCAACTCTGGTAATCTTTATAACTCGAGCAATGTAATTGAAGCCCAGTTCTTGGATATACTCAAAAAAATACATGTTAGTAGTGACACTGACATCAAGCAATGGGCTATCGGGCCATTCAACCCGGTGGTAATATACGATTCGGATCCAAATCAAGCCCACAAATGCTTGAAGTGGCTAGACAAACATGCTCCAAATTCGGTTATGTTTCTGTCTTTCGGAACAACAACTACATTATCCGATGAGCAAATCCTTGAGCTAGCAATTGGTCTAGAAAATAGTGAGCAGAAGTTTATTTGGGTGTTAAGAGATGCTGATAGGGTAGATATATTTGCCGGAGATGTTAGAAGAGCTGAATTGCCGAAAGGGTATGAGGAGAGATTAGAAGGAAAGGGGATGGTAGTGAGAGATTGGGCGCCCCAATTGGAGATTTTGGCGCACCCATCGACGGGTGGGTTCATGAGTCACTGCGGGTGGAATTCATGCTTGGAGAGTATTACAATGGGCGTGCCAATAGCGGCGTGGCCTATACATTCAGACCAGCCAGCAAATGCGGTTCTAATAACCAAGGTACTGAAAATTGGAGTAGTAGTGAAGGATTGGGCACTTGGAGATCATGAGTTGGTGAAATCATCAACGGTTGAAAATGCTGTTAGAAGGCTTATGGCGTCAAAAGAAGGAGACGAGATACGGCGGAGGGCGGCACAAATGGGGGCTGCCGTCAGGAGTTCGGTGGCAGAAGGTGGCGTTGCTCGCGTGGAGATGGATGACTTCATTGCTCACATTCGTAGATAATTTTGTAGTCTAAACTCCTAGCTACTAAGCCGAGCCGAACAGTTTGAAGTTTTTAAACAGATATGATTTGAATATCAAAATAAAATTACAATTTAAAGAGATTCAAGATATTTATCGAACTTTAAAATTTTCTCATATTTGAATCATTTATATTTTGAATCAAGCGAATCGAACATGAACTGTTTACTTATTTTACAGTCTTATATGTATTGCTTACTAATAAAAATGTATAAATCATCTAATCATATATCTCATTTTTTATTCTCTTTTTTTTATATTATTTGTGTATAATTTTTATGTATAATTTGTATGTCTAATATTACTCGTATGTTAGTTGCCAATTGTGCTAGTATTTATAATCAATAATACGTATCTCAACATCACATGATAATAGCAACTGGAATTTTCTTCCGGAGTTTAAACGTCACTAACGTATACACGTAATGAAACCAAACCCCGACATTATGACGCGCTAGATAGATATCTGCTTTATATACTATATAATACTTTCATTCACAATTATAAATTTATTGTATTTTTTTTTTTTTTTTTTACGAGTAATGCTACATATACAAATTATTCTATAAATATTTTATAAACTGCTGATGTGACATACTCCATCTCAACATATTGATCAACAAATTATTTCAATGTAGTCTTCGGCCCCACATAAAAAACTGAGGTGGAGTATGCCACATCAGTCGTTTGTAAAATATTTGTAGAATAATTTGTGTCTCTAGCATTATTCTTTTTATATTATCAATCTGATAAATCTTACAATTATACGTCACTAAAAGTTTGTGATATACTTCCTCCGTTGTATATTATTTGTGTAAGACCCCAACTTTTATAAATAAAGATGAATTTTCTATAAATATTATTTATGAATATTATGGAATAAATTTGATATAATGTTATAGTTGTGGGTAATATTTATAAATTTTGCAAAGTAAGCAAGTTGTTATAAAATATTCGTTTGGTCGGGGAATATTCTTTTTGTCGGGGAATATTCGCAATGCGACTACCAATCATTAATGGACCCTATTAACGGAAGTATTGTCGTAGTTAAAAAGCGACAAAATTATCTTTCTATAAAAATAATCTACGAGAGGTGTTACCGTTAAAAGCGTTGAACTACCCTAGTAAAAAAAGTACGATGTCTACGCGTGGTTGCGTAGTAGAAGACACCAGATTGATTATTGATCTTACGTGAAGTCACTCACCTATACTCAATTATTACTTCACGATAATTCTTGCATCATATCTCTAATATTATTGATTCAATTATTGTCACAATATCATCTCAGATAATATGTTATATTATTAAATCAATAATTGAGACGACAAGTTATAAATGATTAATAATTGTTGAAAGATTAAATATGTGTTGATTAAAAATAAAATGATTTGTGGTAATATTTATTCAATCCTTGATGTATATAAAGAGTCCATTATGAGACGTTTGTGGTAAATTTGGTTATTTTATGGGGGCCCATATGTCATCATCTAAGAGTCTCTTCATCGATAAGTAATTACCTTCGTCGATAGTAATTACCTTTACCAGACGTCAAACCACTTGCCGTTTCATATTACAGGCGTCGAACCACTTGTCGTTTCACATTACAGGCGTCAAACCACTTTTCTTTTCATAACACCAGTGTGACGCCCCCAAAATAGGTCTATTCCATCCAACCCATTCTGAGTCGCCAAATACATGGTACAGAAAATAATTATAAATTTATTAATACAATTGTCGTGCAAAATACAACAACACATATGCTGTGAGTTTGGATACAAATATATATCAATTGTGACTCATGTCCCAACCGTGGATGAAAGACCTCATAATGACACCTTACATAAAGGTACAAATAAAAAGCTGCTTTTAGAAATTAAAATCTTTGGGAAGTGCTCAAGGAAACCTTCGTACATGGGAGGCCATGCTTTTAGGTTATAGTAGATATCATATGACCACAGAATTATCTTTGGTTGACCCAATAGACCCCAAAGAAAAACAAGAAGATTACTATCATATTCTTCCCAATGATGAGTCTTCTCTTGACATATCATTATCTCCACTGTCTCTAATTGGGAATTAAACTCCAAACAAACACCAAGATTATATAGGTAGTGCTTGTAAATATATTCAAAGAAGTGGATGAGCACAATCTCGCCTTATGATGACACGAGGTTGTATGTCATTAGACATCTTGTATGATAGTGGCAAAACACCTTCCAAGTTAAATTCACCTCACCTCAACATCTATAGACCACCGCTTCTATTCCTTGTTATCCCCGCTCGACCCAAATTTACACTTTTATTACACGAAAGGAATTGTAAAGCAAAAGGGTGAGCACAACTAGCTCAGTAAATAATATCATGACTTAAGATAAATAAATTATCCATAGCCTTCAACAGTAATAAATCAGAGATTTAGAACATATGGTAGATGATAAAACTTTTCAACCATAGTTGCAGCGGAATGAGCAATCCATTAGAAGAGTCAAATAGACTAATGTTAAAAGTCCACCAACAAAGTTTTATCCCTGTAACATCAATCAACAATTCCTGTCCACAATCACATGTATAACTCATAATCGTAATTGTTGTTCTAAATTCCTTTTCTCATCCAAGACAAAGATAATTTTCATCACCGAAACATCAAAGATCATGGTTATACCAAATCACGATTCATGTTCATAATCATACTAATAAATTCATTTTTTGCACTTTACACGCCAAAGATATTCATCAATGCACCATCTTTGCACTACATGCCAAAGATATTCATCAATAATTCATCTTTGCACTTCTACGGGCCAAAGATATTCATCAATAAGTCATCTTTAACTACTGGGCCAAAGATATTCATATCTCAAAGAAATATATAATCATTTCGAATTTATATAAACAATAATTATAACCATGTTGATAAATTCACCTTTGCACTTAAGCTAAAAGATATTCAATTATAAATTCAATGGTCATGATCATACCAGGTCCACAATTCAACTTTTCACTATCGCCAAAGAGAACCCTAGTTATGATCATACCAATAATCTACCCATCTTTACACTCCAAATGAAAGAAAATTTCAACATCAGGGTTATAAAAATATTATATATGATAATAAAATCAATATAATCAACATACATATTTAATCTTCAGAGTAATATCCATAAATCAGCTATAATTTGGTTAGAAAAAAAAACCAATTTTGTAGTGAATAGTACCTGAATAAGAACTCGTGAATAAGAACTCATGAATAAGTAACTCGTCGTGAATAAGAACTCATGAATAAGTAAATCGTGAATAAGAATCTTCGTGAATAGTTACTCATGAATAAGAACTCATGAATAAGTAACCCAAACATGAAAAAATTTCAAATTTGATAAAAAGTTCTAACCAATATTTCAAGATAATGATATTGAAGAAATAATATCATTTTAAAACAAAATAATATCCCTTACCTCAAAAGAAAGAAGCGATTTTACATTCGAATAACGAATCGAACTTGCAATAGTATAAAGAACACTCAAGATATCAAAATACTCACAAGAATACACTCGATAATATAGAGAGAAAAGAGAGAAAACTTCAGTTTCTGGTGTGATTTTCAATTCTAACCTAAGCACCCTATTTATAGGAAAATGCTTAGAACACCAAAACAGAAAATTTAATATAATATTAATATAATTATTATAATTTCTACGCCAACCTTCCTAGATCTGAATTCAACAACATAACACATTTATAACATGTGGAACACTCACCAAAAACGTTTTTCTTTAAAAAAATAATTAAAACTTCCAAAAATCAATTATTTCAGAACTTCGGAACTTCTATAATTCATAATAAATAGCCCTTTTATCAGAAAATTCGAATCTCGTGACTTTTTATAGGAAATTTAATTCTCTACAACTTTGCAGAAGAAATTTTTTCCAAATTCCAAACAGAAATTGACCGAAATCCATATACGGACGATTTTACAGGTTATAATCAAATTTCAGTCAAGAAATGGGTCTACAGACATATTTAACATGTTTTAAACAACTTTTACAACAAAAATACTCTTCCTCCTCATATACTCATATATCCCACATTCATTGTAAAAATATCACCATTATTATATTATAATAATATAATAAAATATTATTTTATCAGAAAAGATAAAATATCAATTTTCAACAATTGTCACTTTAAAAATTTTCTCCATCTATATCCACATAAAATAAATATTTTCCTCATAATAAAAATTAATAATTAATTATTCACAAATAATATTACGTAATCACAATAATGACAACCAAACAGCCTCCTGTGAAAGAGGGGGCTTCCAATAAGAATTTCTCCTTCTTGCATAGCCTTGATTAGGTGACCAAACCTCTCCTTAGATGAACTTTCTAGACATTGCCAATAATGTTATCTAATAATATTATTCAGATAATATGAATTATTGTCTGATAATGAAAAATATTGTGTAGTGACAATTATTGAAACAATAGTAATATAAAATATCAACGCATCAATTATTGAATCAAAATAAAATATTGAATAATAATTATGTAACAATTATTGAGTAAAGTGCCTTCACGTAGAATCAATAATTCAAAAATCTTTGTAATAATACTGGTGTCATCGCTTCTTGTCAACGCCAGATTCATTTTTTTAACCAATCGTATTCCAACAAGTGTTAATTGGTAATAACTACGCCAGTTATTTATAAAAACTCCTTTTGTCATTTTCTTCATCCGACAGCTTATTCTCATTATGGGGCCCATGAAATGGTCATGTGTCATTCATACGAATATTCCCCTACGCGAAAGAATATTCCCAGACCAAACGAATATTCTCCGATAAAATGAGTATTTTATAACCACTTGCATATTTTGAAAAAAATTCATATATCACCCTTAACTTTAACTTTTATCAATTTAACCATTTACTTAATAGTAATTATAAGAAAATTGAATACTTTTATTTCATAAAATTCGGTCTCTTACAACGGTCGTCAAGCCACTTGCCTTTTTTCACATTTCAAGTGCTAAGCTAGAAATCTTCTATAAATAGAGGCCTAGTGCTTCATTATTTTTCACGAATTCATTCAAGCTATAGAGAGAAAAGTATAGAGAATAAGAGAGAAAGAAGAAGTGATTCATTACTACACTACTACAGATTATTCAATCTCCTACTAATGTAAGGGTGTTATTATTTCTTATTCATGAAGAAACATTTGTTATTCCATTGCTTATTATTACATTGGAATAACTTGTATCGCAGTTTTACCCTATACTTGGTGACATTCTTACATTATTCTGTTGGAACATCCTGCATGCATGTGTTTTACAATCGACACTGGTTCTGTCTTTATTATTATTCTCGTTGGAACATCCTGTCTGCATGTGTTTTCTGTAGGACACGTTCCATTCTTTATTATTCATTGGAATATCCCATACATGCGTTTTCTGGCGGACCGGTTCCGTTATTTATTATTCTGTTGGAATAACTCCTTTGCTATTCTATCGCATGCGTGGTGATTTCTTTTGTTATTCCATTCTTTATTATACTCGGTTGGTTAAAACTTTGACTTATATACTCCATGAAATTAGTGGAATATCCTTGATATTTGCGGCTTCATCCATAGATCTTTCATGGAAATATTCTTCCGATCATTCTTGAATTTTACTCTCAAAGCGATGTCGTGTTGATAATTTGGACATTATTAGTTCCTGGATAAATTTAATTCTTGAACTTGTTTTATTGAATTCTTATATCATTGTCATCATCCTCATGTTTATATTATGTTGAAAGTCATCTGTGGCCTGTAGTGCATAGATGGACTTGGTATGATTATGACCAGGGATTATTCGGTGTAATCATGACATAATGTTATAAATGATGTGGTAAAAATTGTCATTGACCCGTAGTGCATTGATGGACAGTTGTTGGCATGATCATGACTATTAATGAATACACGAATGTCCTTGGTTGTAGTGTATGGATAATTTGTGGTCGTGATACTAAAGAATATCCTTGGCCGTAGTGCAGGGGTGATTCGATGATGTGGATTATTTATTAAGCTGAGTCCCAGCGATAAAAGTCATGAAAAAAAACCTTTTAAATCATAAAAGATAGTAGATTTTATTCTCTACTTGACTCTTTTAATGGATTGCTTGTTCCGCTGCAGTTAAACTTGATGTTGTTATATTTTATTAGTTTAACACTGTTGAAGGCTAACGATAATTTATTCTGCATTATCTTAGTCATAATATTTCTTACTGGGCTAGTTGAGCTCACCCTTTCTTTCACAGTTGTCTTCAGAAAATGAGAATATAGCTGGGACGAGTCGGGGAACGGAGTAATGGTCCAGAGGATAGCATTAGTAGTCCTCACTATTCTGTGAAATAGTGTGATAATAATTATAATGAGGACTCCTTTTGAGTTTGTATAATCTCTAGAGACAATATTTGTATTCAAACTCACGGTTTATGTTTTGTCGTATTATACCTACGACAGTTGTATTAATAAGTTGTATTTGAATTACGTACCATGTATCTGGCGACCCAAGATGGGTGATGTATACCTAATTTTGGGGCGTCACAATTGTTATATCAAAGCCTGTGGGATATGATCCTGCTAAGATGTGAGAATAGTACTAGGAGGGGAGAGACGGGAATTCCTTCATTAGTATGACTTACCTAAGTTTATGTCTTATTTTATTGGTCGGTCATTGAATATAGGGATAATATGTTACATGTCAATTAACCTTTTGTTTTGTGGCGATGTCTGAAAATGACATCCGAGAATGTTGAGAATAAGAATGGAGCACAGCGATCGTTGATTCACCACATATCAATAATCAAGATAATGTGCATCGTGAAGGCGACAATCCTCATGCAAACAACAACACCGACCAAATGATGAATGATCAAATGTTCGTAGGCTTTATGCAATTCATGCAATAGCGGTGAGAGCTCCTCGTCCCAAAACGTAGGTGGAAACACTTGGAAACTCTCGGTGATCCTCACCAAGCAAATGCGCTTCAAGAGGCTGGGACCACCGGAGTTTAAGGAGAAATAAAACCACTTATGGCGGAAAATTGGATAAAGCAGATCACCAAGATATTTGATGTCTTGAGATGCTCCGAGGAGCAAAAGGTTCCCTTTGCCGCCTTTATGTTGCGAGGAGAGGCAGATTACTGGTGGGAATCGGTAAAGCGTACTCAACCTGCCGCACTGAAGATGTCTTGGGAGAAGTTCCAAGAGTTGTTCAACGATAAATACTTTCCCGAAAGTATTCGTCACATGAAGGAGGTGGAGTTTATCAAATTAGAGCAAAACAATATGACCGTGTCGCAATACGAGGCAAAATTTGTGGAGTTATCCTGGTTTGCGTCCCACTTGGTGGATAATGAATAGAGAATGGCGCGAATATTTTTAAGAGGTTTGAAGCCGGAGATACGTCAACATCTTATTTCTCATAAACTGTGTTTGTATTCAGATGTTATAAATAGGGCTCAGTTAGTGGAGCGCGATAACGAGTCAACGCAACTAAAAGAGAAGCAACCGAGCAAAATTATAATACCAAATGAGTAGTCATCGAGCGGTGACAACAAGTGTGGAGGGAATCAACAAAGGCGAAAATGGTAACCACTTGGTGGTAATCGGGGCCAAAACAATAGAATGGACATTTCAAGAAGAGGAGATTCAACAATGATGGAAAGACGTCGAAGACCAAAGACCACGTTGTTAAGAAGGAGAAAGACCACTATCATATGCTTCAAATGCGAGAGGAGGGACATATAAGGCCAAACTGTTCAAAGCTTTCCAAGGTATGTTTTAGTTGTGGAAAAGACGGTCACATATAGCTCGATTTCTCTATAATAAAATCAAGTTCAAATAGGATGGAGGCACCAAAGCCGTCATTCCAAAAAGGTCAAAGTCGGTAGTCTGAGGAGGCGTTTGTTGTGACCTCCTGCAGAAAGCAAGGAACCCGAATGAGGTCATCACGGGTGAAAGCTTATCATAAACTCTAACGAAGTCTATACTTTATTTGATCTGGGTTTACCCATTCTTTTATTTCTCCTACTTTGCATTTCATCGATTAAATTTGACTCGGAGAAATTAGACTTTGACTTATCTGTGGAAACTCAGTTGGGAGAAACCTTTATTAGATCCACTTGTTTATAAGTCTTGTTTGGTTCAAATCGGTACCCTCACATTACAGTCGATCTTATTTCATTGAAAATACTTGCATTTGACGTGATTCTGTGGATTGATTGGTTAACTACTCATCATGCAAAATTGATTATTTTCGTAAGGTTGTTAGCTTTCATATTCCTAATCAACCTATTATGCGAATTCAAGTGACCAAACCATTAAAATCAATCACGGTCATCTCAAGCCATAAAACTATTCGTTTATTGAAAAAGCGGATGTCAAGCTTTCTTAGCTCATGTCACAGATCTAAACAAAAATACGCCACTTTGAATGATATTTCATTGTTAATACATTTCTGACGTATTCTAGAAGAACTTCTTGCCTACCCCAGAGCGTGAAATTGAATTTTGTATCGACCTTGAACCCGTTACAAAACCCATTTCCAAAGCCCATATCGAATGACTCTATTGAACTTCGTGAGTTAAAGACCCAACTGCATGAATTGTTAGACATTGGTTTTATTCATCCTAGTACTTCTCCTTGGGGTGCTCCTGCTACTATTCGTGAAGAAGAAAAGATGGGAGTATGCAAATTTGTATTGATTATCGGAGTTGAATCATGTCACCATAAAAAATAGGTATCCATTGCCACGTATTGATGACTGTTTGACCCGATTCAAGGAGCCAAATTCTTTTCAAAGATTGATCTTCGCTCGGATATCACCAATTGAAGATTAGAACCGATGACATTCCAAAGACGACTTTTCGTAACTCGATGCGGGCATTATGAATTCCTTGTCATGTCCTTTGGATTGACTAATGCTCCTATTTGCGCCTTCATGGATATGATGAACCGAGTATTCAAGGAATATTTGGATAACTTTGTGTCGCCTTTATTGATGACATCCTTATTTATTCCAAAAGTCATGAAGATCATGAAAGCAACACTTGAGGTCGACACTCCAAAAGCTTCGTGAATATAAGCTTTATGCCAAGTTGAAGAAATCGCGAGTTACGCTTGAGGAAATAGCATTCCTTGGGCACGTGGTATCAAGTCATGGAATATCTGTTGACCCAAAGAAAGATTGAAGCTATTCAAAGTCGGGAGCAACCTAAATCGATGATTGAAGTCGTAGCTTTCTCGATTTAAATTTGGTTATTATCGGAGATTCGTGGAAGGATTTTCTCGAATCGCTACTCCATCGACTCAAACTGACTCGAAAAGATACAAAGTTCTATTGGAGCGAAGAATGTGAGAAGAGTTTTCAAGAACTCAAGAGAGACTCATTTCAAAGACCTTTTCCGACAATACCATCCGGCTCGGAGGATTTGTCATCTACAGATGATGCTTGGCAAAGGGTTGAAGTGTTCTCATGCAACATGGAAAAGTCATAGCTTTATGCCTCATGACAACTCAAAAGAATATGAGAGGAATTATCCTACTCATGATCTAGAGTTGGCAGCTGTTGTCTTTGCACTTAAAATTTGGAGGCATTACTTGTATGGGGAGAAAGTGGAGATCTTTACGGATCATAAAAGCCTCAAATATTTCTTCACTCAAAAGGAACTCAACATGCGACAACGACGTTGGCTTGAATTTTTAAAAGATTATGATCATACCATCCAATACCATCTTGGAAAAGCGAACGTGGTAGGTGACGCATTGAGTAGAAGATCATATCTTAAGACGAGTGCGATATTGTCAACGCAAGGGCCCATTTTGTGTGACTTGCAAAGGATGAAGATAGAGTTAAAGACTCTGGGGACGCGTGTGACGACGATAAGCGAATATCTGAGTAGAACCGACTTTAATAGATAAAGTTAAAGTTTGCTCAAGCTACTGGACACGAAGGCGATCGTGATGAGGAAGAAAGTCTGAAGGTCTTATCTTGAAGCAAGAATCGATGAAGAAGGAATACTTGAGTCAACTCCGACTTTTTGTGTTCTAACGACCACGATTTAAAGTATAAAATCATGATGGAGCGCACAACACACTGCTTTGCAATCCATCTCAGGAGTACCAAAATGTATCATGATATTAATCATACATTTTGGTGGAGCAATATGAAGAGAGAGAGAGATAAGCGTTGTTTATCTCAAGGTGTCTAACTTGTCAACGAGTTAAAGCGGAGCATCAAGTACCAAAAGGTCCATTGCAACCACTTGAAATTCCGAATGGAAGTGGGAACACATTACCATGGATTTCGTTACTGGGTCTTCCTAAGGTTTCTCAAGGCATAGGTGCGATTTGGGTCATTGTTGATAGATTGACCAAGTCGCTCATTTCTTACCGAATCACGAAAACTTATACACTTGAACGTCTTGCTTCAGATGTACATAAACGAGATTGTAAAGATCGCATGGTATCTTAAGGTATCCATAGTTTCTAATCGAGACCCAAGATTCACTTCACGATTTTGGGTTAGTTTGCAAAAAACTATGGCGCAGACTTATGATTTAGCTTCGGCATATCATCCTCGAGATTTTGACCAGACGATGGGAGAGGACTATTCAAACTCTTGAAGATCTATTAAGACTCTGTGTCCTTGATTTAAAGGGAAGTTGGGACAAGTTCTTACCATTGGTGGAGTTTTCTATAACAACAGCTTTATCAAGCAAGTATTGGCATGGCTCCATTCGAGCGTTGTATAGAAGAAAGTGTCGCTCTCCAAAGATATCTTTGGGATGAGGTGGGTGAAGCAACATCGTTGTTGGGGCTCGGAGTTGATACGTATGACTCTGGGAAAAAGATTCAAACGATCCGACAACGTATAAAAACCTCACAAAATCGATAAAAGAGTTATCTTGATCTTCATCGAAAAAACGTGGAATTCGATATAGGAGATCATGTGTTGTTACGTGTTGCTCCATGGAAAGGAGTTACAAGATTTGGAAAGAGATGAAAACTTAATCCTCGATTCATCAGCCCATTTTTAATCCTCGATCGAGTAGGAACTGTGGCCTATAGACTCGCTTTACCGCCAAGTATGTCTCGTGTTCATAACGTTTTTCACATATCCATGTTACGTAAATATGTGAAAGACCCGAACCACATTATTGACTTAGAACCGGACGAAATAGCGGAAGATTTGACTTATGAAGAGGTTCCTGGTCAAATCTTGGATAAGAAGGAACATATTCTACGCTCTAAGGTTATACCTCAAGTCAAAGTTTTATGGAGAAACCACGATGTTGAGGAAATGACTTGGGAGTTAGAATCTCAAATGAAATCAAGGTATCCTTACCTCTTCGACATACCAGGTACGTACCCTAATTTCGAGGGCAAAATTTCATAAGAAGGGGAGGTTGTAAGACCCCTACTTTTATAAATAAAGATGAATTTTCTATAAATATTATTTTTGAATATTATGGAATAAATTTGATATAATATTATAGTTGTGGGTAATATTTATAAATTTTGCAAAGTAAGCAAGTTGTTATAAAATATTCGTTTGGTCGGGGAATATTCTTTTTGTCGGGGAATATTCGTATGCGGACTACCAATCATTAGTGGACCCCATTAATGGAAGTATTATCGTAGTTAAAAGCGACAAAATTATCTTTCTATAAAAATAACTACGGAGGTGTTACCGTTAAAAAGCGTTGAACTACCCGGTAGTAAAAATGCGATGTCTGGCATGGTTGCGTAGTAGCTACTAGTATTGATTATTGATGCTTACGTGAGAAGTCACTTTCATTATACTCAATTATTGCTACGATGAATTCTTTGCGTCATATATCTTATATTATTGATTCAATTATTGTCACAAATATCATCATATAATATGTTATATTATTAAATCAATAATTGAGGCGACAAGTTATAAATGATTAATAATTGTTGAAAGATTAAATATGTGTTGATTAAAAATAAAATGATTTGTGGTAATATTTATTCAATCCTTGATGTATATAAAGAGTCTCATTATGAGACGTTTGTGGTAAGTTTGGTTATTTTATGGGGGCCATATGTCATCATCTAAGAGTCTCTTCGTCGATAGTAATTACCTTAAATCGATAAGTAATTACCTTCGTCAATAGTAATTACCTTTAGCAGACGTCAAACCACTTGCCGTTTCATATTACAGGCGTCGAACCATTTGTCGTTTCACATTACAAGTGTCGAACCAATTGTCGTTTCACATTACAGGCGTCAACCACTTTTCTTTTCACATCACCCGTCGTCAAGCCACTTGCCTTTTCACATTTCAAGTGCTAAGCTAGAAATCTTCTATAAATAGAGGCCTAGTGCTTCATTATTTTTCACGAATTCATTCAAGCTATAGAGAGAGAAAGTATAGAGAGAATAAGAGAGAAGAAGAAGATATTCTTACTACACTACCGCAGAGATTCAATCTCCTACTAATGTAAGGGGTGTTATTCTTTCTTATTCATGAAGAGAAGCTGTTGTTATTCCATTGCTTTATTATTACATTGGAATAACTTTTGTATCTGCCGATTTACCTATACTTGGTGACATTCTTCTATTATTTTGTTGGAACATCCTGTCTGTGTGTTTTATACCGGACCTGGTTCCGTCTTTATTATTATTATGTTGGAACATCCATGTCTGTGTTTTACACCGGACTTGGTTCCGTCTTTATTATTATTCTCGCTGGAACATCCTCATCTGTGTGTGTTTCTGCCGGGACTGGTTCCATTCTTTATTATTCTGTTGGAATATCACATGCATGCGTTTCTGGCGGACTGATTCCGTTATTTTTTATTACATTGGAATAACTCCGCCTATGCTTGTCTATCGCATGCATGGTGATTTCTTTTGTTATTCCATTCTTTATTATACTCGGTTGGTTAAAACTTTGACTTATACTCCATGAAATTAGTGGAATATCCTCGATATTTGCGCTTCATCCAAAGATCTTTTCATGGAAATATTCTTCCGATCATTCTTGAATTTTACTCTACAAGCGATGTCGTGTTGATAATTTGGACATTATTAGTTCTGGATAAATTAATTCTTGAACTTATTTTATTGAATTCTTATATCATTGTCATCATCCTCATGTTTATATTATGTTGAAAGTCATCTACATGGCATAGTGCGTAGATGAACTTGGTATGATTATGACCAATGATTATCCGAATGTAATCATGACGTAATGTTATAAATGATGTGGTAAAAGTTGTCATTGGCCCGTAGTGCATTGATGGGCGATTGTTGGCATGATCATGACCATTAATGAATACACGAATGTCATCGGGTAGTAGTGTATGGATAATTTGTGGTCGTGATACTTAAAAATATATCCTTGGCCGTAGTGCGGGGGTGATTCGATGATGTGGATTATTTATTAAAATTGAGTCCCAATGATAAAAGTCATGAAAAAAATTTTAAATCATAAAAGATAGTAGGGTTTATTCTCTACTCACTTCTTTTAATGGATTATTTTATTCATTGCAGATTAAACTTGATGTTGTTATATTTTATTAGTTTAACATTTGTTGAAGGCTAACGATAATTTATTCTCGCATTATCTTAGTCATAATATTTCTTCTTGGGCTAGTTGAGCTCACCCTTTTCTTTCACAAATTGTCTTGAGAAAATGAGAATATAAATTTGGGAGACGAGTCGAAACTGGAGTAATGGTCCGAGGATAAGCATTAGTAGTCCTCACTATTCTCGTGAAATAGTGTGATAATAATTGTAATGAGAACTCCTTTTGAGTTTGTATAATCTCTAGTAGACAATATTTGTATTCAAACTCATAGTTTATGTTTTGTCGTATTATGCTGCATACAAATGTATTAGTAAGTTGTATTTGAATTACATGCATACGTATCCTGGCGATCCAAGATGGGTGATGTATACCTAATTTTGGGGGCGTCACTATTTGATTATTTTAAGTCAACTTAAGAGGTTTTTAAACTCAAAATTAATATATATATTTTTAACTTTAATCAATACAATAATAAATATTGTAAACTATTTAAAAAGTATTTATCATTGTAAACTTTGTTATTTCATATTTTTTAATGAGTTATTTTAATTTTAAAATTAAAAATGTCTCACATTGACTTTTCAAAATCAATAATAATCAAATAATTTAAAACTTATTAATTTTTTGGGACCGAATCAATAAAGATAAGCTAGCCCCTTGATACAACATTAGCATACATCTAAATTGGGTTGGGAAGCTTTAATTACCAATAGCGTCTAAATGTTGTCATGGTCTCCTTTTCGGCAAAGCCATCTCAACCGGCTCCTCCATGCACCTCTCCCACTCCATCTTCGCCTACAACATCCCCGTCCACTAGGTCAGTACCACCACCCACAACTGCCAAGCCAGGTTTGTTATCAACAGTTGGGACCCCCACTCTCCGCCACCAACATCCACAAATTTTTAATCCCTTCTTTTCTCACAACCCCTAACATAGTGTTAACGTTCCTTTTCGTCGGCGGGAAACGTCTCTTGCGTGAAGGTAAATAGCTTGCATATGTGAGACAAAACGTGTTAACAATTGAGGTTCAAGAGTTAAAAGAGACCTTCTACAAGCACTACCACAAAATAGTAAATAGACAACGCTTAAAAGACAACGTTTTTTATAAAAATATTATAATATTTTTTTTTACAACGTTTTTAAAAAAAATATTATAAATATATATGTAAAAACGTTATCTATTTAAATGACCATTTTTTTTTATTTTAAATAGATAACGTTTTTTTTTTTAAATGTTGTGTAAGTCAAAAACACGGAGGTTTAAAACATGACGCTGATGTGAAAACTTGAAATTAAATAAAGTCCTCAGCGTATTAGTCATTACTACTTTACTAGCCCTAGCGGACTGACCGACTCTAAAGTCGAACAACTTTGATACTCTCGTCTCATCATCTCAAGTCTCAAACTCTCATTCTCTCAATCTGAATCTCTCAACTCTCAAGTGACGAATCATCCCAAACCCAGATCTCGTCTCAGATCTCAAGTGACAAGAATCATCCCAAACTCTGTTACCCTCGTCTCATCTCAGATCTCGAAGACTCGACTCTGAATCGGAAGTCGGTGACGACGGGCGACGGTGAGTCCTCCTCGGCTCCTCCTTTTCTTATATTTTTATGTATATACTTATATAAATCTGTGTATGTATGTATAACTACCGCATTCAGTTACATCAACTCTGTTGAGTAAAAATTACTGGAAGCAAGCAGGATTTTTGATAAAATGGATGCTGCCAAAAGGGGAACTTCTAAAGTGCCATCACTGCCACCACCGTGTCCTAAATCGCCGCCAGAGTACCCAGATTTGTATGGGAAGCGCCGAGAGTTGGCTAAGGTTCAGATGTTGGAGATAGAAATTGATTTTCTTGAGGTTTGTTTTTCTATTTATTTTCTTGCAGCTTGACCGTTTGATGTTTGTTTTTAATTTTTACTAATTTTTCTTACTATTTCTGTTTGACATTTTAATTTCTGGGTTTATTGTTGAAAATTGGTGTGCTTTTATTGTTTGTTTTAATTCAACTGGTCTCTTTCTTACTTGGAATTGAAATATAACAAAATTTTCTGTTAATGGAGAATGTGCCACCAGACTGCCAAAATTGTACTCCTGTAACATGATCACTCATAAACTTTCTGAGAATCTTTTCATCAAATGAGATGTCACTATTCCTGAATATTTTTATCCTTTTTTCAGCACAGTGCTGATCAGTTTGAGAGGTTGTTGATGCTGAATAGTTTGAATATTTTTAGTAGCACTTCATCATAGATTAAATACAGATATACACTTTGGTTTCATGCTTTTATGATGCAGGTTCTTTCATGCCACCTGACCCACCCAAAGGCACACATAAACCTGGACTGAACTGACTTACACGGCTGCTATTGTGAGACTGAACTTTGTTGTAAGCTGCAGATTCCCCTCCTCTGTTAAAGCATCTAATTCAGGTAGATATGAAGCAACTCCAGCCAAAGGATAATGGCGGAGTGATACATTTGAATTAACAATCTTTTTTATTTGTGTCTTTATTTTTTTCATAAAAAATACAATAACAATCTCTTTTTAAGGTCTAATTGCAAATCCTTATTTTATTAGGTTTAGGTGTGCTGTTAATGGAAAACTCTGATCACAGCTAAGTTAGAGGAGATATTAACTTGTTCGTGCATTATGTTTGAAGTTTATCATATGGTATGTGATGTTATCGTCTTGTTTACTAGATATCCTTGTAGAGTATTGGTTTTGAATCTATAATATAGTAAAATTACCCAAGTTATAAAAAAGTCATGAAAATATTTGCTTAAGTTTACTCTCTGAGTTTATTTTGTGCTTGATCTGCTTTTAAATTGTGTTTTTGGAAACTATTGTATTGTATCAAATGCTAGAGTTATCATGGCTATTCTGAAGTGAAGTTTGAACGGGTGTGTGGATTATTGAGCTTATGTTAGTTTCCCTAGACAGTTGTTGCAACTTGCTTTCCACTAGAGCAACTTTAGGAAAACTTCATTTTTCTTTGATAAACAGAATTAAATTTGTAGTATATTTTATAAGTTTTTAGCTAGTACTACATTTAGAATGATGTGTGACCATTTTTCAGTTTAAATTTTCACCTCTAATATGAAAAGGTTTTATTGGTGCAGGGTCTATACCTGGCGTTTCATTCGGAGAGATGAAGCTACAGATCAAGCTGGGAGTTCCTCAACCCCTCCAAAATTCCCTGGATATTGCGAAAGTCAAATCTGTTTTTCCTTAGTAAGTATCTCACTCTTTGATGAGTTTTTTATGATTGTTGCTTCTTGGATTCTGGTCTTCAAAGAGACGCAAAATGTGATGTCCTGAATAGATTAAGACTGAAAAAGACTTTGCCTTAAACAGTATCTCAAGGCTTTTGCATAATATTCATTAGTTACAGATTCAAATGACAGTGGAGAAATTGTAAATTTTGAAGTCACGGATGGTGGACTAATATGCTCTAGCGGCGTCCATGTGGAAGAAATGGGAGATAAGAATGGTGAATGTTACATAGTGAATGCAGCTGTTTATGTTGGTTACTAAGTTCTGTTTGATGTTCACCTAATGTCGCAAGTCTTTTAAATTTACTCTTCTCCTCTTAACCCGATAAATCTATCCCAGGTAATGTCGTTGGTTCTCCTTCAGTTGTAGTGGTGGTTCAGCATTACCGTGTAGATATTTGTTTACAACTGATATTCTTCTTGTTATTATTTCGATGTTTGTTACAATGTTTGTAGAATATGGATGATTACGATCAACTGAACTTGATTGTTGTTATTTGATTGACAGCCTGAAATTTCTTCATTGTATTTTATAGCTCTGCTTCACTTTGGTGCTTGCATACTTGAGAGCCTATTTGAGTTGTTGACATTGGATTACAAATGTGATCATTAGGTTGCAGAAAGGCAAAGAAATCTACCAGTTTTATGTTTCTTAACGCCAAGATCTTCTCGCGTCCCAATCACGTAAGGCGTCACGATCCTGCCTGATAAACACGATCGACAAAAAGCTTGGGCGGTTCCGTCGAGGGATAGCTTCGAGCGTGAGAATTAAATGCGTGTTCACAAGGTTAACAATGGAGGAATATATGGTCTAGTGTATTGAGAGAATTAAAATCTCGATCGTGTGTATGGGAGAATATGAGTAATCAATATATGAGAGAACATACCTCTATCGATGGCTTCCTTGCTAAGTTATATTACTTTTGCTTGGATTATTATGCCACCCACTTATTACGACACCCCCTACGATCGATGGACCTACCTTGACTATATCGGGTTTATCTCTTTGCTTTTGGCCCATTGTTTTCTCCGTAGTAGGTTATGATCCCATCCACATTAATGCATGGCGGGAGGATTGGTCATTGTCATGCTTTTCATCATCACAAGTCAAAATAATGAGATATTAAAATATCTAATGGGTTAGATCCTTTGATGCGACCGGTCGATAAATTAAATAAAGTTGACCTGATAAATGGGCTCGAAAGAGTCCGTGGCTTAATAATAAAAAGCCCGATAGATTATCTTGATAAATGGGCCCCAATCTATCCTACCCCGATGGGAGAAATATTATGACCCACATTACCCCCTAGTTTTTAGTTAAACAAAATGTTTAATGGAAAACTATATAAGATTCATGATATTTAGAATTTAATAAAGGCTCAAAAATAGGAAATAAGTGGATCGTACCCACTTTTATCATACTGAAGTGGAATAAGGGAGGGCGGATAGTGGATACCCGAAGCGATAAGCCCATTTGATAAAGGATCGAATCTGAGCGGCATGGGCGATAAGATAGAGATCCAACAATCGAGCCCAATCGATAAGATATTGAAAAGGTCGTCAAGCGTATTCCACTTTAATTCCCATTATTCTTGACATTAAATCGTAGGCCTCGCTCGTAGATGTAACGATCGATATAAAAGGTAAACCTCACCAAAATTGGCGGTTTTACCTCTTGATTTGAAATTGAACCTTTGAGCTTTCTTCCTTCTCTCGGAAAAAAACTCTCTTTAGCTTTCACAAACTTAACAATGGTGAATCCAAGCCAAAACCCTTCAAATTCTTCTCGTTCGAGCCACAACGAGGGGTTCAGTGCCCGATCCACCATCTCTTTGATTTCTTCAGGATGGGGAACAATTTCCTCGTACCAACATCACCTCCACCGTTTACGAATCCGAGCTGCGAACTCTCCGGATTCGGTATCATATTCCGGATAACTTTCTTTGAGGGCTCCATCTGCTTTGAGGAAGCGAATGTACCCGTGACAGAGACGGATGGGTGCGCCATCTGCAAACTTCTCTGCTTTGGAAAGGGGTTCGCTACCCTCCACGCCTTCATAGTTACCCTCTGGGGTTTTATTGGAGTAGGCTTTGCTGCCCTGGTGCCCAACTCCTATATCCATATCTTTGGCGTTCATCGCGCTATACATCGTGAACTAGGGGTTACCCCTACTGTTGATCTCTTCTTTACCCTCTTCTCATTTGGCGAGATCCAGAAACGAGGTTTCAAATCTTGACAAAGCGGTCCCCACGCCCAAACTTCGAAATTGAGAAGAGGCCCTGATGAGCACCCCCCCGAAAGCAACAAAAGGATGGCACGAGAAATGGTTCTTCGTCATTTGGTCACAGAATCTCTTCCCTTCCGATTGGACCACTTGGGCGTATCTCTGCTGACTTTGGTGACATCCCCGAAGGCGTGTGAGGAGATGGGCGACTTCATGAATAAGATCCCTTCTCAAGTGGAGCTTCACTTTCTTGACCAAGCAAAGCATGGTTGTATGACCGTAAGCGTAAGTCTTGGACCATTACGTGATATAATTTTTGAAATGTTTATGTGAGTGCAGTTTTAACTTGTGATTATTTGCGGTGTCTTTGATCAAACCAACTTCCTCGGAGTAAAAGACTTGGAAGATTTCTTGGCGGGGAGGATTCTTGATCTGAAATGAAGAACTCCACAATGAGGAGCCTTCCGGCCCGAACCTCCACCTTGAGAGCCAACAACAACTCCCCTTGGGATGATGACCTGAAGTGACAATCCTATCATCCCAGGGCGGTCCTCAGACCTCGTAGAAGGAAGAAGAAGCCGCCAAAGGGCGGGACTCCTCATGAGATAAATCCTGGCGGCGAGGAGAGTACTTGGGAGGTAAACCCTGAACGATTCCTTGGTGAACCCACAACAACCTCACGAACCAACCCTCCCACCAACTTGAACCAATTCTACCACTTAACCAACCAAATCTAAGAAGAGAGAGTCTCCTTGACATTCCTCCACACGATCGGGCGAAAGTCCTTCGTCTTTAAAAATTGAAGCAAAATAATTCCTCTTCTTCTGCCAAGCGAACTCGCGTTCCCCTCCTTGACATCCATTACCATTAAATGAAACCCCAACACCTAAGCTATTTGCGGTCGGTGAAGCCAAACCCTTCTCCGTCCGAAAAAAAAACCTTGGACGGTCGGCTCGATTCGACTTGAACCTCTTGACTCTGAGCGATGCCGGCTCGATCACCTTCTCTCGAGAAGCGATGCATGCGGATCCTTCACTTAGGTTCGCGATCGGCTATGCCTCCTCCTCGAGATCGATGACATCCGAATTTGACGTGATGCCATGGGTTCACCATTATGTGTGCCTCGGTTTAATGCCAACTTCCCTTTCATTTGTTTGAGGCCTTTGTTACGTGAGGCCAGATGACCATCGGTTGAGAACGATTCAAGCGAGGATTTGCTTTCGGCGAGGCATGAAAGCTACTTGGCTAGGGTAAATGACTCTTCTCTTCCTTTCTTACTTACTTTCATCTCATACATCTGAAGTGATTGAATAACATTGAACATGAGCAGGCAAATCTTTGTCTTGGACGTCTGCGTCCCAGATCTCTCAATTTGAATCCAGGAGGAAGCGTTGAAGAAGAAAATTCCTCTGAAATGCACCTACAGCTCGGGAAAGGACTCATCGTGAAGGCCTTCTTCATACTAATGAAGGTCTTGAGAAAGAAGTTAGCCCAGAGCTAAGGGAAAGTGAAGGCCTCGAGGAAGAACTAAAAAGTCGATTAAGGCTCGGCGTCTTTGAAATTGTCAACATGAGCGTCGACTTAGTTCGGAGGAGTGAGCGAGGATGAATAAGATCAAGGAGTTGAAGTCAGCGCCAAAATCTTGACCAAGGCGATCCGTAAGATGGAAGCGGGATGAAAAGCTTCAAGCCCGAATATCTGGCGGCGACTCGAAGCGAAGATCCAGGAACTTCGAGGCTCTTGGGACCTTGGGCCTCCTTTAGCGATGCTCTTCTGAAAAGAAATTTGTGAAGAGTATAGGAACTTCAGACGAAATAAGCGAAGAAATCATGAGGATTCACAAAGAAAGCTACGAGCTCTGCTTAAGTCTTGGCGAGAAAGGTTGATCGAGGCTAACTTAGATCCTTACTGCTTGGACTCTTGGGATGATGATGGAGCTACACAAAGCACCGACTTATGGATTGTCTTAGGTCTTATTATGAATATTTGTAGAAATTTTATGTTTATTTCCTTGTTTGTAAATGAATTTAAATATTAATGAGAAATGATTTTCTTCACTTATGACTTGATTACTTTTTTTTTTTATGTCGATACTTGATATGAATTTATATGGACAAGTATACAAAAAACCCTTTTCGAGTTTAACTTCAAATGATTAAGCATGTCATATAACGATAAACATGTCATATAACGAGATAAAGTGATGTTAAGGGGCCGAGGCATTAGAACTCGACACTTAAATAAAATAAAGTACGAAATACTCATTGCCTCAAAGTGTGAGATCGGTCATTTGTTTACCACTCGGGATGAAACAATTATCGAAAACCAAGATATAAGGATCGAGACATATAGGACCAAGATATAAGGATCGAGACTTAAGGACCAAGATATAAGGATCGAGATATAAGGACGAAGATATAAGGATCGAGATATAAGGACCAAGATATAAGGATCGAGATATAAGGATCGAGATATAAGGATCGAGATATAAGGACCAATTGTGACCATTGACTTACCACCACCTGGTAAAATCAATATAGGATCCTTAAATACACCACTCGGGGTAGAAACGACAAATGAATTTTGCCATCGAATGGCCGGTGAGTCTACCATACCTCCTTACACCGTGTGACCGTAGGACAAAATAGGACCGGGACCATAGTGACCATTGATTTACCACCTGGTAAAATCAATATAGGATCATAAATCTACCACTCGGGGTAGAAACGACAAATGAAATTTTGCCATCGAATGGCGGTGAGTCTACCATACCTCCTTACACCATGGTGACCATAGGGGACAAAATAGGACCGGGACCAATAGTGACCATTGATTTACCACCTGGTAAAATCAATATAGGATCATTAAATCACCACTCGGGGTAGAAACGACAAATGAAATTTGCATCGAATGGCCGGTGAGTCTACCATACCTCCTTACACCATAGTGGCCAGTAGGACAAAATAGGACCGGGATCGATAGTGAAAAAGTGTCTTTTTATTGATAATGAGCGATAATATCTGAGACTTAGATGAACTAACTTGATCTTTATTGAAAGTATTTAGAAACTGCCTTGGCGTGCCAAGTGTTTTGATTTGGAACCATCTAATGCCATTAGCAGGTAAGTGCCTTGTTTGGATACTTGATCACCTCATATGGTCCTTCCAGGTTTGGCATTAACTTTCCGTATTTTGAGGTGTAGAAGCTTGACTTCTCTGAGGATGAAGTCTCTACTTGAATCTGCGAAGTTTGACTCCTTTGTTGTAATGCTTATTCTTTCTTACGTTGATAAGCGACCATTTAAGTAAACGACCTCTCTAACTTCTTCTAGTAGATCTAAATTGGCCTTGATCCTTTAAATCGTTGTATATTTCTTTGTATTGGTGACGAAGACTTGGAGATCCGATTTGACGAGGACTAAGGCATCGATTACCATAGGCGATCGAAAGGTGAATCCCGATGGTAGTCCTTGGTGTAGTCCGGGTAAGCCCACAACACATTGACGACGACTCCTCGGCCATCTTCCTTTAGCTTCATCTGATCTGCGCTTGATCCAGATTCGGCGACGTCTGTTGGTCACCTCAACTTGGCCATTTGGTGTGGATGAGCCAGAAGTCTTCTTATGTTGAATCTGACTCCTTTAAAAATGCTTCAAATTTTGATCCCTGGCCCGGCGTCCAGTTTGTCAGATATTAATACTCTAGGGATCCGGCGAAACACTTCTGGATTCTTTTATGAACTTGAAGTTCTTGCTCGTAATTAGCAAAGCGGCCGCTTTCTACCCAACTTAGTCATGTAATCAATAGCAACTATGACAATGACAAAACTAACTTGACCTTTAGCTTTAAGCAATGGACCCAATATATCTACCCCCAGACGGCGAAGGGTATAGGAGATAAAATCGAGTATAGCTCTTGGGTTGGTGATAATGAGATCGAATTTGTTGAGTTGACACTTTTCACGTTTCTTGACATACTTTGTAGCTTCCTTGAAAATTGTAGGCCAATAGTATCCTTGTCGAAAGTACTTTGTAAGCCAAGATTTAGCGACCATATGATCACATAAATGCCTCGTGAACTTCCGAAGCATATTCCGCCTCGGATGGGACCGAGCACTTGATAATGGTGAAGAAAAGGCCCGATCGGTAAAGATCGCCATCGATAAGAGTAAAGTTAGGCGCTCTTGTATTTGATCTTCTTTCTTTATCATCGATCCAGAAGGAAGGGCGCCATCGCGAATATTCGATGTAGGGGTCATCCGGCCGATTAGTTAGTTCGATACATCATCACACTTCATCTTTGAACACTTTCGGTACATTGCGAGAACTTCCAAATAAAGCGATCAGTTAAAAACATACGCATCCGTAGTAGCCAATTTTGACAATGCATCGGCGATAGAATTGTCATTCGCTCTATCTACAGAAATTAAATGCAAGCGAAATCTGCGATCGGTCCTTTTAACTCATGAATACTTGATCATTCGATTCCCACGAGCTTCATAGTCCCACGATAAGCGCTTGACAACCAATTTGAGAGTCACTTGTAGATGATAAGGTTAGGACCTCTAGACTCTTTGCGATCGAACACCCGTAACTTCTAACGCTTTACTTACGGCGGCCGTTGTTGGTCGCTTTAAATCCAAATCGATGGCTGTTGAACTTTGAACCGTCCGGACTCGTCGAGATAATTCACCTTACTAACGATTAGGGTAGAAGAACCATCTGCATATAGGGTCCAAACATTACGATCCTGTTTGAAGAAGCTGCAAGCTAACTTGATCGGGATTAGACTTCCGGTAACTTCGGCATCTGTACGTGAGCGAACATTCTACTATGAAATCGGCCCAAGCTTGGCCTTTGATAGCGGTTAAGTGGATGATATTCGATGAAAAGCGTGACAACTCCATTGTCCGCAGCTGCTAACCTTCACGAAACTTACGACTTGCCCATCACCTTCTTGATGGTTGATCGATGTAGACAACGGGGCCCAGCCTTGAAAATCTGCTGAAGCTTCCTACTAGCAATTATCAAAGCGAAGGCAAATTTTTCAATATTTGGATACTGGTTTGACATCTCGCGGGGGCGTGACTAACATAATAGGCGGATCTTTGTCTTCCTTGATCTCCGAACCGACCTTTGCTCTCAACCATTAACGAACTTGCCGCGGAATCTGGATATAAGGTCTCTGCTGGAATGGGTTTCACCAATAAAGGGCCAGGAAAGATCGCCTTTATGCTCTGGAATCGTCTTCTGATCCCGAAGTCCTTTGGAGCGTCTTCGCATTCTTGACCCTTTTAAAGTATCGAAAAAAGGAAGGCACCTCTCTGCGGTTTGGCGGCGAACCTCCTTAATCTTTGCCAATCACGCGATCGGGGCGTTGGGCGTCTTTGAATGGTGAGAGTCTTCATATCAAGAATGGCTGAATCTTCTGCAGGTTGGCCTCGATACCCTTTGACTAACAAGATAACCCGAAACTTCCACTGCCGGAAGTAGAAAGTGCATTTGGTAGGATTAAGCCTTAGTTAGCGATGGCCAGACGATCTGAAAGCATTCCTCTAGATCGTCGAATGACTCTGAGCGTGCGTGCTTTTCACAATCATGTCATCAGCGTATACCTCCATGTTCCTTCCAAAATTGCTGCTCGAAGATGAAGTTCATCATTCTCTCTACGGTAAGTGGCTCCGGCATTTATAAGGCCAAAAGTCATCTTCTTGTGGCGTACTGCCGAGCGGTGTGTAATAATATGCGATCTTTGGGATGTCCTCTTTCTGCATGGATATTTGGTGATAACTTTGAAAAAGCATCCATAAAGCTTAGTAATCGTACCGAAGTGGCATCGATAAAATTTGATCGATATAGGGCGGAGGATAAAAGTCCTTGAGCGAAGCTTTATTGAGGTCGGTGTAGTCGATCTGAAACCGCCATTTTCCATTCTGTACGCTTTTGACACCACATTCGCCATCCACTCGGGATAATCAATTTCATAGATGAAGTCGGCGACCAGCGACTTTCTTTATTTCCTCATCGATGATTTTACATCGCTTTCGGTATGAATCCGCCTTTTGCGCGGGCCGGCTTCTTTGAGGATCTACATTCGGTTTGTGCTCGGTATCTTCCGGTAACTCGAGCATGTCCTTGGTTCCCATGCAAAAATATCCATGCGGTTGTGACAACTCTATAAGGTTTGTCAGAAGAGATTACAGTAAGCCGAAACCGATCTTCACGGTCTTGTCGGGCTTTCGATGATCAACTTCGACCTCCTCGTCTCTCGTGAGGAATCACCATCGATTGAACTACTTTCGGTAAAGGCTCGATCTCGATTGCCGCCGCTTTGCTTTTTGCTTTGCGGCCCCCACTCGGGAGAAATATGACATTAGATAGCATCGTCGGGCGGATCGAGTCCCCCTTTCTCTCTACTCCGTGGTAGTAGGGAACTTGATTTTGAAATGAGGATGGAGGTCACGACTTGGAGAGCGATTAAAGTAGGTCTTCCCGATATAGCGTTGTGGTGAATCAGCGTCTTGTGACATAGAATTTACACTTATTTAGACTTGTTTGGTATTTGTGCTTAGAAAACAATAGGGAGTTCATAGTGCTGCTTACTTTTACGGGATCATTCTTTGAAGCCGTATAAAGGAGCTCTGCCCGACCTCCATTTTACGCGTCGAGGTGCATCCTACGATAAGCGTGGGCATCTGAGGATATCTCTTGAAGATCCATTGTCTATCATCATGCGCTTCATATCCACCGTGCCCACTTGCTTTTGTGATCACCAAGAGCCCCCTAAATGCGGCTCGATGGGCTCGGAAGGATAGTCGGCGTCGGTGAATGATATAGCGATCCGGGGAATGGTCTGTCTGCTTTCGAGGAACATCTGTCGTAGTCGTGGCCAAATTGAGTAAGCCCTTCTCTTCTTTCTATCAACTTCCGCGGACCCACCGGTTATCACGCCGATAACTTTGCCTCGGCGGCGATATTGGAGCCCGCAGGCAAAATCTGAGCAGCCACGGTTAACGTTCTAACGATTATTCTGGCCCACATCTTGCACCAACAATGAGTCTTTAATCTTCCTCTCCACAAAGTCTTTCAAATTGCAACACTTTCGTTAGTGTCGTGGCGGTGACTGATGATATACCAATCTTACGAGAGTTACCACCTTGATTCGGTAATTATCACGGGGTGGCTCGAAAGAAAGGTTGGTTTACGATCGATCCAAAATTATCGATCTATCGGTGTTTAGTTTGGTGTAGATCTTATTCACTTTGGTAGGAGCGGAGGGATGGCCCCTTCCTGCCGCCGAAATTGTTGTACTTTTTGAGCGCCCTGTTTCGATCATTATACCCCCATTCTCCTCTGTTCAACTTGGGCTTAGGAGCCACCACTCTTTCCCTGACGAAGAGGATTTTTCGGTGTTCATAAGCTTCTTCCACAGCGATGTAACCTTACCTTTTGTCGAAAACCTTGGCCCGAGCTCTTGGATGATTGAACATCAACTTCTTCACCAACTTTTCGGACTTGACGGGATCGATCCATTACGGAACAAACCTCTGACTGGAGGTCATTAAGATCGGACACTGACCAAGCATTGCTTCTCGAACCTCTTTACATCTTGGCCCAAAAGATTACATTGTGCTAGCGAATCATGTCAAAAAAGAAAATGGGCTTTCCTCTTCTTGATTTACTCCGAAGCGAGCATGGAACTTATCACAAAGTTCGGTCCATGAGGATATGGAATCTGAAGGCAAAGTTCCCGACCAACATTGTCTCGCATCTTTTACGGCGTTGTAACAAAGGTGTGGCACTTGGCGACATCGATAAAATCGTAATAGTCCATTAGTCGATTGAGCGCTTTGGCTATAGTCATAAGGATCTCGGTTCCATCGTAACTTTCCGTGCGAGGCATTTTTTAGTGATATCGCCTTTTCCTTGAGAATAGGCGAGGAAAAAGGGATCTTTCTTTCGGGCGTCCTTCCTGCTCTGCTGGGACCTCGGCCGGTTGTTTTCTAAGCTCTTTAAGCTCCTTTACTAGAAAATCAGCGCCTTGAGTGCGGAGAAAACTCTTTCTCATGAACAATATTATGTCTACGAGAGGATCGACCCCTCTGCCGATCCTCTTGCCTGAAGGACTTCTTGATCTGCCGGTACCTGACTCTTTCCTTGTGGTGAGAATGATCACGTTGATAGTCCATTACGGACTTGGTATGACCTCCTTCGACACTGCTCCTTTGTTGATAATCATCTCGATCTTTGAAAAATACTTGGCCATTATCGCGCTTCTTGAGGCCGTGGGAGTTCTAACTTCTCGATCTTCTCTACTTGAGAATGATCCTAGAAACCCATGAGGGGACCTCTTGACTCCTTACCCTTTACGTCGAGTCTCCTCCTTATACCCACTGCGTCTTTATTATTGATCGTGCATTTGGATGCTTCGTCTTGTAATTCCGCCACCAAAAGCATCATTAATTATATCTTCTCTTTCTTTAATAGGACCGCCGTGGCTCTGTCTGCCTTAAATCGCCGTCTTCCATGACTTAGCGACTCTATCTCATTGGCTACTTATGATGAATCTTGGTTGGCGAGCCTTCCACATCCTCGACCATGACCTCGGCTCCTCGTTCGCGCCGAAAACCAATCTTAAATCAGCCCTTGGAATCTTGGACGGAGATCCCTGAATTATGCTTAGAAGCCGTCTGCTCTCGTGAGCACTCTTGGAAGGACCAGACGATCCTTCAAAACGAAAGCGATGGCGATACTTGACCATCGCTTTGCCGCCACGGTGTACCATCCTACTCCTCTCATCTTACGAAGTAGGTTAAGCGATTGTGATTGAAAATTTTTATGACACTAGAACTCAAAAAAAAGCCTCCTTACAGCGCCCGATGTTAGCGCGAATCTTTCTCCCGCGTCCCGATCCGTAAGGCGTCCACGATCTGCCTTACGATAAACACGATCGACAAAAAGCTTGGGGCGGTTCCGTCGAGGGATAGCTTCGAGCGTGAGAATTGTCATGCGTGTTCTGAGGTTAACAATGGAGGAATATATGGTCTAGTGTATTGAGAGAATTAAAATCTCGATCGTGTGTATGGGAGAATATGAGTAATCAATATATGAGAGAACATACCTCATCATCGATGGCTTCCTTCTTAAGTTATATTACTTTTGCTTGGATTATTATGCCACCTTATTACGACACCCCTACGATCGATGGACCACCTTATGCCCCATATATATCGGGGTTTATCTCTTTTTTGGCCCATTTTTTTTCTCGTAGGGTTATGATCCCATCCACATTAATGCGTGGCGGGAGGATTGGTCATTGTCGTACTTTTTTTTCATCATCATGAGTCAAAATGTGATATTAAAATATCTAATGGAATTGATCCTTTGATGCGACGGTCCGATAAATTCGATAAATTAAATAAAGTTGACACAATAAATGGGCTCAAAAGGTCCAAAATGGCTTAATAATAAAAGCGATAGATTATCTTGATAAATGGGCTTTTTTTCGCGTTGTATATTTACTGTTTTGTGGTAGTGAAGAGGCTATTTATAGGAGTTTGACGCCAAAAGTTGGCACCCAAAGACATCTAATATGGTCATATATGCCATTTGCCACGACCTCTAACACAGTTTTCTATGAGTCTACTGTGCATTAAATGTCTTATAGATATATCGGTTAGTCATTTAGGTTGACACTTCGTCAAGACCCGAAATTCAATAGCTGAAGTCCGACCGTCCAAGGCTGGAGCCACAATGTGTTAATTAGTATGTCGAAGTTCGTAGATGTTATATCCTAACATTGCCTCCACTCCCTTATTCCACTTAGTGATATAGGGGAGTTAGCTAGTTGTCGAATGCCTTGAAATGGGATGGTTTTTTGTTGTTTGTACTGCTGTCCAAATAAGCTCAAGTTTTCATCTTTGTAGGAGAGATTGTTCGTATAAGTAAGTATTTGTAGATTGTCCGAAGAAAATGAAAGTTTTGACTTTAGAGGAGAAGTTGCAAGTGTTTGCTCTAATGTTTGAAGAAAATAGAAGTTTTGATTTTGAAGGAGAAAGTGTAAGTGTTTGCTCTGATGTAAAGTCAAAATTATTCGTTTTGACTTTCATGGGAAGAGGCTTAGAGTGTTCGTCCACTAAGGAGGGGTCTTTGGATGCTCTTCCGCTATGGGAGATAGGACTGAGCAAAAAACGGATATAACCAAAAAATCGAAGCGAACCGAATTTTTTTAACCGAAATTTCTTAATAATTCGGTTATTATTTGTAATTCGGTTATATCCGAATTTTTATTCGGTATTCGATTTCGGTTATTAAAATCATCATATTCGGTTACCCGAATAACCGAACATATTTATTAAAAAAAAGAAATTTAATATTTGTATGATGGGCCTGATATAAATAAGTCAAATAAACTTATAAATTTGGACGGGCCAATTCTTAATTCCATGGCCCATCTTGGGGAAAAATAGATCTACAATTCTATTTCAGTTCCATGCCCAATTCCCAATTCCATGGCCATAGATCCATATTTTTGGGGAAAAAAAAGCAGATCTCATTTCCCTAATTCCATCTCACTATCTCAGTTGCTCTCTACGAATCTACTCCAGTGTTCTTCGAGATCCCAAATGACTCCCCCTCTCGATCTCTCATCTCTCCTCCGGCACCTTCGCCCCTTCATTCTCTTCCTCGATTCCTACCGCTTTCTCTCTCCACTGAATACAAGCACTGAACCCTCATATTTCGGTTCTCTCCGGTTCAACCAGAACTCCACGTCGCCGTAGTCGTCCGGGTTTTGGGTGGCGCCCATCACGGCTCGCCATGGTGGTGGCGGTTTGATTGGTGGCAGACGGGGAGATAGGAGGAGAGAGAAAGAGAGAAACTGTAGCGAAAGAGATGATAGAGGTATGGGGTTTCTTGGTCTTAGAAATGATATTCTCAGAGGAGTGGGTTTTCAGTTAAAAAGTAAAAACAAAATAGAGTACAACACCTTTGTACTTCGGTTTCTATGCCAATAGCCGGTGATCTCCACCCCCCACCTCAAATGGAGACGATGATTTTGACTGTAATTGAGGATGAGAAATCACCGAATGTTATTTAAGGAGATGGGGAAGGAATGATATTTGCTCCCCCGCCCCCGAATAATTATATATTAATTAAATTAATGTTATATTGGAGTATTACATAATTAAACTATATGTCATTGTGTGTATATAGATGGAGTATTATTATTTGATTTTTTTAAATTTTACTATGTATGAGCTAAAATATGATTAATTTTTATGTATGTATTATTGTAAATATAAATAAAAAACAAAAGAACGAGTAATCATTTAGATTGATTAATTTGTCTTGATTTAATCATTGATTACATTTGTTATTCAATGGGACCATATGCATTTAAAAATTATATTTCAGTGGGTCCTATCATTTGAATTAAGTGTTTATCCCTTAAATTCCGTGCTTAGCATGTGGCCTAAGCGCACATGTTAAGAAAATTGTAGGAACATGAGCTGAGAGCAGATCATCTATCCCCATTTTTCTCCTCGTGTTCCCCACTTAAAATTTGACACATGGTATTTTATTTAATTTTAGAATTAATTAGTGTTAAGTAAGAAATTATGTGTCAAAATTTTAATGGAGGGACACAAAGAGACATGAAAAATAGGGACAGAAGATCTGCTCTAACATGAGCTACTTATTTAGTATGCAGAAATGATTAATACCACCTTGTGACAATAAAAATTTCATAGCCAAGAATCATTGTTCCGACGGGAGTACCAAGACCCTTGGAAAGATGCCTAATCACACGTGTAATTCAAAAGTTAAAAAGAATAATAAACTTTTGTCATATTTAAATGGTCTAGGAGATGATATATCGGAAAGGGAGAGAAAAAAAAAACTTTTAATTTCTCCTAATTTAATACTTTAGTTGCGGGGATTAATTTTTGAGATAGGAGATGGGAGAGAGGAAGAGGAAAATTTGGTGTAGAAAGATGTAGGTATGTATAATTGAGTTTCCTTTTTCTTTTTTTTTAAGTTATATATTTTTATTTATTGATAAAACAGTTATATTAAAAACATTATCACATGGCTATGGCTTGTTGGAATACACTGATTGGGATTGCTGATCCAAACTCATTATATACAGAGGCAGTTAGGCACCCTTACTAACATTAATAGGTACACCCAAAGTTCCAAACCTGATAGTATTACCTTTCCAATGGCATCCGATCTCTATGAGCACCAAACCAACGGCCGAAAAAAATCCCAAGTGGTGGTTGTTATGGTACCATTTCCAGCACAACGCCATCTCAACCAACTCCTCCACCTCTCCCGTCTCATCTCCGCCTACAACATCCCTGTCCACTACGTCGGCACCACCACCCACAGCCGCCAAGCCAAGTCTCGCATCCAAGGCTGGGACCCACTCTCCATCACCAACATCCACTTCCACGAATTCCCAACCCCTCCATTTTTCACTCCCTCTCCCAACACAAACACCTCCACTAAATTCCCCGCGCACCTTCAACCATCATTCGAGGCCTCATCGCACCTTCGCGAGCCCGTTGCCGGTCTTGTACACGCGCTCGCACCCACTGCTCATAAAATTGTGGTTATTCACGACGCTTTAATGAGCTCAATTGTTCAAGACGTGGTTACAATATCGAACGCCGAGTCATACTGTTTCCAAAGCGGCTCGGCGTTCAATTTTTTGGCGTTCAAATGGGAATCCGTCGGACGCCCTTGTTCACTCAAGTTAGAAACACTAAAAAACCTTCCGTCCATGGATGGTTGCTTTACCCAAGAGTTCATGGAATTCGCAACTTGTCAGATTCAACTTATGGACAAATTTTCCTCAGGTACTATTCATGATGTATCCAAAGTAATCGAAGGTGAGTATTTTGATTTACTTACAAAGGAAGAGTTTAGTGGGACCATCAAACAATGGGCTCTTGGACCGTTTAATCCGGTATCCATATCGGATCATAAACCCCACAATTGCATAAATTGGCTTGACAAACAGGATCCAAACTCGGTGATTTATGTTTCATTTGGAACAACAACTTCATTAACAGGTGAACAAATCCATGAGCTGGCAATTGGGCTTGAAGAAAGTGAACAAAATTTCATTTGGGTTTTAAGAGAAGCTGATAAAGGAGATATATTTGAAGGAAATTATGCAAGGAGAGCTGAATTGCCCAAAGGGTACGAACAGAGAATACAAGGAAAAGGGATTATTGTGAGGGATTGGGTGCCCCAATTGGAGATTTTAGAGCACGCCTCGACGGGCGGGTTTATGAGTCACTGCGGGTGGAATTCTTGCATGGAAAGTATGAGTATGGGAGTGGCGATGGCTGCGTGGCCAATGCATTCGGACCAGCCCAGGAATGCTATGTTAATTACGCATGTACTGAAAATTGGTACACTTGTGAGAGACTGGGAGCGTAGATGAATTGGTGACATCTTCAAGTGTTGAAAAAGCTGTTAGGAGATTGATGGTATCCAAAGAAGGGGATGAGATGAGGAAGAGGGCGGCGAAAATGGGTGGCACCGTCAGGAGATCTGTGGCGGAAGGTGGCGTTACCCGGGCAGAGTTTGATTCTTTTATCTCGCACATCACTAGGATGTAGAAGTTAATTTAAAAAGTCACCACATGCATATGAAGGAAGTATTGTTGTTGTGTGTAATATTAATAAATGTAATAAGTTTTTAGCCATGATTCATGATAATGAAATTAAGATCATCATATAGTTATATAGAAATAGGGCTTCTTTTGAAACAATAACAAAACGTCCCTTAGATGTAGTGTTCGTGACCAAAATCTAAAAATCGATCTTACAATTCTAATCTTGCATGCATGGTCCTATATACAGTCTCACCTTATTTTACTATGTTGCGTTTGAATGTGTAAAGAAGTTGTTTATTTAATAATTTTTAAATTGTGAATGAACCTGAATGTGTCTAAATAATTCATCCAAATATTTGTAGCTGAAAGAATTAGTGTTGAATGATATTTTTTCTTACATACTCTACAATTAAATTTTACATTCAATATCCATCTTATTTACTATTGTAAACAAAATTATTTATGTACAAATTATTTTTGATTTTTGTTTAACAAATTGGATAACCAATTTAATGAATGTTATTCTAGTCTTTTGTTTTGATTTTATGTACTATAGAATGTTTTAAATATTTTTTAGTGTTTTATTCCTAAAATTATATTTTTAATAGTATACTTTATCAAAGATTAGATAACATTGTTTATTTATAATTATATAATTATAAATAATTATATAAATAATTATATAATTATTTATAATTATATAATTATAATTCAAATGTTTTAGATCGACAAACAGTTATCAAACATATCATTTCATTTCGTATTCAGATTTTTAACTCTATTCAGCTCATTCATATTTTCTTATACATATAGAATTTTTCATTCAGTTTTATCAAACAACTCTTAAATATGAAAATAAAATGTGGGATAGAGTTATCCTTGCTCTGATAATTTATTTCCTTGGAGTTCAGTAAAGAATTTCATTTCTCCAATAAATTTTAAAATGGCAAAATATACCTTTATCCCCATTATGGTTGTTGACTTTTAAGCATTTGATCACTGAATTTTAAAAATATTCAATCAATCCATTGAACTAATTAAAATTTTAAAATCAGACATTCAATCCAATTAATTGAGTGACAGTTTAGTTATTATCCAGGTGTTTAAGAAAATAAAATAAAAAATTAAATTATTACCTACGTGGATAAAAATGACAAAAAAAACTTAAATAAATTAATATAAAAATTAAAACCTTCTCTCTTTCTCTCTCTCTCTCTTATCGTCTTCTTCTTCATCTTCAATCTCTTTAGTTTTTGGCATCATGACTTTAGATCTAGCGTCCCACCAATGGTGGCACCACCAAATCCAACTACGAATAATCTAAACCACTTTAAATTTTACAATTGTTTTCAGTGAAATTGGTTGGAGATGAAATTGGGGATTTTCTGAGTTTTCATCTTTTTCATTTCTCAAACATGAAATTGGGGCTTTTCTGAGTTTAATGTATGTATGCTTCCGGTAGGGTTAGGGAGCGTGAAATTTGTTGTTAGAAAGGCTGAAGAAGTTGCGCCGGTGGGATTCTCTGTGGGAATGGTTCTGAGGGAGCATGAGCCATGGGAGCTGACAAGGGAGATTAGTTGAGATTTTGGGGGGTTGAACTTCGTCAATTGTTGCAAACAGCTCGGAGTCGGATTCCCCACGACAGAGCTCGATGAATTCCCACCCTCATTTGAACTGAAAATAATGGAAAGAATCGAAAGACGAAAATAGGAGAGAGAAAATGGTATGCGGAATAGGAAAGAGGAGAGAGAAAAGAAAAAAGTGGGAAAGAGGAGTCGGCATTTAGGGTTTTTTTTAAGCCACGTAGGAAATGGCTTGTCTTGTTTTTTTTTTCAAAAGTCACATAGGAAAATTGGATAGATTTTTTAACGACTGTGACAAAAATTTGACGGAATGGCTTTATTAAAAAATTTTAAAAAATATAATGGGCTAATTATATTTTTTTAAAGTACAGTGATTCAACACTTACAGCTCGGAGTCGGATTCCCCACGGCAGAGCTCGATGAATTCCCACCCTCATTTGAACTAAAAATGATGGAAAGAAACGAAAGACGAAAATAGGAGAGAGAAAATGGTGGCATGGAAGAGGAAAGAGGAATCGGCATTTAGGTTTCTTTTTTTTAAGCCAAGTAGGAAATAATTTGTTTTGTTTTTTTTAACTGTGACGAAAATTTGACGAAATGACTTTATTAAGAATTTTTTAAAAATATAGTGGATAAATTGTATTTTTTTTTAAAATAAGTGATTCAATACTTACCACTCGACGAATACAGTAATAAAATAAAGGTGTTTTTTGCCATTTTAAATTGCATGACATCAATGGCGACTTAGCGAGTTATTCAGTCCTTTCAGTCATCTATTGTGTTTTATCGGTCTAACCATGTGTATCTATCTGGCCCAGGACTCTTAAAGCATCTAGACAAGATTCATGTAAATACAAAATAGAAGGCCTATAAATAATTGGAAAACTACAAATTAAGATACATACTCCTCATACCATTGGTACGTAATAAATACGGGAGATTATGCAATTGCATTGCCTGCCACAAAAAAAGAAGAGAAATATCACACGTCAATTAAAATGGCCAGTGGTTCCCTCATTCCCGGCAAATTCACTTTGACTTTATACATAAAATATCTTAATAAAATACTAACAAATTATCTATATTAATAAAATAGAACTCATTTTGAATTTGGAAAATCATAATAACGGTTCAGATTCATTTTAATTAATTTGGACGAAAAAGGGTGGTGGGAGAGAAAGAAGGAGATAGAGGAAATGAAAGAAGGATTGTTGAAACGGAGAAAGAGGGAGAATTTAATTACGTCGTGTCTTCAGATACGGACAATTATTAGTAATAATATATACTAGCTCCGTTTCAAATTATGTGATTAATTTTGACTTTTTAAAATTAGTATAAAATATTTTTAAATTTAAATAAATCCTGTAATTAAAAATACTTACTTTGATATAGTTAATTACAATTTTTATAATTATATTATTTAAAATTAAATTAATTTATATTAAATTTAAATTTAAAAATATCACAAATTAATTTTTAAAATCGTTTTAATCCTATATTAGAACGGAAGGAACATTAGACTTGTATTTTAAAACCAACTTGGCAACTAGAGAAGAACAAAACAAAAAACCTTCTTGCAACCAAACTCCTTTAGTCAAACTGTCAAACAGTCCACACACGAGTTTGCCACTTGAATCACTTGTACTATTACACTCTTTTGAGTTTTCCGCACTAGAATTTCTAACTCAAGAAATGCTAGAAAAATAGTAATAATAAAAAAAATTACTTTTCTTAATTTTGTTGGTGAGTTTAATGAAGAAAATATAGTAATTCCTATCCTATGTTGTAAGTTGTTAAAGAAAATAAAGGAATTTTATTTTGTGATATATTATCACGGTGAGTTTTTCAGTCTAGAATTTCTAAGTATTTTTAAATCAAGAAATAAAATTTTCTTAGCTCTGTTTGTGAATTTAGTAAGAAAAATATTATAATTTTTCTACTCTATATTTGTGAGTTGCTAAGAAAACAAATAAATTTTATTTTGTGAGACATTATTACTATTCTACCCTTACATATCAATCAATTAGGGTCGATAACAGTTCATTGTTCCGCATCAAAATCCTCTAAAACCTAACAACTTTTTGACATGAAGTGGTGTTGAATATTTCACATAAATTTCATATTGGATAAATTCAAGTGTAAATGAGTTAATAAATAAAGTAGAGTCTGTTAATTTTTTAGGTAAAGACGTTGTTCTGCTTATTGAGCCATGGTTTGCATGAATTGATAACTATTTCAGACGGCCGAAGTATATTCTTTGCCGAACATATAGAAGTCCTCAGTTCTATAAAAGTCCTTGGGACTTCCAAACCTCACTTAAGAAATAAAATTTTGAGAATGGCACCGAATGAAAACCACCACCAAATTAGGAATAATAATGGCCAAAACAAAGCCCAAGTGGTGGTCGTTATGGTCGTTTGCAGCCCAAGGCCATATCAACCAGCTCCCTCCACCTCTCCCGCCTCATCTCGCAGTATAATATAACAATCCACTACGTTAGCACCACCGCTTACACCCAAAAGGCCAAGTCCCGCCTTCACGGGTGGGACTCCATCTCCGCAGCCAATATCCATTTTCATGAATTTCATGTCCCTTACGTTAAATCTTCCTCCACGCTTTTTGGGCCGTCGATGGAAGCAGCAGCTTACCTCCGTAAGCCCGTTGCAGAACTCTTGCAAGCTTTGGGTCCAACGGCCGAAAGACTAGTAGTTATCCATGATTTCTTGGTGTCAATCACTGTTCAAGATCTAGTCTTGGTTCCAAACGCCGAGGCCTACACTTTCCATGGCGTTTCGGCCTTCCATGTTTTTTCTTACTTTTGGGAAATCTTGGGAAAGCCAAGCTCCGTTTTTGTTGATGATGGAACAATAGATGAGCTTCCCCTTATAGAAAGTGCTTTTAGTCCAGAGTTTGTGCAATATATAGACCGAAATCTAGCTCATGCGAATTTCATGAGTGGTATTATTTACGACGGATGCAGATCATTAGAAGGTAAATACATTGATTTGACTGCAACAAAAGATATGATGCCCGGCCTAAAGCAATGGGCTCTTGGCCCATTCAATCCTGTCACACTACCCCAAAACACAGTCGGCCCTGATCAACGTCGACACCCATGCTTAAAGTGGCTTGATCAACAAACTCCAAATTCTGTGATATATGTTTCTTTCGGAACAACTGTTTGTCTGGTGGAGCAACAAGTGAAAGAGCTGGCAATTGGGCTGGAGCAAAGTGGGCAAAAGTTCATTTGGGTATTGAGGGATGCTGATACCCAAGTTTTGAGTCAAAGTGAGCTGAACAGTGCAGAATTACCAAAAGGGTATGGAGAGAGAGAAAGGGCAGGGGTTGGTAGTTAAAGATTGGGTGCCCCAAATGGAGATTTTGGGTCACCCCTCTACTGGCGGTTTCTTGAGTCACTGTGGATGGAATTCATTGATGGAGAGTTTGACGATGGGAGTGCCCGTAGGGGCTTGGCCGATGCATTCGGACCAGCCTAGGAACACGTTGCTAATAACAAAGGGGCTAAAAACTGGTCTAGTGGTGAGGGATTGGGCAGATAGAAATGAACTGGTGACATCCACGACGGTTGAAAAAGGCGTTAGAAAATTGATGACCTCAAAACAAGGGGAGGAGATGAGGAAGATGGCAGCGGAATTGGGCAGTGTTCTCCGGGGATCCATGGTCAAAGGTGGCGTTACTCGGATGGAGTTGGATTCTTTTATTGCTCATATCAATAGATAGAAATGTAGGCGTACCAATTCCCAGATTGTGTGCTGTTTGGTAAAATTCCTGGAAGGCCTCTAAATTGAGCGAAAGACTTTTATATTAAGTGTTGGTTTGTTTGTTTCCTAGATTATATGTTATGTTTTTTTTGAATCTAGTTTCGTGTTCACTAAAATTTTAAGATATAGTATATCATCTTAATTATCTCTTTATACCACATGCATGACAATGCCTACCACTTTGTGTAAAGAATAATGACGAGGAGATCTGGGCAAGCTAGATCGATGATCATCGATCTGTTACTTTAATTTTGAAAAATCTGTAGACCAATGATTTATCACCGGCTAAAGACTACCGAGCTCATTAATTCTTGTGACTAGTCCTACAGTTTGTTCTTGTCATGATAACTAGAAGATCAATAATTCATTATTTTATTGCCAGTGCCTCCAAATTAGGAAATAACACAACTTGCCTTCTTTATGATAATCATAGACGGTTGTAATACATCAACTAAAAATTGACATGATATAATTAACAAACGGATCAACATTTTCTTTTTGGCGTTTCAATTTAGTTAGTACATGTTCATTCGAATCATACAATCTCATCCCATCCCATTCCATCCCATCCCATCATTGCAAACTTGCAATGTTAATAACTGTAGGTGAGGAAATAGTACCTCGCTTGATTAAGATTTTGAATTAGCTGAGGAGAAGACAAACACACAAAGAGTATGAAAAATGATAGAGTATTTGTAGAGAGGAGAAGAACGGGTAGACGATCACAAGGACAACACGTGACAGAACTCTAGAGTCTTCTAGTGTGTCTTGGAATGTGAGAGAATCAAAAGTCACTTCTATTGAAATGACGAAGGGTGTATTTATAGGACTTTCTGGTAAGTGATCATGTGTCTAGCACATGTCTAAGTCATGTGTCTCACATGTGACCTCAGGTGAAATTCCCTAAGTTGTCAAAAGTGATGCTCAAATCATCATGTCCTTCTAGCTGTAAATCTAAATCCCTTAACCATTTTCCATGATAAGTTGCCTACATAAGTTTTCTACCTAAGAACTCATAGATGCCCCTCTAAAGTCTTCTTATATAATGTCTCATTACTTAACTCGTACTTTTCTTTTTTCTTTCTTTATTCGGATATCACGTCTCCCGAATTCATTGTCGGAAAGCTTCAGAAGACTTCGGAACATCCCTAGTGGAATGGTCGAACCCTAGGGTGGCTGAACCAAGGTTTGTGCTTCCTTTGATTTCTTTCGCTTGTATTTGTCTTTCTTGCTCAATTTTTATCATTTTCTTGTGATTTTTGACATTGTAATCAGCTAATCTTGTCACAGATGATTCAAGGAAGATCATGCATGTACAATTTGTGCACAAAGTATTATCTTTTAGCATTTTGTTCCTTCTTCTGAAGCCTTGTTCTTTTAAGTTTAAAACATTTTTTAAAGGGACACCAGTTACTATATTACCCCTATATATAGTAATAAAGATTTCCAAAAACTAAGGGTGGGCAGCCACCCCCGGCTAATATGTACATCCTCTCCTGGACGTTTGTACAACACCAGCTAATTCCCCTGTTTAATCTTATACATCCATCATGTTATCATTTCCTAATTCTAATTCCTCTTCCAGACTATCTACCAATCTTATCCATATGTTGTATATATCCAAATTATTTATTTATATCAATCTCAATTTCTGTTATAAACACCATTATTTTCAATGCAAAAAGTAACAAACTAGCTTCATGTAACCATGTAAACTTAAGTGCTTAACCCTTGAAAAGGTAATCCGATAAAACATACATGTTATTCCATGTCTCACATTCCATTTCCAAACCAACACAATTAATAATCTAAATCCATTCCCTAGTGATATGAGCAATGAAGGAATCCATCTCCATACGACTTGCTCCCCCTTCTCCCACAGCCTTTTGCACAACACCACCTAATTCTCCTGCTTTCTTCCTCATCTCATCCCCTTCTTTCGACCCCATCAATCTCCTAACCCCTTTTTCAACCACCAACGCCGTCACCAACTCATTTCTCCGTTCCCAATCCTTCACAATCGTACCAATTTTCAGCACATTCGTAATCAGCGTTGCATTCCTTGGTTGGTCTGAATGCATTGGCCACGCCGCTATGGGCACTCCCATACTTATACTTTCCATGCACGAATTCCATCCACAATGACTCATAAACCCGCCCGTCGAACAATGAGCCAAAATCTCCAATTGGGGCGCCCAATCTCTTACAATAATCCCCCTCCCTTCTATTCTCTCTTCATACCCTTTTGGCAGAACAATTCTCCTTGCATCATTTTCAACAAATATATCTCCTTTATCAGCTTCTCTCAACACCCAAATGAACTTTTGCCCACTATTTTCTAGCCCAATTACCAGCTCATGAATTTGTTCGTCGGTTAATGAAGATGTAGTTCCAAAAGAAACATAAATCACTGAGTTTGGAGTTTGTTTGTCTAGCCATTTTAAGCAATTATCGCGTTTTTTTGGGTTCTTCTCGTCACTGCATGTTGTTGCCAAGGGATTAAATGGTCCAATGGCCCATTGTTTTATATTGGAACCAAGAATTTGGTCGTTTGCTAGTAAATCAATATACGATCCTTCGATTGCTTTACACGCATTGTAAAGATTACCCGAGTTGAAGTTTTGGTATAAACGTTGATTGTTGATAAATTCCATGAACTCGGAGGTGAAACAATCTTGGAGAGAAGGAAGGTTTTCAAGTATTTCGGTTTTGACCGCGAAGGGTTTTCCCATGACCTCCCAAAAGTACCAAAAAATACAAAATGCGGATACGCTATGAAAAGTGTAGGATTCACCGTTGGGAATTGAAACAATGTCTCGAATGACCGAAGACATTAGGGAGTCATGAATGACAACAATTCTTTTGGTGGTGAGGGAAAGACTGGATAAAAGTCTGGCCACGGGCTCACGAAGGTGTGATGATGCGTCGAATGATGGTTGGAGGTGCGAGGGGAATTTAATGGGTGCGTTGGGGTTGGGGGAGGGGAGGTAAAAGAAGGGGTTGGGAATTCATGGAAATGGATGTTGGCCATGGAGATGGGGTCTAAACCGTGCACGCGAAGCTTGGCTTGGCGGTTGTGGGTGGTGGTGCCGACGTAGTGGACGGGGATGTCGTAGACTGAGATGAGGCGGGAGAGATGGAGGAGTTGGTTTAGATGGCCTTGTGCTGGAAATGGCACAACTACTACAATTACGTTGGCTTGCTTTAGGCCATTGTTTTGGTGGTTTGCCATTGAAAAGTTTTAAGTTGTGTATTCTATTTTGGGGATTGGAAATTAGGATATATCTTAGTGTGTGCTTAGGCAATGGTTTTTATGATATAATGACTAGGATTTTGTGGTGGGCCTAGTTAAGGGGGTGGGGATGATTTCTATGTGGAATTGTTTCTTTCTTTTTGGAATTCAATTATGTAAGCACAAGGACTTGTTATAACCTTGTAAAAAAATCTACAATGAAAAGTTCACGGTGTGACATGTAGAGCTAATGACATAAATAGTTACATAATAGTATTTTAGTGGGTCACATAGTTGAGTTTTGGACGGCTCATCCTAAGCATTTTGGCATTTTCTTAAGATGAGACCTGCTATTTGTTGATCTCGATTAGCCTATTCTATTTTGGGTCATTCATGGGCATTTTGTTAACAAATCTACCGAGGAGAATTCCATTGTGATGATTCTTGTATCATGCCATCACTCAAATTTCAGTTTATTTCTGCACATATTACGATCTTGTATATGTAACTACTAATTCTTCACGAACTTAGTTTTCTTACGTATAGCAAGAGCGATAATTTCTTATAAACTAGTTCATACATTTAACACAATTAAACTTCAGGGTGTAAGAGATCACGACTCGATTTACACGCTTAATTAGACGTGTTAAATCAAAATAATTTATTCTGATTATTATCATTTATTCTGCATTGGCAAGTTTTAATCAGAGGCATCCGGCGAGATGGAAGAGTTGTGTGGAGAAGCTCAGGCATAGGACACGTAGAAAGTATTGAAGAAATATATTACTAGTATCATTTATTCTGCATTGACAACTTTTAACGACTTAATTTTAACTAGAACACTAATACAATTAAACTGTGTATTAAGGTTTCAAGTTTAATGAATTTTAATTTAGTTAAGACCCTACTTTAATAAGAAAAATTAGGCTAATATTAATGCAGTTAAACCGAGTGATATGTTAAGGTTACAAACTTTAGTAAATTTTAATTTAATTATGAAACTAATTTAGTAAGAAAATTGATGATTAAAGTAGTTGATTTGTTTTTCAGTTAATGTGAATTGCAGGATATTATGTTTTCGCCTTTTGTCAGGTGTGATATTATTAGCTGATTATGTATTCGCTTATATTTTTACGTGTCTTTTAATCAATAAAATTAAATTCATATGAAGAAAAAGACCCAAAGGATGGCAAAGCTAAACAGAGGCATGTCATTGTAAGTGGTCCAATATGAAAACATAAACTAACCTCTCAGATAAACATAAAGGAAAAGTAGAATGACGCATGACTAGAGAAATTGACAAGTTATGTTTGGTGGTTTATTTTGTGGTTATATATATATATATATATATATATATATATATATATATATATATATATATCCCATTTCAAAACGAACCTTATAGAAATGAATTAAAGACAAATCGTCATCTTTGGTTTATACATGGCGGCTCGATCGTCCGTATATATAGCCATGTAGTCTTTGGCAACGGTCGAACAATCATGATAGACACCAAAAACGACAGTTAAATCTTTTGTTTCGCTTTTTGGATGAATTTTTAAACTATCTCGTATATATATATATATATATATATATATATATATATATATATATATATATATATATATATCATTATTTATAGATATTAGTTACGATATGTATTAGTTGATTCAATGTTTATTACTAATGATAAAATAAATTATATTTATAAATGATTAATATTAAACATCACGGACACTAATCTCTACAACACATTTAAAGTATTGTTTATACAAACATCCATAAGTGTAGTTCATAAATGTTCTTTTATTAAAGCAATAACCAATTTGAAACTATAATTGTTAACTATTTTGCAATATGTTGCTCATCAACTATTATTTCATGTCCGTGTTTGCAGGAGGTGGTGGATATCAAGGAGGGGTCGGATCGTGGTGGTAGAGGAGGGGAGGAGGAGGATACCAAGTAAGAGGTGGTCGTGGTAGTGATGGTGGAAGTGGCAGGGATGGCGATTGTCGTTGTCCTAATCCAAGGTAATCCTTTTCTTATGTGGATCTTTTGTTCTTCTGGTGTTTATTCTTGGGTGGTAATTGGTTGGATAACATGAAAATTATATGGACTGTTATGTTGATTTTTAAGGTGGTGTTTATATTTGATTAAAAATTATCATTGTGGCTATGTTGATAATATAAGGTGGCTGCTTTGGTTATGATTTTAATGACATAAGGCTGGGATCAAAGAGTTAGGAATACATGTACTATGTGTGAATATAAGGACTGCGCCCTACCTGTTTGAGAATATGTCAAGATGAGGGTCTGTTTTTGTGTAATGTTACTAACACATGCTTTATATGCCTAAGTATAATGACTGTTTTGGGATGTTTGTATGCTAGCCAAGTAACTTGGTGACGGTTTGCTAGATGTTATCTATTAAGTCATCCGGATATATATATGATGGAAATAAAACTCATTCATGTACACTATGTCAAAATCAGTCCATGTTCATCATGATATTATGTGTTATCTATATTGTTATTCCATGTTTTCTTTAAGACAAAGAAAGCTTAGAAGTGGACTATTTTGGTGCTAAAAATCAAACTGACTCAAAGCCTTCATCCTTCTTCCACCAACTCAAAATCAACTAACTAATATTCAACATTCAACTAACTCAAATTCAAGGGGTGAAGAAATTCTTCTTCCACCAAATAATATGGAACATAAACATGACTCTTGTAACATTATATCATCTTCCATGCCTACATCATCAACTTTTGGGTTAGTTCAATGCAAATTATTTATAATTATATACCATAAGGAGTGTTACGATATATGTGAACTATTTTGAAACAAAATCATTTATTTTCTAGGTTATTACCAATTATTCAGTCAATCCTTGATGAAGCTTGCGTACAAAAGGCGGCATTGCCTACAAATATAAGCCATCAACCGCATCCTATTTTAGGGAGACACTACCTCGATAAAATGAATATATAGTGTTCTCACTGCTCAGCATTACATTGAAAAGCCGAAAAGTTATCAAATTCATCTATTGACCGCCCTTTCTTCGGAACATGTTATTGGAGATATAACTAAACTATTGAATGTATTAGACTGCATGATGCCTGGATGATCCATCCCTCTTATTTTGTTGAGTTATTTGTCCCTTTTATGCTCACATCCATCTTATTTTTTGAAAATTTATTAGACTGCATGATGCCTGAATGATCCATCAATATGTATATTACAATTTTACAAAATTCATTTGCATCTCTTTTTTGCTACCTTTCTCTCTATCTAACCCTTTAAGCAATCGATCCAATTTCTCCAAATTTGAGGTTTGTGAAGAAATTTCTTTGTTTCCGATTTTTAAGGTTGGGCTTGGTATCTTTAAAGTTCGTTTGGGGACGATTAGCCAGGGTTTTTCTGAATTCGCGGATCTGATGTATCTGTCCAATTCAAGATGTTTTGGTGCGTATGGTCGGTTTGTCGTAACGAGTCTCCTATGAGTAATTGGATTTTCAAATTGCCAGATTCTTTGACATAGATCCATTTATTCTGTTTGTTATCAGTATTAAAACTTAATATTTGCATGTTATTTCCATCATAATTTGATTTGTGAGAAATTTGAAAATTTGAAGGAAGTAACATTTTAAATCATGTGTTTTGCTTTACTAGGATTGTTGAGTAGAGAGTTTGTGTGTTTCTGTTTATTTGTTCAAGGTCTACCCTTAAGATTGGAAAATGTAGTACTGTAATGTGAGCTTTCTTAGCGCCTGAGATTTTTGGGTATCTTTTTCTTTGGTTTATTATGTACACTAATGGTTGCTTAATTAAGTCAATAGGATATAAGAATGAGAAATTTTAGTATTTAAAATGATCCCATAACTCTTCTAGACAAAAAATAGAAGTTAGTTCATTTACATTATGGATATAAAATCTTCATTAATATTCATCAAAATAAATAAATGAAAATGATGTGAAATAAAAAATACAATATGTGAAGACAGGAGCTCAATAGTTCGTCAAAATTAAAAACAATAGTTTTCTTTTACTTCATGCATACATAATTGCATATATCATAAAAGAGTAATGGTGTATGAACGAAGTACAAGCTGCAAAGAAGAATTTCATGGATTGAGCTCCCACGAACCCATAAATATTAATTTGAAGCCTAAGACTTATAAGAGTTGAAATTCATTTTGTAAAAGACATATAACTAAACGATTCATTTTAATTTTTGCAGTCTTGGGATGACAATGCTATTGAATGGAAACATGTTCATTAAACAAGAAGTCGAGGATGGAGAAAAGTTAACGCGGTTATGTGTATTTTATAATTCTTAAATCGTATTCAAGTAATCACGTGTCAATTGTTTCTTTCTTGCGATACTACTAACATTTTGTTTTCTCTTATAAATAACAAATTTTTGTTACAAACAATGGACGTTGCTGATGGATAATGTTTCTTTTCAAAGGTTTATGTACCGAAGACATGGTAGAGCTTGACAGATCTACAAGAAAAATGTTGTTATATGTATTTTTAAGAACATAGTTTATTAAAAGTGGTAATATTTTTTGGTAGATAATTGGAAAATAGATTGTTGTAAAATCATCTTTTTGGGTACATTTGGATCTTTGTTTTATTATGGTTGATCGAGGCATTCGAGATTTGTTTGTTTATTTGACATGATTAATGCAAATTTTAGAATGTCCAAGTTCTTTTTTTGATAAAAGGTATGCAGGTTTGTATGGAGCAGTAAATATCTTATTTTTCGTAACCTAATTTGCTAACTTTGTTGGTTATGGGTTTGCTAAAGTAACTTATGATCGTGTGTTTTCATTTGTTTTTTTTGGCTAAATTATTGAAAGTAAACCGGAGTTTTGATATGTCTAGTCAGTGATCTTGATTTCTTCTTTTATATCTACTTGGGTTGCTTCTGGGAACATGTATTCATGCTTTGGAATTGAATTTGGAGTAGAACTTTTCTTAGTTTTGAATTCGGATTTCAGTTGAGATGTGAGGGCATGGTTTTGTTATCCTGGACAGAGTGTTACTGCACTTTATAACTGACTGTTTCATGCTTCTGGTGGTTTATTTTCTTATAGGGTAAGTTTAGATCTCAACTAAATTTTCTCAGTAGTGGTGGCGACAGGAGATTATATTTATATTGGTGATGTCAATTTAATGCTTTAGATAAATAATGAGCATGTAATGAATTTTGATGGACAAGTAAATAATGAGCATGTAGGTATTGGAGTTGTCAATTTAATATTTTAGGTAAATAATGAGCATGTAGCGAATTTTGATGGACGAGTTATATTTCTTTTGTTTGTGGACGCGAATGATCTTTTGCAAAGCAGATAGGCAAAAATCTATCTATTTTTTTTTAACTATTTTACATCTTTCAATTATGTTGTCCAGCGTCTGCTTTGTTTCTACTGATATAGGTAATTAAGAAACCAGACTTGGAAACATATTACCTTCTCTCTTCGTGTGTTTAGCTCAATCTTTTTGTGGTAGTCTTTTTTCTCTTTAACATGATTAGAAATCATCTCCAAATTAACAATGTTCATGTTGGAGGTATTTTTTTTATGCATTGTGCAACTGATTAGCATATTCTTGACTTCTTTATTGTTTGGGTGAGATGTCTATCTTGATTAAAAATTTTCTTATTTACAACAAATAATTACGAGATTTTCTAATTTTTATCAATTATATATTCTTTTCACATTGTCAACTCACATTTTTCATTTAAATTCATTTTTAGGTATTAAATAATTACAATAATATTTATAGTGCCGGAGGCACGGGTTAACCCTAGTATATATATATGGAGTAAATGTATGTACACAACAGTAAGTACACACTTAGCTTATAATGACGATTTTTTGCTATTTTGGGCTATACGGCTTCACCACCGTTACCATAGTTATTATGCCTTCGCCATAGCATGACATTATATATTAATATATATATATAGCCATATATATATATATATATATATATATATATATATAGAAGGATCTGTCCGTGATCAAATGCATGTTAAATTATAAACTTTTTTTTTTTTAAAACAACTAAAAAAAAGTTTAATATTAAACTTTTTTTTAGTTGTTTTAAAAAAAAAGCAAAAAAAAAAAAGGTCCGCATTTTAAGAAAATGCGGGAGTCTGGATAGGAACCGGACCCTATATATATATAAATATATATATATATGGAAAACATGGAGGTGCGCAGCTTTGTAAGTTTCAAATTTACATAATTTACGATCGTAGAGTTAAGTCACCTTACGATCGTAAAGTAGACACTGGCTGATAGTAGAATAGTCACTCTACTATCGTAAAAACGTAGAGTGAATCATCATATATATATATATATATATATATATATATATATATATATATATATTAGTCCGCTTAAACCCGTCGTCATAGGGTCTAAACCGGTAGGTAAACCCGTCACCATAGGTCTCAACCAAGGCTACATCGACGGTTTTGGGCTATCGCAACAGTTCGAGACCTATAGCGATGAGTTTAGTGACTATTTTGTCCGACGCTAAAGATGATTCGCATGCGACCACCAAAGATAGTAAGCTACTCTCTATATATATATATATATATATATATATATATATATATATATATATATATATATATATATATATATATATATATATATATATATGAAATATGGATGTGCATAGCCATATAATTTTAAAGTTACACGTATCACGATAGTAGAGTAAATTCACAATTCATTCAATTATTGTAGAGTAGTCATTCCACGATTTGAGAATTCATTTAACTATCGTAGACTGTGTAACTTTAAAATTTACATAATTGTACATATCTATTTTTACATATATATATATATCGACAACATCATGTACTTTATTTTAGAATTATTGGTTATTACATTTGATCAGAAATAATGATAATGATTACTTGGGGGCTGGGGTGTGACATTAACAAAATTATTAGTTAATTACGTACAAATCTTTCTAACTTCAATTGGATTCACAAACACAAAATTAGGGATGATATCCGATTAGACTATGGACTTGTCGATAGACAAATTTTTTGTAGGAGGTAGCCACCTGAACCAAAAACTATTGTTAGAATGGCGCCAAAGCAACAAGAAGAAAAAACGAGAAGAGCGAAATTGAGACTTGTTTAATTCCCAGAAAAGAAAGAAGTGATCGGGTGGTTTAGTAGGTCGAGACTCGAGGGAAGGAATCCTAGTTCCATCTCGCATCGGAATTACTCCCTACGCATATTAAAAAGATGAATAAAATGACAAAATTATCCATAATAATATGTCATTAATCATTTTCAATGTAAGTGAGAGAGTAACTTTTTAGCTTTTTAATTCAAAATATTTTTAACACATAACTAATTATATTTATTGAATATGGAGAGAGAATTATAATAAGAAAAATATGAGATATTTAATGTTAAGGGTATAATAGGAAAAATTATGTAAAAATTTAGTTATTAAAAGAAAATGGACATTTAACATGGGACTATCCAAAATAGTAATAAGACTTTTATCCGTATTTTTATTTTTATGGTCTTTTTGTTTTTGTTTTGGGGAAATCAAGCCTTCATCACAGAACGGAACTACAAATAAGCATATATGTAAAAATGAACCAATTCAAAACTGCTACTCACTATAATGGCTCCCACCCCTACAGTGAAGAAGTTGATGAGTCTCATCCTTAATGAATGATACTATAATGATAAAAAAGAAAAAGGAAATATGTATGGAGACACGTTTTTGTGTATACTGCCCAAACTTGTGTTACATAATTAATTGTGGAGTAAGTATTGATTGCCGACATATATATTAGGTTAAGACAACAGATGATGAGACACAATTTTAAACAACTAATCCAGAGTCCCAAAAAGCCGTCCACAAACATTAATTAATAATTACACTGTTCCACAATTTAAGTAACTATAAATATACTTACACTGCATGTTCCACAATTTTTAATATCGAAGAAAGGAATTAAGATACACTAAATGTTTATATTATCAAAAACACTTTCTACATTTATTTATTTATATATTCTGAAAGAGACAAACTTGGACATAAACCAAAACCTGAAGAAAAAAATATGATTTAACCTTGAATTTGTTCATCAAAAAGTCAGTTTTGTAGGGCATGCAGCAATGAAAAGTAGACAATGATATTTGTCCAACTCCAAATTTCTCCCAATTAAAACACGTTTGCAACTAAAATGCTTCAGCTCCGTTACTCCTACAATGCAAATGGGGTTAGTTAGTTTGGTGTTATATATGTCATATGTGCTTAAATGGGTGGGTATTACATAGGTACATATATTATAGTTCAATGGATTCTGCACTTGGGCAATGGAGGTGCTACAATAAAAAAAAATTGTAGAAAACGTAATGTTTTATCTTCTTCAACCGTATGGAATATATGGCTTCAAAGAAACAAGATAGTGTTTGAAAGTGATCAGTATTGTGTGTTGGAGGGTGACTGCTAATAAAGCAATTGCAAGTGCAAGCGAATGATGGGCTATTGCAGATTTCTTGTTTTTTTCATAAATGAATAAGAATGGAAGCTGCTCAGAGGGGGATTTTTTACTATGTAGCAGTAATCTTAAATTTCATTATCTAAATCTTTTAGATTATGGGATATATTTTTAGTAATAAACAGGGACGAAACGGCCAGGATTTGATTTTGGGGGCCAAAATTTTTTTTAACAACATAATATATATTTATCATTAAAAAGTAAAGTTCCACAATTACAAAACATATTTTTTCTAAAACAAAGATAATGTAGTAATAGATTTGTTTTACCAAAGACAACAAAACATAACAAAAAAAGTCTTTTAGAACATATCTTCGTCAAAATTGCACTCGACGTTCTTTCAAATCACGAAATGTTGCAATTGTATCCTTAAGTTTTCTTTCTCATTCTCTGTGAAGTCTTTGGGGTAAAATTCATCCACAAGCTTACAAATATCATCAATACTAAAAGACGTATGCCCATTTTGAGAATCTAATGTAGAGCTGAGAACAAGTAACTTTAACGCATGCTCACTAAACCTATTGTTTAGCTCTTGCAACTGAGAGTCTATTATAACTGCAAATATATCAATCCGATAATGCTCAATCACTGTAAATTTATCTTGTTGATGTCGAGCTCGGCCTCTTCTCTCAACATATAAAGAATCTAAATCTGGTCACTAAAAGACTTCACCTACTATGAAAGTATCACATCCATCATCTCTCAACTTCTGAAGAAGTTTCTTTGTGGTTTTCACAAGGTGCATAACATTTAAAATTGTTCACATCACTTTGCAAAAAAAAAAAATTCATATCTTGGGGGGGCCATGGCCCCCTGCAGCAGTCAGTTTCGTCCCTGATAATAAAATTTATTTTCGCCTTTTGCAAATAAAATTGTGTAGCTTAGAGATACACAAAAAACTTTGGTCATGTTTGTTTGTAAAAAATATATTTGAGATTGAACTATGTATCTTAATTTAACACTTTTCAGACTATTTTATTTTATAATGAGCGATTAATAGTTATTTAAATCGTCCTATAGACTATTTTTTGTCATTCTTAAAGCTATTTATAAGGAATTATATAATTTCATAATAAATGTGGGATTAATAGTTTTCCCTATTTTAAAGTATCAAATGGTTTAATTTAAGATACTAATAGTTCCGCATTAATGGACTAATAGTCTCTTGTCAAAGTATTAAGTAGTCCGAAATAATGTTAAATTAAGAAAAAATAATTTAATTTCAAATATATTTTTTACAAACAAACATGACCTTAAATTCTAAAGTCTAATCTGGATCAGCTTCAAGACCTGATCCGATCACGTCTCAGCCTGAAATATGCAAAAAAAATCACTAACTCAATATTCAGTCTGGCCTCAGGTCTTGAATTAGTGTTGCCTAATGGTGTAAACGAATCGAGTCGATCTGAGTATTGAGTTGCTCAGATTTAGTTCACAAAATTTATCGAATATAAAATAAAGTTTGATTGAGACTCATTTAGCTACCGAGTCGAACACGATTCCGAATCGAGCTTGAGCAGTTTGAACTTTTCGAACGAATATAATCCGAGTATAAATAGAAAATTACAATTTGAGAAGGTTCGAGTAATTTATCGAATTTTAAAATTTGCTCATATTTGACTCACTTATATTTCAAGTCGAGCTCGAATCGAACTTTAATCGAGCGTGCACGAATCGAACCCAAACTTTTTATTCATTTTACAGTCTTAACGTTGCCTAGTTATCGGTCTGGCCTAATCAACGGTCAAGTTTAACTTGACCATTTCAGCACCCCAAAAAAAAATAGTGACAACCCCTGCACCCCGCACCCATGCGCAACTCATTTCAAAAAGATGTTCCCAAAAATTAATGAGATTAGGTTATGTACTTGATTATATATGATCTATCGTCTACCGCTTCTAATTAGATAGAGGAGTATTATTTATCAAAGTTAAAAGAATATATATCATGACAAGTATTTTTATCAAATCTCACATTTTATTAGTGAAAGAAAAATCTCATAATAAAAATAAAACAAAAGTATGTATTTGAATAATCTTTAAGTTCTATATTTTTATTATCTAATATTTAAAACATAAATTATAAAAATAAAAATAAAAAGAAGAGGCTCGGCCTCAGTGTGGCCCAGTCTTGGCCTAATCTATGCCATGCCTGTTTTGGAAAGTAAGTCTTAAACAAACAATTTTTTATTTCCAAAATTCGGCCTAACCTGACCTGCTTGGAAAAGGCACCTGTTTATACGTGTACTTATAATTAACATGAAATTTATATTCACTCAAAATGTGAAATTCTATCTGCTTATCTCAATAAATAAAAAATTCTAGCAAGGGAGTCAACAAGTGAATGAAATCGTACTTATCCAATGGGCATAGGAAAATGTTATATACTAGTTGTGTCTCATGCCTCCGATACTACATGAATAATGTGATTTATTCTAAATTTTAGATGGTCCAGATGATTTATTAGAGTGAGCGAGAAATTCAAAATCAGATGGCCCAGATGATTTATTGGGTGAGCGTGAAATTCAAAATCATTTGTATTTTATTAGATAGATTGTGAAAGTTTTGGTTAATTTTTTGATTGTTAATTACGTTGATAAATATTAGTGATAACATTTTTGAATAGATATGTAATAAATAGGACCCTTTTATAATTTCTACTAAAGTTTCGCAACTGTAATTTTATATAAATTTATCGCAGTATATAATAGGACTATCCAATTATATTTACCCCTCAACGATGTGTTTAACTGTTTCTTTATATTAAACAACGGGGAGATAATTATAAAATATAGCATACGGGATAGAGTTTTCAGAAGTTCAAAAGTAAATACTTGTTAAAATAACTATTTAGGACCTGAAATCTTTAATTTAAGGAATTAATTTTTGTAATGAAATTATTGATTTTAATTATAAAGAATAATGCATATTGTGTATTATAATTAATATTATCAAAATGATGATGAAGAAGTTAATATATCTGATAAATTTGGTTTTAATATCTATACATCCCACGCCCCAATTCAAAAGGTAGCAAAGTATAACAGTACCGTACTGAGTAGAACCGTAAAAGTCGTTGGCTTATCACATAAAAAATATTAATATAATACTCACATATATATTGTGGACTCCCACTTGATATGTGAAATCTATAAATATAAATATGTATGTGTGTATATGTGAGAATTATGTCAACCACCGTTATGTGATAGTAGTATTATTTTTGGTTTTTTAGACATAAAAAGGTAAAACCAAGTACAATCTGATCCGGGTTTTTTTTTTCTCTTTATACATGACACACGTGTTGCTGAATAATTAAATTATATAGAATAAAATAAAAATTTAGAAAATTAAGTTTAAAAAAAATTAAAAAGACAAAATAATAATATATTTAAAGTTGTAATATCAAAAGAGGAAGGAAAAAAAAAAAAGCAAGCATGCACAATTGCACCAAAAACATTATGAGCACTTTATAATATAAATATAAAAAAAAATTAATATATATATATAGGAAGTGGTTAGCATGAAGTTTATTTTTGAGTAAGTTGGTCAATTGACCAATAGAGTACTGACACACAGACAAGGTTCTATGTGTGTCAGTATTCTATTGGCCAATTAACGTCTTCAACGAAAGTTTGATGATTATGTGTCACGCTTATTTTAATATTATCTCTACAATTTTAAATATATTATTTAATACTCCTTCCGTCCCAGGATAAAAGTCATGGTTGACTTTTCACACATATTAAGAAGAGGAATAAAATGATAAAATTGCCCATAATAATGTCATTAAATATGGAGAGAGAATTAGAATAAGAAAAGTATGAGATATTTAATGTTACGGGCATAATAGGAAAAAATGTGTAAAAGTTTGGTTATTAAAAGAAAGAGGACATTTAACATGGGACAATCCAAAATAGTACTCCCTCCTCCGTTCCTAAAAGATTGTCATTTTAGGAAGTAATTTTTGTTCCAAAAAGATTATCGTTTTGAGTTTATCAATACACATTAACTATTTTTTTTCTACTTTACCCTTATTTAAAGTTTTCTCATATTTAAAGTTTTCTTCCCTTCCCAATGATTCTTATTCAATTCAATGCTATAATCCAAGTAGTAATTGGTTGAATATGAAGTAATTGGTTGAATTGAATAAGAAATATTGGGAAGGGAATAATTGGTTGAGACAATTAATAAGGGTAGTATAGTATTTTCGCTAGGTATTCCCTCCATCCCAAAATAATAGACGTTCTAGACTCTCTCTTTTTTTCTAAAATATTTGACGTTCTACAAAACCAAGAATATTTTACCATTTTATTTCCTTCTCTACCCTTCTCCACCACTATTAATGACTATTTAATGCTGTCGTTCACTTTCTCTCTCCTTACCAAATCCATTCCATTCACTTTCTCTCTCCTTTTTCTCTCTCATATATATACCAAAATACATAAACGACTGGAGAACAAGAGCTTTGTGAATCTGATCGGAGAATAAGATAAAGTGAATCGGACTAGAGAACAAGATAGCTTTGTGAATCGGACTGGAGAACTTTCTCTCTCCATCCCATTCACTTTCTCTCTCCTTTTTCTCCGTTGCGGATCGGAGAATATAAAATGGACGGCGGCGATGGGAACAAGATAGCTCTGTGAATTTTTTATATGCATTTGGTTGTTCTGTTGAGATCAAGCATGAATCATAGAGATGTGTAACAGATCCGGTTCTTTGAACAACACGACGCGTCATAGAGAATTTTTTATTAGGATATGAAAGGTTAGGAGAGAAAGTAAAAAATGAAGTCTAGTGTTAATAGAGAATTAAATGATATCAAAATATTAATTAAAGGTAAAATAGTAAAATTTCATCTATTCTTAATCTATGTGAAAATTCCTTAAACGTCTATTATTTTGGGATGGAGGGAGTATTAATTATATTCCTTAATCTATGTGCATTAACCTTAAACGATAATCTTTTAAGAACAGAGGGAGTAATAAGGACTTTTATCGTGGAACGAAGGGAGTATTATTTTTTATTTAGTTGGTATATATAATGTGAAGCTATATCGTAATAGACGATTTATTTTATTTTTGCATAGTTAAATTAATTCATACTCTAATAAGATGTTTTATAGAAGTTTTTTGTACTTTAATATATGATATTTTAGAATTTCAAGTAAACATTAATTGCTTAATTTTTAATATTACCCTAATTATTAAATATAATTTTGGATCTCTCATTATTTTTTACTCAATAAATAATAATTTTTTTTTAATAAAAAGACAATATAAGCATTTAATATTATATTTAATATAATATAATCATTTCTTTAATAGTTATAGTACTCAGGCATGTCGATAAATGTGAAAGCTAATAGGCGATATTTTTGTTTTGGTTTTTTCAAGGAAAGGAAAAGAAAAGATCGTGGCCTACAAATCCATCCTAGTATTTATTTATGAATATCCCCAAAAACAAAATACAGATCCATACTACTACTACTGCTACTACTATGGCTGCCTTAATTACACCCCTCACTCTCAACCCCTTTACAATGTTCATGTCCAACAAGCACGGGCCAGGCCAAGTAATAGTGGTGATGGTCCCCTTCCCAGCCCAAGGCCACCTCAACCAGCTCCTCCACCTCTCCCGCCTCATCTCCGCCTACGACATCCCCGTCCACTACGTCGGCACCACCATCCACAACCGCCAAGCCAAGCTCCGCGTCCACGGCTGGGACCCACTCTCCGTCTCCAACATCCATTTCCACGACTTCCAAACCCCTTCTTTTCCCTCCCCTCCTCCCAACCCTAATTCACCCCTCGCCCACCTCCAACCATCTTTCGAATTAGCATCCTCCCATCTCCGCAAGCCCGTAGCTTCACTCTTACAACAACTCTCCTCCGCGGCTAAAAGAAGACTAGTAATAATCCACGACTCTCTAATGAGTTCGGTGGTTCAAGACCTGGTTTTGGTCCCAAACGCGGAGGCCTACACTTTTCACAGCGTATCCGCCTTCACTGTCTTCTTGCACTTGTGGGAGAATTTGGGTAGACCTTTTGCAGTCCAATCGGATATACTAAAAGACCTTCCTTCCCTCGACGGCTGTTTCACCTCTGATTTCGCCAGCTTCATTAGCTCTCAGCACGACTGTATGAAATTTAATTCGGGTAAAATTTACAACACGTGTAAGCTAATAGAAACCCCTTATCTCGATTTACTTGCTAAAGAACAAATAAGCAAGAACAAGACGCAATGGCCACTGGGTCCATTTAATCCTGTCTCCGTGTCCCAAAACAAGACCCCAAATCCACGACATCAATGTTTGAAGTGGCTTGACAAACAAGCTACAAGCTCGGTTATATTTGTTTCCTTTGGAACAACAACTTCATTGAGTGATCAACAAATCCAGGAGCTCGCGCTCGGGTTAGAAAAGGGTGCCCAAAACTTCATTTGGGTATTGAGAGATGCTGATAAAGGAGATGTGTTTGGGGGAGAAGTTAGGAGGGTAAAATTGCCCAAAGGTTACGAGGAGAGAATGAAGGGAAAGGGGATGATAGTGAGGGATTGGGCTCCCCAATTGGAGATTTTGGCTCACCCGTCCACGGCCGGGTTTATGAGTCACTGCGGGTGGAATTCATGCATGGAGAGTATTACCATGGGAGTGCCCATATTGGCGTGGCCAATGCATTCTGATCAGCCCAGAAATACGGTGCTAATAACAAAGTTGCTCAGAATTGGGTTGGTAGTGAAGAATTGGGCACTTCGAGATGAACTGGTAGTAGCAGAAACGGTTGGGGATGTTATTAAGAAATTGATGACATCGGAAGAAGGAGGTGAGATAAGGAGGAGGGCAGCGAAGATGGGCGGTGATGTCAGGATGTCGGTGGCAGGAGGTGGCGTCAGGCGCTTGGAGTTGGATTCATTTATTATACACATATCTAGATAAGTTTGTTTGTTTCTTTCTTTGTTTCTTTGTTTGATTGTCCTAGATAAGTTTGTTTGTTTGTTTGTTTAGATACATGGAATGGAATGTAATCTAACGGATAATATTAATTAGTTAGAACCCTTTATTAAAATGGGATGCGTGTGAAATGCCAATGAGTGCCTTGTCATAATAAGATTTGTTATTATTTTCACCTGCCATAATTAGTCAATTTCTATCTATAACAACTACTCCCTTCGTTCCTAAAAGATTGTCGTTTTAAAAAAAAAATTATTCCAAAAAATTTATCGTTTACAACTTTCGAGGAGAATAAATTATTTATTTTCTTATATTACCCATACCTTCTCTCATTATCTCAAGAAATTCTTTCTTTTATATTAATAGTTTTTAACTTCCCATAAAGGGGTAGTGATAGAATTTCAAATAAATTTTACTTGATAAATGAAATTTTTTTAATCTATGTGCCAAAATTTTAAACCACAATCTTTTACGAAATGAGGTAATAATAAGTTGATCCGGAAATGTATGGCGATATATTGGCGAAATAAAATCTTGGTGGCAGAAATATGGCATGGAATGTCATGTTGTTTCCTAGCGTCCAAAACATGTGGAGTTAATTCCATCAACCTACCTACTAGATAGGGCCTAGGCTAGCTAGTGGAACCTCAGAGATCTTCCAAATGTAAGCTACCAATATAGTTTTATTTATTTGGTAAATTTAACCAAAATATAGCAACTCTTCCCCTTATGTAAACCATATATTAAAAAGAAATTGTTTTCTAGAGACTAAAGAAGTTTCTCACCACCAAAATGTAGCAATCCTTCCCCTTTGTGATAAGATAAACCTACAATATTTTTATGGACGAATTTAGTATATATATATATATATGAAAAAAATTATGTATACAATCGTAATATCTGATCGATTTACAATTTTTTTTTGAGTTATAGCGACAATTGACATATATATATATATATATATATTGTATGCATGGTCAATGTACTATTTACGTTACAACCCACAGAGAAGTTTTAAAATACAAATAATTGCAAATTTTAGAATCTTAATTTATGAGATGAGATTCGTTCAAAATGCTAGATACCGTTTTTTATTTAAAAAACAATACCTTCCGACCATCTATTTGGTACGGATCATTTTTTTTTAGAGAAGACGCAATTAAATACTCCTTCGTTGTGTTTTAAAATTAGAAATTTATTTATTCAAAATAATGTATTTAAGCTGTCTTTGACAAATGAATAATAGTCGTAGGGTGCTATGCTATTTGTATATATAAATTAGTTATACATCATTTATTCATTTTATCCTTGATAATATGCTTTATTTGTTTTGGTTTCCTATATCGTTATAGTTTCTATATATATGTGAGATAAGTATCATGCCAGATGCTTCTCATCAATCATCATGTAAACTTTAAAAAACAAACTTAGAAAAAAACCTGGATAAAATCTCATCTTTTACTTGACTTCCAGAGTAGAATACATACTCGTTTTAAAGACTAAATTTCAAATTGAATCCTAAACATGAACAAAGAGGGGAAATTAAGAAGGAAAAAGGAAACAGAAATGTCCATTTCATTATGTAAATAGCATAATCTTACAACAAGGTGTCAAGTCAAATTCACATAACTTTGATTGTTTCAAGAACAAACATAATTCTTCACATCCTGCACTTGTGCAAGTCAATGAAGCAGAGGAAGCTCCACTGCGTTGAAGGAAAAGAAGCTGACACGTCCATGCTCAACGTGACACAACTTTAAAGGAATACCATTACACCGTCTCTCAAGGTTCTCCACTTCTGCTTTAGATGGTGGATAGCCACTACGAGTAAAAACCTCATTATCAATTTCACAATAGATTGTTGTATAAACAGCGAGGGTGGAGATTGGTGGGGGGAAGAGTAGTACACATGACAAATATATTCTATAGACCACCAATGTGATTGTCACAACCAAACATCATAGGATGAAAATGCTTCATCATTGTCTAACAAACCGCTGTTGCCCACTGGTTCTATATATATGTGTGTTATATTATACAGTCTCTTTTTCTTTACAAGTAAGAAGAGTATATATATATATATATATATATATATATATCATTAAAATCCTAAACTATCTTTATCCTATATTCCCAACATCTTCCACCAGATTAAGCATTAGACAAATTGTGGAGGAACCACTGTTCTAATCAAGACATTCACAGTAGAATGCAACAAAATGCAGGATAATCCAGTCCTCATTCCGTTGAATGTACAAGAGTACAAACCACTGGGTTTTACTTGCCATCTTTACAACAATCTACTGGCTTAATTGCTTCTAATTTCTACACAGACCATTTTTAAGCATTTAAACCTGTAGAAATAACATGCATTTTTTCTATTCATGCAGGACGGTGGATAACTGTATCTCTCATGCTACCTTAAAGTATACATGGATGTGGTGCAATATAATATGTTCTTCAACTGATTGGTAAAAGCTCAAAAGAAGAAGAAGAATTATTTATGGTAAAGAACTAATGGATCAGTCATATCAAAATTTGTGTTGCTCACAAAATTTAATCCATCTAACAAAAGCTTGGTTAGAGAGGAGTACACAATATTCACTAATAACAACAATATAAAGGGGGGGATCATGCCAAAAGTTTAGGATTAACCAAAGGCAACAAGGACACAAAAGATTGCAATCCCCAACTAATTTTAGCACCAAAAAAAGGATTACAATGTAAACAGGAGTTTCCATATTACCTGGTCAGGCATAGCACAAAACTTGGATTTCCAGGAGAAGACTTTTTAAACATGCTGTTAGGAGGATAAACATCAAAAATTGGTTTAGCTCCATCAATGTGCATACTTTTAAACAGTTCAGCAATGTCACTTTTGTCTTCATATTCTTTGTCAAACGTCTCCTCGATTTGTTCCATAGCTTCAAGCGATTCAGAATTAAATTTAACACGCCTCATAGTCCAAGGGACACCATGTCGGCCAACAACATAACCCAAAGATTTGATGTGTCTGTAAACTTCAAAGGACTCCCAGCAACATCCACCCTTGCCTTCTGCAACCATCTTATATATTTCTTCTAGTGAAAGACGTACATTATCTTGCAAGAGATGTAATGCCCCTACTTCGGCCAAAAATCTTCAAACAAAACCAAAGATAAAGCTATAACTTTACTACTTACATGATACATAACATTTAGTATTTATTCCTACTTCATTTGAAAATTGTTTACCTAATAACACAATCTTTCAGACAAATTATCTGGTGTTTACTAAAGGGTTTAAAGATGAACAAAATATTATATGTCGCCTCTATCAAGTTAAACTTGTTTAAGATTTTCCTGTTATAACTTTTAAAATTCAAATACATGACTATTGGACAGAACCATGGTTCAGAGTCTTCATATCAATTTTTTTTTAAAAGTTTAAAATTTTAATTTTCAGTATTCTCAAAGTAATTGTTTTATTTTCCAATTATTTCTTCAATTTCACGTACAGAGTTTCTTCAATTGAGCAATAGATCCTGTCACCACGCACTATCCCAGTAGTTGTCCACATTCGACCCTTCTTACCAACAATCTCAGCCATTTCCAACTCATCGTTCCAACAAGCCTTGGAGAAGTCTTTCCTAAGAAAAACAAAAACACAACAAGTTACCAAACTACACCCCTTGAAAAACTTCCAATATTACTAAAGTATCCGTACCTAAATTGCAATTTAGGTAACACACCAGAAGAATAGCAAAGTTCTTCGTCATTGGTGTCCTGCACATAAAGCTCAGAATCACTCGTTCCTCCTGATGAACTTGCATAATCCTCCACTTCCATTCTTAAAAGTTAATGATCAACTGAATATAAGATATTCACTTTTACACAAAAAAAGAGTAAAATTCAAGCTGAGGATTCTGGTAACCGTTTTTCTTTTTGTGAAACAGTGGATCCTGGTAACCTGAAACATAGCCAACAACAGCATATATTATATTGATGTCTATCAGAAGAATCAATTCAGGACTCTCAGTTCTATTACAAAATAAGACGTGACTTCAATATTCATGAAACATAATAAACAGGTATATGGTATAAATTTTAGTAAGGAATTATATAGAGGGACATTTATGGAATGTTGATTTCCTTGTAATATATGTTTAATCACATGAAAGCAATATGCAGACTCCAATAATATGGTAATTCCAGTAAGAGAAGTCCGCACAAGAAGGTAAAATAGTTCTTCAATTCTCTGTATCTAATAAAAAGAGAATCAAAATACTAAGATAAATGACCAATATCCAGTCCTCAAATATATATCAAAACAATTGTATGATAAACCTTACTCAATATTAGTTGAAGTTCTACTTTTGTACAACCCAAATTCTTAGTTCATCAATTGACTGATAATGATAATTGACATGGCAAGGAAAAACAAAATTTGTTTAAAGAGTAACAATAGGAAGCCTTCTTTTCAGTTGGGCAATTCATCGTAGAGCTTGAATGCAATTAATCTTTTTTCCTGGTTTTGTTGAGGGCACGGTTCAGGCAATTTCTCCACCAGCTTGACCCACTTAGTTTAGATGGATATAGTAGAGATCCTTTTCTGATTCACTCCAAAAAGACCACCACAATTGTTTAAATCATTGGAGATTTTTTTTCGGTTAGATCATTGAAGATTATTACTTCATCATCATGGAGAAGAAGGAAAAGGGAAAGGGAGGGATAAAAATAAATTAGAGGGAAATATTTTAAATGATTTTGGGTAATAGAATAAAGGACAAAAAGTGTACGAAAAGGTTGTCACAAGGTCTACCGTCGAGCGTGTGCCAGAAAATGAAGAATATGAGCTCAAGAATATATTACTACCCCATTTTACAACTTCCCCCTTTAATTATTTCACACTAGTTATCCTACAACTAAACAATTATATGTAACAAAGTAAAATTATTTATTAAAAAATTGATGGAGAAAATTTTGAAGGCGTGCAAGTATCAGGAAAAGAGAACTGGAAATAAGAGAGTGGGAGAAAAAAGTATGAATGAAAAACTTAAAAAAAGACTACATGATTAAGAGATCAAAAAATAACTGTTAAAAAAATTCCCAAAAATCTATTATAAAAAGACAATAAAAAACCATTAAATACTCATAAACTTTTATTGTCACCATAGTTTTTCAAACGGATGAAACATAAAAAGGGAAATTTGAAGTTAGATAGAGATACTGTTTTCTTCTTTTTCTCTTTTATATATTTTGTGTTGCCTGTATGGTCTTTCTACATTTTCTTTGTAATATAGAATTTATTTACATATTTTCTCTTTTATTTATTTATTGTTGCCCTTATGGTCTTTCTACATTTTCTTTGTCATGCAGCTTACTCCAACTAATCCTTTAACTAAGAGCAAATCAGCAAACTACAAAACTTTTCACTCATGTTAATACAAATTTGCAATATACTTATATAGACGTTAAAATTTCAATTTTTACAATGTCATAGGTAAACTTTCAATTTCGTGCAAAACTGTCCCTTTTGACTAATTTTGACTAGAGATATATGTGCACCACAAAAAGTGTGATGCCCCCAAAATCGGGTCTATTTTCCTTCCCGATCTTGTGCGTTAAATACTATCTTGTTTCAGCTTTACATCATAATTTAATGAAATAATAGCTACAAATGCGGATAATTTAAACTTTTCTTTCTGTCTTTCATTCGTTCCCTGAATCGCAACCTTTACGATTTCCTTATTTCAAAATCATATTTATTTTATGATTTATTTTATCAGAATAAGATATTAATATATACAACTCATCTCTTCAAACATATCCTTCTGTATATATAGTATAATCACTATATTAACTTTCAATGACTAGTAATCGTCACTACACATTCTTTTCTCAATATGAACTTTCTTTATTGATTAAATAATCCAATATTTATAAATCTTTCATTTATAACTTCGCAAACTGTCAACATAGTGTAATACAGTTTGTAAATAAAGAAAACCGTTTTCCTGAACATGCTCCTATCCTAGTCTTTATTCTGATTTGGTCAACAAGAGATCTCATCGCATATCAAGTCTGCAAAAATGTTTGCAAGATTGAGCACAACGGCCCAGCAAATTTAACAGTTTTCATGCTTCACATAGCACATAATATCATGCTTAAATCATATCTCAAGATTATTACAATTTAAGTAACATTTGTATCTCATGCACATCAAATATCAAGTCAAGACTGAGTTTTAAAAACTCAATCAAATTTAGTCAATAGTTGACCTTCATCATTCCACAAGTATAACATGTAATCCATGTAATCATGTCAAGTTCATATAACAAAAAGGAACTGAAAGACTTGCCTCATTCAATGACCATTGATACAAACTTTAGTTTAACTTCACTTCACGAATCCTACACAGTTATGTTCACATGTATGCATACATTAGTCACACATTCATATTACATAACCTGTATAGCTAATAAATATTCACATAAACTATATCAATATCTGATATTCTTATTTCCGAGAAACCTCCATATTCCTCTTGAATATTTTAAGTTTCGACTTAATATAGCCATACATTCTCAAAAAGTTCCAACACAGCTTTTAAAGTGTCAATACATTACATTTACAGTTTATAACCCTTTTATAATGTATTTACAGGCTTAATATGTAAATATTTGCAAATTTACTGTCGTATAGTGCCTCTGTGCCTTTCTTTGCACAATTACAACTTAACTTCCTTTCACAAATCCTATACAATCATATTCACACATATGAATGTATTAGCCACATGTGCATAATATATAACCTGTATAGTTATAAACATTTGCATTGGCCATGTTTATTAGTTTAGGTTTTAGCTTTTGAGAAGCTTTTATACATTTTTCAAATACCTCGTTCATTTTCTTACATTAACCATTTTTCTCTTCAATAAGCTTTGATGTGCTTGTAGTATGCAAACACATTACAATTATAATACATACCCTACCAAGAACTTAATACATGAGCATTCTATGATCCTTTTACATAATTTTTAGCATACAAGGTGATCTCTTAGCTCATTTCATGCTTTGAAGGTATTTTCAACTTGCATGATTAACTTTTAGTCTTCCCAATGATTTATAGTTTCATTTTGACACACTAATGCATTAACTATTCTTGTTTTTCTTCATAATACCAAAACAGCCCTCTATCGTGGCCTTGCTTGATTTTATAGCCTCAACTTTTAAACATTTACCTTGCTAGCCATTCCATTGTAGATTCACTTATTTTGAATTGTGAATCTGATGTAAATTCTATACATTTGTTTATTTAGGAAGTTTTAAACCCAACCCTATGGTCAGATCTTCAAACTACATCCTAGAGTTAAAATAGCCCACCTAAAACTGATATGGCAGCTATTTGCTGCTACCAATAGGCAGCAGCTGCTTCCCTTGTCCCTCACTTAGCGTAACTTTGATTCCCCACATCTTTGATTCATTTGTCTTTAAGTTTTGGATATCATACAAGTGGTACATTCATCTACTATTACCAAAGCACATTAGCGCAATCCTAGAAATTTAGAGGTACTAACCGAGAGCTCAAAGGAAGCCCCACAGCAATTGCCAAATATAGACACTTAGGCAGCAGCATCCCCTATAATGGCCTTTTACTAATTTAAAAAGGTTACATTCATTTATAATTGAACACCAACAGCTGGGCATCTATAGCAACACAAGTGCACTGACTGAAAGCCCATGAAGAGCTCTCAGCCAATGCCACTCACGCCCACTGCTGCTGCCTTTCCCTGCTCCCTCATTCTTTAGTTTCTAAACTTCTATCCATGCATTCTAATATGCTACATTTTGGAGACAAGGTAGTTAACATACTCCCCTATTTAAACAAAATACTAACCAAGTTATATAAGCAACTTCACCACGTTGACTGAGAGCTCAAAAGAGAGCCCCCAGTCCTGCCCGCTGCAACTGACCTTTGATACACCATTTCATTTGTACCAAGTTTTTAGTATGATGAAGATATTATAGCAGCCTATTTAAGAAAATATTAGGCCATTACTTTGGGTTCTTCAAGCTGCCCAAAACAGTATGTAAAAGTAACTTGACATATTAAATTCTAACTTTTAGTTTTAGCTTTAAAATTGCTTTTCGTTTCCATTTAATATGTCAAAACACTTTACTGATCATCATATATGGTGTACATATCTAGCCCAAGCTTTAGTTTTGCTTAATACTTGATTTTCAGCCGAAACAGTCCATAGGGGACTTTTGACAAACACTATACGTGCAGTGTTTTTTAACACTTGTGTCATAGCTATTTGTTTATGCCACAATCCCATTTTAACTCCCTTATGTCTCCACACAACCAACCTATCTCCTTCATTCTAATTCAGATCATATCAACCAATTACACAACCAAAACTAACTAATTACAAACTAATTTATAAACTAGTTAGTTTACTAACTTTTCAAACTTTCAATTCATTTGATTATAATATAACCCATATGAAAAATATAAATTTTCGTTGCTATATAATTTAACATAATCAATACATATTGCCCAATTATAAATGCTCAGTTAAAACCAAATATAGCATCAATAGTGTAAAATTAACTAATTTTCATGAATTACTTAGAGAAATATATAATACCTTCCAATGAAGCTTAATCAATGCAAAAAGCTTAGCTTCTTCTTACTGGTATTGCCTTCCTCTTGCTGCAATTGGTTCTTAATTCCCCACCACCCAAATTCAATTGTTAACTTCAATATTCCCTAATATATTTGGGATTGGTTTTGTAACGGAGAAGATGGGAGAGCCGAGAATTGATTGTTTTTTTTTCTTCTTTCTTTTGAAACGAAATCGAAAATGGAATGGGTCAGGGAGGTGCTTTTCGTGGAAAAAGGAGCAGGGCATATATAAGATAGTAATAAGCTCAGCCTTTGTTTTTCTTAGTATCATGAGATTGCCTTATCAAGTAACACCTCATGCTTAATGCTAATGACACAGCTCATGCTATATTGCTTCATTAAGTGCCAGCTCAAGCTTCTATTCTTTAAGTTCCTGACTCAAGCTTATGTTTCAATTTCCCAGCTCCTACTTAACACATGTGAAAGTTACCCAAACCAATAATCCTTATGTTGCATATATTATAATTTAACCTCCGTACTTATCGCATCACATATTATGTATATTATAAATACATAATAAGTTTAAAAATTAAAATAAAATACCCATAAATCTTTTCCATAAAATGAAAACTATTTATTAAATAAAATATTTTATTTAATAAATAAATTAAAATAATTTATTTTTAAAACTATTTTAATATGCACAAAATTTACTTCCATTGTATTATAAGTTGTTTTCAGCAATTATTTACGTAATAAATATATTTTAATATACTTAACACGCCACCTTCACATGTATTTTATACCGCAATTATCACATAAGTAGTATAATATAAATGAAATAAAATAATAATTTGATTTCTTTTTTTTCCCACAATAAATTGTCTAATAACAATTTACCAAATATAATAAATATAAATTATTATATTTAACTTATCACGTACATCCACATATTATACCGCATGTAATCACACATACAATGCAAACTATTAAAATAAAAATTTATTTTACTAAATCTTTATTTTAATATTATCTGAGAACTCAAAACGTCACAAAAGGGTACTATCATCAGATAATCTTATATTCAGCTTTATTGTCGACAAGAAGTGTAAAACAATAGTTCTATACAAAAAAGGGTAAAAATATATTAGAACTTGACCACACTCAAAAATTTGAAATATAATAGGAGATATGGTCAATTGAATTTCATGTTCCATTTTCACCAAAATCTGATTTTTCAACCCCTTGTGATTTCTAAGAAACTTTCATGTTTTCACATAATAACCAACATAACTCATCATAACACTTACTAATACCACATATACCCATAATTTTCATTAGTCCAATGCTTTTATTATGACTTTCATCATAATCCATGTAAACAGATCATTTCCACAATTTAACAAGGAATGAAATACAAAGGATCGTTCACTATGCATGTGGTAATCTACATGTATGTGTTATTCCAATGTAATAATAAAGAATGGAATAACGAAGGATTCACCATGCATGCGATAGAGACCGCATGCACGAGTTATTCCCAATGAATAATAAATAATGGAACTGTGTCCAGCGTAAACGCCGAATGTGGATATTCCAAAATAATAATAAATAATGGAACCGGTCCCAAGAACGCATGCATACGAGATATATTAAATGCGAATAATAAATAATGGAACCAGTCCCGTCAATAACGCATGTATGTGATATTAAAATGAATAATAAAGAACGGAATATTAGAAGAATTTCACCATATATGCAGTACTTTGCATAGACAGGTTATTCTAACATAATAATAAATAATGGAATATCAGAAGTTCTCTTCATGAATAAGAAAGAAAGAATACCCATTATGAGTACAACATATAATATCCCCTACCTTAAAAAAGAAGAGTACTGGATATAGGAGTAGTGAAGTAGCAGAATATTTTTCTTCTTTCTCTCTATAATTTCTCTCTATAATAATTCCTCTAAAGCTTTTGTGAATTGGTGAGAAATGAAGGAAGAATGAGCTTTTATTTATAGAAAAATATAGTTTCGATAATTGCACGTTTTGGGGCTCAAAATATTATAGTATAATACCTTCCTTTTTTTCTTCATTTTTAATTTAGTCCTGCAAGTATTATCAATCTTACACCAACTCCCCTAATAGTAAATCATGTGAATCAATAGTACAATCATGTGAATAAATAGTATAATCATGTGAAAAAATTAATTACAGTATAGTACCTTCAACTATACCTCCATTTTTAACTTAGTCATGCAAGTATTATCAATCTTGCACCACCACCCCTAATAGTATAAGAATGTGAATCAATAGTACCTCATGAATAGTAACTCATGAATAGTAACTCGTGAATAGTAACTCATGAATAGTACTCCGACACAAAAAGTGCTCCGAATACCCGAGTGAACAACACTAGAGTATAATAACCGGGTATTTTATGACAACTTGTCTTCTTTGAAAAATTTTCACATATCACCCTTAACTTTAAACTTTTATCAATTTAACTATTTACCAAAATAGAAAAATTGAATACTTTTATTTCATAAAATTCGGGGTCTCACAATCACCAACTGTGACTCCCCCAAAACAGGTATACATCACCCATCTTGAGTCGCCAAATACATGGTACAAAAATTCAAATACAACTTAATTATACAACTGTCGTGTAAAGTACGACAAAACATAAGTTGTGAGTTTTAATACAAATATTGTCGTCTAGACAATATACAAACTCAAATTCAATATTATTACATTTATTTTCCCACTATTTCACTGAATAGTGAGGACTACTAATGCTATCATCTCGTCCGTCACTCCGCTCCCCGATTAGTCCTCGCTACGTTCTCATTTCAAGAGAGAACAATGAAAATAAAAGGGTGAGCTCAACTAGCCCAAAGAGGGAAATATTATGACTAAGATAATGCGTAATATATTATCGTTAGCCTTCAACAGTGTTAAACTGATACAATATAACAAACATCAAGTTTAACTGCAGCGGAATAAGTAATCCATTAGAAGAGTCAAGTAGAGAATAAAATCTACTATCTTCTATGATTTAAAAAGGTTTTTCATCACTTTTATCGCTGAGACTCAGTTTAATAAATAATCCACATCATCAAATCATTCCTGTACTACAGCCAAAGATATTCTTTAGTATCACGACCACGAATTATCCATGCACTACGGGCCAAAGATAATCATGTTTATCAATCTATCTGATCATGCCATAAAACAATTCATCTTTGCACCCTTGGCGAAGAGAATCCATAGCCATAATCATACCAAAAATTGTCCATCAATGCACTACGGGCCAATAAGGACTTTTTCCACATCATTTGTAACATTACGGTCATGATTATACCGAATAATTCCTAGTCATAATCAAACCAAGTCCATCTATGCACTACGGGCCACAGATGACTTTCAACATAATATAAACATGAAGATGATGACAATGACAATGACATAATAATTCAATAAAACAAGTTCAAGAATGAATTTATCTAGGAATCAATAACGTCCAAATTGTCAACATGATAGTTCTTTGTAGAGTAAAATTCAAGAATGCTCAGAAGAATATTTCCATGAAAAGATACTGGATGAAGCGCAAATATCAAGGATATTCCACTAATTTCATGGAGTATAGAAATCAAAATTTTAACCAACCGAGTATAATAAAGAATGGAATAACAAAAGAAATCACCGAGCGTGCGATAGAAGCCGCATAAACAAAGTTATTTCAACAAAATAATAAATAATCGAATCAGTCCAAATAAAAACGCGCGTATGTGATATTCCAATGTAATAATAAAGACGGAACCGGTCCGGCGTAAAAGCGCATGAGAGCATGGATATTCCAACGAAATAATAAAAACGAGAACCGTGTCCGGCGTGTAGAACGCATGAGCGTGATATTCCAATGTAATAATAAAGACGGAATCGGTCCGCATAAAACGCATGCATGAACGATATATTCCAATGTAATAATAAAGAATGGAATAACAGAAGAATTTCACAAAGTATGCGGTACTTCGCATAGACAAGTTATTCCAACATAATAACAAAGAATGGAATAACAGAAGTTCTCTTCATGGATAAGAAAGAAATAATACTCCCTACCTTAAAAAGAAGAGTACTGGATATAGGAATAGTGAAGTAGCAGAATACTTTTCTTCTTTCTCTCTATAATTTCTCTCTATAATAATTGATCTAAAGCTTTTGTGAATTGGTGAGAAATGAAGGAAGAATGAGCTTCTATTTATAGAAAAATATAGTTTCGATAATTGCACGTTTTGGGGCTCGAAATATTACAGTATAATACCTTCCTCTTTTTTTTCATTTTTAATTTAGTCCTGCAAGTATTATCAAACATGCATCACCTCCCCTAATAGTATAAGAATGTGAATCAATAGTACCCCGTGAATAATAACTCATAAATAGTAACTCGTGAATAGTACTCTGACACAAAAAGTGCTCCGAATACCCGAGTGAACAATATAACCTCTAGACATCAATTATCATCAAAATAAATGTCAATTTCCACTAACACTAATAATTCCAACACAATGGAACAATCAATTTCATCTTTAATCAATACAACTTATTCATCATTAATATTATAACTCATAATATTTAACAACCAGTGTCATTCCTCAGAAAGAGGGCTTTCCAATAAGGATTTCTCCTTATTGGTAGCGCAATCAAATTGGTGACCAAACCTCTCCTCGAGAACTTCTAGACATTGTCAATATTGCAAATAATAATATGAATAACTTTGTCGTCTCAATTATTGATTTAATAATATAACATATTATGCGAGATGATACTTTGTGACAATAATTGAATCAATAATATAGAGAGATATGATGCAATAATTCTTTATGGCAATAATTGAGTATAAACCGAGTGACTTCTCACGTAAGCATCAATAATCAATACCGATTTGCTACTACGCAACCACGCCAGACATTCTTGTACTTTTACTACCGGATAGTTCAACAGTTTTAACGGTAACACTTTCGCCGTTATTTTTATAAAAAGATAATTTTGTCGTCGTACGGATGTTCCCCGACAAAAAGAATATTCTCCGACCAAATGAATATTTTATAACAACTTGCATACTTTGCAAAATTTATAAATACTACCCACAACTATAACATTATATCAAATCCACACCATAATATTCCAAAAAAATATTTCGAGAAATTGAAATCTTTATTCATAAAATCTGGGGTTTCACAATCTCCCCTCCTTATAAAATTTTGCCCTCGAAATTTACGTACGCACTTGATATGCCAAAGAGGTGATGACGAGAAATCAAGTGGCCGAAAATTTTGCAACGAATTTCTTACGAAATTTTTTCCCGTCAATGAATTAGCAACGAAATTGTACAACGACTTATGAATTTCGTTGCAAAAAGTGAAAGCCTGACAAAATCTTCAACGAATGACAAATTTCGGTGCTAAAAATATACTTTTAACAACGATTTATAAAGTCGTTGCCCGAAAAATCGTTGCTAAATTCCCTTTTTTTTGCAGTGTATGTATAATGCCCATGGATATTTAGAAGTTTCTTTCAATTTCATAATTTGTTGAACCTAAAAGTATTTTTGAATTTTGTGGGTATATTCACTAGAAACCCTCACAAGACACAACTCATCCACTTTGGGTGGGGTTTAAAGGCTTGTTGCACATGCTAAGTGCAATCGTGTTTCATACAAAAATGGGGTAGTATAATTTATTTTTTAGTATAATTGGATAGACATATAATTCATACATTTTATTATCCTTAATTTTGTCCTTATAACTATATTAGTTTATTAAATTAATATATTTTATTTTATTTGTAGTATTTAATATTTTGTTACAATAAAGTCGAAATCTTGGTGATCAATCAATATTTAATACTCCTATTTATGGAAGAAAAGAGGTAAGAAAAATCCTACAACAAGAAGGAAGGAGGTGGAACAATCTTGGATTTATCTTATTTATATTGGTGAACAAGTAAAAGATAATTGTTCCGGCTTTTAAAGATGGTAAATGACTCTTGGAGGATTACCATATAGAGATTGAAGTCAAAAAGGAAAGAAGAGGAAAAAAGGGAACAAAGTTTCCAAGTTCAATGAACCTAAATTAGGGCACAAATTTATTTTTCTATATTAGAGAGAGGGCACCACTTGTTATTTTATTTTGAATAAAATACACTGACACCCCCTGTAGATAATCATAATAACACTCACCACCCTTCTAGTTTTTCAAGTAACAGTCAGTACCCCTCTAGTCTACAATATATAACATTCACTACCCCTAGTGTGGTTGACCAACTAATATTTAAAAATATTTTTAATATAATGTCTAATACACCCTTCAAGTTATAATGTTTAATTTCTCCACTAAATATAAATTTGTATATCATAATTTTTACTTTACTTGATCTAATTAATTAAATTATTAAATTGTGCAATAAATAACATAAAAGTAAAAAAATAATAAATATTCATTTTATCGTAAAAAACAAAAAGTCATACAATTTTTACAAATTAAATATCTCAAATATTAAAATTTACGTGATATATATTCAAATATATTTTTTTGTAATTAAAAAGTATAATGTTAATACCCATAAAAATTACAAATTAACGCAATAAAATAATAATAATTTTTTTCAAATATTAAAATTTACGTAAAACAAACTTATTATTATAATTTAAACAAATCTTATTACTCATATAAAAAAAGTATTAAAAATTATATTAATTATTTTTCTCATATATTAAACTAAATATAAGTCACACTTAAACATAATTATTTACAATAAAAATGACAAATGTTGTTACTAAAAAAAGAAAAAAATATATTAAAATAATTTTTTTTACAAGATAGAGGTAGTAATAAATATAATTATATTTTTTTATGTAACATTGCATAAAAACAATGTAAATCAGATACTAAAAAAATGTAATCAAAATCATAAACATCCCAATTTTTTATATATACTCAATAAAATTTAACATATAAAATAACTAAAAATTCAAATAATATTTTTTGTTGTTAAGCACCAAAAACTAAACTATCAATATACTCAATCACTCTAATTAGAATAGCTTCATTAATAATTTAATTAAATTTTTTTAATATTTGTATCGCTTATCCAAAAATATGTGTTAATTAAACTAAATTAGTTTTTTATAAGAGTTACCAACAATTTAAATGAGATAATTTTAATTACAAATAAAACTATAATTAAAATGTATTGTATTAAAAAAAGAATAATTAAACACACACACACACACACACACACACACACACACACACACACACACATATATATATATATATATATATATATATATTATTTAGTGATTAAAATTTAATAAAATACAAGGGTAAATATGTAACTTTATCTATTTAGTCAACCCTAAAAACTTGCAGGGGTACTAACTGTTACTTAAAAAACTAGAGGGGAGGTGAGTGTTATTATCATTATCTAAAGGGGGTGTCACTGTATTTTACTCTTTTATTTTCCTTAATTTTTTGCTGGTGCATAAGGGAGTGAGACATTTAGAGCTTTTGTCTTTTCTTCCAATCATGCGTTGTACTAGTGTCAGGGAGTATTTTCTTTTATTGATTGTTCGAGAGTGTTTTACCGACCCTCATGTTGGGTACGTAAGCTCGAAATTTGGAATCGAGGGAGTTGGTAGATATAGTAGAAGACATACAGAGGTTTGAAGACATCTGAGATACCCGAGCCCATTAGGCCGGGATCCAGTTGTGATCATGGAGGTTGGGGTCGGGTCTTCGCGTCCTCTGGACCGAGGCCCAGACCGGTGCTTATGATGCTTGATGGGTTGGGCCTATGCAGTCGGACGGCCGACACGCAGAGTTGGGCGTAATAAGGGGATTATGTGGTTAAGGGTCCTAACCCTAATCATATGTTGATAAGGCAACTCCAAAGGTAGTATTGGAAAAGGGATTCTACTTGCACCTTTTAAGGAGATTGTGTTGGGCCCAAATATAGGCAACTACCATATTTAGGAGTCCTATTCCAACTCGGAGAGGGACTCTTGGGAGATGAGAATGGCTATAAATACAAGGCTTAACTACAATTAACAGGTAATATATCTTTGAGCACTAAACACTTAAGCCTTCATTGTTAAACCTTATGAACGGCCTGTACTTATTCTCACACCGGGTTATCCCACTACACGGTACGTCGAGCTTCTGTGTGATCCGTTATCGTCTTGAGTTTCAACGTGGATTCTCGTGATTGGACGCTGTGAGGCCGAAACTCAAGCGTTGAGAGTCCTTATTAAAGTAAGATTGTATTTTCTTATTTGGTGGGATAAGGAGGTTTAATTTGGGAAGAAATCTATTAGCCATTAATTGCAGTTATAAGGTGATTCTGAAAAGGACTCCTACTCCTATCTATAAATACAGCAATAAGCAAGGGATGGAAGGAGGAAGGGCACAAGAGTTACAACACAAATACACAACTTGTACTCCCAATATTATTATAGTGGATTACTCTTTCTCTCTCTCTGTGATTTTTCCCCAATTGGGTTTCCACGTAATTCTTGTGTTCATACTTTATATTTCTTTATTTATGTTTATGTGAGTGTATTTCGTGAGTTTGATTTCAAAACAATTACTCCATCAACCGTTGGCACTATTGGCATGTTGTTTTGGTGATTTTGTCAGGCGTACAAAATCAGGCGTTAACATTGATTTAATAGAAATTCTCTTTTTAATTATTTTTCTTATTACATATAATTACATGTAATTAGTAGTATTAATTTTTGATTTCATGACTAGCTAAATTTCTAATACTTAGGATGAAGATAAAATTGGGTATTTCATAATAATATTTTATTTTCATTCTGAAGTTAGTGCCTAACTATTTTTGACTTCATATTTTCTTTCACAAAAGTTGCATATGGTTCTAATATTGATTGCGAGATTTTTATAAGTTATAGTTAATCTGTGAATTTTTCATAATTTATGTTTATCCGTATTAATTATATATATGAATCATTATTTTTAAAGGTAATGGAATAATAAACCCTTGAATTAATAAGGAGAATAACGAACTCACAAAGAGAACAAAAGATAATAATATTAATTGATGAAAACATATTTGTTCACAAGCCCTAGTAAGCATATTTATAATCCTAAAGAACTTCCTAACATTTATTAGGAATAGGAAAATTAAAATAACAAAAATTAAAAAAAAAATCGAGTTTGACCAAACATTGAACGACAACTAGACTGCTTAAAATAAGGTTTTGGGCTTAAAACATTATACATCGTGGCTACATTGTGGGTTCAAAAGTTATGCCACTTTGAAATTCTACAAACTCGAACACATCCGAACACTTAATTCACTTTTCAATTAATTGGACTCTTCCACCTCATTATATAAAGTGATATGATATTCCTCATTTGCCATTATTTTTACACACATGTTAAGAAATTATTGTGTTTTCTAGGAAGTAATATGTAAGAATTCAAAATCATATTACTTTGGACGAACCCCTCAAAATTATAAGAGTTCAAATTATGCTCTCTCAAATTCAAGAGTACTGGAGCCCAATATTAGTCGGCACATAAACATATTTTATTCATTTATAGACACAAATCTTGTTTGGTTACTCTTAAAACACCCAAAAAGAAATTTGTGGCAAGTAATTATAATGCAGACAAGAAGCCAACATAAAAAGCACTACTCTAATTCCTTCACACTTTGGAACAAAATATTAGAGTCCATTCCCACATACAAGGAACAAAACCAAATAAGCAGCAGGTACATATAATTTGAACTCAAAATGTAATATAGCGTTTACAAAGATGAAAATATTATATCTTATAAAGCATGATGCCCATGCACGCATGTCCATTATTTAATTAAAAAATTAATAATAGATTTGAACTCAAAAATGTAATATAGCGTTTACAAAGATGAAAAAATTATATCTTATAAAGCATGATGCCCATGCACGCATGTCCATTTATTCTTTTACACGTACGTAGCATAATTATACAACAAATAATACAATATTAATTGGCTTATATGCCCCCTTTGGAGGTGGAGGAGAAGTGTAGTAGTATGGCGTAGGTGGCGGTGGCGGATTGTTGGGGGTGGAGATGGTGGTGGTGAAGGAGAGGGGATGGAGATTGTGGTGGGGAAGAGGGGAGATGGCGAAATAGAGGGGTTGGAGATGGTGGTAGTGGTGGAGGAGATGGCAAAGGCGGTGGCGGTGGCGGATTGTTGGGGGGTTGAGAGGGGATGGAGATGGTGGTGGTGGAAGAGGAGGAGGAGATGAAGAAGGAGAGGGGGGGATGAGATGGTGGTAGTGGTGGAGGTGATGGCGAAGGGGATGGCGGAGGCGGATTGTTGGGGAGTGGAGAGGGGGATAGAGAGGGTGGTGGTGAAGGAGGGGGGATGGAGATTGTGGTGGAGGAAGAGGAGGAGATGGCGAAAGAGAGGGGGTGGAGTTGGTGGTAGTGGTGGAGGAGATTGCAAAGCCGGTGGCGGTGGCGGATTGTTGGGGATGGAGATGGTGGTGGTGGAAGAGGAAGAGATGGAGAAGGAGAGGGGGGTAGAGATGGTGGTAGTGGGGGAGGAGATGGCGAAGGGGGTGGCGGTGGCGGATTGTTGGGGGGTGGAGAGGGGGATGGAGATGGTGGTGGTGAAGGAGAGAGGGATGGGGATGGTGGTGGTGGAAGAGGAGGAGATGGCGAAGGAGAGGGCGGTGGAGATGGTGGTAGTGGTGGAGGAGATGGCGAAGGCGGTGGCGGATTGTTGGGGGGTTGAGATGGGGATGGAGATGGTGGTGGTGGAAGAGGAGGAGATGGAGAAGGAGAGGGGGGTGGAGATGGTGGTAGTGGTGGAGGTGATGGGGAAGGGGCTGGCGGAGTCGGATTGTTGGGGGGTGGAGAGGGGATGGAGAGGGTAGTGGTGAAGGAGAGGGGATGGAGATTGTGGTGGGGAAGATGAGGAGATGGAGAAAGAGAGGGGGTGGAGTTGGTGGTAGTGGTGGAGGAGATTGCAAAGGCGGTGGCGGATTGTTGGGGGATGGAGATCGTGGTGGTGGAAGAGGAGGAGATGGAGAAGGAGAGGGGGGTGGAGATGGTGGTAGTGGTGGAGGAGATGGCGAAGGGGTGTCGGTGGCGGATTGTTGGGGGGGTGGAGAGGGGATGGAGATTGTGGTGGTGAAGGAGAGGGCTGAGATGGAGATGGTGGTGGTGGAAGAGAAGGAGAGGGCGGTGGAGATGGTGGTAGTGGTGGAGGAGATGGCGAAGGCGGTGGCGGTGGCGGATTGTTAGGGGGTGGAGAGGGGAATGGAAATGGTGGCGATGGAGAGGGGGATGGAGATGGTGGTGGTGGAAGTGGAGGAGATGGCGAAGGAAAGGGGGGTGGAGATGGTGGTAGTGGAGCAGGAGGAGAGGGTGAAGGCGGTGACGGTGGCGGTAGTGGTGGCGGATTGTGGTTGGGTGGAGGTGGTGGTGGAGATGCATAAATGTAAGGTCTTTTGCCTTCTACAGTTGCACAAGTTGTTATGCATAATATTATGGCAAAGTATAGTAGCGGAGGCCATAAAGTTGTCATTTTGTGGCAACTAAAAATTAGGCAACTAGAGACTTTGAATACTTCTAATTTAGTCGTTGCAATTGATAGCTTTACTGAGGGAAGGTTTACCCCTTTATATAGTGATCACTTCTATTAGGTTCCAATCTCAATATTCTCATTAAAGTAGCCTATGGTACATTTCAAATTTAAAAATATATTTATCTTTTTAGTCTGTTTTAAATTGAGTAATATATTTTTATTTTAGGACTTTGAAGTCAGGTGAAATTCTTAATTTGATATTACTTTATACTCTCATTTTTAATTTAAACAACACTAACTCTCTTAATTTTTAACTAATATCATGGGTACATTTAAAAGAACATAAAATTATCGTTAAAAATCATCGTTTTTTAATTATATCTTTAATTTTAGAACAGATTAAAGGAATATGAACCATTGTTATTTTTGAACATTGTTTGATTTTTGAACTTCGAACATGTGTTGATTAGACACAGAAAGATTCTCATTTAGCGTTTATGATGTGAAACTAATGATCCACAGAGCTATATGAAGGAGTACTCATAGAATTAAGTTTTAGTAGCCCATTTAAGAAATTAAATAGATGGGTAAAAGCTCATTTAAATTTATTATGAAAAACACAATGTAAACTACGATGATCCACAGAGCTATATGAAGAAGTACTCATAGAATTAAGTTTCTTAGTAGCCCATTTAAGAAATTAAATAGATGGGTAAAAGCTTAGTAACCAAATTAAGAAAATAGATGGATAAAACCAAAATATTCAATATATTCTGACGTTTGCAGGTTTTTTTTTACACTTTTTATAACACTACTAGCTTAATGGGTATTTAAGTATTAATTTATTTTAGATCAATCATGAGAATAAAATATGTTATGTTTTTATTCCTTAATAATTAATTTTTGCATTTATTTTGTGTCTTAATATACTCATTATTCTTATATTTTTATTTAAGTTTTAATTAAATGTTTTTCCTTTTTAATTATATTAGTTTATTTAATTAATATGTTTTATTTTATTTTGTAGGATTTAATATTTTATTACAATAAAGTCAATATCTTGGTGGTCAAGTAATATTTAATGTTTTTATTCATGAAAGAAAAAACAAGAGGAATTCTACAAAAAGAAGGAAGGAGGCGGAACAATATTGGTATACTAGTCAAATCCAATGAAGGAAAGGAAAGTTCATCTAAAAGATCTCTTTGAACGAAGTTGATTGCCACTAGGAGGTTGAAACCTATAAATAGAGGATTACCAAAAGAGAATTTTTTTAATATTTTTTTTAAAAAAAGAGAGTTTTTTTTAAAAACAGCTTTTGTTAAAAATCTGTTTAAAAAAATTTCTACCGTTTTTTAAAAATCTTATAAATTCTATTTTTATAAAAAAAATTTAAAAAATTTCTACCGTTTTTAGAATTCTATTTTTAAAAAATCTGTTTTTAAAAAATCTATTTTTTTTAAAATCTGCTTTTTTTAAAAAACTGTTTTTAAAAATCAAATTTTAAAAAAGTTCTACTTTTTTTGAAAATCTGTTTTTAAAAAGTTCCATTTTAAAAAAATCTTTTTTAAAAATTCTCTTTTTTTTAAAATCTGTTTTTTTTTAAAAATCTGTTTTAAAAAAATATGTTTTTTAAAAAGAATATTTTTTAGAATTCTATTTTTTTTAAAATCTGTTTTTAAAAAAATTGATTTTTTGAAAAAACTGTTTTTAAAAAAATATATTTTAAAAAAAAATCTGTTTTTTTAAAAAAATTTGTTGTATTTTATTATGTTTTTGTTATTTTTAAAACTTTAAAATGTTGATTTTTTTTGCCACATAAGCAAATTTTTTTTATTTTTTTGCCACATCAATATAATATCATTACGCACTTTAACGTTAACGTCATCAACTATTTTGGACGGAATGACCCAATTAAAATTTTTTAATTAGTTTAATGATGTAATCCAAAAAATTAAAAGTTCAGTGGTGTATTAAGTAAAACGTGCTAAGTTTAGTGGTAAAAATTATAATTTTGCCCCAAAAGAATTAATGTCTTCTGCCTATAAATAGAGGATTACCAAGAGAACTTAGACTCTTGTCTACAAACTTCTCTTTGTATTATTTTTGGTGTTTTCAAGGTTGTGTAATGTATTGAATTTCCAGATCAATATTAGAATAAATTTTTTATAAAATAAATTTTTATTTCTGATATTACTTATCTAGCATAAGTATATGTGCAATGTGGTATCTATATTTGTGAGCGATATATTTACTGTGTAAATACTTATCACTTACTTTTTTTTAGCAAGAGCTGGCTTCCTGTAAGGAATATAGACTTAGACAGCTGGCTAAGCTATTATGTAGGCTATGTATTAGCGTAATGGGCAGATATGTGTAGCAAGAAAATTCAGTCATTTTCTTCTTGCTAAACTCTTTCATTCCAGCCTCCTCCCTGTTCAGTTTAGCCGAGCTCCTTTGCTAGTCCAGTGCAATCCATTCGGGTATAAGCAAGTGTAAGCAGTGGTGGAATCAGAACTTTTTTGTAGGGGGTCAAAATTTTTAAACCAAGCAGTGACTGGCCGGCGGCGGCGACGGGCGGAAGGCGACAGGAGCAGTGAATGTGAAGTGTGAACTGTGAAGAGAATGTGAAGAAAAGAGTACTGAAGAAGAGAATGTGAAGAGTACTAAAGAAGTCATACACCAATTTTTATTTTTTTAAAAATGAAATGACGTCGTTTCATTTAAATAAAAAAAAAATTTAACTACCATAAACGTTAAGAACCTTTTTATGTGGATCAACTTTAAGGCTTTCTGCCATAAACGTTAAGAGGCTGATCGAAACCTTTTGCAGCCTCGATGAGTACTCAATGTATTTCAAGTCACGAAGTCATTTAGATTTATCGTATTCCATGCTCAACTATTTTACAATGCATATGTCTAGCTAGGCATTCATGTTAATCATGTCTATAGGCATAACACACCTAATCATGAAGTCACATTCTAGAATACTTGTAACGTAGTTATTGACAAAACTAGTTTTCAAGGTTTCTTTTGAAAATCTCATGTTAAGCCATCAAGCATACAAAGCCACTTCACTTACTATACATCATATATCTCATATATACATGTTAGACCACATAAGCATGCTAACAAGTTCTTAACTCAAAGTGCATATAGTTTATCAAGTTTGTTTTTGAAACTTTAAGTCTCCATTAATTAGTAAAACTTATTCAAGCATCCAAGATAAGTCCACTTAGTCTAAATCATGCTTTCATGCTTAACGATATATGAAATCAGATCATGATAGCATGTTTTCAAGTTCAAAACTTAGTGTATATATAGTTCATTTACATATAGCTAGTAGTAGTCTTTTTACTTGCAATTTTTCTTTAAATCATGCTTGAATAATCTATGATATCTCTAACAATATAAACTAACATATTGGTCACATGTCAACTCATATCAGAACTTAATACGTTGATGCTTAAGGTCAGAACATGCATTGCACAATGTTTATCAAAACTAGTTTCCAAATCCTTATACTTTCTTTGAATATGCACACCAAACCAAGTTACAAAGACTTATTATATATTAAACAACATATATCCACATGCTAGGGTCATTTACATGTATAATCTAACTAACATAACATACTCAGAATGAGATAAGATCAACAAATCAGTATTTATGATTGGCGTACGCATAGGCTACGGCATTATATATATTATAGAAGTAGGCGCGCCACATGCAACTTCGAAAGCGAAAAAAAAAAATGATGGCTTTGCTTGCACGAGCCTCAACACAACCAATGTTAAACCCAGAACCATACCAACTACAAAGCTCCTGAACATGCAAACAAACTCGAGATAACACAATGGCATGCTATTCTATATCAATTAACAGAGAATTCAAACAATTGTAAGAATTTGACAAAACTCAAACTCAAGAACACAAACAGAATTTATACCTCTTGGAAGCTTAAATTGATTCCTCAATGCACTAATTATACTCTCTCAATGTTCAGCAGCTCTCACTCTCAATGTATACTTATCAGACAAATTTTTAGCAACTGAGAATTAAGAAGAAGATGGTGTTATATATATATATAATTGATTTCCCAGTTATTGATCTTGCACATTGGTTTGATTCAATGGAGAATGGAAGGAAACATTGGGTATAAAAGAGTTGGCCAACTGCCAACCTTGTAGCCATCATCACCATGGATTATAGTTGCTTGAGTTTACGCAATGAGATTATAGGCTACTCTTTAGCCACTGTTTGAGCACTGAGGAGTTTTAAATCTCAGCAACGTGATTAAAATGCTTAGTTTGTTCTCTTGGACTCCCAAAATGTGATTTTAATGTGTTAATGCTATTTCATAATAGAAAGTTAGAGATTATTTATGTACCCACATCATATAATCCATGTACATTATTGTAGTATAATTAATATTTATAACACGTGTGAACTCAATTTAATTGGTCACTAGTAATTTAATATCTTCTTAAACTTTATTATTCCAATTAGACTCCCTTATTGAAATAATTTGTAATTCTTTGATAATGTACATCTTTAATGTTCTCCCCCATACAATGTGTCACATAAGCTTTATTTATATAACTTATAATTCATTCAATTTTAATATATAGTTTTATATATTATATAGTCACATTAAAGTGTCACGCTACACTTTCTTTTTAATGTAGGAACTATATAATCATATATCTTGCACACATCAATTAAATGAATAATATAATTCTAATTATGTAAATTACTTTGCTTATTCATTATTCACAATAACCATTAATTATTAATACAATATTAATTAATCATTCACTACTTAATTTATTCATTCCTTAATTAAATTATTCCATTCAAATTTCGATTCTCATGCCACACAAGGCATTTCACAAATCTCATCACAAATTCTACATTTTTCTCAATTCTTATAAATTCAATTTGAATTAATTGAATTACTCATCTCACAACACATTAATATTTATATTCAAATAAATATTCATTTTCTTATTGTTATTGTTATTATTTATTCATGAAATTCACTAGTTCTTACGAGATAAACTCGATGTTATATGATATCCCTAATATTAGTAATATTTCTTTTAAGGAAAATTATTAATTGATTAAATAAAGATTAGAGATTTAACCTAATTATTAATAAAGGAAATGTGAAAAGAGTGGATTAATTTTTTTTTTATATGTGCCCATAGGGTATAAAATGATCGAGAATAGAGACTTTCAAGATAAAAGGCTCTAACTAAGAATGTATGAGACAATATAAATATTACTTACTCATAATGAAAAGAAAGTAATATGTGGAGTTAAATAAAATTTTATGAGATGTAGTAAACAAGGGTATTATTAAATGTATACCTTGATTATTCAAAATGAAAAGGGAAGCCAATATGATTTAATTGAAAAATATTCTTGACAAAAATCCACTATAAGATCAATGAAATAATTATATTATAATATAATTAATTTCGCTCAAAAGTATTATTTAGTGACAAATAAGGAAAATGGTGGGTACTACCATGAAGTATTTAAATTACATAGAACCATCATTTTTAATGATGTATGTATAACTATTTTACTAGCATAAAGAAAAATGCGGTGGATAAAAATCCATGTAATATAAATCTTTATTAAATATTGACCATATCAAATTTGCTAGGTGTGCTTGCAAATAATTTAGCGTTATGTACCATTGCCTTACGTTAAGAGGGGTAATAAAAGTCCAAGTTATATAAATTGGGCCAAATTATTTTTTTTTCATGTAGGCAGTCAAGCCTTCTTTATTTTATTAATATGATATGAGTGCATTGAGCCCAAAGCAAAGTTGTGTCCGGCCTTGCATTAGACCCAATTCGGCAGCCATATTGGAGAAAAAAAGAACTGTTAGTTCAAATTAAAAGAGCAGTGAGATGGTTGTGGGTCAATCAGTAAGCTAACAGTTAGTTAGCAATTTAGTTAGTAGCAATAAGGTGTAGAGTGGTTGTAGGAGCCAAGTTCATTGCATGAGCCAAGTAGCTACTAGAGGACTAATCATATGGGCCAAATAGGGGCCAAGTAGACTGCAGAGGAGTAGGAGGTTGCTAAGCCTTGTAGGGGTTGTGTAGTGGTAATGATGAAAGCCAATGTAAGGGTTGGGTATGAGCTAAAGAGAGCAGCCATGTAGAGATAATGATGGAAAACAACAATAGGCCAAGTAGGCTGATTGAGAGAGAGAGAGAGAGAGAGAGAGAGAAATCTTAGCCATATATGGCCATACAATGCACCTGAAATCAAATAACTTCTATACTTATCCGCGTTCCAAAAGTAATATCAATAGTAGTCCATTAGATTGAGAGAGTAGCAAAGCTACGACTAGAAAGGAAGGAAGGATTCAGAAACAAAGCTACTTCAATATCTAGAAGTTAGCCATATATGGCCATATAATGCACCTGAAATCAAATAACTTCTATACTTATTCGCGTTCCAAAAGTAATATCAATAGCAGTCCATTAGATTGAGAGAGTAGCAAAGCTACGACTGGAAAGGAAGGAAGGATTGAGAAATAAAGCTACTTCAATATCTAAAAGTTAGCAAAGTAAGTAAGCTTAGACTCTTTCCATTCCTTTTTTCATTTCATATTTGATAGTAGAATGGGCTATTACTGGCTATAGTATTAAATAAGACTATGGTGGCTGTTATGATAATATTAGAGCTTTGTGTGGTTGTTGAGGCATTATATAGAGACTCTTAATAAATCAAAAGCCAAAGGATTGGGGAAAATGGACAGGAAATTAGTGGGTACATGTAAATAAAATCATATATGTTCACCAACTATTTGCCTAAATGTCCAAGTAGAGGCTGTTATAGTATAAAAGCATGCTAGCTATGAATTAGAGTCCAAATCATGTCTACGGGCTCATATATTGAGATGAATGCCTCAAACATGTTTCTATGCTTAAAAATACCATGTTGTAGTATAACTTACATGCCATGATATTTTTATAGTAGTAGTACTACTCTCCACGATCGTGAGAGTGCAACTCCACGATCGTAGAATGCAACTCCATGATAGTAGATCTCAACTTAAGAGTGATATGCGGATCCCCACTTTGAGTCTCAAATTGGAATCATCGTAAATTGATGTTCCTGAACCAATAAAAAAGAAGAATTAAAAGCCTATTAGGGATTATTTTGAACAAAAGATAGAATTCCTGCATTTGGATGTATTAAACCATGAACATATATATAGTATACTGAAAGTACTTGTTGTGATAAAACTTGTGCTTGAAAGTTTGAAGGTTGTTATGGTGGTTTAGTACTAACTCATGCTAATAATGCCTAGAAATGAGTTGTTTTGATATTGATACATGAGTAAAGTTTCAAGCTTGTTAAAATATGTGATGATGAGTTTTAAGGATAATTTGAAGTTATATGAATGCTTAGATAACCCTTGAATCATAGCTTGGGAATTTTGTTTGTGAGTAATAGCCAAAACTGTGCTTAAACTCTAAATTAGAGGACTATTTTGGTCAAGGTCAGTACCTGAACTTTTGAGTTAGTAAGGAGACCGTAATATGTCTATAATTAACATTTAAAAGTTGTTCCTTAACTTAGTTGAGGTCCATATTGAGTACTACTCAGTTTTCATGTTTAAAGGCCATAAAAAGTAAGCTTTAAAGTGTCATCTAACATTTAAATTAAGAGAGGTCACACCTGAACCTTGTAGGCAAGTTTCAATAGCTATAATATGACATAAGTAAGCTACACAAGTTAAATAAACCAAGTCTAAATCGTTTTTAATATTGGACATGTTAAAAATCATGTTTTAGGCCAAAAGTGGTCTGTTTTGGGGTAAATTTTAGTACTTGAATTTGTAAGACTGTAATAAAATCATATAAAATTGCTAATGCATGCTTGTGATGATTCCTAATCATTTCTATGACTAAAGCTAGTAAGAAAACAAAGTTGAGATCTATTTTTCAAGCCTAAAGTGAGCTTTGATAGGTCAAAATTCGCTAGATGACTAAACAAAGTGAGATGATGATAAAGGTAACCTTAGCCAACTAAAATACACATGCCTAGACTGCCAAGTAACCAAAACTAAAAGAAATTTAAGAAGTGTCAAAATCAGTTTTGGGGGAAAAGTGTTATACTGTCCAGTTTGAGCCTCAGTTAAAATAGGCCTAACTGATATGAATGAGAAACCTAAACCCTTATTAAAATACTTTGGTATGTGGTCTAGAAGTAGGGCTAGATGGTAGAGCCAAAAGCTTAACCAAGAAATTTCAACAAATCATCAAAGTAGGCAGTAAACTAAATTACACGCAGCAGATTAGATATATAGTAGAGTGGCTCAGCAAATGGTATAGTGGCTCTGCAGATAGTAGAGTGGAAAACTTAGCAGATATTAGAGTAAGAACTCTAAAAATCGTAGAGTGAACTCTGAAAATCGTATAATAACTCTCGAAATCGTAGAGTGAACTTTTGAAATCGTAGAATGAACTCTGAAAATCGTAGAGTGAAAATATTAGAGTGCGGATAATAGAGTGCAGATACTAAATACACACATTAGTTTCACATACGTACATACACACATTAGTTTCACATACTAAGTTCACATACTAAATTCAGTTATGTTAAAACCATTCCATATTTCTTTAGAAACTTTTGTCCATTATAACCCTTTTATGCCCAAAAAGGTTCTATCATGGCTTTAGTATATAAATACTTTACGTTTCAAGTTATAAATTCTTTACAACCCTTTTACGGATATTTCTTACCTTCTATATGTGTACTTGAATTTACATAGCTTATTGATGGTTTATTTTACATGTACATAGCTCATCTATTGAACCGAATAGATTTATAGCTCTCATAGCTTTTGCTTCTTCACAATAGTCTATGTGCTAAATCATTTTGTAACCACGTATACAGATCGATGTCTAATACTTTTAGTTACATAACATATCCATAGCTTACTATTTACTCCCGCGAATAAATAGAACTCCTCTTTTCATATGTATATTAGTTTTATACATATGTCTTTTAATGGATTCTTGACTTCGTTTGTATAATCTTTGCTTCATATTTCAAAAAATCTTTCATTTTCAAATTTCCTTTCAATATAGCTTTAAATGGGTTATCGCATCTCATATCAACTTATATCCTTTTTATATTCTATTATATGAATAAGTTTTACATATATATAAAACTTACGTTTACATAAGAGTTTTATTGCTTCATTGGTATATTTGAATCGAGCTAACAATAAATATAGTCATTATACTATATTTATACATTCATTTCGGTATCTTCTATATGTCAAATCATTAAAGCCAACTAAAAATTGCATCATGAACCAATCGCCAAACAATTCAACGATCTTAGAAGTTGGGCCTCGTATGGCCTCGCCTTTGGTTGGCTCGGTCGGGCAACGTTGGTTATCGGAAGCCCCCTCTTTTTGACACTCGTTTGTGATGTTATATCTTTTAAACCACTCGTTCATATGCTTTGAATTTTGGATATGTTTTTTAGGTAGTATATCCATCTAATTATAAAAATTATAAAACAAGCATTACTAGAAACCCAAATTGCCAAAACCACGATTTAAACCAATTGGGTGAATCAACACAAAGACAAATACGACGACGACGACGTGTGCTGCTACTACACTGGTCTGCAAATAAGATGCCCAAATTGGGTTGTTACCCCCTAAATAATGAAAAATGCCTAGTTTGTGCATTTTTAACTTTTAAGCTTGTAGTTCGGATTGCAACCAATTTTTGATATGATATAAATAACATAGTAAACTATTTTTAAAAATATAAACCACCCATTTCGGATCTCATAAGCACTAAAAATTGGCTCCAAAAATGTCCACTCAATAATAATTTTCAATTTTTTTCCAACTTGACCTGTTATTATTTAAAACAATCATAAACTTCTTCGTTTCAAAACATTTTTGAGCGATTATTGAGCCCATGCGAAGCTAACTTTTGGGCCTAGAACTTTTATTCTTTGACCATTTTTAAATGTGTAACACAAAATTCCAGAAAATTAGTGCAAGGGGACTGCTCCGAATTTGTTAGATAGATTTGATGCAACTACTTTGAATGTAAACTAACTCCTTGTCGAATTAGTCCGTTGATTCGGAATTTGTCGTTTTTTGATTCTATGGAAAGCTTATTCAGTGTACTATGAGAATTACGATGCGAAATTAGTGGGAAATTTCAATCGAAAATATCAAGCATACTTTCTTCGTTATTAACATATAATATACAACATCTACAATATTGAAATTGAATAAGAAATATACAATCTTGAATTACATAAAAGAAAATAAAACCAAACAATAAAATGGATCTTTATTATATGGAAAAACATGAATGACCATTACACTAGGTAGTCCATACAAAAATGCAAAATCATATATACATTATAATACCAAAAACAGAATTCAAGCAAATATACATTAATATACATTATCAATCCAAAAACAAAATAAATTTAAACCAATTGCACTAACAAATATATAATAATAATATATATATACTCAATACCTAGAAAATTAAGAAAGTTGAGAGTCTAAGTGTGGTGGCGGGTCTCCGGTGGGGGTGGCGGTGGGTGGGTGACCCGTGATGAGTGGGTCGTGGACCAATGGCCGGTGGCGGTGGAGTCGTGGCCGATGGCCGATGGCCTTTCCCAAAAGCCCATTATTTTTTTAATAATCTAGATATCTCTGAATTGTTGTTTTAGGGTCAGCATCCACTAACTTTTCGTATTTTGTTTCTTCAAGCCTCCTAACTTAAGCGTAAAAGCTTTTGCTACACAAGTCCAATTGACTTGATACTTGATCCTACCTCAAGTCCTTGTTACAAGGTAGGATTTCCATCATTGATTGGTCTCTAACAACCTCATTAACACATATAATATAAATCCCAAAAGTCGGTGTTCACCATTGTTTTAAAAAATTTTCATTTGATTCGCTTTCATTTCTTATTGCTTTCAAAGTTTTTTTGTTTCTAATCTAATACGCCAAAACTCCTTAATTATTACTTGTATGTAATATATAAATCTATCTCAAGCCTTGTTTTTGTCTAATATTTGATTTTTAACCAAAACAGTACATTGGAGAATTTTATCAAGCACTTTGTGTGCACTTTTTTAAAACCCTCATGTCATAACTATTTCTTTATGCTATAATCCCATTTGAAATACCATCTGGAATAAAATTGATTTCAGCATTTTTGCACTACACATTTATACACTAACTCTTTGTTGTGGATATAAACTATGATTTGAGCAATTTCAAGAAAAAAATTGAAAAAAAAAGTTTAAAAAAGAAATAAATAACTGCTTCAATGTCCATTGAACAAAATAACTGGGTATCCAAGCCTCATGAAGCATCGATATTCATGCTTTGAAAAGTGTGATGGATAAAAGCAGTTTGACTAGTTTAGTTTTTTGCCTTTTTGTCGTTCAAGTTAGTAAGCCATTGGGGTGCTCTACACCTATTACCTAAAAAGCAACCGATTTGGGAGTCATTGGTCCAACTCTCACTACATGGGTAACTCTGAAAAACCTAAGAAAAAAAGACATTGCACAAGTCAAGAAAAAAAATGATGAAAAAAAGGTAAAAAGAGTGAGAGAAAAAAAATATTTGCTTTATTTTTATGGTAAAAGTCCCTACTAAGAGTTGCATCACAAACGCGTGAATGCATCACGTGGAATTAATTTTATGAAGGATGGTGTCTAAAATGAAGATTGAGTATTTTTGATAAGGTGAAAGTGTGATTTTAAATTTAATCTTGCTTATGTATAATGCCCATTGATATTTAGAAGTTTCTTTCAATTTCATAATTTGTTGAACCCAAAAGTATTTTTGAATTTTGTGGGTATATTCACTGGAAACCCTCACGAGACACAACTCATCCACTTGGGGTGGGGTTTAAAGGCTTGTTGCACATGCTAAGTGCAACCTACAAAAATGGGGTAGTATAATTTATGTTTTAGTATAATTGGATAGACATATAATTCATACATTTTATTATCCCTAATTTTGTCCTTTTAACTATATTAGTTTATTAAATTAATATATTTTATTTTTTTGTAGTATTTAATATTTTGTTACAATAAAGTCAAAACCTTGGTTATCAATCAATATTTAATACTCCTATTTATGGAAGAAAAGAGACAAGAAAAATCTTACAACAAGAAAGAAGGAGGTGGAACAATCTTGGATTTATCTTATTTATATTGGTGCAAGTAAAAGATAATTGTTCTAGCTTTTAAAGATGGAAAATGACTCTTGGAAGATTACCATATAGAGATTGAAGTCAAAAAGGAAAGAAGAGAAAAAAAGGGAACAAAGTTTCCAAGTTCAAGGAACCTAAATTAGGGCACAAATTTATTTTTCTTATAAATAGGTCTCTTGTTTTAGAAAGAGGTGTTATTTTATTTTTCTTAATTTTTTGATGGTGCAGAAGGGAGTGAGATAAACATCTGCCAACCACAAAACTGCAATCCAATCAAAAAATGTGAAAGAGTTCAGCAATTATCTCCTAAATAAAATTAGTGGTATGTCTGCTTTTCATTTAACAAATCATAACAATATTCACAAGTACTAAGCACCACTGATCATCTCTGTACACACATACGACATCATCGAGGGGACAAAAGTATGATTGTTTATTGACTAGTTGGCCAATGGCAGGGGTTATATAGTTTGAGTAGTAGGTAGACATAAGGATAGTAGCTTAACAAACAAGTAGAATTGTCAATTGACAACCTTGATGAGTGAAGGTTGAGGAGGGCAGTAAATTACCTAGTCAATGTAAAATGAGCTTCTTCATTCCCCTAAAGTACCAAAACTAACTGAAAACTGATAATGCCTATGTGCCTACCCATTCAAGCATATTCCAAGTAAGTTTCTTAAGCAAGTCACTCACTCAGTTCAACAAACAAGGGCTTGTTAACTTCAGTCTAAAATGAGGCTTATTGACATTTCTATTGAAGAAGTTGAAGGGTCAATTTTTTAAATGTAAACGTATAAAATATCTATTCCAGAGTAATGATCATTGGATAAATTCAAGAGTGTAGATGAGTTAATAAGTATGTTAAAGCTTCAACCTAATAGGTTAATCTTTTAGGTAAGGAGGTGGTCCAACATACTTATTGAGCCCGTCTACACAAATGTGTGCTGCTAGGTGATGAATTGATGTGGGATGGATCGTACAATTCCGCTACAAATGGTATCAAAGCCCATGGTTCGATGGGCCTAAGTAACAACTCCAAGGTGCGAGAGGAGTGCGAGGGTAAAAAATTCGCAGGCCTTGTGAGAGTCCAAGTATCAACTTCAAGGTGCGAGGGGAGTGCGAATGTAAATTCGCAGGCCTCGTGTGTGGAGCAAATAGAGTTGAATCAGGTGGAGCACGGGATAATTTGAGTCGGGTGGAGCGGGCTTAGGATGGCTCTAGGGAAGTTGCTGAGACACATTTTCCCTGGGCGTGGTGGAGTAATATTATAATCAAGCAAAACTCTTGAAGGACTCAAAGGTGAAGTATTTGAATCGGGTGGAGCATGGCTCAGGATGGCTCTAGGTAACTGCTGAGACACGTTTGTTGCTGGCGTGGTGGAGTAGTATTAGAGTCGAGCAAAACTCTTGAATGATTCAAAGAAGATGTGTTAGAGCCTCAACCTAATAGGTTAACCTTTTAGGTAAGGAGGTGGTCCAACATACTTATTGCGCCCGTCTACACAGGTGTGCGCTGCTAGGTGGTGAATTGATGTGGGATGGATCGCACAATTCCGCTACAAGAAGCTATAAATATTGATGTATGGTCATGAAATAGTATCAGACTATGGTTGGTTATTGATTTGGTTTCCTTAAAAAGGGTGAGAACATTCATGCTTCAATAATTATGTGTCACACAGTTCCACTGATTTAATTTCATTAGTTCTTCTTGCAGTATAATTCTTGGTTTGTTTCTTTGTTTCGCACTTTGATGATTTGTCTTCTTTTTACATATTCTAATAATTTCTCCCCCCTATACATTGTTTGTCAAAATCTGGCAGACTCTGTCTAAAACGTCGATTGTAAATGAGCTATTTTATTTGAAGGGGAAATTTGCATTGTTAGAACCAAACAAAAATGGGTCCATATTCTTAGAAAACATCAAACAGGTTGGTTTCATGCAAGATTATTTAATTTTTTTTTGAAATATTTGATTTCAATGTTGCTTTTACATTGTATGAAATGATCAGGTCTTCTGGTCTTGATGAAAAATGCAACAAATGCCATGAATGAGCCTCGTGTCCATGATTATTTAGCATCAATATGTCCTTTGACTATTATGAGACTGGTTTTCAATTATTTATCCAAAATTTAAAAGTAAAACTTGATAGAATGGCTATTAGTTGCATGCTTTTGTGCATTACTTGTAATCACCTAAACTATTAATTCCTCTATTATTTCAGCTAAATGCACTTCAATATAGAAGGATGGAGTTTGAGGAATTCTGTGCAGCAGCTTTAAGTGTCCATCAGCTCGAGGCTCTTCATCGATGGGAGCAACATGCTCGTTGTGCCTATGAACTTTTTGAGAAAGATGGTAACATGGCTATTTTCATTAAGGACCTGATTTCTGTAAGTGGCTTTATTCTTACTACTGTGATAAAATTATTTTTAAGTGCATTAGAGATATTATTCCTTATGTTGGTGTTGGGAAAGCAGTACTTGCCATTTGTATTCTTTGCACTCATAAACTATCTTTGGACATCGACGAGTTTAGAACAAAGTGATATATATATTACTTTCTGAACTTAGACTTTACAAATGATGTGGTAAAAGTCCTCATTGGCCCGTAGTGCATTGATGGACGATTGTTGGCATGATCATGACCATTAATGAATACACAAATATTCTTGGCCCGTGGTGCATGGATAATTGTGGTCGTGATCTTAAAGAATATCCTTGGCCGTAGTGCGGGGGTGATTCGATGATGTGGAATATTTATTAAAATTTGAGTCTCGGCGATAACGATGATGAAAAACCTTTTTAATCATAAAAGATAGTAGATTTTATTTTCTACTTGACTCTTTTAATGGATTGCTTGTTCATTTATGATTAAACTTGATGTCTATTATATTTTATCAATTTAACATTGTTGGAGACTAATGATAAATTATTCTCGCATTATCTTAGTCATAATATTTCTTCTTTGAGGCTAGTTGAGCTCACCCTTTCTTTCACTTTATTCTCTTGAGGAAATGAGAATATAAATTTGGGACGAGTCGAGAGCGGAGTGATGGTCGAAAGGATAGCATTAGTAGTCCTCATTTACTCTGTGAAATAGTGTGATAATAATTATAATGAGGACTCCTTTTGAGTTTGTATAATCTACAGTAGATAATATTTGTATTCAAACTCACACGATTTATGTTTTGTCGTATTGTACACGACAGGTTGTATTAATACGTTGTATTTGAATTACATACCATGTATCTGGTGACCCAAGATGGGTGATGTATACCTAATTTTGGGGGCGTCACACTATATCCAGTATTCCAGTCAGAAGTACTATTCTTTCTGAGGTAAGGGATGGTAAGGGATAGTAAGGGAGATTATTTTCTTCATAAATGATATTATTTCTTCAATATCATTATGCTGAAATATTGGTTTGAACTTTTTTATCAAATTTGGAACTTTTTCATGTCGGGGTTACTATTTATGAGTTACTATTCATGAGTTACTATTCACGAGTACTATTCACGAGTACTATTCACGAAACATGATGATATTTTTTGTGAAATTTCTATCTTTTGGTGTCGGAGTTACTATTCACGTATACGACCTTTATTCACAAAAATCGACATTATTCACGGAAAAAATTAAGTTTTCTTCTCTCGTGTCCAAGATTATGCATTATAATTCCTATCTTTGATTGGATCTATGTTTTGGTCTTCATTCTTGAATTTTACTCCACTCTAGTTATTTATGAAGTATTTTTGAACTTGGGTTGTTTAAAGTACGAATCCTTAATATTTATTCTTTTGTTTCACTGGATTCGTTTTCTTTAAAAAAATTTGCATCATCCTCGGTCCTAAATGATGATATAATCAATATCTTTGGCTTTGTGAGTGCAAGATGAATGATTTTGATGAATATCTTTGGCTCGTAATGCAAAGATGACTGTTGTTGAATATCTTTGGCATGTAGTGCAAAGATGACTTGTTGATGAATATCTTTGGCTTTGTAGTGCCACGGATGATGACTGTTGTTGAATATCTTTGGCTTTGTAGTGCAAATGATGAACTGTTGTTGAATATCTTTGGCCCGTAGTGCAAAGATGAATTTATTAGTATAATTATGAACATGAACTGTGATTTGGTATAACCATAATCTTTGATGTTTCAGGTAAAGACATGTGATGAAAATTATCTTAAATCACGGATGCGAAGAGAAATTTAGAATCACAATTATGATTATGAGTTATTCATATGATTGTGGACCGAGCTGTTGATTGATGTTACGAGGATAAAACATTGTTGGTGGATTTTAACATAGAAGATAATAGACTTTATGGTCTATTTGACTCTTCTAATGGATTGCTTCGTTCATTTAACTATGGTTGAAAAGTTTTTATCATCTACCATATGTTCTAAATCTCTAATTTATTCTTGATGAAGGCTATTGATAATTTAATTATCTTTAGTCATGATATTCTTTACTAAGCTAGTTGTCTCACCCTTTTTTGCTTCACATTCCTTTCGGTTAATAAAAGTGTAGGCTGGAATGACGAGGGAATAACGGGGGGAATAGAGCGGTGGTCTATAGATGTTGAGGGTGAGGTGAATTTAACTTGGAAGGGTGTTTTGCCACTATCATACAAGATGTCTAATGACATACAACCTCGTGTCATCATAAATGGCAGGGTTGTGCTCATCCACTTCTTGAGTATATTTACAAGCACTACCTATATAATTTTGGTGTTTGTTTGGAGTATAATACCCAATTAGAGGCAATGAAGATAATGATATGTCGAAGAGAAGACTCACCATTGGGAAGAATATGATAGTAATCTTCTCGTTTTTCTTTGGGGTCTATTGGGTCAACTAAGGATAATTCTGTGGCCATATGATATCTATCATAATCTAGACGCATGGCCTCCCATGTACGAAGGTTTCCTTGAGCACTTCCCAAAGATTTTAATTTCTAAAACAGTTTTCGAATATACCTTTATGTAAGGTGTCATTATGAGGTGATGTCCATGGTTGGGACATGAGTCACAGTTGGTATATATTTGTATTTAAACTCACAGTTTAAGTGTTGTCATATCTTGCACGACAATTGTATTAATAAAGTTGTAATTATTTTCTGTACCATGTATTTGGCGATTCAGAATGGGTTGGATGGAATGGACCTATTTTGGGGTTGTCACAATATGTTTTTTATTTTTTTGCCACGTCAGCGCCATATAAGCAATATTTTAACGTCTGACAACTTTTTTTAACGGAATGACCCAATTTTACTATTTTAATTAGTTTAATGGGGTAATTCAAAAAATTAAAAGTTCAATGGTGTATTAAGTAAAACTTTCCAAGTATAGTGGTGAAAAACATAGTTTTGCCATTTGGTTTCCTTAAAAAGGGTGATAACATTCATGCTTGATGAATTACATGTCACACGATTCCAATTGATTTAATTTCATTTGTTCTTCTTGCGATTATAATTCTTGGTTTGTTTCTTTGTTTACACTTTGATGATTTGTCTTCTTTTTACACATTCTAATAATTTCTCATACTATATATTGTGTTTGGGAACTTGTGACTCATAATAAAAAAGCCAACTGGAAAAGGCTAGTCTTGGATGAAGCGGAGCCGGGGAGCTACTGAGCTGGAGCTAGCGGGAAGATAAGCCTTGAGAACCCTGTTGCCTCAGGAGGCTCTGGGGCTAATAGCGTGGTATTTCTGCGGAAGCCACTTGAGAGATGCGCGGTAGCGTTAAATCAGCGTCCTTGAGACTTAGTGGGTTGTTAATTGGATTGGGTATTATGGGTAATTGACCATAATATGAAGTAGGGTTGGAATAAGATTAGTAGGTATGTATACTATCTATTGTAAAGCCCCATGTCACCAAGGAATCATCAATAAACAATAAGTCGCCGCCTGTGGAGTACCCAAATTGGAGAACCACGTAAATCTCTTGTGTTCTTCTTAATTCTCTATCGTTTGTGTGCGTGTGTATGATCCTATAATTCTAACATATTGTTTGTCAAAATCATGGCGGACTACATAAAAACCCCGACTATAAATGAGCTATTTTATTTGAAGGGGAAATTTGCATTATTGGAACCAAACAAAAATGGGTCCATATGCTTGGAAAACATCAAACAAGGTTGGTTTCATGCAAGATTATTTAATTTTTTGAAATATTTGATTTCAATGTTGCTTTTATTGTTGTATGAAATGATCGTGTCTTACGGTCTTGATGAAAAATGCAACAAATGCCATGAATAGCTTCGTGTCCATGATTATTTAGCATCAATATGTCCTTTTGACTATTATGAGGCCGGTTTTCAATTATTTATCCAAAATTTAAAAGTAAAACTTGATAGAATGGCTATTAGTTGCATGCTTTTGTGCATTACTTGTAATCACCTAAACTATTAATTCCTCTATTATTTTTAATTAAATGCACTTCAATATAGAAGGATGGAGTTTGAGGAATTACAATGCAAGTGACTTTAAGTGTCCATCACTTTCGAGGCTCTTGATCGATGGGAGCAACACGCTCGTTCGTTGTCTATGAACTTTTTGAGAAAGATGGTAGCATGGCTATTTTCATTAAGGACTGACTTACGTAAGTGGCTTTATTATTTTTATTATTTTTTATTCTTCTTCTGTGATAAAATTATTTTCAAGTCACAAGAGATATTATTCCTTATCTTTGGTGTTGGGAAGCGATTACTTGCCATTTGTATTCTTTGCACTCATAAACTATGTTGGACATCGACGAGTTTAGAACAAGTCTGATATATATATTACTTTACGAAATATGGTTTCAGAACTTAGACTTGCTTTATCCGTCCTCATTCATGTCATAAATCTGCGTGATTTGGATTAGGCACACATGTGGATTCTCTTTGACGCCACCCAAAATATGTTTCATTGTACTACAATAATTTAGAAATGAAATGACTGGATTTTATGCAATTAAGCTATGCAAATTTTTATAGAATTTTTTATTCAGCATATGTAAACGAGCGCTATTTTGTGTATCCAAAATTTAATTATTCTAATAATTATAATATGTTATAATTGTGCATCACATTTTATAATTGTATGTTACTATTTTGAAATTTTGTAGTTTTAAACAATACTTTAGCATATGGCCATGCAGAGTGTACGTTTTGTGTCCTCGTGGAAAGCCTTTGGGGAGCAACAGTTGTGAAGCAGTTGACGACTGCTAAAGCAGTTTTAAATAGCTATTGTGGTTAGATAAGAACAAATCTAAGAAGTAAGAGATCTTGCGCTTTAGCAAGAAGAAGAATCGACAATAACAATTGTCATATATGAGCTTGAAAATATTCTCCATTTAGGACAAACATGAATTTGATTTATATATACTGCTATAGTTAGATTTGATTTGTTAACGTTCTGCATGATTTGAGGCTACATTGTTTATGAGACAAACATGATTTTATATCTTTTTCTATATAGACAAACATGATCTTTATTACTTTGAGTAATAAATATGCTTATAAATGTTTGTTAATGTTCAATGGATCTTGAAACTGGTTGTGTTTATGGTTTATGTTCATATGAACTCAATACATGATCAATGAATTACGCAGAAGTTGCACATGCTAGATAACATATTTTCAAGTTTTCTCTTTAACATGCACTCAAGCAGTGTTTTTTTTTTGAACTTTTTATATGGACATGACTTTGATGAATTTGGTTTTATTGATTTATTTATTTTATTTTATTGTTCGAAGTTAACTGTTTGGTGAATTTGAGCTTAAGATCATTAGTTGTTTGATTGCATTTGACTAATAATATTATTGTTCCATATTTATGGGCCTAAAAAGATAGCATGAACGAATATGATTGGAATTAATTCACATGGTCCAATGGAATCTGAAAAAAATATATTCTTGTCTAAGGTCATTTTTATTTATACGGATTATAATTTCGAAATTATAATCTCGTTCTAAGATTAAATGGTTCTAGTCATATGTTTGTTGTTTATGAGATTATTCATGGGATAACTTAAAAATAATTCTATATTATGTTTATTTTTTTAAATTAATTAAAAGATTGGATAAAAAAATATCGTTTGAACTATTATACCCTTACTAATAATAACATATTTTAAACTATAATTTAAATTTGTTTATACATCAAAAAATGATGAACAATAATTAATAAACCCTTGAATTAATAAGATAAACCCTTGAATTAATAAGGAGAATAACGAACTCACAAAGAGAACAAAAGATAATAATATTAATTGATGAAAACATATTTGTTCACAAGCCCTAGTAAGCATATTTATAATCCTAAAGAACTTCCTAACATTTATTAGGAATAGGAAAATTAAAATAACAAAAATTAAAAAAAAATCGGGTTTGACCAAACATTGAACGACAACTAGACTGCTTAAAACAAGGTTTTGAGCTTAAAACATTATACATCGTGGCTACATTGTGGGTTCAAAAGTTATGCCACTTTGAAATTCTACAAACTCGAACACATCCGAACACTTAATTCACTTTTCAATTAATTAGACTCTTCCACCTCATTATATAAAGTGATATGATATTCCTCATTTGCCATTATTTTTACACACATGTTAAGAAATTATTGTGTTTTCTAGGAAGTAATATGTAAGAATTCAAAATCATATTACTTTGGACGAACCCCTCAAAATTATAAGAGTTCAAATTATGCTCTCTCAAATTCAAGAGTACTGGAGCCCAATATTAGTCGGCACATAAACATATTTTATTCATTTATAGACACAAATCTTGTTTGGTTACTCTTAAAACACCCAAAAAGAAATTTGTGGCAAGTAATTATAATGCAGACAAGAAGCCAACATAAAAAGCACTACTCTAATTCCTTCACACTTTGGAACAAAATATTAGAGTCCATTCCACATACAAGGAACAAAACCAAATAAGCAGCAGGTACATATAATTTGAACTCAAAAATGTAATATAGCGTTTACAAAGATGAAAATATTATATCTTATAAAGCATGATGCCCATGCACGCATGTCCATTTATTCTTTTACACGTACGTAGCATAATTATGACCTTAAGAAAGTTCTTCCTCTATTTTAAATAGCTTTACTAAGAGAAGGTTTACCCCTTTATATAGCTTTACTAAGGAAAGGTTTATTATGAAAACACAATGTGAAACTAATGCTCCACAGAAATATATGAAGGAGTACTCATGGAATTAAGTTTCTTAGTAGCCCATTTAAGAAATTAAATAGATGGGTAAAAGCTTAGTAACCAAATTAAGAAATAGATGGATAAAACCAAAAACAATATATTCTGACGTTTTGCAGGGTTTTTTTGATGTTATATTTCCTCGACGTTTTGCATGGTTTGATTAGTTTCCGGCTTAATTAGGTGAACTCTTTATAATATCTGCATGGACAGCATGCATGGTTTTGAAGTTATTTAATTAAAAAATTAATAATAGATAAATTGTTAAAGATAGATTAAGTGACAGTAATACATGCCACGAGATCTACAATATTTTATTATAATAAAGTCAATATCTTGGTGGTCAAGTAATATTTAATGCTCTTATTCATGAAAAAAAAGAAAAAAGAGAATCCTACAAAAAGAAGAAAGGAGGTGAAACAATATTGGTATACTAGTCAAATCCAATGAAGGAAAGGAAAGTCCATCTAAAACTCTTTGAAGGAAGTTGATTGCCACTAGGAAGTTGAAACTTATATAAAAAAAAATTAATGTCTTCTGCCTATAAATAGAGGATTACCAAGAGAGCTTAGACTCTTGTCTACAAACTTCTCTCTGTATTATTCTTTGGTGTTTTCAAGGCTATATGTGTAATATTGTATTGAATTTCCAGATCAATATTAGAATAAATTTTTTATAAAATAAATTTTTATTTCTTATATTACTTATCTAGCATAAGTATATGTGCAATGTGGTATCTATATTTGTGAGTGAGTAAATATATAATATTATATATTTTCTGTGTATAAATAAAATTCAGTCATTTCCTTCTTGCTAAACTCTTTCATTCCAGTCTCCTCCCTGTTCGGTTTAGCCAAGCTCCCTTGCTAGTGCATTGCAGTCCATTTGGATATAAGCAAGTGTAAGGCACACAAATTGTGTTTCTTTCTTTTTTGTTTTGATTAGCTATGAAGGTAGATGTTATAGAATATTGTGATGTTAACTGTGACTTGTATAGAGATCATACAAATTCATGTTTCTTATATTAAAAATCAAATATCATTATAAGGAGCATGAACTAACTAATTTCTTATACAAATTCGATTGTATTTTGGATTGCTATGGCTAGAACTAAATTAGAGGAGATAGATTGGTTGTGTGGAGGCATAAGGGAGATAAAATGGGTTTGTAACACAAGCAAATAGCTATGACACAAGTAATTTAAAAATGTGCACACTAGCTGTTTGATAAAAGTCTCAAGTGAACTGTTTTGACTAAAAGTCAAATATTAGACGAGAACAAGGCTTGGGATAGACTTAGATGTTATGTGATATCCCGAATATTAGTAATATTTCTTTTAAGGGAAATATTAATTGATTAAATAAAGGTTAGAGATTTAACCTAATTATTAATAAAGGAAATGTGAAAAGAGTGGATTAATTTTTTTTCTATGTGCCCATAGGGTATAAAATGATCAAGAATAGAGACTTTCAAGATAAAAGACTCTAACCAAGAATGTACGATTCATTATAAATATTACTTACTCATAATGAAAAGGAAGTAATATATGGAGTTAAATAAAATTTTATGAGATGTAGTAAACAAGGGTATTATTAAATGTATAACTTGATTATTCAAAATGAAAAGGGAAGCCAATATGACTTAATTGAGAAATATTCTTGACAAAAATCCACCGATGAGATCAATGAAATAATTATATTATAATATAATTAATATCGTTCAAAAGTATTATTTAGTGACAAATAAGGAAAATGGTGGTACTACCATGAAGTATTTAAATTACATAGCCATCATTTTTAATGATGTATGTGCTAACTATTCTACTAGCATAAAGAAATGTGGTGGATAAAAATCCTTGTAATATAAGTGCATATTAATTATTGGACCATATCAAATTTGATAGGTGTGCTTGCAAATAATTTAGTGTTATGGACCATTGTCTTACGTAAAGAGGGGTAATAAGAATCCAAGTTATATAAATTGGGCCAAATTAATTTTTTCATGAAGGCAGTCAAGCCTTCTTTATTTTATGATATGAGTACACTGAGCCCAAAACAAAATTGTGTCAAGCCTTGCATTAGGCCCAATTCGGCAGCCCATATTGAAGCGAAAAGGAACTATTAGTTCAAATTAAAAGAGCAGTGAGATGGTTGTTGGTCAGTCAGTAAGCTAACAATTAGTTAGCGATTTAGTTAGTAGCTATAAGGTGTAGAGTGGTTATAGGAGCCAAGTTCATTGCATGAGCCAAGTAGCTACTAGAGAACTGAATAGGGGCCAACATAGGGGCCAAGTAGACTGCAGAGTATTAGGAGGCTGCTAAGCCTTGTAGAGGTTGTGTAGTGGTAATGATGAAGGTCAATATAGGGGCTGAGTAGGAGCTAAAGAGAGCAGCCAGATAGAGATAATGATGGAAAACAACAATAGGCCAAGTAGACTGATTGAGAGAGAGATAGGGAAAGGTCAGCCATATATGGCCATACAATGCACCTGAAACACTAATACAAAGAAGTAAATAGACAACACTTAAACCACAACTTTTTTATAAAAAAATATTGTGGTATTTTTTTCACAATATTTTTTTACAAAATATTGTAGATATATATGAAAAAAAACGTTATCTATTTAAAAAGGCATTTTTTGATTTTAACTGAATAACATTTTAAAAAAAAAAAAAAAACGTTATCTGTGTAAAAAAACCTTAAAATAAAAAGACATACTCTTTCATTCCCTCTCCTTATTTCTATCTTCCCAACCCCTTTCTCTCTCCTCTTTTCGCGCTCTCTCTCTCCAGTCCGTTTACTTCCTCCAAACCCTAGCCACTCTCGTTTCTCTTTGCCTAGGGTTTTTGCTCCGCTTTTGGCTTTTGTTTCATTCTTTTTTCTGAATTACTCTACTAGATTTACTCAGTTTTTCGATTTCAAGTGTTAGTTTTGTTATTGCAATGGAGTTCGGAGCTGTTCGGAAGGGAGGGACATATCTCTGTTGAAGGATCAGTGGCAAAACACTCCACCAAGCTGGGGGAAGTCGGATGATCTTTGTGGCGACTCTTGGGAAGGCATCACTTGCGACAAGTCAAGGGTGACTGCACTGTGAGTATCTTTTATATATATATGATCAACAACAACTTTAAATGCATAAATCTATGCTAAATTCATATATTTGCATATTCCCTTACAAATATCTTTATAATATGTATACTTAGGGGCTTATCAACTATGGGGCTCGTGGGCAAACTAAACGGTGACATTGGGGGACTCAGTAAATTGATATCCTTGTGAGTACTTAATTCTGTTACCCTTTGCTCAGAGCTAGGCATGCACCTAGCGTTAGTAGAGACAAGTAATTCAGGTTGCATCATATATATGGCCCCAAACAAATAAGATCAATATTGACTTTTTTAAAAATTAATTTCAAACATTTTCTAACTCAAAATTGATATGAATTCATTTTATTTATGTCAATATAATAACAAATATCATAAACTATCTAAAAAGTATTACCGGTTATTAAATGAATCAAGTCAATTTTGAGTTAGAAAATGTTTGAAATTGACTTTTAAAAAGTTAATATTGATCTCATAATTTGGAATTGATCAGAGAAAGTATTAATTTCATTTTAATTTGGTGCAAACTTGTTCAGTAGATAATTATATGTACATATCTCTGTTGCAGGGACCTATCATTCAACAAAAGCCTAACATGTTCCCTCTCTCCTTGGCTGGGAGATTTGAAAAATCTGAATATATTGTATGTGTCCAGTATCCATGTACTAAATTCTTGTGCTTATCTATGTTTTTCATTCCATTCATCCTGATTCCTGTTAGAAATACGTATGTGTCATTATATCTACAATACATATTACTGTATAATATATCATTTGTTATGTATATTATAATATACTTTCAGAATTCTGGTAAAATTATGGCTTCACTGGTGCTATTCCAACTGAACTGGGGACTCTTTCTGAGCTATCCTTCTTGTAAGAACTGATATCAAGTCTTTGATAAAAAAATAATGGTCTTCACTCATAATAGCATTATACTCCTATATAGGAGTGATCTTCTTGATTAATTATTGATCCACTACTTTTCCTTGGCAGAGCCCTGAATTCTAACAATTTCACTAGGGAAATTCCTCCTTCTTTGGGTAATCTCTCCAAACTCTACTGGTTAGACATGGCAGATAATCAGTTTACAGGATCCCTCCCTGTTTCAACATCCACTGCCCCAGGCTTGGACCTCCTTAAAAATGCAAAACACTTGTGAGTAGTATTTATTGGTTTACTCATACTAGAAGTTTTCAATCCGCCTTCCTTTGTATTGTGCGAAACTTGTCATTATTGCTCAAAGCCTCTTACTGTCCAATTTATATATGCATTTGCAGCCATTTCAACAAAAACCAGTTTTTTGGATCAATCCTGACAAACTTTTCAGCTCTGACATGGTACTAATACACGTGTCAGTTGAGAGTTGAGACTCAATTATCTAGGGACGGGGTACTTATTTTATCTTTGGTAAAATATCATATTCTAACTCCCTGTGCTTAATTTATGCAATGACAGACTATTTGACGGAAACCAGTTATCAGGGAAAATTCCCAACACAATTGGATCCGTTCAGACACTCGAAGTTCTGTGAGTGGTCTTTGCCACCTTAAACTAGCTCCTTCATCCTTTTAGATAAATTCCACTTTATCACACATTATTTCATGTGCAACAGTCGGCTAGATGGGAATGCTCTGACAGACAAAGTTCCATCAAACATCAATAACCTCATAAATGTCGTTGAATTGTGAGTACTTATTTTGAATCCAATGTAAAATTTAACGTGCCTCGAGTGATTGACTGGGATTTACTGTATTATCTCATTCTCTTACCTTTTGTTGCAATAACTTAGCCCACAACAAACTCTCTGGCCCTTTACCAGACTTGGCTGGAATGGACTCCCTCAATTATGTGTACGACATTACATGGGAAATTAATGGAATCAAATTTTGTTCACTCACAATCTGGGTCTTTGTTAGAGTGAAGCTTTTTTGATGTGGTTCTTCTATGCAGAGACTTGAGCAACAACTCCTTTCAACAATCAGAAGCTCCAGCATGGTTCTCAACTTTACCGTCGCTTACAACTTTGTGAGTCTTCAGTAATAGCCTGATCTGAAATCTGAGAATTTGTTTAAGAGTACTTTTATGTACACTAATAGAGAGAAACAGTAGCAGTTCACATTAAATTATTCTTTGTATAAACTGTTATCCATCTTATGTGGAGTTCTGGAGCGATGCTCAGGGTTATTGAATTTGGGTCGCTTCAAGGGGTGGTGCCACAACAACTTTTTAATTTCCCACAAATACAACAAGTGTAAGCTCAAATATAACACTAACAGGCCATTTGCAGTTCTATATGTAATCTATAAAAAGGAGGAAAATCAAAATGCTGATTCTCTGAAATAATTTGTCACAGGAAACTGAGAAACAATGCATTCGATACGTTAAATATGAGTAGCAGCATTAGCCAGCAGCTACAGCTTGTTGACTTGCAGAACAACCAGATATCCTCAGTAATTTTAGCTCTACAGGCGCTCGGTAGACATCTTTTACGATTTCGAGTATAGTCTATGATTCTGCTTCGATAGACTACGATTCTGCCTTACTTTCTTGGCAGACTAACATGACTTGTGCATAGCTCTACGATCAGACATGCCTATTTATTACACTTTATAAGATCAACCTAATAAGTTTGATCTTTCTATACGTAGTCCTTGTACATCATGATCTTTTGAAATACTTTTACAAACTCTTTATTCTCATTAGATTAACCTAAATTTTTTTATCATATTAATCCAAGTCCTTATCCATATTGTCTATCATCTATTGAGGACTTTACAGCTTTTATTAATGCAAACATGTTTGCATATTCATTCATTTACTTCATCATCTTCATCATCAAATTATATGAATAAAAGAATAACATTCACATGCATATTTCTAACAAGTACTTCGGATATGGAGGTTATTGGTGGGAGAGCACTTTGGATATAGAGGCTACTGGTGGGGGAGTACTTCGGACTTGGATTACTGATTGTTGTCACTCTCTTCGACATGACAACAAAACTAACAGAAGAAAATAATTTTGGGAAATATATAAGTTTGGTATTTAATTCAGGCTTCTTTATTTATTCGGGATGAATTGGCTGGGGGGTAGGATTCATAAGCTGGATATGAGCTTCAACGGTCTGAGATGTTCGCCTATGATACTTCGGATGATAGCAGTATACTTTGGATTACGTCATATAGGCTTCATTCTGGCTTCGGCTATCTACTTTGGTGTTTTTGGAGGTTCAGTGGTGCGTGTTCAGCCTTTGGGCGAGTAATTATTTTATGTTCCAAGATATGTTCAGCCTTTGTGCGAACATTGGTGATAAAGGAGATTCGGTGGAATCTGTTCGACCCTTAGGTGGTAAATAGGGTTGTTTTGGGGATTCGGTGGAATCTGTTCGACCCTTTGACGGTGAACAGGATTGTTTGGGGGTTCAGTGGGATCTGTTCGACCCTTTGGCGGTGAACATGATTGTTTGGAGGTTCTGTGGGATCTGTTCGACCCTTTGGCGGTGAACATGGTTGTTTTGGGGGTTCGGTGGAACTTTTTCAACCCTTTGGCGGTGAACAAGATTGTTTGGGGGTTCAGTGAGATATGTTTGACCCTTTGACAGTGAATAGGATTGTTTGGAGGTTCGATGGGATCTATCCGACCCTTTGGCGGTGAACATGATTGTTTGGAGGTTCGATGGGATCTGTTCAACCATTTGGCAGTGAACAGGATTGTTTTGGTGTTCGGAGGGATCTTGTTCGACCCTTTGGAGGTGAACATGATTATTTGGTGTTCGGTGGATATAAAAATTCATTCATATTTTCATTCATTTGTTTTTTCATTCATTTGTTTCATTCATTCGTTCGTTCATTCATTCATTAATTCATATATAACATAAACATTTATTCAGTTCTTCGAAACGAATATGTTCAGTTCCTCGGAACGAACTTCATAATTGGTGTTCGGTTGGATGTTCAGTTCTTTGGAACGAAATTTATTGGTGTTTGGTGGGTTATTTATCTATCTTCGGTTGTAATAAGGTTGATTTGATTATCTATATCTTTGGTTGTGATAAGGTTGGTTTTTTATATCTTTGGTTGTGATAAGATTGGCTCTTTATATCTTCGGTAGTAATAAGGTTGGTTCGGTTGGTTCTTTATATCTTCGGTTGTGATAAGGTTGGTTATTTATATCTTCGGTAGTAATAAGGGCAATTGTTTATCTATCTTAGGAGTGAACAAGAGGAATGAGGCGGCGATATTGGGAGCCAAAGATATTCGTTCGGCGTATGGAGTTCGGGTCTGATAGTTCATCTTCGGCAGATATGAATTTTCGGTTGGTATAAATATGTATACTCTCTTATTTTGAGTTTCTTATAAATAAGAGAGTGGGGACAATGTTGGAGTGTGATTATTTGAGTCTAGTCAAGGTGTAGCCCAATTTATTTAATGGGCTAGATTTGGTATTGAACCACCACATATATTTATTTTGACAGTGGGAGAGTCCTTATTATTATTAAAGTAAAAGTGTGTTTCCTTATTTGGTGGGATAAAAAGGTTTAATTTGGAAAATAATCTATCAACCATTAATTGCAGTTATAAAGCGATTCTACAAAGGACTTCTACTCCTGATTGGATCCTGGTGGACATGACAGTTATAAATACAACAATAAACAAGGGTTTAGGGGATACAAGACACAATAGTATATGACACAAATAAACACTTTGTACTCTCCATATTATTATACTCTCTCCGTCCCAAATTATCTGTTGTTCTAGAGTTTCACACAGATACCAATATGTGTGATAAAAATATTAAAATACGCTTATTAGTGGAAATATGAAAAAAGTGTTTAAAAAAGAGTGCATGAAATAGTCTGTAGAGTGGAAGAGAGAGAAAGTATGAGTGCATTAAATAGACAAAAAATTTGGAGAGAGAGAGTGAGTGTATATATGTGTGGAGAGAGGAAGAGAGAGAAAGTATGAGTGCATTAAATAGACAAAAAGTATAAGTGCATATATATGTGTGGAGAGAGGATGAGAGTAATGACAATCAACAATTAGGGTAAAAGGGCAAACTTGAAAAATAAAGAGAAAAAATGCATTGAAATCTTGAAAAAACAGATATTGTGGGACAAATTTTTTTTGCTAAAACAACAGATAATTTGGGACAGAGGGAGTAGTAGATTTCTTTCTCCATAATTTTTTTTCAATTAAATTTTCACGTAAATTCTTGTGTTTATATTTTATATGTTTTTGTTTATGTTTATCTTCCAACTCCACCAAACTTTGGAATTATTGTGATTCTCTTTGTCTTCCAACTCCACCAAACTTTGAAGAATTTGGAAAATAAGTTGTGCAATACAAATGATAAGATTTAATTGGTGAGAGATGCCCCATCATCTTTAGTATGGACGAGGCAGGTGAACACTGTTGGTTAAACATTTTTGTTGTTTGCTTACTAAACATTTTTTTTGTTTTACGATGCAACTTTCATGAGAGTTATAGTAGTAGTAAACTTATTCTTTTAGTTTTGGCCAATATTGCTAAACCATTTCAACTTTAATGTAATTGAACAAATAAGTTGTACTCAAAACCAAAAGAGAAACAAAATTAATAGTTGTAATTATTTTGGAATTTTTGTATATTATGAGGGATTTTTTTCTATAATTGTTAAAAACTTTCATTAAATTAAACATACATTAAATTACACATAAAACACTATATTTTATAAAAATTTCTATTGGAATAAATACTATACATTTTTTGAGAGTCACAAGTAAAAAAAAAAAAAAAAAAATCTGTCCCATTTTCCTGTCCATCGGCTGTCCGTGTAGAACTACTCAATAGACCTACAGGCCGGACCTAAACAATACACCTAACCAAATCAGACAAAAAACAAACCCGACACACAAACTAAGAAAGATACTCACCAAATACCCAACCCAGTAACTCACAAACTTCAGCCACCTAAACCTTCACGTAGCAAAATTAAGCCCATACCCACTAGGCAGGTTCAATGCTCAGATTTTGTCGAAACATTATTGAGTTTAAAAAAGTTCTATCAAAATTATTAATACTTTAAAAATATAATTCTTATAATGTGAATATAACCATTTGTTTTAATTAAAAAAAGAGTGAAAACAATTAAATTAATCACTTTATTAATGATGTGCTCCACTCTTAAAAAAAATAAAAAGATATATAAGCTCTTAAAATGGAGACTTCTCAAAAAAATTCAATCTTGAAAAGTAAAGATAATATGAGGTGAACATAATTTTTTTTCTCTTAATTAAAGTAGCTCATTATCTTGTGCAAAATACGATTTCTAATTATTAAATATTATATTGTTGATATTTTTTTATTATAAAGATATTTGATTAGATAAAGTAATTAAATAAGATGAAAGAATGTTAAAATTGGTTCAATCATTTTCTTTTCAATTATCATTCCCTTCACTTTTTATTTCTCTTTTTTTTTCTTCTAAACACGTGAAAATTGTGTTACTAAAGTTTTTTTATAACCTCTATTTTACCCTCCACAATATAAAAAACAATAAAAATAATATAAAAATAAATCAGTGATCGAAATGCAAAATTTAAATAATCTTTCATTTATTTTATATTGTAAATTATAAAAAAAATCTATTCCTGTTTTTTTAACTGTGGAAAAAAATTATTTAGATAGTGAGAGATGTAGCTCGCTCGTCGCGGTTTTTAGGGGTGCTCAAAAAATTTAGTTTTTTACCGAATCGGTTGAAATCGGTACCAGCGGTACCGATTTTTCGGTTTTTTTATACTTTTCAGTACCGATAGCGATAATGAAAATTTTGAATTCGGTAAATATCGAAAAATCAAAAAAAACCGAAAAATTGTAAAAATCTAAAAAAAAAAACCGAAAAGTTGAAAAAAGAAGTAGATGTAAGAGTGAATCAAAGATAAGAGATAAAGAAAATATTCATGCAATCATGACTCCATAAATATTATTCCAAGAGATATCTAATTAATTTTCAAGATTTACACGGTAACAAACATGGTTGGAGATGTAAGACCCCAACTTTTTATAAATAAAATTGAATTTCCTCAAATTATTATTTTGAATAATAAGGTCTTCATTTGATATAATGCTACTTTTTATAAATAAAATAGAATTTTCTCTAATTATTATTTTGAATAATAAGGTCTTCATTTGATATAATGTTTTAGTTATGAGTGAAATATGCATATTTTACAAAATAAGCAAGTGGTTATAAAATATTCATTGTTGTCGGGGAATATTCGTTTGGTCGTAAAATATTTTTGTTGTTGAGGAATATTCGTACGACGGCGCAACCATTTGTGGGCCCTAATAATGGAAAACGGTCAAATGAAAAAAATGACAAGTTTGAATTTTTACAAATAACGGCGTAGTGGTTATTCACAATTAACATTTGTTGGAATGCCCTATTGGTTAAAATACAAAGAATGTCTGGCGTGGTTGCAAAGAAGACATTATTTGCCATAAAGATTTTTTGAATTATTGATTCTTACGTAAGAAAGCACTACTCAATAATTGTTACAATACTATGAGACCCCAGATTTTATAAATAAATATTTAATTTTCTCGAAATAATTTTTTATTTTTTTATATTATGAAGTGGATTTGATATAATGTTATAGTTGTGGGTAATATTTATAAATTTTGCAAAGTACGCAAGTTGTTATATAATATTCGATTGGTCGGGAATATTCGTTTTAACAGGGAATATTCAGTACAACAAAGACAATCATTGGTGGACCCTCATTAACGGAATTATTGTCGAATTGAGAAAACGACAAAAATACTTTATGAAAATAACTACGAAAGTTTTACCGTTAATCGCTCGTGTTAAAAGTGCGATGTCTGGCGTGGTTGCATAGTAGCACTACGTATTGATTATTGATGCTTACGTGAGAAGTCACTCGATTATACTCAATTATTGCTACGATGAATTCTTTGCGTCATCATATCTCTCATATTATTGATTCAATTATTGTCACGATGTATTATTTGCATAATATATTATATTATTAAATCAATAATTGAGACGACAAAGTTATTCATATTATTATTTGTAATATTGACAATGTCTAAAAGTTATGTCAAGGAGAGGTTTGGTCACCTAATTGCGCGCCAATAAGGAGAAATCCTTATCGGAAAGCCCCCTCTTTCCTGGGAACGACCTAGTTGTTAAATATTGTGAGTTATAATATTAATGATGAATGTTATTAAAATTGAAGTTGTGTTCGGAGTTGAATTTGGAGACGCGAACGTGATATTTGAGTCTGGAACAATGAAATTAGTAAAAATAGTCTATAAACACAAAATTTTCCGGGATTCACTATTTGGTCAAAAAGTCAACAGTTGACTTTTTTGAGAAAAGTCAAACTTCAAAATTTCAAAATTTTTATTGTTGATAAAAATAGTTTCATTATGTTGGAATTGTTTGTGTTAGTGAAAATCGACATCTATTCCGATGATAATTGATGTCTGAGGGTTATATTGATAAATCGGATAATTTATCGGATAAATGAGCAATTAATTGCTACTAATTCACATGTTTATATAACTATTTATTCACATGTGTGTACTATTGAATCACATTCTTTATACTATTAGGGGAGTTGGTGCAAAATTGATAATACTTGCATGACTATGTTAAAAATGGAGGTATAGATGGAGGTACTATATGTAATTATTTTTATCACATGATTAGAACTATTGAGTCACATGATTTACTATTGATTCACATTATTTAGTATTAGGGGAGTTGGTGCAAGTTTGATAATACTTGCAGGACTAAATTAAAAATGAAGAAAAAGAGGAAGGTATTATACTGTAATTTTTAGAGCCCCAAAACGTGTAATTATCGAAACTATATTTTCCTATAAATAGAAGCTCATTCTTCCTTCATTTCTCACCAATTCACAAAAGATTTAGAGCAATTATTATAGAGAAAAATTATAGAGAGAAAGAAGAAGAGAAGTCTGCTACATCACTATTCCAGTATCCAATTTTTCCAATGTAGGGAATATTATTTGTTGTATTCGTAAGGGGTACTCTTTCTCTCTTATTTATGAAGAGAACTTCTGTTATTCCATTCTTTATTATTCATTGGAATAACTCAGATACGCTGCTACCCTATACTTGGTGAAATTCTTACATTATTCCATTCTTTATTATTATGTTGGAATAACTTTTATCTATGCAAAATCTGCATACATGGTGAAATTCTTCTAATATTCCATTCTTTATTATTCATTTGGAATATCACATGCATGCGCTTTTACTGTGGGACTGGTTCCGTTATTTATTATTACATTGAATATCACATGCATGCGCGCTGTACGGACTGGTTCTGTTTATTTTATTATTTTATTGGAATATCCTCAGCCGGTGCGTTTCTGGCGGGACTGGTTCCATTCTTTATTATTCTCATTAGAATATCCCATGCATGCGCTTTTACAGGACTGGTTCCGTTATTTATTATTACGCTGAAATAACTTTTTTATGCGGACTATCGCATGCATGGTGATTTCTTTTGTTATTCCATTCTTTATTATACTCAGTTGGTTAAAACTTTGACTTCTATACTCCATGAAATTAGTGGAATATCCTTGATATTTGCGCTTCATCCAGTATCTTTTCATGAAAATATTCTTCTGAGCATTCTTGAATTTTACTCTTCAAAGCAGTATCATGTTGACAATTTGGACGTTATCAGTTCCTAGATAAATTAATTCTTGAACTTGTTTTATTGAATTTTTATATCATTGTCATCATCCTCATGTTTATATTTTATTGAAAGTCATCTGTGGCCTGTAGTGCATAGATGAATTATTCGGTATAATCATAACCGTAATATTACAAATGATGTGGAAAAAGTCTTCATTGGCCCGTAGTGCACTGATGGACAGTTTTTGGTATGATTATGGCTATGGATTCTCTTTGGTCGTAGTGCAAAGATGAATTATTTTATGGTGTGATCAGGACCGTTGATGAAAACATGATTATCTTTAGACGTAGTGCATGGATAATTCGTGGTCGTGATACTAAAGAATATCCTTGGCCGTAGTGCAGGGGTGATTCGATGATGTGGATTATTTATTAAGTTTGAGTCCCAAATGATAAAAGTGATAAAAACCTTTTAAATCATAGAAGATAGTAGATTTTATTTCCTACTTTGCTTCTAATGGATTGCTTTGTTCATTGCGAGCTTAAACTTGATAGTTATTATATTTTATCGGTTTAACAATCATTTGAAGGCTAACGATAAATTATTACGCATTATCTTAGTCATAATATTTCTTCTTGGGCTAGTTGAGCTCACCCTTTCTTTCACTGTTCTTTTCAGGAAATGAGAACGTAGTTGGGACTAGTCGAGGAACAGAGTGATGGTCCTAGATGGTGCATTAGTAGTCCTCACTATTCTGTAAAATAGTGTGATAATAATTGTAATGAGGACTCCTTTTGAGTTTGTATACTCTCTAGTAGACAATATTTGTATTCAAACTCACAATTTATGTTTTGTCGTATTGTACATGAACAGTATTATTAAGTTGTATTTGAATTACGTACCATGTATCCAAGTACTCAAGATGGGTGATGTATACCTTATTTTGGGGGAGTCACAATTACTATTCAATATTTTATTTTACTAATTCAATAATTTCTACGTTGATATTTTATATTATTGTTGTTTCAATAATTGTCAATGTATAGTATTTTCCATTATTAGATCAATAATTTATATTATTTGAATAATATTATTAGATAGCATTATTGGTAATGTCTAATGAAGTTCTGTCTAGAAAAGGGGTTTGGTCACCTAATTGCGCGCCAGTAAAGAGAAATTCTTATCAAAAAGCTCCCTCTTTCTTGGGAACGACCTGGTTCTCATAATTGTGATTCTCTAATATTATTTGTGAATAATTAATTATTAATTTATATGATAAGAAAATATTTATTTTTATGTGGATATAAATGAAGGAATTAATGTTAAAGTATTTTATCAGTATTTTGTCATAATAGAGGTATTAAAAATCGTCTGTATGTGGATTTCAGACATTTTTTATTTGGAATTTAGAAAAACTTTCTTCTACAAACTTTTAGAGAATTAAATTTCCTATGGAATAGACATAACATTCATATTTTTCTGATAAAAGGGCTATTTATTATGAATTATTAAAGTTACTGATTATTGTTTAAATTTAAAACATTTTGAAAATTTTCTAGGATAGGTGGGCCCTACTTTTGATTGGTGAGAAATGTGCTAAAATTTTATTTCAAAAGTGGTGGGCGTGAATAGTAGCAGGTAAAGCCATCAATGTGAGTTAATCATTTGGCGTTCTAAAGATTTTTCTATAAATAGGGTGCTTAGTAAGAATTGAAAATCATACCAGAATCATAAGCTTTCTCTCTCTATATTATCGAGCTTATTTTTGTGAGTATTTAGATACTTTGAGAGTTGTTATTCAGTGCAAGTTTCCTTCATCCTTATACCTAATATTTCAGGCGGAAGTACTGTTCTTTTGAGGTAAAGAATATTATTTTCTTTGTAAATGATGTTATTCTTTCAATATCATTATACAGAAATATTAGTATGAATTTTATTATGAAATTTTTACCTTTTCATGTCGATGTTATTATTCATGTATACGACATTATTCACGTATACGACACTATTAACGAATACGGTACTATTCACGAGTACTATTCACGAAGTATGATTTTTCTCTTAGAATTTCTATCATTTCGTGTCGGGGTTACTATTCACGTATACGACACTATTCACATATACATCACTATTCACGAATACGACACTATTTATAGAAAAATTAAATGTTCTTTTCTTTGTCCAAGTTGTCTATTATGGTTTCTATCTTTGATTGTATCCATGTTTTGATCTTCATTTTTTAAAATTTTGCTCCACAATTGATTATTATGGAGTATTTTTGAACTTGAATAAACTAAAGTACGAATCCCTAATCTTTGATCTTTTATCTCACTGGATTCGTTTTCTTTAAGATTTTTTCATCATCCTCGGTCCTAAATGATGATATAACTGAATATCTTTGGCCTGTAGTGCAAAGATGAATGATTACCTGATGAATATCTTTGGCTCGTTGTGCAAAGATGAACAGGTGTTGAGATGAACATGACTAATTGGTGATACAAATGAATATCTTTGGCACGTAGTGCAAAGATGAATATTTGATTCAAGATGTATATTGAGTGATGTTACATGGATAAAATATTGATGATGGACTTTTAAATTCATAGATGATAGTAGATTTCATTCTCAACTTAACTCTTCTAATTAATTGTTATTTCCGCTGCGAATATTGATCTAAAAATTGTTGTCCATTATATTTTATCTGATTTATTGAAGGCTAACGATAATTTTTTGTACATTATCTTAGTCATAATATTCTTTACTGGGCTAGTTGAGCTCACCCTTTTCCTTTTTGTTCTATTTTTCTTCTCAAGAGACGAGAATATAGCGGGAACTAGTCGGGGTGTAGAGTGATGGGTCCAGACAGTTGTTTTAGCAGTCCTCACTATTTTGTAAAATAGTGTGATATTAATTGTAATGAGGACTCCTTTTGAGTTTGAATATTGTCTATTAGATAATATTTGTATTTAAACTCACAATATATGTGTTATCGTATTTTGCACGACAATTGTAATAATGAAGTTGTAGTTATTTTCTGTACCATGTATTTGGCGACTCAAAAATAGTGATGTATACCTATTTTGGGAGCATCACAGTTGGTATCAGAGCTTAGGGATATGGTCTCTGGCGGAGATCGGGGAATAAAATTAGGAGGGGAGAGACGAGTAAATCCTTCGCTAGTGTGTCCTACCTAAGCTTATTTATTGGTTGGTCAGAATATAGGAGTATGATGTGGTATGTCAATTTCTTTAATTAACCCTTGTTGTATGGCAGTATTTGAGAATGACAGCTGAAAATGTTAACAATGTAGTGAATGAGACCGTGAAGACACCTTTAATCACCAACCAGGATAATGTGATGTCAGGCGAAAAAGAAATTAGAGATATTCATGTGGTGAGTGAAGAATTAATAGTTGCACCCGAGCTAGTCGCAAAGGTAGCAACTGAGAGTGAGGAAAAAGAGGAACCTGACGAGGATTTATTAGGAGAACTTTATGATCAAAATGTAGAATTGCAAAATCGTATTCATGAGTTAGAAGAGCAGGCTGAAAAACGGCAGGCGATCGTGGAGCAAAAGGTTGCAACAATTCTAGCTTGTGTTACCCGATATGTGATGCTTGAACAAAAGCACTCTTTGGCAGAGTATAAGATGATAAAGCTAGAATCTGAGAATTCAAATGTCAAGGATCAGCTGAAAGAAGAAACAACTGAACGAGTAAAAATGAAGGATGCATGGGTAAAAGCCGCACGACGCGTTGATATTGTGGAAAGAGAAGTCCGATCCAAAAAGGCTAAAATAGATGATATGTATTTCTCTTTTTTGACAGCAATTGGGAGAACCCAACATCGAGTTTTGAATTACCCTGTACATTGCGGTCAACCCCAATTCGATATGGATCGAAGATTAATGATTCAGATCATGGAACAGGAGTACGAAGAAGCAGTTAAGGGTGGAATATGCCTTATAGCAAAAGTCAATTTTAGCGGTAATGATGACACTAAAGGTTGTCCCAGACAAGTCAAAATCGGTGGTTCAAGTAAGAGCATTTTTTGTAACTTCCCAAAAAGCGAGGAACCGAACGAGGTGATCACGGGTAAGCTAATCATAAACTCTTGCAAAGTTTATACCTTATTAGATACCGATTTTACCCATTCTTTTATTTCTCCTACTTTTGCTCAACGTTTGAACTTGACTCCGGAGAAATTAGACTTTGACTTATCTGTTGAAACTCCGTTAGGAGAAACTTTCGTTACATTCACTATTTATAAATCTTGTTTGATCCAGGTTGGTACCATCACATTACCTGTAGATCTTATTTCTTTGAAAATACTTGCATTTGATGTGATTTTATGGACTGATTGGTTAACCACTCATCATGCTAAAATTGATTATTTTCGTAAGGTTGTTAATTTTCATATTCCTAACCAACCTGTTATGCAAATTCAACCAATCAAACCACTAAAGTCAATCACTGTCATATCAAGCCATAAAGCCATTCGTTTATTAAAAAATGGATGTCAAACTTTGTTAGCCCATGTCATGGACTTGAACAAAAATACGTCAAATTTGAATAAAAGTTTTGTTGTTAGTGAATTTCCTGACGTATTTCCTGAAGAACTTCCCGGTCTACCCCCAGAACGTGAAATTGAATCTTTTATTGACCTTGAACCTGGTACAAAACTCATTTCTAAAACCCCATATAGAATGGCTCCTATTGAACTTCAGGAGTTAAAGGTCCAACTGCAGGAGTTGTTAGACATAGGTTTCATTCGTCTTAGTACATCTCCTTGGGGTGCTCATGTTTTATTCGTAAAGAAGAAAGACGGGAGTATGCGACTTTGTATTGACTATTGAGAATTGAACCATGTCACCATCAAGAATAGGTATCCGCTACCTCGCATTGATGACATGTTCGACCAGTTACAAGGAGCACAATTCTTTTTAAAGATTGATCTTCGTTCTAGATATCATCAGCTGAAGATTAAAACTGAGGATATTCCAAAGACTGACTTCAGAACTTGGTACGGGCATTATGAATTCTTAGTCATGTCTTTTTGATTGACTAATTCTCCTGCTGCTTTCATGGATATGATTAAACGTGTGTTCAAAGAATATTTGGATCTGTTCATTGTCGTCTTTATTGATGACATCCTCATCTATTCCAAAAGCCGTGAAGATCAAGAGCGTCATTTGAAGCTGGTCCTTCAAAGGCTTCGTGATAACAAGCTATATGCCAAGCTGAAGAAATGAGAGTTCTGGCTTGAGGAAGTAGCATTCTTGGGCGCGTGGTGTCAAAACATAGAGTATCTATTGACGGCGAAGATTGAAGCAATACAAAGTTAGGAGAGCAACCAAAGTCGGTGGCCAAAATCGTAGCTTTTACGGGTTTAGGCGGTACTCGCTTAACAAATTTGACTCGAAAAGATACAAAATTCGTATGGAGTGAGGAATGCGAGAAGTGTTTCCAAGAGCTCAAGAGGAGACTCATTTCGGAACCTGTTCTGACAATATTATCTGGTTCGGATGGATTTGTTATCTACAGCAATGCTTTAGGCAAAGGGTTAAGATGTGTTCTCATGCAACATGAGAAAGTCATAGCCTATGCCTCGAGACAACTCAAAGAATATGAGAGGAATTATCCTACTCATGATCTGCAGTTGGCAACATTCATTTTTGCGTTAAAGATCTGGAGACACTACCTGTATGGGGAGAAAGTGGAGATTTATACGGATCATAAAAGCCTCAAATATTTCTTCACCCAAAAGAAACTCAACATGCGGTAACGACGTTGGCTCGAGCTGTTGAAAGATTACGATCATACCATCCAATACCATCCTGGAAAAGTAAACGTGGTAGTTGACGCATTGAGTAGAAGATCATATGCGGGTACGAGTGTGATATTGTCAACGCAAATGCCCATTTTGTATGACTTGCGAAGGATGGAGATAGAGTTAAAGACTCCAAAGACCTACGTGATGATGTCAAATATACGAGTAGAACCGACTTTAATCGATAAAGTTAAAGATGCTCAAGATACGGACCTCGAGCTGATGCGTATGAAAAAGAAATTGCAAGAAGGTGTTGTTTCAGAAGCAAGAATCGATGAAGAAGGAATACTTCGAGTCAACTCCAGATTTTGCGTTCCTAAAGATTCTGACTTGAAACATAGAATCATGATGGAGGCACACAACACACCGTTTGCAATCCATCATGGGAGTACCAAAATGTATCATGATCTTTGACATACATTTTGGTGGAGCAATATGAAGAGAGAGATCGCGAAGTTTATCTCGAGGTGTTTAACTTGTCAACGTGTAAAGGCAAAGCATCAAGTACCAAAGGGTCCATTGCAACCACTTGAGATTCCGAAATGGAAGTGGGAACACATTACCGTGACGCCCCCAAAATTAGGTATACATGACCCATCTTGAGTCGCCAAATACATGGTACAAAATTCAAATACAACTTAATAATACAACTGTCGTGTAAAATACGACAAAACATAAACTAAGAGTTTTAATACGAATATTGTCTTCTAGATAGTATTCAAACTCAAAGGGAGTCCTCAATACATCTATTATCACACTATTTAATAGAATAGTGAGGACTACTAATGTAAACATCTGGACCGTTACTCCATTCCCCGACTAGTCCCTGCTACGTTCTCATTTCCTGAAGAGAACAATGAAAGCAAAAAGGGTGAGCTCAACTAGCCCAGTAAGAAATATTATGACTAAGATAATGCAGAATAAATTATCGTTAGCCTTCAATTCAATGTGTTAACCGATAAAATATAACAAACATCCAGTTTAATCAAGTTGAACAAGCAATCCATTAGAAGAGTCAAGTAGAGAATAAAATCTACTATCTTCTATGATTTAAAAGGTTTTTCATCACTTTTATCGCTGAGACTCAGCTTAATAAATAATCCACATCATCCCTGCACTACGGCCAAAGATATTCATTAGTATCACGACCACAAATTATCCATGCACTACGGGCCAAAGATATTCGTGTTTTCATCAATGATCATGATCATGCTAACAACTGTCCATCAATGCACTATGGGCCAATGAGGAATTTTACCACATCATTTGTAATATTACGGTCATGATTATACCGATCCCTGGTCATAATCATACCATGTCCATCTATGCACTACAGGCCACAAATGACTTTCAACATAATATAAACATGAGGATGATGACAATGATATAAGAATTCAATAAAACAAGTTCAAGGATAAATTTTTAAAGATTTGTAATTTAATTTATCGAGAAATCAATAACGTCCAAATTGTCAACATGATACTGCTTTGTGGAGTAAAATTCAAGAATAATATTGTACCAAAAATAATTTGGACCGAAAATGAATTAATTTTTATCATGAATAGTACCCCGGGTGAATAGTACTCGAGTGAATAGTACCCCGTGAATAGTACTTCGGGAATAGTAACCCCGTGAATAGTACTCTGGCATGAAAAAGTTAAAACTTATCAAGAATGCTTAGAATAATTTTTCTATGAAAAGATACTAGATGAAACCCAAATATGAAGGATATTCTACTAATTTCATGGAGTATAGAAGCCAAAACTTTAACCAAATGAGTATAGAATTCGAAATCTGAAACGAAATAATATTACTTACATACTACAGAGTATGGAAGAAAATATTATTTCAAGCGAATATTGAATAAAAATAACATCCCTTGCCTTGAAAAGAAGAGTATTCCAACTGGTATAGCGGGGATATTCTTTAAGAAAACTTTTACTGTTTTCTATGCTCAAAGTTTTTTAAAACTCTAAATAAATACGCTCAAGATTATAGAAGAAGAATTCTCTGATTCTGGTGTGATTTTCAATTCTAAATAAGCATCCTATTTATAGGAGAATGAAAATGATACTATTTGAATTTAATTTTCCACGGATCAACAGAAGAAATCATGGGCGAACGAATTCGACGAATTCGTTGATTTTCTGATTTTTACTATTCATTACTGTGCAATAAATTATTCTAATAAAATAAAAATTTTTAAATAAAATATAATATATTCTATTTATAATCTAATAAAACAAAACTTATATTATATATATATATATATATATATATATATATATATATCGATGGGTTGCCATAGTCCAAGGCATACAAACATACATATATCATATATATAAATCCCACGTGAAGATATCCCTCCCTCCATTTCATTTACCAGCATCACATGTATATATTTATACATATAAACACTTCCCTACCATTAAGGCAAACTAACCCCCCCCCCCCTCAAATTCAATACTTTTCATGTCATTAACATATATATATATATAACACATTTACCCACACACATATTATATATATATATATATATATATATATATATATATTACACTCCATCTTTTTTACCATCTTCCACTAACATTTATTTAATACGTATATAACACTAACATTCCCTTCCAAACACATTTTCTCCCACCTTCAATTTTCTTCCCACATGTGGCCCCACCTTTATTATACTGAATAACTTTCTACCGATTATTTTGAAAAATGGATAAATGAGGGTCTAAATAATACGCCAATACTTACTACAAACACTATAAAAATCACCTCAATATTTTTAACAACATTTATCATCATTATTATAATTCGCAATATTTAACAATCAGGTCGTTCCCAGGAAAGAGGGGTCTTTCCAATAAGGATTTCTCCCTATTGACGCGTAATTAGTTGACCAAACCTCTCATTGAGAGAATTTCTAGACATTGTTAATATTGCAAATAATAATATTAATAACTATGTCATCTCAATTATTGATTTAATAATATATAAAATATCGATAATAATTGAATCAAATAACGTGAGATACTATGCAACAATTACTGTAGCAATAATTTAACAAAACTGAGTGACTTCTCACGCAAGCATCAATAATCAATATCGTGTGCTACCATGCAACCACGCGTATTCTCGTATTTTTTTAACACCGGGTGTTTCAACAGCTTAACGGTAAAACTTCCGCCGTTATTTTCATAAAATATATTTTGTCATTTTCTCAATCCGATAATAATTACATTGTAGGTCCACCAATGATTGTTTCGTCATACAAAATATTCCCCAAGTTAAAACGAATATTCCCCACCAATCAAATATTATATAACAACTTGCGTACTTTGCAAAATTTATAAATATTATCCACAACTATAACATTATATCAAATTTACTCCATAATATTCAAAAATTATATTTATAAAAAATTCATCTTTATTCATAAAAGTTGGGGTCTTACAATTACCATGGATTTCGTTACAGGTCTTCCAAAGGTTTCTCAAGGCATAGATGCAATTTGGGTTATTGTTAATAGATTAACCAAGTGTGCCCATATCTTGCCTATACGGGAGACTTATTCCCTTGAACGTCTTGTTCATATGTATGTAAATGAGATTGTGAGATTGCATGGCATACCAGTATCCATAGTTTTGGACCGTGACCCAAGATTCACTTCACGATTTTGGGTTAGCTTGCAAAAAGATATGGGCATAGACTTACGATTCAGTTTGGCATACCATCCTCAAACGGACGGGCAATCAGAAAGGACTATTCAAACTCTTGAAGATCTATTAAGACTCTGTGTCCTAGATTTCAAAGGAAGTTGGGATAAGTACCTACCATTGGTGGAATTCTCCTACAACAACAGTTATCAAGCAAGTATAAGCATGGCTCCATTCGAAGCTTTGTATGGATGAAAGTGTCGCTCTCTAGTATGTTAGGATGAGGTGGGAGAAACAACTTTGTTAGGACCAGAGTTGGTACAAATGACTACAGAGAAGATCCAAATGATCCGACAACGTATACAAACGACACATGATCGACAAAAGAGTTATGCGGATCTTCATCGAAAGGACATGGAATTTAATATTGGGGATCATATATTGTTCCGTGTTGCTCCATGGAAGGGAGTTATAAGATTTGGGAAGAGAGGAAAGCTCAATCCACGATTTGTTGGTCCATTTAAAATTCTTGTCCGAATAGGAAATGTAGCATATAGACTCGCATTACCTCCAAGCATGTCTCGTGTTCATAATGTTTTTCACATATATGTGCTTCGTAAATATGTGAAAGACTCAAACCATATTATTGAGTTTGAACCAGACGAGATAACCGAAGATTTAACGTACGAGGATGTACATGTCAAGATCTTGGATAGGAAGGAGCATGTCCTACGCGCAAAGGTTATACCACAAGTTAAAGTTTTGTGGAGGAACCATGCTACTGAGGAAATGACCTGGGAGTTGGAGTCAAAAATGAAAGCGAGGTATCCACACCTTTTCGAAACACCAGGTACGTACGTTAATTTCGAGGACGAAATTTCATAAGGAGGGGAGGTTGTAAGACCCCAACTTTTTAAATATAATATTGAATTTCCTTTAATTATTATTTTGAATAATAAGGTGTTCATTTGATATAATGTTTTGGTTATGGGTGAAATGTGTAAATTTTGCAAAATAAGCAAGTGGTTATAAAATATTCATTGTTGTCGGGGAATATTTGTTTGGTCGTAGAATATTCTTGCTGTCAAGGAATATTCGTACGAAGGCGCATCCATTTGAGGGCCCCATAACGGAAAACGGGCGAATGAAGAAAACGACAAGTTTGAATTTTTACAAATAACGACGTAATTGTTATTCATAACACCGCTGAATACCCTTGTTGGAATACCCGTTGGTTAAAATCTGACGCGTGGTCGCATGAAGACATGCAAGATATGCATAGTAATTTTGAATTATTGATTCTTATGTAAGAAGCGCACTACTCAATAATTGTTACGAAGAATTAATGTTCAATATTTTATTTTATTGATTCAATAATTGCTACGTTGATATTTTATATTATTGTTGTTTCAATAATTGTCACTGTACAGTATTTCCTATTATCAGATCAATAATTCATATTATTTGAATAATATTATTAGATAGCATTATTGACAATGTCTAAGGAATTTCTGTCTAGGAAAGGGGTTTGGTCACCTAATTGTACCCCAGTAAGGAGAAATTCTTATCTAAAAGCCCCATCTTTCTTGGGAACGACCTGGTTGTCATAATTGTGATTCTGTAATATTATTTGTGAATAATTAATTATTAATTTATATAATAAAGAAATATTTATTTTTATGTGGATATAAATGAAGGAATTAATGCTGAGGTATTTTATCAGTATTTTGTCGAAATGGAGGTATTAAAAATTGTCCGTATGTGGATTTCGGGCATTTTCTGTTTGGAATTTGGAATAACTTTCTTCTACAAAGTTGTAGAGAATTAAATTTCCTATGGAATGGACATAAAATTTGTATTTTTCTAATAAAAAGGCTATTTATTATGAATTATTGTAGTTGCTGATTATTGTTTAAATTTAAAACATTTTGTAAACTTTCTAGAATGGGTGGGCCCCACTTTTGGTTAGTGAGAAATGTGCTGAAATTTTATTTCAAAAGTGGTGGGCGTGAATAGTAGCAGGTAAAGCCATCAGGTAGCAGGTTAGTCTCCTTTGGTGTTCTAAAGATTTTTTATATAAATAGGGTGCTTAGTTAGAATTGAAAATCACATCGTAATCATGCTTTTCTCTCTATATTATCGAAATGTATTTTTTGTGAGTATTTAGATACTTTGAGAGTTCTTTATTCAAAGGAAGTTTCCTTCACCTTATACACGATATTTCAAATTAAAAGTATCGTTAACGATGTAAGTAATGTTATTTTCTTCGTAAATGATGTTATTCTTTCAATATCATTATACACAAATATTGGTATGAATTTTATTATAAAATTTTTACCTTTTCATGTCGAGGTTACTATTCACGTATACGGCACTATTCACAAATACAATACTATTCACGAGTATTATTCACAAAGTATGATTTTTCTTGTGGAATTTCTATCTTTTCGTGTCGGGGTTAATATTCACGTATACGACACTATTCAAGATTTCGGCACTATTAATAAAAAAATTAAATATTCTTTTCTTTGTCCAAGTTGTCTATTATGGTTACTATATTTGATTGTATCCATGTTTTGATCTTCATTTTTTTAAATTTTGCTCCATAATTGATTTTTATGGAGTATTTTATAACTTGGATAAACTAAAGTATGAATCCCTAATCTTTGATCTTTTATCTCACTGGATTCATTTTCTTTAAGATATTTTTCATCATCATCGGTCCTAAATGATGATATATGTAAGACCCCTATTTTTTATAAATAAAATCGTATTTTCTCTAATTATTATTGTGAATAATAAGGTGTTAATTTTATATAATGCTTTAGTTATGGGTAAAATGTGAAATTTTTGCAAAATAAGCAAGTGGTTATAAAATGTTCATTGTTGTCGGGAAATATTCGTTTGGTCGTGGAATATTCTTGTTGTCGAAGAATATTCGTACGATGGCGCAGCCCTTTGTGGGCCCCATAACGGAAAATGGTCGGATGAAAAAACGACAAGTTTGAGTTTTTATAAATAACGGCGTAATTGATACCGTTAAACTGTTGAAATGCCCGGTGATAAAAGTACAGTAATATATGTGGTTGCATAGTAGTACACGGTATTGATTAGTGATGCTTACGTGAGAAGTCACTCAGTTATACTCAATTATTGCTACAATAATTGTTGCATAGTATCTCACGTTATTTGATTCAATTATTGTAATAATATTTTATATTATTAGATCAATAATTGAGACGACAAAGTTATTCATATTATTATTTGCATTATTGACGATGTCTAGAAATTTCTGTCGAGGAAAGGGGTTTGGTCACCTAATTGTGCGCCAATAAGGAGAAGTCCTTATTGGAAAGCCCCCTCTTTCCTAGGAATGATATGGTTGTTAATATTACGAGTTATAATATTAATGATGAATAAATTAAAAATGTGTTTAGTGAAGCCAAGTGAATTGAGATAAATAGAGGGATATTTTATGAAGTAATTGCTGTAAATTTGGCTTATTAAATGGGCCCCCACTTATCCATTTTTCAAAATCATTGGTAGAAAGTTATCTCAATTTTACTTTATTATATATATATATTATTACAAGTTTTGTTTTTATATAAAATAGAATATATTATATTTTATTGCATAGTACTGCATAGTAAAGTCAAAAAATTTCAAAAGTTTCGTCGGTTGCAGCACCCGTGAATAAGTTACTATGCAGTCCATGATTTTTCCTTACTATGCGTCCAAAATAGTATCCTGCCAATCTCCTATAAATAGGATGTGACGCCCCCAAATTCAGGTACTTGAAACCCGAATTCAGTGCTTCACGATACTATTTCTTTGAGCAGAATAATAATAATAATGTCATAAATATCAAACTTAATTTACATATCAGAGTTTTCTAAATCCCAGTTACGCGACCTTAAAATATTTCATTACATGATAGATAATAAATAACATCATCTTATTTAAGTCTAGCTATTACATAAAATAACACAAACTTATTCTGACAGCTTTCATTTTCTTTTGTTCCTGGAAGAGCCCTCTTGTTGGTCATACTTAACTGAAAACATTTAATTTAAGCAAGGATGAGCATTTGAATGCCCAACAAGTAATAACAATTTTAAATATTAGCTGAAAGGATTAAATGTTTTCTTTGTACTACCCTTCTACAACGAATCTGGTTATGAAGTAATCTGAACCGATAATAATAACATAACAACTCTCTATCAAATTTTTGAAACTACGTACTGGCTATAAATAGGGTTAAGGTGACATACTATGAACATTGTTCTCAATTTTCGAATAGGTTTAGCAGAACTTCATCCGCAAACCGTCATAACTTACGAAGACGGGGTGATCAAATTGTTATGCCCTCAGATTGATCAATACTACATGCAAGAACGATATTATCGTTCACTCTGTCCGCTTTGGGCGCATAAAAGTTTTCCCTTGATCGGGATGTTCATACTTAGTCTGGAATCCAATTCAAAACAATTTGATTGGATACAAAAAGGTGTTATCATATTCAACGATATTTCTAAATCTGTGTCTAGCTGGTCAAATAGCTTAGACGACTCTTTATTATTGTATACATACTGGTATCAATTGGTATATATATATATATATATATATATATATATCAACATGTGATTAAATACAATGACTATCCAAGTGAGGACACTTGTATAACCATGTTTAGAAAATAACGAACATAATACATATGTCGGAATTACAATATAATACCATGTTGATAATCAATGATCGAATATAACATATATAACAATAGGGTTAATATTCTAGTACAATAATAATATAATTCTGAAACTTTCTTACTCAAGTCCATTGCATAAAGAAAATGCAAAGGTAAAGATACTTGCTTACTATATTCATTGAATAAAGTAAAACAAGAGTTTAGGATACTTGCTCAATAAAGACTTGAGTAAGGTTAGAGGAACTTGCCTTAAGCGTAGTTTATCCATGTTAATAAATCAACACTTTCGAATCCTATTTATAGTGTATTATAACTACAAGATGCTCATTAGCTAACATATTCGTTAATCAAGCTTGACATTATTTAAGTATGCACATATGGTACAAAACCAGCTCATAGGTTTATCACGAAATCGATTATCTAGTTATTTCATAAGCAAATTAAGAATGCTCAAATTTAAGGTATTTTCACCCATGAGCTTTCATTATCTAAGAAAACACTATCTTATTACTTAGTTCTCACATATACACATGCATTAGTAGATTTTAAACCATTTATGGTAGTAAATACATCATACAAGTTAACTATCAAAATTAAATTGTAGAAACTCAGATTCCAGATCAGGCCTTGAGGATCGGCAAAGAACATGCTTGCCATCTTCCGGCAAAGCCAAGACTCAGTTGTTGCCTTATGGTTTCTATCCGTTTTGATCACAACATTCATACACAATATATTTTGTCGTGTTAAGGTCTTTTCATGCTTCTCAAGTCAATCTAGGTTTCTTCTTGCATAACATGGTTCTAAGTTCGATCATTTCAATAATTTAAGGTCATTCAAGGTCGTGAAACCACAAAGTCTAGCATGCTTGCTTTCTAAACATACATGATAGTTATAAAACTCATATTAGGCATGCTTGTGTGTATTCATAATGCATATGTGAAACTATTCTAGTAATTATTTTGAAAACATGCTTTATTTAGTTCTAACTTGATTTCACACTTTTAACAACGTAGGCATATAGGTATGATACTTTAACAACACTAAAAGTATCATTAAACATGCTCATAAAAGTCAGATTCTATCTTCCAACGTATTAGGTTCACATTCTCGTTCAATGTTCATACTTTCATTAGTAACCTTACTAGTAGGTTCAACATGTTCAATATATAAGGATCATGTATAGGGATATTATTGACGTAACATGACCTCTTAATCCTCTAGAATCTAAACATTCATGTGATGCAACTATATTTAGAAAATATGTTCAAGGTTGCTTTTAAAACTATTTTAAACTTGAACAATGCAATTTAACACATACAAGATAACTTTAAGGCTCTAATCATATGTAGTCAAGTCATGTTATCATGCTCACAAAATCAGAATATAGAGTATGTAGTAGTCATGCATATTAGCTCATTATACTTAGTTAAAAAACTTCTTTAATACAAATCCTAAGTAAAGTGGCCATGAGCAAAGAACTATGAATCATATGAACACAAGTTAACGGGTTATTCATGCCTTTCTAAATCATACCAAAATGCTTGCAAAGTCAGAATATAAACATAGCATACATACATATCAAGTTCCTTTCTAAAGTCTTAAATCCATTTTAAACTCTATACCTTCGTAAATCACGTATGCTAATCCAACCATGCTCACATTAGGTTATTATACTAATATACACATATTACACATGTTTGCATGTTGGCTTAAGTCATAATAATTGACTAACATTGATCAGATTTTTAATGTAAAGCAAAAAATCGGAAAGAGTTCATGAGTCACACAAAGCACCTCGCTGTAAATCTGGTAGCTGCGTTGCTAGTGTTTGTTCGAGCCAAGAACAGTATGCTTTGACAGAACTTTAACCCAACCATAAAATTATACACAAACTTGATTCTAAACATCCATATATCAGTTTAAACATGCTTGTATGATTATATAACAACTAATTAAACATTATCCAACCTCATCATCATCTAATTCCACATAATTAAGAATTTGAATTTCAAGAACTCAAACTCCATTTTTACAAAGAATGAAATGGAAAGCAAGGAAAAAGGAATTATACCTTTGAAATGTGCAATGAACTCGCTCCAAATGAACTCTCAAGCTCTTAAACTACTTGTATGCTCTCAACCTCACCTTCAATGGAATTCTCAGCTTATACTTGTAGGAAATCTAATACACAGACAATGCATATGTACACCAATTTAAACCCATGAATGCAAGGATTACATGAAGATTAAGAGAGAGTTGGTAAATGGTTGTTGAAATTCATCATAATCCCCACTCCCTTGTTCATCATTGACATCTAGGTTGTTAGCTTGAGCTTGGAAAAAGAAAAAGGCATAGGCTTTAGCCTCTATGTGATTCACGTGGCTGAGGAAATGAACAAATGGGACACTAGTTTTGGGACAAGCTAATTAACTCAGCACTCTTGCAACATTAGACCATATACTTATACACAACTCTTATCCTTATGCTATATTGTATACACATATCAACCATACATTATAACTTAGTGTTACAATATGATTTACATATTTAATATTTTAAGGTAGTAAATGTAATATGACAATGTAACATACATATAATACATATATAATTTTTATCACACCGGTATAATTTATTAAAAATAATTGTTTACAATATGGTATATTATTTTAATATATGCCCATATACGTATTGTCACATACACCTTCATGATGTATTCATACCATATAGTTTTAATTTGCATAATCACATTGCTTCATACAATATAGTTTCATAGAACTTAATATATAGTCACACAAAAGTCACACTACGCTATATAATATAGTTGTATATGCACATAACCGCCAATATAATATTATTATCTTACTAACTTACTTATTTATGTTAAATAAATAAATGATGCACTTCCTTACTTAATTAACGCCAATATTAATTAATCTAACCATCCACGGTTAATGTATTTATGGATCTACATAATCATTAATTATCTAAATAATTCTTATTATATTTGCAAATAATAGTAATCACATATTATTAATTAATTTACTAAGTAATCAATATTCTACCACAATTAATTAATATTAATTAATGGTTTACTTAATAATTCCTTCATCGAACATAACTCACTTTATTCCATGGCTTATTAATGTCACACATATCACCTAATTATTTCATTTAATTTCTAAAGTAAAATAATAATTTTCTCCAACAAACCAGGCGCATGTAAGACCCCAACTTTTTATAAATAAAGATTTAATTTCTCTAATTATTATTTTGAAATAGTAAGGGTTGATTTGATTAATGTGGTTAGTTATGGGTAAAATGCGCAAATATTTTAAATAAACAAGTGGTTATAAAATACTCATTGTTGTCGGAGAATATTCGTTTGGTCGTAGAATATTCTTACTGTCGAGAAATATTTGTGCTGACGAGTAGCGACCTTGTGTGGCCCATAACGGAAAAGCGATTGGATGAAGAAAACGACAAGTATAAGTTGTTTATAAATAATTGGCGTAGTTGTTATCATTAATCTTGTTGGAATACCGTGGGTTAAAACACAATGTCTGCGTTGTTGCATAAAGAAGCACGGTATTGCACCAATTATTGATTTTTACGTAAGAAGGCACTACTCAATAATTGTTACAGTAGTTACTGTTCAATATTTTATTCAATAATTGTTGCGTTGATATTTTATATTACTATTATTTTAATAATTGTCACTACACAGTATTTTTCATTATCGAAGCAATAATTCATATTATCTGAATAATATTATTAGATAACATTATTGGAAATGTCTGGAAATTTTTCTGTTTAAGGAGAGGTTTGATCACCTAATTGCGCGCCAGTAAGGAGAAATTCTTATTGGAAAGCCCCCTCTTTCCTGGGAACTGCCTGGTTGTCAATATTGTGATTCTGTAATATTATTTATGAATAATTAATTATTAATTTATATGATGAGAAAAATATTGATTTTATATGGATATAGATGGAGAAAATTTTTAAAGTGACAATTGTTAAAAAATTAATATTTTATCTTTTCTGATAAAATAATATTTTATTATATTATATAATAATGGTGATATTTTTACAATGAATGTGGAATATATGAGTATATGAGGAGAAAGAGTATTTTGTTGCATTAAATGATTAACACATGTTTTGTGTATCGGTGGACCCCATTTCTTGACTGAAATTTAATTATAGCTTGTAAAATCGTTCGTTTGTGGATTTCGGTCAATTTCTATTTGGAATTTGGAAAAACTTTCTTCTGTAAAGTTGTAGAGAATTGAATTTCCTATAAAAACTCGCGAGATTCGAATTATCTGATAAAAAGGGTATTTATAATGAATTATTGAAGTTCCGAAGTTCCGAAATAATTGATTTTTAGAAGTTTTAATTATTTTTATTAAGAAAAACGTTTTTATTGTTTTGGTTGCCCCCCCCCCCCCATGTGTTGTAAACATGCTAATTTCAGGAGTCTGAGTGGGCGTAGGAAAATTTTTATATATAATATTATTATATTCAATTTTCTGCTTTGGTGTTCTAAGCAATTTCCTATAAATAGGGTGCTTAGGTTAGAATTGAAAATCACACCAGAAACTAAAGATTTCTTTCTCTTTCTCTTTTATAATATCGAAAGTATTTTGTGAGTATTTTAGTACTTTGAGTATTGCTTATACGCAAGTTCTTTCAAAGACTATATCCAGATTCCAAATGTAAGTACTATTTTTTGCGAGGTAAGGGATGTTATTTTATTCAAAATGATATTATTTCTTTAATATCATTATGCCAAATATTGGTGGGAACTTTTTATCAAATTTGAAACTTTTCATGTTGGGGTTACTTATTCACTTCAGTTACTATTCATGAGTTACTATTCACGAGTTACTATTTACTTAGTACTATTCACGAAGATGATGATATTTTTTGTGAAATTTCTATCTTTTAGTGTTTGAGTTACTATTCACGATATCTGGCACTATTCACGATATCTGACTATTCACGAATACGACACTATTCACAGAAAAATTAAATTTTCTTTTCTGTGTCCAAGATTGTCTGTTATGATTCCTATCTTTGATTGGATCTATGTTTTGGTCTTCATTCCTGAATTTTACTCCACTCTGATTATTTATGAATTATTTTTGAACTTGGATTGTTTAAAGTACGAATCCTTAATATTTGTTCTTTTGTTTCACTGGATTCTTTTCTTTTAAAATATTTTTCATCATCCTCAGTCCTAAATGATGATATAACTGAATATATTTGGCCTGTAGTGCAAAGATGAATGGTTTTATAATGAATATCTTTGGCCCGTAGTGCAAAGATGAACAGGTGTTTAGATGAACATGACCAACTGATGAATATCTTTGGCCCGTAGTGCAAAGATGACTATTTGATTCAAGATGTATATTGATTGATGTTACAGGGATAAAATATCGATGATGGACTTTTAAATTCATAGATATTAGTAGATTTCATTCTCTACTTAACTCTTCTAATGAATTGTTGTTTCCGCTGCAGTTGTTGATCTAAAACTTGTTGTCTATTGTATTCTATCAGATTTTTCCCTGTTGAAGATGAAGGATAATTTGTTGTACATTATCTTTGTCATAATATTCTTTACTGGGCTAGTTGAGCTCACCCTTTTCCTTTTTGTTCCATTTTTCTTCTCAGGAGACGAGAATATAGCGGGAACTAGTCGGGGTGTGGAGTGATGGTTCAAGATAGTTGTTTTTGTAGTCCTCACTATTTTGTAAAATAGTGTATCAATAATTGTAATGAGAACTTATTTGATTGTGAATATTTTCTAGAAGACAATATTTGTATTTAAACTCACAGTTTATGTGTTGTCGTATTTTGCACGACAATTGTATTAATGAAGTTGTAGTTGTTTTTGTACCATGTATTTGGCGACTCAGAATGGGTGATATATACCTATTTTGGGGGCGTCACAAATACAGCTTCACGCCAGATTTAGGTTTCTTTGGACTACCAGTAGCATGCTACCAGACTCTCGACAAAGGTGCAAGAATGATTTAGCTTCGAGCCCGTGCTAACTTTCATTGCTAAACTAGTTTTATAAGACATGAATTAATGTTCACAAGAGTGATATTGCAAATCTAAGAGTGTATTCATTACTTATCATCAAAATCCTAAAAATCATATATTCACGAAAAATAAATAATAACTGTTTTTATTACAAATTTATTATAAGAATATAATCTATAATGATCATTAGAAATAAATAATTTTTATTTATCACATATATACATATACTTTACTTGGCACATATTTTCACCTTTATATAAAAAAAATTTATATGCAAAATTTCTTATTTAATTATATTGAAAATATTGGGTTATTACATCCACCCTCCCTTGTAAGGATTTTGTCCCCGGAATCACCGCTTCAAAACTTATAGATACTAGGGAAAATAGCATACACAGTCTTTTCAAGTAGATCTCGATCAGATTCGATCGGATTGATCTTGAACTATTCAACATAAAACTTGTCTATCTGATTATACAAAAATCTAATTTCCAACAGAACTCAAATTTCTCCTTCAAAATTTCTTTATAACATAATTTACTTATATTTAAGAAAATTTTATATAAGAAAATATAATTCATACGAATAATACCTGAAGTTCCATCCCCGGCTGCTACGGTATCCTGAACCGTCATGTTGAAGACTCTTGCGGTTGATTTTGTTGAAGTTGGTCCTGTTATCGCCATTGTTCCACTTCCTCTTCCCGCATTTACGTTCTCTATATCCATTCTCCTTTTGGACAAATTCTTCACCTTATGCTCAGAATCCACCACGAGAAAACACCCATTGTTCATCCTAGGATTGGGGCGCTTAGGAGAGATATGCCCTCCCCGCCCACACTTATAAAGACACACGAACTTACCACTAAAGACACTCTCCTCTGATGATTCTTCCCACAATTCTTACATTGTGAAATTCTTCGCTTCCTCACACCTTCCCTGTTTGACTTGGACATTTCCAAATTATTCCACTTTCTCTTTCCATTCCCACTACCACTACCCGCTTTCTACCTTCCCAGTTCCTCAACCTTACCTTTGCTCTTTTTCTCCTATATCCATTCTCCTTTTTGGACAGTCCTTCACCTTATGCTCTGTGAATCCATACAGAAAATAGCCATTGCTCATCCTAGGATTGGGGCAGTTAGGAGAGATATGTCCCTCCTGCCCACACTTATAGCACATGAACTTACCACTAAGACACTCTCTTAAATGATTCTTCCCACAATTCTTACATTGACATGTACCGCTTTCCTCACACATTCCTGCTTGACTTGGACATTTCCAAAATTGTTCCAATTTCTTTTCCATTCCCACTACCACTACCTACTTCTACCTTCCCGCTTCTCAACCCTACCTTTTGCTCTTTTTCCTTATTGTAGAGGCTCATGGCCTCACTTCCCCCTTCGGCTATGATAGCCTTCTCCAAAAGTGATGTAAAAGTATTTATCTGCAATACCGCCACCTTATTGTAGAGCCGGGGTTTTAATCCCAGCTCGAACCTCTTTGCCTTCCTTTTGCCTCCAGATCAACTTGATGCGGAGCAAACCTAGCTAATTCATTGAACTTTGTGGCATACTCACTTAACTATCATGTTCTCCTCGCTTCAACTCTAAAAACTTCACCTCCATCCTAGCTTCGCATTAATCGGATTTGAGAAATAGTTCTCAAAGAACAATGTCTTAAACCTAGTCCATGATATCACTCCTTCTTCCTCGCCTCTAACTTGATTTGCCTCCCACCGTAAATTCGCCTCTCCTTTCATCATATAGGTGGCAAAAGTTATCTTTGCCCCTCAAATACCCTAAATGACTACAAACGCTTTTTCTATTTCCTTAACCCAAGTTTGGGCTTCTATCGTCAAGTGGTACCTCTAAATTTAAGTGGTCCTACTACCTTAAAATCCTTAAAGTTCGCAAACCGATTATGCGGTTGATTTCCATGCCACGGCATTCCATTCTCGCATGGCTTGAGCTACCATGTTCATGAAATTCGTGATCGAGTCCGGTTGTTGTCCTCCAAAGATTGTTGATGATTCTTCTCGCCTTTGGTTCCGAGTTTAACGTCTTGGCGGCATTATCTGGTTAAATAAAACATAATCTATATTTTATTAACTTACATTATAAACCTTATCGTATAAGTTAAATATTTTAAACTGGTTTCATTAACCAAACATAACTTCATATTCATTCAACTATTTCATAGTACATAACATAGCACATACTATTTTAAACATCTGATATCCCTTTGTGACCATAAAAGTCGGGAATCGCTGCTACAACTTATACAAAAGTTAAAAATATTACATTACACAAACATACTTGTCATATAATAAAATACTAATTCTACTTATTTCCTACACCTCTTTCCTGATTCTAGACAACTTTTCGCTCGATGACCTTCCATTCCACAAATAAAACATGCACCTGGTTTATAGTCGGGACAATACAGAGTGGTATGTCCCTCATAACCGCAAATATAACATATCTTTTTCCCTTTCTTCTTATCGGATTTTCCTACGTCGGGGTCTTCTATCTTTCTTTTCCCTTTCTTGTTTGGAGCTGCACATGATATGTTGTTCTTGGCTCCCATCTGATTAATCTGGATCTTAAGTTTATCTTGTTCTTCCATCATTTCGATTAATGCCTTTCGTAATTGGCTATTTAGTAGCTTTTCTATTTCCCATAACTTTTCCAGAGAAGAAACCTTGTTCCTCAGATTCTGCACTTCGGTTGATGCTTGATCAGCTCCAACTTCGGTGTCCGAATCACTATCTGTTAGTTCCACCATTTCTAGGTCCGGTACTATATTTTCTAAAATGATCACCTCATCAAGGTTATCTTCAACGTGAGCCCCTACTTCAGCTATTGGCTTTGATATTGGCTCGGTTATGGAGATTGACTCCTTCTTTACGATCAGAAGGTATCTTAATCCTTTTTCACCTGACATCTACACATAATTATCTAGATTAGCATATAATATATACACAATGAATTAGCTAGGTTTGATCCTTGCTCAAACCAGAGCTTCTAGATATTAGCTTGGCCATACCTGCACACTTATAAGCAATTATAATGACATTTGCAGAGTTATGTCCATGAATAGGTTTGGCCTCCCCTATGGACATTCCAAGATTCTCTTAATACTTGTTTTTAGGAAAATCTCTATTAAAAAAGCCAAAATGACCACTTTTCAACAAACTAACCATGGCTAACCATTATATCACATAATGAGGTTAATAACATTTAACTATACATACTCGAGTTGTCTTGCCCATGTATTTCAATTCAACATAGTTTTTATCTCTTTAGAAATCCTTCGAAACTATGCTTGACTAGTTCATAACATGTTTAATTAGATGGATGCACATATCAATCATATCTAGATGCATAAAGCATCCTATCATAATGGTCCATAGGTTCAGAATACTAATAGGGTATTCTCCTAACAAGGTTGGGTTTCAACTTCAACATTTTTATTGAAAATCTCATGTTAAACCACTAAGCATGCAAAATAAGTCCACTAGTTTAAGTCATGCTTTCATGTTCATAGATATATAAAACCAAATTATAATAGCATGTTTTCGAGTTCAAAACTTGGTGTACACATAGCTATCATGGTCTTTTACTTGCATTTTTTCTTTTAATTCATGCTTGACTACTTCATACCCTCACCAACAAGGTAACTAACATATTGGTCACATGTTAAGACATATCAGAACATAATACACTCGCATCCAAGCTTAGAACATGTTTTGAAAAAGGTTTATCAAAACTAGTTTCCAACTCTTTAAGTTTTCTTTTAATATTCTAACCAAAACAAGCTAAGGTAACTTTCTATGTTCAAAATAACATCTCATCACATGTCAGGGTCACTTACATGCATAACCTAACTATCATAGCATGCTCACAACAATACAGAACTAATAAAGCAGTATCTGGGAAAAACACCTTGTGCGGTATTAGGCTATAGAAGTGGCGCGGCCGCGCCACTTTGTTCTGAGGCAAAAATAAATGGCTCTGCTTCTGTAGAGCCTTAGCACATGTATTGCTAATTCTCAAACCAGACTATCTGTAACACTTTGGAGCATCCTTACCAACTCAAGTAACACAGAGACATGCTAATTCACACTAATTTGACAGAGAAATCAACAATCACTAGAATTTGACAAAACTTCAAACTAAGAACATAAACAGAAATTATACCTCTTAAAGTTTAATTTTGAACTCTCTCACTTCTTTGGTTATACTTCCCTCAATACTCAGCAACTCACACACTCTAAAGCACTTACCAGTGAAAGTTTTAGTAACTGAGAATTGAAGAGTTTGGTTGCCATTTATAGAAAATTGGTTGCCCAGTTCATGACTTTACTCCATGGTTTGATTCAAAGGAAATTGGAAGAAGATGATGGGTATAAGGGAGTTGGCCAACTGCCCAAACTCGTAGCCATCATCACAACTGTCTTGCTTTGTGAAGAAGGAATAACTAGAATAGGCCAATGGCCTATCACACGGCAGTTAAATAGGGTGTGACACTGATTTTGGGGAAAGCTCTATTACTTCCTCACTTATCAGTAAAATAAACCTTATTCTTACTAAGGTTAATTTCCCTTGGGCTCATTAAGTCAATTATACAGACTTAACATTATTACATTAATTGAAGTTACGGGCACATGTGTACACATATATATGTATCTACCCACATATAGGAAGTATACTTATATTTTAAATATACACTAATATAATCTTATATCTCATGTACATTGTTTTAATCCAATAATCTTTTAATTGGGCTAATTGTAAAATAGTTTGATATTCTCAATCCATCATTTTTCATAAAATTTATCATCTCAAATATACTCAATTATCATAATGATAATTAATATCAATTATTTACTAACTCACCATTTATTTTCTTTTAATACTTCCCATTAAATCTCCCTTTGATTTAACTACTCTAGTTATGCCACACAAGATATAATCATGTGAACTTAGTAATTAAGAGTCTACAAGCATATAATAATTTAATCTCACAAAATAATAGTATTCTTAACATTACATTTCTAACCAATAATTAAATGTATTGGTCCCCTTCTTTTATTAGACACTTATTATCCATAACATATCTCAACTAACAAATCTTTTCATATATTATTACACTATGTAATATATTAAAATTCTTTTTTAATTTACATATTCATTCCATTTTCTTTATGTTAACACATATATTAATTCACCATCTTATGTAAGTGAATTAATTCTTTATATTCAATTTAATATCATGCCACTACCACACAAGGCTTTAATACTCAAATTATATTATTCCATAATATAATTTCCAACTTAATTTAATTTAACCAATTTTTATTCTTTTTTAGTTAATTTCCATAACTAACTCTCATTCAATTCATGATTTGTTATCTTAATCCGTTCATGGACACTATAAATATCAAATATGACCCATATGATAACATATCTATTATATATACTAAAACACAGTACATAACACAATAAGATGACATCTGTCATTCTAAAAAATTAACACATGTGCATCCTAATTAATGCTCCTTATTACTCTTGACAAAAATACCCTTGACAAAAATGTCCATCTAAAATAACAACTGAGGTTGTAAAAAACCTAAATTCAATTCCCTAATTCCCATAAATCTGGAATCATATATTCAAATATAGCAACTGTATTTGTTCAAATTCCTTCAAACAGTTTTTAGATTATGATTATCCTTTGTAATTTAATTGTTATCTCTTAATTTATTGATTACAATCCCCTAAATCACTACTATAAATCTAAACAGTTTTTAGATTTATATCAATTGTTTTAATATTATCCTTTACTAATTTAATTATGATATTATCCTTTGAAATTTAATTATGATATTATCCTTTGTAATTTAATTATTATCTCTTAAATTATTAATTATAATCCCCTAAATCACTACTATAACTCTAAACAATTTTTAGATTTATATCAACAAACTGTAACATCTTCTTTCTCTCTCTGTGCCTCCCTAGCCATCTTTTTCCTCTCGGATTTTGACAACCTCTCCCTCTTTTCCTTTTGCAAAGTCTCCTCTGTAATATTTCCATAACCAACACTTGCAGCAGTAAATCCATCCAGATCATTAAGATCGTCATCTTCACTTTCAAAATTAGATTCTCATTTTTCTGAATCCCAATCAATTCCATCTTTACTTTTCAACTTATCTTCTTCCCCATCACCGTCTTCAAAACTACCATCACTGTCATCCATAAAATCATCATCTTCTTCGTCAAACTCATCACTCAAAAAAGCCTCCACACCCTCCTCATCCTCTAACATTTCTGTTACTGAAGTGGTTTCCTATAACCTTTTTTGGGGGATTTTTCTTGGTATTTATTTGTTGTGTGGATTGTTGATTGACTACACTTTATTTATATGATATTGGGAAAGTAGTTATATATACACGTTAAAACGAGTATATATGGTGTTCTTCAAAGTGATTGCATTATATTATTGGTTGATTACAATGTATGTTGTTAGAAATGTAGTTATTGATTGATTATTGTATGTGTTGTTAGGATAAAACAGGTTATTTTTGACGAAATTCATCCGTCGAAAATAGTCTACCTGCAACGAATTGTCCGTCGGCCATAATTTCGTCAATAATACTAATATTCGATCAAATTTTCGACGAACTTATCCCCAATAAAATTTAATCAAATTAAGTTTTCGACATAATTAAATCCTTTTGTTGTAGTGGGTATTGGATATCATCCTAATCAACTTATATCCGAAGTGTATATCCTTGAGGACTAGCCAGAACTCCTTAAATATTTAATTAATCATTGCATAAATATGACTCATTAATTCCATTTCTGGACACAACAAATAACCTTCTATTAAACACCATGTGATTTCTTGCCAAACAAAAACCTTCACGTGGTATATGCAATCAAAGATCTCCACAATGTTTTTCGCTTATTTTATAAATAAATCACAAGCTCAGCAACTCCATGCATGTAACGTACAAACTAGATGGATAAATATTTATTTGATTGATTACTAAGATAATTAACAGCATGTATAGTAAATATATTTATTAAATTATTAAATATTTATTTTGATAATATATTGTTGAATTTTGTATTATAAGTTTCTTCAACCAATGGTTAAGATAACGATTAAATGCAGTGCATATTTACTTAGTTAGAAATCTAAGAAAATAATTATTATATTGTTAAATTTATTTTTAAGTATGTAATGAAATTGTATATTAATGTTTCTACTGAAAAAAATTACTTCAATTTTTTATCCGCATATAGAACCATGAAATTCAAGTTTTCAAACAGTTTTTAGATTATGATATTATCCTTTGTAATTTAATTGTTATCTCTTAATTTATTGATTATAATCCCCTAAATCACTAATATAAATTTAAACAGCTTTTTAGATTTATATCAACTATTTTAATATTATCCTTTACTAATTTAATTATGATATTATCCTTTGTAATTTAATTATGATATTATCCTTTGTAATTTAATTGTTATCTCTTAATTTATTAATTATAATCCCTAAATCACTACTATAAATCTAAATGTTTTTAGATTTATATCAATTGTTTTGATATTATCATTTACTAATTTAATTATGATATTATCCTTTGTAATTTAATTGTTATCTCTTAATTTATTGATTATAATCCCCTAAATCACTATTATAAATCTAAACATTTTTTAATTATATCAATTATTTTGATATTATCCTTTGTAATTTAATTATGATATTATCCTTTGTAATTTAATTATGATATTATCCTTTGTAATTTAATTGTTATCTCTTAATTTATTGATTATAATTTGGAGCGCTGTGAAAAAATTGGTAATTACCGTAAATAAAGTTGCTCAACCAGTTCTGTCTGTTTTTTGTTTTCATGTTTCTTATCGGCCCTTATTTTGCATATGGATTTCTTGCTGGTTTAATGAGCAAAAATAAGTGATTTTTTCCTTCTTTCCAGATTCGAGTTTAGCCTTTGCGAATTTTTGGGCCATGTTTACTCTAGGACCCTAATACATTAGTAACTTCATTGAATAGGGAGAGTAATGTGTTGTAGCCTGAACATATTTGTGAACTTTTGTTTCCCATGCTTCTTTTTGTTACACTGTGTACATAGATTTATCTCCTTTTTCGCAATTTTGATACATTCTTATTTACTTGTCAAAAAAAATAAATTAAATAGACCCCATATGATTGGGCTTATTGATGGATCATCTCTTTTATGGTTATGGATTGGGCCTGATTGTTCCAAAATAGTGATTTACTTATGTAAAATAATATCCAGATATATAAGTAATCTAATTGCAAATATCAAATGGAATGCAAAAATTGATCAATCAATCAAACTATCTTGCTATTTAGATGAAAAGCTAAGTTTTATAAGTCTAAATAATATTAACAAATATTTTGGCAGACTAAATTTATGTAAATGACAAAGTTGGGTTGTAGTTTGCCCAACTATTTTGCTATATGTTTAGGCTGAATAGTTTGAGCATTGGCTTCCTAATTATATTTCTAAGAAATTTTTTAAACCTTCGCATACTCTTTTATTCTCTTTTTGTTATGGATTGTAAAAAGTTAAGTTGAGTAACCTTTTCTTTACAGTAAACAAAATATAAAAGTAGTAAAGGACGGGAAAATAAATCAGTTGGCTACACTTTGGTCAAGAAAAAATAAAAAAATAAAATAAAAAAAGGGAAGAGTAGAAAAAATAATTTGTCCACAAGTTGATTTCACTTACTTTGTCACTAGCCTAAAAGCAATAATCACATACTTAGAGTGTAATGTACAAACCGATAAACTCTCACCACTATCCCCTATAATGTATGTTCATTTGTTTTTCTGTGTAAAATTTGATCATCGCACAACAATCTACCATCCTTTTATTATATTTTAATTTATTAATTGTACATACACATTTATTATTAAAAAATTGAATAATTCCGCTGCAACGCGCGAGTTTGTATCTAGTTTGCCACTAATATACAATTCCTATACTTCAAATTACACAACTCATCAGATTACACAAATTTATCATGAACTATCTACAGACCGCCAAGGCCGTGCTGGTCTTAAGCTTGAGAGTGGCGCGGTCGCGCCACCTTAAGTTAGGACGCAGACATATTATGCTTCAACAGAAATAGAACTTAACTCGCAAATCCTTTAACATGCTCCATACATGTTATCTCATTATACTAACCAAAATAAATCTCCAATGACTACATTCTTCAATAATTTAGAGATTAAACTTCAAGTTCAACTCTTCTTCCTTTAATCTATACCTTTAACCATGTCCCAATATTAGTCAATAAATCTCTAACTAATATTTATCTAAAGATATATCGATTTTCTTCTCTCGTCAACAACGTACATATATACAAGTCCAAACCAAGCACACATCGAATCTTTAATGATATTCAATATAGTACACTGAGTGGTTTCCCACAAACAACCAACAAATTAGTTTATGTCTCGTCTACACTATTTTCACAGTGAGTTAGATCGGTTACTAATTCGTATATACCTCCACTCTCTGAAGAATCGCTTTAGCCCAAATTTCTTATACATTCACCATTAAAGTGGTACTGTTTGCCTTTGACTTGACTCTTGACTTTCACTCATACATACACTCAAGAAATTGTTGATTATCAAAGATATTTAATGTCACCAACTATGATAAAATAATTCTATAAATTATTTAATGCCGATAGATAAGTCGTATCCATCTTCATACTAATTCATCTCTACAATGTATAATAAATATATAATAACGATATATATTTATTAAACACAACATCACTTATTACATAGCTTATATTACCCTATGTAACACAATACCACATATCTCGTAACACATATATATTCTTGTTCGAACCAATCTCATGCTTTAAGAATTTTATTTACTAAATTCTTATTTTAATATTTTCTGAAAATTCGGGTTCTTACAGTTCCTATCTTTGATTGGATCTATGTTTTGAACTTTATTATTGAATTTTGCTCCACAATTGATTATTATGGAGTATTCTTGAACTTAGATAAACTAAATTATGAATCCCTAATCGGTTCCTTTATCTCACTGGATTCATTCTTTAAAATATTTTTCATCATCCTCAGTCTTAAATGGTGATACTTGATGAATATCTTTGGCCTGTAGTGCAAAGATGAATGATTACTTGATGAATATCTTTGGCCCGTAGTGCAAAGATGAACAGGTATTGAGATGAACATAACCAACTGGTGATACAAATGAATATCTTTAGCCGTAGTGCAAAGATTGATATTTGATTCAAAATGTATATTGATTGATGTTACAGGGATTCAATATTAATGATGGACTTTTAAATTCATAGATGATAGTAGATTTTATTCTCTACTTAACTCTTCTAATGAATTGTTATTTCCGCTGCGAATATTGATCTAAAACTAGTTGTCCATTATATTTTATCTGATTTGTTGAAGGTTAACGATAATTTGTTCTTCATTATCTTAGTCATAATATTCTTTACTGGGCTAGTTGAGCTCACCCTTTTCTTTTTTGTTCCATTTTTTTTCTCAGGAGTAGAGAATATAGCGGGAACTAGTCGGGGTATGGAATGATGGATCAAGATAGTTGTTTAGCAGTCCTCACTATTTTGTAAAATAGTGTATCAATAATTGTAATGAGGACTTATTTGAGTTTGAAAACTGTCTTGAAGACAATATTTGTATTTAAACTCACAGTATATGTGTTGTCGTATTTTGCACGATAATTGTAATAATAAAGTTATAGTTTTTTTCTATACCATGTATTTGGCGACTCAGAATGGGTGATGTATACCTATTTTGGGGGCGTCACAATATAACTGAATATCTTTGGCCTGTAGTACAAAAATGAATGATTAACTGATGAATATCCTTGGCCCGTAGTGCAAAGATGAACATGTATTGAGATGAACATGACCAACTGGTGATACAAATGAATATCTTTGGCCCGTAGTGCAAAGATGAATATTTGATTCAAAATGTATATTGAGTGATGTTACAGGGATAAAATATTGATGAAGGACTTTTAAATTCATAGATTATAGTAGATTTCATTATCTACTTAACTCTTCTTATGAATTGTTATTTCTGCTGCGAATATTGATCTAAAACTTATTGTCCATTATATTTTATCTGATTTATTGAAGGCTAACGATAATTTGTTGTACATTATCTTAGTCATAATATTTTTTATTGGGCTAGTTGAGCTCACCCTTTTTCTTTTTGTTCTATTTTTCTTCTCAGGAGGCGAGAATATAGCGAGAACTAGTCGGGGTGTAGAATGATGGGTCCAGACAGTTGTTTTAACAGTTCTCACTATTTTATAAAATAGTGTGATAATAATTGTAATGGGGACTCCTTTTGAGTTTGAATACTGTCTATTAGACAATATTTGTATTTAAACTCACAGTATATGTGTTGTCGTATTTTGCACGACAATTGTAATAATGAAGTTGTAGTTGTTTTCTGTACCATGTATTTGGCGACTTAGAATGGGTGATGTATACCTATTTTGGGGGCGTCACAGGAGATACCAAGATTTTAGCACTTAGAATATTTAAATTGATTTTCAGAAGATTTGCATGACATGATTTTAGGTATTACCCAATATCTCATTATTTAATCAATTAGCTTATTTTATGGGACTTATTAACAGCCACATCAATCAAGAAAATTCAAACTACAATTACTATTTACTACAACTATGATAGTTAAATACTCTTAGACTAACAATTGTAATTATTATTTGTAAGAATATAATTTACTAGTCTCATTTCTTAGTTTTAAAAAATGTGTTAATATAAAAAAAAATTATTTAATTATTGCGGTATAATTGAAAATCGAATCGAAAAAACTGGTACCGACTATGTACCGAACCGATACCAAAACTAATTATTCGGTACCGATATCAATTCTTGATTTTTCGAGTTTTTTGGTTCGGTACCGATTCGATTTTTTCAGTGTCCGTTCGCTTTTTTATGGATGAGCACCCCTAGGCGGGTTCCTCTAGCAAAGTCCATGTTATTTACTCAGCCAAACAAAGCCCACTAGACAAAAGCCCTAAAATCACCGGTATAAATTCACTCCATACCTTTTACTCGCAGCCCCTCGCTTTCCAAAACCCTAAACGAACAGAGAGGCTTGCAAAAAACCCAAAAAATGGCAGAATCACTAATTCTGAAGGGAACAATGAGGGCTCACACCGACTGGGTAACGGCCATTGCCACCCCAATCGACAACTCCGACATGATCGTCACTTCCTCCCGTGACAAATCCATCATTGTCTGGAAACTCACAAAGGAGGATAAAACCTACGGCGTCGCTGTACGCCGTTTGGAAGGCCACTCCCACTTCGTGCAAGACGTCGTCCTCTCATCCGACGGTCAGTTTGCCCTCTCCGGATCCTGGGACGGCGAGCTCCGCCTCTGGGACCTCGGCACCGGTGTTACCGCCCGCCGATTCGTCGGCCACACCAAAGACGTTCTCTCCGTTGCATTCTCCATCGACAACCGTCAGATCGTGTCCGCATCCCGTGACCGTTCGATCAAACTGTGGAACACTTTGGGCGAATGCAAGTACACCATCCAGGACGGCGATGCCCATAACGACTGGGTCAGCTGCGTGCGGTTCAGCCCGAACACGTCCCAGCCGACTATCGTCTCTGCTTCGTGGGACAAAACAGTCAAAATCTGGAATTTGACCAACTGTAAGCTGAGGTCCACACTGGTGGGTCACAATGGGTATGTGAATACAGTTGCGGTTTCACCTGATGGGTCACTGTGCGCTAGTGGGGGGAAAGATGGGGTGATTTTGCTGTGGGATTTGGCTGAGGGGAAGAAACTGTATTCGTTGGATGCTGGTTCAATTGTTCATGCTTTGTGTTTTAGCCCAAGTAGGTATTGGCTGTAAAGGCCACAGAGGCCAGTATTAAGATATGGGATTTGGAGAGTAAGAGTATTGTGGTGGATCTTAGGGTTGATTTGAAGGCTGAATCAGACATGGCTGCTGAGGGAACTGCTACTCATACCAATGCTGGCAAAAATAAGGTCTAATTTTATTTTATGATTATTCTTATGTATATGTGTTTAATTATACAGATTTAATTATATGTTTTACATGTATGCACATGCATTTTATTTGGGTTTTAATTATGTTATTTTTCTATTTTTGTCTTGTGCATTTGCTACTAATTGATGTAGGTTTGAATTAACATTTATATGGTAAAATTTGTGTCTATGAATCTAAATATATATTTTCATATAGTACGGTTTACTGTTATTTTTGTCCTTGTGTGAGTATGTGTTTGTGTGTTTGATGTATTTTTTTCGATATTTTTTCCAGACTACTGATGTCTATTTTTGTGGTTTAGCATTATATACAGGTATTTACTATTTACAGTTTTAGAATTTACATCTCCAGCAAATACTTTTGTTTTTCTGAATTATGTAATCATGTATATGACTCAGAAGTTTGATATAGGTTTCTGGAAAAGAAATAAATTGCCTTCATTTGTGGAGGTGTGAAATAATCTATCTAATTTTATTCTAGTTATTTGCTACTTGCCTATGTCTTTCATCTGTTTTTTTTGTTGGGAAAACTAAACCATTAACGATGCTGGTATTGGGTAGTCATTAAAGGATTGCCTGTTATTAGTATACGTTTTTATTGTGCTGTTATTTGTAATCACTGTATGGTTCAATTAAATATTGATACCTGTTATTTGGATTAAAATTACTCTCAATTGTATAATGTAGTTGATCATTATTAGTTTTGATAATGCATTGTTTTATAGGGTTTTCTGTTTTTCTGATGATGTATTTATTCAGAAATAGCTTGGGTTTGAGTTATGTAATGGTTTTTGAGGTTTAATATCACTTTCTAAGGTTAAATGGCGTGTATAAGTAAGTGCATTGATGTGGTGAGAAATACTTGCAAGTTAAAATGGCATGTAATTTTGTGCATACGAGCAAAATCATGTTCCATTTCTTGTTTTGTAATCTTATGTATTGTAGGAATATGGTGTTATATGTTTTTATAGGTGTATCAAATTGCCTCTTCTTCTCTTTTTGTGTGTATTCATAAATTTCCTACCCCTTTGTGTAATAGATATCAATATTGGCGGATATGTATTATATAAAAGTGCATAACTGACTATACCGACCGTAGGTAACTGACTGACTATCAAATACCGACAGTATGGAGTCCGTTTATTCTCTCCGTCTGAGCTTTCAAAGATATACCGTCCGTAGGTAACTGACTATCAAATACCGACAGGCATCTTCTAAGATTACCGACTTTTAAGCTGAATTAGCACTCGCGGATTCAAACCCCTCCTTTTGCTAAGCATTTTGTGTGTGAATATATATGTACACGGACATAAGCATAAATTTGTATCTTATTATTGGCAAGGGTATTTATAGAAGATGTGGTATTGATGAAGAGTTCCGATATCTATAGTACTTTCTTCATAATTTGAACATTTGTGTTTCCCCTCCCCCCCCCCCCCCCCATCCTTCCCAATCCCAAAAAAATGAAATAAAAATTATAGCGGTGCCAAGTTGTTTATTCTCTTGCTAATCTTATACAAAAGGTAGAGTGCCAATCATTTTGTCAAAATTCACGTGGATTAGTTAATGTGTATATTCAGTACTCCAGTAGGTATTTTTTCCCTGTTTCTTTGTGTTTCAATTTTTTTAGTACTGTTGATTAATCATTTTGTTTCCAGCAGGTAATTTTGTTGATTTTTTGTTGTTAATCATTTTGTTGTTAATTGTTTTAGTACTTCAATGTTTGTGTTTGCTTGGACCATAATTTTAAGATTAATGTGATAACAATATGAAAATTAAAAATAGAGTAGAATAAATGAATAACCCTGCTCTCCATTATTATAGTTTATGGTAGGGAGGGGTTATATTCTTGAATTGTATTATCTTTTTAACAGTGATAATATGCTATCAATCTTGATATTCACATGCCGGTTGTAGTTTTAGAGTAGGGCACTCTTCATTTCTGTTCATCTATGACCTGTGTATATCTTATCACATTGACATCCTATACAAGTCGAGTCATATAATGTGTTTTTTAGCTTTCCATCCTTGTGTACATATTCTTATATATTGTAACCTTGTAATGCACAGGTCATATACTGCACAAGCTTGAGTTGGAGTGCTGATGGAAGCACATTGTTCAGTGGATACACAGATGGTGTTGTCAGGGTTTGGGGTATTGGGCGTCTCTAGAAAGGCAGATCTAGACGAGCAATTACTGAATTGACTTCCTCTTTTAAAGTCAAATATTGGTCCAGTTGAAAGGATATTAGATTGTCTAACAATGTTTGATGGTTTTGTGGCATCCACCGTTATAGTTTTTGGATATTTTGGCATCTGTTGTATTGGTTTCCTGACTATTACATTAGGTGATTTTAATGTGTGATAAATTTAGTTTTCCTTTGCCCCAGTTATTGTCTTAAGATCTTTAGGATGTGAGTTTGTTGAGAGTGAAATCAAGATAAACTAATGTCCCACACCCAGTGTATGGCTGCAGTTTTCACAAGCAAGCTCAATCAATCTAGTATTTGTAATAAAAAAAAGTCTTCGTTTGGTTGGTTTTAAAAGAAGTCTTTTTCCTTGCATGAGAGGGTTCATATGAATCCAACTAAACATCTTGTGCCTCCATGGCGGCCAGGCCAGTTTATAAATGGAGATTCATCTTCATTGTTATTGTGTGAACCGTATGAAAAAATGGAAGCAAAGAGGTGATAGTTTTATACTCTCACCCCCCCCCTCCCTCCCCTCCTCTCCCCCCCTCCCCTCCCGTAAACACCATTAAATTCCTTGTTCAAGCCTTTCCTGCTAGTGTAAATTATAATCAGTTTTGGTGGAGTTGCCCCTCCATGAGTTATCGAAAGCTTAAATATTGGTGGTCATTTTAGCCAAACACCTTCACACTTTACTTTAACTTAATATTTGACTTATAAGTCAAGATGCCAAACACTTTTATTTATAAATAATCACTATATGATTTATAAATCATTTTAATCTTTAATTTTTTAGTAAAATGAAGATATTTTACTAAAAATTATAGTGAATTACAATAAAGACTAAAAGACAAATTGCACTCCAAACTTTACACGTTTGTTGACTTTTGCACCCCAAACTGAAAAAAGTGTCTAAGTACACCCCAAATTTCATTCATGCTGAACAAAAGACACTTTATTGACTTAACCGGTCAAAAGTGACCGGCTAAGGCACACATGTACATCTAAAGGGATATTTTAGTCTTTTCCACATCTTCTTCATCAAATCAATTGCCCCTCTTTCGGCTAAGGCATATGAATAAAACACAACAACCACCACAAGCATCACAACCTTTCAACAACACTGCAACACCACCTCTTCCCACAATTCCACCACCATAACCCACCACACAAAAAAAAAAATCAAACCGGATCCTAGCCTTGAACCCCAACCGTTTGGCATCAAAGAACCATAACGTACCTAACCTTGAGACATCACCATTTGGCGTCAAGGAGCCAGAATCTAACCTTGAACCCAAGTCATTTGGTGTTAAAGATCCATAACCTAGCCTTGAACCCCACTTCCGAGTGGAAAAATATTCATAGCTTTAGAAAATTTGGGAGTTTCCCCCACTCAAACTCAATAATTGGTTGCTTACTCAGTAACTCAATTTGTAACTATTTCTCTCCCCGTTGATCACTACCTCATGATCGTGGCTCGTTGAACCCACCACACCGTGACTAATCACCGCTTGGTTCACCGGAGACTCGCCGTGAGTCAATCACACTTTCTCTCATCAAATCGAGCGATTTCACGCAGAGATTTAAACTCGAGATCCTAATTTGGCCCCAGCTTATCACACACATTTCGGGTTTTCACAAGACCACCTGTAAAATATGTGTTCGACATTAAAGACAAAGGTACCCATTTGATTCGTCTTCATTTTCACCGGTTCAATTTGTCGAATTTTGATAATTATATTGTTGGGTTTCATGTTTTGGTTAATGGGTTTGTGTTATTGTATGACTTTACTGCTGAGAATATTCAAAACTCTAGAGTTAGTGCAATTGAAATGATTTCTGCTCCAAAGGATTTGATTGCTGATGTGGGTCTGCTTGTGAATTCTGAGAAAAATGAGCAAGTTAATGGGTTGATAAAGAATGTTCTTGAAACTGTGTATAGGGTCAACGTGGGTGGTTACAAAGTTACCCCTTTTAATGATTCTTTGTGGGGGGAAATTGTTTATGGCAGTTTGTGGGAATGTAGCTTTCTTTTCTGTTGGAATTGGTCATGTTTGCTGGGTTTTGACATCTGAAATCTTCCCTTTAAAGATCGTGTGCTCAAGCGGCGAACACTTTCGGAACAATAGGTAATAGAGTTTGCAGCCACAATTGCCATGTCTTTCCTCTCTCGCCTCCGTGCAATTCTGATGGTATTTGGAACTTTCTTCATCTTTTCAGCAATATCAACCCTTTTTGTTGTTTTTGTTCACACACTTGTTCCTGAAACAAAAGGGAAATCTCTGGATGAGATCAATTTTCTATTTTTTCTTTTTCATTTTGTGTAATGGATGAGATCAATTGAAGGACGTGCTTCGTATTAAGTTTTGTTAGTTAAGTTGAATTTGTGTGTAGTCATATCTGGGTATCAATTGAAGGGCGAGCTTCGTATCACATTTTGTTGTTTTTGTTCACACACTTGTTCCTGAAATAAAAGGAAAATATCTGGAGTAGATTGAATTGTTATTTCAGGATGGACATGATTGGCGACAAGGTGAAGTGGAACTTGGTGATGTTGAGCACTTGGTGCTGAAGCAATGATTTTATATAATATTGAGGAGAGAGTAGGGGTGCTCAAAAAATTCGGTTTTTCGGTTTTTTTTATCGAATCGGTTGGAACCAGTACCGGCGGTACCAGTTTTTTTTTGTATCGGTTTTTTTGGTACCAATTTTTCGGTTTTTTTATATTTTTCGATACCGGTAGAGGCAATAAAAATTCCAAATTCGATAAAATCGAAAAACCGAAAAAAAAACCGATTATCAAACAGCTTTAAGTATGTATGTCTATATGCTAATACTAGTAAAACATTACTTTATGTTTAGACAATCATATATGCTGTCAGCTTAGCCATATAATCTCATTCCACCGGTGCAATCATACAGCTTAGCCATATAATCTCATTCCACCGGTGCAATCATATATGCTGTCAGCTTAGCCAATCACATATTCTGTTAAATAAATCACTCTATATGAGATCCCATTATCAAACATGCAGGCATGCAGCACAAAGTCATGAAGGCTCCAGTGAGTCAATAAGGTTTACCAATAAGGCTCACTAAGATAATAAGAAATAATAAGATAATAAGAAATAATAATAATAATAATAATAATAATAATAATAATTAGATAATAATAAGAAATAAGAAATAAGATAATAAGGCTCCAGTGAGTCAATAAGGTTTACCGATTAAAAAAAAATTATGCACAAGATGCCAAGATGGTGCTCAATAAGGTTTACCCATGAGCAGGAAAACACAAATATGCACAAGATGGTTGATGTTATTAACAAGAAATAAAGAACATTATAGTCCAAAACATGAGTTTAAAAGAGAAATTAAAAATGAAGAATAAACAGAGCACCATAGCTTATTAAAAAAAATTATTTAATTATTATTATTTATTAATAATTATATATATTACCATGCATACGGTATAACCGAAAATCGAACCGAAAAAATTGGTACCGATTGTGTATCAAATCAAGATCAAACCAGTAATTCAATCTGGGTTTCAGGTTCTTGGTTTTCGGTATTTTTCGGATCAAGACTGCTTCGGTTTTTTTCTTGCCTTCGGTTATTTACCGATGAGCATCCCTAGGAGAGAGTGCTTAATGTTGGAGAAGATAAAAAGGAAATTACTCAAATACCCTTCCAGATATACATCATTGCCTTAGCTTGGCCGGTTAACTTTTGGCCTAGGTTAATCGACAAAAAGTATATTTTTTGTTACGTTTAATTGAAGTTTGGGGTGTACTTAGACAAATTTTTCGGTTTAGGGTGCAAAAGTCAACAAGCGTGTAAAGTTTGGGGTGCAAATTGTCTTTTAGTCTACAATAAATCATACAACATGTATATTACTTTGGGCAAAGGTCCAAAAATATCTCTGACGTTTACACGGATATCCCACTTACACCATAAACTATTTTTTTCCCAAAAGTACCTTTAACGTTATAAAACGTAGCTCAAATATGCCCCTCCCGTTAAAAAAATGACAGCTAGACAAATAAATGTTAATTTATTTATGATGTGGCTGACACGTGGCAAAATTTACTGACATGGCAAATAATTAAAACAAAAAGTACTAATGTGATCTGATGGATATAAAAATAATATTTTATGTATATTTTATAATTTATATATTATGTGTATTTTATTAATAAGTTTTATTTATTATTAATTTTATTAAGTAAAAATAATTATGTAGAATGAATTATCTTTTTAAAGTAATTATATTTTATGTAAATAATTATTTCTTTTCAGACTTATATTTTTAAGTAATTATCACATCAATATTTAATGAAATAAGTATTTTTTGTATCTAATTAATTCAGATCCTACAATATACACCACGATGATCCACCAACAAAATTCAGATCCATCACCATCCACCGCCATGTCGTAGCCTCTCAAAATCATGACATCAACAGATCCACCACCACCACCACCACCACAAGATCCACATGCCGCTAACACCACTCACCATACCACCGCTAACACCACTCACCACCAGAAAATTTCATCATTACCATCACCCACAATAAGATAAACCAGAACATTTTAACAAGGTAGAGAAATGAAATAAAACAAAATCAACCACTCAAATAAATCAAATTTAAAAGGGCCCCAAATTGCAGCAAAACCCTAACACCTAAATCAACAAAATTATTGTCACAAACAAGCCCAAATGCATGTTGCAATTGCTCTTGACCAGAACCATCTGCTTGCGAAAGCAAAAAGAAAAAAAATAGAGATAAAAAATAACAAGAGGGAGAAGAGTGAAAATGAAAGTATGTTTGTAGATCTGCTCGTGGGTGTCTTTACTTGTTGCCGATTAGATCGCCGCCGTCTTCACTTGTTGCCGATGGTGCAAGATGATTTATTTTGTGTTATTCTTTCTATTTTTTTCTTTTTGTTGCTATCTAGTATGAATGAAAGGAACGAAATATCTTCTAAAGGGAATGGGGGAAAGGGATGATGGGGAAGGGACGAGGAAGAGGAAGGGAAGGGAAGGGAAGGGGAAGGGGAAGGGGAAGGGGAGAGGGGGTAAGGGAAGCGGGGAACTGGAAGGGGAAGGGGAAGGTCAAAGGGAGGGAGGGGTAGTTTAATTATTCTTTTTTTATTAAATGTTTAATTTAACTATTAATTTATTTTTATTATAATTTATTAGTATTATTTTTTTCTTTCACTCACATAAATGATAATAGAAAATTTGTAAAATAACTCACTTTTTACACATAAGCATCAATCTTGCCACGTGTCAGCCACATCATAAATAAAATAACATCCGTTTGTCTAGCTGTCATTTTTTTAATGGGAGGGGCATATTTGAGCTACATTTTATAACGTTAGAGGTACTTTTAGAAGAAAAAATAGTTTAGGGTGTAAGTGAGATATCTGTGTAAACGTCAGGGGCATTTTTGAACCTTTGCCATATTACTTTTATAGTAGTTTACAATATTGTTCATTGACATTGACTAAAATTAATATATATATATATATATATATATATATATATATTAGTTTTAAATTTAAAAATATTACTTTAAAAAATTAATAATAATTCTATATTTTGGAGGAAGGGAGTGTTTAATTGTTCAAAGTAGGCTTATTTATTATATAGGTGAGGTAGGGGGATATTTCTATATATTAGCATCTAAATTAGGAGAATTATACCAATTTTAACATTTGAGTTTATTTAAATGCTACAACTATCCCGATACAAAATAAATAATTATATACAATTCTCTACTTGAAATACTTACTCGTGAGATTACACTTGTTGATCAATGTCAATGTCGGAAAAATTTTTATTTTCTATTGGAATTCTTCTTTTTACCTTTTATGTTTTCTATGTGTTGAATTTTGTTTGAAAGGACGAGTTTGAAAAGAGTCCGACACAAAATGTCGACGATTTGAAATTTCAGAGTCGTCAGTTGATAGTTTTGAAATTGTTGTACCAACTCAACCGAATTTGAAGATATTTACACAAATGCCCAATTATTGGACTATGTTTAACAGACCTTGAAAATCGAGATTCATATAGTTCGGAGGCTTGATTAAGCGGGGGGAGGTGTTAGGCACCCCCGACTTCCGTAAAAACACGGTTACCCCATCTTTTCAATTTTCTAATTTATTTGAAGTGTGTGTGTTTATTGGGCCTAAGTGCATTATTTGAAAGTAGTGTTATGCCTCGTTTGCACATATATACAAATGATTTGACTTGTATAAAAGTTCAATTTTAAGCAATATATACAGTAATGATGTTTTGAAACATGTTTTCAAACCATTATACTCACATAGTAATTGAGGCATTTGATACTTCCATTTTATTCCGTATTCGGCTTGATTTGATTTTATTCTCGAGATGCGAAACATTTTCAACAAAATAATATACATATAAGTGTCGGGATTCTTGTAGGCATGAAAGCCATCGAAAGATGTCCAAACACCACAAATATGATTTACAAGCTAACTTGTGACGCCCCCAAAACTGGCATACATCACCCATCTTGAGTCGCCAGATACATGGTACAGAACTCAACTACAAACTTAATTATATAACTGTCGTGTAAAAATACGACAAAACATAGCTGAGAGTTTACATGAATATTATCTCATAGACAATATACAAACTCAAATTCAATCCTCATTACACTTATTATCACACTAAGTAGTGAGGATCAAAAACAACCATCTCTTGATCATCACTCCATTCCCCGACTAGTCCCAAATATATTCTCATTTCAAGAGAGAAAAGGATGAAAGAAAAGGGTGAGCTCAACTAGCCCAAGAAGAAATATTATGACTAAGATAATGCGAATAAATTATCATTAGTCTTCAATGATGTTAAACTGATAAAATACAATAAACATCAAGTTTAACTGCAGCGAAAGAAGCAATCCATTAGAAGAGTCAAGTAGAACATAATGTATACTATCTCCTCTAGATTAAAAGTCCATCATTAATGTTTCATTCCTGTAATACTAATCAATAGTTCTTTGTTATACCCAAGACAGAGAACTCTCATCACTTGTCTTCACCTGAACCACCATAGATTATAATTAAATTCATAATTCATATTTATAATCAGTAAATCAACGCTTTATACAATCAGAAAACCAATAATCTTGAGACTCGACTTAATAGTATCACGACCACGAATTATCCATACCTACTAAGCTAAGGATATTCGTGTTTTTCAATCTGATCATGATTATACCGAATAATCCTCAGTCATAATCATACCAACAATCGTCCATCAATCGATGCGTGCCACCGAGGACTTTTACCACATCATTTGTAACATTACGGTCACGATTATACTGAATGATCCATGGTCATAATCGTACCAATCAACAGTCCATCTATGCACGTAAGCCAAAGATATACAACTCTAAACCAATAATCAACAGTCCATCTTTGCACGTAAACCAAAGATATACAACTGTAAAATCAATAATCAACAGTCCATCTATGCACGTAAGCCAAAGATAACTTTCATCACAATATAAGCATGAGGATGATGACAATGATATAAACATTAATCAAACAAAATCAAGGATAAATATTAAAGACTTTAAATTTATCCAGAGTTTTAAAATATCTAAATTGTCAACATGATACTTCTTTGTGGAGTAAAATTCAATAATAATATTCATGTCTCAAAAATAATTTGGACAGAAAAGAAATATATTTTTCGAGTGAATAGTAACCCGTAAATAGTAACTCGTGAATAGTACCCTGGCACGAAAAGTGCCCCGAATACCCGAGTGAATAATACTAGAGTGAATAGTAACTGGGTGAATAGTAACCCGTAAATAGTAACTCATGAATAGTATTCTGGTAATAATATCCAAATGTTATCAATCACTTAATAATCTCATAATCTAATATCATTAATATTATAACAATATTTTAATCATTTCTTAAACTTATAAACAATTTATTTTAATTGTTTACACTTTACTAATTAATGCATTTAATCATCCAAAAATGCCAAACTCATAAGATTTCATCACCAATAACCAAAACCCTCATAAAAAATATGCATATACCTTATATAGGATTCCCAAGCCATAAAATCCTATTTTCCAAATTCTTTTACTTCACATAACATATTTAATTTATTTACTCATAACTAGTTTATTTTCATGAAAAATACCAAATCAGTCCCAAAAATATTTCTTTTCTGGAATTTAGCAGAATATAGTCACATATTGAACATATATTTTTCTCAGAATTTTTAAAATTCATTTACTATTTTTCATATGGCTAAAACTGTCGAATATTTAGACATTTATCATAAACTGTACTTTTGTCCAAAACTTCCAAAATTTACAGGGTATACTTCTAATATATACATGTACACCCAATAAAAATTTCACCAATTTTGGAGTTAATCACAAGGAGTTATAAGGATTTACTTTTAAAATAGTATTTTGTCATAAAATTCATAACTCCTAATCTATACATTCAAAAATCGCCATTTTTGGACACAATCTAGAAAACTCATCAGATTATCATTTCAAATTTTTCCAGAATTTTTGAGGGTCGAAAAAATTATGAAACTGCCCCTGGGAGAAACCCCTTACTTGCAACGGTTGAACGAAAATAATATTCCTTACGAATATTGAATGAAAATAATATTTCTTACGAATATTAAATGAATATAATGAATATTGAACGATAATAATATTCATACGAATCTGAAAAATAATATCTCTTCGAATATAAAAAATAATAACCCTTACCTCGAAGAAGACTAGAATCTTTGGAGTAGTGAAGTAATGTATCACTCTTTCTTCTTCTTTCTCTTTATAGCTTCTCTCTCTAATAATGCTCTTGTGAGTCTTAGTGAATTGGTGAGAATGAAGGAAGAATGAGCTTCTATTTATAGGAAAATATAGTTTCGATAATTGCACATTTGGGGCTCGAAAATATTACAAAGATAATACCTTCATCTTTTCCTTCATTTTTAATTTAGTCCTACAAGTATTATCAAACTTGCACCACCTCCCCTAATAGTAAATCATGTGAATCAATAGTAAATCATGTGACTTAATAGTTCTAAACATGTGAAAAAATTAATTACAGTATAATATCTTCAACTATACCTCCATTTTTAATTTAGTCATGCAAGTATTATCAATCTTACACCAACTCCCCTAATAGTAAATCATGTGAATCAATAGTACACACATGTGAACACATAGTTATAAGCATGTGAATTAATAGCAATTAATTGTTCATTTATCCGATTAATTACTCGATTGGTCAATATAACTTCCAGACATCAATTATCATCGAAATAAATGTCGATTTTTGTAAGACCCCAACTTTTATAAATAAAGATGAATTTTCTATAAATATCATTTTTGAATATTATGGAGTAAATTTGATATAATATTATAGTTATGGGTAATATTTATAAATTTTGCAAAATACGCAAAGTTGTTATATAATATTCGATTGGTTCAGGGAATATTCGTTTTAACAGAAATATTCAGTACAACGACACAATCATTGGTGGACCCCATAAACGGAATTATTATTTGATTGAGAAAACGACAAAATATTTTTTATTGAAAATAACGGCGGAAGTTTTACCATTAATATTGTTGAACAACTTTCGGTAGTAAAGTATGCGATGTACGCTGGCGTGCATAAGTAAGTACACACGTTATTGATTATTGATGCTTATGTGATAAGTCACCTCCGGTTTTGTTTTATTGGTATTATTAATGAAATAAAACAGAAAAGCTTTTTATATAAAATGAATACTTTTATAAAGTTATTCGCTTTATTAGGCTAATAGTAAAATCTTTTATATAAAACAAAATACTTTTATAAAGTTATATGTTTAATTAGACAATAATTAGAATATATTATATTTTATTATGCATAGTGTTTGCATAGTGCTCGTAGATAAGGTTTGCATAGTAAAATCTTTTATAAAGTTATTCGTTTTATTAGATTATAAATAGAATATATTATATTTCATTTAAAAGATTTTGCTTTAAATATGGTCCGTCAGATTAAAATAAATCAATCTGGACCATTCATGAGTTAATTACTATGCAGTCCATTTTTCTATAAATAGAAGCTCATTCCTTCATTATTTCTTACGAATTCACTTTGAAACTCTGAGAGATAAACTATAGGAGAAAGAAGAAAAGTATTCTCGCTACTTCACTACTCATATATCCAAGATCTTTTCTTCTTAAGGTAGGGGTATTATTTCTTTTGTATTCATGAAGAGAACTTCATTATTCTATTCTTTATTATTACATTGGAATAACTCAGATCACGCTGCTACCCTATACTTGGTGAAATTCTTCTGTTATTCCATTCTTTATCATTATGTTGGAATAACCTGTCTATGCGAAGTACCGCATGCATGGTGATTTCTGTTATTATTCCGTTCTTTATTATTCTGTTGTAACATCTTGTCTGTGCTTTACGCATGACCTGGTTCCGTTCTTTATAATTTTGTTTGAACATCCTGTCTGTGCTTTACGCATGACCTGGTTCCATTATTTATCATTCTGTTGGAACATCTTGTGCAATGCGTTTTACGCACGACCGGTTCCGTTATTTATTATTCTGTTGAAATAACTGTCGTCGCAAGGCCTATCGCATGCCTCGGTGATTTCTTTTGTTATTCCATTCTTTATTATACTCAGTTGGTTAAAGTTTTGACTTCTATACTCCATGAAATTAGTGGAATATCCTTGATATTTGCGCTTCACCCAGTATCTTTTCATGAAAATATTCTTCTGAGCATTCTTGAATTTTACTCCACAAAGCAGTATCATGTTGACAATTTGGACGTTATTGAGTTCAGGATGAGTTAACTTATAAATCTTTAAAATTTATTCTTGAACTTGTTTTATTGAATTGTCATCATCCTCATGTTAATATTTTTTGAAAGTCATCTATGGCCTGTAGTGCATAGATGGACTTGGTATGATTATGACCAGGGATTATTCGGTGTAATCATGACCGTAATGTTACAAATGATGTGGTAAAAGTCCTCATTGGCCCGTAGTCTCAATTTTGCTTTAAATATGGACCGTCAGATTAAAGTAAATCAATCTGAACCGTTCATGAGTTAGTTACTATGCAGTCCATTTTTCTATAAATAGAAGCTCATTCCTTCATTATTTCTTACGAATTCACTGAAACTCTAGAGAGATAAACTATAGAGAGAAAGAAGAAAAGTATTCTGCTACTTCACTACTCATATATCCAATACTCTTCTTCTTAAGGTAGGGGTATTATTTCTTTTGTATTCATGAAGAGAACTTCATTATTTCATTTTTATTATTCTCATTGGAATAACTCGTATCTGTGCCAGCAACCCTATACTTGGTAAAATTATTACATTATTCCATTCTTTATCATTATGTTGGAATAACTCCGTCTACAAGCACCGCATGCATGGTGATTTCTTCTGTTATTATTTCGCTTCTTTATTATTACATTTGGAACATCCCATACTGCGGCTTTACGCATGACTTCGGTTCCGTTCTTTATTATTCATTGGAACATCACGTACAAGTGCGTTTACGCATGACCGGTTCCGCTATTTATTATTCCATTGGAATAACTTTGTTTGTGCTGATTATCACATGCTTGGTGATTTCTTTTGTTATTCCATTCTTTATTATACTCAAATGGTTAAAGTTTTGACTTCTATACTCCATGAAATTAGTGGAATATCCTTGATATTTGCACTTCATCCAATGATTTTTTCATGAAAATATTCTTCGAGCATTCTTGAATTTTACTCCACAAAGCAGTGTCATGTTGATAATTTGGACGTTATTGAGTTCAGGATGAGTTAACTTATAAATCTTTAAAATTTATTCTTGAACTTGTTTTATTGAATTGTCATTATCCTCAAGTTTATATTTTTTGAAAGTCATCTGTGGCCTGTAGTGCATAGATGGACTTGGTATAATTATGACTAGGGATTATTCGGTGTAATCATGACCGTAATGTTACAAATGATGTGGTAAAAGTCCTCATTGGCCCGTAGTGCATGGATAATTGTGGTCGTGATACTAAAGAATATCTTTGGTAGTAGTCAGGGGGTGATTCAATGATGTGGATTATTTATTGTCGAGTCCCAAATGATAAAAGTGATGAAAAACCTTTTAAATCATAAAAGATAGTAGATTTTATTCTCTACTTGACTCTTTTAATGGATTGCTTGTTCCGCTGCAGTTAAACTTGATATTTGTTATATTGTATCAGTTTAACACTGTTCAAGGCTAATGATAATTTATTCTGCATTATCTTAGTCATAATATTTCTTACTGGGCTAGTTGAGCTCACCCTTTCTTTCATTATTCTCTTCAAGAAATGAGATTATAGCTGGGACGAGTCGGGGAACGGAGTGATGGACCAGATGATAGTATTAGTAGTTTGAGACCACAGATTTTATGAATAAAGATTTAATTTTCTCGAAATATTTTTTTAATATTATGGTGTAGATTTGAGATAATGTTATAGTTGTGGGTAGTATTTATAAATTTTGCAAAGTATGCAAGTTGTCATATTATATTCGATTGGTCGGGGAATATTTGTTTTATCAGGGAATATTCATGCAATGACACAATAATTGGTGGACCCATGAATCGAAATTATCATTTGATTGAAAAACGACAAAAATATTTTATGAAAATAACGACGGAAGTTTTACTGCTTATCTTTGTTGAACTACTTTCGGCGTAAAAAGTACGATGAATACGTGGGTTGCATAAGAGCACTACAGTATTGATTATTGATACTTATGTGATAAGTCACCGCTTTTGTTTTATTAGTATTATTAATGTAATAAAAGCGGAAAAACTTTTATATAAAACATAACACTTTTATAAAGTTATTCTATAAATAGAATATATTATATTCTATTATGCATAGTGTTGCATAATTATATCGCATAGTATTTTGCACAAGATTTTTTTTATATATAAAATGAATACTTTTATAAAGTTATACTGCTTTATTAGACAATAATTAGAATATATTATATTTTATTATGCATAGTGTTTGCATAAGGTCTGCGTAGTATTTTGCATAGTAAAATTTTATATATAAAACATAATACTTTTATAAAGTTATCTGGTTTTATTAGACAATAATTAGAATATATTATATTTTATTATGTATAGTGTTTGCATAGATATACTGCGTAATGTTTGCATAGTAAAATCTTTTATAAAGTTATTCGTTTTATTAGATTATAAATAGAATATATTATATTTTATTTAAAAGATTTTGCGTTAAATATGGACCGTCAGATTAAAGTAAATCAACCTGGACCGTTCATGAGTTAGTTACTATGCAGTCCATTTTTATATAAATAGAAGCTCATTTATTCATTATTTCTTATGAATTCACTGAAACTCTATAGAGAGAATGAAGAAAAGTGTTCTGCTACTTCACTACTTCTATATCCAGTACTCTTCTTTCTTAAGGTAGGGAATATTATTTGTTGTACTCATAAGGGGGTATTCTTTTCTTTCTTATTCATGAAGAGAACTTCATTATTCCATTCTTTATTATTCTTTGGAATAACTCGTATCACGCTGGATACCCTATACTTGGTGAAATTCTTCATTATTCCATTCTTTATTATTATGTTGAATATCCTCTCTGTACATGCGTTTTCTGGGGACTGGTTCCATCTTTATTATTATTCATTTGAATATCTTGTCTGCATGCGTTTTACGCCGACTGGTTCCGTCTTTATTAATATTATTCTGTTGGAATAACTTTGTCTATCGGAATCTCGCATTTATGGTGATTTACATTTGTTATTCCATTCTTTATTATTCTGTTGGAACATCCTCGCTTGTGCAATTTCGCTTTGACCCTAGTTCCGTTAATTATTATTCATTGGAATAACTTTTCATACATCAGCAATCTGCATGCATGGTGATTTCTTTTGTTATTCCATTCTTTATTATACTCAGTTGGTTAAAGTTTTGACTTCTTTACTTCATGAAATTAGTGGAATATTCTTGATATTTGCGCTTCATCATGTATCTTTTCATGAAAATATTCTTCTGAGCATTCTTGAATTTTACTCCACAAAGCAGTATCATGTTGACAATTTGGACGTTATTAGTTCCTAAATAAATTAATTCTTGAACTTGTTTTATTGAATTCTTATATCATTGTCATCATCCTCATGTTTATATTATGTTGAAAGTCACCTGTGGCCTGTAGTGCATAGATGGACTTGGTATGATTATGACCAGGGATTATTCGGTATAATCATGACCGTAATATTACAAATGATGTCGAAAAAGTCCTCATTGGCTGTAGTGGTGCATTGATGGGCGCTTTTGGTATGATTATGGCTATGGATTCTCTTCGGCCATGGGTACAAAGATGAATTATTTTATGGCATGATCAGGACCGTTGATGAAAACATGATTATCTTAAGCTGTAGTGCATGGATAATTCGTGGTCGTGATACTAAAGAATATCCTTGGCTGTAGTGCAGGCATGATTCGATGATGTGGATTATTTATTAAGCTGAGTCCCAGCGATAAAAGTGATGAAAAATCTTTTAAATCATAGAAGATAGTAGATTTTATTCCCTACTTGACTCTTTTAATGGATTGCTTGTTCCGCTGCAGTTAAACTTGATGTTTGTTATATTGTATCAGTTTAACACTGTTTAAGGCTAATGATAATTTATTCTGCATTATCTTAGTCATAATATTTCTTATTGGACTAGTTGAGTTCACCCTTTCTTTCAATGTTCTCTTCAGGAAATGAGAATATAGTTGGGACGAGTCGGGGAACGGAGTGATGGTCCTAGATGGTGCATTAGTAGTCCTCACTATTATGTAAAATAGTGTGATAATAATTGTAATAAGGACTCCTTTTGAGTTTGTATACTCTCTAGTAGACAATATTTGTATTCAAACTCACAGTTTATGTTTTGTCGTATTGTACACGACAATTATATTATCAAGTTGTATTTGAATTCTGTACCATGTATCTGGCGACTCAAGATGGGTGATGTATACCTAATTTTGGGGGCGTCACAAGTAGTCCTTACTATTATGTTAAATAGTGTGACAATAAATGTAATGAGGACTTATTCTGAGAGTGGATATTGTCTAGAAGACAGTATTTATATTAAAACTCACAGCTCTCTTGTTGTATATTAAAGATTGTATTTGTATTACATGCACCATGTATTTGGTGACTCGTAATAGGTGATGTATACCTATTTTGGGGAGTCACAATTTAGTATCGAGCTTAGGATATGATCCACAGCTAAGATGTGAGACTAGAACTAGGAGGGAGAGACGGAGATTCCTTGTTAGTATGACCTACCTAAGTTTATTTGGTATTTAATTGGTCTATCCGAGTATAGGGATAATATGTTATATGTTAATTAACCTTTGTTTTGTGGTAGTATCTCAAAATGACATCCGAGAATGTTGAGAATAGCAATGGAGCACGTGAGACCGCTGAGTCTCCACGGATCAATAATCGGGATAATGTGCATCGGAAGGCGACAAACCTCGGTGAAAACAACAACACCGACGGATGACGAACGATGGAATGTTCAGAGGTTTTATACAATTCATACAACATCAAGCAAGAGCGGCTCCTATCCAAATGCAGGTGGAAACACTGGAAACTCTCAGACGGTCACCGCTAAACAGTTCAAGGAGCTGGGACCACCGGAGTTTATTGGAGAGCCAAAACCACTTAAGGCGGAAGCATGGATAAAACAGATCACCAAGATATTTAATGTCTTGGGATGCTCCGAGGAGCAAAAGGTGCCATTTGCCACCTTTATGTTATGAGGAGAGGCAGATTACTGGTGGGAATCAGTAAAACGTACTCAACCTGCCGCACTAAAGATGTCATGGGAGAAGTTCCAAGAACTATTCAACGACAAATACTTTCCCGAAAGTATTCGTCACATGAAAGAGGTAGAGTTCATCAAGCTGAAGCAGAATAACATGACCGTGTCGCAGTACCAAGCCAAGTTTGCCGAGTTGTCCCAGTTTATGTCCCACTTAGTTGATAATGAAGAGAGAATGGCGCGGATGTTTTTAAGAGGTTTGAAGCCGGAGATACGTCAATATCTTATTTCTCATAAACTATGTTTGTATTCAGATGTTGTAAATAGGGCACAGTTAGTGGAGCGCGATAACGAGTCAATGCAACCAAGAGAAAGCGGTAAGAAAAATGATAATACCAAAGAGGCGATCATCGAAGCGGTGACAACAAGCGTGGAGGGAATCAACAGGCCAGAAATGGTAACCACTTCGGTGGTAATCAGGGCCAAAACAATAAGAATGGACATTTCAAGAATAGGAAATTCAACAATGATGGAAAGATGTCAGCACCAACACCCGTTGTTAAGGAAGGAGAACGACCACCTATCATATGCTTCAAATGTGGAGGGAGGGACACATCGGTCAAATCACAAGAATGCCATCCAAAACATGTTATAATTATGGAAGAGGTCACCTAGCCCGATTTTGTCGCTTCACCAAAGACAAGTTCAACTAGGATGGAGGCACCAAAGGTCGTCCCGGAAAAAGTCAAAGCCAGAATGTGTCTGAGGAGGCGTTTAGTTACCTCCCCCAAAAGTAAGAACCCGAACGAGGTCATCACAGTAAGCTTATGATAAACTCTAGCGAAGTCTATACCTTATTTGATACCGGTTCTACCCATTCTTTTATTTTTCCTACTTGCCCTCAACGATTAAATTTGACTCCGGAGAAATTAGACTTTGACTTATTTGTAGAAACTCCGCTGGGAGAAACCTTCATACATCCACTGTTTATAAGTCTTGTTTGGTTCAAATCGGTACCCTCACATTACCTGTCGATCTTATTTCATTAAAAATACTTGCATTTGACGTAATTCTAGGGATTGATTGGTTAATTACTCATCATGCAAAAATTGATTATTTTCGTAACGTTGTTAGCTTTCATATTCCTAACCAACCTGTTATGCGAATTCAAGCCACCAAACCATTAAAATCAATCATTTTCATCTCAAGCTATAAAGCTATTTGTCTATTAAAAAACGGATGTCAAGCTTTCTTAGCTCATGTCACGGATCTAAACAAAAATACGTCAGTTTTGAATGATATTTCTATTGTTAATAAATTTCCCGACGTATTTCCTGAAGATCTTCTTGGCCTACCCCCAGAGCGTGAAATTGAATTTTGTATCGACCTTGAACCTGGTACAAAACTTATTTCCAAAGCCCCATATCGAATGGCTCATATTGAACTTTAGGGGTTAAAGACCCAACTATAGGAATTGTTAGACATCGATTTCATTCGTCCTAGTACTTCTCCTTGGGGTGCTCCTGTTCTATTAGTGAAAAAGAAAGATGGGAGTATGCGACTTTGTATTGATTATCGGGAGTTGAATCATGTCACCATCAAAAATAGGTACCCATTGCCACGTATTGATGACCTGTTTGACCAGTTGCAAGGAGCCAAATTCTTTTCAAAGATTGATCTTCGTTCCGGATATCACCAATTGAAGATTAAAACCGATGACATTCCAAAGATGGCTTTTAGAACTCGGTACGGGCATTATGAATTCCTAGTCATGTCTTTTGGATTGACTAATGCTCCTGCTGCCTTCATGGATATGATGAACCGAGTATTCGAGGAATATTTGGATCACTTTGTGGTCGTCTTTATTGATGACATCCTCATATATTCCAAAACACCAGAAGATCATGAAGCAACACTTGAGGTCGATACTCCAATAAACTTCGCGGAATATAAACTTTATGCCAAGTTAAAGAAATGCGAGTTCGGTTTGAGGAAGTAGCATTCCTTGGGCACGTGGTATCAAGTCATGGAATATCTGTTGACCCAACAAAGATTGAAGCTATTCAAAGTTTGGAGCAACCTAAATCGATGATCGAAATCGTAGCTTTCTCGGCTTAGTCGGTTATTATCGGAGATTCGTAGAAGGTTTTCTCGAATCGCTACTCCACTAACTCACCTCTGAAAGATACAAAGTTCGGTTAGAAGCGAGGAATGTGAGAAGAGTTTTCAAGAACTCAAGAGGAGACTTATTTCAAAGACTGCTCGATAATACCATCCGGTTCGGAGGATTTGTCATCTACAATGATGCTTGAGCAAAACGGTTAGGATGTGTTCTCATGCAACATGGGAAAGTCATAGCTTTATGCCTCACGACAACTCAAAGAATATGAGAGAAATTATCCTACTACGTGATCTAGAGTTGGCAAATGTTGTCTTCGCACTAAAGATTTCGAGGCATTACTTGTATGGGGAGAAAGTGGAGATCTTTACGGATCATAAAAGCCTCAAATATTTCTTCACTCAAAAGGAACTCAACATGCGACAAGACGTTGGCTTGAACTATTGAAAGATTATGATCATACCATCCAATACCATCCCGGAAAAAGCGAACGTGGTAGGCGGACGATTGAGTAGAAGATCATATCTGCAAGTCTGAATGCGATATTGTCAACGCAAAGGCCCATTTTGTGTGACTTGCAAAAGATGGAGATAGAGTTAAAGACTCCAGGGACCCATGTGATAATGGCGAATATACGAGTAGAACCGACTTTAATTGATAAAGTTAAAACTGCTCAAGCTACAGACTTGGAGCTGATGCATATGAGGAAGAAGGTCTTTATCTTGGGAAGCAAGAATCGATGAAGAAGGAATACTTGAGTCAACTCTGCACTTTGTGTTCCTAACGACCCTGATTTAAATTATAAAATCATTATGGAGGCGCACAACACACCGTTTACAATCCATTCTGGGAGTACCAAATTGTACCATGATCTTCGACATACATTTTGGTGGGGAAATATGAAGAGAGAGATATCGTTGTTTATCTCAAGGTGTCTAACGTGTCAACGAGTCAAGGCGGAGCATCAAGTACCAAAAGGTCCATTGCAACCACTTGAAATTCCAGAATGGAAGTGGGAGCACATTACCATGGATTTCGTTACCGGTCTTCCCAAAGTTTCTCAAGACATAGATGCGATTTGGGTCATTGTTGATAGATTGACCAAGTCTGCTCACTTCTTACCAATACGAGAAACTTATACACTTGAACGTCTTGCTCGTATGTACATAAACGAGATTGTAAGACTGCATGGTATGCCAGTATCCATAGTTTCTGATCGAGACCCAAGATTTACTTCACGATTTTGGGTTAGTTTGCAAAAAGCTATTGGCACGGATTTACGATTTAGTTCGGCATATCATCCTCAGACGGACGGACAATCAGAGAGGACTATTCAAACTCTGAAAGATATATTAAGACTCGGTGTCCTTGACTTCAAGGGAAGTTGGGACAAGTTCTAACCGTTAGTGGAGTTTTCCTACAACAACAGTTATCAAACAAGTATTGGCATGACTCTATTCGAGGCGTTGTATGGAAGAAAGTGTCGTTCTTCAGTATGCTGGGATGAAGTGGGTGAAGCAACGTTGTTGGGACCGGAGTTGGTACGTATGACTACGAAAAAGATTCAAACGATCCAACAACGTATAAAAACCTCACAAGATCGATAAAAGAGTTATGTTGATCTTCATCGAAAGGATGTGGAATTTGATATAGGAGATCATGTGTTATTACGAGTTGCTCCGTTGAAAGGAGTTACGAGATTTGGAAAGAGAGGAAAGCTCAATCCTCGATTCATCTACCCATTTTAATCCTCGATCGAGTAGGAACCGTAGCCTATAGACTCGCTTTCTGCATTAAGTATGTCTCGTGTTCATAACGTTTTTCACATATCCATGTTACGTAAATATGTGGAAGACCCGAACCACATTATTGAGTTAGAACCGGACGAAATAGCGGAAGATTTGACGTATGAAAGAGGTTCTGCTCAAATCTTGGATAAGAAGGAACATATTCTACGCCCAAGGTTATACCTCAAGTCAAAATTTTATGGAGAAACCACGATGTTGAGGAAATGACTTGGGAGTTAGAATCAAATAAAATCAAGGTATCCTTACCTCTTCGACATACCAGTGTAATGCCATAATTTCAAGGCGAAATTTCATAAGAAGGGAGGTTGTAAGACCCCAACTTTTATAAATAAAGATGAATTTTCTATAAATTATCATTTTTGAATATTATGAAGTAAATTTGATATAATGTTATAGTTGTGGGTAATATTTATAAATTTTGCAAAGTACGCAAGTTGTTATATAATATTCGATTGGTCGGGGAATATTCGTTTTAACAGGGAATATTCGTACAACGGCACAATCATTGGTGGACCTCACAACGGAATTATTGTCGGATTGAGAAAATGACAAAAATATTTTATTGAAAATAACGGCGGAAGTTTTACCATTAATACTGTTGAACTACTCGGTAGTAAAGAAAAAGAATGTCGCTGTGGTTGCATAAGAATACACGGTATTGATTATTGATCTTTATGTGATAAGTCACTCGCTTTTGTTTTATTGGTATTATTAATGTAATAAAACGTAAAATCTTTTTATATAAAATGAATACTTTTATAAAGTTATTCGTTTTATTAGGCTAATAGTAAAATCTTTTATATATAAATGAATACTTTTATAAAGTTATCTGCTTTATTAGACAATAATTAGAATATATTATATTTTATTATGCATAGTATTTGCATAGTGTTTGCATAGTAAAATCTTTTATAAAGTTATTCGTTTTATTAGATTATAAATAGAATATATTATATTTCATTTAAAAGATTTTTGCTTTAAATATGGACCGTCGATTAAAATAAATCAATCTGACCGCTTCATGAGTTAATTACTATCAAATCCATTTTTCTATAAATGTAAGCTCATTCCTTCATTATTTCTTACGAATTCAACCAAACTCTACAGAGATAAACTATAGAGAGAAAGAAGAAAAGTATTCTGCTACTTCACTACTCATATATCCATTCTTCTTCTTAAGGTAGGGGTATTATTTCTTTTGTATTCATGAAGAGAACTTACATTATTCCATTCTTTATTATTCTGTTGGAATAACTTTGTATCACGCTGCTACCCTATACTTGGTAAAATTCTTCATTATTCCATTCTTTATCATTATGTTGAATAACTTTATACATCTGAAATCTGCATGCATGGTGATTTCTGTTATTATTCCGCTTCTTTATTATTACGTTGTAACATCTTATCTCAGCTTTTACGTGACCGGTTCCGCTTCTTTATTATTTTGTTTGAACATCCTATCATGCTTTTACGCATGACCGGTTCCATTATTTATCATTCTGTTGGAACATCTTGTGCGTGCGTTCTTACGCACGACCGACTCCGTTAGATTATTTATTCTGTTGAAATAACTCCGTTTATGCATGCGATTATCGCATGCCTGGTGATTTCTTTTGTTATTCCATTCTTTATTATACTCAGTTGGTTAAAATTTTGACTTCTATACTCCATGAAATTAGTGGAATATCTTTGATATTTGCGCTTCATCCAGTATCTTTTCATGGAAATATTCTTCTGAGCATTCTTAAATTTTACTCCACAAAGCAGTATCATGTTAACAATTTGGACGTTATTGAGTTCAGGATGAGTTAACTTATAAATCTTTAAAATTTATTCTTGAACTTGTTTTATTGAATTGTCATCATCCTCATGTTAATATTTTTTGAAAGTCATCTGTGGCCTGTAGTGCATAGATGGACTTGGTATGATTATGACCGTGGATTATTCGGTGTAATCATGGTAGTAATGTTACAAATAATGTGGTAAAAGTCCTCATTGGCCTGTAGTGCATTGATGGATGGATGATTGTTGGCATGATCATGATCATTAATGAATACACAAATATTCTTGACCCGTGAAAATGGATAATTGTGGTCGTCTTACTTAAAGAATATCATCGGTAGTAGTGCGGGGTGATTCGATGATGTGGATTATTTATTAAAATTTGAGTCCCAAATGATAAAAGTGATGAAAACCTTTTAAATCATAAAAGATAGTAGATTTTATTTTCTACTTGACTCTTTTAATGGATTGCTTGTTTCACCGCAGATTAAACTTTATTTTTGTTATATTGTATCGCTTTAACAACTTTGTTTAAGGCTAATGATAATTTATTACGCATTATCTTAGTCATAATATTTCTTCTTTCGGGCTAGTTGAGCTCACCCTTTCTTTCACCGTATTCTCTTCGTGAAATGAGAATATAATTTGGGATGAGTCGGGGAACGGAGTGATGGACCGGATGATAGTATTAGTAGTCCTTACTATTACATTAAATAGTATGACAATAAATGTAATGATGATTTATTACGAGAGTGGATATTGTCTGTAAGATGATTTGTATTAAAACTCACAATTTCTTGTTGTATATTAAAGATTGTATTTGTATTCTGTACCATGTATTTGGCGACTCAGAATAGGTGATGTATACCTATTTTGGGGGAGTCACAATTTTCACTAACACTAATAATTCCAACACAATAGAACTATCAATTTCATCTTTAATCAACACGAACTTATTTCATCATTAATATTATAACTCACAATATTTAACAACCAGGTCGTTCCTAGGAAAGAGGGGGCTTTTCGATAAGGATTTCTCCTTATTGGCGCACAATTAGGTGACCAAAACTCTCCTTGACAGAACTTCTAGACATTGTCAATATTGCAAATAATAATATGAATAACTTTGTCGTCTCAATTATTGATTTAATAATATAAAATATTATGACAATAATTGAATAAAACTGAGCGACTTCTCACGTAAGCATCAATAATCAAATATACTCTACAATATCGTGTGCTACTATGCAACCACGCGTATTATTGTACTTTTACTACCGGTTATTTTATTGCAACTTGATTACTTTTAAAAAATTTCACATATCACCCTTAACTTTAAACTTTTATCAATCTAACTATTTACCAAAATAGAAAAATTGAATAATTTTATTTCATATAATTCAGGATCTTGCATAACTGTATAGCTGAAAAAGGTCCATCATGAGAACCAAATTTAGATCCATCAGCTGGATCTTAGATCTTGTGGCTCTTAGGCTCACATAATATCATATGAATATCCTGCATAACGAGGATACTGAAATAAAATAGATATTTGATCTAAACAACGTAAAACCAATGATTCATCAGTTAAATTTCTGTCTGCGCGTAGCCCAACCCTCTAGATATAGATCTAGAGTCACGTGTTTGCTTAATATTTACAAAAAACTAGAAAGAAAACTAGATTTAAATAAATCTTAGCCATTCTAGCTCAACGGTTCCAATTTTATAACTTTTGAACCGATTAAAAGTTAGATATTGCTAGATTTAGATAAATCTAATCTACAGATTTAAATATTATAAATTTACATTGAATGAACAGTTAAAACAGATATTTGTATTTCATTATGAAATTTTTTCTTTGATTAAATTTATCTTGCATATTTTTATTCATGGTTTAATGGTTATTGGTTATAATTAATATAAGGGTAAAATTGTAAAAGTGATATTTTTCTTTTCTTTTCATTAGAACTCAAAAACGCAAGAAAAGAATTTTTTTTAATTTTTTTATTCTTTTCTATTAAAAACTCAGAAACAATACAAGAAAAACTTCAAGTTTTTTATTCTTTTCTTTTCTGTTCAAAACTCAGAAACAGAGTATTAGATAGTCAGAGAGGTAGCTCGCTCGTCGCGCAGTTCCTCTAGTAAAGTCCATGCTATTTACTCAGCCAAACAAAGAATCTGGATCCTCTATGATGATTTCTTTGTGAGGATTTTGTAAGGGTTTTACTGTGGAATTGACAACACATTAAAAGTAGTAGATCCAATGACTCACAACTTTTTTCCTTGTTTGTGTATCAAAACGACGTCGTTTTAATATGATTTTTTTTACAAGTTGATAGAAAATTGGAAGCCACCAAACGTCGTTTACTTCGTTTTTCTGTTTTCTTCTTCTTTCCTTCTTTGATTCGTTTCTTGTTTTTCCCAAAGCACGCTAAAGTTTAGGATTAACCAAATTTCAATTGATTTTTTTTTCCCTTTATTCAAATTTTCCAAATTTTCCCCAGATTGTTTACCCCAATTTTTATTTCTTTAATTTTTTTCAATTGGCTTAAAGAATCGCAATGGAAACTCAATTTTTTTAATAGGATAAAAATTATGAGTTGGATTTATTTTTTTGAAGGGCAAAAAATAATATTATTAGTCTTTGACAAAGATACAAAGATTAATAACTTTATTGATTCCAAAGCACCAAAAAAATAATTAATAAAACGTCCCAACTAGATTAACACCCAATCCATTACAATCATGAAAAAAGTCATGCCGCTCATAACTAATAAGAATTAGCAAACAAACGAAGTAAACGCGTTTGGTAGCTTCCAAATTTATGTCAGCATGTAAAAAAATCTTCTATCAAAACGACGTCGTTTTGATACACAAACAAAAAAAGTATTGTAAGTCATTGTATCTCTTTTTTAATTGTGTCGTCAACCCAACACCAAAACCCCACAACAAAATTCTCGTATCCGGATCCCCAAACAAAGCCCACAAGACAAAAGCCCTAAAATCCCCGGTATAAATCACTCCATACTTTTTACTCGCAGCCCCTCGCTTTCCAAAACCCTAAACGAACAGAGAGGCTTGCAAAAAACCCAAAAAATGGCAGAATCACTAATTCTGAAGGGAACAATGAGGGCTCACACCGACTGGGTAACGGCCATTGCCACCCCAATCGACAACTCCGACATGATCGTCACTTCCTCCCGTGACAAATCCATCATTGTCTGGAAACTCACAAAGGAGGATAAAACCTACGGCGTCGCTGTACGCCGTTTGGAAGGCCACTCCCACTTCGTGCAAGACGTCGTCCTCTCATCCGACGGTCAGTTCGCCCTCTCCGGATCCTGGGACGGCGAGCTCCGCCTCTGGGACCTCGGCACCGGTGTTACCGCCCGCCGATTCGTCGGCCACACCAAAGACGTTCTCTCCGTTGCATTCTCCATCGACAACCGTCAGATCGTGTCCGCATCCCGTGACCGTTCGATCAAACTATGGAACACTTTGGGCGAATGCAAGTACACCATCCAGGACGGCGATGCCCATAACGACTGGGTCAGCTGCGTGCGGTTCAGCCCGAACACGATCCAGCCGACTATCGTCTCTGCTTCGTGGGACAAAACAGTCAAAATCTGGAATTTGACCAACTGTAAGCTGAGGTCCACACTGGCGGGTCACAATGGGTATGTGAATACAGTTGCGGTTTCACCTGATGGGTCGCTGTGCGCTAGTGGGGGGAAAGATGGGGTGATTTTGCTGTGGGATTTGGCTGAGGGGAAGAAATTGTATTCGTTGGATGCTGGTTCATTTGTTCATGCTTTGTGTTTTAGCCCAAATAGGTATTGGCTATGTGCTGCCACAGAGGCCAGTATTAAGATATGGGATTTGGAGAGTAAGAGTATTGTGGTGGATCTTAGGGTTGATTTGAAGGCTGAATCAGACATGGCTGCTGAGGGAACTGCTACTCATACCAATGCTGGCAAAAATAAGGTCTAATTTTATTTTATGATTATTCTTATGTATGTGTTTAATTGTACAGATTTAATTATATGTTTTACATGTATGCACATGCATTTTATTTGGGTTTTAATTATGTTATTTTTCTATTTTTGTCTTGTGTATTTGCTACTAATTGATGTAGGTTTGAATTAACATTTATATGGTAAAATTTGTGTCTATGAATCTGAATATATATTTTCATAGAGTATGGTTTACTGTTATTTTTGTCCTTGTGTAAGTATGTGTTTGTGTGTTTGATATGTTTTTCGATATTTTTTCCTGACTACTGATGTCTATTTTTGTTGTTTAACATTATATACGGGTATTTACTATTTACAGTTTTAGAATGTACATCTCCAGCAAATACTTTTTTTTTCCTGAATTATGTAATCATGTATATGACTCAGAAGTTTGATATAGGTTTCTGGAAAAGAAATAAATTGCCTTCATTTGTGGAGGTGTGAAATAATCTATCTAATTTTATTCTAGTTATTTGCTACTTGCCTATGTCTTTCATCTGTTTTTTTTGTTGGGAAAACTAAACCATTAATGATGTTGGTATTGGGTAGTTATTAAAGGATTGCCTGTTATTAGTATACGTTTTTATTGTGCTGTTATTTGCAATGTTCGAAAAAGCTAAAATCGGTACGAGGCGTTTTTCTCTGGGCTATGCGAGACGGAAGCCTTGATTTTAAGACCTAAAAGTCCCCAAAAAATTATGAAAAAATACTAATAAAACCATAAAATAATTTATCATTACAAATAAGGTCATAGAAGACATAAATAACCAACGTAACAGTAATGTATCAGTACAAAACATTAAAATAACATAATATCATCAAGTACTTATATAGTGATCATCCATCACTATGTAAGTAATGTATCATATGGAATTATCATATGCTATTGTACACAATAAAAACTGTTAATGATATAATTGCTATTGTGATACACTGTAAACTATAATTGCTATTGTGATAAACTGTACACTATTAAAACAATAACAATTAAAATTGTAAAACAGAACTCAGAACATTCATGAAGGTCACTACATTCAGACGCGAGGAGAAGAGGAACTGAGAGAAGAAAACAGAAAAGAAAAACGAAAAAGAAAACAGAGAGGGAGAAGAGGAACGACAGTCGCGATCGAAGGAAGGAGAAGGAGGAGTCGACTGGAGTCGATCGAAGCAGTCTTCAGTCGCCAGACTCGCGATCAAGCCAAATATGATTTTCGGTAATGGTAAGTCGAGCTCAATCTGATATTAGGTCTTTTTTTTAAGCCAAATCAAGGCGTACGCTTCGCGACGCCTTGAGGCGCGACGCCACGAGGTGCAAGCTTCGACAGAAAAAGGCGGTTGTTTCTCTAAGTCCAGAGTAAGTGGTCGCCCCGCAACCCATTTCCTCCGCTTCGCTATGAGGCGCGCCTCGAGGCGTACGCCTCAAGCGCTATTTCGAACATTGGTTATTTGTAATCACTGTATGGTTCAATTAAATATTGATACTTGTTATTTGGATTAAAATTACTCTCAATTGTATAATGTAGTTGATCATTATCAGTTTTGATAATGCATTGTTTTATAGGGTTTTCTGTTTTTCTGATGATGTATTTATTCAGAAATAGCTTGGGTTTGAGTTATGTAATGGTTTTTGAGGTTTAATATCACTTTCTAAGGTTAAATGGCGTGTGGTGAGAAATACTTGCAAGTTAAAATGGCATGTAATTTTGTGCATACGAGCAAAATCATGTTCCATTTCTTGTTTTGTAATCCTATGTATTGTAGGAATATGATGTTATATGTTTTTATAGATGTATCAAATTGCCTCTTCTTCTCTTTTTGTGTGTATTCATAAATTTCCTACCCCTTTGTGTAATAGATATCAATATTGGCGGATATGTATTATATAAAAGTGCATAACTGACTATACCGACTGTAGGTAACTGACTGACTATCAAATACCGACAGTATGGAGTCCGTTTATTCTCTCCGTCTGAGCTGTCAAAGATATACCGTCCGTAGGTAACTGACTATCAAATACCGACAGTCATCTTCTAAGATTACCGACTTTTAAGCTGAATTAGCACTTTCATGATTCATACCCGTACTATCTTCATAATTTAAACATTTGTGTCCCCCCCCCCAACCTTCCCAATCCCAAAAAAATGAAACAAAAATTATAGCGGTGCCAAGTTGTTTGTTCTCTTGCTAATCTTATACAAAAGGTAGAGTGCCAATCATTTTGTCAAAATTCACGTGGATTAGTTAATGTGTATATTCATACTCCAGTAGGTAATTTTCCCTGTTTCTTTGTGTTTCAATTTTTTAGTACTGTTGATTAATCAGTTTGTTTCAGTAGGTAATTTTGTTGATTTGTTGTTGTTAATTTGTTTCAATGTTTTTTTTTAGTACTTCAATGTTTGTGTATGCTTGGACCATAATTTTAAGATTAATGTGATAACAATATGAAAATTAAAAATAGAGTAGAATAATAGAATAACCCTGCTCTCCATTATTATAGTTTATGGTAGGGGAGGGTTATATTGTTGAAATTGTATTATCTTTTTAACAGTGATAATATGCTACCAATCTTGATATTCACATGCGGTTGTAGTTTTAGAGTAGGGCACTCTTCATTTCTGTTCATCTATGACCTGTGTATATCTTATCACATTGACATCCTATACAAGTCGAGTCATATAATGTGTTTTTTAGCTTTCCATCCTTGTGTACATATTCTTATATATTGTAACCTTGTAATGCACAGGTCATATACTGCACAAGCTTGAGTTGGAGTGCTGATGGAAGCACATTGTTCAGTGGATACACAGATGGTGTTGTCAGGGTTTGGGGTATTGGGCGTCTCTAGAAAGGCAGATCTAGACGAGCAATTACTGAATTGACTTCCTCTTTTAAAGTCAAATATTGGTCCAGTTGAAAGGATATTAGATTGTCTAACAATGTTTGATGGTTTTGTGGCATCCACTGTTATAGTTTTTGGATATTTTGGCATCTGTTGTATTGGTCGTTTGTTGAGAGTGAAATCAAGATATACTAATGTCCCACACCCCAGTGTATGCCTGCAGTTTTCACAAGCAAGCTCAATCAATCTAGTATTTGTAATAAAAGTCTTCGTTTAGTTGGTTTTAAAAGAACAGTCTTTTTCCTTGCATGAGAGGGTTCATATGAATCTAACTAAACATCTTGTGCCTCCATGGCGGCCAGGCCAGTTTATAAATGGAGATTCATCTTCATTGTTATTGTGTGAACCGTATGAAAAAATGGAAGCAAAAAGACGTGATAGTTTTATACTCTCACCCCCTCCCCCTCCCCCTCCCCCTCCCCCTCCCTGTAAACACCATTAAATTCCTTGTTCAAGCCTTTTCTGCTAGTGTCGCAATCAGTTTTGGTGGAGTTGTCAAAAGCTTAAATATTGATGCTACTGTTAAGGAAGTCTTGTGTTATTATTGGACTCATTTGTGATGATGATACAAGCAAATAGGTGAAAATTTTCTATGGGAATCAGATCTGAGCATTAAGAGAAGGCCTCTTTTATGGGCATGGGCTCGAAATGGAATCTAAAGTGGCGGCTAAGGAAACAATTGCAATCAACTCATTTTAACCTAACCTTCTTGTTAACAAAACAATTGCTCATGGTAGTGTTTTAACTTTTAAGGGATGGCTGACTAGAGCTACTTAACCACCGAAGGAAGCTATTCTCCTCTACATTTGTTTGGTCAAACCAACTTATAAGTTGTTTTTATTATTGAAGTGTTTGGGTGACTTGTGAACAATAATAAAATGAATACAAAATAATTGGAACAAGGATTTGACACGGATAGTCCATGTCGTTAAGGTGTTTATTGCCTCTTACCAAAAAGTTTTTCTAAAGGCTCCCAAAGAATTCACCTCCGGGATATATGTCGTTTATACCTATTCTCGATGATAGCAACTCTCCGAAGAATCTCAATATATGTTGCTTTGTAAAGGTTGATGAGAAGAAAGAAGATGAAAAGGCGCTCAGTTTCAAAAGCGATAAAAAGCGAATTGTGAATAATGCATCGATTTACAAAATAAATGATGTAATGATCACGAGATCGGTTTATAACGATTAAAAACTCTTTTGTATCCATAATGATTAAACACAAAACTATTTAACCTTAAATGTAGTCTATTAATCTGGTTCAAGCTAAAAAAATAGGCTCTTGGCTCTTAGTGACGATCGCGCAGTCAAAGTCGCGCTAAAAAGCGTCAATCTGACTTTCATGACCCATGCCCCCCCCGAATTAGTGAGCGTGTGCACCACGTCATTGTAGCCAAATTCAAGTCTTTCCTTTAGTATCACAAGTGAATTAAACTATTCCACTTATACTTATAAAGTATTAAATAGTTTTATTCATTCTTAATGTGGGACTTAAAAAAAATAGTTTTCTTAAACAATAATAAACCTTTTCATATACTCCACTTTGGATACAATTAAAACACAATATATAATTCCTATTTGAATCATATATTGCTCTCTGTCAATCTCCTTGTAATAGACTATCAAATGCACTTTTAATTTAATATAAATTCAATCAATTAATGGGTCTAAATTAATCCCAAAATTGATCAAATCTCATATAAGAAAATATGCAATTAACAATCCCCCACTTGTTTGAAAAACTACTTTTCTTCAAACAATTCTCTATCTATCAACTCTAAGGTTTGTATGCATAATAGAAGGTGTGACGAACATTGAACCTTCTTTTAGTATAAACAACTCAAAGTCATATTAAAATAGATGATTGTAGACACTCGAAATTTTCTATACACCTGTCATTGACATTGCAGGAGGGCAAATTAGTCTTTCAGAGATAACCCTGGAAGACAGCTCACATCCAGTCCGGATACTACCAGAAGTTCAGCCTCAACCCCGGAACACACACCGGGAATAGCATGTCCAACCTCGGAGATAACCCCGAGGCATGCAGTTCCTACACCGGAAACATCCATCTCGGAGATAACCTCGAGATATTCAGTCTCAGTCCCAACACTGGGAGTAGCACCTACCAACCTTGGAGATAACCCCAAGGAATGCAGTTCCGACGATAACCCCGGAAATGCTTGTTTCAAATACAATCAACTTCAACCTCGACACTCACACCGAGGCACTCAGTACAAAACCCAGAGATAACACCGGGAAGACAGGCATACCTCAGAGATGACACTGAGGACCTTCAACACTTGCAGCAGTCCAATCTCAGAGATAACCCTGAGCAACGTCGCTACAAAAACCCAACCGTGACAACCTGGTGAGGGGCAAAGTCATCATCTTGCCACTTTAACGCCACATCACGTCGTCTCAACATTTCAATACATACATTTCTACACAGCAATGTCCCACAATAACCAAGGAAAACCAATCCCGAGTGACTATTACGCGGGATAATGAGATGAATTTGAAACTTGAAGGCCGGAGGCATGGTCCCATCTTCCCGACTTCGTCACAACCTCTAATCTCATATCATTGCGTAACTCGAAACAACGGCAAATCAAATAGGTCTTACATACCTCAATCGGATGCCCGGATTGTAATTCTGAAAGTTCGAGCGGACATTACAATGCATGCATGCACGTACTTCGAGACAACGGGACCCGCGAAGCCCAGTGGCAACTTGACCACCAAGTAGTACAATCTATGACGCACGCAGTAGCTTAATCGCCCCTCTATAAATAGAGGGCTTGGGGTGGCCATTTTGTAAGAGAAAACGACGAGGAAGTCCTGTCAAATTTGCTCTGTACTCTCTTTGTATTGAGTGTTTTCTCATTTTAAACACTTGTGAGCTCACATATAGTTACTCTTGTACCGGCGGGAGCTGAGTGTTCATCCCTTTAAAGATATAAAGTCTTCTTTGACAGCCCACTGTAAGCCTTCTCACACACTTTCAAGCATTTCTCTTCATCTTTGCACACACTATTCTTCACGTTGATAGTCGTGTTGCGTGTGTTTACCCGGACTTTGGTCCGTGGTTTTATTTCAGTTTGTACTATATATATATATTTATATATATATTTTTATATATGGACTAACATTATCGTTTACCGCTTATATATATATATATATATATTTACATTTAGTCCCACCTGGAGTTTACTTCGTGGCGGTTGACCGTCTTTAGAGCTTTATTTACTTTTCGTCCCTTTGGAGTTTACTCGTAGTAGCGGTTGATAACTTTTATGACTTTATTTACATTTCTGATCCCCCATGGAGGTGCTTCATGGTGGCTGATCATGTCTGTATATATATATTTACAGCTTTTATATATATACCTGCTTACTGCTTTATTATCAATTGCGGCATCATGTGAGCCTAGGATACACGTGATCACAGATTCAGTTTACTGGATCTAGATTCGGTTCTCGTGATGGACATTTTCAGGTGTAAGCAGCTTGTAAATTTATTCACGGTGTTCGAATTTCCTCAGATGGTTATCATACCCACGAGGAGTTCGGCACTATTTTGTACGTTATTTTCTTGAAGATGCTTCGCATCTCGAAAATTAAAAATAATCAAGCCGAACACTTAATATAAAATGAGAGTGTAAAAGGTCTCAATTACTATTGAGCACAAGGGTTTGAAAAACCTCTTTTATAAAACATCATTGTCATATCTTGTTAAAACTGAATTTGTACATAAATTTAAACCCTATGTATATAGGTGCAAACGAGGCCTCGCACTACTTCCAAATAATTGCACATTGATCCACACACATACACACACACATTCATATAACAGTTTCTTGAAAAGAGGCGGTCACCGTGGTAACACAGATGTCGGGGGGTGCCTAACACCTTCCCTCCGCATAATCAAGTCCCCGGACCCTAATGAATCTCGGTTTCACCGACCCGTTTAGCAGTGTCACATCCCTAAGTCAATGTGCAAACCTTTTCTCGGTTGTGTTGGTACAACCATATAAAAAACCAACTGGCGACTCTTAACAGTCCATCGTCGACATTATACATTTCGGACCTTTTTTACTTATTTTTTCAAACAAATCTCACCTAACATGAGAACACCAAAGAACAAGTAACGAAAAGGGACAAATAAAAATCCCGGCGTCGACAGGTGGCGACTCTGCTGGGGACACCAGTAAGAGGACTTAAGTCGCTATTACAATATTTTCAAAATCTTTATATGCTTGTGTGTGAATGTTGCATTTACATTTATGATGAATGTGTACGAATGCATATATTTTTCTACGCTTAATGCTTTACACTATATCTGCTTGTGATATTAGTGTTTGAACATGTCATCATTTTCATAAACGGTGAGACACGTTGTATGTGAATGTATGTTGTGTGGTTCCTCCACCAGAGGCTATCCTCATCGATTTGATTCTTTGGACTCGTAGGAAGACTAATTCCAACGAGGCTCAAGAAAGGCACCACCCAAATTCGCTCTAGTTGAAAGATCGGATTAACTTCCCGTTGAGTAAATTGCGATGATTTGGGAACCTTCATGCCAAAAAGTCACGAGAGTAACCTAAGATAGGTCAGCCTCTGATAAACCAAACACGGAGGAAGGTCTCTTCATGCTTTTCATTACTTGTAAAAATAATTACTTGTAATTTCATGCCATATTCATCTCCATGTAATGAGAAATATGAAGAAACATGTGTATATATATACATATTTTAAAACATGTTATCTGAATTGCAAGCATTAACCTCGCCTTATAGGATAATATTCCTAGAACGGATACATAAGCATGTAAACATTTTCACATTTCCTAAAAAGACTAAACTACATGCAAGTCTTTTGCAGGAAACAATCGCACCTATTACCCGTCAAAATCCAAAAAGACCACGAGCTTCATGATCAATTATGTGCGTCATCGCATCGATCGGTGACCTTAATCCATCTCACGAAAGAAATTTGATGGATTAAGTAAACAAATCACATATTTGGTACATTACGCTTAAAGAACTACACTAGTTCACTTTCAGAGTGCGAGGATACCCATATCGCTGAATCCTCTACACAAGGAGGAACCCAAGGTCCCGATAACGTCATTATAGAACCTAAAATGCGATTGGATACGACCAACAAAAGTCATGATATCACCCATGTAATAACCCGAGATTTCCTAAATAAAATAATTAAGAAATTTTATGTATAAATTTTTTTTTTTTTTACTTAGAATAAGTGTCTAGTAATGTGAACGATAAATATAAATTGTTCGTAATATTTAAATCAAGTATTTTAACTCGATATGCGAAAGAGAAGTCGATATGATGAGATCCAAACCCCGAATTGGGATTATGATCAAGAGATGATAATAATAATATTATATTATCATTATAATGATTTTACAAAGACAATAATTATGTAATGTGTACGCGCGACAGATATTATCGAAAGAAATGACTACGGTTAGTCATAAAGATATTACCGTACAGTGAAACCCTAATTATTAAACTCGCCATGAGAAATGACCGAGTAGTATATGAAGTTTCACTCATGTATATGAAGTTACTGTATTACACGAATGCCTGAATTAATTAGAAAAACCCTAATTACTATTTTTACGCCGATAACTAGACAAAAACCCTAATTATTACAACCCTAATTCGGCTGAAGTTAGAGATCGTAATGACCGTGTTAGATCATACACAGATAATTAGAGAACCCTAATGGTCAATTAGAAAACCCTAATTGATAACGCTAAGAAACCCTAATTAGAAAACCCTAATTTTCTATAGAAACCCTAATTTAAAATTATCTAAGTTTAATTACGATGTTATTATATAAATGTTTTAATTTACCAAATGATAGAAATTAATTGGTAAATGGTAAGAATTATAATCTAATGGTTAAATATTACATTTAATGGCCTTTTACAAAAATGCCCTTGAATTATATGTGAAATGACCAAAATACCCTTTGTTATCATTTTTTTAGTGTATTATTGCTTATATTGTTGATGGGATCTTGCAACAAGGATGCCCAACATACTTACCCTACATGCTATCGCCTCTCAAACAAGGGAATCATCCCACTTTAGCATCCAAGGTATTTAAAATTATTTTTTTAAATTAAAGAAAAGGGAAAATGCATTATTTATGTCCTATTGCTACCACTTGTCCACAAAATCCTACCAATCCATCTAGAAATTACCTATGGGTCAGTAGATTACCATCAATCACCCATTATAATCATTACATGTATTATTTTATGGATTCAAGAGAGAAATGCACCATTTTTGGCCTATTTATATACAAGCACTTAGCTTCATTCTCCCAAGCTTAAACTCTACGAAATTCTCTCATCATATCACCATAAACAAGCCCCATTCACACCAATAACAAATCAAGAGCTAAAAATCGTAATCAAAGCTTAAAAGGTATAAACCCTAGCTTGATTTTTTTCTTAAACTTTTGGTGTTAGATGTTATGTTTAAATGTTAAAACATGTTGATTATAGTGTCTAAGGATGATCCGGGTTGCTTGATGTTGATTCCATAACATTCGTAAGCTCGGATTTGAAGATCTTCAAAATCGAAATTTTCATTTTGTGTTCGACAACAAATGTCGAGGTCGTAGATCCCATCCTCATTAAGAGTTTTTGATGTTTAAAGCTTGTTATGTATAGCCTATCATGTTGTCTTTATTCTCGCAAAAAGGAATCATGGTCATATCTCGTTGTAGATTAGAAGTTATTTATGGTCAAACTACTATCGACCGAATCGCTTCAAGAACTTTCTCGGTTTTCCGTAAATGTTCAAGAATCACGATTATTGAGGTCACATTCGACCGCCTCTTTCTCGTTGGATCTGTTGTTGTTATATGCCTTATATGTAATAGAGTTGTAGTATTACATGTTATCTACAACCCGGAAGCAATAGATCACTTAGATCAAACTCGAATGAAAGATATAAAGATCCAAAGTAGTTCAGACGATCTGCTTTTGAAATTCGAAAACCCGTAATTGGCATACAAGTTTTGTCGAGAGAGTTTGATGATTTATATCTTTGGTATTGCTAATGTTTAGACTTGAAACTTGATTTAATCATGTTCTCTCGTAAGTTGTACTTCAAATTTCGACGATAAAACACCTATAACATGTATGATCGACTGCATTAAGACCACTATGTCGCGTTGACCTTGTCGACTGTAGTTTTCCGGGCAACCCGTAAAACATGAAGAACACGTCCGACAAGGTTTTCTATTGATCATATCTCATGATTTGTTGTTTGTTTGGTCATGAATGAGTATATAGTTGTAGTATTACATTAAGACTACAACATTGAAGTTTTTGCAAGTCCGAAAACATTTAGATCACGGATTTAAGGCTCTACCAAACTAAAGACCTTTACGCAATCGACATGAAGCTCAAGAACACCTATAATGATTTTTACCTCTCTCGCCTATAGATGCCTTTTAGCGACAGCTTATCATTTTATTTTCCTAAATTAATTTAAAAATTAGAAAATTAGTTTTTAATTATTAAAATACCAAATAAATTATGAAAAATTATTTTAAAGTCCGAAAAATAGTTTTAATTATTTTGAGTATATTTCATAAATATTTAATATTTTTGAAATATAAAGGTATTTATTTATTTAATTATAATATTAAATAAATGATTTAAAAATAGTTTTAATTCATGAAAAATCATGAAAAAAATTATTTTATGGTATAAGAAAATATTTTGAGTTATAAAATATAACTTTTAATATTTAGAAGATAATTTCATTAATAATTATATATTAATAATATTTAGTTAATGATTTGTGATATTAAGTTTATTTAATATTTATATTAAATAAATAGTTTAAAAATGGTTTTATTTATTTAAAAATCATTTAAAGAGAATATTAAGGATTTAAAATATATTTTAAGTTATAATTAATGACTTTTAATATTTGATAAATAGTACATTAATATTTATATATTAATGATGATTATTTAAAATGATTTTAATTGTTTTAAAAAATCATTTAAGGATAAAATAAATGTTTTAAAATAGTTTGAAGTTATTATAAATAACTTTTATATTTTAGAATGATTTCATTAATAATTTAATATTAATTAATTATTAATGATAATAGAATTGTTTGATGTTTAAGTCATATAATTATAATTCCGATGTTTGAAAGTGATATCCGGTCAAACTAAATTTACTTGAGAACCTAAGTTATGAAGTCCAGATTCAGTGAAGAGCAACCATAAGTATGCTTATATCACTATAAGCCTTGAGTGATGATTTGATTTATTTTAAATTTTTCAATTTCGGAAAAAATTCAAAATGATTAAAAGTAAAATGTCCGATATTTACAGATGTTGAGGTATGTAATAAGAATCTTAGACTCAAGATGTACCCGATAAAAGTCAAGCTTAAGACGCCGGCAACCCGGCTTCGGATCTTTATAATAGAAAGAAAAAGACTACCGTAAGAACATGGATGAGATATTTGAAAAATGTATAAAAGTATAGAATGTGAACTAAAAGTATGATCACCGCGATTATGTGATGACATAATTAAAGCATGTCTTGACCATAATAAATCGACAAGATTACTATGTGTTATGATATATTGTTCTAATCTGACGAATGACTGCTTATCGATAGGTTGTGATAAAGAGATAAGATCTAAGTTGAGATTTGTAATCAAGAAATCAAAAGATCCTACCTTTGCATTTCCTTTATGCAATGGACATGAGTAAGAAGTTTCGTAATTATTCTATTCCCCATGCATGATTATGTACGCTTTGATTATCAACATGTTAGCTCGTATATATATTCTCGTTAAGTTGATTTCTAAATGGTTATACAAGTGTCCCCACTTGATAATCATGGCATTTATTCACATGTTGATATACCATGTCAATTACCCGTGATACATATATGTTGAATTACATATTATTGTTGAAAGAAGATTAAAACCTTCGGGTTTGGAACCGTAATGTATGTATGAACATCCCGATAATGGGAAAATTTTTATGCGCTTTGGCGACACAAAGGATGAGCGATGAATGTCGCTCAAGTTATGTAGTATTGATCAATACAGGTACAATCGGGTGATCACCCTCCGTGTCTTGTAAGTTATGACTTTATCATGGATGAATTTCTCGCTAAACCTTTTCAAAATGAAAACAATGTTCATAGTATGTTTCTTAAACCCTATTCATGGGTGGAGCCTCATTTCAAGAAATTGAAAGAGAATTGTTATGTGAATCTTTTATCAAGATGATTACTTCACAACTTTTGATTCGTTGTAGAAGGTTATGTAAAGAGAATACTTATATTCTTTCAAATTTTATATATATAATTGCTATTACTTGTTGGGCACTCAAATGCTCATCCTTCTTAAATTAAATGTTTTCATTATGTATGAGCAACTCAAGGCTCGTGCACGAACAAAGGAAAAGGAAAGTTCGATCGAATAAGTGTGTATTATGAGTTAATGGTTATAGTTTCATTGGTATCTATTCAAGTATTGTAAGGAATGTATTTGAAGGTCTCGCACTCGGAAGTAAACTTTGATGTATGTAAATTAAGTTTGAATGTAATATTACTATTGTATTATTCAAATTTATAGAAATGGTATCGTGAAGACCGAGTTCGGTTTTCAAGTACCCTTTGGGAAGCGCCACAGTTGGTATCAAAGTCATGAGGTTATAAACATTAGGAGTCTGAAACCTAGGTTATAACCTTAGTAGAATGGATAACGAAAGTTAAGATAGATATTCATGAGATTTAAGAAATGCGGTGAAGAATTATAACCTTAGTAGAATTGAGGACGAAAAGATAAGATAAATATTCAAAGAACCGAGAGGCGAAAGTACTACGGTGAGGAGTTATAAGATATGATGAGTCAAGAGATCCATCAAGTTTTAGTTGTACTAAATAAAATATTCCTTCATTTTACCGATGAATATATTTTATTTTGGTGCTAATGTTGTCTCGTTTATTGTGGTCATAGGATGGATGACGAAAAGTCAAAGTAGCAATTCTTTGACCCAAGAGCGATGGACTCTAGCGAGGAGTACAGATACGGTGAGATGATAAGAGATTTGTTAGTTAGGAGCGATGACTTAACGGCTAGAAATGAAAGCAAATGGAGCACGTAATCGTCTTTCTCAGATTTCGAGCAATGAAGATGAGGACGACTGCTCACCGAACACTGATTAGAATTAAGCCAGGATTCGAGGGAGGTTGGAGCAGAGAGAGATATCTGGTAGATAAATTGAAGGTTGAGATAAAAGCCAAAGACACCAAGATATATACCTTGGAGCGGGCTTTAGGCATCGCTTTATGCGATTCGACATGAAGTGGATGGAGCGCGCTTTCGGCAGGAGAAAGGATAGGCGTTGATGAGAATTGAATAAATTTATCGTCAAACAAAATAAAAGACAACGATATATAAAACTCTTGATTCTTTGTGTTTATATACTATATGCTAATCGTGGTAACTTATGTATGTAGATGTCTGGTGGAAAAGATATGTGGAATAAGAAGGATCGAGATCCATACCCCGAGCTAATATCAAGGCCAACAAATTGAAATAGAAACTTACCAGAACCCAAATCGGACGACGAGGTGGCTATAGTGGAAAACGTAGTATCGAGATCCGAAATGGTGGATTTGACAGATAGTGACTCGAGACACTAAAGTTGAAGCCGCTTTCAAGCATCAATGGAGGTGCGAGATCTGGAGAACAAGGTTCTTCTGTTTGGAAAGGATGTGGGAGATAGAGACGACTGCTTAATATTCAATCGTTAAGCATTCTTTGAAACAATGAAAGAAGCGGGATAAGCTCAAAATCCAAATTGACCGGATGGGAGCCTCAAGCAACACTTCGTGTGCAAACTCAGAGAGTGAGGAAAAAGAAAGATAGAAGATCCCTCGACTTGGGAAAACCCGATAAGAATAAAGGGAGAAGATATGTTATATTTGCGGTACAGTGGGACATACATCTCCTCTCGTTGCCCCAACAATAAGCAAGGTGGATGTTTTAATTGTGGAATGGAGGGACATCGGCGAATGAATGTCCGAGAAGAAAGGCTTAGTAAATAAGTGGTATGGGTTATGTTGTGTTTATGTAATGTGTGTGAAAAGTAATGAACCTGCTTTTCAACTTTATGTTGGTCAAAATTTTAAATCCAGACTTTCGTAGTCACAAAGGGATAGTATTGATTAAAGCGATATGTCTTTATGTAAATATTCGATAAATGAATATGAATCCAAGTTTGAGGAATGAAACGAGTTTAATACATTAATCTTATGCAATAATGTTTAAAATGTAAAGGTATAATTTATGGTTTTATTTAACGAGATAATGCCGCCAATCAAATCGAACTTCGAAACCAAGGGGTAGAAGAATCTATTAATGATGGAGGACAACAACGGTAATCGATGCAAAACTTTGCAAACATGATGGCTCAAAGCTGTAAGCGAGGGAATACCAATTTGCAGGGAACCAACCGACAATCGCTTGGCAAAATTCAAAGACTTCAAAGCGGTAGGACCACGAGTTGAGGGATCACCGACCCTACGAAGCCAGATATGGGTGAACGAAATAGAAAAGGCGTTCATAATTGCTAGAGTAGATGAGGGCAAAAGACCGCTTTTGCCACTTATATATGATAAAAGGGAGCTAACTTTTGGTGGGAGGCAAATAAGACTCGGGCGCGGAGAAGAAGAAATTGCTTGGGATAGGTTTAAAGATTTATTTTTCAAAACTATCTCTCGGTTAGTATCTGCGATCTAGAATGGAGGTAAAATTCACGAGTTAAAACAGAAAAACATGATTTATTCTTGAGTATACTGCATGAAGTTTAATGAGTTAGCTAGGTTTGCTCCACATCAAGTGAGTCTGAGTGTTTAAAAGGCGAGGAGGTTTGAGCGGGGCTTAAAACCACAGCTCTACAAATAAGGTGGCGATCTGCAAAATAGATACTTTCATAAAGACTTCATGGAAAAACTATCATAATGCCGAACAGAGGAGTGAGGCCACGAGTCTCTACAACAAAGAAAAAAAGAACCGTAAGGTGTCGGAGGAGGCGGTGAAGATGGAAAGTAGTAGTGGGAATAGGGGTGAAGAGAATGAGGAATTTTTCGGGGATTGCTTCAGTGAAGCGAGGAAGGTGTGAAGAAGCGCATGAAGGTCAAGGTCTGAATCTGCGGAAAGAATCACTCTGGCGAGTGTCTAAAGGGTAAGTTCAGCGTGCTTTAAGTGCGCAGCAAGAGGGTCATATCTCTCCCAATGCCCCAATTCAAGGAAGATCGATGGATGCTTCATATGCGGATCGACCGAGAGCATCGGTGAGGAAGCTGGCCCAAAGAGGGAATGGAGGCGGAAACATAACCACAGGGAGAAAGCAGGTGGACCACACTCAACCAAGACTTCAACGTTAAGCGACTCAGAAGGTCTACAACATGACGGTCCGTGATACATTGGCGGTTGGAAATGAACTCTAAAGCTTTATGTGAACCACTTATATATCTTATATGTTTTCCTATATATATATATAGTAAGTGATTTTATAAAGAAATTTTGAGTTCTTTCAGAAATCAAATTTCTGCCTAATTAGAGTGATGTGAAGAATAGTTAAAGATCAGTTCGATCAAGTATGATCGAGGTCTACGTCTTGATGATTATATGTCTTTATGTACCATTATGCTTATGAGTTTTACAACGGTGATTAGGGGACGGAATCCTTATAAAGAGGTGAATGTAATAACCCGAGATTTCCTAAATAAAATAATTAAGAAATTTTATGTATAAATTTTTTTTTTACTTAGAATAAGTGTCTAGTAGTAATGTGAGCGATAAATATAAATTGTTCGAGAATATTTAAATCAAGTATTTTAACTTGATATCTGAAAGAGAAGTCGATATGAGATCCAAACCCGAATTGGGATTATGATCAAGAGATGATAATAATAATATTATATTATTATTATAATGATTTTACTGATACAATAATTATATCTTTGTGTGTATGCGACAGATATTATTGAAGCGATAACGATTGATTAGAATAGTTACAAAGCATATTACCGTCTTTGTGAAACCCTAATTATTAAACTTCGATTATGAGAAATAGACCGAGTAGTATCTGAAGTTCACTTTATATATGAAATTCTTTGTGTACGACGAATGCCTGCAGAGTAATTAGAAGAAAACCCTAATTACTATTTTTACGGCGATAATTGTGACAAACCCTAATTATTACAACCCTAATCGGTTGAAGTTAGAGATCGTAATGACCGTGTTAGATCATACACGATAATTAGAGAACCCTAATGGTCAATTAGAAAACCTAATTGATAACGTTAAGAAACCTAATTAGAAAACCCTAATTTTCTATAGGAACCCCTAATTTAAAATTATCGGGTTTAATTACGATGTTATTATATAAATGTTTTAATTTACCAAATGATAGAAATTAATTGGTAAATGGTAAGAATTATAATCTAATGGTTAAATATTACATTTAATGGCCTTTTACAAAAATGCCCTTGGAATTATATGTGAAATGACCAAAATACCCTTGTTGTCATTTTAGTGTATTATTACTTACATTGTTGATAGGATCTTGCAACAAGGATGCCCAACATACTTACCCTACATCTTATCGGCTCTCAAACAAGGGAATCATCCCACTTTTAGCATCCAAGGTATTTAAAATTATTTTTTTAAATTAAAGAAAAGGAAAATGCATTATTTATGTCCTATTGCTACCACTTGTCCACAAAATCCTACCAATCCATCTAGAAATTACCTATGGGTCATAGTATTACCATCAATCACCATTATAATCATCATACATGTATTATTTTATGGATTCAAGAGAGAAATGCACCATTTTTGGCCTATTTATATACAAGCACTTAGCTTCATTCTCCCAAGCTTAAACCTACGAAATTCTCTCATCATATCGATCATAAACAAGCCCCATTCACACCAATAACAAATCGGTAGCAAAAAATCGTAATCAAAGCTTAAAAAGGTATAAACCCTAGCTTGATTTTTCTTAAAACTTTTGGTGTTAGATGTTATGTTTAAATGTTAAAACATGTTGATTATAGTGTCTAAGGATGATCTGGGTTGCTTGATGTTGATTCCATAACATTCGAAGCTTCGGTTTGAAGATCTTCAAAATCTGGAAATTTTCATTTTGTGTTACGACAACAAATGTCGAGTTCGTAGATCCCATCCTGTTAAGAGTTTTGATGTTTAAAGCTTGTTATGTATAGCACATCATGTTGTCTTTATTCTCAAAAAGGAATCATGGTCATATCTGTTGTAGATTAGAAGTTATTTATGGTCAAACTACCGTTATTAAGGCTAATCGCCAAGAACTTTCTGGGTTTTCCGAAATGTTCAAAAATGATTATTGAGGTCACATTTAATGAAGCCTCTTTTCTGTTGGATCTGTTGTTGTTATATGCCTTATATGTAATAGAGTTGTAGTATTACATGTTATCTACAACTGGAAGTAATAGATCACTTAGATCAAACTCGAATGAAAGATATAAAGATCCAAAAAGTAGCACCTTACGATCTGCTTTTGAAATTTTGGAAAACCCGAATTGGCATACAAGTTTTGTCGAGAGAGTTTGATAATTTATATCTTTGGTATTGCTAATGTTTAGACTTGAAACTTGATTTAATCACGCGTTCTCGTAAGTTGTACTTCACGTTGACGATAAAAAACACCTATAACGTGTGCGGATCGACGAGAATAAGACCACTAAGGTCGTTGGCCGGTGTTGACGACGAGTTTTCTGGGCAACCCGTAAACATGAAGAACACGTCGACAAGGTTTTCTATTGATCATATCTCTCGGTTTGTTCTTTGTTTGGTCATGAAATGAGTATATAGTTGTAGTATTACATTAATCTTCTGAACATTGAAGTTTTTGCAAGTCCGGAAAACATTTAGATCATGGATTTAAGGCTCGGTCAAACTAAAGACCTTTATGCACCCGATATGAAGCTCAAGAATACCTATATATGACGGTTACTGTCGCTATAGATGCCTTTAGCTTATGACGATCATTTTATTTTCCTAAATTAATTTAAAAATTAGGAAATTAGTTTTAATTATTAAAAATACAAAATAAATTATGAAAAATTATTTTAAAGTCCTAAAAATAGTTTTTAATTATTTTGAGTATATTTCATAAATAATTAATATTTTGAAATATAAAAGGTATTTATTTATTTAATTATAATATTAAATAAATGATTTTAAAATAGTTTTAATTCATGAAAATCATGAAAAAATTATTTTATGGTATAAGAAAATATTTTGAGTTATAAAATATAACTTTTAATATTTAGAAGATAATTTCATTAATAATTATATATTAATAATATTTAGTTAATGATTTGTGATATTAAGTTTATTTAATATTTATATTAAATAAATAGTTTTAAAATGGTTTTATTTATTTAAAAATCATTTAAAGAGAATATTAAGGATTTAAAAATATTTTAAGTTATAATTAATGACTTTTAATATTTGGATAAATAGTACATTAATATTTATATATTAATGATGATTATTTAAAATGATTTTAATTATTTTAAAAATCATTTAAGGATAAAATAAATGTTTTAAAAATAGTTTGAGTTATTATAAATAACTTTTATATTTTAGCAATGATTTCATTAATAATTTAATATTAATTAATTATTAATGATAATAGAATTGTTTGATGTTTAAGTCATATAATTATAATTAGATGTTTGAAAGTGATATCCGGTCAAACTAATAGTGACTTGAGAAACCTAAGTTATGAAGTCCGAGATTTGGTGAAGAGCAACCCATAAGAATGATTATATCACTATAAGCCTTGAGTGATGATTTGATTTATTTTAAAATTTTCAATTTACGGAAAAATTCAAAATGATTAAAAGTAAAATGTCCGATATTTACGATGTTGAGGTATAGAATAAGAATCTTAGACTCAAGATGTACCGATAAAGTCAGTTTATCGACAACAAACCGTCGGAATTCTATAATAGAAAGAAAAGACTCATTGTAAGAACATGGATGAGATATTTGAAAAATGTATAAAAGTATAGAATGTGAACTAAAAGTATGATCACCGCGATTATGTGATGACATAATTAGGCTATGTCTTGACCATAATTGATGATTACTATGTGTTATGATATATTGTTCTAATCGGACGAATGACTGTTTATTGATAGGTTGTGATAAAGAGATAAGATCTAAGTTGAGATTTGTAATCAAAGAAATCAAAAAGATCCTACCTTTGCATTTCCTTTATGCAATGGACATGAGTAAGAAGTTTCGAATTATTCTATTCTGTCTGCATGATTATATGCGTTTTGATTATCAACATGTTAGCTCGGATATATATTCATTAAGTTGATTTCTAAATGGTTATACAAGTGTCCCCACTTGGATAATCATGGCATTTATTCACATGTTGATATACCATGTCAATTACCCGTATACATATATGTTGAATTACATATTATTGTTGAAAGCAAGATTAAAAACCTTTGGGTTTGGAACTGTGCATGTATATTTAACATCCCGATAATGGGAAAATTTTTATGCCTTTTTGAGGACAAAAGGATGAAGCGATGAATGTCGTTCAAGTTATGTAGTATTGATCAATCTGAGGTACAATGAAATTTGATCACCCTCCGTGTCAAAGTAAGTTATGACGGTTTTATGGATGAATTTCTGCTAAACCTTTTCAAAATGAAAAACAATGTTCATAGTATGTTTCTTAAACCCTATTCATGGGTGGAGCCTCATTTCAAGAAATTGAAA